>OX276379.1:34801303-36182553 GCA_946251855.1 Alsophila aescularia | reverse complement strand
TACTCGAGGAAAAAACAGCGCCGTGGTGGTGTAGGTGTACTATGTAGAGAGAATATAGAATTCAAGAAAATATCATTTCTCAAAGATTTATGTAAAGAATTTTCATTTGAATCATGCGGCATTGAAATACCTATTTATAGATGCATAATTATATGCGTACGAGTATATATAGAATACCAAATAGCAATCACAATGTATTGCTCAGTAATTTAGAGACAGTGCTGATAAAATTAAAAAACAAGACTAAATGGAAACTAGTTATTGCAGGGGATTTCAACATAGATCTTTTGAAGCCATCTGAGCCTCTAACTGAATTTCGCAGAATAGCCCAGAATTATAATTTTAACATCACTCTCCCAACTAGACTGGCCTCGTGCCTAGATCAAATTATTAGCAACGTTCGGGACTCTACTGCAGATGTACTTCCATTGGGACTGTCTGATCATGAAACGGCCCAGTTTCTGTCAATTCCTTTAGAAACTAAAGTATCACCACCTAGCTATTGGTACATACTAAATCATGACTTTAACAAGTACAATATTAATGTTTTTGTATCGAGTTTAAAAAGTCTATCTTGGTCTGAGGTTTATTCCAAAACTGACACAAACTTGGCGTTTCATAAATTTCATGAAGTATTGACCTTATTCTTCAAACTGTGCTTTCTTAAGAAAAATAATAAACTTACGTGTAAATTCAACCAGTGTAACTGGATTTCCAAAGGTATAACAATTGCAGCAAGAAATAAACGTAAACTGCGATTTAAATACTATATGACAAAAAAGAGAAGTACTTGCGCTATAACAAAATATTCAAGAATTGAGTATTTACAGCTCAGAAAATTAAAAATATTTCATTTATTAATAGTACGAAAAACGTTTCTACAAAGTATCTAGTTACTATTAAAATTAAAAATCAAATTATGTTTTATTTCTTTATTGTAATTTTAAACAATCAATGCACAAAGAGATTGCAGATAGGCAAGTCACTGACTCTTGGTCTTCCACACACAGGGACACATCATAGAGGCTAAAATCAACTCGTATAGAACATCAGTCCTCAGATTACCTATAGATTCCCAATAACCCCTTCTAAAACAACCACCACTGGATGTGGTATACATTCTTTTTAATGTTATGAAGCATAACAACTTTATTTATATTTGCATTCTCCTCAATTAGAGCACTCCGGAACTGTCCTTGACAATATTGTATTGCATAGGCACTTTTGAAGACATACTTTTTCTTCGGAATGAAAAAAATATCCACTCATCCAAAAAAATATAAATGAATAGTTAAATAAGTAGGTACATGTGCTAGTCCTCAGATTAGTCTGAGCGCTAAACTAACAAAATAGGGTTACATACATGTTACATATAGGCTACCCCTGTATTGTGGGTATCTACCTACTGATACCACCTAACCTAGTAAAAAAAAAGAAGATACCTACCTAGGTAAGTATTTATGGTAATCTATGTCTACAGGTAAGAATCAACTGAGTGTTGGCTGCTAGTGCTAGCTAATAGGAGAAGACAATAAAACATTGACTTACCTTTGTTTCTATAGAGAAGGGAAGCCGCTTGTCCTATTATCACGGAAAAAAGTCTCACATCCTCGAAAGCTAGTAGATTTGAGAGGCAATGTCTTAGCGGACATTGAGAATGCCTCTTCATGCATAGCATAACTTTAGTCCCAGTATCTTAATCTGACGAGTCATCTTTACTACTTGCTGCTAGTATTATCTCATTCGTTGTTCGTATTTTAGGAAAAACAACACACGAAAAGTAGTTGAATATAAGAAACTATGAACGAAATTGCAAAAATATCACCGGGTGATTTCAAAACGAGTGGGAGGAGGCACTCGTAAACGAAATCATACGTATGATATTTTTTATCACCCAGTGAAATTCAAATCGTACTTTTGGGAAATCGGTGACTTTTTATCATTTCGGTGATATTTAATCACTCGGCGATACTCAAAAATCGCACCCCTGCCCTCGTCAGTGTTTCCGGTAAATTATAACCCAGGTGTGTTCAAGTCAAGAGTGAATAGGTATCTACTAGGCAAGCGTGCTACACCTTCGACCACATCATCGCTTTCCATCCGGTGAGATCGTAGTCAAACGATTGCCAAGTCCGTAATAAAAAAACATTGGCCAGCCGTAATAGCAGTTAATAATGTTCTAAAGAAACAATTTGAATCACGGCCGGGTTTCGAACCCGCATCATTCCGTGCCTCTGCGCGGCACATGCCTTTACCAATTCGGCTACCGTGGCAATATTATAGCCATGTTCAGTTGGTCAGTTCTGAATACTGGGAATAGATGAGTTAATTATCGCCCCCCATAAGACAGGTTTAGAGAGTCTAAAGGAGAAATTTGGATGGCGTTGTCCGTGTGAGTAGGTAGTGAGTTTTACCGATATAGGGTAAGTTTTGAATGGCACACAAAACACACATCACGACTTGCTTTTTATACTGTTATATTTTACGATTTGTGTAATCAATCTTCCATTTTCAGCTTTTTCCATACTATTCATATTTGCACAAATCTAGTTTTATTACCACTTGGAAATTTCCGTTAGTATTTCATCACCTTAATTTTTCACAACTACCTTGTTTTTCTAAATTATATTTCTTCAATATCGAATCTAGAGTAAGGTTCAAAAAAATAATTCAAAATATCTTTAATGTACAGAATTGGACCCGTTACAGTTTTATTAAAAGTGTAGATTGTTTATTGATATACGAAAAAATATTTTTTTCGTACTAAAAGTACAATCGGAGTCAAAAGTTTTAACATTTTTTAATAAAAATAATAATGGTCGATTTTATTTTGCCAAACGATTGTTTTGTTTGTATTAACTCATAATTGAGTGTTATAAAGCTGCTTTCATACCAGTTACATTTTTTTTAACTTTTGTTATTTTGTTGATCCAACGATCTTTATTCTTCAATAATCATCAAACCAGAGCGTTCTGTTAAAGCTGATTGTAACAGAACGGAGTATTTACATCAATGATCAAATTAACCAGTTTGGTGTGCCATATACAACAAACCTTACTTTCATTTTTATTTGTCACTTGAGTGGGAAATATGCCGTTTCCTATTAAATACTTTTCTCTGCAAAAGTCTGAGTTGGAGTATGAGGTTTCCGTCAGAGGCGCGACTCCTGCCAGCACTGTGGCAGATATTAGGAAACAAATTGGTAAATGGAGTCAAATGTATGCATCTGAGGACATTATGTGTTCCCATCTGGAACCAGCAGAGGACTTGTCGACTTGTCTTGAACTTTTGGACAAAATCAAGTCAACGTTAGCCGTTGAACAACTAGACAAAAATACTTTGGCTCGAATTGAGAATGTCTTCCATCATCTGTACCACAGGCTCAACCGTATCGATGTAGATGAAAAGCTGGTTAGTAAGCATTTACAATGCAGTACGCTTTACAAAGAGCTTTACGAAAAACTACTTAATTTTAAGAAAAAATGTATAGATCCTTTTTCTGACGCTGCCTCTAGCTCAGAACCACAGGCCTTGTTCACACCGGTTCACGCATCAGTTACCTGTGATGGTAGTGGTAGATCTCTTTCGGAGTTAGGTAAATTGAGATACAACGGAAAGTCTTGTGTACGATCTTTTATACAACGAGTCAATGAATTTAGTGAAGCTCGTAACATTTCAGATACTAAGCTTCTGTCATTTGCCACTGAAATTTTTGTTGATGATGCATTCCATTGGTTCCGGCATTAAAGATCTTGGGACGAACTTGTCATCCTTCTGAGACAAGACTTCGACAAATCGGATTATGATTATCGATTATTAGCAGAGATTCGTTGTAGGACTCAAGGCGAATCAGAAAACATAACGATTTACTTATCGATTTTGGCAGGTATGTTTGCTCGCCTATCGAAGCCTTTATTAAAAGAAGACAAACTCGAAATAATTTTACACAATATCAGACCTTGCTATGCAAGCACTCCTGCTTCAGCAACGGAAATTAAAACTATTGAGCGATTGCGTGTTCTATGTAGAAATTATGAATTATGACTGTCAGAATACTGAGATTATGTGTTTCAAGTGTGGTCGCAAAGGTGTCAAGAAACCTGATTGCCTTAAGTGCAACTCAAAAAACTAGTTGAACAGGATTGTGGTACCCTTTCTTTTTCGTTAGGTCGCTGCGACAAGGAGTGGGATGAATAGTTGAAAACTGTGCGTAGGTTTTTTAGCTGTTACAAAATTGCTACAATTCTGCAAAATAAACCCCTAAATGATACGCGACCATACATTAATATTAAAATTAATGACACTGTAATGTCATTAATTTTAGTCTCCTCAGGCTCAGGTCTTCTTGATTCAGATTCTGCGGTCACCATCATTGGCAATAATGCACATGATATAAATGTGAGTTTTTCACTAGTAGTCTCAAATATTTGGGTTACGTGGTTGATGCGAACGGATTGCGAACTTAAAAATTATTTCTCTTGTATTATGAGCGAGTAACAGGGGCAGTTTTCTTTTCTTTTTTTTTTTAATATTTGCGTTCCCTTCGGAAATTGCAATAATGTAATCCAAGGTATCAAAAATAAAAAAACGGAATTACGTTACCATGGAAACGAAATAATAACATGTCTGTCATGTAGATAAGTAATAATGCAGTTGTTGATGGCCAAAAAGCACTGCTGCCAATGATTTTGAATTACGCTTAGTAGCATTTATTTTTTTAGAAGTTACGTATATGAAAATCCACACCAATATATGACAGTGAAACGTTGTCTGTTTGTTTGTTTGTTTGGGGAGTTTTAATGCGATAACGGATTTTGATGAAATTTGTATTGTTGATAGCTTATACCCTGGAATAATACATAAGATACTTTTCATCATCATAATCATCATCACACATAGTTACAGATAAAATTATATCCATTATTAAGATCCAATCACTTCTGGTCATCATCAAAAGAGTGTCATCATGGAACCGTTGGTATGATTCCGAGAAGGTAGAAGCTATCTTGAATTGGTCAACTCCTACTATCGTAATCGCTAAAACGGTTTCTGGGAACTGCTACCTGGTATCGCCGATTTGTTCCCAATTTTAGCACAATCGCAGGACCGCTAAACAAGTTGAGTTCCAGTAGGCCAATCACGAATATTTGCGAGAAAGTGTTCGTATCGTTAGCGTAACCATTTTGTATGAGATTTGATAAGCGCCTCTACCGGGCGTTAATCAGCCTTAATTTCGGCAGCAGAAATACTATCGTGTCGCCTGCGTATCGCCTTCGTATCGCATGCCTAGCGTAACCTAGTACATTTTGTATCAAAACAGCGATCACGAATATTTTTTTGACATGAGCACGCAGGCTGGCTCACGTCAAGCTACGGTGAACGTACGCAAATTTATTCACGTAGATTTTGTCAGTGAAAATACTTGCGTAAGGTATTGAATTACAATAATATTGTTTAATTCTAGTATTTTATAGTTTTTTATGTAGGCACATAAGTTAAATAACATTTTTTGTGGCCCTATGTTTCTAATATGAACATATTAATGACCATGTTACTGAGCAAAAGTCGAGGTTATGCTACTAGAAAACTTGTGTGTTTTAAACGTATAAAAACTGTTTTATATGCTCAAAATGGAATGGGGGGCCTCTTATTATTTAATTTGCTACAAGATAAATTGAAAACAGGAAGAAGAAAGCGATAAAATGTGAAGATAAATATCATATTTTTAGTAAATACCTAGGTACCAAGAATGTTATATACAAGACAATAATATTGTTTAATTCTAGTATTTTATAGTTTTTTATGTAGGTACCTAAGTTAAATAACATTTTTTGTAGCCCTATGTTTCAACTAAGTAGATATTGATCATATGTTGAGGTTATGTTATTGCCTATAAAACTTGTGTATATTATATGCATAAAAACTGTTTTAGATACTGAAAACAGAATGGGGGGCTACTTATTATTGAAATTGCTACAAGATAAATTGAAAACAAGAAGAAGAAAGTGAAAGAATGCAAACAAAAAATATTTTTTTCAGTCTTAATTCTAGGTACCAAGAATGTTTAAAACAAGACGGATTCCACACCGCTAAACAAACGAGTGAAGCATAGCAAATGGCTGCTGTGTATAATATATAATTCAAGATCTTTGTGTAGAGCATCGTGTTTTTATCAATAGGTACAAAAACGGTCACTCAAGATATGCCAGTACTCATAATCATTTCTCTAAGCTCAAGATAGTTGTCTACGATAAATATAGGAAACCTTATAACCTCATACAAAGATATTGAATTATGCTTACTGCTTTATACTACCTCTATGGGTTCATATCTGCTGACCGAGCAGGTCATTAAATTATATGTCAACTTTAAAATTAACCCGTCAAATGTTGCAGCATGCGGGGCGTTTAAATTTAAGAGTTTTATCATCAAAAAGTTATTAACACTCTTTTAGTTGAATCAATGCAAGTACCTAAACATAGCAATTTAGGTGTTAATGCACACAGTGTGCTACATATGATTTTTTGACTGCGATAGTACCTAGCCTAACTACTTATGTATCTACTTTCAGAGATATTAGCTGTGATATTAGTCAAAAGGTCTGAACATGTTCATGGATTTTAACATAACCGAATCAGAAGAACAAGCAAACTAATCAGTCTCCTCGCCTACCAACATTTTAAAAGAAAACGGTAATGAAGTACAAGAAATAATCTAAATCAGTTTTGCACTGCACTGTTACAAGTGAAAGGGCCTTCGCTTCGCCTACTTGTCACTGCTACCTAAATTATCACTTGCACATGACTATAGAACACTAGAGAAATAAAACCATTGATTTAATAAAGAATATATGTATTAAATCAGAACTATTATTGAAATCCCATCCCACCTTTTCTGTGCATGACGACATCACACAAGCGGCAGGAGTGATGTGGAACAGAGTGGCTCAGGAAAGACATGAATGGAAAAGGTTGGCGGAGGCCTTTGCCGATTGGCAAACAGATCTACAGAAGAGAAGCAAATAGTAGATATACAACAACATACTTAATTCTCATCTATTATAATCTTTATACTATGTAAATAATAGATCTGAATAAAAATCAAATTTATTGAAAAGAAACTTCCAATCTCTTTTCTAGGTACAATAAGGCAAATAAATCTAGTTACTGGTACATTTGTTGTAGGTACCTATTTAATAATAATTGGTGCTTGGAGAAAGGGATGGGCTTTCTCCCTTTGACTAATTTCTCCAAAGTAGGGAAATAGCTAGTTAGGTACTTATTAGTGGTATGGTTTAACTTTAAAAGACTCACCGTACCACCAGGGGTAGTTTTGTGGTCCGTTTATTTTAGTGGATTTTTAGTTTTCCAATGAATATGTCAGTCTCATAGTATAGACACTAGTTTCTAACCGCTTTGACCAAACTATATGTGGACTGATAGAGCATCCCTGCTGTGCCAGATGTTTGCGCAGCTAAGATGCTCTGGAACAGACCCACATCAAGTTGGTTTACATTTACAACCTTAAATAATTCCTCTCTCTTAGGTGCACTCCAGACTTATTCATTCCATCAGAAATACTACTTAGATCACAGTTGGGGCTGTTGTTTTTCTTCGTTAAGTGTTTAAAGGCATATGTCGAGTGCAATCTATGAGAAATCACAATTAGTTTCCTACTCAACTTCATATCGGCACACCATGGTATACGAGGAGGCTCACTTTGCATTGTTCTGTACCATATTCATTTTCTCGAGAGACAATATCAAATTACTCATTCTAATGGGATGTAACTTTTGTATTGGATAAGTATTTCGGATTATCTGCCTCCTCATTACCATGTGTGCCTACATGTGAGAAATCCTGCAATCCCAGGGTCGACTCCCCCCCCCCCCCCGCGCTACCAGCACTAGAACACAGCACTGCACTGACTAGAGCTACAGATACTTCAATAAAACCACTGAATTAATAAACAGTATATGTATTTAATCAGAACTATTACATAAATAACAAGATTTATTAAAACTTCTTTCAACAAACAAGTGCATCATCATTCTTCTTTGTATTGTTTGAAAAGGCTTCCATTCATTGTTCATCAGGGATCTCCACCACCGGCTTGTCCCCAGGTGTGCCGATCTGAAACATTAAATAGGGAGGAATAAATAAGAGATACCTATTCAAAACTACTGGGCCAACAGCTTGTGACAATGTCTTCCTCATCAAAATTATAACCTCTTTCATATTTTATCACCGTCTCGGTAGAGAGTAACTATATTCTTTGATCACCCCACACATATACTTTTATGTCATTCAGACATTGTCTTTAATTGGCAAAACTATGTTTTTACCTATCCTTGTACAAACTTTAATAAAACAGAATTTAAAGGAAATGAATACCCGCTTCTAATACATTTAATTTTAAAATCAAAGTTTACTGCACATAGTTGAAGGAAATGTGTCTAAAATAGTATGCAATAGACAGAAGCTGTGCCATGTAGCAATGCAGGTGTTCGTATGAAGACTTGCAGCTGAGAAGCCTCCACTGCACATTGGAGGAAGAGCCGGCACAGAACTTGGTGCTGTTTGTGCACTAGGTGTTCATTGGTTTGTTTGGTAGACTCCTCCGTGTTCCTGTACCGTATTATTGTTTGCTGACAGTCGCCCCCTTGAGTTAGTAAGCCATACCCATCGGAGAACCGCCTTGCAACAAGCTCAGTAGGCCATACCCTCGGAGGACCACCTTGCGACAAGCTCAGTGCAGTGCTGTGCAAAACTTTACAGCTTGATATCCTAAGTGAAAATACAACCATCATTGGCAGGTGTGATGCTTAGCATCAGGTGAATGACTTGCTTGTCACATTACTTACTTTTTGTGGTGGAGCTTGTTCATCATATGCCATTTTTCGTCTGAACTGTCCCCGGTGCCGTCACTTATGTTAGCATGGTTTTATTAGTGTATTCTATGCTATGGCTGTCAGCTCCTTTCACTTCTCTTGGAGGATGTGTCGGCCATGAGATTCCAAAGGGGATCCTCAAAAAAAGGGAATGAATTCGTATTTGTGAAATAAATTCCAAATCTAAACCAAATGACATGTCAACCAGTGTTGCCAGTGGCCGATAGTCAAAAGTAACACGAGACAGTTCAAAAAGTAACATTTTCACGAGAAAAGTAACATTATCTTATTTTATGAAGAAAACGTCTTTGTCACAGTAAAATAAAAAAATAACCATTGAAATCAGATCTAATAAGGTGGAGACATTCAGTAGCCCTCTTTTTGGAGGAAGTACCCCCCCTTCCCCAATCAAAAATCCCAAAAAAAACATGTGTTTAACCTGTATACCAAGTTTTGTCTAGATTGGTTGAGAAATTTTACCTGTAGTGGAAAACAGCCGGACAGTCGGAAACACATACGAAAGCATTTTTGCCCAAGCTGACACGGAGGCGTACGGTAGCGCTTTGCACTTGCTCGGTCAAAAAGTCTTCACAGCTACAGTTCATAGCAATAATTCAACTTATACGCGATTTTGTCCATTTCGCGTTTCGTCGAATTCGAGACGATGATGGCTCAAAATCAAATGCGCCAAAACGATGAACGAAAACTTCCTTTGATGCGTTTTTACCGGTTTACCCGGTTTGCTAGCGCTGTCTGCCTAGATAATAAAAGTCAATGTACATCAATAATTTAAAGTTATTCGTGTTCAAGATTACCCTATTACTAATTGCAAATAGGCAATATCTCTCAAGAACTTCTAGCTTTAATGATAACAACGTGCTTTTTTACTAACTGAAACGCATTTTAAATAACTATACAGGCGCTTTTGGTCACAAAAACCTATCAGGCACTCCATTTGAATTTGTTTTGAGAAAATCTTTTGAACTATAGAGTTTATCATTGAAAAATAACTATTATTAGACACAATCTTTACATAGCCCAATTAAAATTCATTTTCACATGCTTACCTCAATTGATAGCAATCGTGTAAGTATCATCAGAAAATGCGTTGATAGTGAGAACGCATTATTATGCCTTTGCAAACGTGTGGATGTGCTGCAGTTGATACACCTCATAATCAAATCAATTGTATAAATATTTATCCAAAACGTGAGCAAAACTGAGTCCGTAGTATAATAACAAGTGAAATATTATATTATTATTTTTTATTACGGACTATGCAACCGTTTGACCACGATCTCACCTGATGGAAAGCAATGATGTGGTCGAAGGTGTAGCAAGCTTGCCTATTAGATACCTAATCACTCTCAAATAGTAAATAATAATATCTTGAATTCGTCGAAGAAATCAGTCCGGGAGAAGGCCAAGGTCGTCGGTTGTAGAATGCAATAACAAGATCAGAATTAAATGGTACAGTGCACACGAATGCAAGTGCATCGGAACCAATGGATATCGCATTCACAAGTGACATGTCATTTTGTGATATCACAGATGTCTGACATTTCTCGTAGTCCGTTTTTGCTAAGTGAAAGTGCGAAATCGTATTGTATTATTTGTATAAATGAAATAACAAACAAATAATGAAATAGAAAAATAATGCAATATACAAAATGCATTTTGAATAAATCTTCTGTGCATTCACTTTAATTATTGATACATTTGTCATATAGAAGTTTATTTATCATCGTACATACATTTCGTTGAACGGAACGTAAGACATTCAAAAGGTCGTTGATTTTCAGATAGAACAATTTAATTACTTTTATTAGCAGCCCTTTAAAGCCTGGAGTTCTAGAGATACTTAACACAAGCCATAACTTTTATTTTATTTTTGTGAATTTTAACAATTACCTACAGTCAAAGTACATTCTAGGCAAAAACTGGACATGTCCTTTGAATATATATATTTTAGTCGTAAAAGTTACGTAAAAGTAACATTTTAAGTCGTGTAACATGAAAGTAACATGAGGGGGTCAAAAGTAACGTAAAATGATACAAAAGTAACATTCTGGCAACCCTGATGTCAACGAAAGAAATGTCGTTCATAGACAATTTGTAAAAAAAGGAGTTTTCACAGAACATACATTATATTATTAGGTTTTCAAACAAACTATTCGTTCTTTGTTCATTCAATTTGGCCGGCTTTCGTTCAACCGAGCCCATCCTTATTTACATTAGAAATACGTCACTAACGTAAGGACGCTAGTCGTACGCAAGTCGTACGCAAGGTGTTGTGGTGGCGCCTATCGTCTTGCTCTGGTAAACACGGTACGCATGCGATACGAATGTTTGAAAAATTTGTGCTTGGCCTACAGTAAGAAGAACACTCCACCCTTGGCGTGTTCACCACGTGGGGTGTTCGCACTCTCCAGGCGTGTCGCGCTTAGATATTACTGGCCAGGCATGTATAGAGACGTGGCAAAACTTGTTAGTTCCTGTTCCATTTGTCTCCAATACAAAATTCAAAACCATGCTACTCTTGGAGAAATGGGTCGCCCCAAGCAGTGCTCTCGGCCTTATCAAATGTTATCTATTGATTTAATGGGTCCTCTACCGGTTACTCGGAAACAAAATTGCTACATTTTAGTAAGTAATCACTTGCTGTTTTTCAATATTTTTTCTCGTTCACGGCGTCCCTCAGACAATATATATACCTAGATACCATTATCTCTCAATTTGTAAGTGGTCATACAAATACACTATTCAAAAAGTATAGCATCCCAAATGTATTTTTTACGCCAAAATATACCCCCCAGATCAACACTGTGGAGCGGTATAATAATACTATTATAATCTGCACTTCTACATTCGTAGACAGAGATCATCGATCATGGGATACTTTTATTCCTAGTGTTCAATTCGCCATGAACAACTCAGTTATTGAGGCTACAGGCTTTACGCCATCCTTTCTTGTCTTTGGGCGAGAACTAGTAGTATGCGGCTCTCATTACACTGATATTGACTTAGGTGACGAAGTTTTGTTTTTGCCTCGAGACGTGTACGCTGAAAACCTTGGCTGTTTGAGCTCTATCTTCGACCAGGTTCAGAAATCCCTTTATCAGGCTCACGTTAAGAATACTGCTAAGTACAATTTACGCAGAAAGCCTTTTGAATTTAATTTAGGAGATACTGTTTTCAAACGCGCTTATGTTCTGAGTGACAAGGATAAGTTCTTTATCAAAAAGTTAGCTCCAAAATATATCAAGTGCAAAGTTGTCGAGAAGCGCTCGCCACTTGTCTACGTTCTAGACTCTAGAGGAAATGTCGGGTAAAAACTTAGGCACTTGGCATATTAAAGACCTGAAAATATTAGGTCAGTCATAGTTCATATATTTAGTTGTTGCCCGTGCCCATTACAATCATTATCACATTTCTTGCAACAAGTAATGAGCCGATTCTTATGGCCTATGACTTTCGTTATGTTAGAACGAGTCTTTTAATATTTATATTATATGACTTATTTTTTTATATTTTGTTGAATGTTGGTGAAGTATGAAAGAATGTATGGTAAGTAATTGTAAGAAATTGGTACTACTTTAAAATTTTATTTTTAAATTAAAATCCTTATGAGGGACCGGCGGGTAATGTAACGAAACGTTACTGGTATATTTATTTTAAGCAAATAGTATAATAATATTAAAGAAAACCTAGATATTAAATTATATATATATTAATTTAAAAGTTCATGTTAAAATGTTTAGTTCTTTGTATGTACTAAACACTTTCATAGTTTTGCCTTTAAACCCGAACGCATTGTGTGACTGTGTAATTGGCACGCACACATCCACTCAGACTGCGGGACTAGACTCAAGGGAAGGGGAGGCAAACGAAGCAAGCTGACGTCCGCGCATCGCACGCACTCTCAGCGAACATAGCTCAAGCGAGGCTAGTGATTGTCGGCGTTCTAGCTGACAAGCGCGATCATAATCATAAACTTTTAATATCAGCGGTTTAGCTGGATTACGAAAATTAGACCTAAACTCTGTGTGAGTAGTGAGTGTTTTCCCGATATAGGGTAAGTTTTGAATGGCACACAAAACACACATCACGACTTGCTTTTTATACTGTTATATTTTACGATTTGTGTAATCAATCTTCAATTTTCAGCTTTTTCCATACTATTCATATTTGCACAAATCTAGTTTTATTACCACTTGGAAATTTCCGTTAGTATTTCATCACATTAATTTTTCAAAACTACCTTGTTTTTCTAAATTATATTTCTAAATTCCTTATTATCTGTTTTATTTACAAGTGGATTACGATGTTCCCTTTAGTATAATTTGGCCTTCAGCTTCTCTTGCTTTTAAAGTGTGAACTCCGTTCTGATAGTAGGTACCACTGCGGCAAAACTACTACGTAGGTACCTACCCACTTTTCTTCGTAATGCCGTGGTGGGCCCTCAGAACGGATGCATAGATGAGCCAAATTGTGATTATTTGGTTTATCGATTTCAGGAGCACTGCTAAAACAGCACCGCTAAAACTGCACCACTCGGAATATACTGCAATAACGCATACACGGGAATTCCGTGTACCGCCTTCGCTGTGCGAACTAGCACCGAGGACAGCCATCGCCGTTGCTGATCCTGGCTGCCTACTACTCCGCACTGCTCCTTGAAGCTGAGGCCTACCTACCATCTTCGGCCGGACTTACGTTAAAAGGGGAGTACTGTGCTACGGAAGTGGAAACAATTTAAATCTTAAGGTCGAACCACGACCTCATAAATTTATGAGACATTCCTTTTCTTTTTTTTAACTTAAATTCACAATAATTTTATTATAATTTAAACTTTATTTGTTTTTTTTTTATTAAATCTTGTACTTTGATTATTAACACCTTAGTTTCATTTTTTGTTTAACTACCACATTAGGTAGGTAGAAACTAAGGGTTGCTTAACGGCACACCTACTATTATTTATTCTGTGGTATTAGGTACGTAGGTTACGCCACTAATTTATTATCTCCGTGTTCTTGAGAAGTTTTGTCTTGTAAAAGTGCTACTTATATGTTAATGTTGCATAATTACAATAAATAATTTGAAGTTTGATTCCATCCGGAGGTACTTTGTAGGCACTTTATTGTTTGTTGCACCTACATTATAGGGATTCTCCGAATCCCCACAATGCAAGCATTATCAGTGATATTAAATAATAATGGAAAAATTTGGATCACGGACGAGATTCGAACTCACATACATCTATGCCTCCCTGCACCAGAATACAAGAGCTGCTGGCCTTCCTGGAGGACATCGGGTGGCTGCACTGACTAGCAGCACCACCCATCACGCAAAAAAGGCCGACATACGGCCTAATTGTGGAAAAAAGACCGCACATCAAGTACATATCAATTAAGTACATCCATGCATCTGCGCGGCGCGGCACATGCTTCGAACCAATTCGGCTATCGTGACATATGCATGGCCATCCAAATTTAATCAATATTAGCAGTGTTTGGTTGGTCAGTTCAAAATACTACCAATAGATGGCGTTACCGTTCCCATAAGACGGGAACGGGTTCAGAAGCTAGCGGAAAAATTTGGATGGCGATGCATACTTAGGTCACGGTAGCCGATTTGGTTAGAGGCATGGATGTATGCGAGTTCGAATCTTGTACATTTTCCAAATGTTACCGTTAGAAAATTATCATATACCTTTATTTCTGAATCCAGGTAATACGGCCGCTGAGGTAAGAAAAATGGGCGTAAAACAATAATACAAGCAAATTATTGAAAGGAGCTTCCACCTGAGCATTGCAGGGATTTTATTTCACAGCAATCGTCGTAGGTCTACCCTTGAGAAAGAAAAAAAAACCTTAAAATATAACTTCTATGACAGGCTTTAATTCAATATCAGTTGTTATATAATTGTATGTATGTAACAGTTAAGACATAATTTCAAAGGAAATACTTCATTTGAAACAAAGGACTCCTTTCATCCAATACTTTCCTTGCTAAATTAACAAATTAGATACAAACTAAAAGTGTTTAAAGTACCTAAAATACACAAACAAAATATCAACTAAATATTGTTTAGGAATAAAAATACCCATATGTGGTTAGTATAGCTACGAAACGCAAATAATAACTGATTTCAACTCTACTTATCAAAAATGATGAAGGCACTTTAAAATTAAGGTGGGGAGATAACAATACATGCATACAAATATAATGCTGATAATTTCCATCGATTTGCTCTCGTTACACCGAAGTTGCGCTTAAAAATAGTACACAACTAGGTAAGACTTTATGCTGGAGACAATGAAATACATATTGATTATGTACACAGGTTAGAACCGCTTATGAGCACAGTACCTAAAATGAAAGATGCCACTGATGCAATCATACATAACATGCTAACTGCTTAACTGTCATGCCTAAACAGCACTATGTTTCTTCAATGCCTAATGCGCAGATATGACGCTTTTTTGATAGAAAAGTCTTTTGTTGTTTTGGGGATGAGTTATCAAAAATCCTTTCAACAACCATATATATATATATATATATATATATATATATATATATATATATATATATATATAATGAAAAAATCCTGTGCAAAATTTATTGCTTCTAGACTCACGGCGTGCTTTATTATAATAGAGGGAGGGGGTGGGGGGTTGCAGGTAGGGGAGAGGGTGGGGGAGGGTGAAGTAGGCCGTGGTGACGCGGGGGATGGTATGTTGCGGGGGAGGGGTAATGGGATACTTCAGACACTTAACCTCCACCTCACCCCCTTCCTCATCCTCGGCTGTGCAAAACACAAAACCCTCTCCCCCCTCCAAGTCCCTTAGTTCCGTCGCACTGATGTTTAGATTTAGATGAAATAGCTTTTAAGAATCTCAAAACCAAATTTAATTTTTGTATAGTTTAGTGAGTAGAACAATAGAATTGACCTCAATGTAGGCATTCTGCTTTTAGGTAAACTAACATTATAGACACCATTTGTTTTAGACTTTCAGCTTCGTAGTCATTGACTATGTATAGTCCCAATGCATTGTAGGCAATTTTCTTCTTAGTCAATTAGCGTGATAGGTATGATTGCATCAGTGGCATCTTTCATTTTAGGTACTGTGCTCATAAGCGGTTCAATGAACAGTCCAATAGTTAATACCCTATAACTTATAGAGATACTTGGAACAGACTGGCGTATTAATTTACTTCATGAGAACATATTTCAACAGAAGAATGTTGCTGGCCAAATCTATTTTCGGGAACTACACTTACGAGCAGTGAAATAGACTCAACCCTAAACACGCAGAGGCTTTCTTTCAAACTTAACATTAATAATTTAAAAAAAATGAAAGCTTCACTATTCCAGGAAAAATAACAATAAAAATCTGTTACTCATTAGGTACTGAAAATACGTACATTTAGAATCATGAAGTCTAGAGTGGGGACCGCGTTTAAGCAACTTAGTGTCGCCAGGTGGAGAGATGACTTGCGTTTAACGGCTGGCCAGTTTATGGATGAGGAGAGCCGAATACCGGGATTGGTCGCGTTCACTAGAAGCCTGCGTCCATCAATGGACAAATATAGGCTGAAGATGATGACGATATCATGAAAATATTGGTAAAATAATGATCACATTTTTCATTTATTTCCGTTAAAAAAACTACGGTTTTACGGCAACTGCCTTCTGTTATGTACCAAATTTGAAAAAAAAACATTCTACCCATCAAATTCATTTTTGTTTTATTTGTTTTGTAATCTTCTTTTCTTTCTTTTTTGGGTATTATACTTAAACTTTGCACACCAACAACTGCCTCTATTATATAGTCATGACATCATCATGTCAGCCTTTATAAGTCCACTGCTGAACATAGGCCTCCCCCAAAGAGCGCCATCACGAGCGATCTTGTGCCACCTCCATCCACCGACTTCCTGCGATGGCTACAATGTCGTCGGTCCATCGTGTGGGGGGTCTCCCCACACTTCGCTTGCTTGTTCGTGGTCGCCTTTCGAGAACCTTTATTCCCCAGCGGTTGTCGGTTCTGCGAACTATATGGTCTGCCCATTGCCACTTCAACTTGCTAACTCTGAGAGCTATGTCGGTAACCTTCGTTCTTCTACGGATTTCCTCATTTCTGATTCTATCACGTAGTGAAACACCGAGCATAGCTCTCTCCATTGCACGCTGCGCGACACTGAGCTTTTGTATGAGACCAATAGTTAGCGACCACGTGTCAGTGCCGTATGTGATCACTGGTAACACGCACTGATTATAAACTTTCGTCTTGAGGCTCTGCGGTATATGCGACGAGAAGATATGGCGTAATTTCCCGAACGCTGCCCATCCGAATTGGATTCGTCGGTTGACCTCTTTGTCGAAGTTGGATCTACCCAGTTGGATCGTCTGACCCAAGTAGACATAGTGATCAACAACTTCGATTATCGAATTCTACCCATCTTGTAAAAATGCTAAAACAATTTACTAAGTGATTAAGTGTGGAAACTTAGAATTTAAAAAAACACGACTGCGTTTTTCTTTGACTCGATTTTCTTGCTCGTATGTATAGTTATGGGGCAGCAGTCTTACAACGAGCAGTCAATAACTTAATGTTTCAAACACTTACCTCCGCCAACTAGTTTATCCTAGTTAATCTCTAAATAGATTTAGCCAGCAACAAATCCAAATTCACGAAGTAAAACTAAAGTCAATGCCACGAGAGAACCCATTCTTAACAGTCATATAAATCGATATTAAAAAAATGTATACAAAATGTCCACACCTCATACGATTACATTTTTTTGTTATATAAAAGTATTCACCACTGATATTAACATTAAAACACCGACGACGCGGTGCATTTCAACACTTCTCACAGTTAGTGTACAATGATGTTTTACATTGATTTAATTACTATAATTAACTTCACAAGTCCCTAGTCATAAAAGGAGCAACTCCTCTCACCACAGAATTTCCTAGTTATAAAAATTACTATATTTTTCAGTCCACAAATTTGAAACAAAGTCCACAATTTCACTCATCGCCGCGCCACTCACGGCGACTCACGACGGTATTTATTTAATGTTATGTTCACTAGGCGTGTGTTTTATTAACTTCCAGTTCGAAATATTAATATATAGCACGTTTTAATTTGTTGAAAGTTTTTTTAGCTATGCACTGTTTAAAACAATCATTACTCCCAGTTTTACATTACAATTGTTCAGGTTGGAACGCAGCATACGCAAATCGCGTCGACAAAGGAGTCAGTCCCTCTGAGCGCACATAGTACGCCCATACTGCGACGCGGAACCAATTAGTTACGACTACTAGTTGTCTATGGGGAGAAGCCAGTCCTTGCTCTGTTCTCACACACATCTCCATCAGTTGCGAGGACGTCCTCGGCCGCGAACCCCATCCCTGCCGTCTCGGTCCTGAAACATAAAACATTATTTAAGTCATATCATGGTGCATCATACTCACCAAATAATATGAGAGCTCACCTTAATATGATGGGGTCTAAAATTAGATTCGCGGTCACGGTAGACGTTGTGGTCGCGGTTATCACGCGGGTCGCGGTCTTCGCGATGGTCGCGGTGCTCGCGATGCTCGCGAGGATCTCGGGGGTCGCGAGCGTCACGCGGTTCGCGATTGTCGCGCGGATCTCGGCTGTCACGCGGATCCCGGTTGTCGCGCGGATCCCGGTTGTCCCGCGGATCGCGGTGATCCCTGTTGTCACGAGGGTCCCGGCCGTCGCGCGGGTCCCGGTTGTCTCGCGGATCCCTGTGATCCCTGTTCTCGCGAGGCTCGCGGCCGTCGCGCCCGTCCCGGCCGTCGCGCCCCTCGCGATTGTCGCGGAACTCGCGATAGTTGCGATACCCGCGCCCGCCGCCACCCTCGTGATCCTCGCGACTGTTGTCTTGGTTGTTGTGGATGGGCACTTTACGCGAATCCTCCTCCTCTTGACGCCTTTCATAGTGAGTGAAGTCGTCGAAGATGGAAGTGGTGTGACAGTAACAATGCATGATACGCAACACTTGCAGCCCCTTGGGGTGCGGCACTTCCTGGGTGTCGCGAGAGTTCGTCACGGGCTTATTTTCGTTATTCTCTAATTTGATATGACGCAGTTGCACATTCGGAACGTCCTTAACGTAGATCCACCTGACGCGGAATTGTCCCTTCCACTTGTCCTGCAACCACACACCAGAACTGGAGTTGTAGTCGACCGCGCTCATCATGCGCGCCATGCCGCAGAAGTGGCCGCTGCCGTTCACGGAGAACAGCAGGTACACGCTGCCGCCCTCGCGCTCGCGCTCGCGGAACGCCGAGTCCAGCCGCTTGTTGCCGTGCTCGGTGCTGCACCAGATCTCGTACTTGATGCTGCGGTGGATGTCGTCCTCGGAGTACGACTTGATCACGAAGAAGCGTGCCAGAGGAGCGTTCAGGTCGAAGTCTTTCGGGTTGTACTCGTTCTTAACGTGGAGCTCGTCGAGCAGCGGGTGCAGCGGCGCGGGGCCCGGGGGCGGCGGCGGGGGCTGCGGGACGGGCGCGGGCGGGGGCGCGCGCGGCTGGTGCGGGGGCGGCGCGCGCGGCGCGTGCGCCCACGCTGGCGGCGGCTGATGCTGCGGCGGCGGGCCGCGCGGCAAAGGCGCGGGCGCGGGCGCGGGCGGTGGCGCCGCGGCCGCCTGCGCGGGCAGCGGCAGCGGCGCGGGCACGGGCGGCGCCTGTATCTGCGGGGGCGGCGCGGAGACGACGGGCGCGCTCTTGCCGGCGTCCCACGCGCCTATGTCCATGTTGTGCTTGCCGGGGATGATGGGCGGCGGCGGCATGCCGGGGCCCTTCTTCTTGAGCACGGTGCCCTGCAAGGAGGGCGCCGGCTTAGCCGGCTGGCTCGCGATGGAAGCCCAAGTCATCTTCTTGGGTTGCGATCCCGCCGAGACTTCCCTGAGCTCGTGGCGGTCCTTCTCCGCCTTGTGGTCTGCCAGCGACAACCCCTGCACGCCCGCCTCCACTCCCTTGACTCCCTCTGGCACATACACTTCGGTCCTGTAGTAGTCATCGTACTGCTTGGCGCGACCCAGCTGACCCCAGGTCGAGTAGTCGCCGTTCCCGGGGAAGTAGTTAAAATTGGTTGACGGTTGACCAAAGGCAGCGGTAGAGAACGGGGTTGTTGACGGTCCGAATACACCTGCAATTACAATTCGAAAACGATCTTTACTGTTACCTATCCCAACAGTGAGTGAAAAGCACACGAAACACGAATGAAGAACAGTGAAGTAGCGCTACTCAGAAGTACAGTTGAGAAAGGAAGTGCTTTACTAATTTTAAGCTAGTTTTACCCCAACTATAAAGACAAATTGTCGACAAGACAGTAAAACACCTATTTGTCGACTGTACAAATTGAACAAGAACCACAGTGGGTTGCATTGGTTTGCATAATAAATTTGACAATTATTATAACCACTCTAAACATGAGGCTGTAAGGTGTAGTAGTGGGTTACATTCAAACTAATCAATTTAAGCATGTCTCACTACATTAATAGAGAGATTGCTAAATTGATGTAGTCTATTTATGAGACTACACATCTATAGCGAGTCACAAAGTGTTGAAATTGTGTAACACCATTATCGTATCTTATTGATATTAGGTGTTTCAAAGCCTCGTAATACCTCGCCCGCGGTAAAGGAGCATGGCAGGCGCGGCGCGGCGCAGGCAATATTTATAAAAGATTTTACTTTCGACAATATGGTTATGGCACGTGTTTTCGGAATAAAAGCAATGAACACTTTCTAAGCTCAATGATCCTACGATCTTTTGACCCCTCCTCCATTAGATTCCTATCTTAGGTGCAAGAGCTAAGCTGAATTAAGGAGCAAATGTACTGGCACAGTAAAAATGTAACATCTTTTCTCTTGTTACTGAATAAGCAGGTACTATCTACCCTCAACTCCATAAGAATCGTGAGGATTGTATCCTCCGAGGAAAGTCATCGGTTCTGTTCCATTGGTGGACCATGTCCCATCCCCGACTCCAAAAGCTTGATAAGGAACTGCTGTTGTACCGTAATAACCTGAAACGACGGAGAAAATATTTTCCTCAAAGGAGATATCCCATTTTTCTTAAGGACTTGGGCTAGGTATTGTACTGGTAATACCAATATTGGCTGATAGGACAAGAGGAAAAGATGCAACAAGATGCAAAAGATGCTACACTTTAAGAAGCAACAACTAATATTCCAAGTAATCTAACCACGCTGCTATCTGCAAATATTGTATCAATTTTGGAAGCATACATAAAAAAATAGACTTTTCCAATTTTATTTTACTACAGGCGGATTGGAAATAATTCAATTAGCAGTAGTAAGAAAGCATATTGTTAGACAAATAATAATAATATGAACGCATTTTTTTTTTGTATATGTTTTTAAGTAAAGATGCACTGATGACTGCACTGATTATGCTATATTTACAATCCGCATGTATCAAATACTTCGAAATACAATGATTAGCCCAAAATGAGACATCTCATTTGTTCAAGTCCAATGACACAAGGCAAATGTAAAAATCTATTGTACACTAAAATACTTATTTGTATATTAGATTCAATGTTAATCTTTCCTCTATACTGTTTGTTACTTCTTGGGAGTTAGGACAACCATTGAAAAAAATGTCTGCAAAGGGTTTCTATTTAATTTTGTACCTCATACTTCTATCTTCCTTTATTCTATTTTCTATCTTTTACCTCATACTTCTATCTTCCTTTATTCTATTTTCTATCTTTTACCTCATACTTCTATCTTCCTTTATTCTATTTTTTATCTTTTACCTCATACTTCTATCTTCCTTTATTCTATTTTCTATCTTTTACCTCATACTTTTATCTTCCTTTATTCCATTTTCTATCCTTTTTGGTCTTAAAATTTTAGTTCCCTCATTATTTTTTTGTCAAATATCACTGCTGACAGCCATTTCGATGAGAAGAACAAAATAACAGTATTTTTTATCATATGAGTCAAAATTGCCACAGACAATTACCTACTGGCTACTGAGCCCCAAAAGAGAAAAATACATCTATTAATTTGCCAATAATTTCAAAACATTTTTGACATATCAATGGCAAGAATAGTAATAATACCTAGTAAAAATCCATTAAATTATAACCCGTTGGTGTATTTCTCAAGATGCATTTGAAATGATCAATCAGTCTATGACATCACCATTTTAATTAATTATCAGTGGCTTTTTTCGGACAAGAGCCTTTCATCTAACTAGACCTTAATTCTGCTAAATCAATGGACACTGGACAGATTGGCCTCAAATAAAAATAATGTGGTTTTTGTAACATTTCAATACTTATTTACTAAAACAAGCTGTCCACTGAAAATTCTAAAAGAAACCCTCGAGTTTTCCCGGCTAATTTTGCCAAATTTTAAAGCATGGATAGAAAGAACAAGTGGAAGTGAAGCATGTGCTGGTGACCTGTGCCACAGTTATGCACAGAAAATCCTAACTTGCCTATAAATATTTCGTAGGTAAAAATAAAATTTACTCTATGAAGCAGTTGTTAACGCATTATTTTCAAATTTGATTCATAAGCTTTAATCATCTCAATAATACACACCCAATTACAAGAAGAGATAGTTAGTAATGCAGAATATGACTTTTATTTTATTTGATTTAGTTTGGCGACAGCGTTTCCAACGTGGTGGTCCACTTCCACTTGTTTTTTTCTATTCCGTGTTTTAAAGCAAGTTTTTCTTCATTTTTATATAAATGTAATCGTAATAATGAATCATTTCAACTATACCAAAAATTTACATTATGTAGATCACTTCAATCCTGAAAAATATGCTCCAATATTCTAAGGGTCAGACAGGAGCATGAAATACATCCCTCATTTTAATCACTAGGAAAGTATAGAGCATGCTTGTAATATCTGCTTTTTTCTCTGGTGGAAAGTCAGGTGAGGTTGATTTCACCGACTTTCCATGACCACTTTGAGCTTCCCTGATTTTCCAGATAGTGGACACTCTGTAGAAGTATATAGTAAACAGAAACTCTGTTGTAATGATTTTGCAGAATTGGTGCAGTGTATATTGTATACCTACTCTGTTCCAAATGAAGCGAAAAAATAAATTTTTCAATTAGCAATTTTAATGCCTTTACACAAAGCACAATTTCTACTACAACCAGGGTTGATAAAAATTATGTTCTTTTTATTAATAACTTTTTTTATTTATTTAAAAACACAAACTTTTTTTTTTAAGTTTTTTACCGTAAACAGTAGTTTTGACTTCTATTCCCTACAGAATGAAGTCGCTTTTCCTATGTCAAATTTAACTATCGTCACAAAATAAATCACAGTATGTCATCTAAACTTGCAAACAAATGGTGATCGAAAACATTTGAGAATGCTAATTTCACCCACAAATGTCCACAAGTTTAGGTTTTCCCCATTTTAGGGCAAAAAAATATTTTTGCAGAATATTCTTAATACATACTTACATATTTTAATAAGCATTTTTAATTTCTATTCTCATAACATTCTGATTGTAATTAATCAATGAACTTTTACGGAACAAAAATAAAAAATGATTTCAATAACTGATTTTAATAAAAAAAAACACTTGATTTAAATCAATCAAACCTGATTACAACTAGTTGTACTAGTTGTAATCAGGTTTGATTGATTTGACCATTGACCTGATTACAACTAGTTGTACTAGTTGTAATCAGGTTTGATTGATTTAAATCAAGTGTTTTTTTTTTATTAAAATCATTTATTGAAATCATACACTTACGACATTTTTGCAGTTTTTTATTCGAAAATTGATCATATCCTCGATAGGGTTACGTTGACATTTGTGCAATACACAATTCGATAAAATTCTCTCTACATTTAAAACAGGGTATAATGTTAGTTACACTTCTCACAAAATAACTTTGCCTCTCTGAATTTAGCAACAAGTGAGTGTGTTCCACTGACAGCATGGGCGTTCAGTAGAAAATTCTTCCATAATGGCATGCCATATACATTTTTATGGTATTAATATTTTGCAGTGCCGTTAATTGCTACATTCAGAGAGATAAAGTTAAAAAGTGACAACTGAATGTGCGAACCTGCTGCGCTGTAAGGATCGGCCGCTGAAGAGATGGGTGGCGCGTACGATGTCTGCTGCTGATGACGCCATGACACCTCAGCTAACTCGTCGCCGCCGCTTTCTAAATGTTGGTCTTTCGGTGCATTTGTCACTGAAATTGGTAATAGCAATAAAGTTGTAGTATTTCATTACTTGGTAAACAAATAGAATAGATAGGGATAGATGGTATAGATTGACTATAGATATATCTTGATTACATTTGATTTAGATTTCTTCATTTAGATTCTACATGAAAAAGGTATAATAACTTGATTTGAAGTCCTGACAAAGCTCAGAAAATAAGGTATTTTTTACAAATATGGACAAATTACTGGATTTAAAAAAATATAGCATTTTTATCAAACATTAACCATTTTTTGTTTCGTAGCAAACTGGTAGATAATGCTTCAGCATTAAGTCACTAAGTTTTGCAAAAATATTATAGACATAAAAAAGTAAGATATTTTGCATTGTTATTTGTCTAAATGTGCAGACAATGGCTGATCAAATTTTGATTTAATTTGGTATATTAGATTTTGAAGCACAAAGCCTACTAAAGTTGAAATTTTCAAGTAATTGGTAGCACAATGCCAACATTTTAAAACCACCATATATTAACCAAATAAATTACTAAAGCCACAGCTCAGCAAGTAGGTTTATAAACCTTGAAAATTAATTTTAAGCATCAGAATTAGGGCATGCAATACTCAGGTTGTTTAAAAAACACGGGTTTTTCGAGTTTTCAATTTTAAAAACCAGTTTTCCAGTTTTTCTTTATTTGGGCCTTAAAAGAACTATTATTAGTGTGTGTAAGTAAAGAAAAGGCTGAAATGTAATTAAAATTTGTATTTACTTTCGTATTCTTATTTTTTAGCTTTACCAAGAGATATTTAAGTAACATTTGGTTTATGAAACTGAAACCCTGGAAGACTTAATCACAATGCTCAGCAAAACTCGGGTAGTTTAAAAACCCGGCTTCTTCGAGTTTTCAATTTTAAAAACCGTTTTTTTTTTCGAGTTTTACGGGTTTATCGAGTTTTCCTTTATTTGGGCCTTGAAAAAACTATTATTAGTGTGTGTAAATAAAGAAAAGGCTGAAATGTAATAAAACAATGTTTAAATTTCGTGTTTTTATTTTTTAGCTTTACCAAGAGATCAATCAAGTAACATTTGGTATATGTACTACGAGTATTAATAGTCAAAGTAACATTTGGTACTAGTAATAATAAAAAACTGATTGTCCGTCTCCAAAATCAGAGCACGAAATCTATCGAATTGCAAAAAGGGGTGAGACAGGGAGAAATTATGTCTCCGAAACTGTTCACCTCTGCGCTGGAAGATATATGCAAGCTTCTGAACTGGAACGGATATGGAGTTAACATCAGTGGCGAATGCATCACTCACCTTCGATTTGCTGATGATATAGTCATCATGGCAGAAACCCTGGAAGACTTAAGCACAATGCTCAGTGACCTCAATATTGTTTTCCAACAGGTGGGTCTTACGAGTAAAATGAACATGGGTAAGTTGAACATCAGTTCAAATGCCCATGTCGGTTTATTTTGGGAACGATATTATCGAAGCTGTTGATCACAACACTACACCTCATCACATAGTCCACCTAGCACGGCTAGCGATGGAAGAGCCCGTTTGATCCGACATTATACCGAAAGTATCCCAGACAGCCTTTACGAGATCAGAATGGCTCTCAAACAGCTTGAGGACAAACAAGGCACCAGGGGAGGATGGAATGACGACAGAGCTACTGAAAGCGGGTGGAACACCGGTACTTAAAGTCCTTCAAAAGCTCTTTAACTCCGTCATCCTCGAGGGTACTATGCCAGAGGTGTGGCACAGGAGCATAGTGGTGTTATTCTTTAAGAAAGGAGATAACACCCTCTTAAAGAATTATAGGCGCATTTCGCTGCTGAGCCAAGTCTATAAGCTGTTTTCGAAAGTAGTTACTAACCGTCTCGCTCCTAGGTTTGACATCTTTCAGCCTCCTGAACAAGCTGGATTCCGGAAAGGTTTTAGCATCGTAAACCACATCCATACGCTCCGGCAGATTATACATAAGACCGAAGAGTATAAACTAACTATGTCTAGCGTTTGTGGACTACGAGAAAGCCTTTGATTCAGTCGAGAGGGCAGTGCTACAGTCATTACAGCGGTGCCAGATTGAATACCGATACATCGAAGTGTTGAAGTGTTTGTACAGCAATGTCACCATGACTGTCCGTATCCAAGAACAGAGCACGAATTCTATCAAATTGCAAAAATGGGTGAGACAGGGAGTAGTTCTTTCTCCGAGACTGTTCACCTCTGCACTTGAAGATATATGCAAGCTTCTGAACTGGAACGGATATGGAGTTAACATCAATGGCGAATGCATCACTCACCTTCGATTTGATGATGATATAGTCATCATGGCAGAAACCCTGGAAGACTTAAGCACAATGCTCGGTGACCTCAATATTGTTTCCCAACAGGTGGGTCTTAAATGAAAATGGGTAAGACAAACATCATGTCAAATGCCCATGACGCACCCATGCCGGTATATGTTGGGAGCGATATTATCGAACCTGTTGATCACTATGTCTACTTAGGTCAGACGATCCAACTGGGTAGATACAACTTCGACAAAGAGGTCATCCTACGAATCCAACTCGGATGGGCAGCATTCGGTAAATTACGCCATATCTTCTTGTCGCAGATACCGCAGAGCCTCAAGATGAAAGTTTATAATGAGTGAGTGTTGCCAGTGATGGCATAAGGCACTGAGACGTGGTCGCTAACTATTGGTCTCATACACAAGCTCAAAGTCGCGCAGCGTGCAATGAAGCGTAATGAGAGCTATGCTTGGTGAGAAGCGTAGAAGAACCAAGGTTATAAGCAAGTTGAAGTGGCAATGGGTAGGCCATATAGTTTTCAGAACCGACAACCGCTGGAAAATAAAAGTTCTCGAATGGCGACCACGAACAAGCAAGAGAAGTGTAGGGAGGTCCCCCCACACGATGGACCAACGACATTGTGCCCATCACAGGAAGTAGGTTGATGAAGGTGGCACAAGATCGCTCGTCAGGGCGCTATTTGGGGGAGGCTTATGTTCAGCAGTGGACTTCTAAAGGCTGACATGATGATGATGATGATGATGATGATGATAAAAAAACAAATTTCTTCCCCTTTCATAGATAACACATTTAGATAAAGAGAAGGTACATTACCTACTTACGCAAACACATATACACACACACACACACACACACACGCACACACACCCTTGTTCGCGGCTTTAATAATACGCGGACCTTTACAAAAATCCAGGTTATGCGGGCCTACCTTTCCCGTTGCTTTAACGAAGTGTTAATACCGTACGAAAAGTAACCTATCTCTGTCCAACACGATCAGAGTTTCTATACACTCGAAAAGGACAGAGATATTAAATGGTGAACTTTCATACTAAAACCCCGATTATGCGGTCCAACCGCATAATAAGAAGGCACGAACGCTCTTTACACAAGTCTGCATAATATTCTAAAGTCATACTCTTTTACACAATGCCCGCATAATATTCCTAAGCCATACTCATTTACACACAGACCACATAATAATCAAAAGTCATGCTTTTTTACACAATGCCCGCATAATATTCAAATGTCATACTCTTTTACACACTGTCCCCTTATTATTCTAAAGTACTCTCGTATTTTATCGCAGTATTCTAAAGTCGTACTTACTATTTAACAAACACTGACCGCATAATATTCTGCCATGTTCTATTACACAGTAAAACTTTAAATCCCGATTATGCGGACCTACCGCATAAGAAAAAGTCACAAAAGCTCTGAACACACTGTTCGCATAATATTGTAAAATCAGACCCTTAATAACACTTTCTGAATAATTAGAGTATTATAGATGAATTTGCCTACACAAAATCTTCCTTAACAACAATAATATTTTTCAAAATCATACGTTGCGCGTTGTTTTGGTCATGCACTGACAAAACGCAAGATTCAAATCGCCCGCTACTTTTCCGACCCATCCCTTACCGCAACTGACTGTAGTCAGCTTTTAAATTTGCAATCGACTTCACAAAATTAGACGGTTATAAGTCCCATCCCTTACCGCAACTGACTGTCGTCAGCTTTTAAATTTGTAAGCGACTTCACAAAATTAGACGGTTATAAGTTATAATTATGTTCGATTGTATGTTTTTTATTGTGTATGTTCTCTGATTTCTCTGTCAATTGCAGACCGATTCAATCGATCAAAATTGGTTAAGTAGTTTTTTGAAATTAAATAGATTTTTCGTAAATTGTGTTCCTAAGATTTAATTCATTAGGGTAGAATTTCAGTGTAGTCTCATATAAACTTCATCAAAATTGGTTAAGTTGTTTTTTATTAGAAAATCTATTTGTTTTAATTTTTTATTTTTTGTCATATCTTCGGAATTTCTGAACTAGATGATTATTTTTACTTGAGAAAAGAGGACATACTGTATAAATTGGTTAAGTAGCTTTTTAAAAGCTTTTATTCAGTACACTGGGTTATTAAGCTTGGGACAAGTTTGCAAGTCAATTAATGACTTCCAATGAAGCTGAAGTTTTGCACACGGGTGTAGCTCTGATGACAATACAATATTATGGTAATGTTGAACTGGTCTGATGATGGAGACGGAAGGTAGTCACAGGAACTCCACAACAAAATGATGAAACCCCTTCGAGTTTAAGCTTATTTGAATGGTCTCGATGAGTTTTCAGGTCTTAGTGGTACTGGTGTGGTATCTCGTAAAATATTGTTTTAAAAAAGTTTTTATATACTCGTATTTAAAACTTATAAATCCATTTTTTGTTTATGTTTTTTTAATATCTACGAGATGTGTAACCATTTTTTTAAAGAGTTCCATTCCAGTGAAATCATAGATAGTTTTCGTAAAAACTGATGCAGTTGTTTTATTTGTAGGTTATTCATCCTTGGTTTTAATTTACTAACGTCGAGTCTAAAGTGAGTTTAACTATTTTCTTTGGCATAATTTTATTTCTTCCGATGTTTGCTTAGGTCACTCAAAATCAAGAAATATAAATACTTTTCCAAAAAAAAATAATAGTGTTCATTTAAAAATGTTCATTTGTAAACAACCACTAAAAAGAATAAAATAATTACGATTGAGCCAGATCAATATGACTTTTTCTAAATTACCAATGTTTTAATAATGCAAAAATACAACATAAGATAAGAAAGAGTTTATTGAAGGTGTAGAATATTGGTACATATTTTAAAAAAGGAATAAAAATTTGTCACATTATTTCCAAGTGTGAATTAAGAAAAACAAACCCTTCTGCAATGTTAAAGTTAACGATTATATAAAAAAGTTCTCCATTTTAAATCCGGATAAAGGATGCATATTTTTTTTAAATACTTTGCAAACATATAGTACAACATAAAAGGCCCTGTAGTTTATTAATAAAATTTCAATATTTGATGATCAAAATTAGATTGACATCGATTTTATACCGATTATATAAATATTTTTAATATCAATGAAAAATATTTTACAAAGCACATTATAATGCGCAACTAATTGGGATTACTACACTGAAAACAGAATTAATAAAAAAGCCTCATTTTTAGAAATGTCACCCAAGTTAGTGATCAAGGGTTAACCAATTATTCGAAAAAAATTGTTGCCATATCTACTAGTCAACTTTTAAATGTGTAAAATTGTGATCATCTGAACGGAACTGAACTGGTGCATAAACCAGGTGGTGGTCCTTTTACGTTTGGATGTTGACTTTTGTTTTTGGGATAACTTATCCACTTCCGCATTTGCAAAATTCTTTTATTTAAGCTAAACATCCGTGTTTCATCATCATCAGCCTATATTACTCCACTGCTAGACATAGACCTCTCCTATTGCACTTCAAACTGAGCAAGATCACACTGAGCAAGATTGTTAAACATGATCTTGGTCTTATCTATGGTTCACTCCGAGACCGATGCTTTCAGAAGCATCAACTAGGTTGTTCAGCATTCTTTGCAAATCTTGCATCGACTCGGCCATTAGGACGATATCATTGGCAAATCGTATGTGTGAGATGTTTTCGCCATTGATATAAATGCCCGTGCCCAAAACAAACCCGTGTACAAACATCCGTTTTTGGGTCAAATAAATTCATTTGTGTATCAAATTTCAAGTTAATCGGTCCAGTAGATTCGGAGCACATTTATTGTGAAAGACGGACAGACAGACAGCACACGAGTGATCCTATGATTGTTCGGTTTTTATTTGGACGTACAGAACCCTAAAAACCATTTCAAGACATAAGTAGTTATGTAACTAAAATAAATAAAACATAAATAAAACTACCTAAAAAAAAACATACTTTACAGGACTGCACTTTAGTTCTGGTTCTAATCCGGGAATTCAAGATAAACTTAAAAGCATGTAAATACTGCACACAAATCCAAATAGATAAAAGTATGAATTTAATAATCTAAGGAAGCGCGGTACAAATGGAGTTGTCACAACTGTCAGTAGCTCTCCGCGCTGCCTGCGCTCATGCCGCTGCAACAGAGCATACACTCCAACAAACGTTAAACGTAAAGGGCGCATTTTATAATGAAACGTACGTATTTTAATTACACAGAACCAAGTCCGCATTTTGCATCACAAACGTAATTTAACACAGGGCGAGCGCTTAATCAATCGCAGACTAATATACACAGGACAAGGTCCGCATTTTACATCACATACATACTTTAACACAGGGCGAGCGCACAATCAATTGCAGACTAACATACACACCTCGACGTCTGCATTATAATAACGTACTAACTCTTACACAACTAGGACTGGTGGCGCCACGTGGTGGTTACACACTGAACTAAAACACTAACAGATGTTAACTAAAGTTGTCAAATATCCCTAATATGCGGTAATTTTTCATATTTTGCTAAGATTTCACCAGTCAACCAATCTCATCGCGACGTATTCAAAGATATATTTGAGACCTAGTCAAATTATTATGCAGACGTCCGCACAACCGGGTAAGTCCGCACAATCGAGGTTCCTGTCACGGTAAAGTCTGCATAATGTTAAAGCCGTAAATACACCAACGCACACACACACACAGATACACACAAGATAATCTAAGCAACACCTTATCTATAATTAACTATTATGTAGCATTTAAAAACAAAACCAATAAAATAAAATGTTTTCAAATAATTATGTGTGTGTTTTCTAACTGGTAATTACAATAAAGTGTTTTGTATTGTATCGTATAGTAAATCACATAAAATTAGTCTTATTTCTTGTTTATTTAGTAACTTAAAATATAAAATTAATTCTTTTTTTTTTTAGTCTTCTCGTGACCACGATCAATGCAACTTGATTGAAACGTCGAGGTAAATAAATATTAAGTTTTCAGAGCGATTAAGTCCCGTTTAAATATTTAACTATGTAATCTTTAAAAAGAAATAGACTAAGACGATATCTAATCAAGTTAAAGTAGAAATGGTGCAAATTTATTATTAAGGTCCTCTGTCATGTTGTCAAGGGACTGTAATAATAAATCTGCACCTGTCTCGTAGTGCTTGCAGTGCCTCACTCATTCAACATCAGACCAAAGCCTAGCAAGTAACAATATATTACTCCCTAATACCTAATAACTATTAGAGATTGTGGTCAGCATGCCCAATTTATTCGCTCAATAGAGTAGAAATAGGGAAACAGTAAGTTTTTGAGAAGTTTCATTCATTATTAATGTTCAGGTGGTAGTATTTTACACAAACCATCATGAATGAAAAAACACGAAAAACCTAGTTTTTAAATCTTAAAAATCCGAGTTTCAAATCAGACGGTTTGCATGCCCTAATCGGAATGAATGCCATTCCTATGTACAACATTCACTTTTGATCTGAATCCCAGTTTTTGAATTAAAGCATAACTATATTTGTTTGGGAGTTCTTCACCAGTAAAGATAAACCAAATATAAAAAGATGAATAACTATATAATAAATATGTCATAACTATAACAATACTAATATGATCAACATAATAAATTAAAATGCAGTTGTGACAATCCAATTTAAAAATGGGATTCCCCTAATAATAATTGATCCATTTGCAATGTAACAACTTTAATAACTGAACTACATCAAAATATTGACTTTATAAAGTGAATTTCCAATATCAATAACATAAAATTCATGTTTTATTCACAAAATGCATGTTTTAATGCACTCTAGGTTAATTTACTTCTATTGCAATATCAACATACTAAATAACATTGTGCTATCTTAATCATTGAATGACATTGTTTAATAAGCTATTTAATTTAACCAGTTACAGATAGTCAGGCTAACAATGTAGGATATAATGCGCTCTCAGTGTTACAACCTAATTCAGTAGGTACTTAATCAACACTACAATGAAGATAACTTTCCTAACAAGAACATATTGGGGGCAAAACTTTCAAACATAAATGTAGGTGTCTGGCAAATTCACTGATAGATTAGAGTATTGATTATGTGTGGGAGTCATCTAGTACCGATTATATGTGGGTTTATATCAAGTAAACCTACAAGTAACACCTACACATGATAGCGTAGGCACAGACTGGCAGTGCATAATGATGGTTCAAATATTATGGTGTAACTTATTACAAGTGACACACAATTTACGTCGAATGAGTGAAAAGAGAAAGTGAAAGATTGCGGTATTTGCGGCTTTAATCATAGTAACGCAGCCGTAATGAATGAGCGAATGAGAAGCCGACCGGTAACGCTGTTCTTCATAGAAAACACTATGCAACGTCACATAGATTCCATCTTTACCTTGGTTCCCTTGCCCTTTCATCCGCTAAGAACCCGGATTACATGAAACAAAAGATAGAACAACAAAATTAGATACGGAACAACATACTTTTACTCAGAATTACAATACAAAAATACTGCAAATGCGAAATACCTGATCTGACACGCCTGCTGACATTGGCCGCGATTTTTGTAATATTGAACACCTAGTGAAGTCTTTAGTCACGGTTATAACAAAATTAATCACATTAGTTTCACTACACTGAGTCTATAGTGTCCGAAATTCACTAAAATTACTCTAAAATGTCTGTAATTCTACAAATTCACAGAATGTCCGAAGCGGATGGACGTTTGGTAATGGCGACCACTAGTGCAGTGCAGCACTTAAAAACATCGTATATTACCGGTTTTTGTTAATAGTTACTCGATCAAAATGGCGTCTCATCCAAACGTCATCACTTCCCCGAAGTCAATGCATGCACATCTCTAGATTAAGTCATGCATGCCCTGCGTTATAGATGATGATTTGGCGTTGTGGGCAGTTTCAAAATGTACATTTTTAACAAGCCGCTTTCTTTGGTCCTGCAGCCCGATTTCATAACTAGGCTACAATCGGATTATCACTTTTTTCATAGCAAATTCGACTCTATCGCAAGGCATTAGTGGCTGCGATACTGAGAATTCGATTGAAGCCAAGTTATGGAATCGGGCTTTTTTTTTTTTTTTTTACGTGGGGAAATCCTCATGGATACCACCAAGCTGCGGGGGCAGCAAGGTGGTTATGTCGGACTCTTACCGACTAAAACCCCACGGTGTTCCATAGTACGCCTTGTGCCGGGGCTACGGGTACGCTTTCGCACTCGTCCGCGGCCCCGACGGCGCTGGTCCTGTTGAGGACCCCCTCCTGGCTGGGATGTAGCTGAGCCATTCCCCATCCCATGAACGCCATTAAGGGGCGCACAGAACACCGTGCGCGCCACCTCGAGGCCTTATGCTGGGGCAGACACCCCCGTGTCCACCACCTAGGCCTCAGGGGGGTCGGAAGGGAATGAATTCCTCCTCCGACTCCCGGCGTTGAGCTTCACATGGCCTCACACATCTGCCCACCGTCCAGTACAGCCACAGCTATAGCTGGCGGACTATCCGGCGCTGCACCGACAGTGACGCCAGATTTATGAGTCCATGGAGCACGTCACACTCCAGGCACTACTGCCCATACAGTAGTGCCAAGAGCGGACCACCTCCTGGGGCCTGCACCAAAGCGCCTGCCCCAACCCTCCCCTGCACATCACATTCCCCGCACCACTACCGACCAACCCGTGTGGAAACAGACTGCCCGGCAGCAGCGCAGAGAACGGACGCAACATCCCCCGCTCCATGGCCTCCCAAATCTAATGCCACCTCCCAGTACAGCCACAGCTACACGACTGCCGCCAGGAAGCCTGTCCGGCCCGCTGCACCTTATACAGTGACGCCAGATTCGGAAAGCCATGGAGCACGTCCACTTCGAGCACTTCTGATATTCAGCAGTACTAAAAGCGGACCACCTCCTCGAGCCGGTGCCGAGCACCCGGGCCCCACCTCCTCGAGCCTGCGCCGAGCGCCCGGGCCCCACCTCCTCGAGCCTGCACCAAAGTGCCCGGGCCCCCCCTCCTCGAGCCGGTGCCGAGCACCCAAGCCCCACCTCCTCGAGCCTGCGCCAAGCGCCCGGGCCCCACCTCCTCGAGCTTGCACCAAAGTGCCCGGGCCTCCCCTCCTCGAGCCGGTGCCGAGCACCCGGGCCCCACCTCAGTTGCGATGCCGCGAACACCATACAGCACCGCAACCTACTGTGGCCACTTCAGCGTGGGCTTGTGGAGGAAAGCCCAGTGAAGCGGCCCCTCCTTGGGCCGGCCAGCAGCACCCTGCCAGCGCGGCCCCGGGTTCCTCTTAGCTTCACCGTGGTCCGAGGATAACCACGGCTACTAGAGCCCCCCCGCTACGTCAAGGCGGGAACCCACGGGGGGGATGGAATCGGACTGCAGCAGCCTTATTGTCTAACTCTGGTGATAATGAAACTGACGTTCATTTACACCATTATGAACATGAATCTCCGAATTCGAATTGTCTAACTATCCACCGGTGATCTCCTCGGTGATCTTCACCGAGTCCCCACTATCAGCTGTTTTTAAGCGAAATGAATGAACGAAACATCATATTTTGACATATATTGGTATTGTCTAAATTTTCATCGCCACCGAGACATGTCAAATGAAAAAGGTTGCTCTGTCCTAACCTTTCGTATCAACTGGCTTTGAGTTTGTGACGAAATTATAGTTTTATTGAATTAAAAGTTGACTGTTTGCGTAAGTTCAAAGGGAAGGGGTAATCTAGGTATCACAATTAATTGCGGTTTATTAATTTCAGGCATAAATTCTCCGAAAATTCGACTTCCAAACTTGCGAAAGTCAAACAGAAAATTCACTGGTTTTTTTGTGATATATAGTTCGATACAAAGATTATATTTCGATATTTACTTCTACTACACACTTATTTCAGTTTAACATATCTAATTTATTCGATTACAGGCACTATAAGTACCTAATCTACAAAAACATAAAATGAAGAATATATTGATGGGCGAATTTGTAGCCAACTGCAGAAAAACAACATCTCCAAACTAATGGACAGGCTCTCAAGCCCCTAATATTGGTGCTGACCATGTGGCTATTATAATATCTATGGATGTTCAATGTTTAACAACAAATATCAACCATAATAACCATCAATAGACCAATAAATTATTATCTCTATGCACTTCAAATTAGAAAAGTTTTGATAACAAGGTGGACAGTGGAAACTAAATATTTTCCAAGTAACACCCAGGCGGACAAAGGTAAGAGCTATTGAAAAAAAAAACTTTCCACGGTTCACCCAGGTGGTCGTAACAGATGAATTGGCTAGTGCCCTGACTGAGAGTCAACAAATGGTTGCAAGTTCGAATCTCGCAAGGTGCAATCATTTGTATGATGAGCACAAATCATTGTTTCTGAGTCATTGATGTAATATTGGATATCTATGTATGTTTATTTATAGAATATTATTCATGAGAGAATTTGTAGCCAGCTGCAGAAGAAAAACATCTCCAGAAGGTTTTGAGGAACAATCACAGGCCTATTTACACCCTAGACCATTCATTATGAAAGAATTTGCAAAAATAACAGTCAAAATGTATTAAAAGTAACGACAAAAGATACCAAGTCATATTAACAATTAAAACAAAATAAGTACAAAAACTAAAATGATACCTTTATAGGTAATCAGTTAAAATTTCATCGGGAACTGCCTACTTTCAACCCATATCTAATGCACCTTCTTTTTATTACGTTTTATGCAATTGTTTGACCATGATCTCACCTGATGGAAAGCGATGATGTGGTCGAAAGTGTAGCACCCTTGCCTAGTACCTACCACCTATTCACTCTTGACTTGAACACACCTGGATTCATTATATTTTACCAGAAACTGACGAGGGCAGGGCATTCCACTCTTTTGCAGATCTTACAATGAATGAAGAAGTGTAACGCTTCGTGCTTGTGTGTGGTATTTCTATCATAAAAAAGGTGCCGCTTTGCCAATATTCTAGTTTGTACGGTGATAAGCGAATCAGATTGTGCAGTTCTTATGCTCACTCTCCATAGTGCAATCTGATTACTTGAATTTTGCACACATCATATTTGTCGTTCAAAAAGGAGGTGAAAAATTCATTTTGTCATTTACATTCAGTTCCACTACTACATTTGGCAACCAGTTGGCCGAGTGGCTAGTGACCCTGACTGAAAGTCAACCAATGGATGCGGGTTCGAATCCCGCAAGGTGCAATCATTTGTGTGATGAGCAGAAGTATTTGTTTCCGAGATATGAATGTAATATTCATATCTTTGTGTGTGTACTCGTATCTATTGTCTAGTACCCATATTTAGTGCATTCAGTGTATTTATGTCAGCGTACAATACATACAAAGTTTTATAAATTTTTCTTATTTGTTTCAGATTGAGTGACATGAATACTACTGGCATTTACTCTGGTTTGGAGATTGCTGTAAGCTATAAGACTGCCGATTGTGTTACCGCTACTTCTACATTATATTATGTACAATGTACGATTTACTTCTAAGTATATACAATAAAGAGTTATCTATCTATCTATGTTTTGTTGTTATTTTTTAACTACAAATTATTATGTAAGTAGAAACATACATTGATACCTATGAAATAGTATGTCACAAGCGACATACCTACCAATTGATTCACAGACAACACACAGCCTAAACCGGTGGACCTAGAGATTTGCAATTTGGAGGAAATATTTCTTTAAATTTCGAACGAGGCTGGCAATGTTTGCACAAGAGCAAAGCTTCGGCATGCAGCTAGTTTTAGCATAAATACAGACTGAGTATGGATAGAGAAACAGAAAATTAAACAAATTTTATTAAATAGCATGTTTATTTTATTGTAAAAACCTTTCTAAAAAAAATATAACGGGCAAGTGTCTTTATTAAATAAGGACTATACATAAAACATTCTAAAAACTTACAAGCCATTACCTGCTCACTGGTAGCCCACTAATTACAATGTAATTATATAGTAATTCACAACAATAAAGTAAATATTTCCAACACACCATTTTATTGAAATGGTATAAAAAAGTGCAGTAACTAGGTATATACCTACATATTATAATACAAATATAACAAGTAGATTTGAGAAGCAGCATGGACATGCTATGAATCTCTTCCCGCTGCAATCCGACTTGAAATGATCCTGTTTACTGTGATAGACAGGTACTGAACTGAATCTGAAAATAAAGATATAGCTATGATTTGTCATTATCTACATAACAAGTACTACATAGTCAATATTGTAATATGCATTATTACTTTTGTAGAGTTAGATCAAATTTGTAAACAATTCAAAAGAGAGGTTAATTTGTTGTACCTACAGCTACATCAGGCTTTGTGATAGTTGGAAATGTTCATACTGACACAGGTGCAAGCTGCAGCCCATCTCCTGAACCCCGGCTGGTGCACAAAGCACACGTGGGGTGAGAAGGGATGGACCTATTATTACTCCGGGCCCACATGGCACCTTACATTAACAGTTTCTTAAGGTGGTGTCTAACTGTGTAGCTAGAGAATTATATGGTCAATTAATTACCTATGTGACTAAATATAGACAGATAGATAACTCTTTATTGTACACCAAAAATATACAATGTCCCGCTTGGGGGGTTGTGTATTATGCATTTCTCCCTGCCAGCCTTTACCCAAGCCAGTCAATAATAATTATTAGGTATGTACCTACCTAGTTAATAAATATTATACAAAATATAGGTACCTGTGGGACTACAGAAAGCTTGAGTTCTGTTGATGAATGTTTTCTTCTATTGGGGAATGTTTTACAGAAGTCAACATTGGTTATGCAGCAGTATATTATCTGTATATCTCCTTCTTAGTTTGTGCTGTGAAGTAAAATTACACAAAACATAACCGATAATGTATGCATTGAAATGAGGTAAAAATCCATTAAAATATGTATGTTGTTGATGAGCATTTGTGAAAATGCATATACCTAGTATATATGTCTATGTACCTAGTAGGTAAATTAAACTAGACTCGAATAGGTGCTTAGATAATATTCATTAGTCCACCAAAATTCCTGTATAGCCAAGCCAAAGACTGTTAGAACTTGCGATATATTTCAAAGGTTCAAAGTTTCGATGTAACTCGATGACCAATTGTAGGTCTATGCAAAGACCACTTTATCAGATGACATTCTGAAATACAATATGGTACATAGGTACGTATTTGTTGCTAAATCAAGGCATATTTGTCAATTTTATATCCGAAAACGAACATAACCTCGACATACATTACATCTCACAAAGCAATTCCACTTTTAGTTTATCCACGTTTCGCACAAACTCACACAAATCTTGTGACTATAACCTACCTATTTAATATTTTTTTTTTTCCATTTGATTTTCATTTCATTATTGAATGCAGAAGTAACACATACTCTAGTATGGTCCAGAATAAATAATAACTTGCAAACCAACGTTTCGTTCTACGCAACGTCAGGCTATAATATACTTGAATATTATTTTTTGAAGAATATCCATTTATTAAACAGCATAACTAATAAAAATTAGATTATAATAAACAAATAAAACACTACACATGTTTATATGGCGAAATTAACATTTTACAACCATTAGTTCAAAAAAGCACTAAAAAGTGCTCAAAGCTGTTCTTCATGAAATGGAACGCAAGAGCATATGTTTTTTTTTGTGTTATGTAGTCTGTGGAAAGAACGAAATGGCCTTCACTTTTTCAAGACGATTACCACCGGAAATATTAGACAATTCCCCTGGACGGCGAACTGGAACCGCCAATGGTAATGGTAATGGATTTGATTGCCATTATCACCAGAGTTAGACAATAAGGCTGCAGGACCAAACCTAAAACTGGTCTGGTGGTGGTTTGGCTTTTGGTCCTAGAATAACACGTGTGGGCTACTATTAAATGAAATTATCACGCGGGCAAAGCCGCGGGCACAGCTAGTATTTAATAAAGAGATTATTGTTATTTTTCCCTTGGCCTTTTTATAATGCAAGTGAGACTAAAAATGCAATTGACTACCATTACATCTCTTTATAAAACACTTGACAAAACAAAACTGCTTTACATCTACGCTGTGATACTTAGAGGCTAAATATTTAAACCTAAATATAATCTAACAGAATTGACTTAGAACTTTGGTACATATAGTAATACAAAATGTTTATAATGCTAAAGTCTATTTAAAAAACGCATTTGTATTTGTTAGCCGGCAAAATCAAAATTCTACAAAAATCTTCTTTAAGAGTGCTACCCACAGAACACTATTCTGTCCTCCGTAGGAAGAGTGCAGTGTTTTTAATTCTGAGAAAAAGGCCGTTAAAAAAAATAAAACTGTTCTTGTTGCAGTTTAATAACCATGTATGTTATCAAGACAGGGCATACATCAAAAGAAAGGAAAATCACTATAGATTTATTAAAATTAGCCTTTTTAGATATATATTATATTTTAATACAATAAAATAAAAAAAATACTCATATTTGTAGAAACTGCATTGGTGAGGAGACCAACCATCTTAAACATAGTTGCAGCAAGTGCCTTAGTGCACATATCATAACAGAAATTATTTATTGACGACCGGTTAGTCTAGTGGCTAGAGATTCTAAGTACGAAATCGGACGTTCACGGGTTCGAACCCTGCAAGGTGCAATCATTTGTGTGATGAGCAGAAATGTTTATTTTCGAGTCATGGATGTAATATTCTTATATGTATGTAATATGTTTATCCGTTATCTAGTGCCCATAGTACAGGGTATCCTAGTTTGGGGCTAGGTAATTGGTGTGGAATTGTCCGGAATATATTTATATTTACTTATTGCAATTTTATTTAAGGATATCAGTTTTTAATATAAATAAATATCGAACCGTAAATGCAGTAACTAGACAGTCACTGTATTTATAAGTAGAACTGACTATGACTAGGTTTACCAAATGTATATGTAGTAAAAACTTTGGAAAGCACAATCAACGTTGACGTTGCCAGGAACTTCAAGAACTGTTAGGAATCCTCCGTGAAGAGGATAAAAAGTTCTGTGAGAGGCGACGTTACGTTGTTTCTCCCGATAAAATAGATTTTCTGCCAGTGCAAAATATCTAAACTTTCGGGACAGTCTCTGCAGCTAATGGAGGAAAGACGCGAAAATCCGGGAGTTACTTCAGAACAACAACGGACATTGAGAAAAAAAATACTTAGCTGGTCCTTGACCAGCCTTTTGGTTGAGACCTTTCAAGCTTCAATACACGCTCTATAGAAGAAGCGATAAAGATTAAGCGGCTGATCACATTGGCTGATTCGTTCGTTTGTGGTAAGGAAGTTGTTGTTTCTAAGCTAGAGATTCTCGTGAAAGTTAAATATGTTTATGGCCAATTATACACCTTACAGGCATCCAGACTAGAACATGGAGTATTCCAGCGTCATCCTGACCCGTCACTTTACCGAAGAGATGCCAGAAGTCTGCCTTGATGAAATCGAGATTGCTCTTTAACAGCTCAAAAATGGAAACTGGGGAGAATGGAATTACTACGCAACTCCTAAAAGCAGGAGGTACTCCCACACTCAAAGAACTGCAGCGCATCTTTCATTCCTTTCTCTTCTCTGGGAGAACTCCACAGGCATGGAACAGGAGTATGGCACGTGTTTAAAAAAAGGGTGATACGAGTAAGACCCTTCTGAAAAACTATCGGCCCATCTCGCTCATGAGTCATGTCTACAAGCTGTTTTCAAGAGTCATCACGAATCGTATCGCGCGAAGACGAATCTCAACCACCAGAGCAAGGTGGGTTTCGAGGAGGATACGGCACCGTTGACCACATTCTCACAGTGTAGCAGATTATACAAGACCGAAGAGTATAATCAGCCCATGTGCTTAGCGTTTGTGGTATATGAGACGGCCTTTGACTCCATTGAGACTTGGTCTGTTCTAGAGACCCTGCAGCAGTGATGCGAAATGAAATGACGCTGCAATAATAAAAATAAGGTACAGAATCAGCAGACTGATCAAATCCCCCTGCATCGAGGAGTGAGACAAGGGTACGTTATTTCCCCGAAATTGTTTGCAAATGCATTGGAGGATATGTTTGAGACTCTGGACTGGAAAGGATGTGGCTTGAACATAAACGGCGAGTACATCTTACACTTGAGGTTCGGATGACATCGTCATAATGGCAGAAACGTTGCAGGACTTACATCAGATGCTGAACTATCTAGCTGATTCGTCTCAAGTCATCGGTCCCTGGATGAAATTAGATAAAACTAAGATTATGTTCAATGAGCATGTATATCCGGAACCGATCGCTGTAGCACACGGTGGCTCTTGTATATTTATTATAAATGGAATAAAAGCCATTGATTGTACACAATTGACCAAATTATCAACAGAGAGGTACTGCGAGGTATCTATCAGCTGTTGAACTCATCGAATATAATATTTTAGTTGTATGTGTAAATAGAACTAACTTGATTAGTTCCTCCAACTTTTTGACTCATCTGGAATGCCTTCTCAAACAAGCCTGCGAGACCGGTAAGAGTTTCATAGTTGTCGGTGACTTTAATATCGATTGACTTGGCTTAACACCATATCCGTTCCAGATCAGAAGCTTGAATATATCTTCCAGTGCAGGTTCACCTCTGCACTGGAAGATACATTCAAGCTTCGGAGAAATAACGTCTCTCTGTCTCACCCCTTTTTGCACGTAGATAGAATACGTGCTCTGATCCTGAAGACGGACTGTCGTGGTGGCCTTGCTGTACAAACACTTCGACACTTCGATGTACCGGTAATCAATCTGGCACAGCTGTAATGACTGTAGTACTGTCCAAATCAAAGGAACTGAATCAAAGGCTTTGTCGTAATCCACAAACGCTAGACATAGTGGCCGATTATATTCTTCGGTCTTCTGTATAATCTGCCGGAGCGTATGGATGTGGTCTACGGTGCTAAAGCCTTTCCGGAATCCAGCTTGTTCGGGAGGCTGAAAATCGTCAAACCTGCGAGCGAGACGGTTTGTAACTACTCTTGAAAACAGCTTATAGACGTGGCTCATGAGCGAATTGGGCCTATAATCCTTCAAGAGGGTTTTATCACCTTTCTTAAAGAACAAAACCACTACGCTCCTGTGCCACGTCTCTGGCATAGTACCCTCGAGGATGACGGAGTTAAACAGCTTCTGAAGGACTTTAAGCACCAGTGTTCCACCCACTTTCAGTAGCTCTGTCGTTATTCCGTCTTCCCCTGATGCCTTGTTGCTCTTAAACTGTTTGAGAGCCATTCTGATCGCGTATAGGCTGATGTCCGGGATATCTTCGGTGTAATGACGGATCAAACGGGCTCTTGCATCGCTAGTCGTGCTAGGAGGACTACGCGATGAGGTGTATAATTGTACAGAACTTCTCGAGCTCACTCAAAATCTCTAGCTTCGACGAACCAATGCTGCCATTGGTTTTCAGCTTCGTCAACAGGCTTTGCCCAATAGACAGATCTCTTGCGAACACTTTGGAGCCCTTGTTCCGCTCTATTGCGTTCTTAATACAAGTAGTATTATAGGAACGCAAATCGTGTCGCATTGACTTGGAGATCTGTTTATTAAGCAAGCTGTAACTCGACATATCCACTGAGGACTGCAGCCTCATCTCGACTCGGTCTGCCATAATTTTGAGTGTATGCTCAGAGAGTTTTTGTGTTCTTTTTTGCGGGGGGTCTTAAAGCACTCCGATCCAACCGCGTGAACAATTGCCACCAGCCCGTTGTTTAGTTCGTCCACTGTATCGCATTCGGTAAGGATTTGGAAGCGATTTTGGAGCTCCAACTGAAAGCTCTCGGGGTTTTGGATTTGGGCAGGACTTGGGCGAAGAGTAGATCCCATCAAACGTGACCTCTCCAGCTTCACGTTGATATTCAATGAGCCTCTTACCATGCGGTGATCACTGCCGGTTTTAACCCTGTTGATCACAGAGACATCATTGAATATATGCTTATTGGTCGTCAAAATGAAATCTATCTCGTGCTTATGACCGGGTGCAGCCTCGTCCATTTCCTGGACGGCCGCTTCTTGAAAAAAGAGTTCATCATAAATAGTCCCTCCTTCTCCATGAAGTCGGCCAATCGTTGACCCCTTTGGTTCCGCTGTCCAAATCCAAACTGCCCCACTCTCAGTTCATCGCCATTCCTCATGCCCAGCCTTGCGTTGAAGTCCCCCATCGCCACTGTGAAGTGTGTTTTCGGGGCATGTATGGCATTAGAAATGTCGTCAAACATAGCCTCCACTTCATCGTCCGGGCGTTTCGAGTGTGGGGCGTACACCTGTATGACCTTCAACGAATACCGTTCGGTAATTCTGAGTATAAGGTATGCCACCCTGCACGAAACGCTTTCGATCTTCACAATGTTGTTGACGAGAGACTTGTGGACGAGAAACCCGATACCGTGTTAGGACTGCTGATCGCCCTCCCGGTAATAGAGTAAGTTGCCGGAATTGAGGGTCATCGTATCCTCTCCCTCTCTTTGGACTTCTGATAACCCTATAATACCCCAGCGCAACTTACTTACTACTTCTTCCAGCTCTATCAACTTCTCATAGGTCCTCAAGGTGCGTGCGTTATATGTTGCCAGGTCCAGAGGGTATCTGCCAGGGATTCGTATTACCCCCTGCTCCGCCGTTACCGTGGCTGTCACCAGTACCAGGAATAACGGAGCCACCGGGGACAGGGGGCCGTCTTAGCGGTGTGCCTATCATATTGGGGGGGATTTTGCCATAGTCACCAAGCTTGGCAGGCGGATTGGTGACCGCAGTGTAGCAAATATGTGCTCGGAGTACGCTGCTGCTCATCTTCCGGTGTGTAATCGGCTAAACTGTACAAGATACCTATACAATCGATTTTGGGGGGGCGGAGGGGTGGAGGGGGTAGGGAGGGGATGTAGGAAATCGCCCTTTGAAGGAAAAGTTGCGGAGCCCCCCCCTCTTTCCAAGTTTTTTTTTTTTTTTCCATCCTTATTTTCAAATTTACTTCTAATGCGATTGATTAAAGGTGAGGGGTGGATGCGGAAGGTGAAGGGCTACCCCCTGCTACCCCTCCCCCCCCCTGCGGAGTCCTTTAGTTTATAAGTTATATCAGTTTTAAGTTTATTACACAAGTTCAGGCCCTTACCACAGAACTTGGCTTCAATCAGATTGTCACTTTTTTCATAGCGAAATCGACTCTATCGCAAAACATTAATGAATTTGACGACTTGAAACCGATATGATCAACATTACGTAATAGCACTGCGATGTCAACCATCCTACGACGCATATCATTAAATTTAAAATGCCGGACCTCATAGTGATGTAACGTATAAACAACAATTGATCTGATTGAAAGATTTTATCTTGGTATCGATTTCATAATTTTCAAATTTGGTGCTATTCTGCTCATCGCGCCTAACCGCTCGATTGATTCTATGCGCTACAGTCACTTTTTTTGTTTTCATTGATCATCGCAACTAACGCTACAGTGACATTTTTTGTTTTCATCGATCATCGGACCACTCGATAGCGACGTAAATTTTGCCACTCGATTTTGAACATTATTGACCTCAATAATCATTCAAATCTAAGCGTGTTTATATAATTATTTTGCTTCGAAACCCACAACATAAACACTTGAAATATGTGCCGTACCTATTTAGCTCCATAAATCACCAGTTTGTTTACTAAGCGCTCAATGAAGTGGTCATAAAAACTGTTTGTTTACGCAAAGTCGGCGCGGTCAGATGTGTTGCGTAGACCATCTTTTTTTGTGGGTTGATCAGATACCTGTGATCTCGGCTCGTACCCAATAAATCCCCGGTTTGCAGCCAGATGTGTCGCGTCGACCTTATTTTTGGGTTGGTTGACCATCAAGTACCTGTAGTCTCAACGCATATACAATCAATTACCAGTTTGAGGTTAGATGTGTCGCGTCGGCCATATTTTTTTTGGGTTATCAGTTTGGTCCTGCGGTCTTCAGCGCGTGGACAACCGAGCGGCTAAGGTCCTCATCAGATCTTCACCAAATTTTTACGAGACCTATTTAAAGTTTTCAAAAACCTTTCAAATAAAATAAAAACTTTGAAATCGTAAATAATAAGGCGGAGACATTCAGTAGCCCCCCTTTTGCCCTTTTTTGGGGGAAATATCCCCCAATCAAAAATTCTCTGCGTACCAAATTTCATGTAAACATGGATAGACTTATATATCTCACGAATAGGTACCTACTAAAGCTTGAAAGTATATTAACCGCTCGGTTGTCCATGCGCTGAAGACCGCAGGACCAAACTGATAACCCAAAAAAAATGGCCGACGCGACACATCTGTGGCCCTATTACAGAACTTGGCTTCAATCAGATTGACACTTTTTTCATAGGAAAATCGACTCTATCGCAAAGCATTATTGAATTTGACGGCATGAAACCGTCATGATCAACATTACGTAATCGCACTGCTGGCCGCAAACTGGTGATTGATTGTATACGCGTTGAGACTACAGTGGCCCAATTCCATAACTTGGCTACAATTGGATTATCACTTTTTTCATAGCAAATTCGACTCTATCGCAAGGCATTAGTGGTTGCGATACTGAAAATTTGATTGAAGCCAAGTTATGGAATCGGGCTGCTGGGGACTCAACTGACCGACCTCTACAGCGTCACAGCGGTGGGGCGGGCGCGAAAGCGCTCCGCTGCAATGCGTGACGCAGGGGTGCGTATAAGTAAGTCGGCGAAATTTTTACCGGATAAAAATTATCTAGCGAGGGCACGCTGAACGGAGTCGTAGGCTTAGCTGTCAAATTCTTGTTCATTACTAAAGGTCACAAATAGATAGTATTATCGATTTTAACATCCAAAAAAATTATCTAACCGCGAATCGAATGACAAACAGCTGTCAATCTGACATTTAGCGACCTCAAAAGATCGCTAAAATTTATTGCCAGGCTGTGTTCACTTACACGCTCCAATCATCCGTGCGATTATCGCTCGATCATCCGGAGATAGTGAACGACTTTGGACGTCCGCATACAACTGTCAGTTTCATACTATTCCTCCCCTCCACTACTATTTTTCGGATGACCCAGGCGAACGCCCGGACGACGCGACGCCGTGAACGATTTCGAGTGTACGCGCGTCCTCGAACGTTTATGTGAACGGGCCCCAGGTGAAACTTCCAGCGGACGCCCGTGAACGGGGCAGATTAAATTTTAATCGGGTTAATTTTTCGCCTGGCGGTGTGCTTGAACTGGGTGTTTGCCTTTTAGTCAATTGAATTGTATACTGCAGCCCGATTACAGAACTTGGTTACAATCGGATTATCGCTTTTTTCATAGCAATTTCGACTCTATCGCAAGGCATTAGTGATATCGATACTGACAATCCGATTGAAGCTAAGTTATGTGGTTGGGCCCCTGGATAATTGACTTAAACGCACCCCAGGGGCCCGTTCACTTAAAACAACATAAAAAACAGTTTCAGGCGAAATAGGAGCCGTAACAGTTATTAAAAATCAGCAGCATTATTAAAAAACAGCTGTAAGTTAACTTTGGCGCTTGCCAGCCGCTGCCAAGGCACACTCGCTTCGCTAGCTCGGCTCGCGCGATGTGTAGTAATGTTCAAACCTAACCTAGTCTTTGAGGCCATACATAACATCTTCATTACTTTCTGGCGAAAGCAGAAAAAACACACTTTCAAATTATCTCCGCGGGGGAAGAGGGGTACTAGGGGATAGGCATTCACCACCCCCACCCTCACCCCCAACTCCTGCCCCTCGATTCTATAGTCAACCCTATCTCAAACTAAGCGTGTCCTGGAAAAGGGGAGGGGTTCGTGGGGGAGTTCCCCTCCCTCAACTCCGGTACCGGATGTCTATAGCCAACCCCATTGTTTGAACCTAAATTGTGCACCATCTGCTGTAATTGTACAAAAAATACTGATATTTTGCCAATAATATGTTTGGACAGTGGCAATTGTTTCCTAATAGTGCTCAGTGGCGTATCGGTACTATCGGTCCATTATCGGGTGGCGATATATCGCCAAAACATGTACTGATTAACCGGAATAAAGCGGTTAGAAGCAAATTATTACAACAATTCTTTGTAGAAACTGAGGTGCGGCTATATTGACCAAAAAATGTGCACCATCTGCATTAATTGTACAAAAAATATTGATATTTTGCGAATAATGGGTTTGGACAGTAGCATTCCTATTTCTCTATAGTGATCAGTGTTGTATTTGTACCAAAACAGCAACAATCATTTGTATAAACTGAGGTGCGGCGATATTGCCACAAAAAATGTGCACCATCTGCAGTAATTGTACAAAAAATACTGTATTTTGCCAGTAATGGGTTTGGACAGTGGCATTTCTGTTTCATAATAGGTGGACAGTGGCATATTTGTACTTAATTAAACACAGGTGCAGCCATATTGCCAGATTCGAAATGGAGTCCCACTAATTGGCAGTTTTGAACCTAATTGTCATCTGTAAGCGCTGTCCCTTATCACTTCTTACTTCACAGAATATGCATTATAAAAACGCAAGGCAGTGCGCGCTAGCCCTTTGAATGTTCTATAAGGTACATGATGAGATGAAACTACACAGAATAGAAGTGCACGCATTATTTATTTCATTTCGTATTATTAGCACACATTGGCCGGTCATTATGGCAACAACATCTATACTTATAATAAAGCAATAGGAACGAAATAGTCTGTACAAAGATAATTTTTAAAAAAATGGTCTAGTGTACTTAAAATAAGCTATTGAACAAGAATATAACATCTGAAATCGTGTCTGTCTGTTTGTTTGCGCATCACGTAAAAGCTACTGGACCGATTGCGATGCGGTTTCACTGTTGGATTGCTTAGGGTTTGACTTAAAAACTGGGGTACTTGGTATCTTAATCCAATGATTAGATGCCGAGCAATCGATAAAAAACTTTTTGACGGCTGAAGGAATTTTGATCAAATGTTGGTATATTGGTATTTTAGGTATTGAAATAGTACTTTTAACCTAGAGAAATGACACGCGTGCGAAGCCGCGGGCATCAGCTAGTTAGGTAATTTATACCAATTACACTAATTTATTTCTTTGTGAAAAATGCTGATATTGTCTTGGTTCCACTTGCAGCTTTCTGTCTAGCTTTCTCTTTTGCAGTTAAGGGCTTCTGCTTTTTAACTTCTGTCTTATTGAATGAGAAATCAGATATTACATTTTCTTTACTTCCATCATGTGACATTTCATACTTTAACTTCTTGTTATTTTCTTCAGAATCCAATGCTTCAGATTTGCGCTTTTTCCCAATGGATTCTATTAAATCGGGTTGAAAATCAAATTTATTTTCTAGTTTGCTCCTTAGTTCTTCGTGGAGATACTCCGAGATCATCCCAAAGGCATACTTTAAATAAAATTCTGGAAAAGAAAATATAATAAATTATTGTAAGTACAGTGGAAACTCGATTAACCGGACTAATTGTTGTCGTTATGCATTCGGATAATCGAATGTATGAAGAAAAGCAGGTTTTGTGCATATGTAGTACATAGTGTTAAAAGTTTAAAAAAAAACCAAATACATATCAACAAAAATCAATATTTATTAAGAAATTATTAAGGTACGTATGTACATCTAATTTGTTTACAATATGTATTTGGTAATAATGAAATAACCATTCATGATTGATTGCGGTTGGTAGTCTGTATAATGGAGAATCCGTATAACTGAGGGCCGTATAATCGAGTTTCTACTGTACTAATATAACTTGCATGCATGTTCATATATTAAAAATAATACCTTCATCTATGCTATCATTGCTAATGTTGCTCGTAACAAATGTTGCAGAAATGGAACCAGAAGTAACATGGATATTCTTTGATCTTAGAACTTTAGCCACTTTCTGTACCCTGTCCTCAAGCCATGCTAGTGCCTTGTCTTCATTGTATTTGTAGGCTTTCAGGTCTACCGGACCCTGAAAAATTATTTAAAAGTTATCAATAGTAGCATAATAATATACTAATTGAAATAAGATAAAAGTAGATGAAAATAGTTACATATTAAGTTATATTTAACTTGTGGTCTACCGGTTTTGGTTGTATATATTTAGATTTAAAGGTTTTCCACTTGCCTGAACTGCATTTATACCAATTAGAAATAATAATTTAGAAATGCAAGGTTACAAAAAGAACACATACTTTTGCATGTTTTTGCCTAAATATCACCAATGGCCTATACAAACTACAGATAGTTCACAGGTTACTTCATTCAATGACAAATAAAAAAATTACTGCATGGTAAATAATCAAAATCAAAGTATTTTATTGTAAATAGGCAAATTAATAGCATATAAACAAGTAAAAAAAAAACTCATAAATAGATAAAATTAGGTAAACTCTATGCATGCTTTGAGTTTGAAAAGGAATATAAGGAAATAATCTCACACAGGAAAACGAAATACCTTTCTGACTCTACCAGTGCTTCGGAAATAGGCCCGTTAGATAAGAGACCACCAAGAAACTCTAAGGGGAAGTCATTTTTTTCAATTTTGACAATTCTTTATAAAAAATAAATGACAGAAATTATCATACACGTGTTATATGTCAAATACAATACAAAAATATAAAGGTGCCAATGAGATGTCCCATAATCATCATCATCAAACTAGTATAAAATTAATAAAAATTCAAATGACTAATAAGAACAATAAGATACCAGGCCGGACCGTCCCACAAGCAGCTCCCGTTCACAATTATGACTTATTTATAAGCCATTCAACCATTATAGATTTTTAACTACCTTTAAATCAGCTATGTGGTCCAAGTTTCCCACAAAATCTAATATTCTATCAAATCCCTTCTCGGACAGCAAGTCTTCTAATGGAACTGCCCGATTGATACATTGTTCCCTCAATCTTGGTAGCACTGAAATCAACATAAAACTAATCAGCAGGACAACTTACATTGTGAAAAGCATAAACCAGAAAAAAGGGTAGGAAGCAAAAGAAGATAAAAATCCTGTATAGTGTAGGTAACATTATGAGATAACCATAACATTTGCATTCCTGTAAACACATCAAGTTTTTAACGGGGTTAAGGGGAGAGGGGTGAAACCCCTCTTTCCATTTTTTCTTTATTTTTATTCTATACTATATTATTTTTTAATTTACTAAGTCTTACATTGATTTGCGGAGAAAGGTAGGGGTAGTAAACTTCCCTGCAGACTTAAGAGGCAAAAAATACACAGACCTAACTTTCTATCCTACCATGGCCAAGCCTGATCTGTCCCTGCATTATTTATATGGATTTTAAGGAAAAAATATATGTTGTAGTTTTTGCATGAATATAAAATAAAAATTTTTGTAAATTGACAGTATCAGCACGGACTAGTAAATATTGCAGACTTAAGCAGTTATTGAAAACATAATATTGCGAAAATGGTACAACATTGAAAGCTTGACCCACGATTTTAAGGGGGGGCGGGTAGGGGGGAGGGAATACAACCATCCCTGAGGGGCTAGATCTCCCCCCCCCCCCCCCGACACAGAATAAATAATAGTACAAGTACAGAACGATAACTGAGTAAAGTCATTTAAACACATAGCAACTCTCGCTACAACGCAATAAAGTGCAATTTAACTCGCACAGCGCCGCAAGCTTTCAATTATATTTACCTAGAAGGCGCTCACCCATTGCGTGCAGGCTAGAATGTACCGTATCACAACGCGCGAGAGCTTCCATTGCTCTAATCGTTTCAGAATCGCTCTGTCACTTTTACGTTCGGTAGGGTTGTATCAAGATATGACTAGGTACTTGTACTAGTAATTATTCTGTGATATAATATGACTTAAATATTGTAACCGAATAAACAATGATGTAATGTATTATGTTATTACTTATTGTTATAAATGTTGATAGTTCTATTAACTACATTTTTCCACTACCTTGATACGCGTGCGCAAGCGCAGTATGTGCGTGGTCGTGCGCGTGGTAGCTTTTTTGCGCGCGAGCAAGAAATAACAAAAATAATGACATAAAACAAAAATGACATTCTTTAATTCATCAATGGCGTTCATTGAATAATGAAATTCTTATCAGAATAGACCTAGTACCTCATTATTTGATTATATCAAAATAGGTTACACTTTGATGAATAAAAGGTGCCTGTCTGACTTCGATGCTTAACAATGAATGAAAAAGAAATTGCTACCTACGTAATAAAATGTAGGTATGTAGGTATTTTACGAGATTTGTCAGACCGAATGCTATGCAGTACCTTCTAGGTTTCTCCTTGGTATTCATAATTAAGAAAAGAATAAAATTTGACAAAAACTTTACGTAAGTAGGTACTATAACGTTGAGCACACGGCGCGCGACTAATCGAACGCACGCTTGACACCACTGAATGAACCTGAATATTACGGCCCTGAAGTTTAGGTATAATATTTGTACTTGTTGCGGAATGCGACCGCCCTGCCCCCGTCAGAGATATGTTTTTTTACTTTTTACACTTGCTTACAATTTGTATCATATATTTGGTAATTTTTGCGACGCCTCAACCTTCGGAGGCTTCCTTACAACCCCTCCCTCCTCTGAGATATGAATTATTGAAATATTTTTGGCAATTTTTTCTTATGTTTGGACATATTCGCCGCTCCATGCACTATGGGGGGAATATATAGAATTGACAGGCAGGAGTTGGGGAGGAGGTGGAGGGCTACCCCCTGATAACCCCTCCAGGTTACCAGGCTGTTTGGTCTGTTTGGTTACCAGGCTGTTTGACCTAACAGCCGTAAATTTAAGTTGACGTTTGCCGGCCGCTGCGGCGACGGCGTGTTCGCTCGGCTCGCACAATGTGTAGTCATGTTCTAACCTAACCTACCCTAGTCTTTGGGGCCATACATAACATCTTCAATTTATAATCTTGAGAAAGAAAAAAAAACACATACGTACAATTAAACATATAACCATCTCCTTTTGTGAAGTCCCCTAAAAAACAGACCCTAATTCAAGAGTAAAGCTACATATAAAATATATAAAAAAACATTTCTCAGAAAGGGGGCGAGATCTAGCCGGCCCACTCTCAGGTAGAGATGGGTAGGTCTGGATGGATACGAATCCGAGGACCCGCATCATTCGCGTTATTGATGGATGTACATCCAACCACAATTCGGATACCGATCCAACAGTACCGGCCAACCGAATAGCCCTGCTGGTCGAAGCCATAGGTCGGAGCGGAGAAGGTACTGAGTGGAACTGAATCGCGGCATTTGCGGACCGGGGAGGGTCGCGGGCAGAGCGGTGGTGGTGCGGAGCTGGTGGGTGCGAGCGGGTCAAACGAAGTGTGCAACACAGGAGCTGTGGCACGGGGGATCGGAATTGCATGATCGAACCAAGGTCCAAACGTCACTTGACGTCAGACGATTCAATTGTTTTTTTTTTTTTATATAATATGTAGTATAGTATAAATTAATAAATCTCTACTCTCAGGTGGGGTTGTACTCCCTCACCCCTACCCGTTCTCCCCTCCCCCCCCAAAATCGTAGGTCAATAGCTATGAAAAAATAACTAATAAAACATATAAAACAAATCATATCTCAGAGGAGGGGTGAGTTCTAGCCCCCCACTCTCAGGTGGGGCTTGTACTCACTTACCCCTACCCCCCCCACCCCACCCCGCTCCTAAAATCGTGGATCAAGCTTCCGAAGTTGTGCCGCCGAAAATGCTAATGCAGCAGCAGCACTCACATAAATTTTAATAATTACCAACCTAAAAATGCCGGGTTTACAGGTGTCACTATTTGGATGCTGCCATCTGATTTGACTGATTCTCCTATGAACCATGATCGATGCGGTTCATTGAACGTTATGACTTCATAAATCTTGTTGTGCGTGTCGTCCAGACAGTACTTAGTAGGCTTCCCGTGTGCTGGATGTGGAAGCGTTATAATGTTGAAATTGCTGTTATCTAACAACGTGTCTGAAACAATAAGATACTCAAGTGAAGAATATAGACAAACTTGATAACAGAACAAACATTGTGTGAGTTTTAACAATACAAATCTGTTTCATTCATAAAAAACATATCACTTTATTTTGTTAAGAACCTAACTTTTAGCCAGCAAAATCCATGAGTTTTCTACTCTTTTGGGAATGGAACTTGAAGGCACTGGTTTTGTAGCTCTTTTTTGAGACTTATTACTCATTTTTAATATATTTTATTTATTTTCTCTGAGCCTGAGTATTCGCGTTATGGCGCCATACAGTGCTGCCAGCACTGACTAAAGTGTAGTATTATAAAACTTAAAAAAAACAGCTATAACTTTCAGTAAAAAGGTGCTAAAGTATTGTTTTGTTTTCAAACATTAGTGACAAATCAATAATCTTCGACGTCGGAGATTTGATCCACCAACTGTAATCTGTAAGTAAACCAGTTAGCTGTCTACCAGTTTTTCTTTATAATATCATTCGGCAATTCGTTGTTATGACAGCATTTTTTTTCACGCCGTAGTCATGATCCTATGTTCAAAATTGCGTTAACAGTGTCATTCGGCAATGACAATGAGTCTTTTTTGGGTATTATATTTTACAATATCTAATTGGCTAAAAACTCTCTCCACTTCACCGTTAGACCATGGTAAAGATAGCATAAAAATTGCAAAAGAATACAATTCCTTGAAAAGGCATGTTCTACTATTTTTCAACTCTAGCGATAAATTCGTCATCGTTGCTCATTTCACTACTAGTAGCGTAATATTTTCTTTGACTTGGCTAAAGAAGCTAGGTACAATTTTTTAGAGCTGCCGATATGAAAAATAGATTATATAGATTTTGATAAAAAGTCGTGCTACATTTATTGAACATAAAATAATATCACTTAAACTGATTTTATTTCTCAATATGAAATAGTTTTTATAATTATTTTACTTACACTCTTTTCATAACTAACTTTTTCGTTGTTTCATGAACTCAATAAACTTTTACGTTCGTATTAAATAATAATGATTTATAGAGAACATGCGCAGTCCTAGGTTTATAACTCATTACAGCGATAGCGGTTAAAGGTATCGACCAATTCTTCGCCGCGGCACGAAAGTAGAGCTCCGGCCCATCTAACTTGAGATTTCTCAGAATTGGTAAAAGCGTGATACAAATTAATAACTACGGTATGCCAGTTGAAGTGTTGACCGACCAAGGACGGGTATTAAACTCTAAGCATATGAAAAAAAAAACTACAGCAATTTTAATGCGAATAAATGATATTTTCCCGCCATCCGTGTAAAAAAAATAGATATAAAATTAATTATGTAAAAATGTATATTTTTTACATTAGTGTAGTTAACAGATATATCAACAAGAAGTGATCAGCAGATAAATGTTTGTTTACGAGTCATGGATGTAATATTTCTATTTAAATATGTTTATCCGTTATCTAGTGTCCATAGTACAGGGTATATCCTAGTTTGGGGCTAGGTAATTGGTGGAATAGTCACGCTAAGAGCAACGATCGATTTTATAGGAATTTTGATACAAAACCACTCGACACCTTATAAAAAATTTTTGTTACGTGCCACTGAGTGGCGCTGAACTATTCTCGCGGTTTAAAAAATTGCCACTGAACGATGAACCACTGGGAGGTTAACTAATGCCCGATCGCACTATCTATCAACAAGCAAGAAAGGGTAATATTATTAGAACAGGACAAATATAGAAGTGTTACTTTGCCTTTTAGCGGGGTCCGGTCCACGCTCACAGTAATAAAAGCACAATCCCAGCTAGGCCGAAAAGAAATTGTTTCAAACATTTGCAAAAGAGAAGTATTGTCAGTCCTTCGAGATTCATGAGTAGTGTTAGCTCGAAACCTAAAGAACGATGTCGTCATTAATTTCTCCCTCCCCTTCCCTCCCCCTTCTGTCCCCTTTCTGTGAAAGTGTAGCAAAGTATAGAGCTAAAGCGTTTTGTTAATTCCTGCATGGCTGCGATTTGTTCTGCAGTATTGAATATGATCGCTATTTAGTGCTAAATTAAGTGCTAGATGCTATATGTTAAATTTCTATGCTATACTTATGAAAAATGTGCTAAATCTAGCATCGCAAGTGCTAAGTTAGGAACGCTGGTCGTCACCTTGCAAATTTAAAATAGCTTGTGAGAATGTCACATGTCACCAGATTTGGGAAATATACAAGAAAAAAAAGAAGGATACATATTACCAAAATCTCACTGAAATCAAAATTGATACAAATTAAGTTTGCTTATTTGTTTTATTTAGAACTAGCTGCACCCCGCGCTATCATACAGGACCAGTAATTTTTTAAAGTATAAATTGTAGCATATGTGTTAAATAGAATTATGCACTGACATAGTGTTTTTACAATGAGCACTGATATAGATTTCAGAGAGTGTTACAGATGAAATTAAATAAAGTTAAATGTATGTAAAAAAACTTTTTTCACGGTGTATTTTAATCATTTTTTTAGACTGACTGCAAGCGGACATTAAAATATCATATAACGGTAACACTCTGAGTAATAATTTAAGGTACCTGCTTAAGGCAAACTTTTACTTAAAAATCCTAAAAAAAAAAACTGCAAAATAATGGCTATATATAATTACCAAACTATAATTTTCTATTACGAATCTTTCTAAATTAGTCTCATTTTAAATTTCTCGAGATCAAATTAAAAGAAAAACTGTACTTATTCATCGCTTAATTTCTGGTATTAGTAGTCCGATCTCGATTTTTTTGTATCCGAAGCTGGTGTACCAGCATCATGCTCCAAGTTCTCGAACTATTTTGGAACAGTTACCAGTTCAGTGGTTTAGTATCCGACAAATTGCATTCTGATTCTAAAACATAATCTGAGTGTTCGGTTTTTATTGTGAAATGTTCTTCAATGTCTGATTCGCTACTAAATTCAATATTTTCTTCGTTCAGAAGCCATTCTTTTTATCTTAAATCAATGGCAATGTGTGACAATTTTATTCCACGTGAAAGCAGAGTGCCAGAAGAACCCGGTTGTTCTAAATCCATTCGAAAAGCTGTATACTATTGTGTCAAAATCTCACGTATCCACTTATACACCACTAATTTCAAATTACCAAGAAAAAAAAATTTGGACAATGCAACAGTGGCAATGCAATCTAAATATGCAGTCAGAACTTTTGAATACATAACAGTGTAGAATTTATTAAAAGCTGAAGTTTTCGGAAATCCTTCCATAAATTATGGACACAAACAAAAAAATACTATGCAAATAATAATGAATGAAATCACATAATGCGCGTGAGTAGTGAAAACATATCTTTCCTGCTCTTTCTCTCGTTTCTGCACGTTCAATTATGACCTCTTCTATCACGTGACCATTTTATCAGTGAAATGTTGTAATCAAGATACGCAAAGGTCGTAGAGAGACTAGCAAGAGGTACTTGTACTATTATTTATACTGTGGTGAAGGACTGTCGGTAGGTACGGGTAAGTTAGGAAGTAACTACATACGAAATAAAATAGGAAATGTAGTATAAAAATACTTTATTTGATTAATTCTAACTTTTACGTCATTCTTTTTCGGGCTTAGGACCGGCAAAATTACTTAATTTACTAGGTCAAAGTCAAAGTATTTTATTGTAAATAGGCAAAAATAATAGCACTTTTACAAGTCAAAATTAACATCTCCTGAACAAAGAGATATACATAAAATATTATAAAAAGATCAAATCAATCCAAATTTAGATAAACTAAGTATTCTTTGAGTTTGAAAAGGAAATTTCCCTTTCATGTGCCAACAGAGTTAAATCTCACACTGGAAAAGGAAATACCCTTCTGACTCTACCGGTGCTTCGGAAATACGCCCGTTAGAGAAGAGAGCACCAAGAAACTCTACGGGGATGTATTTTTTCCATATTTGTTCATTCTTTATATTTTTTTCAAATGTCACAATTATAACAAAACATGTAAACTACAAATATAAAAGGTAAAAGTGACAATGAGATATCCCACAAACATTAAACAATCATACTTTAAAAAATAAGGTAAAAACTTCTAACTCGATAATTATGTTGCATAAAACAACGTAATCTCATGGTTTGTTTGAGACATCTCACAAAGTACTTTGAACATTTAATTTACTTAACGTTAACATCGAAGCTATCACTTATTATTATCATGGAGCTTGGAGACATCAGGCCATGCATTTCTGTCATTAATATAATCATTTACATTGTAATACGCTTTCTTTATGAGATTTACTTTAACAAAAGTTTTAAACCTATGCATTGGTAATTGATCAATGCCGTCAGGTAACTTATTAAAAAATCGTATACAGTTCCCCATATATGAACCACTAACTTTCTTTAACCGAAGTCCAGACACTTTTAGTTTATTTTTATTTCTAGTATTAAAATTATGAACATCCCTATTTTTAACAAAGGTATTGATATTCAAAAATGTGGTTGACTGCACAAGGTGTACAGGCTCACTGTTTTTTGAAATACTTGAATTCGTAGGAACCCCTCTGACATTGGGTAGTGAAAATTTGATACATTTAGCTTTTTTAGGATAACATTAAATAACATTAAATTGTTAGTTGTAAACCAACTAAGAACTAGCGCGATTGCCTTGTTAACGTCGTCAAAATTATTCAAGGTTCTGTCAATCTTAAAAATTAGAGAAGTATCATCTGCAAACAAAACAATATCACATAAGTTCTTTATGAAAAAGGGAAGATCGTTAATGTAAACCAAGAACAAGAATGGCCCAAGTATTGAACCCTGTGGGACTCCCATTGTAATGAGAGATCCTGATGACCTCGCACCATTTACATCTACTTTTTGGATTCTATTGCTAAGATACGAGGATAAGACATCGAGAGCTTTCCCATTAACTCGTAATGATTCAATTTAAAAATTAATGTTTCGTGGCAAACGCAGTCAAATGCTTTGGATAAATCACAGAAAACGCCAATTGCGTCCTGTGACTCTTCCCAAGCACTGAATATATGCTTTAAGAGCCCTGTGCCTGCGTCTGTCGTTGAACGGCCTTTAGTGAAGCCATATTGTTCATTATGAAACAGACCATTAAGATTGAAATGTGTTAATAACTGATTTAATATTACTTTCTCAAAAATTTTACTTAGAGCGGGAAGTATAAAAATGGGTCTGTAGTTAGTCGGATCATTTTTACTGCCAGACTTGAATAAGGGAATAAGTTTACTATTTTTCATTATGTCGGGAAAAACTCCTTCTTCAACACAATTATTAAAAATAATTACTAAGTATGGAGCAATTATACCAATAATGGAACTTAAAATTTTAGTAGATATTCCCCAGAGATCCTTTGTATTTTTTATGTTAAGCAATTTAAATGTCTTAACAATCGAATTAACATTAATATGTTTAAATTTAAATGTAACACCACACTTTTCAACGTTGCTTGAGAGCATACAAGAAGCCTCAACTGAGGATGATTTTAAAGACTGGGTAGTAACTATTGGTATTTTTGTAAAGAAATCTTCAAATGCATTGGCAACTTCGTGATCCTTTGGAAATTAATTTATTGCCGATGTTTAGGATAAAATTTCGGTCTCGAGGTTTAATTTTGCCGGTTTCGGTATTTATTATTTTCCATGTTGTTATGATTTTATCTTCCGATTGTTTAATTTTCCTACTCAAATGAAGAGATTTCGCGGTATTACACACGGATTTAAATGTCTTAGAATATTGTTTTAAGTATTCAACAAATTTCGTGTCATTAGCAATCATTTTTTTTGAGAATATAAATCGTATAATTTGTGTCTACTTTTGTAAATACCTGTTGTAGCCCAGTCATCAAATCCCACCCTTATGCCCCCCTTACATTTTTTTAATTTAAATATATCGTTAAACTCTTTATCCATTATATTAAACAAGGAATTGCAAAGGTCATCAGAATTCCCATCAAACGGCAAGTGACTAAGTTGATTATCAATGTTATCTGCAAACTGTTCCAAACGCTTGCAAGTAATAGGCCTGTAAGTGAACTCCTGAGAGTTTTTACCTGATTTACATAGGTATGTAGGTATTGAATTGTTTCGGATTTAAATTACAATACTTAGATATCACATTCTTACAAGGTTAAATCGAAATGTAAGTTATTATTTTGGCGTAGGTATTTAAAAAGTCAGAATTATTTTCATTATTGCGTAATGTCATAAAAATGACTAGGCTTTTCACCTCGTCAAAACCTTGCCTAGTTTTATTGAATGAACATGCGAGAATTCATTTTTTGTGCGAATTAATGTAGACGTTTGACAAATTATTGTGTATTTTGTAGGATAATTTTTAGATACCGTCTTTTATTATTTTTTCATTATGGATGTACTGAGTACCAGCAGTAGATACAGCTGTTTTTTTTATTTTTGTGAATTTAAAAATAGTGGTGTATAGGTCTGTCAAACTTACATAAAACAAGCTAAGAAGCAAGAAGCATATTCATATTGATCACATCAGCTTTCAAACATTAAAAACCGCATCAATATCGGTCCATTTGTTTGGAGCCACGATCCCGTCCCCCCATTATGGCTATGAATAAAAAAAACGCATTAAAATAGTTCATTCGTTTCGGAGATTCACAATTCTCCCACCGCCCCTACCCCCTCGCACCCTTCCTATTCCTCGCCTCTATTATATCTATGAACCGTCTCGATTACAACGGCTTTCAAACAGAAAAAAATACATCAAAATCGGTCCATTCATTTGGGAGCTACGATGCCATAGACAGACACTGACAGATTCACACCCTAAACTTATAACACCCCTGTCTTTTCGCGTTCGGGGGTATAAAATCAATCATCGATAGGTACATGCCTTGAGCGCATGAAGCAGCCTCCTTAGTCAGTCCATGGAGATCGACATAAAAGTGTGTTATATAGTTCCATACTGCTAAACTACTAAACATCGCTAGAAACATATAATCGCTTAATGAGGCGGAAAAAACACTAAATACCTTCAAAAGTCACCAGCAGCCCGATTCCATAACTTGGCTACAATCGGATTATCACTTTTTTCATAGCAAATTCGACAGTTAAATTTGACATCAGAAAAACGACTTTGTCCGTACATCATAGGTTCGTTTTTCATTCGATTTGGGTAGCATCACTATAGACAAAAATGGCACTCGGACTGCCCAAAACGCCAGAGCTTCAACTCCAATGCAGAGTATGAGTGACCATTTAAAAACCGGAAATAGTGTAATTTCTTTATTTGAGTTTTTTCGATATTCAATCACTATTGACCAAAAGGTGTGTAAAGTGGTTTAAATTGCACTTACAGTGCTGAGACTGCAAACATTGCTAACGATCGGTAAAAAGAACGATGACCGAACGAAATCATTTGAAAGCAGGAGTTGTATGATCTTATATTTTGAAGAAAAAAGTGTTTTGATTCTAGTGTTTCCCCGGTCATGTAATGTAGAAATTCCTGCGGAGGTGCTTCCAGTGGTGGTAATCGAATTTTTCCATTCGTGCAACAGAGACCGGCGGCCCGATTACATAACTTGGTTACAATCGGATTATCACTTTTTTCATAGCAATTTCGACTCTATCACAAGGTATTATTGATATCGATACTGAGAATCCGATTGAAGCTAAGTTATGTGGTCGGGCCCCTGGTTTTTCTTTACTGAATTTTTTCGCTTGGCAAAATTGGCAAATGTTATTCATTTTTCCGATTACAACATATTTATGATTGTAATATTTTTTCGTCGGTTCATAGCCGCTCGGTTGTCCACGCGCTGAAGACCGCAGGACCAAACTGATAACCCAAAAAAAATATGGCCGACGCGACACATCTAACCTCAAACTGGTAATTGATTGTATATGCGTTGAGACTACAGGTACTTGATGGTCAACCCACAAAAAAAATAAGGTCGACGCGACACATCTGGCTGCAAACTGGGGATTTATTGGGTACGAGCCGAGATCACAGGTATCTGATTGTCAACCCACAAAAAAAGAAGGTGCGACACATCTGGCCGCGCCGACTTTGCGTAAACAAACAGTTTTTATGACCACTTCATTGAGCGCTTAGATAAACAAACTGGTGATTTATGGAGCTAAATAGGTACGGCACACATTTCAAGTGTTTATGTTGTGGGTTTCAAAGCAAAATAATTATATAAACACGCTTAGATTTGAATGATTATTGAGGTCAATAATGTTCAAAATCGAGTGGCAAAATTTACGTCGCTATCGAGTGGTCCGGTGATCGATGAAAACAAAAAATGTCACTGTAGCGTTAGTTGCGATGATCAATGAAAACAAAAAAAGTGACTGTAGCGCATAGAATCAATCGAGCGGTTAATGGAATGCTTCCTTTGTTAGATTATCTTTTAAAATTCTTGATTCTTCAATACTTTTATTTTCTTTTCTTTCTTCGCTTTTTCTGCTTCTCAGGGTGCTCATTCTGGTTCGTTGATTTTGTAAACGTGCTTCGTGCTCTTCTTTCGTTTCATTTCTTCGATATTCTTTTTGTTTCCGCCGTTTCGCTGCAGAACTGGCAAGATCTCCTCCTCTTTTACGTCTAGGATGTAGTAATGGCGCGAAATTTAAAATTCCAATATCATTAAAGTCATAAATTACATTTGTTACTATAATAAAGTTATTAAATTTTGTTTATTCATACAGCAGTAGCTAACTTATATGTTGGAATATAAGTTAGCTACTGCTAACATGACATAATTTTAGTTATTCAAATTAGTTCTGAAAACATTTTAAAATTTAAGTTTTTAAATTTCGCGCCTTTACTACGTATGCTACAGCTGCAGAACCTATTGTTACGGCGGACGGTCATGTACAAACAGGCGAATATACATACATGCTTGTATATTCATTCATGCATATATAGGTATTCTGATAAAATCATAACCTTCATTTTTTGTAGCCGAGTAAAGATCCACAGGTGGAAACCCTCGGTCTCCGACTGACAGTAGACATCAAACTCGAAAACAATGCTTCGATACACAACTGTCTATAAAGACTATATATGTACTGTGATCAAGGCCCTAGCCAGGAATGAATGATATGATAAATTATGAAAAATCCCTTTTAGTGTCATAGAGACCAAAATTAAAGGACAAATATAGAGGAAAATATGTAAAAAATAGGCACAATGGGCGGTCTTATCGCTAAAAGCTATCAACATATAAACAAGACATACCCTATCGTTAACGGAATAAATACGCTTTTCCTGTGTCAACATGTCATCGAAACATTCAAAACGAACGGTGATCGAAAACCTAATTTCACCCACAAATAACCAAAGCGAACGCCAAATGTGATCATATTTAGCGTTTTTACCAGTTATTTTCGTCATCTGTTACAAAACGAACGGCCCCACTGTGTTGTCATTTATCGATGCCGTTCGTTTTTTAACATTTGGCGAAAATAATTGATAAAAACGCTAAATATGACCACAAATGACGTTCCGTTTGGCCATTTGTGGGCGAAATTAGCGTTCTGAACGTTTTCGATCACCGTTCGTTTTGCAAGTTTCGATGACATGTTGACATAGGAAAATTGTCTTTTTTCCATGAGGGATAGGGTCGTTTTTCATTCATTTTGGAAATGATCGGTATTGTCAAAAGTTGCAAAAATTATAAAAGTGTTAAAAAAAACAAAGTAAATGGCTTGTCTAAAATGTACATTTCGAAACTGCCCACAACGCTATCTCATCATCTCGAACGCAGGGATTATTGTCATAATTCATAAATGTCAAACATCAAAAATTAGCGCGGTTTTCATTGTTTTCTTTCATCTGCCGACAGTTTCTGTTGATTTTTTTAGTGTTATATATTTGATTGTTCCTTCAAAATGCAAGCTTTTCTCAAAACAGGAAAAATATCAGCTGCTGATAAGCCCTCCTCATCTGGAGTAAAGTCTACCACCAAAAAGAAACCCCCCGCCCCATGGGTAGAAAAATAGTAAGTGCAAAAACAGGCCTGTTTTTATTGTTGTTGTTTTTTCAATGTTATAATTTTTTACTGGTTTTTTTTAGCCGGCCTAAGACTATCGATGATATAGTTGACCAGGGCGAAGTTGTGCAAGTGCTCAGGGAGTGTTTATCAGGTGGTGATTTACCACATCTCCTATTCTACGGGCCACCTGGAACCGGAAAAACGAGTGCTATTCTGGCGGCTGCCAGGCAGCTATTTGGTGATATTGCACGTGACCGTGTCTTAGAGCTTAACGCATCAGATGAAAGAGGCATCCAGGTCATCAGAGACAAAGTGAAATCTTTCGCGCAACTAACTGTAAGCAGTACGAGGCCTGAGTAAGTAACTATGCGTTATTATTGGAATTGCTTATAACACTTTTACATTCTAATTAACATGACAGTTAAATTTGACATTGGTAAAGTGACTTTATGAAATTGGCTTTAGGGTCGTTTTTCATTCGGTTTGGAAAGGATAAAAAAAAATTACATAAATGGCAATCGAAACGGCCCAAAACACCAAATCGTCATCTCAACCGTAGGGCATATAAACATCACCCTTATGCAGATTACCTTAGCGTGGTGTATTCTTATGTCACAGCTATCTCAGTTGCTATTCCTAATTCATATCTATGTAATTGACTGAGATAAGTAAATTACCTTAATTATAATACTCTTTTTATAGCGGAAGGCCATGTCCTCCATACAAGCTAATTATCTTAGATGAAGCAGACTCCATGACAACAGCGGCACAGGCAGCCCTCCGTAGGACTATGGAGCGGGAGACTCGCACAACTCGCTTCTGTCTCATATGCAACTATGTGTCTCGGATAATACCACCAATCACTAGTAGATGCTCCAAGTTCAGATTCAAGCCACTTGCAAGGGATAATGTTATAAAAAGGTAAGTCCTTACTCTTCGCAGGCCATTTGGGCTTTTAAGCCCGAACATCGCAAGCATGCGCTGTACGGCAGCGAAGCGGTGGCCATCGAAAGATTAAAAGAACCTAAATCATTATTAATATCATTATTATGTTTAGTGTGAAGATAGCAGTAGTTTTGCTTAGATAAAACTGAATAATAATCCTCTTAAGCTTTACTTCAAAGCACAAACATTTGTAGAATTTCTCAACAGATTAGAATGTTCTCCATCCTTAAATTCAGTTAAATAAGGAGTTTTATCATGATAATAGTAAAATAATCTATGTCTCAGTAGTAAATTGAACACAAGTAATGTAACATCTATAAGTGAAAGTGGGACTTAACTTAGCCAGTTGCTTGCCAGTACCGCGACGCGCACGCTCAGTATGCACGTAGTACTGCGTAATGTATTCAAATTCAATTATTTATTTGCATAAGGTCTTACAAGGTGTGAGGTTCTTAACACTTCACTTGGCTTAACACATCACCAATTTAGGCATGCAAAATTAACACATTTTTATGTTATAAGATAAAACTACATTAAATTGACATTAAAATCTAGAAATTAAAAATTACTCATTAATTACGCAATATTACACATCACAGTTGTAATAATATTAATGTCAATCAATTTACTATTATTATTATATTATACTAAATTATTACATTAGAAACAATTATAATCATCAAATGTCATATATTTTAAACTTATAATTCATCTATGTCTAAAGTATTCAAATACCTATTATATTATATTTCAATGTCAGAAAATCAGTAACTGAGTAAAAACATTTGTCTAAAAGCCAAGTTGATAACATTTTCTTGAACTGCTTTATTGAGAGAAGTTTTATTGATTCTGGTAACTTGTTATATATTTTTACTGACATTGCGTAACTGTTTTGCCTACATATCTCCGTTTTAATAAGAGGAAGCTTTAGCTTATCAGGGAATATAGTATTGAATCTACAAATGTCTTTATTACAATTAAAGAGCAAGGGATTCATTTTAACAAAAACGCAAGCCTCGAAGATGTAGAGACTTAGCAAGGTCAACAGTTTGAGTTCTTTGAATAAAGGCTTGCAGGTAGTCAATGCGGAAACATTGCAGATGGCACGCACGCATTGCTTTTGAGCTATAAATGCTCTATTCAATTTTACCGAATTGCCCCACAATAGTAGACCATACCTTAAATTTGAGGCAACATAGCCATGGTAGGCTTTAAGCGCAGTTTTCCTATCAGAAATTTTTGTAAGCCTCCAGAGAGCATATGCAAATCTGTTTATTTTGTTACAAACTTTTTCTACGTGAGATATCCAAGAGCACCTTTCATCTAAAACTAGACCTAAAAAAGTGGTTTCATGACCTTCGCACAAATTATTACCATCATAATAAAGATCTAATTTTTGTTTCTTCGCCCCTCGATTATGGAATTGAATGCATTTCTCAACATTCACCCTGAGTTCATTTGTTTGGAGCCAATCAACAATATTTTTTATAGTATTGTTAATGTTATCATTATAATTATTTTTGAAGTCTTTAGATATCACTACAGAAATATCGTCGGCGAATAGAGTGCAATGATGATTGGTTATAGCTGGGAGATTTATATTAATGATCTCCCAGCTATAAAAATAAATTAACAGGGGCCCCAAGATACTGCCCTGAGGCACCCCAGCTCTGTTCATATTAGATTTTGATTGAAATGTTATTTCTTCTCAGCATTATGAGCAGTTATTTCAACATATTGAGTTCTATTATTTAAGTAACTCTCTAACCAAACTCGGACTTGACCTCGCAATCTGTAATATTCACACTTTCTTAGCAAAAGCTTATGAGAAACATAGTCAAATGCCTTGCTCATATCGAAGAAAATGTCAGTGGTAGGTACTTTAATATTAATTTGTTGAATAATATGATTGACTAAATGAAATGCAGCTAATGTCGTAGACTTGCGTTGTTGGAAACCATATTGTTCAATACTTAAGATATTGAACTTATTAATAAAATCAGTTATTCTCTTATGCATTATCTTTTCAAATATTTTAGCTATAATAGGAATTAGAGCTATAGGTCAATAATTTACAGGTAACTCCTGGTCATCTTTTTTAAATATAGGTTTTATCACAGTTATTTTTAGTAAATCAGGAAAAACACCTTCGTCAAACGAAAGGTTAATTAAATGTACCAATAATGGAGTCAATATATCATTACCGACTTTTAAAATGTTTGTTGGAATTTCATGATAGCCAACTGCCGTCGTAGATTTTAGCATATTGATTACGTTACTGACCTCTGTGTAGTCTGTAGGAAACAAGAACATAGTCGAGTCAATAGATTTTATGTTGTATTTATAATCATGAATGTCAGTTTTATTATTAGTGTTCGTCAGGTTAGTAAAATAATCATTGAAAGCATTTGCAATGTCAGAGGGTTCAGTAAAGGTACTAACTACCATTATATGTTAGTTTATTAATAGTACCTTTTGGTATCTTGGATGCGGAAATTGAGTTTATTATCTTCCAGGAGGCTATTTTACAAACGTTTTTTGCACTATTAATGAATGAAATATTTTTAATTTTCTGAGCTGTAAAAACACAATTCTTAAATATGTTATTATGGCGCAAGTACTTTAGTTTGCTACTTTTCTTGTTTGTCATATAGTATTTAAATCGCAGTTTACGTTTATTTCTTGCTGCAATTCTTATACCTTTGGAAATCCAGTTACACTGGTCGAATTTACACGTATGTTTAATTTTTTTCTTAGGAAAGCATAGTTTGAAGAATAAGGTCAATACTTCATGAAATTTATGAAACGCCAAGTTTGTGTCAGTCTCGGAATAAACCTCAGACCAAGAGAGACTTTTTAAACTCAATAGAAAAACATTAATATTGTCCTAGCTAAAGTCATGTTTTACTATGTACCAATCACTAAGTGGTGATACTTTAGTTTCTAAAGGAATTGACAGAAACTGGGCCGTTTCATGATCAGACAGTCCCAATGGAAGTACATCTGCAGTAGAGTCCCGAACATTGCTAATAATTTGATCCAGGCACAAGGCCAGTCTAGTTGGGACAGTGATGTGTATGTTAAAATTATAATTCTGGACTATTCTGCAAAATTCAGTTAGAGGCTCAGATGGCTTCAGTAGATCTATGTTGAAATCTCCTGCAATTACTAGTTTCCATTTAGTCTTGTTTTTTAATTTTATCAGCACTGTCTCTAAATTACTGAGGAATACATTGTGATTGCTATTTGGTATTCTATATATACATATAATTATGCATCTATAAATAGGTATTTTAATGCCGCATGATTCAAATGAAAATTCTTTACATAAATCTTTGAGAAACGATATTTTCTTGAATTCTATATTCTCTCTACATAGTATACCTACACCACCACGGCGCTGTTTTTTCCTCGAGTACCAGTCGGCTAAGGTAAATCCATTAAATTGTAAGTTAGATTCTTCACCAGCCTTAATAAAAGTCTCACAAAAATAGATATATCAACACCCGATGATCGACTGGTTAAGCAGAATGACCTGATACAAAAATGAATATTGCTAGGGGAGGCTTTTTGAGAGACATTTTATAATAGCAACAGAAACAAGCGCAAATTAAAAAAATATATAACCCTGTGACCCTATAGCTAAAAACCATCTCAATCACATCAGCTTTCAAACAGAAAAAAAACATCCAAATCGGTCCTTTTTTTGGAACCTATTATCCGTACTCCCAATTACAATAAGAACTATCTCAATCACATCAGCTTTCAAACGCATCAAAATCGATTCATCGGTTTTGGAGCTAAGATGCCACAAACGGACAAACACAGGTACATACCCTAAACTTGTAACACCCCTCTCTTTCCACGTTTGGGGTTTAAAAAGGCTATATTAAATAAATACAATGTACCATCTAGGTTGCGAGAGATCTGTGAAGCAGAGGGAGTGGACGTAGGAGAGGGGGAAGTGCTACACCAGGCCGTGGACACGTGCGAGGGGGACCTGCGGCGTGCGCTCACTGCACTGCAGTGCTGCCAGAGGCTTCTAGGGAAGATCACAGCAGAAGGCCTTATTGAGGTAATATATTAACAAGAGAAGAGAGTAATGTGTATCATGTGTACCAGCCACTTGATTTTGCGTCAAGCGAAGTTGAACTTTATGATGTTGGTCTTTCGGTGTAAAATGGTGCATTCAATCTTGGCGATTACGTCAACAATAAAATGCCCCTGCACACAAAATTTGTTTATTTTTGGATTTGCTACAAAACTACTACTAGTAACTACTACTTTAATTCAAAATTTAAGGAGCTCAAATTGTAATTTATATATTTGTGCATTTTTAATGGAAGATTTAGATAAAACTACAGTTATGTGTCAACATTAACTTGAGCGCAGCAACACTTTTCTTATTTTTTGCCTTATTTTAACGTAGTTTTGTTTATTAAGCCATAAATACAATTTGAGTGTCCCCAAAATCTAAACTTATTTATTCATTCACTGTGATCTATACTTATAATAAAACTGTAACAGGTCCAATTCTGTACATTGCAGATATTTTGAATATTTTTTTTGGAGGGTACTCTATATTTGATACTGAAGCCAAAACTATTTTTTTTTCATTTTTGTCTGTCTGTCCGTCTGTCTGTATCTTGGATAGGCATAACGCCGAATGTACTGAATGAATTTAAATGGTAGGACATAGGGTACTTTTCATCCCGAAAAATGAAAGGGTTCCCGCAGAATAGGGGTTGAAAGTTATTTAAAAAACTTACTGAAACTACTGGACGGATTTTGATGCAACTTGGCATAGGCTAAAATTGAGTATACTTTATATCCCGAAAAAATAAAGGGTTCCTGCGGGATACGGGTCCAAAGTTATGTTAAGCATGAAGTAATAATTATTTATTTCTATATTCGATTCTGAAGCAAAACCATTACATTTTTCATTTTTGTCTAGTCTGTCTGCATGTCTGTATATTTATCGCGCATCACGCCAAAACTACTGAATGAATTCAAATGAAACTTGGTATGATTTGAGTTAATACTATGAGGTATTATATACTATAGGAACCGCCAATTGTATTACCTTATTTAAGTTTTTATATTGTTTGTTCTTTGTTTTGGTATACAATAAAGTGTTTCGTATCGTATCGTATCATATGACATTGAATACTTTCATCCCGAAAAATTGAAGAGTTCCTGCAGGAAAGGGGTTGAAACTTATTTAAAAGAACACGTATCACGCTGAAACTACTGGACGGAATTTTGGTGCAACTTGGCACAATCAAAGTTTATTAAGGTGGGCAAAAATTGAGTACCTATATTTTTTATCGCGATAAAATAAAGAATCCCAGTGGGATAGGGGTCCAAAGATATGTTAAGTTTGAAGTAATAAATAGTATTTTTGGAGGGTACTCTATATTCGATACTAAAGCCAAAACTGTATATATTTTTGACTGTCTGTATCTTGACCGCGCATCATGCTGAACTACTAAATTAATTCAAATGAAACTTGGTATGATATGAGTACATATCACGATGTAGGACATTGTATACTTTTTATCTCGATATTTAGCATTGTTCCCTTGGGAGAGGGGATGAAAATCAAAATGTGTACTTAGTTGTAATTCATTAACGCGTAGTCATTCATTATTTCATTCATATCAATTTGCGATTTCATTCATTATTTTTTGTTAAATATTTCAAGGTTATCCGGATTGTAGTTCAGAAATTACAGATAGCACAACCCTCAGTATTATGTCCAAATATCTTGAAACCCGAAATGTACAGGAACTTTTGAACGTACGGCTCATCTTAAGCTGGCCTCCGCACTTCATCATATAGGATTAACGGTTTTTATAGGATGCTGTTAGGATAGATACCAGTTGTGTAAAACTAAATTTGCAGCTTCGAAAGACCTTTTTTTTTACCTGGGGAAATGCGTTTATGCATACCACTGAGCCCGGGGAAGGCCCAGTGGTTATGTGGGACTCACCGGGCGACTGCCCGTCCTACCCACTAAAACCCCATGGTGTATCATCTGCCGCTCACGGCGGGAACACGGGAACGCTTGCGCACACGACCGCGAACCTGCCGCGGCTGTCCGTTCCCGGACCCGCCTCAGGGGAATACCCCCTTGCGACGCACCAGTACACATGGTGCGCCGCCCTGGGCCAACTCGCAAATGAGCGCCAAACGAAATCCCCGCGTCTGGACGCTCGAGGTCTCCCTGCGATGGGTCGGTTCAGTGGCCCCACCGCCAGCCACTTCGGCCGCAGAGGATAGGGAGAGCGGCGCACCGTTATACCGGCACTCTTCTTCCCCTGCGGCCCCACCGCGTCCGCCATCAAACGGTGGCGGCCCCGCCGAAGCCGCGGAAGGTAGGAAGAGCGGCGCACCTTATCACCGACACTTCTCTCCCGCCGCGGCCTCTCTTCCCTCAGCCGCGGTGCTGCCCATACAACACCGCGGCTCGCCTCAGTTGCGATGCCGCCCTTACAACACCGCAACCTACTGTGGCCACTTCAGCGTGGGCTTGAGGAGCAAAGCCCAGTGAAGCGGCCCCTCCTTGGGGCCAGCCGGCGACACCCTGCCAGCGCGGCCCCGGGTTCCTCTTAGCTTCACCGTGGTGGGCGAACAAAAGTTATAAAGAAAACAAAATGTTCTATAATTTGAGCCCAACTGCAGCTCAATTATATTTTGAAAAACAAAACATGGGAAAAGATTGTAGAACAGCTACTTAACTTTAATATAAGTAGGTACAAGTGAAACTTTGTAGGACCAAAAGTTCCCCGTAATCTAGACAAAAGGAAAAATTAAGGAAATCGAATTTTTCAAAATATGTTAAATTGTTATTAATATTGCTCTGTTATCTATTGTAATGTTATTGAAATGACATCACATTTATAAATTTGATTTATTATTAGTGTATCATACATGTAACATTTTTTTAAATCGTGTGTGTGTTTATCTTCGTCTGTTTGTTTGTTCGCACATCACGTAAAAATTACAACGCCGATTGTGATGCGGTTTTCACTGATGGATAGCTTAAGGTTTGATTTAAAAACTGGTGTACTAAGTATCTCAAAATAATGTGTAGAAGCCGCGCAATCGATAAAAAAACTATTTGGCACATGGAGTACTTTTAACCTCGAAAAATGACCACGCGTGCGAAGCCGCGGGTACAGCTAGTAATGAATAATGTTAAATGTTGATTATTGAAATATTATTGACATTCTTTTAACTGTGTCTGTTGAATTTAATGTCTAAATATGACATCCACTTAATGTTGGGATGCTACCAACTCTTAGTGAATAAAATGCTTGTGGATGAAAAAGGTAGTATTTACTAGGGGACAATGTCGCGGGACATTGTAGGCATTCTAATATTTCTGGCATACCTAGAAGTACTGTTTTTTTTTGCAAATTCGCTGCCACTGGGTATACAGGACCGTAGTAGGTACTATCATTTATTCTGTGGCAGGACTTCTATACAAACAAAAAATGTTATGACAGTAGCATCCTAAAATGTAGCTTTTCTCTCAAAATTAGCACATGACATTTATGTAAAAGTCCGTATAATGGTTAATCTTAGGATTTTACGAAATGAGTTTGAAAAACGCTTTTTTCGTGCTGTAAATTTAGTACATGCTTGGTTTTATTAGTGACGGCTGATAAATGTTTGTTTTGGTTAGATTAGACATTTTCAATATTTACTGTGTCTATGAGGTAAATTTTAAAATGTACCTTTTTATGGTGGTAATAGGTTCGAAATGATCGATGATCACAGAACTGTTTGGACTGTTGCCATTAGAGTTGGTTAATTTTAGGTTTTACTGGAAATTCTTAGGATTATACCGGATACCGGGTTCAGGCTTCGGACTTTTACAGTAACATAAACATCAAAGCACCAATTTTTCAGAAAGGCAATATAGTATTTTTAATAAATTATTTAACATGTGACTTATTTATTAAAAATATTTTATTGCGAATATAAAACGTTGATTTCCGATTCGCTATTCGATGAATTAATAATTGTAATAATATCATTTACTCTAAATAGTGTCAAATAAAATGTACCCTATTGTTAGGAATAAAGATCTGAGACATAAGAGCAGAGGTGCACATTCTGGCTGTCCTTTTTTCACGTGTTCCCAATCTACTTTCAAGTGTAACTTACTAATCGACTGCCTGGCCGTTGTATATGTGTTGTAACGATATTATCCGGTTTATAGTAAATTTCTCTGTGCTGACGGATTCTGATGAAAGATGTGATGAATTGTTTTTTAGGCCAAACTCGCCAACCACCGAGATAGTTGGTCCGGTGTCTAACGCCGATAGGGTATTCGCTTAAATCAATGAAAAGTAATTTTGAGAATAAAGGGAATAAAAAAATAAAACGGGGTGAGTCACACCAAGAGTGGGGTGAGTCGGGATTCTTACCCCATCCGGTCGCTTTAAACGTGACGCTATATCTTTCTTCGGAATCACTCAAAACTTAAAATACTCGTTACTATTTTGAAATTAATAAAATTACCTGGATAAACTTAGACCGGAACGAGCTTCAAGAACTATTGGATCAAGACCGTTCGGTAATGTACTAGCTAGTGGGTACAATAGTGGAAGATAAAACATACAATTCAAATTCACCAATACAATCTTTATTATCCTTGGTTTAACTTTGCCTACTTACTTAAAATCTAAAGAACCGTGCCGTAGGTACGTTGGACGGCCATTCAAGCTAGCATATAATAGTGGAAGACAAAACATGCAATTTAAATTCACCAATACAATATTTACTATTTTTGGTTTAACTTTGCCTGTTTACTTAAAGTCTAAAGAACCCATGCCTGCAGATCCAACTCAGCAGCTAAGAAGTACTAAGATCTAAGATTACCCTGTTATAACTAGGGTCGATATAGAACCGACAAAATTAAGTATTTACCCTAACAAAACAAGTGATGAGTTGCCGGCTGGCAGTGCAGTCTACTTATTTACCTTTTTCTATAAGATTGAGCCGTTATGTTAGTGAAGGTAAATCTCCATCCGACGTTTCAGCAATGTCCGATTCGCGTGAGAGGTAGCCAGGCTAGACCCCTCAGGCGTTGCAGGTGTCCAGCAGGTCGGTGGGGAACCAAAGTTCAACACTCCGGTTAATGAAATATATGCATAAACATGCCAATACGATACCGCATTCCAAGAACGTGGCAGGAATCGTTGGATATAAAGTCGTCGTGGCGTATCGCGACACGTATCTTGTCGTCGTGGCGTATCCTAACACGGCGCCTTTCTAGTTAAATCCGGGGGGAAGAAGCCTCCGTCGTGTGGTATCTCAATCCGGGGGGGAAAACCCGCTGTGGATGAATAAACACAACGTTTCTTTAGAATTCGAGACTTCGAAAACGCCACCGCTCTCAGTTCGCTAAAATGGCGTCTCAAAAAATGGATAAAAGTGATTTCACAATCGCAATCATTAGTGCCGACAATGCAAATACCGAAAAATGCTCTCACCTTTTTTTACGGGTTTTATAATACGCAGGGAAAAGACTTGTCAGTCCTGCTACCGGGCTCTGCAGCACGAAAAAAAACGTTCACGCCTCTCGACTCCATTGCCTCGGTTTCTTTTCTAGCCGGATCTAGTTTGCTCCTAAGTTAGCAAAATCTATCCGAATAACATTTCGTTTCACCAAGAAACCGATCAGCGCTTACACATGGGCTTTGGAAATTATTATTTGGCTTTATTTTTATTTTTTCTCACCATCGAAACCGAATTTGTTTATTTACTGTTTTTTAAACTATTTTTGACAGCTAAACAACTGTCAAGAGACGTCTAAGAATTGTTATAAACTATAGCCCTTAAAACGTTCCGTACTAGAAACGATGCGTTCACTTCCAGACGAAAGGTACGGAACGCGGTCTCCATGCTTCGGTACTGTTATACTATCATAAAACTATATACTGTCACTATTAAATTATGATATTGTATGGGTTTGCTTTGGAAAAAAACTACGTTCTTAAATTTGACATTCGTTGTATTTAATTGGTTTGTTTAATTTTATTTTCTATTTGCTGACATTACGGAACCGTGCCGAACAGAACGCGCCCTTTTGCTTTGATTGCTAATCGATGCAAAGATAAGTAGAACCTACGTTAGAGGTCACTACTTGTCTCCGTGTTTATCAATTGTACTTTATTAATTATTTATTTATTATCTGATTCCCAGTTATTCCTTGTTCCTTTTGTATATATCTCGATCAATTGACCTAATGTGTTCCGTAATGCGTGGACGTGTTATATTTATCGAAGTGTTTATAACCTCTGGACATGACTACTGTTTTCTGGAACTTTTCCTGGAACTCTAATTTACAGAATTATATCATGTAAGTAAACAACGTACGATAATCTATTTTATGTACCCGATCGTCTGCTTTCGTTGGTATTTACCAAATACGAACGATAGTATTGTTTCAATCAACTATGTGCGACTTCAATGTCGTCATCTGATACATCCTAACAATAAACAACAACAGAATGGCTTGTCTGTTTAGAGATTTGACCTGTAGTCACAGCTATGTTAAGCTTTTATTTAAAGAAAGGGTTTTATTGTTCATCTGTTTTCGAATGATTATTTTTTATTATGAAAGTAAGTAGCTCACGCTACAGTGTGCTACTTCACAAAGGTGCGGTACTTCACAAAGATGCGGTACTTCACAAAGGTGCGGTATTTCACAAAGGTACGGTACTTCACAAAGGTGCGATACTTCACAAAGGTGCGGTAAGAAAGAAAGAAAGAAAGAAAATAAATTTATTTCTGACAACATACAACATTAAACATTATCAAAAACAAAAAATAGGAAATTAGACAAACAAACAAAAAATAATGCTGTGTGTTGTCACAAATAGGTCCCGACTCAGCAAACGCAAACGCCAAGGCCTTGGCACTGATTTTCTGTCGGAACCTATTTGTGACATCACGAACGCAGAGTGGCACAATAATACTAACACAAAAAATAATAATAAAAACAAACACCTAAAAATAAAACAATAAAATTCACAGTAAATAAAATGACATCAGAAATGCCACTTATATAGGAAACTTCAAGAAAGTCATCCGTCGTTCGGTTTGGGAAGGATCGTTAGTGGCAAATATTTGCAAAAGTGTTGAAAATGCGCTAAACCAAAACGGCCATTTCCAAACCGCCCAAAACGCCATCATGCCAATCCAAACTTAGCCTTCGACAGTCTCATAGACGGGTGAAATGCCAGCTAGCTAATTCCTCTGTGATCTGTGGCATGGCATACCACGTAACAATTAACAACAGAACATACGTCACGTGATCATCTAACCCAAAACACGTGATCTGAAAATTAAAATACAATAGAAACGGTACTTCACAAAGGTGCGATACTTCACAAAGGTGCGGTACTTCACAAAGGTGCGATTCTTCACAAAGGTGCGGTACTTCACAAAGGTGTGTTACTTCACAAAGGTGTGGTATTTGCCCATGCGGAATCTTCCATAACAGGCATACCAGACTACCACTACTAGAAATGCTATTTTTGATTTAGAAACCACAAAATCATCGTCATCATCAGCCTATAGTTGTCCACTGCTGGACGTAGGCCTCCTAAAACCACTAGGGATGTGTCGGGAGCGAAATACCATCTCACTGCTCCAAGCCAACCTCACCTGTCATCCTACTGGATAACGAACGAGGCTCTGGCGTTCGACTGGTAGCGGTATAACCATCCTAAAACAAGCGTAGCCAAATGACACAGGCCGGTGACGGGCAGCAGCGTCACCGGTGTGAGAAGCTACACCCTGCGCTCGCCGACCCGCATGTCGAGCTTGGCGATTGTGGGCAAAACCCATATGATTCCTATGAACGGCACAACGAACCACAAAAACCGAATCAAATTTCATCCAGTACTTTTAACGTTGGACTAGTTGCCACTGCTACATGAGTAATTTACTAATTCCTGCCTTAGGTGACAGGGCTGGTTCCTGACAAGCTGGTGGACGAATACCTGGCTGTGAAAAACTACAGTGAGTTGGAGAAATTTGTTGAAAAGTAAGTTCAGTGATTCACCTTAAACTAAAAAAATTTTTTTATCCTCTCCATCCAAAAGTTGTCTAGATTTGCCCGCATTTAGCGATAAGGGCGCCCATTGTAAGTTTGTAGCACTTCTACTATACCATTATTCCTATTTTTTGTGTTGTGTACAATAAAGCAATATCTATCTACCTAAAACCTCATGATGTTACCTACTGAGCTTTCCACATTTAGGCAAACTAGTTGTTTTGTGTTATGTACAGTAAAGCAATATCTATCTACCTAAAACCTCATGATGTTACCTACTGAGCTTTCCACATTTAGGCAAACTAGTTGTTTTGTGTTGTGTACAGTAAAGCAATATCTATCTACCTAAAACCTCATGATGTTACCTACTGAGCTTTCCACATTTAGGCAAACTAGTTGTTTTGTGTTGTGTACAGTAAAGCAATATCTATCTACCTAAAACCTCATGATGTTACCTACTGAGCTTTCCACATTTAGGCAAACTAGTTGTTTTGTGTTGTGTACAGTAAAGCAATATCTATCTACCTAAAACCTCATGATGTTACCTACTGAGCTTTCCACATTTAGGCAAACTAGTTGTTTTGTGTTGTGTACAGTAAAGCAATATCTATCTACCTAAAACCTCATGATGTTACCTACTGAGCTTTCCACATTTAGGCAAACTAGTTGTTTTGCCAAAATAAATAATACCCCGTCGAACATGAAATAGGTATTTTAAAATTATAGTGAGAGTCGTTTGACAGTATTTTTCTATTTTCTTCCGTTTCCTCATGGAAACTCAAGCAGAGGTAAATATTCCTTTGCTTGATTTGCATGTAATCGTCGTCCCCTGAATCTATAACATTGCCTACTTACAATACAAGCTTATATTAAGATTTTAAATAACCCCCTACATAAATTATAGCTAAGAACCATCTCAATCACATCAGGTTTAAAAATAAAAACTGCATCAAAATCGGTTCAGACGTTTGGGAGCTACGATGCCACAGACAGATTCACACAGATATAACACACATCTCTTTGCGTCAGAAGTTATCACTTTCACTGCTGGCCTTAAAAAGCGAGTCTAGCTCCGGGAGCTGACGATGACGTTACTGGGTTAAACTCACGCACTGGCGTCGCGCTTTCTAAAACACAACGTATGTGTTTTCAGCAGTGAAAGAGTTAAAATCACATCCATACCAATATATAAAAGTGAAACGTTGTTTGTTTGTTTGGGGAGCTTTCACGTGATAACCGCTGGACGGATTTTGTTGAAATTTGCAATGGAGATAGCTTATACCCTAGAATAAAACATAGGATACTTTTTATCCCGGAAAATTCCACGAATTCCGTGGAAGTTTCCACGGGAAAACTGGAACATGTTGAGTACTCGCTGTAAGGAACGGTTGCCATGGAAACGAAATAACAAGTCTGTCAAAAATCATCAAAAGCGTTGGTGCCACAGATTAAGTAGTTGACTCTATACCAACCACAAGCCATAGAGGCCATAACCAAGAAGTCTAAGTCTACTTTTGCATTGGTTTTTAATATCCTAGAAGAACGTAAGTAGGATGCTTTTTTTGCGATTAACTGTAGTCCGCATGGACGAAGTCGCGGGCGGGTAAGCTAGTATCTAATAATTTTCTAAAGGAAAAAATTGAATCGAACAGAGTTGGAGTTCGAACCCGCATCATTCCGTGCCTCTGCGCGGCACATACCTTTACCAATTCGGCTACCGTGACAGGTACAACGCCATTCAAATTTCTCCTTTAGTCTCTAAACCCGTCTTACGCCGACTGTAACGCCATCTATTGGCAGTATTCCGCACTGACTAACCGAACACGGCTAATATTTCAATAAACTTCGTGTCGTAAAGATAACAACTCGCAAATCTATTGTTAATATGATTTTAGTAATAACGCCTGCTTAGCGAGAACAAATCTAATAATTTTCTAAAGGAAACATTAGAATCACGGGCTGGCAGCATGTGTTGCGCAGAGGCACGGAATGATGCGGGTTCGAGCCCCGTCCGTGATTAAAAAATTTCCTTTAGAAAATTATTAGATACTAGCTTTCCGACCGCGACTACGTCCGCGCGGACTACTGTTTATCGCGAAAAAAAGATATTGAAAACCAATGCAAAAGTAGGTACAGTATCAATGCTCTTGAAGTTTTTTGACAGTCTTGTTATTTCGTTTCCATGGCAACCGTTCCTTACAGCGAGTAATCAACATTTTCCAGTTTTCCCGTGGAAACTTACAATTTTCCGGAATAAAAAGTATCCTGTTTTATTCTAGGGTATGAGCTATCTTCAACTTCATTCCAAATTTCATCAAAATCCGTCCTGCCGTTAGTGCGTGAAAGCTCCCCAAACAAACAACAGACAACGTTTCACTTTTATATATTGGTATGGATGTACTCGCTAAGCAGGCGTTATAGCTAAAATCATATTAACATTAAAAATACCATGTTAAGTTTGACTACTAATATCCTGTATTGTTACCATAGGTTCCTCATGGACGCGTACTCCGCGTCGCAGCTGCTGGAGCAGCTCAGCGCGACGGTGGTAAGCGCTGGCCAGCTCACCAACAAGCAGAAGTGCATCATCAGCGAGAAGCTATCCGCCTGCTCGCACCGACTCCTGGACGGAGGCGCCGAGGTGATGCAGCTCACAGACCTGGGCTGTACCATCATCATGGCCAACAGTAACCCTTAAACCTCAGTAACACTTTTGTATGAAAAGTACTTTCTAATAAGGGGTCTTCCATAAATTACGTACAATTTTTATAGAATTTTGACCCCTTCGTCCAACACAAGTTATATCACATTTTTCAATAGTAATATAGTAGTAAAGTAATAACTACAGTATATTATAAGAAGGTACCTACAGTGGCGCTCCATTTTAGGTGACTACCTTTTCTGTCATAGATAGAGTAAAGTCCGAGGTCAATTTTGAAAATATTCCAAACCTTCATAGTTTTAAGTACAGTCAACCAAAAGATCATTTCACAAACAAGTAAAATTATTTTAAAAATACAAAAAACCCGACTGACCGCCCGCAAAAATAATCACACTAATATTATAAAGGCGAAACTTTGTATGTAAGCGTGTGCGTGTGTGTGTATGTTATTTCTTCATGCTTAAACGGCTGAACGGATTTGGATAACATTTGGTATGGAGATAGCTTGTACCCTGGATTAACACATAAATTACTTTTTATTCCGTAAAATGCACGGTTACTGAGGGACGCGGGTGAAACCGCGGGATGCAGCTAGTATTTATATAAATTTAATGTTTCTTTTTTACATACATATTTTACTTTAGTTTAATAGTTGCAATTGCAACATTAGACTATTAGTCTATTACATAACTTGAATAAGCTAAACTAAAAAAAATTGTAAGCAGCTTAAAAGACATCTGCTACTGTTAAGTTATAAGAATCTTTTGAAGACCTTCATTTTGATACCCGATTCGATAGGTTTTGGTATTTTTTTGTTCCGTCGGAAATACAATATGGCAGCTATAAGCCGCCATACACTTCATAGTGTCAAGAAAACTAATAACTATGAGTGGTCCTTTAGCACTCGTGATTAAGGCGAATCCATTGATACCTCATTTATCAAATCCATCCAGCCGTTTAGGCTGTAGGACGCGCCTAAGAAACGTACAAACATACATACAACTCAAACACATAACCCTCCTCAGTCGGGTAAAAAATAAAAAGATGTTGCATTCTAGTTGGAGAGCTTTTAACAACATGGATCATCAAGTACATACATGAATTTTTCAAGTGGGCGTGGATCTTATTACTTATTCGAGGCGTGGATGGCTAAATCAGAAACTATGAGGAATAGCGAAAAGTATTGAGTACTGTCTAAAACTGCATCTTTGGATTTTTGAAAAATCAATATTCCTAGGCAGGAATCTAACACGTTGATTTTGAAGAAAAAAAACACACTGTATTATTACACCATGCGATAGTGTCGCTAATAGGGATCGAATTCAGGGAAGAAATGACATACAGCAAACTAATTAAGGAAAATGTTGTTGATGCTCAATATTTTTCTCAACACAGACCCGCAGCGCGGTCATCTTCACAACATTATGTTCTAATTTCAAATTTTTAATATCTCTTCGCGGTTAAAGGCTCAGTAAAAAAATAGAAATGTAAACAATTGAAATTAAAACGTAGAGTAAATTGGCGCCAGTAATTTAGATTTAGTTCGACGTTTCGTTGATTATTACTAACTGCTTGCGTACTGTTTCGTATTTTGTTCAATAATTTATAAAAAGCAATACCTATACTTGAATTCTGCAAGTTAAATATAAGTTAAAGATGGATTTAACCAATGATGAAAGATTTGATCTAATTGAGGCATATTTTATCAATGGGAGAAGTGCCACTCGCTCTTATTTTCAAAATCAACGTGTTCGATTCCTGGCTATGCATATTGATTTTTCAAAAATCCAAAGATGCAGTTTAAGTTTGCATAATTGGGCCCGAGACTCCTTTGAGTACTTTTCGCTATTCCTCATAGTTTCTGATTTAGCCATCCACGCCCACTTGAAAAATTCACCCTGTATACGTGTCAGTACGTAATAAAGTGTTCTGCAGTCGCATTTGAATATAATAATAATAATAAATTAATTTATTTCAGATAAAGGTCCATAATGTGTTAGTAATATGCCACATAAAACACTCCAAAAACGAGCGCCACCTGTATATTCTAATTAAGAATTATTTTTTGTAGTCGGTTATTTAGACTCCCTTATTTAAATTTCCCAGAATATTTGAATTTTTTGTATATCCCAGTGTGACGTAATAATGTATGGATGCCCCTAATTTTGGAACAATTTATAGTCCATAGTCTAAATGTAGTTTAATTATGTAAATTAAACTATGACAATAATAATAGCAGATTTCTAGCATAATAACTGCTTAGTGAACTGAGCCATTGAAATACCTAGTTGTAAGTTTTATAAGTTCTCCGTCTTGCGTCTTGCTTACGACAATCCATTGCTGTCTCATTCAAAACACGATCGAGGGTCTAAAAACAGTATTTTTTAATCAAAGTTCCATATAAACTTGCGCTAGGTATATATTGGCTTTTATTTAAAGTAGAGTCCGTTACACGAAACAAGACCCGCGAACGATAAGATGTATTAACTTTGAAAGCCTATGAAATCGCTTTAGAAAAAACTTGCTTTTTGATATTAATAATTTTCTAAAAGAATAATTTCGATAACGGCCAGGACTAACGCGGCACATGCGGCAAAACTATTAAACGAGATTTTGGTTAGCTCATCAAAGCTGCCAATAGATGACGTTACCGTCCCCGTGAGAGGGTATTAGAAACTGGAGGAAAAACTTGGCTAGTTGCGGTGTAGTGGTCACGGTGGCCGAATTGGTTATGTGCCGCGCAGGGGCACGGACGATGCGGGTTCGACTCTCGTCCTTGATCCAAATTATTCTTTTAGAAAATTAGTACATAATTATGTTCTCGCTAAGCAGGCGTTAATACTAAAATTATTGAAATACATTAATTTCGATGTTTTACGCTGTTTTGTTTTATTATGCTCTGTTAAATAAACATCGTGGACACAGGAATATTTATTTATTTAATTGTTTTGCACAAAAATACTGTACAAGGACGGACTTAATGCTAAACAGCATTATTTACCAGTCATCCAGTTAGCCAGCGTCCAAGGTGCGACGGACGTTTTCAAATCGTAAATCTCGTTAAAGGGGGAAAGACAAGGCACGCTTTAATATCACGTAATCAAAAACTGGACCAGATAGAATTATTAGAATACAGGTAAACACACTCAGGCTACATTCCCAACGTCTCGTGCTTCATTGTGCATCAACAACAAAGATACAGACTGCAGCGCGAATGAGTCACTGCTTCGCGTGCTACACAAACGCCACTCCGATGGTGACAAGATCAAAGAATGAATTATGACCATTGCACCTAATTATCGACAATCCACGCCCGACATGCAATAGATAGTAAGATACATTAATTATTGTACACACCACAAACAAAAATAAAGAAACAATAGTAGAAAAAAGTGTTACAATGGGCGGCCTTATCGCTAAAAGCGATCTCTTCTAGGCACAAACCAAATCATTCTCAACAACCTAATCATCACACTTTTAATGAGGTCTATGTTCCAAATCATACTCTTGCAACCCTTGTTTGGTTGTCGTATGAGGTAGTGCTGGCCTCTGATATCAGAGTTTGTCAAGCTGCCCGAGGGCCTCTGCCATGGCTTAACGACTGCTATTAATCAATAACAGCCGGGACCGACAGCTTAACGTGCCCTCCGAAGCACGGAGCGGTGGAAAACCGCACATAACTTAGAAAAGTCATTGGTGCGGAGCCTAGGTTTTGAACCCGGTATTGTTGGATTCTAAATTGTTGCACTATAGAACCGTTAGGCCACCATCGCTCTTGCAACCCTGTTTACTTACCCCCTTACTTAAATGATTAGGCAATGATTAGTAATACTGCGCAGTACAATATTGTACAATGTACTGTATTGTATTGTATTGTATTTACTAATCATTGCATAACCACTGCATAACTTTTTATAAGTAAGGGGGTTAGAGCATAATGCTCTAAGCCTGTAAAGAATCGCCGCGTCTGATCGTGTTACCGGCTATATGAGTCCACAACTCTCATGTGGTGTTGCTCAATAGTTGTAACACAAATTACCTTAAATTCCTAAGCTAGCCAGCATTGATTCCTAGCCAGTAAAGTTTTTAAAATTCGCAAAGTATTTTACTTATATTCCTTCGCTGTCGTGTTACGTTAGCTCAAGGTTTAAAAAAATATGTGAAACATAGCAAAAACCGGTTGCATGTGTGTGCGTGAGTGTATAAATTGAGGTTGAAAAACAATTACATAAAAAAACAGTTCTTTTTAATTTTCGTGAGAACTTGACTGAATTTAACACGACTTGGTCGTGATCTTGCTGCGATAATGTGGCGGCCGATCGGCATAACATAGTGCGTGAGGCTTGTGTGTACGAGAGGACCTGTATATCGTGGGTGCTTCTCTTTCGATTTGGCGATGTGGACTCCGCCAATTTTTTAAACTTTGCGTTCGATATTTTGTATTGAAATATATCGAGATGCTAATTGCTGAATAAGGGGAGTAATCCGCTTTCATTTTACTTACACGAAAAATGTTCAAGTAATATTTTGCATGTATAAGTAAAATGAATGTTTGAAGTACTTGGTTTGGATATTTTCAAAGAAAAAGGCGCTGATTGTACTTAATTGTCAGCCCATGTTGGTTTTAGCGTTCAGAAACATATCTATGACAATTAAGTACAGCGCCTATGGCAATGGCTTAGGAGCTTTCTTTGATGCATCATTTACAAATCCAATCGCATCAGCTTTGATTTGCAGTCTGTAGCCTGCTATAAGATTAGAGAAGTAATCTGAACCTACATAATGTCCACATTTTAGTTTTGCAAATAGGAAATCCGTATCTGCGTGCTACCACAGTACTTATAAGTCCGTATTGTAATTTGCATTTGTATTTCATTCATGGGAGCGTCAGCGAGCGCGAGTAACGCTACGCGCAAGCGTCATGGCTGCAGTTTACGCGCGCGTTCTTTCCACTTCCGCCGTACTAGCTCGTCGGTTGAACGGACGCCCGAGTGGGAAAGAAAGAATATAACGTTCTTGAAGATAACATCGGTGAGGCAGCCCGAGTCGCTGCGCACGGGCTTCTCCCCTCCACGTCACGGTTTGCGCGCGCAGAGCTCTCATTGGCCGTCGCCGCCCCCCGCTCCCCGCCCGCACCGCACGCGCAGCGTCTACGTTCCCAGATTTCAAATCTCGACCGTTTATTTCGAAGTGAACGCGCGGACCGTACGCACGCGCCCGTCTCTTGCCCGCGCGCATTTTCTCAATAAATGCTTCAAATATATTCCACGGCAACGTGGTCGCGAACTGTTCGGTGTTAGGACGTGACATCGCTAACGATCAGTGCGTGCAGTGCGACGTGCTCCGGTTCCGAGAAGCGGCGGCGGTCGGCGGGAAGGTCAATTTCTTTCGATGAGTGGAGGTTTAGTGCATGTTTTATACACATCATGACTAGATCCACACTCATCCATGGAAGTTGCGAGTTTCGACGGGGAGCGGCGTTCGTGAGCCGCCGATTATACCTTCGGAGAGCGGACGGGTATCATTAGTGTAATGATACGTTGTGCTGCGCAGGTACGAGGCTCAGCTGCCTCACCTGCCGTACCTGCCTTCTAAAAAAATGTCGTTTAGATACACTTCGCGCCGGTTACATGAGTGAGTTTTTGTCGTGAATGTCGTCATCGCCACAGAGTAAGTTTTTTGTTCGGTCAAGGTTTTCCGAGGAGCCGGCGCGAGTCGAATAGATACTAGGTTTGTAAGGAGTGGTTCCCTAATTCACGTGCGGGCGCAGGCGGGGTGGGGACCGGCGAGGGCGGCGGCAGATAGCGGCGCAGGCGCATCTGCTCCTTCTGAGAAAGGCCATTGTGGCGGTCCCGAGTGGTCAGTGCGGTGACGTCACGGGGCCGACAACCTTCCCCTGCCGCCCCCCACTTGCCCCTTCGCTGCCTCTTCACAATATGCTCATATTATATCCGACGACAGTTGCCAATAAATTTTAGCATTTCTAAAGTTCACCGATCACCATATTCAGAATAATCATTGAAATGCAAATTTTACCGGAATATACTCGCTTTGTTGAAGGTATCCGAGATGTTGTTACTAACAAGTTAAATCGGTAAACGTGAAGCCTACTCACGTTTGTATGAACAGTATCGTTTTGCATAATATGACATAATAATGAGCATCCAAATATGGTACAGGTAATCTACCGAATACGAAACAGCATGCAAATTTTATGTAGGTAGGTTACATAAAACAGGAAAATTCGCGCATGTTATTGAGACCCGGACTTGAGTGTGACGTCGGTAGTAAAAATAATAAATAAAAATAACTATGTTAATGCTTTAACATTACGTTTGCTTTAACTTAATTTGTTACCGCCTTAACCAACGTTAAAATAATTATTTTATTTTCCTCATTCCACGGTCAACTTCAAAGTTTAGGCGAATAATTTCTACCGTTGAAATGTACAATGATGCATCACATTCCACTAACTGGCATTTGCATATTCTGATCACATCCATTAATCAAACTTCAAGACAAGAAGCCGTTTGAGACATTTAAAATGTGAATTTATAAGTTACGAGACACTGCGCTCAGATTTGGCCTTGATAATATGAGCAAGTTTCAAATGCTACGCTATTATACTAAAGGAACTGTACTGCGCCGTATTTCATAAACATTAATCCATCAACTTGGTATGACTTCAATATCAATTTGCGGTTCGAGCGACGCCGTCACATGCACACCGATCGTGTTTCTTTAACGACACGGTTCGGTCTCACGAAGTATTCCACGCCGACGGTTTAAAACTTTACAAAATGTTCTAGAATTGTCCGTTGAAAAGGGCTTCAATAATGACCCCCTAAATGGACGCTCTCAAAACCGACAAAAGCAATTTCACAAAAGATCGGCCGGAGTAAATTACGCTCTGTCCATCAAGACATTCGGTTGTCTGTTATTTATACGTGTTTTTATGCCTCGTGGAGTTGCTTAATAGAGTTCCGGGTACTGAATATAGTGGGGCAGGTACCCGGCTCGCCAGGTAGAAAGAACCGAGCTAAAAAAAACAACATAATTATGTAAGGTTCTGCTCGCGCGCAGCCGTTTTGTTATTAAAAGTGAGAACTACATTTGGGTCAGTGCCTATACTGCCTATTCCGCACCGCTTAACATTTCCATGTAAATTTATTATCACATAAACTTGATTATGACTGATTGCGGCTGGTTTTTCTACGAACACTTTTACGACGTCTCTCACTATTAATTAACTAGACAACGTTTAATTTGAAGCTTTTTTGTGTGCAATAAAGCGGCCGCGTGTGATATAATCCAGTACCGTGAAGTTACACGCATAACCGTCATAATTAACCAGCTTAACTGCTAAAGTTCCAATTTATAATGGCTTGAAGCGGTTGCATGGGAGTGTTTAAAAGACGCATTCAGGTTAGCCATATTTCCCTGAGATTACAAAAACCGTGTCATGTATATTTCATAAGTAGGAAATCTATTTCGTCTCGACTTCCAGATTTGAGCATTTACTCTTATGCTAAATAGTTAAATTATGTAGTGTACATTGTTATGGATTTACACTTACAAGGTCTTGTTAGCTCAGCAACACATACTTAAACCTATTTGCCACAATGACGAAGCGATATTGCACAATTCGCAACTCAGAAACATGTGCCTCAAATTGAGGTGCGATTTTAGCTTTGACTGTTGAAATAAAATGGCGGTCGTTGACCTCACCTGCTCTAGAGTCATCGTGATACAAACGGCGATAAACCACTCTGGGTATGCGACATGTCAGTTGTTCCCATGAAGTCTGAGCTTATGGCATTGTATGCGCATTCTGCGTGCTCTGTGTTCACGTCGAGTTGGTTTTTGTCGTGTAAACATGACGCTTCCGCGTGCGCCCGCGCCGCTAGGCCGTGCGAACGAGGGTCGAAGGAACCAGCGACCTGAGGCTCCCTTTGTTCTTAGTGCGATGCTCACACACTGTAGCGGTGCGGGACAAAGCCCCGCAAACAAGCCAACACCTTTTTTATCACCAGTGCGGCAAAGTTAGAACTTAAATTGCAGCCAAAAGTTTTGTCTATTCGTTGACTTTAATGTTGGATAACCTACCTTAAAAACTCACTTAGGCTCTACGGCTCCGTCCGTAGTTCTCCCGTCATCTCACGGAAACGGCCATTCCCAGGGGAAAAGGCGACAATGATCAATCATAAGGATTGCGAAACATAACAAAAAGATGTGGAATGGCTCAGCTAAAACTTCAGCATATGTATTCAACTTGTAGCGGTGGTATTCAGGTATTTACTATCAAATGCCATGCATTGAACTTTGTATCGTACGGCACTGGAAATACCAGTATATCATCCCTCACGAGGTAGCAATGCACCCCTCACAGTTTGGAGTGTCTAAAGAGAACTATGGGATTATATAAATTAAAAGAGATTGGAAGACCAATCTCTTTGTGTAAATTGTTCCCAAGGAACTGTCAGCGTATTTTTGATTAAAAAAATACGCTTCTGTAAGTACCTACTCCAGTTTTAAGAATTCTTATTTAACAGGTAAAACTGAAATGCTTCGTAAGCAACGGCGTCGTCAGGGGATATTTATTCGAATATGAACAAAACAAATAGTAAAGGAAAATTTACGAATATGTTTGTATTTACATTTGGACGGCACGCTCACGAAGTACCGAAGGCAAAATCCCATATTTTTGCTCGAAACCTTGGCTTAGTCCGCTGATAAATTCAATGACTCCACGGAAAATAAGTATGAGTAATTAAAATTTAATTAATATTATTATTTTTTCATTGTGACCATTTACGTTTTTTTTTAATTGCATCACTTTTTACGACTTGTATTTTTTTCCTTCTTTTTTTTGCATTGTTATCGACTTGTGAGCTAGCTAATTTTTTGAAAGCTAATCATGAAGTGCTCGAAATATGAGTCGCAAGATTCCAGGACAGAGAAATACATAGATACATACATGCAACATGCAAGTAAGTGTTTTTTTTTTACATAATTATTATAAAAACGGCCAAGTGCGAATCGGAGTCGCGCACCGAGGGGTTCCATCTTTTTTTTCTGATTTATTAACAAATTTATATGGATTTTTCCCTTTGTACTATAAATAAGGTATATAAGAAATTGCTTCTTGCCAAATTTCATGATGCTAGGTCAACGGGAAGTACCCTATAGGTTTTGATTCCCTTGCGAGAGTCAAAATATACGGCACATTCGGCCGTATCTTTTGATTGCGTTGACTTAGAAGTTTGTTTTTTTCACAGCTCCAAGGGATTTCAGACTTGATTATTTGATATTAATTTCAACTTGATACCTTCCAAGCTTCTGGAACAAGTGTCATGACAGACAGAGAGACGGACAACGAGGTGACCCTATCATGGTTCCTTTTTAACACCCGAACTACAAAAGAGAAGGATGTTATAAGTTTAGGGTGTGTATCATTGTATGTATGTATCTGTCAGTAACACTGTATCGCGTGTCTGTCTATGGCATCTTAGTTCCGAAACGAATAGACCGATTTTGTTGTGTTTTTGCTCTGTTTGAAAACGGATGTGTTCAAGATGGTTCTTAGCTATAAAAATAAATAATAGTTTAAAAAAAAAATATCTATTTTTTAGTTTGGTTTTCTATATAAATCGTGTTTTTTAGTTTTTTTTAAACTATTATTTATTTTCTACTTTTTAGTTTTTTTTTTTTTTCGAATTATTTCATTGTCATCGGTCTTTGACAGGTGTGCAAAATTTGAATGAAATCTGACCGTTTAAAGTGGGTCAAAATAGCGTCCAAAGGAGTCGGTTACAAACATACAAGTGAAGCTAATATAAAGCGTATAAAAAGAAGAAGGGGGGGGGGGGATCGTAGCTCCCAATCGAATGGACCGATTTTGATGTGTTTTTTATGTTTGAAAACGAATGTGATCAAGATGGTTCTTAGCTATAAAAAAGGATGGGGGGAGGGGGGGGATCGTAGCTCCCAATCGAACGGACCGATTTTGATGCAGTTTTTTATGTTTGAATGCTGATGTGATCGAGATGGTTCTTACCTATAAAAGGGGAGGGGGCGAGGATCGTAACTCCCAAACGAATGGACCGATTTTATATGTTTGAAAGCTGATGTGATCGAGATACTTCTTAGGTACATATATATATATAATGGGGGTGGTGAGTCGTTTTTTTTTATTTGAGCTTGATTTCTTCCGAGGTACGGAAAAAAGTTAAATAATAATAAAGTTGAATAAAAGTTTAGATTGTTGATTGTGAAATATAGGATTGAGTAGAAGGCATCGTGCATTTTATTTTTCCTTTGACAGGATCAGCTAGATATTTATATCATGATGCCTTCGACTGCAGCTTATATTTCAAAATCAAGAATCAATTTGCCTCATTTTATCTTTGTTCGCAGTCGCGCTTTACGTTTATTTTTTATAATACCTAGCCTAGTTTATTTTTATTTTTTAGTTCCCGCATACGAATAAATTCGGCCAAAGAGTTTTCTTCGTGAGGTCGAATTTAATACAACTCGCAACAGTAGATTCAGAGGGGCGTGGGGCGCTGGATGCACGACGCAAACATACGAGTACGTGGGGCGCTGGATGCACGACGCAAACATACGAGTACGTGGGGCGCTGGATGCACGACGCAAACATACGAGTACGTGGGGCGCTGGATGCACGACGCAAACATACGAGTACGTGGGGCGCTGGATGCACGACGCAAACATACGAGTACGTGGGGCGCTGGATGCACGACGCAAACATACGAGTACGTGGGGCGCTGGATGCACGACGCAAACATACGAGTACGTGGGGCGCTGGATGCACGACGCAAACATACGAGTACGTGGGGCGCTGGATGCACGACGCAAACATACGAGTACGTGGGGCGCTGGATGCACGACGCAAACATACGAGTACGTGGGGCGCTGGATGCACGACGCAAACATACGAGTACGTGGGGCGCTGGATGCACGACGCAAACATACGAGTACGTGGGGCGCTGGATGCACGACGCAAACATACGAGTACGTGGGGCGCTGGATGCACGACGCAAACATACGAGTACGTGGGGCGCTGGATGCACGACGCAAACATACGAGTACGTGGGGCGCTGGATGCACGACGCAAACATACGAGTACGTGGGGCGCTGGATGCACGACGCAAACATACGAGTACGTGGGGCGCTGGATGCACGACGCAAACATACGAGTACGTGGGGCGCTGGATGCACGACGCAAACATACGAGTACGTGGGGCGCTGGATGCACGACGCAAACATACGAGTACGTGGGGCGCTGGATGCACGACGCAAACATACGAGTACTCTCGGGCTTTTGCTTTTCAGTCACGATAGCGAGACCGCCCGCAGAAATAATAGTCATCATCATCATCATCATCAGTCCACTACCGGACATAGGTCTCTCCCAAAGCACGCTACTGAGCCCGATCTTCGGCTGTTCTCTTCCAACTGCTGCCAGACACATTACGTATATCGTCGCTCCACCTAGCTGGAGTCATATAAATTAAATGTTTATTTTTTACTATGATAGTTGCAATTGTAACACTGGACTATACGTAGCTTGTATTTTTTTGTAAGAAGCAAGACAATTGCTACTGTTTAGGTAAAATAATCAGGTAAATGTTTTTGAAATGGTCTTTTAAAGACCTTTATTTTGATACTTCAGTCGATAGTTGCTAAGTAATTTTTTATATCATAAGTCACTCTCGTGAATGATACCTCATTTATCAAAATCCATCAAGCCGTTACCGTTAGGACGCGCCAAAGTAGCACGAATTCCTGCGCTAAAAGCAGAACGCTCATAAAGTACAGCCAGTTTTGGAACAAGGGTTGGGCCGAAGGGGAGATATTTCCTGACCGTTGTGCTTGAGTATTCATAAACAACTCGCAACTGGATATGCCGTTCCCGATACCGGCCGGGAATTCAACAAAAGATAGTCTCATACTGTGACATTATTTCATCGCATTGTTTGAAATCAAAGAAACCCTGTTGCATTTATACCATTAGATACTTTGGTATACCTAGCGGCACGTAAGTCTAGCGGTGAACGAAACGCGGCGTGGATCTTGGTACAGTCAAAGTTTATATAATGTTTTAAAATGTTGAATACTTTTTATCCCGAAAACTGTCTGTGCTAAGATCCTCGCCACGTTTCGTTCACCGCTAGACTTACGTGCCGCTAGCTATACGCTTCGACTATTGTCAATCAGTGTTAGAGTTTGTTAGTAGTGGCCTACAAAACTTAGTAGGTACCACACTTTGAATATCTGTCTGTTCGCGCATCACGTTAAAACTAGTGGACCAATTGTGATGTGACTTTCACTGTTAGATATCTTAGGTTTTGACTTAAAAATTGGTGTACTCGGTATCTCAATCCGAAGAGTAGGAACCAAACAATTTAATATAAATCTATTAATTTTTAAAGTGTGGTACTAAGTTTTGAATAAAACTACTGGACCGATTGCGATGCGATTTTCACTGTTAGATATCTTAGGTTTGACTTATAAACTGGTGTACTTGGTATATCATTCCGATGAGTAGGAGCTAAGTGGTACTAAGTTTTGAAGCCAGTGTACGTACCTACTTATAATCTTAATTTCATTTTTAAAGTAAACCAATCCAATGCTGAAAGAAAGTTCATTCAACTCAACGCTTTTGTAGTCTGTATTTTATAAATATTATCTGGATGACGCCTTCGTCTTCTCATCAACCACGAGATAAAGGAATGCTTGAGACCAATAATACTGAAGATATTAAAGGCTTCACTGTTTCTGTAAGAAAGCTTGTCAAGTCCCAGCGAGCGGTAAGAATATAAATCACTGATGATCGTAGCTAGAGGAACAACCTATCTACGCTGATGATGTTTAACAAAAAACAATGATAATCGTTTGAAATTAATAGAAAAAGATAGCCGTTGTGGCTACATGGCTACATATACCTTTGAATATCTATGGTAATTGACTTCTCACAACTACCATAGCGTTCAAATCGTTCTAACTTTTCTGTCCAACAAGGACTACGGGTTTACCATTCTTTATTCTGTGCCTTTGGTAGGGGGATACCAACATTGTACTTAGGAAATGTCATAATACCAACGACAGTAAGAAATGTCTAGGGATATGTATAGTCAACTCCGAATACAGTTATTGTAGTTAGGAAATGTCATAATGCCAACTACAGTAAGAAATGTCTAAGGGATATGTATAGTCAACTCCGAATACAGTTATTGTAGTTAGGAAATGTCATAATACCAACGACAGTAAGAAATGTCTAGGGGATATGTATAGTCCGAATACAGTTATTGTGAAGGTCTATTCATCGAATGCTAACATCCTCGAAGGGTCGTTTCTGCGAATGTCCAAAATTGCGAAAAACGTTTGCTCGAAATTCGGTAAAACTGAACCTCCTGTTTTCTGTGGGAGTTTTGTATTTTAGGTACGTTTGAAATTCAACAATAAACAAAAGACGCCTGACAGTCGTGCTTCTCTCCTTTAGCGGGCCTCATATTGGCACGTCACGCGTGAACAAAACAGTTTCGCACCATGAGTATTCGTACTTTTCATCATCATCATCATCCACGCAGAGTGCAGCTAGTAGGATATAAAAGGAGAGGGGCCTCAGATAGGTAAGTACCTATGTACCTACATCATTTTAAATCTATTTCATTCAACACAAACCATCTAGAAATATCCTCAACACAAAAGCAGTAGCCGGGTTGATTGTCGCCAATTAGTTGTAATAGCGGCCCTCGTCACAGATTGAATAATAGTTGCAGTCGGTCGCTCCGGTCCGGTAACGCTGCACCACAGATCTACTAATAGTTGCCACTGTAATTTGTTCGACACCGCTCTACGGGGACCGAGCAAGATTTATGTGTGAAATGTTCGAGGTCGATGCACCAGGTCCACAGATTACTTCCCAGGTTGTATTTCTCCACCACAGCTTCGGGCACAGTTTGTACGCGGGAAGACACAGATTAGTACCCAATTTATATGTCAATGGCAGTTTGAAGTTGGTTTGCAACATGCAGTACAGCGCTCATCTGGTTTATGAGGTGTCTGACGGCTTTATGGACTGTAACAACTGCGCATACATTAATGTGATTCATAATTATTATTAAGACGCGTTTCATCGGTGATGTGATAAAGCTGTACTTAGATTGGAAACAGTGAAACTGATTTAGGTTTTTTTACACCTGTGACGGTAGGTACCTAGGTATTTAAATCTTTCATATACTTTGGGACCTACCTACTCATTTTACACATACCCGTAGGTGGATACCGTAGTACTATTAATTATTCTGTGATAATACATTCTGGAAAATAAAGAAGGGAAACAGAATAATGTGATACAATATTTTACTACCCTTAATTCATTTTAAAGGTGTACTAAAGAGTATCTATAGTTTTTCTGTAGTATTACTTAGTACCTAGGTAAGTAACTACCTACTTACCTCCTACTTAAATAATTTATTATTATTTATTTAATTTAACTTTTATTATATATATATATTTATTATTTATTTAATTTAACTTTTTATAGTATCATGAGTTGTTGTACCTACTCAGGTTTCGTTTTTAGACAATTTTTAAGGTTTAGTTACAAATCCGAACACTAGGTGGCGCCACTTGTATGTTTTGTCAGATTTGAGTCGCTTTCATGTTTTGTTGCACAGCACGAATACAACATTGCCTATTAGTGTAATAGTGTTTTTATCTTCGACAAATATAAAATGAATAGACTTCAAAAATCCGCTGCCTGGGCTCATCCATTAGATTTATATTGATCCAAGGTTTTTAAAAGGTAATTAACCTCGGGTTTCTGAAACGTTTGTTAACTTTAACAACAGATTAATTCTAATGCTGCCTTTGTCTAGCACTAAACAAATGAAAAGACATTGTCAGAGTTGGAAAATATACCTACTGGGGTTGTGGCGGATTTTGAAGACGGCCTAGACTAGACTTCAGGCACGGAATAAATACTAGTACCTACTACGTACTGCTGGATTCACAATAATGTTTCTGTTCCAAGATAAGCAACATACATTACATTACATTAGATAACATCGCTTTTTTATTTACGTTTGTTTATTATTTTCCCGTTATTTGTACAGTATTTGTTGTATGTCACCGAAAAAAATAATTCAAGTTAAACTAACGCTCTGGCGCCGTAAAATGTTAAATCAATGAGTTTTTGAACCGAGTTACATACGCGCAGCTTAACAATCATATATAGACATGTCGAAAATAAATTGAACTACTTATTCCAATGCTTTGGTTATCAACTTCAACTGTTACAAATATGTTCTCGCTGTCATGTTGAATCTGTCGAAACGTGTGATGTTTTAATTTCCAGCCTTATTATTTGGCAATGTATCATGAATACAGATAAGTCAGGTACGTACATTATTGCCCGGTTGAGGTTCACATCTATTAGGCATGGCCACTGAGTAAATAATAGTACCTACTACGGCATGGCTATTGTACTTGGTTTGTTTTTTTTACGCAACACATGATTCATAGTCGTAAAGTTACTGGTTACATGCTACAATTTGTTTCAGTCACAGCGTGTGTAACAGTTGTGGTCAACTGTACAGTAGGTAGTTATCTGAATTTGGTTTCGACTCCACCAATATTCACGTGTACACGATGGAAAAGTATGATTTGAAATTGTTCAAGAGCGTGCGACAAGTAAAATGGCGCTAAATTATTTCTGCGCAGCGCACAAGTAATAATATGACTGGCTGCCACCATACCACAGAATAAATATAACCATAGGTACTTACTACAAGTAGGTAGGTAGTGAAACCACTTTGGGATAGCTATCACAAGTTTTATTAGCAAAAATAAAACCTCCATCCAGTGGGTACCTGTTTAGATACTAGCTATAGGCTAGCTTTGACACCGCTATAATAGTAAGTATGTAGAATATTTACCTGGATGGTTTAGGTAAATATACTAGTACTTTACCAACCAACCTGTATCAACTATTATTTATTCTGTGCCTGTATGTAGAATATTTACCTAGAGGGTTTAGGTAAATATACTTAAGTACTTACATGCACTTGCCAACCTGTATGTAGAATATTTACCTAGAGGGTTTAGGTAAATATACTTAAGTACTTACATGCACTTGCCAACCTGTATGTAGAATATTTACCTAGAGGGTTTAGGTAAATATCGACGTGGGAAAGCAATTTTGCTGTAAGTAGACAAAATATCGAAAATGACTTTTTATAACCACTAGAATCAGAAAACACTGCGTCGATTGATCTGGATCTCGTGTCTCTACGATGTAAAAAATAACACTTACGCCGTTGAAAACGCCTGTATTTTTATTTCTATGTATGTAGGCCAAAATCGTGTTATTTTGGTTACTTTTAACTTACAGCAAAATAAAAACTGTTTATTTTTCTGCACATATACGTACATGTTCTGTTTTCAAAACTGAAGGCTACTTACAGCGTTTCTGCGGCGTGTCATTTTTGTCATTTTTTTGCTTACAGCAATTTAAAAGATCGTCAATTTTAGACTTCACTATTTACAGCAAATCATCATATACTTACTCAGAAAGCTCACATCTCTAAATACATTTGAAAACACCTGTCACTTTAGACATATTATTTCAATTTTATTAATATTGTATAGGTTGGAAAATTCACTGACAGTCTTTAATCAGTGCGTCCTACACATGACCTACGGAGCCAAAACGTGGACCCTCACGTCAAAGTAGTCCACAAATTCAAGGTTGCTCAGCGAGCTATGGAGAAAGCTATGCTTCGAGTTTCTCTGAAGGACCAGATTCGTAATGAAGATATCCGACGGAGAACCAAGGTAACCGACATAGCTCTAAGGATAAGCAAGCAAAAGTTGCAGTGGGCTGGTCACATTTCCAGAAGAACCGATAACCGTTGGGGTAGACGAGTTCTCGAGCGGAGACCACGTTTAGGCAAACGTAGTGTAGGACGCCCTGTGGCCAGGTGGAGTGACGACCTGCGAAATGCGGTTGGCAGAAAAAGGATGAGAAGAGCTAAAAACCGAGCTCAGTGGCGTGCATTTGGAGATGCCTACGTTCAGCAGAGGACAGATATAGGCTGATGATGATGACATGATAGAAAAATCAACAGAAAATTTTGCAAAACTGTATGAAAGAGGTAAGAATGTTGGAAATAATAAAGCATCACCGGAAGTCGTCGACAAAGCCAGATTATTCGTAATGTATTTGCCATTATTACTATCTCATTACTGTCGCAAAGATTCCACACGACTGTACCAACCAGAAAATTTTAGAAACATAACTAATCCGCTCGACATTTATATAGAGCACTGCGTAAAGAATAACGTGAAAACCTATGTCATTTTTAAGTTTTTTTCAAAATGTTATCATAGTTGTTTTAATATTGGCTTCGATATATCTAAAAAGGATAAATGTGTTCAGTGTATGTCCACAAAATCCTTGGACGTGAAATTAATGTGAAGAAGAAATTGATAAGGTAAACGAGCACCTAAAATAGAAAGAAGAATCATACCAACGCTTTTCCTGCCATCAGGATATTGATAAACTTGACTAAAGTATTATCTGTGCCAGCTTTGACATGCAGAAAGTGCTTAATACTCCACACGGTGACAACATGGTACTTTATTGTAGCCAAAAAATCACTATATAAGAGAGTTACACACTGGTCGGGATCTGTTATTTAGGGAATGAAACAGATGCTCATCGCAGAGCAAATAAGATATCGCCTTGTTTACTTCATTATTATTGGAAGATAAATCTAGTGCTAATATTAAAACTTTACTGCTTTATTCAGATTCCTGCTACGGACAAAATAAAAAAAAGCCGCGTTGTCGATGTTACGCTTTGCACTATCGAGGTGTGCTAACCTTGAGGTCATCTAGATTAACTATTTGATTCCTGGACATACATACATGCCATTGGATAATATGCATGCTGTTATAGAAAAGGCAGCGCAGAAAACTATAATATGGGCTCGCCAGAAGAAACCTATGTCCATATAAAGTAAACACACTTGAAGGAACAAATTTCATGGAATTTGAAGGAATTACTAACAAAAGGTACATTTAAAACAAAACAAAATATTAACATTTCGATAATGCATGAGGTTACATTTAAAAATGTATAAACCAAATTATATGTATTTAATAAACTCAATGTTGCTGGAAACTGAGACAATTGAGATTCAGTTGAATCTTAATAAAACAATTCAAAAATATTCAATACTAGTTTTCCCGCCCGCGACTTAGTACGCGCGGACTACTGATTATCGCGAAAAATAGCTTCCTATTTTCTTCAAGGATATTAAAAACCAATGCAAATAAAGGTGTAGTACCAATGCTCTTGAAGTTTTTTGACAGACTTGTTATTTCGTTTCCATGGCAACCACAGACCATTCTGTAATGGCAACCGTTCCTTACAGTGAGTAATCAACATTTTCCAGTTTTCCCGTGGAAACTTACAATTTTCCGGGATAAAAAGTATTCTATATTTTATTCCAGGGTATAAGCTATCTCCATTCAAAATTGCAACAAAATCCGTCTAGCCGTTATTGCGTAAAAGCACAAACAAACAGACAACGTTTCACTTTTGTACATTGGTATGGATTGCAATGCCTAAAGCAAATTTAAATTTAAGAAAATTGGCAATAGCACCACAAAATATAATGAAAAGAAAAAAAAGAAGAAGGTGAAAAGAAAAGAAGAAGGTGATTCAAAATATGTACGCCAAAGAGTACTTAAGAGTACAGTTCTAAAATAAATGACCCTTTACCTAAAACCGATGTAGATGACTGAAAAAAGCTTACTGAATAGCGAAAACATAATTTTAATACCTATATTGTGTAACTCGAATTGTAAAAATCTTCAACATCTACTGTTTATTTTATTATACGAGTTTGTTTTGGATTTTTTATGGTTTGTTTAATTTTATTTATTTTGTCGATTGGATATTTTAATAGGAGAACATGTTAGTTTTATTTTTATAACAACTTTTGCCATATTTTGTATGTCTTTTTAACAACATACGACGAGCTCGCCAATACTTTCATTTATTGTCAACTTTTTTGAAAATATAAGGTAAATTAACGTATTGTTCTCGTGTTATAAGTTAATTTTAATAATTTATGAGAAAAAAACCTATCCTATTAACTCTATTATTCAAATAAAGTAATTATAAAGTATTACATTGTCTGAACAATTTAAAAGTCCATTAAAGTTATTTGTTTAATATTTATGGCATTTCATTTCAATCAAACATTACATAACGTATTGAGTTACTGCATTTTTAGGTCATAAAATTAATGCAAATAGAAACTTACATCTCAGTTAGCTGTTCCCGGGTAAAAAAAGAAACAACTTACAACATTTTAATCGCCTGTACATTTAGATCATTTCTTTTGAAACGTACATTTCGCTTCCTTAGTTATAGCGTTTTTAAGGTTTGTGATTTGAAAAACTTTTTGCTGTAAGTAGCGAAACTCGTACTCTAAGTGACTTTGGGTAAAAAGTATATATTGCGAAAAGCGAAAGGTGGTTAAAAAAAAAGTGTCCCAAAGGTGGCAGCTTTATCCCCGATAGTTTAGAAGATATGATTTTTTTCCCGTTTTTGAAAAAGTATTGTGGCTCTGGTGAACAATTGCAATATGTCTACTTGCAGTAAAATTGCTTTCCCACGTCGATATACTTAAGTACTTACATGCACTTGCCAGCCTGTATGTAGAATATTTACCTAGATGGTTTAGCTAAATATATTTAAGCGCTTACATGCACATGCCAACCTGTATGTAGAATATTTACCTAGATGGTTTAGGTAAATATACTTAAGTACTTACATGCACTTGCCAACCTGTATGTAGAATATTTACCTAGATGGTTTAGGTAAATATACTTAAGTTCTTACATGCACTTGCCAACCTGTATGTAGAATATTTACCTAGATGGTTTAGGTAAATATACTTAAGTTCTTACATGCACTTGCCAACCTGTATGTAGAATATTTACCTAGAGGGTTTAGGTAAATATACTTAAGTTCTTACATGCACTTGCCAACCTGTATGTAGAATATTTACCTAGATGGTTTAGGTAAATATACTTAAGTTCTTACATGCACTTGCCAACCTGTATGTAGAATATTTACCTAGATGGTTTAGGTAAATATACTTAAGTTCTTACATGCACTTGCCAACCTGTATGTAGAATATTTACCTAGAGGGTTTAGGTAAATATACTTAAGTACTTACATGCACTTGCCAACCTGTATGTAGAATATTTACCTAGATGGTTTAGGTAAATATACTTAAGTTCTTACATGCACTTGCCAACCTGTATGTAGAATATTTACCTAGATGGTTTAGGTAAATATACTTAAGTTCTTACATGCACTTGCCAACCTGTATGTAGAATATTTACCTAGAGGGTTTAGGTAAATATACTTGAGTACTTACATGCACTTGCCAATCTAAAATTGCTGTTTAATTCAAAGCTTTCTAGGGCCTGTCAATTGTCAGTTAAATTAGATTATGTTGCTCTAAACAAGGCCCAGGTTATAAAAGGCCTGCGTGAACCAGAAAAATAAGTCCTGGTTGCGTGATTGCTTGCATTTCTTGTTGATATCACCTACTTCAATATTTTTAATCTCAAATTACTTGAAAAGCAAAGATCGTTCAGTTCCGACTAAATTTACTTTGATTAGCGGTTTCAAAGCTAAATTAAATGAAATAAATGTTTTGAATTAATTTAGCCAGCGTTTATAATGCCCTTATTTCCCATACTCAAAGATTTGAAAGAGAAGCTCAATATTGCCTTATAGCACAAAATTAAATATATTTTTTTGTTAATCCTTTCGCTCTGTTTGACTGAAATAATTAGTTATCCTGCCAATATTCAAATGGAACTCGCTGAACTGCAAAATCATTCTGCATTTTAAAACATTTTTGCAGAAAAAGATATCTCAAATTCACAAGTTATCCAGAAGAGTTTGTAGATTTCTGGAAATTGGTGCCGAAGTATGACTTTCCTGCAATAACTGACCTGGCCTTTCAACTTTTAATTAGTTTTGGATGAACGCAATTTTGTCAAAAGTCTTTTAAAAATCTTAATTTGCAATTGAGCAACATATTCTATCTCGCTTCTTGTCCGTAGTACAGTTGGGATTGTCCTGATCTGATTTGTTGTTACTGTCAACTTCTGACCTGCCACGTAACATTGCAAAAATAATCCATACCAATATATAAAAGTGAAACCGTTGTCTGTACGTTTGTTTGTTTGGGGAGCTTTCGGACGGATTTTGATGAAATTTAGAATGGAGATAGCTTATACCCTGGAATAAAACATAGGGTACTTGTTATTCCGGAAAATTGTAAGTTTCCACGGGAAAACTGGAAAATGTTGATTACTCACTGTAAGTAATGGTTGCCATCACAGAATGATCTGTGGTTGCCATGGAAACGAAATAACAAGTCTGTCAAAAAACATCAAGTGGTGCTACACCTACTTTTGCATTGGTTTTGAATATCCTAGATGAAAATAAAATGTTTTTTCGCGATAAACAGTCCGCGCTTACGACTACTGTAGGCCAAGCACAAATTTTTCAAACATTCGTATCGCATGCGTACCGTGTTTACCAGCAGCCCGATTACAGAACTTGGCTTCAATCAGATTGTCACTTTTTTCATAGCAAAATCGACTCTATCGCAAAGCATTATTGAATTTGACGGCTTGAAACCGTCGTGATCAACATTACGTAATCGCACTGCAGAGCAAGACGATAGTCGCCATCACAACACCTTGCGTATGACTTGCGTACAACTAGCGTCCTTACGTTAATGACGTATTTCTAATGTAAATAAGGATGGGCTCGGTTGAACGAAAGCCGGCCAAATTGAATGAACAAAGAATGAATAGTTTGTTTGAAAACCTAATAATATAATGTATGTTCTGTGAAAACTCCTTTTTTTACAAATTGTCTATGAACGACCCCTCTTGACATTTCTTTCGTTGACATCAGCGTTGCCAGAATGTTACTTTTGTAACATTTTACGTTACTTTTGACCACCTCATGTTACTTTCATGTTACACGACTAAAAATGTTACTTTTACGTAACATTTACGACTAAAAAATATATATTCAAAGGACATGGCCAGTTTCTGCCTAGAATGTACTTTGACTGTAGGTAATTGTTAAAATTCACAAAAATAAAATAAAAGTTATGGCTTGTGTTATGTATTTCTAGAACTCCAGGCTTTAAATTTTATGTACTAGGTTACGCTAGGCATGCGATACGAAGGCGATACGCAGGCGACACGATAGTATTTCTGCTGCCGAAATTAAGGCTGATTAACGCCCGGTAGAGGCGCTTATCAAATCTCATACAAAATGGTTACGCTAACGATACGAACACTTTCTCGCAAATATTCGTGATTGGCCTACTGTTTATCGAGTAGTAACGAGTCGCGGGCGGAAAAACTAGTGTTACATAAATAAAACAAAAATAATGCCAGAAATCTGATTGTAGGAACAAATTACTTGGATTTAGATTATTGTGACATACAGTTTTTTCTAAAAAAAAACAAGGAAAATTATTCTCAGCGAAAAATATTCGCATTCATCGATTTGAGTAACAAACAAAAAATATTGTACGTAGATGTATCATGTACAAGAGATCGTAACAGTTTTTTGATAAACAAATATTCTATTGTTATTATCTTCGGTTATTATTTCGGTTTGTTATTTTCTATTGTTTTAGCTTTGTTACAAAAATAAAAAAAATACTTCAATGAAATTCAGATTGCTATTTCTTTTTTATTTAGTCACAAGTACCCAAAATTGCGTATTTTTCTAAAAAAATGTTAATGGGGATGTTACATTTTACTAAGACGCCTGACGCCGCGACTTTTCGGTTTTTTCACTTGTAGCTTCAAATGTCTCAAAAGCTATTGACTTTCGGCCATACATTGGAGGGCCTAAATTTGTTGCATATTAGACGTCTTGCCGGTAATACGTCGAGTTACCAATAGGATACATTTCAGATATTGACTTGCAAAATTGCTATATCTATAATTATGTTACCTACATATTTACCTACTATTAAAAAAAATAGTTTGCACTCAACGACCACATTACCTACTGACTGACGTCATAGTAATTAAAATACTTACCTATAGATAGGTAATACTTACTTTCTAGGATTCCTTTTACCTATAATAGTTTAGAAGATTTGAAATACGCCATGTACACTAATAACTAAAGTAACTGTTTGTTACCTTTACATGACTAAACGGCTGTACCGATATTGATGAAATTTAACAAGGAAATAACTAGTGTGCATGAGGAAGGTCGCCTTTTATTTTTTTACTTTTTACCACTGAAAAATTTATGGCAGGCAAAGCCGCGGGGTGCAGTAAGTATTGAATAAATCTTGCCAACTAGGGTGCAACGACCAGCCCAAGGGCAACGCGGGCTATCCTGTTTACTCGAATCCAATTTTCTTTGAGGCGGTCTGCAATCTGCAATCATTATTGCAAAGACAAATCCATTTCTGGCCGCGGTACGTGACTGCGGGTAATCGAGCTAATGGCGGGCGGCGCGCTGTCATTACGGGGCTCGCTAGAGCTGCGGTGCGGTGTCGCCGGGCGGCGCGGGCGCAGCCGCTTGGTTCCTCAATCGAGCGGCTGAAGAAAATAGCATCAAGTGAGTAAAAGGCGAATAATGTTAACTGTCGCGATTTAAAATAGTGGATTAAATTTTTGGATTTTTAATGAGTCATTTGGTACCTATTAGATTAAGCCACAGAATAAATAATAGTACAAGATTAAGTAACTAATCTAGTGTCAAAGTAGGTGTGCCGCGGCTTTGCCCGCGTGGCCATTTCTGTGGGTTAAAAGCACGGAAACCAAAAGTACCAATATCATCAAACTTCGTTCAGAAGTCAAATGTTTTTTTAATCGATTGTTTTACTTCTACTCATCGGATTGAGATACCAAATACACCAGCTTGAAGTCAAACCATAAACTATTCAACAGTGAAAACCGCGTCGCAATCGGTCCAGTAGTTTTTATGTGATGCGCGAACAAACGAAAGACACGATTTAAAAAATGTTATATTCTTGTTTAGTAGCCTACTTATTTTAAGTAGGTAACCTAAACCTTTTTTTATATTTTCATTGTACATATTTTTTAGTACTTACTGCTTTATTATAAGTATAGACTAGGTGTAGGTAAGAATTTCCATAATATCATTTTAGTAATATCCATTATAATAAGTTTAATAGGTATAATGATAACGTTCAGGGCGAAATGGACATCAAAGAGTTAAGTAACATACAAATCTGTCGCAAATAGGTATTTTTCGTAATCTAACATATGTTCTAGAACTAGTGATCATAATAAATATTCTGCGAGTCTGGTGACACCGCAATCATGTGTCAAATCTACACCATTTAAACATAATAAATATTTAGCGATGGAAAACCGCACATAACTTTTAACGAAAAGTCATTGGTGCGGAGCCTACGACCAATGCGGTACGGTATCGTTGGATTCTAGGTTGCCCTATTGAACCGTTAAGCTACCAACGCTCTCTACGTTAAAAAGGTACCTTACCGTGTAGTGTATTTTTTCTTTAACATTACCACCCATAACATTCCGATCGATCAATAAAATTTTGGTGCAATCTTCGAAAATCTGCTGTAACCTCTGAAGCTCAATCTGTAAACCAAAAATGTGCTGAAAGCACTTTGTTACCTACTGACGTGTGGCGGCCAAACGATACCATACAACCAAATGTGTTGAAAGCGTTTTATTACCTACCGACGTGTGGCGGCCAAACGATACCATACAACCGAATGTGCTGGAAGCGTTTTATTACCTACCGACGTGTGGCGGCCACACAATACCATACAACTGAATGTGCTGAAAGCACTTGATTACCTACCGACGTGTGGCGGCCAAACGATATCATACAACCGAATGTGCTGAAAGCATTTTATTACCTACTGACGTGTGGCGGCCAAACGATACCATACAACCGAATGTGCTGAAAGCACTTTATTACCTACCGACTTGTGGCGGCCAAACGATACCATACAAACGAATGTGCTGAAAGCACTTGATTACCTACCGACGTGTGGCGGCCAAACGATACCATACAACCGACTGGCGGTGGAAAGGGGATCGAATCGACATAAACAGAGACAGATTACTGAAGTATGGCCTTGCCTTGTAGAATAATGCTCATCTAAAAAATCTTTTAGTTCTAGTAGATATAGCATTTTCCGTACCTCTATCCCCTAGCTAGAGGAACTCGAAACTGAAAATGCACTTTTGTGAGTTATTGTAGGTAGTACTACTACAGTCTGCGACAGAGGCCAGTGAATATGCCAAGATGCAAAGCTTTCATTTTACTTTTAGGTAAAAGCAAAAGCGTGTACCTAAGTAAAATGAAAGCTTGGAAACGGTCAGCCTCTTTTATCGCTGACTATACCTAGGTCGGTACATCATTTCAACCCCGCTAACAATTACAGCAGCCGCGGCTATGTTTCGGTTTCACGCTTCGCAGATCGAATCGCTTATCCCCACTAATGTATAAAACTGAAACGATTTCTGTTTAGTAGTAAGGCTGGACAAATTTTGAATTTTGATAAAACATTGTATGTAGATCCTGTACACAACAGAGACCAACTTAGGGTACTAATTGTCCCGGAAAATGGAAAGTTGGAAAAAAACGATTAGGTACTCGCTTTCACACATAAACAGCTAAGATGAAATTTTGAACCTATGTTCACCAAGGTAGGGTATCAACTAATTGCGTGATAAAACGTACTTTGCAATAAAAACAACTAATTTACTTAGTTTTTTTTTTATTTCATGTATATGTATATAAACCAGTCTTTTGTTTTAGTTAGTAGCAAATTTTCTGAATAAGTAAAAGTATGTATCAAATTCGGTGAGTTTTTTATCACCGAATTTGATACACCGAATATTTGCAAATTTAATTAGGCTTTTTCTTGCGTACGTAAAAAAAACATACAAAATAACTAATTTCTATATCATTACCATACAAACATCACACTATGTGCGTTTGTGCACTTACTTCGTTAATTCCGTGGTACGGCTTCCATTCAAAACCAAAAAAAGAGAATAAAATAACTAGCTTAAAAGCTAAAAAAAAACGCACCTGCCCTGCCGAAAAAGAGCTTTTGCCAATAAATTATATACTGTTGGAATGTGCGTATCAAGGGCTTCAATTTGATACCCATATTGTAAAATTGGAAGTTATTTTTCGTGTTTGAAAATGGAGCCTTACTGCCGCCAGATTTTCAAAAAAAATAGCTTGATGTTACTCGGGGGGATGTAAGGATTCTGACGATACTCCATACGTCTAAATCTGTTTAGGCATTTAAAAGTTATGGTGGAATAAATAAACTCACATACAAACATACATACATGTATGCTAAAAACAATACACTCCTTTTTTGGGCAGTCGTGTAAAAGGTATTATTAAAAAACTACACAAAATTAGTTGAAACCGAGAACTGTAAAACAAAGATTAACATTTAAGTAAAGAACTGTAAAAAAACAAAAACAAGCATGTTCTAGCCATGCATTCTATTATACTCTGATTAAATAATAACACTGCAAAAATATGATGGCTGAGCGTTAACAAAACTGCAAGTATAGTGACAAATGTGTCGATTGTTACTTTCTCGCCACTCAATGCGAACCAGACTTTTACAAAGGAAAAGGAGATTTATTACCTCGTGATAAGGTTCACTTTAAAAGAGTAGAATCTGCTCATTTAAATCGGTATTAGCTTTATATAACCTTGTCACGGAATTAGGTATATCACATAATTATGCAAGTTTACCTTATATAATTTACAATACAGAGATCAACATAAGATACATTTATCCCGGAAAATTGAAGGTACACACGGGAATTTAGGAAAATTTTGGTAGATCGGTTGTACTCGCTTTCACATCAAAACGCTTAAACTGATTACAGAATGCCACTTGCCTCTAATTCCCATTCCCATCTCCACTAATATATAAAAATTGAAACGTTGTATATTTGTTTGTTTGGCTTTCATGCGATAACGACTGGATCGAATTTAGCAAAATGAAATTTAGTATGTAGATGCTGAAATAGAGACCAACATAGGTACTTTTTATCCCGGAAAATTGTACACGCGGGCAAAACCGCGGGGCGTACCTAGTGATAAATAAGTTGTCGTTTGGAGACGCTATATTTTTTGCTTTAGTTTGGATTTCATCTTGATGTGCTGCAGACTGAAGGCTCCACTGGGTCACAGGCTCACATGATCACTTGATGTTCTGCAGACTGAAGGCTCCACTGGGTCACAGGCTCACATGATCACTTGATGTGCTGCAGACTGAAGGCTCCACTGGGTCACAGGCTCACATGATCACTTGATGTGCTGCAGACTGAAGGCTCCACTGGGTCACAGGCTCACATGATCACTTGATGTGCTGCAGACTGAAGGCTCCACTGGGTCACAGGCTCACATGATCACTTGATGTGCTGCAGACTGAAGGCTCCACTGGGTCACAGGCTCACATGATCACTTGATGTGCTGCAGACTGAAGGCTCCACTGGCTCACAGGCTCACATGATCACTTGATGTGCTGCAGACTGAAGGCTCCACTGGGTCATAGGCTCACATGGTCATGCTCGTCAATTACAATATGTTTCCCACTAAACGACGCCGGCTTTTCAGATTGCCATGAAACTTTGTGAGATTGTTTTTTTCTCGAAGGTTTATCAGAGTGCTGATGACAGTCGAGGATCATTTTACCCCGCGGATCATTATGTACATCATCATCATCATCAGCCTATATCTGTCCACTGCTGGACGTTAGGCCTCTCCTAATGTACACCACTGTGCTCGAGCTGCGCTCTGCATCCAGTTTCTTCCAGCCGCTTTTCGCAGGTCGTCACTCCACCTGGCCACAGGGTGCCCTATACTACGTTTGCCTAAACGTGGTTTCCGCTCGAGAACTCGTCTATACCAACGGTTATCGGTTCTTCGGGAAATGTGACCAGCCAATAACCACTTCAGCTTGCTTATTCTCAGAGTTACTTTGATTCTCTGTCGGATCACTTCATTTCGAATAATGTCACATACGTCATATTCACTGAAAAACGTGTAGGTACAGTAAAAAAAACAATGAAAAAAAAATTACGTAGTAAAAATAAGTAGCTTACTTCCGCCAAACTGTTTGTCAGACAAATAATAAATAATAAATGGAAAAACAAGAATAGAAGAAAATAGTTGTGAGTAGCTGTCCTTGTCTTTTTAAAAGCCATTATTTAACTTCAGTTGTATGAATGTATCTATGTATTTTGCCTGTCCTGGAAAGTTCATAGAAAAACAATAAAAACACATACCTCTATCCAAATGCCGACGTCTGGCAGCAGTACGCCTCTGCACGAGGTTTCCTCGGGAGATGTTGACTCGTCGACGCTGGCACTGCACTCGACGAATCAACATCTCCAATTATCATTTGTCTGACTAACAGTTTGGTTGAAGTAATCTACATATTTTTAATTCGTTCATTTTAAATATTTAACGCCTGAATCTATCAAAACAATGATTTAATTTGTTTTATTATACAGGTGTTGCAAGTGTCAATTAACGTCAGGGGCAATGCACTACTTCAGTTCCATTTAGATGATCATAACTTGCACAAAGTTGCATTGTTTTTGAGATAGGTAGGTACACCTACCTGCTATGGTCTTCTAATCAAATGCATTAAAATACAATTCAAAGACTAGTGCCAATCATTCCCAATAAAAAAAACCCCTATTGCGAGTTGGTTTTGCGCACCGAGGGTTACGTACAAACTTATAAGTAAAGGGGGAAAAAACTTTTTTAACTAAGTACATAATTATAGTTTTCGATTTTTTTCCTTTACTTCCTTTAAGATATTGCTTCTTGCCAAATTTCATGATTCTAGGTCATCGGGAAGTACCCTATAGGTTTTGATTCCCTTGCAAGTGTCAAAATATGTGGCATGACCGGACGTATCCTTTGATTGCGTTGACTTACTACCGGTTCCTATATCAAACGAACCGTTTCGCTTACTATCAGTCAGATTTTGACATAAACGCCATACAAAAAACGTCAAAAAGTAACGAGACGTTGGAAAAACAACTCGTTTCAGTTTCATAAGAATGGGGGGTTAGAAGTTTGTTTTTCACAGCTCCAAGGGATTGCAGTGTATTATTTATTCTACGCCTGAGTATTTGATATTAATTTAAACTTGATACTTCCACGCATTCCTGGGAAAAATGACAGACAGACAGACAGACAGACAGACAGACAGACTGACAACGTAGTGATCCTATAAGGGTTCCTTTTTTATTTTCGAAGTACAGAGGCCTAAAAATAGAGGCGAAATATCCACAAGAGGCGTTGCGAGGATAGAACGTAATTCGCAGCGATTGCTTCATTTGCTCATAAACTAGAGACTGCAACCACAGCATAAATAATAGTACAAGCACTGCAACAAGTGCGAGATTGCTAGCATAGGGTTGCCTCTGCGCTCTGCTGATTCATTTTCAGGTCAAAAATCAACAAAAAACAATAGCTCATAAATTTAATTGATTTATTTTGGTATCTAACGCATTTTTAATCGAATTCACAAAAGGAGTGTTAATAATTTCTTTGTTAATTTTTTTTTTATTTGAAATAGGAGACCTCCAGGTTGGTCCCAAATAAATTGTATCAAAATTAGATCAATAAGTAGTTTTTATTAGTTATTAGTTAATCCATTTGAGTAAATTTTTTGTATCATGCAATTTTGTAAGCACTGATTCTTATGCGTTGGATACCAAATATGTTTTTTTTTATTCACGGTCGACAATATCATTTAACCGCGAGCTCACTTAGTAAGTATTGACGCGGCCGAAGATCTGTTCACTCTAGACTTGAAGACATCCAGGTAGGTTGTATTTTTCGGGAAATAAAGACGGTGTTGAGGTGATCCATTTGTATTAACTTTTAAATGTAACTGTGAGACGCTTATTAGGTACGAATGTCAACGATACACGGATGTCGTGTTTCCGTTTCCGTAATAACACCACAGAACAAAAAATAGTACAACCAGGTATTGTGGATAGCGACGGTGGAAGGGAGATGGGAGAAGCAGTAATAAGTTTTATGTCATTTTATTATACTTTCCAAAATGTACCTATTATGTTATCTATTATTATCATAATATGATTATATTATCCTACAAATATTATAAATGCGAAAGTGGGCTTGTTCGTTTGTTTGTTATGCTTTCGCGCCTTTACTCAACCAATCATCATAAAATTTTGCACACGCGTTGTCTGGGGTGCAGAAAAGGAGATAAGATTTTTCATTGTGATTTAGGAAAAATAGATATAAACGGATTAAAAAAATAACGGATTTTTTAAATTTTGTGTGGGAAATGCCACTTCGATGTCACAGTGACAGGTGTCAACGGGATAAACGGTAGTCCGCGCGGACGAAGTCTCGGGCAGAAGCTAGTATAAGATATGTTTCATTATAGATTATGTGCATAATTCTAATAAGTAAAATTATTGTATAAATACAAGAAACCCGACTGCGAACAAAGTTATTGAATACGAGCTGACCGCCCGCAAAAATAATCACACTAATATTATAAAGGCGAAAGTTTGTATGTATTTAAGGGTGGGTGTGTGTATGTTTGTAACTTCTTTACACTTAAAAGGCTGAACAGATTTAGATGAAATTTGGTATGGAGGTAGCCGTTATCACGTGAAAACTCCCTAAACAAACAGACAAGGTTTCACTTTTATATATTGGCATGGACGGTCTTTTAATGACCTTCATTTTGATACATCACTCGGCAGGTTTTGGTCATTTTTGGATCCGTCGAAAAAACAATATGGCAGCTGTAAGCCGCTATATTAGTTTTCTTGTTGACCCTTCATATATCCTATAGCACTCTCGTGATCAAAACGATTTTAATGATACCTCATTTATCAAAATCCGTCAAGCCGTTTAGGCTGTAGGACGCGCCTAAAAAACATACAAACAAACATACATACATACATACATACATACATACAACCCAAACACATAACCCTCCGTGAAGTCGGGTAAAAAAACGACTACCCACGATTGACAATGAAAACCTAGTTAAAATAAGACCACAAAAAATATGTTGCAGAAATAACAGATTCCTCCGCATATAAGGAAAAAACAAAGGAGTCTAAAACTATTTATAAAAACTACTCAAAAATTATGAAAAATTGCATTTATGGGGCACAAAACACAAAAAAAAACATGGAAATAATTAAAAAAAGTAAATACATTTGTAGGGCTTCATGGAGTTCATCATCATCATCATCATCATCATGTCAGCCTTTAGAAGTCCACTGCTGAACATAGTCCTCCCCCAAAGAGCGCCTTGACGAGCGATCTTGTGCCACCTCCATCCACCGACTTCCTGCGATGGCTATAAAAACTGTTTTTTATGAGGAAATCCGTAGAAGAACGAAGGTTACCGACATAGCTCTCAGAGTTTGCAAGTTGAAGTGGCAATGGGCAGGCCATATAGTTCGCAGAACCGACAACCGCTGGGGAATAAAGGTTCTCGAATGGCGACCACGAACAAGCAAGCGAAGTGTGGGGAGACCCCCCACAAGATGGACCGACGACATGGAGTTCAATTAAAGAAAAATCTGTTTGTCCCCCTAAGTTCATTGAAACGTTAAAAATAAATGAACAAATTTTAAAAGAGCCTACAATGATAGTAAAAGCGTTCAATAATCAATTTATAGATCACACTAATAAGACGAAAATTCCAGTAAGTTCTAATTATAGCGTCAATGCAAGTTGTATCTCAGGTTCCATCTTCCTAAATCCAGTGTCACTCATGGAAGTTAAGAACACTATAGCATGCCTCAAAAATACAAATGCACAAGGAGATGATGGTATTGCAACGAAAAGAAGAACTTAGTGATATACTAGCCCATCTAATAAATCTTTCCTTTGAAAATGGTATTTTTCCTGAGGGCTTAAAAACAACAAATGTAAGGCCACTGCATAAAAAAGATGAAAAAGATAATTTAGAAAATTATAGACCAATAGCTCTTATACCAATATTATTTAAAGTTTATGAAAAGACAATGCATAAAAGACTGTACGAGTTCTTCGTAAGCACAATGTAATAAGACAAGAACAAAATGGTTTCCAAAAGAACAAATCGACAACACTAGCAGCGTTCAACTTAGTTAACAAAATAGTAAAGAATGTAGATAGCAGAATTCTAACAACAGCTTTGTTTTTTGATATGACAAAAGCTTTTGATTTTGTGTCACATGAGCTTCTGTTAATTAAACTTCATGACGCCTGACGCCAAATGGCGTCAGGGGAACGGCAATTGAATGGATTGAATCTTATCTTCAGAATAGAAAACAGTGTGTCGAAATAATATCAATGGATAGTTGAAATATGATTATAAATAGGAAATCAGATTATAGAATAAATTTGTATGGCTTACCCCAGGGCAGTGTTTTGGGTCCCTTGTTGTTCATATAATTCCGTATTGTTTGCTGATGACATTTTAATTATAGTAACATCAAACAAAACTGACAACTATATTAATAATCACAGACTTGACATTTACAATACACTTAATTCCGTAGTTCGATGGCTTGACGTAAACAATTTAAAAATTAATCTTTCAAAAACTCATCATATCAATTTTAATAATATTAATATTGAGGTAAATTATAATGGACATAATATTGAAGGACCAAATAAAGTATCATTTTTGGGTTTAATCGTGGATAAATAATTAAATTGGAAACCACAGATAGATAAAATATGTAAAAAAATAAACAGCTACGTTTATGTATTAAAACGTTTGCGGAAAACTTCAAATAAATAGACTGCTCTATCTATTAGCATACCACGGTTACATTGGTTACACTCCAAAGATATGGATTGATTATTTGGGGACATAGTACTGACTGAGCACTAGCTTTCGTCGCCCAAAAAAATGTATTCGAGCTGTTTGTGGAGCAGCACCATTTGACTCATGTCGGCCACTTTTCAAACAACTGAAAATACTACCACTGCCGTGTCAATATATTTACGACATATCATGTTTTGTTAGACAACATAGCTATATTTATACGAAGGCGAGTGACGTTTTTCCATGAAACACAAGGAACAGAGGTAGATTGGTTTATAATTATGCCCATAGAACCGCACTATACAATAAAAGCAGTTATTCGATGTTTGTTAAAATATATAATAGATTACCGCAGCACATAAAGGTACTGCCTTTTGTTAAATTTAAATATGAATTAAGAGCCTGGTTGCTGGATCACAATTTTTACTGTCTTAATGACTAACCTAACTAGATTCTCATTAGGCTTATTATTATTGTCATTGTAAATATAATTACTATTGTTATCGCATGTTGCATGTACCTATCAAATTATAAGTTATGTTACAATTTGTGCATGCCATTTAATTAGCGAAATGTGTCAGGTCTTTTCATTGTATAACATCAATTTATATTAACTCACATTTGGAGCAAATAAAATATATTCTATTCTATTCCATTCCATTCTATTCTATTCACACTACCTACGGCCCGACTACAGAAGGTATATTGCAACCAGTTGCAATGAGATTTTGAGCTAAAACGGAGACGCTTAGCTCGCGTCAATAACGCTTAGCTCGCGTCAATAATGATTGACGCGAGCTAAGCGTCTCCGTTTCAGCTTGGGAAAAAATGCTTTTGTATGTGCGGTTCTCCAGCTGTCCGGGTGTTCTCCTCTCTACAGGTCGCATTTCTCAACAGATCTAGACGAAAATTGTTACCTATACCAGTTTAACGGAGTTGAATGTTTTAGTAGTCGGCTACTGAATATCTCCACCTTGTTGGATGCGGTTTAGTTTGTTTTTTTTTCCTTTATGTTGGTCTTATAAGATTTTTGTGAAGATCTGATGAGGATCTTCGGAGTGATGAGCAGAATAACTTCTGAAAATGCAGTAAATTGCTAACTTTTACGAGTAGGTTTCTTCCAGTGGAATCAGCCCTTTACCTACTAGGTAGGGATTGATGGAGAGCCTTTGTTATTAATGTTAGTTTTACAATAAGGTAACTAGACGGCGCTACTGTGCACCGCTAGATAAGGATGACCGGTATTGAATAAACATCGATGTGACATCGCTAGCTGAACATCTATGTTTATCAAACACAAAACATCGATGTCGGCCAACATCGATATTTTTTGCACACATTGTTATCATTAAATGAAACAACCTTAAAATAATTATAATGTGTAGTTACTTAAGTACACATTCTTGTTACCACTAAGTTAAAACCAAGCAATAATAACTTAAATTTAATCGGATGAGCTACAAAACCAAAAAAAGGGGGTCTTTAATGTCGCGCAAAGATCTGTCACTGTCAAAGTCTTAAGTAGAGCTGACCGTGAGCTGACACGTTTCGATCAGATTTTGTTTAATATCGAAACAAACACAAGTAAGCTTCAAAAAAAAAAACAAGACTAAATTCTGCCATTGTTCTTTCGATTATTTAGGTGTTCCTGACATCGATGTTACGATGTTTGACATAATGCAATATCGATGTTAAAAATTGATGTTTTATCTCTTAACATCGATGATCATCGATCATCGATGATCATCGATCATCCCTACCGCTAGATTGTTTTCAAAAAAGATTGTGCTCTCGAGGTCTACAGCTCACAGAGCTACTAGTATATTTTCTTAATCGGTAAATATCAGCAGATCGGCATATCTTGGGTGCTTCACTTTTAAATTGGCGGTGTGGGATCAGTATGTTTTAAACATTCTTTATTCTTGCTTACTGTATTAGTTTTGATAAAATTTATGGACCTACACTCATCTACACAGAATTGTAATATGTTATTTTCTAAACTGTGAGCAGCCCTGCAGTTTACGAAGTTATGTTGTGTGAGCGTGCGGTTAGGTATAGTCATCAAAATATAACTAGCTCTTTAATTTGACTGCGGCGTTCATGCACAGACATGCATCGGCTCGGCAACCGCCAAATAATAACATTTTTGCTTATTCATTTTCTTACTTATTTTATAGTTGGACAAAACCAATCATAGGTAAGAATTATATTTATAAGTAAACATGTCATGTTAAATTTCTTACTTATTTTATAGTTGGACAAAACCAAAGACAACTGCACATTACTCCGTACTCCAAAACCAATCATAGGTAAGTACTTAAAAGTAAAAAAATGAAATATGAAATAGTACCTACTAGACTTCCTAGTGCAGGATCTAGTGACGTGTATATTTTTCATCCACCAATATATAAAAGTGTTTGTTTGGGGAACTTTCACGCGATAACGACTTGACGGATTTTGATGAATTTTGGAATGGAGATAGCTTATAGGTACCCTGGAATAAAACATCGGATACTTTTTATCCAGGAAAATGGTAAGTTTCCACGGGAAAACTGGAAAATGTTGATTACTCGCTGTAAGGAAGGTTTGCCATGGAAATGAAATAACAACAAGTCTGACAAAAAATTTCAAGAACGTGCTATACCTACTTTTGCATTGATTTTTAATATCTTTGAAGAACATAGCATGCTTTTTTCGCGATAACCTGTAGTCCGCGTGGATAAAGTCGCGGGCGAAAACTAGTAAGTTTACATAATGTATAAAAACTTAGACTCTATACATATGAACACATCGTAATCTTTATAACTGATATTTTCTGTACCTACTTAAATAAACAAATAAATAAATCCTTACTTATTTTCTAGTTGGACAAAACCAATAGTAAGTACTTATAAGTAAAACAGGTCATAGTTACATGTGGAACTTTCCTATTTCATTTGAAATTAGGAGTTTGATGAGTTCTTTCCCAGCTTCCGAGGTTTTTTTCGTACATTACTACAGAACTTATTTTTATAATGCTGTTGTTTTTGCTATGTTTGGTATTTCTTCTCGGAGGTCGGACCAGTTCTACTAGGTAGGTACATTTCCTATCACGTTCCATCTATATTCCAGAACGTGACCAGGATACAAGAGCCCCAAGCGTCATTCGAAAAAGGCAGCGAATATGCCATATGCGTATTATCAATCTATGAAGAAAATAAAGGGTAGATATGTGACCAAATCCAGCCGTTGGGTTGGATATTATCGCTTCTAGAAGATTTTGGAATGGCAAAAATAAGGATAAAATATTGTTACAAAGCTAAAAGCTAGGTAAATTTATGACAAAACTATCTGCACTTTTGCAAAAGAAAAACTATTAGTAGTAACAATTTAATTCCAAAAATTAAGTTTTTTAAATTATTTATAATTTATCTATACTTAAAATAAAGCAATAGTAACGAAAAAGACTGTACAAAGAATATCTTCTTTGTATTATTAAAAAAGAAATGGTCTAGGGTACATAAAATAAGCTACTGAACAAGGATATTATAAAATTCGTGTCTGTCTGTTTGTTTTGTTCGCGCATCACGTAAAAACTTCTGGACCGATTGTGATGCGGTTTTCACTGTTGGATAGCTTATGTTTTGACTTAAAAACTGTTTTTTTATATCTCAACCCGATGAGTAAAAGCCGAGCAATCGATAAAAATATTTTTGACGGCTGAAGGAATTTTGATCAAATGTTGGTATATTGGTATTTTAAGTCCTGGAATAGCACAAAGAGTACTATGACCACGCGTGTGAAGTCGCGGGCATAGTCGTCTCGGGCGGGTAGTCTTTAATAGAATAAAAATATACACCCAGCAACCAGACCTTCAGCTCTTTTTTTCAATTTAGGTAGGTAATTTAATTATTTCAAAATGTTGAGGTAATTATTATTGCAATACTATTTAACAAAACATGGTAAGTACCTACTTATGTCATAAATGTTCTGACTAAGCAGCGGCAATACATGTAATTCCTTGAAAAGCGTTCCACATGAGTCTGAGCTTCTTCACAAACTTAGGTTCTTTTATGTGCGACAAATTCTCGCGAGTGTTCGGTACGTCCCAAAATTATTAGTTGATTTTATGTTTTATGAACCTATGTATCCATGGTAGGTATGTATGCTAATAATGATGTCTCTTTGTTTGAGGTTTTATGTAAACGATTTAATACCACAGAATAAATAAGAGTACTATGTCAATACATAGAATTAACTTGTTTTTTACAAACTTTGTCAATTTGCTGCTTCCAGTTTAATTTATTGAAATTCATTTATGAAGTGAGTATAAATATGTTGTTTTTTAAATTATTTATGTCTAGCCAATTTACCTACTACAGAATTAATTGTATTATGGATGTCAAGAACGTGATTAATAATTATGATTGCTTTTTTTATTTAAGTACCTTTATTAAAATGTCAAAAGCGAATAATATAGATTTATACTCGGACTAGCTGTGTCCGTGGCTTTCGCCGCGTGGTCATCCGTACCAATATATAAAATGAAACGTTGTCTGTTTGTTTGTTTGGGGAGCTTTCACGCGATAACGACCGGATGGATTTTGATGAAATTTGGAATGGACATAGCTTATACCCTGGAATAAAATAAAGGATACTTTTTATCCTGGAAAATTTAAAGTTTCCAAGAGAAAACTGGAAAATGTTGATTACTGCCTGTAAGGAACGGTTTTCATGCTAACTAAATAACATGTCTGTCAATAAACTTCAAGAGCATTAGTGCTTTACATACTTTTTCATTGGTTTTAATATCCTAGAAGAACATAGGGTGATTTTCTTCGCGATAAACATTAGTCCGCGCGGATGAAGTAGCGGGCGGGAAAGCTAGTTTTATTTAAAATTAGCCCATACGAGTCCAGGACCAAAAGTACCTATAAGTACAATATACTACATTTCTTAAAAATTGGTTCAGCCGTCAAATAGTTTTTTATCGATTGCTCGGCATCTAATCATCGGATTAAGATACCAAGTACCCCAATTTTTAAATCAAACCCTAAGCTATCCAACAGTGAAAACCACATCACAATCGATCTAAACGTGATCCGCGAACAAACATACAGACACACAGAAAAACACGATTTAAAAAAAAAACTTGTTCAGTAGCTTATTTTAAGTACACTAGACTTATTTTTTTAAAATTATCTCTTTGTACAGACTCTTTCGTTCTTATTGCTTTATTATAAGTATCGATAGATATCCTTAAGATAGATAAAAATAGGTAGATATGCTAACAATGTCAATGTAGTGTCAGACATATTAACTTGTACTATTGTTTATTCTGTGATATCAATAGGACGACCTCTTCTCATTCCGCGGGAGCCATGAGAATCAGCAAAGGAAATTAAATGAATGATCAGCGCAAGTTTATCACCATCTACAGCGATGACCAAGACGCTTCACGCCTAGGACATCTTATCTTATGGAGCTCCGGAAGTTAATCTGTATAAGATTAAGTGATTTAGATATAAGAACAAAAAGTAATTGAAAATCGAATTTTAGGTAGCCAGGTGAGAGAGCTATGCTTGGAGTTTCTCTAAAGGACAAGATTCGAAATGAAGTGATCCAACTAAGAACCAAAGTAATCGACATAGCTCTAAGATAAGCAAGCTCAGTGGCAAAGGGCTGACTACATTTCACGATGAACCGACTACAGTTGGGGTTGACGAGTTCTCGAGTGGGGACTACGCAAACTTAGTGTAGGATTGTGGCCTTATTACTCTTTAATCTGTGCTGTGGCCAGGTGGAGTGACGACCTGCGAAAAGCGGCTAGCAGAAACTGGACGCTTAGCTGAAGATAGAGCTCAGTGGCGTGTATTAGGAGAAGCTTTCGTCCAGCAGCGGACAAGTATATGCAGATGATGCTGAGTTAATTGCACACGTGCGTGAAGTATTGTGAAATCCTTATCACAGCTATTATTCATTTTGTGGCACAGATTAATGTCTACATCCTGAAGGTATCAATAGGTAGGTTGCGGGGCAAAGTCCGCGGGGCCGTCTGGTGCTGTCAACGCAACTTTACTCTTGCTTAGTACCCGCAAATTACCAATGAGTCATTGTGCATGCGGTTCGGATGTTGTATAAGTACGTATACGTAGCACGTATTTACCTACCTACTTGACATCTTTATGTATTTGTGAAGTGTTTTTTTTTGTGCAATATTTTTAATATTCGCACACCAGCAATGGTAAAATATGTTGATAGCGTACTGACCTTACAACCGTTACCTTGTACACATATTTATAGCAAATATATGATGATTATTATTATTATTACTTACAACTAATAAACAAGCTTTTTGTAAACATAACGCCTTCTTTTTAAAAAAAAATGTAGTGGTGCATAGTAGCGCCATCTAGTTACCTTAATGTAAAACTAACATTGATAACCATGGTTCTCCATCAATCCCTACTTAGTGGGCAAAGGGCTGATTCCACTGGTAGAAACCTAAACGTGAGAAATTTACTGCATTTTGAGGAGCTATTCTGCTCATCACGCCGAAGATCTTCATGAGATCTTCACCAATTTTTTATGAGACTAATTTAAAGTTACTGCCTTTCAAATAAAAAAAGAACCATCGAAATCGAATCTAATAAGGCGGAGATATTCAGTAGCCCCTTTTTACCCCCCCAATCGAAAATCCCCGACGACTAAATCTTCTAAAAATTCGTTTAACCTGTATACCATGTTTCGTCTAGATCGGTTGAGAAATGCGACCTGTAGAGAGAACAGAGATCCTAACTGACATCCGGGCGAAAGCATTTTATCTTCAATTTTCACCAGTCATATAAACTATGCCTGTGCCAAGGTGCATCAAAATCCGTCCAGTAATTTCAGAGTGGTAAGTGTTTTTTTAAATAACTTCAACCCCTATCCTGCGGGAACTGATAATTTTTTTGGGATGAAAAGTATCATAATGTATCTCTTAGTATGAACTCAAATCATACTCGTACCAAGTTTCATTTAAATTCATTCAGTAGTTTCGGCGTGATGCCTAGCCAAGATACAGACAGACAGAAAGACAAAAAAAACTGTTTTGGCTTCAGCATGGAATACAGAACATCATTTACAAAATATATTCAATGTACAGAATTGGACCTGTTACAGTTTTATTATAAGTATATAGATTTCCAAGCTTTCATTTGTCCGCACAACCTATTTATATTTATAATCTGTCTATACTTATAATAAAGCAATAGGAACGAAAAAGTCTGTACAAAAAAGATAATTAGAAAAGAAATGTTCTAGGGTAAATAAAATAAGTTACTGAACAAGAATACAACCTTCGTAGAATACAACATTTTAAAAATTCATGTCTGTCATCATCATCATCATCACCATCATGAGCTTATGTTTTGACTTAAAAACTGGGGTACTTTATATCTCAATCCGATGAGTAGAAGCCGAGCAATCAATATTTTTTAACGGCTGAAGGAATTTTGGTCAAATGTTGGTATATTGGTATTTTAGGTCCTGGAATAGCACAAAGAGTAATTTTAACCTACAGAAATGACCACGCGTGCGAAGCCGCGAGCATCTGCTAGTACTTTTAATAAAGCAATAGAAACGAAATAGCCTGTAAAAAGAAAATAGTTTAAAAAAATGCTCTAGGGTATTTTAAATAAGCTACTGAACAAGAACGAAACATTTTTTAAATCGTGTCTGTCATTTTGTCTGTTTGTTTGTTAGTTAGTTTGTTTGTCTGTATGTTTGTTCGCATATCACGTAAAAATTAATGGACCAAATGCGGTGCAGCTTTCACTGTTGGATTAAGCTATCCAACAGTGAAAGCTGCACCGCATTTGGTCCATTAATATTTGTACTTAAAAAACTTGACTTAAAAAATTGTGTATTTGGTATCTCAATCTGATGAAAAGAATTCGAGCAATCGATAAAGAACCATTTGACGTCTGAACGAAGTTTGATGATTTTGGCACTTTTGATTCTGAAATATCACAGGATCCTTATATCCCAGAAAAAAAACAACGCGGGCAAAGCCGCGGGCACAGCTTGTTTTCAAGTTAAATGAAGGTTTGAACATGTTAAGCTACTTTTTTAACTGACTGTACTATAGTTGAAACATCGACACGGAGGATTTCGAATGTTTTGCTCTCCTTAGATTCGGTTAACATCGTACTTATTTAACTTCCAAAAATTACTGTGATCTGATTTGAAGAGTAGTTTCCAGCAAAATTGCTGGGCATTAACCAATGCTGACAAACAATGCTTTGCAGCGCAAGATTTTGCAGTCAAAAGTTAGTGGCACTGCAAATGTTAAGGGCAGGAGTGTCGCTTCAGTCAGACGAACGACCTGCTCGCCTCGTCAGTGTAGTATCTATAGGCCAGTCATTGGCGGAAAATATGAAGCTTGCTTAGTTATCTTTACGAAAAAAAAACAAATTTTCGCCTTCGTAAATAACAGGTAGTTTTTCATCAAAAATCACAATTTTCCTATTTTTTTTATGAAAAATTGAGCCTGCTTTTTATTTTAGAAAATTTTGAATATTCCTGTTACTCGTGTAAGTTTATTTTATTTTGGGAGAATACATTCAAAATTTCGACTTTCTAATGTCAACATTGTCTTCAAAATTTGGAGGTATTTCGTTAAAACTTTGATCCCGTTTTTAAACCCATTGAAATGCGTTTCTTTTAATTCGTCTTTTTGTGTACGTTTGTTACCTCTTTATAAACACACTCTCCAAATGTAAAGTCTCTACATTCAGCGGTAAAGAATATACGTTGTTCCGGCATTTGAACATTTTTAGTAAATATGTTTTTTTCGCTTCTTGTAACTTTTTACCTACGAGACTTACAGAACAACTGTGACTGCAAAAAATCTTGCAAATATTGTCTTCTTTATACTTTTCATAGACAATTTTGCCATAAAGCTAATTGTTAAAGAACTATTTAGAAAAAAGTTAATTTTGGCCCTTTCAATTCAAGATGGCGGCTAGCGCTCCCACCCCCCAAGGTTGAACTTTCATTTCATTTCATTTATTATTTGCCTTATTGTACATCGAAGGACAGATCTTAATTTAGTCAGAAGGTTAAATACATCATACCCGGTAAGGGCGTCGCAAAACAGGTTATAAGTATAAAAAATATTAGTTATTTTAGTTTTATGCATCATTATGATATTATTAAGTAGGTATGTTAGTGCCAATTACTTTATTACAATTCTTATTTAATAGTTACATTATGTATTTACATTACAATTCTTATTTAATAATTACATTATAATATATTACTATTACATCAATTTAATTACGTAATATGTCAAATTCAATAGGTAATAAGTCAATTTTAATAATATGTGAAGTTTTCAATTTTAAATATTCATTAATGTCATAAAATACATTGTCCATAAGACAATTCTTTAAAACATTTTTAAACACATTGTTAGAAAGCTCCTGGATATGCTTTGGCAAATGGTTAAAGACGCGAATACTAGCTATATATGTGCTTTTACTATATATCATTGTCTTAACTCTAGGAAGGTACAAACTATCATATTGCCTCATATGCGTTTTCCTCACACGCATGTCAGACTTTTGAACATATAGATCTAAATTGTTTTTAACAAACAGGCACAGCTCCAATATATATTCCTGTAACAGTGAGGTACCTTTTGTCCCTAAAAATTTGTCTTAAGGATTCATCACTTTTCATACTGTAAATTATTCGCAGGCTTCGTTTCTGGAGCACAAAAGTACTGTTTACATGGACTGAATTTCCCCAAAAAATAATACCGTAAGTCAGTAATGGATAAATATTACTATAGTAAGCGCTTCTGGCGACTTCAACGGAAGTAACATCAAAACTGACAGGGCATAACAGCAGCTGGTTAGTTTGTTATTAATTTTATCAATTTGTGACTTCCAATTGAGGTTTTCATCAATTGTTAAGCCCAGAAATTCAGCCACCCGAACTTTGCTCACTTGTGTGACATCAACATTAGTGTCAAGGTCAAGCGCGGGAGTTTTATAATTTTTAAATTGAACCAGCTTCGTTTTTGAAAGGTTTGATTTTTCATCAGAGTCTAAACCTTAACAACATATGTGGAAATCATTTCTACACCACCTTTGCAAGGCAAATTTCTCTACTTACTGGCCTAATAATAATGATCGTGTGAAAGAATATTAATCGCTCAAGTGTCTTAGTCGCATGAGACATGGGGGTCGCATGTCGGCAACTTGATAAACGGAATGACACGCCAGCGGACATTGTGCCCCAGTTAACGAATACGCGAAGCCGGCGTCCTTCTCAATCGTGGATATTGTAGGCACGAAAGACGCCGGCAGAATTGTGTAGGTGGGTAACCACACCGTCAGCTGCAATCGTGTCATTGTGTATTTTGCTATTTTAACCTGTGGCACAGAATAAATAATAGTACAAGTACCTGTGGACGAGTGCATTTTTGCGAGTTAAGTGAGTCCTTGGGCTATTTTTTAAATAAGGAATGATTAAAAGATTTGCCATATACAAAATCTGTATTTGAGGAAGGTAAACGAGCCAAAAAATAGTTTTACTTATTTTTACTCTTTTATTTTTATGTAAAATTTGCAAAAATTACCTCAAATATCCCGAACGGGATACCGATAGCCGACAGACATCTTGGCGATTGACTCTTATATTATAAGAACTAGCTGTAGGTACCCGCAGCTTCGCACGCGTTGTCATTTATATAGGTTAAAAGGTACTACTCCAAGACCTATAATACCAATATAAAAACATTTGATCAAAATTCCTTTAGCCGTCAAATTTTTTATCGATAGCTCGGCTTCTACTCATCGCGTTGAGATACCAAGTACCCCAGTTTTTAAGACAAACCATAAGCTATCCAACAATGAAAACTGCATCACAATTGTTCCAGTAGTTTTTACGTGATGCGTGTCTTTTACAGACAACCACAAAGACATGGTTTTTAAAAATGTTATATTCTTGTTCAATAGCTTATTTTAAGTACCATAAACCATTTCTTTTTAATTATCTTTTTACCTACCTACCTAATAGACTTTTTCGTACCTACTAATTGCTTTATTATAAGTATAGATATTTATTACTTCAAAATTAACATAACTTTTGACCCTCAATTTTAATCCTTCATATAAACTATATATGTGCCAAGTTGCATCAAAATCCGTCCCGTAGTTTCAGCATGATACGTGTTTTTTTAAAATAACTTTAACCCCTATCATGGAGACCCTTTAATTTTTCGGGATGAAAAGTATCCTTTGTCGTAGGACTCTTAGTATGAAATCAAATTATACCAAGTTTAATTTGGATTCATTCAGTTGTTTCGGCATGATGCGCGGTCAATATACGGACAAACAGATAAAAATAAAGAAAAAAACAGGTTTGGCTTCAGTATTAAATATAGAGTACCCTCCAAAAAATATTAGATATTACTTCAAAATTAACATAACTTTTGACCCCTTTCCCGCAGAACCCCTTTATTTTTTCGAGATAAAAAGTATCCTCAATTTTAACCTATCATATACACTATGACTGTGCCAAGTTGCATTCAAATCCGTCTAGCAGTTTCAGCGTGGTACATGTTCTTTTAATTAATTTTCAACCCCTATCCTGCGGGAACCCTTTGATTTTTCTGGATAAAAAGTATCCTATGTCCTACCTCGTGGTATGAACTCAACTCATAACAAATTTCATTTGAATCCATTTTTAGTTTCAGCGTGATGCGCGGCCAAGATACAGACAGACAGACAAAAAAAAACAGTTTTGGCTTGAGTTTAGTACTATTATTCTGTGCTTCAGTATCGAATAACGAGAACTCTCCAAAAAAATTCAACTAAATATCTTCAATGTACAGAATAGGACCTGTTAGTTTCATTATAGGTATAAATCATACCTATACCACTACTAGGTATAATTAAAACTAACTGCGCCCCGTGGTTTCACCCGCATGAGGGATGATGAAGATAATGAAATGTATCCTATGTGTTCCAGTTGGATATTGTAGGCACGAAAGACGCCGGCAGAATTGTGTAGGTGGGTAACCACACCAAACAGACTAAAAAAATATGAAAAAATCGCGAAAATGTTGAGCTACTAATACCAAGGTATAAACTACCTCTATTCCAAATTTTATCAAAATCCGTTCAGTCGTTTGAGTATGAAGGATAATGATGATGATGAAAAGTATCGTGTGTTATTCCACACACGATACTTTTGGTTGTTGACACAGTCAAGAACACACGATACTTTAGGCTGCGTCCCCAGTAGGCAAACTGTCGCAAGCAAACTGTTAAGAGTTAGCCGCTTATTTAGCCGACCGACTGAATTATCACTTTACTTTTGTTGTACGAAGGGAGTGGTTGTGTTGGTCACGATGGATATTTTTGAAGTAATTGGTATCTTAGAAGCGCTGAAAGAGGATAAAAGGAAGCACTAGGTTCACCCATTATACAAGAAAAGGTTGAGCATTGGACAATTTCACACTCTTTGCCCAGAACTAAGGAAACATCCAGTTTTTTTTACGACTATTTCAATAAGACTTCTCATACATTTGATGAATTGTTGAAATCTATAACCCAGTACATAGCTAAAAATAATATCACAAGAGATACATTATGTCCCGAAGAACGGCTTACTATAACTTTGAGGTAAGTAAATAATTAACGCTTTAGGATTTAAAAAAAATATGTTATTTTTATTTTATTACAAAGTCACTTTCGCATTTATAGTTTTTAATTTAACAATCACTTTTCAAAATTACTGTATTATTAAATTGAATTAGGAACAAATATGGTAACATTAAGTTGGTAACCAGTCATTCCTCATCTTCAATGTGGTTTGAATCGCCTCGCAATATTGCTTTTATGTCTTCTACTTCCGCTGAAGAACCTGTAGAGCTATGTGATGGACTGTTTCGAGGGTAGTTTTGCACATTTGGTGTACTGCTGCTTCCACTCGCATAGCCATACTGATGTGGGTACTGGTAGGCATTCGTCCATCCAGTTTGCATCATACCACCGTCATAATTATTATGTACACTATATTTTATATTTTTAATAATTTTCATCACTTCGAACCGAAATTCAAAATTCTGTGTTGGGGACATTGTCTTCATTTCCGGTAAAATATTTAGTAGAAAGTTCATATCTGGATCGTTTTCTCTTTTTTTTCCCATCGAGTTAATTAGTGCTTCTTGAAACACAGTAATCTTTTTTGGTCTACTGACATTAACTACCGAGTCAGTAGAATCATTTTCATCTAAAATAGCGCTACTGTCGCTAGACGTCTCGGCGCTAATATTGCCAGATGTCTGGTTGCTAGCTCTAGAAACATTTAAAAAGTGTAACATGTCCAAGTACGGTGTCTTGGACATGTTACGTGTTTATGTTATGTTATGTGTTTTTTTGTTGCCCCACTTCCGCTTTTGACTGAGGAATCCTTATTTTTTTCTCTGGTGTGATAGTCGCGCAAACCCTTCCATTTTTTTTGTAGGTCTTTTACTGAAACAGAAATAATCGGTAGTTCAATATTCTTTCCAGATTCCTGTCAAGTGGACTAAGTTAAAGAAAAATTGCACAAGAGTTTCTTGTTGGAAAATCGACGGTATCGAAAATAATAAGTGAAACTGCATGCATTATATGGGATATTTTACAGCCACAGGAAATGCCGGAACCTTCTGAAGAATTGTGGCTAGAAATAGCAAAACGATATTATAAAAAACCAACTATCCTAATTGTATAGGATCTATCGATGGCAAGCATATCCGTATTAGAAAACCACCAAAAAGTGGGTCTAACTATTTTAATTATAAGAAGTTCTTCTCAATTGTTCTGTTAGCCGTAGCAGATGCAAACTGTTCTTTTATAGCTATTGATGTAGGTGCTTGCGGACGAAATGCTGACAGTAATATATTTAAAGAAAGTGGTTTTGGCAAAAAAATGGCGTGTGGGTCTCTGAAGATTCCTAACTCAACTAAATTGCCTAATTCAAATGGATTGCCCCAACCTTTCGTGTTTCTTGGAGATGAGGCATTTGGATTACAAAAGCATATCTTGAGGCCTTTTCCTAATAAAAGTTTAAATAAGGAAGAGCGAATTTACAATTATCGTCATAGTCATAGTCGAGCTAGGAGATGCGTGGAATGTGCATTCGGCATCCTAACAAGCAAATGGAGAGTTCTGCATACACCGATCGCTACTAATGTGAATACAACCATCGCTATCGTAAAAGCTGTTTGTATTTTACATAATTTTGTCATAGCAAGAGAACAAGCACAATATGCACATATTTCGCGACGTACCTCATTAACTCTTACAAGTTCAAGGAGCCAAATTATTACTGTATCAAATTCTGGAAAAATAACAAGAGAAAACTTTAAAAACTATTTTCTTAACGAAGGAAAGCTAACCTGGCAAGAGAAATATTTGTAAGTTGTAGCTACAGGAAGAAATAGTGTAATGGAGTGTGTAAAGCCGTATATACTATGTAAATTATGATACTTTGTTTTATGTAGTGAGTGATACAAGTATATTGTTGAATAAATAATAAATTCATTAGAATGGAACTTACTTCTTTTTTGTTTAGTGTTTTCTTCTATGTTTTGCCAATCATCGTATATAATATCAGCGACTTCATTCCAATTGCTCTGCTTTAATACTCTGTTGCTGTATTCTTCACTCGACATGTTCCATATGCATGATCTATTCTGTATTTCACTAATGAACCTTTCCGTATCAAAGGACATCTTGGATTTTCAGTGATGTGTGTGTGCGTTGAGATTAGTTAGGTGCGATGCAAAAAAACACGTCCTAACACGATGATAGCTTTTTCCAACTATCCGAATAATCAGTTTGCGGCAAACTGAGTCACTACGCCCGGCGAACAACCAATCGCCGCCGCCGACTGGAACCGGTTTTGGTGGGAGTCGGCCGCTCCCTAAGATAGTCGGCGCGCGTAACGCTGCAAACTGCGTACAGTGAGCGCAAAACTAGCAAACTGTGAACACTCCATTTGAAATATATGGAAGGGCGTACTAAACCGATACGCCGCTAACTCAGTCGGCGGCTAACAGTTTGCCTACTGGGGACGCAGCCTCACAGTGGCGTAGCGTGAGTTTTTGCCGCCCGGAGCCGAACCAGAATTTGTCACCACCTCTTTGCTTTAATTCCAAATCTATCTAAAACATCGAAATTATTAAAAGACGATCGTTGAGATGAAAATGTTGAGCAGAGATATTTCTCTTAGAGTGGAAAATATAATATTTAATCATATTGTAAAACCAAAAGAAACGCGAGCGAAGCGAGCGCGAAATTTTTGAGCAATTTCTATCAATGCTAAGTTAATTGATAATAAACAGAATCATATAAATTTAATTGTATGGACAAGCACAAAAGGCGCAAACGAGCGAGCGTGAAATTTGAGTTATTTCTATGAATATTTTACTCAAAATATAGTTCCGATTCCAATAAATATATATATGCAACCATGCACTGGAATGCGCGAGCGCAGCGAGCGCGAAAGTGTTTGAATTATTTTCTTTCAACGTACAAAACGAAACATACTGTCTAAGCATAAGAAAATAATGAAAAAAACTATAATAGGTACTGATAGAGATCGCGAAAATGTTGAGCTACTAATACCTACATAGATATTAAAAAAGTGCTATAAAGCTGCCCCCCCCTGCCCCCCCCTTGGCGACGCCCTTGCATTGTACCTATAAAAATGAAACATGTCTCCGATTGTACTTTGCCGAAGTCATCCTTTTTCATCAACAGTATACGTTTTCTATATATCGATTTTCAAATTCAAAATAGTTCTATTGCCCTCGTTTTCTCTGTCATCCATTCATTCGATAGATTAAAGTATATGTCGGGAAACATTTGATCATCGCGGCTGGTGCAGTAGTACGTAGTACCATGTACTATTATTTACTCTGTGGCAGTACAGACCTCAAATAAATTTGAAATTACCTACCTACCTAGACTTATTCTCGGAGGGAAAGTCCCACCGGGTGCCTCCTAGAATATCATTTAAATACTGTTTTATAACTAAAACAAACAGTGTAAATATAAAAGTTTATTTGTTCAATTTGAGGTCCTAAATAGATAAGTTTGCGGGAGCACAAAAACAGTTTTTAAAAACTAAATTATTTAATATAAAATTTTAAATGTTAATATAATGTTTAATTAGAGCGACCGCAAAGAATTCGATTCACGAATCGACTGTCTTAATACTAACTAGAACAAAGGAACTTAAAATGCTAAGTTGCAATTAGAGCGGATGGACGATGGTACGGCCACCCACGCCATATTCTCGGTAATCTACCGCTAGGTGCTGACTGTTGTTATGAGGCGACTGGGTAGCTGCATCATAACTTCTCCCTCCCCAAGTGCGAAATTATCGGGTTCCGCAGAAGTTGATGTCGGGTTCCGATAACTTCGCAAACGTTTATAAAGATTAAAAACTATAAAACTAATTATAATTAACACAATAAAGGCATAGAATACAATTGTGCATACACTAAAACTAACACTTTCGACACTGATTAATTTTGGCACTTCACTTTCACTGCTGGCGTGAGCCCGCAGAATTTTGATGAGCTGACGTGTTTCCTCCAAGTTGATTCCTTTTATGTTGATGGGTTTCAGATTTGTGATATTTTCTATTTTAAATTCCGGGATTGCAGTTATAGCTGTTATTTTGAACTGGATATTGTCGGCTAAGGTTTTTCTGTAGCTAAGTCTGTACTTAGAAATGTATATATTGCATTCTTGTTTGATAGTGGCAATGTACGTTCCCTGTAGTGACTGTCGAGTATCCTCGTTTCCGCATTTTTCCGTCAGTACTGTTGGGTTTCGGCAAAATATAGTCCAGCTGTCAAGGCTTATGCGTTGTACCTTAATGTCCTCAATTTCAATTGAGTAAGGCGTACATTGGTCTATTTTTGTCTGGAATGTCATCAGCTGTTCTTCACAAGAAGGCCCGGAAAGTGGAACTACGATTTCCTCGGTACACAGGAAATTTTCATCAGCGGCTACTCGTTGACATGGTTTAGTGACCGGTAGGAATTTCCAATCTTTCACCATAAGGTAAGGGGTTTCAGGGAATACAACAAGAGTCTTATTCATGGAATCAATAAAAATTGGAATAGGGTATAATTTAAAGTAATTGTAAACTTCCTTTTCTGTTAGTGGGATTTCTAATATAAATGTTATTTGGCTTTTCTTTATGTATGCTTTCACATTAATTATTCTTTCTAACTTCAACAAGTTTTCATCGGAAGCTTCATACATCAGATTATCGACCATTTCTATGGATTTAAGTAAAGACAACAATTCTGTAGAATTAATAATTGATTGGTGTAGTACTGATACCTTACTAAAGGCCAAGGCGGTTTCTATTTCGTTTAATGTATTAGAAATGGTTCTAAAAACATTTATAAACATGTCAAACATGCTCAAAACATATGATGTATATAAGCAGTAATTTTCCTTATTGCTAATGGCTGTGGCAAAATCTTCGATTCTCTTAAGTCTTTTACTAAAAATAAGCATATTATCCTGTAAGGTGTCCGTACTATTCATAAAACTATCGAATACTTTTGTAACCAATGTAATTTTACCATCGGTCGATAACTGCTTAGCTTGGATTTGTGAAATGAGGGAATCATAGCGAACAGCATCTTCGTGGTCTAGATTCCCGGATATTAATTTTATTAATGAACCAAGTGGATTTACTAAGCCTCTTTTTATTTTGTGTGAGGGAAACAATTGCCTGAATTTATAAATCGTGTTGCCTAGTAAGTTTTCAAACTGTGTTCTTATACCAAGAATTCCCATGTGCCCATCGTTTATAAAATCCTTTTTCGTATCTATTATTTTGGTAAATACATCATATTGTTTAATATTAAAATCTAAGTCATTGGCTATGCCGCTTAAGTCTAATACCTTAATAACTATCCATTGATCCTCTTGATTATAGGCATTTCCTTGTCTAACAGGTAAGATGCCAGGGTTATCCTTAATCTTTTGCAGATGAAGGGCCTGGTTTGGGATGATTAAGGTCATCACGACCAAGCACCACCTGTGGAGGACGTTTAATATTTTTAACGGCAATTTTAGTGTCTCTGTTACCTATCTGTACTTGTGCTACGTTTCTTTCGACTGAGCCCTTAACTACTGCTTTATGGTATCGGGGCTTGTCTTTACTTTTTCTTTTATTCACATCTTTTGCGAATATAATTTTTCCCTCTTCTAACTCGATTTCATCGTTTCCCTTTTGTTTTTCTCTAAGTTTCTGCTTTTTCTCTAACATTTTACTGGCTATAAATTGATACAAGACTTTTGTACGTTTGGCGTGATCATTTAAAAGTTGTTGAGTGTATGCCTTTTCAAATTCCCCATCAAATGCTTTATTAGCGTCTGTGTGTCCAAATACAATTTCAAAAGGAGTTAATCCCGTAGCTGAGTGGATTGGGTGTTATAGGCCATTATAGAGTACGTCATCACTGATGCGGCGTCAGTACATTTTTGGTCATATTTAGCTAGTCTGTAAATCTCAATTAAAGTGGAATGGAATCTTTCTACAATACCTGTCGAGTTTGGGTTATTTGAGGTGCAAATGTGTAATTGGATTTTGTACATGGACGTTAATTCTCTAACAAGCTCATTATTAAATTCGGTTCCTGGATCACTACTAATTTTTTTGGGTACACCATACATTGAAAAGTATTTTATCAGCGCACGCACTACTTCGCCTGTGGATTTGTTTGATATTTCAATTGCTTGCGCTAGTTTGCTGAAAGCGCATACTATAGTTAAATAGTATCGGCTGTCTATTGTAAAAAGATCAATGAATAATTCCTGGAATGGTGCATCTTGCGTTTGAGTTAATTGAATTGCGGGTTTAAGAGGTTTTCTGTCATATTTCATCTTTTGACAACTTTCGCAACTATTAATAACAGCTGATATTATTTCCTGCATATTGTTCCAATAATAGTTTCTTTTGATTCTAAGCATTGTTTCTTTAACCCCCCTGTGAACTGTTTTCCCATCGTGGTGTTTTAAAACTATCGCTTTCTGTTCTTTTTCATCTTCTACGTAAACTACTCTTTCAGTGCATTCGAGGAACTTCACTGAGCCTTCCTTAAATAACTGAATAACTATCCTATTAAAATCCTTTCTGTGTTGCTCGGTTTCAAAAAATACGAAATATTTCAGTTTTGGTTTAATGTATTCCTTCAAAAACGCTTTTATTATTTCATCATTGTTAGTTGGCATAAATACTTCTAAAACCTTTTGTTTGTCCCGGGATAAGTCACGTACCTGAATATCATTTTTAAACCATTCAAAAATTAATATCTGATTTGGCTTGGTGTCAATGGCCTCGTTCAGGATAGGAATGCCTTTAGATTCTAGGTCATTAGCAGAGTGAGCAGTTTCTGTACCACTTGACGACGGGGGCAAGGACATATGTCCTGTTGTGAAATCAGGGTCAATGCTCATGTCGGATATTGTTCTAGATATGTCGCTAATAGTCAAGGTATCTGAGCTGTCTCTAACCAATTTATCTTTGTTAGTCAATTTCACCAATTCGTCTATTACGTCTTGACAGTGTTTTTGCAGATTCGTCTCGTCCTTGTCAATATTCACTTTCATGGATTCGTCATCACTGTCACCGATCGCGTTTAATTTAATCCTAGATAATGCGTCAGCGTTGGTATTTTGTTTGCCATTTTTGTAAATGATTTTAAAGTCGTATTCTTGTAGGCGTAACCGCCATCGGGTCAACTTACTATTAGGTTCTTTTAGCGAGTAAAGCCAGGCTAAGGGTCGGTGGTCGGTAAAAATCGTGAAAGTATTGCCATAAAGGTACGGGCGGAAGTATTTCACTGCCCATATAATGGCAAGAAGTTCGCGTTCAATGGTACTATAGCGCATTTCAGTTTCACTGAGAGTACGGCTTGCGTAGGCAATGGGTTTATCATTACCTATAGTTCCTTGAGACAGAACGGCGCCTAAGGCTACATTGGATGCGTCTGTTGTAAGTATGTAGGGCTTACCTTGATCCGGGAATTGCAAAAGCGGCGCGTTTGTAAGAATTTCTTTGCATCTTTGAAAGGCATCTATGTATTTTTGGTCAATTATTATCTTATTTCGCTTCTTTAGACAGGACGTTAAAGGTTGAGTAATTTTTGCGAAATCTTTAATGAAACGTCTGTAGTAGCCGATAAGTCCGAGAAAGCTCTTGATTTCGGTTGTTGTTTTTGGGAGTGGGTATTCTAATATGGCTTTTATCTTGTCGTCGTTAGGCTTTAATCCATTTTCAGTAATCGTGTGTCCTAAATATAAGACTTCCTTTCTTAGAAATTCCGACTTATCTAATTGTACCTTGAGGTTTGTTTCCCTCAGTCTGTCAAAAACTGTCCGTAAGTCATTTAAATGTTCCTGTAAGCTGGTGCTATATACAATTATGTCATCCATGTAAACCAAGCAGTGTAATCCTTGTAGGCCTCTCAGAACATTGTCCATAGTACGTTGGAAAGTTGCTGGGGCAGTCTTTAACCCAAAGGGCATTCTCAAAAATTCATAGTGTCCTGCTTCGGTGCTGAACGCTGTCTTCTGTGTGTCATTTTTGTCTACCTCTATCTGATGGAACCCATTGGCAAGGTCAAGCGTTGTGAAATATTTGCTTTTACCTAATTTGTCAAATAAGTCAGTGATATTCGGTAGTGGGTATTTGTCATCTATTGTTATGTCATTAAGGCGGCGGTAGTCAATTACCATTCGATATTTGACTTCGCCGGAGGCGTCCATTTTCTTGGGTACTAAGTGCACGGGTGCGTTCCAAGGAGAATACGACTCATGAACAACATTGTTTTTCAGTAATTTCTCGACTTGGGATTTTATTTCCGCAGCCTGTGCAGGTGCCTGGCGGTATGGCCTAACATAAATTGGATCTTCATTTTTCGTTCTAATGGAGTGCTTCACCTGGTTCGTAAATGTCAATGGTATTTGTTCACAAAAGAAAATATCTTTATATTCCTTACAAAGTTGAGAAATAAGTGTCTTTTCCTCGTTATTCATGTGGTCTAGTCGCAGTCGCTTTAGATTGTCACGTAACATCGAGTCTGTGTCCAAATCAGTCATTTCCACGTCCGTGCTGTTGACCTTGGTGGTATTTTCAGTAAATTTTAAAACTCTAGCGGGGGTGGTAAGTGTTAAGGTCATTGGAGTCTCTAGTGTATTTTGTGTAGTGTAATAATCACAGTTGTTGCGTATCCATTTTGGCAGGTAACGATAGCACTTGGCATTCGCACGCCTTCACAAAATCGTGTGAAATTCATAATAGCTTCACCTGAATACAAATCCGTGGGAATTTTAACACGTTGTTCTGTACGGGGTGCTAGCTCAATAACATGGTCTGTAGTATACACGATAGGCAATCTCGCGTTGTTTGTGACGAGCTTTAAATTCTTTAAGTCAATTATTGCTTGTAATTGTACAAGCAGGTCATTTCCTATAAGTCCGTCATATCGTTTATCCACGTCATATAGGTAAAACTTATGGTGACCGTGATCATTGAACGAGGGTAGCAAAGGAATTTGGATAGCTTCATCATGATTACTGGACGCATGTGTACTAATCACAGTAAATGGTTCGTGAAAAATTTCCGATCCAAAGTATCTATATGCCTTTTGGGGATTAATAAACGACCGTGTGCTACCTGTATCGATCATAAATTTCCCATCTATTTCCGGTATATATACATATGGCAGTTTTAATTTTAAGTCACAATTTATGTTAATTACTTCACGTTCCCTACTGTGGAGGCCAATATGTGAAAATTTTCGATACACTGAGCTTCGTCACTTTCATTCTTATTTCCCTGATTTTCGTCTACTACTTCACATACTTCCGCCTGGTAATAGCCTTCAGGATCATTGAAGTTGTAGTAGTAATTATCCTGATATTCCTGTGGATATTGATCATAGGGATCATAGAGCTGATTTTCATCTAGCTCTATTTCATTGAGGCGAAAACCCTGTTGCTGTGGTTTCGCAGGGGCTGCAGTTCGCATGGATACATCCGTACTTTCGTTAGGCAAGGGCTTAGTAATAGCTTGGGGTGGTTTGTAACCGAACTGGGGTTGGTTGAACTGTGGGCGGTAACCTATGGGTTGAGGTCGCATGCCAAACTGTTGGGGTTGATAGGATGACCTAAAGGGTTGCATCCCGAATTGTTGGGGGCGCATGCCACCCTGAGGTCCTAGGTGGGGCCTATAACCAAACTGCTGTGGTTGAGGGCTATTGAATCTGAAGCCTTGACTTTTAAATTGGGGCAAGCTCTGTTGGTTGTTATTTGGTATGCCGAAATTTAGGCGTGGAGGTTGGAACTGTAACGGCCTAAAACCTAGTGCGGAGGTTGGTGATGGTTGTGTTACACCAAACTTGAATGGTGCGCTGGGCGTGGGTTGCATAACTTGCGGTTGTGGCTTATTAGAGTTAACTCCCATTTTATTTCGCAAGGTATATTGTTCATAGAAATTTACTTCTTCTAGAACAATCTCCAGAGCTTTTTCAAGGGTATCAGGAGTTTTCAGTCTTACAATGCGTACTAAATTTTCGGGTAGATTGTATAAGAACACGTTTAGGGAAGTGTTATTGTATATTATTACTTTACTGCGTTTAATTTCGTCGTCAGACAATTGGTTCACTTTAGAGATCAAAACAGAACGTACGGCTTGAATTCGGTTACAAAAATCCAAATAGTTTTCGTTACTTTTGATTTTTAATGTTTCTAATTCTATAGCGATACACTCCTCGCTTCGAGGATCCCCAAAATGCTGTACTAATAATCCCTTCAATTCACTCCAGGTTTTGACATCCTCTCGCTCGCTAACGAGAGCTGCAGCTTCATCTATTAGCCTACTCGTGATAGAGTGCATAACGTACACATCCTGTTCTGTTTCACCGGTACCTCTATATTTATTTATTATATATTCACTTTTTCTTAAAAATAAGTTTAACTGTCTCTTGTCCCCACCGAACAAGGGGATTAGTTTAAGCATCTCAGCCGGTATTGTGCGGATAGTCGCCATTTTGCACTCTTTAAGTAACACTTCTATCTATAATACACAGTATACTTATAACTATTTTCGCTATAAAGATTCGAATTTATGCGATATATTTAAACAAACACATCAAAACGTTAACACAAAAACCATACAGAAAAGCCAAATACGTTATGGTGGAATAAGTTCGATTCCAAAAATAACTAAGGTGAGGGAATGGATGGTGAAAAATTGTACTCACCAGCCAGTCACCATTGTCGTCCCGGAACTTGTCATATTTATTTGGTTCGAGGATTGCTGTGTAGTACGATTCACTGATTTATGTAAAACACAGGGATAACGCACCAACAGATGCCACTCGCGAACTCCAAGTTTTCACACTTGATGGTTTGGACGTTTTTACACAAACGCGTACTTTCGCGATGGCAACAACCAGCAATCCTACCGGCTGCGCCAGATAAGTTTGCGGGAGCACAAAAACAGTTTTTAAAAACTAAATTATTTAATATAAAATTTTAAATGTTAATATAATGTTTAATTAGAGCGACCGCAAAGAATTCGATTCACGAATCGACTGTCTTAATACTAACTAGAACAAAGGAACTTAAAATGCTAAGTTGCAATTAGAGCGGATGGACGATGGTACGGCCACCCACGCCATATTCTCGGTAATCTACCGCTAGGTGCTGACTGTTGTTATGAGGCGACTGGGTAGCTGCATCATAACTAAATAGACAACAAATTACCAGCCTTACTCCAGTGTTATTATTTGCTTTTCTCTGAATACAAAGCTTTTCATTTACAAGTTACCAGCGTGCATCGACTTGTTCATGTACCTCCTTGTTCTTAGTTCTTGTCCCCTTGAGTTGGCGGGCCACACCCTCGGGGGACCTCCGGCGACAGGCTAATGAATTGACGAATTAAGCTTTTGACTTGTGTAGACTGACCAATCAAGTGTCTGCGATATCGATACAGTAGGAAACATGGTTATACACTGCATTTTCGGGGGTAACACGACAGAGAGTTAGGGTTTGATTATGGAAATGGAATGTGGGCAAAGGCATCGACCCTATTAAACAAAGGGGGCAAAGGACAAAGTATATTCTGTACCAAATAGAAGAACAAGCGAGTTTGGAGTTTACCTTTGTCTTCCTCTATGGTACTTCTCCAGTTTCTTGGTAGGTCTAATATATACCTACCTATATATTGTAAGTAGGTAATTCAATGGCTGGCCTGAGTATAAACAGAATGAACTAGATATCCAATTGATCGCGTTAATTGGCGAGTAGTCGCGAGGCGAGACGGTCAGTTGTCACAAACTGCCACTTTACACACAATTACTTCTGCGATATGTTTTACGCTGTTCAACGTGATTTTACCAGGTACACAACGAAAAGGTAATTTTATAAGCTCAGCACTGTCAGCAGTGCTCTAAACACTTGCGGAACTTCAACGTGAAATTGAATTACTCTATTTTTATTTTTATGATATAAAAACTAAAGACAAACGTACATAAAACGAAAGAAAAACATACGCAAAACCTTGTTTCACTATGCTTTATCACAAACACTTTTGTGGCTTTATTGTTAGTTAAGTATCTACGATTATTTGAAATATTATGTAGGACGCCCTTCGGCTGGTGGAGCGACGACATACGCAAGATGACTGGAGACGGTTGGAAAAAGGAAGAGCCGAAGATCGGGCTGTGGCGTGCTTTGGGAGAGGCTTATGTCCAGCAGTGGATTGATACGGCTGATAATGATAACGATGATTTGAAATATCAAATTATAGCAACATAACCTTTTGGAATAGAAACTATAAGAAATCCATACACTGTGACGAAGATTTAGGTTTTGCCGCGTTTTTGAGCTGTCAAGGAGGCCGATGCAAAATAAGAGTCAGATTTGGGTTGAATTAGAGACAAGCACAAATTAAAAATTATATAATCAGGTTTGAAACAGAAAACCGCATCAAAATCGGTCTATTAGCTTGGGAGCTACGAGCACAGACAGACAGACGGAATACACGGATGAATACACACCCTACACTTATTATAATTATACCCCTCTCTTTTCGAGTTCAAGGGTTAAAAAACATGGAATTTGCATTTTTAGTGATGTTGTGCAGTAATTTGAAGGTTATAATTATAGTTGTTGATGGAATAAATAGTTGTAATTGTCGAAGGAAGTCTAGTTTTATCACAAATATAGAAAATGACCCTGCAGTCAAGTGCGAAGTGCCCAGGGTCAGACTGGGCCGTAAGGGCCCGGGTGGCTCCCCACAAGCCCGGGCCCGGGACGGGATAGTGGTAGATGGGATAGTATCGAAAAAAATTATGATATATACAAACTATTAATTATCATCGATATATATTATTCAGTAAATATAGTTCCAATTTTTTTTAAAGCTTGTGTTGTTTCATCTAAGTTATCAATTTGATCGTAAAAGCTGCTATTCTCGTCATCATTGATTAGATCCGAATCGAACAGTTCTAGCCCCAGTAGAGAGCAAAGTCTTGTTTTTATGCGCTTCAGCGCTGAAAATCGTCTCTCACAAGTCACTTTCGTGAATGAAATTGTGAGAATTACACAATATGCATAATATAAGGTGGTGTAAATGCTGATGTGCATCTTATATTGTGAAAAACACTTGGCGTCCTTTGGAGTTTGATCTAAGACAGCGGTCTTCAAACTTTTTAGCCTAAGGGTCAGACTGATTCCACAAGGCCCCCAAGGGCCAAGATCTAGCTAGCTCATGAGATTAACATACCATTACAGTTTTGAAACTGTAAGTACATAAATTTAGTATTGAACTTCGCGCAGATTTCCATTTCGGGACTAGCTGGCGAGTGAAGTATGTATTTAGCGTGCCGTTGTAGTAATCTGTGGCATGGTGCTGACCCCGCACAAAATACGAAACTCACAGAAGGTCCGCTAAGTACCGACTTGCTTGGAGGGCCTTAGAGATCTGGGCGCCCCGGGCGAAGAACTTTTCAGTACCCGAAATGGCTTTTAGTATCTATCGCGAGCCCTTACACATCCGTGAACATTTTCGAATTGGTATTCTTTTATGTGATTTAAAATTACAAATTTTGAAAATTTTGAGCTGCTTGTAAGTTTTTTTATTAGTAATTACAGAAAAAGAACAATACTGTGAAAAAAAGCGTCATCATCTGTGAGTAAAAAACATTACTTAATAACACGAAAACGCCCGAGCGAAGCGAGCGCGAAATTTTTGAGCTATTTCTGGTACATTATGAGTATGAAGAAACAATAGTACCTTTTATTGAAGGCCCGAGTAGCAAGAACGAAAATGTTAGAAAAAAAACACCACAAAAATCACAGTGGAAAAAAAGTTCCTCACCGTGCGAAAATATATAGGTAATTTCAGGCACTAGTAAAGCGAGCGCAAAATATCGAACTATTAATTTATTATAGCCGTGTATACGAAAGAAGTAGAATAATTGTTGTGGATCTCTTGAGTAGCAGTATGAAAGCAGCCAATACTAACAACAAGGCGCGAGGGTAGCGAGCGCGATAATTTAAAGCTACTTCTAGAAGACTTTGTTAAAAACTTATATAAAGAAAAAACAAAGGATCTTTTGAGTGCTCAATAGATCTGCCGTATTTCGTCATGCAACATATAAATACAATAATGGCGCGAGCGTAGCGAGCGCGAATTTTTTGAGTTTTTTCCACAATGTGTATAAGAAGAAATATAATAATGGCGCAAGCGCGACAATTTTGAGTTTTTTCCTCAAAGTGTATAAGAAAAAAAAAGCCGGGTCCTAGCTTGCGCGGGCCCCCTACCGGCTGGCAAACGCCAGGCTGGGGCCCGGCTGGCAAACGCCACCTAGACTATATGGCCAGTCCGACGCTGGAAGTGCCTACTTCCGCTAAGTCCATAACAGTTCAAGCTATTTTAATTTTGCTTCTAACTTTCATCCACGGCGCAACGCGGTGCTGGCACTGTCGGCATAAATGACAGTAAATACTTAGACAGACCTAGACGCAACAGTCAGTCAGCTCAAAGGGTACGGACCCGTGCTCTCCACCTAGGTTCTCTACCTGGGTGAAGCATAGAGCACTTACACGTCCTCGTGCTCCAACTGATAATATTTTCGTACAATCATGATGTATAAGGCGACAGGCGTCAATTTCTTTGTCCAAAATGTTTTACAATAATCGCTGTTGCAATTTAGAACAGGGCGAAAAATCTGTGACGACCTGTTTGTTACAAATGCAACGGTTGAGATCCTCTCACCCGCGGATATCGACCGGTATCTATTGTTGCCGCATAATGAAGAAAGACAAAGCAATGCAACGCTTGCACAATGCACCTCCCAGGAAGCGTCAGCACTCTGTCTGGGTTATTCAATTCGCCACGTAGCTCAGTAGCCGTGTAATGCAAGAGACAATTTTGTATTGCACAACCTAACTACCGCTCTGCTGGTAAGCAATTTGAGGGGCACGATGCGTATCGCCGTCCGATGTTGGTGTCATCGTCATAATGACGGATCAATGACATCAGCAGAGATTGTTGGAATACCGACTCTTTGTCTAATGTTTGTATAATATGCGTACATCATCATATGATTGTTCGGGCAGGTGTCTCTGTTCAGGGACTTTTTTTCTGATAGGAGCGGCAGATGAGAAAAATTACATGAAAATAAACTTGATGATGAAATATCTATTTTATATACTTACTTATAATACAGCGAAAAAGTCTGTACAAAGAACATAATTAAAAAAAACATAGTCTAGGGTACTTAAAATAAGCTACTGAACAAGACTATAACATTTTTAAAATTCGTGCTGTCTGTTTGTTTGTCTGTATTTTTGTTCGCGCATCACGTAAAAACTACTGGACCGATTGCGATGCGGTTCACTTTTGGATAGCTTAGGGTTTGACTTAAAAACTGGGGTAAGTACTTGGTATCTCAAACCCATAAGTAGAAGCCGAGCAACCGATAAAAACTTTTTGATGTCTGAAGGAATTTTGATCAAATGTTGGTATTGGTATTATTAGGTCTTGGAATAGTACATAGAGTACTTTTAACCTAGAGAAATGACCACGCGTACGAAGCCGCGGGTACAGCTAGTAAAATATAAAATAACTAGCATAAAGGCTAAAAAAACACGCCTGCCCTGCCAAAAAATAATATGCCAATAAATTTTGTATTGTTGGAATGTGCTCATCAAGGCCTTTAATTTGATACCCATATTGTAAAAAACGTGAAAAATCATTTTATTCGCATTTAATTTTGGAGCGCTGTTGCCTAAAAAATTTGCCTATTTTACTCGGAGGGATCTAAGGATTCTAACGATACCCCTACGTCTAAATCTGTTCAGACATTTAAAAGTTATGACGGAATAAAGTAACTCACATACATACATACATACATACAAACAAACATACATTAATCCTAAAAACATTAACTCCTTTTTCGGGCAGTAGTGTAACAAATCCTGATCGTGAAAGATATCCTGTCGTTTTTTGACAAAGGATCGAGTCCACTTGCGCAGGTAATTAGTAACAGCAACGTTAGCCGATTGCCAGTGCACTAAAACTTTTATTAAAATCAGTGGCCAAAATGCCAACTGCCAACACACTTTAATCAAACTAAACAAATGCGTATCATCCATAAATGAAGCCTCGTTTCGGCCGCGGCCGCGCGGCATGTCAATTTGTGACCACGTGAGTAAGATAAAAACATGTGTTAAGGATTTAACATGTGGGTGACCAGACCACAGACGTTTTTTTATTTTTATTTTTATATATGTTTTGCCATCCATTCTATGCTAATCGGGACACCTGGCAGCACTTGTCGTTTCGCTGACTTCCCGCAGCCGCGTCGTCACGCGGGGTGCTCACCGGTCCCACAGCACCATGCGCCATCTGCTCTGTTTTGGCCTGTTTGCTTCGGTCCACTTGCTTGATTCAAGCACTGCCTCACTGGACTCTGCCTGTTCTATGCGATTGATACCTCTGGTCACGTCTTTCGGGACGCACAGCACTTTTCCATTTCCTAGTATTAGGTAACTTGTTATTATTATTATTTAATATAATTATGTCTACGTACTGAAGTACCAATATAGTTGTTAAATAATTAATTATGCTCGGCTCGCGGCTCGTCTCACGCTAGCACGCGTCTTTTATCTGCACCTTTATGACTAGACTAGCACTTTTTTTTAAAATATGTATTGTAGCTATGAAGCATCTTGATCACATCAGCTTCCAAACAAAAAAAAAACGCATTAATTCGGTCCATTCGTTTGGGAGCTACGATCCCGACCCATTCTCTCCCCAGTATAGCTAAGAACCATCTCGATCAAATCAGCTTATAAACAGAAAATGAAACACACCAAAATAGGTCCTTTTATGTGGGAGTTACGATCCTCACCCCCTTCCATGTATTATAGCTAAGAACCATCTCGATCACATCAGCTTTCAATCAGAAAAAACGCATCAAATTTGGTGCATTCGTTTAGGAGCTACGATGGCACAGACAGGCACACGGATACAATGATACATACACACCTAAATTAATAACTCCTCTCTCTTTTTGAGTTTATGGGTTAAAAAACAAAAGAAAAACATACTATGCTCGCTAGGTGACGGGAGTTGGTAAAATAAAAGATTGGAAATGTACAGTGACTTTCCTTGCTGACCGTACATTGGTTGAGTGGACCATGAAATAAATAAATTTGAAAACGAAACATACCTTGACGTTCTAATAGAGACCAATTGCTGACTTAAAAATCATAAGAATAATGTTAATAAGTAGGTAGGTAGTAGATACTTACTATCTTGTAAATTTTTCTAAAATTGGCATGACTGTGGTATGCTTTTTATAAATTGCCGTTACCAACGTTAATTATTTCGTTACCAACGTTTTCGTCCGCACGGACTACAGATTACAGTTTATCTACAGACACAGACAACAGTTTATCGTGGACTACAGTTTATCGCGAAAAAAAACATCCTATATTCTTCTAGGATATTAAAAACCAATGAAAAAGTAGGTATAGCACCAACGCTTTGGATGTTTTTTGACAGATCTGTTATTCCGTTTCCATGGCAACCGTTCCATACAGTGAGTAATCAATATTTTCCAGTTTTCCAGTGGAAACTTACTATTTTATGGGATTAAAAGTATCCTTTGTTTTATTCCAGGGTATCAGCTATCTCCATTCCAAATTTCATCAAACAAAAAACAAACAGACTACGTTTCACTTTTATATATTGGTATGGATGCATACTCGTATTATGTAGGTAACTCAAAAATAAATAAGTAATGAACTTCCTCCAACAACGCCACACGATTCACATAAACATCGGGCAAAAAAAATTACCCGTGGTACTATCAGTAGTACCAACGGTAGTAGGTACTACAGGTAGGTCACAAATGGAAAAGTTCGGTACCTACCTATATTTTAACGAAACAAAAAAAAATAGGAGGACGTGTATTATAAATGTAAAGGTTGAAGGCAAGAATTTCAAGCCGCTCTCGGCAAGCCATCAAGTCAACACGAAAAAACGCGCTTGAACGAATGACTGGATCGGGGTAAACCGACCACAAAGCTTGTGTTAATGACAGTAGGTACCTTCCTATAGTGACGTAGGAATGAAAGCGCGCAGCGATTCCTGTGTGAACCGTTGAAACTTGGAAAAGGAGGGTGGAAGTTGGAAGTAAGAGGAAACAAATTGTTTGCTATATTTTAGGTCTTGTTTTGCTAGTTTTGCTTCGCAACGCAAATTTTGTGCATTCAGCTAATATTCAAAGAACTAGATAGTTATTTGATTTTAAAATAAATAAGAAGTACTTAAATTAGGTCTTGACTCAATAGATAGGTACCTACCTACCTTCTTATGTGTTTTTCAAGTGGGCTTAATCGATGGCCAAATCTTTATCGGAAACACTATCGATGAATCTAATATAAAAAACACACGGTGTTGTTTTTTTTAATATGCTATATCTATACCAATATTATAAAGAGGAAAGTTTTGATTGTTTCTTTGTTTGTTTGTTTGCAATGGATAAACTCAAAAAATACAGACCGGATTTTAAAAATTCTTTCACGTAAAGAAAGCTAAATTATCAGCGAGTAACATAGCAGGATTTATTTTTCAAAAAATTAGAGTTCCCTTCAAAAATTGCAATAATGAAACCCGAGGTACAAAATTATGCAAAAAATCTCGATTACTTTGTATCACAAACCAAAGAGTATATAAATACTACGTAAGATATAAACTAAGAAGAAGATACGGGTCTTTGAATATGGCAAGGACGTTATATGTTGTACGCGTTGTACTTATGTACATATAAATTAATTGGTATATGGAACATTGACATGGAAACGAAATCACAGAACATCTAATAATCATTGACGTAGGAAATGCTCTATGTTAATAATACACGAAATAGTAACCGTAATTCAACCTCCTTGCGTTAAACAGAATAATACTATAGACGAAAAGGTACGTGAGTATAAAACCTATAAACATAAGCATTTTGTGTAAGAAATTGTTGTTGTTCTATTTGTCCAAATAAAGTACCTACTAATTTTATCTTTCTATATGCGAAGCCGTGGCGAGTCTCTAGTATTTTTTAAAGTACTTAGTAGTTTTGTATATTATGTATATTTTGTTTAGTACCTAGCATTTTTTTATCTTCATTTTCTTTTTGGTTGTTTGATAATATTTTGATTATTGTGGGACATCTCATTGTCATATTTATCTTTTATAGTTTGTAATATAATATACTATACTTTATGACATTTGAAAAATGATAAAGAATTAACAAATATGGAAAAAATGACATCCCCGTAGAGTTTCTTGGTGCTATCTTCTCTAACGGGCGTATTTCCGAAGCACCGGTAGAGTCAGAAGGGTATTTCCTTTTCCAGTGTGAGATTTAACTCTGTTAGCACATGAAAGGGAAAATTCCTTTTCAAACTCAAAGCATACTTAGTTTACCTAATATTATTGATTTGATCTATTTTTAATATTGTATGTATTTCTCCTTGAGATACATTAAATAAGATATGGGATGTTAGTTTTGACTTGTAAAAGTGCTATTATTTTGCCTATTTACAATAAATACTTTGACTTAGACTTTTTTCAGACAGAAATATGAACTTGGCAAAGAATTAGTAAGTATCTTCCTTATTGAAGTTCCTGTTTTCATGTCGTCTTTGAGCATTTTTTACTATTTCTCATAATTTCGGATTTGCTATTCACGCCCCGTCAAAAATCTCACCATGTGAGTAAAAAAAAATTATGTAAGTAAACTGTCGTACTGTTAGACAATTAGATGGTAGATATATCTATCTGTTCTAGTTACCTACTCGTATACACCATCTAGGTTAAGAAAAAATCAAGCAACCTTTCTTTTAGATCTAATAAATCTTAAAAAAGCTATAAAAGTCCTGACAAACCTATATTTTAATATCCAAGGGGCCGTGCGCCGTACTACCTACAACTTTTATTCTATTTTCTCAACAAAGGAATCTAATTTCTAATCTTATCCGTGTGAATAAACTAGAGATGAAACATGAAACTTATCATTACTCATCAAATTCCGTTCGTGGGATCCCCAAAACGCATTTGGTTTTAGAAGGCTTTGTGTAGGTGCGAAGAAACTGTCGAGTCTAATTACACCAAAGTAAAAAAATACATCCAGTGACCAACGACCTTAAGGTAAAGGTACGGTTACAGTTGCAGATGCAATAATGTCGTTAGTCTACCTCGTCGGGAGCCTTCCTACGCGCTCCGTCTTTCGGTCCGGGCAACAGAATCAACGACAATATTGAACATATTATAACAAAGAGTACATAGCCTTAGGGCCTCTTTCACGAACTGCAAGTATAAGCGTTGATCACTTACTTGCTAAATAACATAGCTCGGCACGTAAAAGTAACGAGTATCTCTTACCTTTAATTCTTGGTTAGTATTACTCAGGCGTGGTGAAATTCATACGTATAGTTACTGGTGAGTTTAACTGGCGATCAGCTTACTTAAAACATTACTTCAAGGTCGTTAAATAGACCCTTAAAGTTATAAAATAGTTTCAGTTCATGGTCAGTTAGTAAAATTTACTCTACCCGTACTCTACTATTATAAGTATACTGCAAGTCTACTGCTACTCTACCTACACATAGTTGGAGTAGAGTTCGTGGAAACTGATGTATCAATTCCTTTTTTTATTTGAAGCTGTTCTCTAGCTATGAACAGCTACAATTAATAAACAAAAAAAAGTCTTCAAACACTAAGTATCAATAAGAACAACAATTTTACGACAGTTACAGTTAAATAATGATACCTCTTTACAACTTAAATTATAATTTGTTAACTGTACTCGACGACTATGTGGCATGTTCATTATTTAATAAAGTTTGAGAAACTACCATCGGACCGTCGGGCAGCCAGGTTCGGGCACCTCGTCATTATTCGTATTCTATTGTAGGTTTTAAAATTTTCTACTATAGCAGATTAGTTTATACACTGGCAGCACCACTCATCCAAAAATCATGTGTCATTTCGTTCAACTGTCAAAATCACAAACGGTTTGTTGTTTCTCGCATACGAAAGTAAATATTTCGTAGTGATTTTAAAATATAATACAAGATAATTGTGCGAGAAGGTAAGAGTTTTAAAGTGTTCGTCTCATTTTGTGTTTTTTAAAGTTTATATTAATGAGTAATTTACGTAGAAATATCTCACCAAAAATATATATTTGCGATATTTTTTTCAAAAACTATGCAACGGCCTCCAATTTTAGAGGTTCAGGCATGCCCAATGCTCCCCGCCAACGTTAAATATTTGATGGACTGTTTTTTTATGGCGTTTACATTTAAAAAGAAGATAAATTGTAAAAGAGATTATTATGCGTGCCGAAAAGGAAGTTTCTGAGGGCGGAAAAATAAAACATATATTTGACAAACCCCTATGGATTAATCCGAACCGAATTGTTGATGTAATAAGCCTTTTTTTGTTCTTTTTTTTTGCACTATATAATTATTTACATAAGTTGTATTAGATCTTTATATATAATACTAGCTGATGCCTGCGGCTTCGCACGAGTGGTCATTTCTGTAGGTTAAAAGTTATTTTTGTCCTATTCCAGGACCTAAAATACCAACATTTGATCAAAATTCCTTCAGCCATCAAAAATATTTTTATCGTTTGTTCGGCTTCTACTTATCGGATTGAGATATAAAGTACCCCAGTTTTTAAGTTAAACATAAGCTATTCAACAGTGAAAACCGCATCGCAATCGATCCAGTAGTTTTTACGTGATGCGCGAACAAACAAAAATACAGAAAGTGTTTTAAATACCATGCCCGAAGCTCCCGCAGAGGTGCCCAAGCCTCCCGTCTGGAGGTTTGGGCACTTGTGATGCAGCTTATTAAACCTTATGTATCTTGAAGACTAACTGTAACTAAGAGAATGTTCTTCACAACAATTTGAGCCAAGTATATACGCTATAGATATAAATAATAAAAAAGATTATCTAGAATTACCTTTCTTTTTTTTCAAGTATGTAAAAATGTGCCCGTTGGTCCCCACCCTCCCCTACTACATTATAATGGTCTTCATCACAGTTATGCAATTTTATAATAACGAACTTGCTACTTTTATACAACTTTTAGATCTTGGAATCAAAACGTTGTATTGATATTACACGCTCTTTTTTGCTACTTGGGATAGCTATATGAACTAACCTTAAACAATAAAAAAAAACAACAAACACTAAGAACGAAGGATATTCCACGAACATATGACTCGCGACAACCAGTCGAGTAACGAAATTTACTAAAAAATAAAACATGCCGCATGTTATGTTCGCATAGCATATCTTTTATTTAATACTATATTGAGCTTATTTGGCAATTGGGGTAAACTCAGCGCTAGTACAGCGCAGACTAAGTCTACGCACGTCTGTTTTTCAGCAAACCCCATTGCTGGTGTTAGTCATGCCAAAAGCGATAGGTTTAAGCCAAATACTTGTAAATTAAATACATTTGATCAGATGTATAGCAGTAAAATTTTAAATATAATACCTACCTAAGGTAATATAGAAACATACTTCAAGCAGTGACAATATTCACCCGCAGCGCCAGATCTAAGTACAAAGCGACTGTTGCGTGTGCGTAATGACAGAGGCAGTGCCGTTGGTGTCTTTACCGACTAGTTAATTGCAGTGGCGTGTATCCGTCGTTTCCTGCCCACCACGACCAAACGACGGCCGACAATTTGTTCTCAGGACTATGTTATGAGTATGAGTGACATCTTGGACTTGATTACGGTTTTAAAATATGTTTATACTAGTTCTGTACAGCGAGTAATCAACATTTTTGAGTTTCCCGAGAAAACTTACAATTTTCCGGGATAAATAGTATCTTATGATTTATTCCAGGGTATAAGCTATCTCCATTCCAAATTTCATCAAAATCCGCCCAGCGCGTGAAAACTCCCCAAACAAACAAACAAACAGAGAACGTTTCACTTTTATATATTGGTATGGATTATCGTACGTACGAATAATTTTCAAAAAAAATGACTGTAGTTACGACGATTAGAGGAGAGAGACGTTGATACGTTGATACGTTGATTAGAGGAGGATGGGAGAGAATGTGTTATTTTTAAATAACTTTAATGTTATTTAAATTATAAAAAAATGAGGTCCTCACATAGAGCCCTCCAATTTGATATGTCACAAGGTACAGGTTGCAAAACTTTTCATTTTTCAAATTTTTTTAATATCGTTACACGCCGTTCTTTGGGTCACAGAAATTCACATGTATGAACATGTGAATTTCTGTATACCAACCAAGTTTCAAACTTAATCGATCACGTAGTTTTTTAGTTTTTCTTTATTGCCCCATACGACACTGTTCATTTTGGCCTTGTTCGTGTACTTTTATCCAAGATATATTTGCTTGATAAATCAGATTTCCAGTTTCCAGGTAAAATCCAATTAGACCTTCATATTTTATTTTATTTTGAAACATTCGGACGTACGGATGAAAGAAAGGTAAAAATGGTTATATTGTTGATTTATTGGCATTTTATATAATGATATTATTTATTGATTTATTTATTTTTGTTGCTACAAAATCGTTAAATAAGTTCTTAGGTCAAAAATTAAATTAATATGCCCAAACGATTAGTGTGCTACAAACTAAATACCTATTAAAATAATGTTTTTCACCACAATTTCGTCATTATATAGAGGCGAAAAGAATTCTGTATCAGTTCCCTGTCACCTAGAAACACATTAAAATCACCCACAATTTGAATAGGGAGTGGTTTCTGTTTTAATGATAAGTACCTACAGAGTGATGCTACCATAACACCGCATTTGATTGGAGCGAACGGCAAACCATAGAGAGAAATTAGTGGCGGCAAGCGCGATCGGGTCAGTTCCGTGGTGGCCCATTTTATAAAAATGATATTGATCTATATCATAGTTTTTTATTATAGTGTAGCTTCGTTTGTATTGTATACCCATACACCTTCACCGGTATACAACGTTTCTGTAGATATTGTAGGTAAGTCATCACCACGTCATCACTCATTTATATATCAGTACGCCCAGTACGGGTTTGCACATTAAGAAAACGGAAAAAAAGTTTCGTGAGCTCGCTAAACTAACAGTTTTGGGTTGTAATCGGTAGGACGAGTTCATGTTTTCAAATGAAGTTTACTCGATAAAATTTTTCGAAGAGCTCGATGGAACGAACTTCACACTAGATATTTCTATCTCGCTTCCCCACAAGCAAAAAAAAAGAGACAAAATATAGTCCACCGTATTGGTGTTTGACGTTTTGTTTTTCGTATGTCGTTTCTATCTGTGGTTTTATTGGGAAAAAATGATTACCGATTTACGTTTAATTGATGTGATAAATGGAAAGAACGTATTTTTCTGATTCTTCCGGTACCTTTGGTCTTTAGTTTCGTTCAGTACCTACTAACGAAGTTAAAGACTAAAGTAATCCAACAAAACCTAGTTATTTTATATTGAGTTTTTGCCTCAAGTACGACATCTAGCTTCAATGTAATACTTGATTTTTTATAATTACTAGTTGGGAATACTGAACTAGGTGTTTGTTTCATCAATTGAGTCATATTTGGCGAAATAGACATCACGACATCACTACGTGACGTCATCACGACATTGAAATTGTAAAGTAGGTATATTGGTAGTGTTTCGCACTACAATTCATGTAATTTTTTTGGAAGTATTATTGTAAAAATACAAAATACAAGTTCAAAATAAGATAAAGTATATATATGAGTAGGTACCTACTTAGGTACCTAACTATTAAGTTACCTTGGTCTCTAGATGGTCTCTAGAGGGATTCTTTGAGAGTTCCTGATATTTTTATTTTCCCGCAGAGTATTAAGAGATAGACAAAACCTTCGTTAGTGAGCCCGTGAGCCGATACCGTTGCACAAAGTTAGTGTAACAGATGTGACTGGGTGTAATTAATCTCCTCCTACGTCATGCTCCTGTCGCTCCCCTTCACGACGGTCAGCTCCTGCATCCTCCGAGGCTAACATCCATGGAAAATACCGTCTCGTTATCATAATAAAATAAAAAATCGCAAGATCTCATGAAGCTCTCACGAAAATGTATCTAACGAGTAACAATACTTTGAAAATTATCGGATTCGTCAACTAACTTGTCAAAGTGGCAACTCGTACTGCTAAAATGCATACAATACTCGAAAACTTTATTTCGAATACTACCATTTGATAAAACCCGTCCTACCAATTTTAGTTCCTACAAGTTTCCGCAAGAGGCTCTGACAGTAAATGTATGGAACTAGGCGAAACTACATTTCGTTTTCAAAAACTATAAAAACTTGTACTAGGGGTACTGATCATTGAATCATTGAAAGTGCCGCGAACATAGATCTAATTAAATGGGGTAAGATAAGGTACGCTTTAATAACAAGTAAATAAAATCTGGACAAGCAATTTGTATACAAGGCAAACAAACAAATCCACTACATTCCCACCGTCATGCTTCATGTGATACAACAAAGATAAAGAGGCATACGTAGACTGTAGCGTAAATAAGTGTCACTGCTAACACGTGTTACAAAAAAAGCATTGCCCAACTTTGCAATCAATTATACCTTTAAAAGATACTAAAGCTGTATTTTTTAATAGATAATCTGTCCGATCTTCACCCTACACTCAACGTTTAGCTATTTTGTTGTAATAACGAGGCATTATATTGTAACCAGAAAATATAGTTTTTTTAATGACCTCTAAGGGATCATCTTGTACGCAACAAGAAAGATCGAAGAACTACACTTAATCCAAAAGTCACAAAAATAGACTGCTAATGCTATATGTCAACAAAATTGCATTAGCAGTTTCATCACAATGGCAAAGAATCATCATACCCCGAGGGATCATATCGTACAACTCTCCCCTACTACTTACTTTATATCAGCACGTCTTCGTAATTCCAAGTTGAAAGGTAATACGCCGACCAGCACTGGAGTGGACCACGATTAGCAATGTTAATAGCCGCTCGTGGTGTGAGTGAAAGTGCCGTTACGATAATAATTATGCCCAGTTGGGTTAAAGTTAGCGCAGCGCAGAAAGCGTCATATAGCGTTACATACAAAAGTAACAACGCTTTCTTCATAATATTATCTGAAATTAAGAAACTTATTAAGTAAGTAACTCAACACCAGGGAATAAGCCGGGGAAGTGAGCCGTGAGCCCGCGAACCTCGCTAAACACAGGCTGCGGTGGGCTGGAATGCTGGCGGCGCGGCGCCGGCAGCTGGGCGGTTGCCCTGCCGTGCCCAGCATTTTGTTCTGGGATGGACCTAGGTGGTTTCACACTGGGCTTTAGATTAGATAATAGTTACCGAGTGTTTTCGGGACCTGAGAGTATTTGGTCCTATTATCTGTTAAGAAATATAAAGCAAAGAAATGTTGTAAGAAAATACTACTTCATTTCATCTTTATCATCGTCAGCCTTTGTTCATCCACTGCTGGACATATGCCTCTCCCAAGCACGCCATTTGGCCGGATCTTCGGCTCTTCGCATCCTCTTCTGCCAGCAACCTTGCACAGATCGTCGCTGCACCTAACCGGTGGGAGGCCTACACTCGTTTGCCAATTTGCGGTCTCCACTCGAGAACACGTTTAACCCAATGGTTATCGATTCTGTGGCTAATACGGCCAGTACCACTGCCACTTCACCTTGCTAATTCTTAGAGCTATGTCAGTAATGTTTGTTCTCTGCTGGATCACCTCCTTTCGAATTCGATCCCTCCAAACATAGATCTCTCCATAGCCCGCTGAGCGACTTCAAGTTTGTGGACCAACCTTACTGTGAGTGTCCACGTCTCAGCTCCGTAAGTCATTACCGGTAGGACGCACTGATTGAATACCTTTGTCATTAGGCACTGAGGGATAGGCGACGTCAAGACCAGACGCAGCATCCTGAATGCTGCCCAGTCCAGCTGAATTCTTCTAGTGGCTTCTTTCTCGTAATTGTTTCGGATGTAAGATTTGCCCTAAGTAAACGTAGTGTTGAACAATCTCGAGAGCAGTGCCGTTAACTGTAATCGGTAACGGAGGAACGTGCTCGTTCATTCATGTTATTGGTTTATCCAAGTTCATTCTGAGACCGATTTTCTTGGAAGCTTCAGCTAGGCTACCCAGCATCCACTGCAAATCCTGCAACGATTCAGACATTATGACGATGTCCTCTGCAAATCTCAAGTGTGAAATGTACTTGCCGTTTATGTTGATGCCCTGCCCTTCCCAGTCCAATGTTTTAAACATGTCTTTCAATGCCTTGGTGAACAATTTCGGGGAAATCACATTCCCTTATCTCACTCCTCGATGCAGGTTGACATGTTTAGTCTGTTTGTCCTGGATTTGGACAGTCATAGTAGCCGCGTTATACAAGCATCTCAGCACTTGGATATATCGCCAGTTTACTTGGCATCATTGGAGAGATTCCATAATAGCCCAGGTTTCGATTGAGTCAAAAGCTTCCTCATAGTCCATAAAAGCCAAACACAGGGGCTGATTTTACTCCTCTGACTTCTGTATAATTTGCCTCACTGTGTGAATGTGTTCTATGGTGCCATATTCTTCACGAAACCCGAACTGTTCTGGTGGCTGAATCTCGTCTAGTCTCCACGCAAAAACGATTCGAGACAACTCTTGAAAACAGCTTGAGACATGGCTCAGAAGTGAAATGACTGTAATTCTTCAGAAAAGTTTTATCACCTTTTTTGAAGAACAACACTACCAAACATCTGTGCCATGCCTCTGGAGTTATCCCACTAAAGAAGACAGAGTTGAAGATTTCCTGAAATACCTTGAGTACTGGTTTTCCTCCTGCTTTCAGGAGCTCTGTTGTGATTCCATTCTCTCCAGGGGCTTTTCCGTTTTTAAACTGTTTAAGAGCCATTCGATTTCGTCCATGGTTATTTCTGGCAGCTCTTCAGTCTAATGTCGGGTCAGAGTGACTCTGGAATCCTCACTTCTGGTGTCAGGTTGAGGCGCATGTGAAAAATACAGCTGGATGTAAAAGTTTTCCACTTCCGCAAGGATCTATGTCTTAGAAACGACAGTGCTACCACTTAGGGTCTTTAATTTTGTCAGTTGATTTCTCCCCAGTTGCTGTACAAAGACTTAAGACCCCCGATTTTGCTGTATCGCTTTTTCTATTGTTCGAGTATTTGATCTTCGAAGGTCTCGTCTTACCAATTTTGAGAGCCTTATTACGGTACCGGTCAGCTGACGGCGTGGGTCGTGCGTCTTCCCGTCTCGTTTGTCTAATTTCGTATTTTTTTTTCTTCTTGATAATGTTTAATGTTGTGTGTTGTCAAAAATAAATGTATTTTCTTTCTTTCTTTTTTCTTTATAAACTACATTTCTTCAAAATTCGTTCAGCCGTCAAATAGTTTTTTATTGATTGCTCGGCATCTAATCATCTGGTTAAGATACCAAGTACCCCAGTTTTTAAGCTATACAACAGTGAAACTGCATCGCAATCGGTCCAGTAGTTTTTACGTGATGCGCGAATAAACATACAGACAAACAAACAGAAAGACACGATTAAAAAAAAGCATGTTCAGTAGCTTGTTTTAAGTACCCTAGACGATATTTTTTTGTACAGTTTTTTCGTTCTTATTGCTTTACTAGCTGTACCCCGCGGCTTCGCACGCGTAGTCATTTCTCTAGGTTAAAAGTAATCTATGTGCTATTCCAGGACCTAAAAATATCAATATACCAACATTTGGCGAAAAGTCCTTCAGATGTCAATAAGTTTTTTATCAATTGCTCGGCTTCTGCTCATCGGATTGAGATGCCAAGGTGTCATACATACTTCCTAGCAGAGACATGAAATTGTACCGACTCCAAATTAGTCTCAAAAAAAGCGCCGGTTTTTTTAGTACTCCCAAAAGCATTTTTTTTTACTTCTAAGGAATTCAAATAACCAGCAATTTTCATAGTCCCTGCCAGGGAGCATGCTCCGGTGCAGGGTCTATCGTTTTTACGTAATGCCAAGTACCCCAGTTTTTAAGTCAAACCCTAAGCTATCCAACAGTGAAAACCGCATCGCTATCGGTCCAGTAGTTTTACGTGATGTGCGAACAAACATACAGACAAACAAACAAACGGCCCGACACGACTAAAAAAAAAAACTTGTTCAGTAGCTTATTTTAAGCACCCTAAACCATAATATGTTTTAAAAAAAGCGCCGGAATTTGTATTTTTTTGTCCTATGAAAACCAGTTCGAATAACCAGCAATTTTCATAGTCCCTGCCAGGGAGCATGCTCCCGGGCAGTGTATCGTTTTTACGAAATGTCAAGTACCCCAATGAAAACCGCATCGCAATCGGTCCAGTAGTATTTAAGTGATGCGGTAACAAAAATACAGATAGACACGATTTAAAAATTGTTATATTCTTTTACCAGTAGCTTATTTTAAGTAACCTTGACTTTTTTTTAAATTATCTTCTTTGCATAGACTTTTTCGTTCTTATTGCTTTGTTATAAGTATACTAGCTGAAACTTGCGGCTTCGCAAGCGTGTTCATTTCTCTAGGTACTCTATGTGCTATTCCAGGACCTAAAATACCAATATGTCAAAATTTTATCAGAATTCCTTCAGCCCTCTAAAATATTTTTATCGATTGCTCGGCCTCTACTCTTCGGATTGAGATACCAAGTAACCCAGTTTTTAAGTCAAAACATAAGCTATCCAATAGTGAAAACCGCATAACTTTTTTGCGGGCTTTGGCCCCTCCCTGGATTACGCTCACGCCTCTTCCCGTTGCATGCTTCCGAGAAGGAATGCTCTATAATTTCTCCTCGCATACTGTCATTGGAGGAAATAACTAAGTAGAAAACATGAGTCTCGTCCCGACACAGTCGGTTATTTGCGAGAACCACAAGCGATCCAAATGGTATCAATGACATCACATAACTATTTCTCAGCACTGATATGATAATGTATATTTAAAAGAAAAAAATGAAGTACCTATTGTTGTGCAGTTTATTGTATATTAGATGTGCCCGCGGCTTTGCCCACGTGGTCATTTCATTTAAAAGTAGCCCACACGTATTATTCCAGGACCTAAAGTAGCTATAAGGTACAATATACTACGTTTTTTCAAAATTCATTCACTTTTCAAATAGTTTTCAATCGATTACTTGGCATCTTATCATCGGATTGAGATACCAAGTACCTCAGTTTTTAAGTCAAACCCTAAACTATCCAATAGTAAAACCGCATCGCAATCGGTCCAGTACTTTCTACGTGATGCACGAACAAACATACAGACAAACAGAAAGACACGATTTAAAAAAAACTTATTTTAGGTCCTAGAATAGCACATAGAGTACTTTTAACCTAGAGTAATGATCACGCGTGCGAAGCCGCGGGCACAGCTAAATTGCTTGGCTTCTACTGATTGGATTGAGATACAATTTACACCAGTTTTTAAGTCAAGCCCTACGCTATCCAACAGTGAAAACCTCATCGCAATCTGTTTAGCAGTTTTTACGTGATGCGCGAACAAACATACAGATAAACTTACAAACAAACAGACAGACATGAATTTTAAAATTGATCTATTCTTGTTCAGTAGCTTATTTTAAGTACCTAACCTAGACCATTTTCTTCATTGTACAGACTTTTTCGTTCTTATTGCTTTATTATAAGTAGGTATAGAATTTTATTTATATATTTTTCGCTTGCTTCTTGCATCTTATATTTCAAAATTAACAATCTAAAGATCGATTGCCTCATTTCAGTTTTGTTCGCAGTCGTTTTTTCATAATGTAAATTCATTCACTTTTTTTTAATCATGTCTTTCTATCTGTTTGTTAGTCAGTTCCCGCATCGCGTAAAAACTCCTGTACCGATTGCAATGCGGTTTTCACTGTTGGCTAGCTTAGGTTTTGACTTAAAAACTGATTGGTATCTCTATCCGATGTGTAGAAGCCGAGCAATTGATATAAAACTGATTGGTATCTCTATCCGATGAGTAGAAGCCGAGCAATTGATATAAAACTGATTGGTATCTCTATCCGATGAGTAGAAGCCGAGCAATTGATATAAAACTGATTGGTATCTCTATCCGATGAGTAGAAGCCGAGCAATTGATATAAAACTGATTGGTATCTCTATCCGATGAGTAGAAGCCGAGCAATTGATATAAAACTGATTGGTATCTCTATCCGATGAGTAGAAGCCGAGCAATTGATATAAAACTGATTGGTATCTCTATCCGATGAGTAGAAGCCGAGCAATTGATATAAAACTGATTGGTATCTCTATCCGATGAGTAGAAGCCGAGCAATTGATATAAAACTGATTGGTATATCTATCCGATGAGTAGAAGCCGAGCAATTGATATAAAACTGATTGGTATCTCTATTCGATGAGTAGAAGCCGAGCAATTGATATAAAACTGATTGGTATCTCTATCCGATGAGTAGAAGCCGAGCAATTGATATAAAACTGATTGGTATCTCTATCCGATGAGTAGAAGCCGAGCAATTGATATAAAACTGATTGGTATCTCTATCCGATGAGTAGAAGCCGAGCAATTGATATAAAACTGATTGGTATCTCTATCCGATGAGTAGAAGCCGAGCAATTGATATAAAACTGATTGGTATCTCTATCCGATGAGTAGAAGCCGAGCAATTGATATAACACTGATTGGTATATCTATCCGATGAGTAGAAGCCGAGCAATTGATATAAAACTGATTGGTATCTCTATTCGATGAGTAGAAGCCGAGCAATTGATATAAAACTGATTGGTATCTCTATCCGATGAGTAGAAGCCGAGCAATTGATATAAAACTGATTGGATCTCTATCCGATGAGTAAAAGCCGAGCAATTGATATAAAACTGATTGGTATCTCTATCCGATGAGTAGAAGCCGAGCAATTGATATAAAACTGATTGGTATATCTATCCGATGAGTAGAAGCCGAGCAATTGATATAAAACTGATTGGTATCTCTATTCGATGAGTAGAAGCCGAGCAATTGATATAAAACTGATTGGTATCTCTATCCGATGAGTAGAAGCCGAGCAATTGATATAAAACTGATTAGTATCTCTATCCGATGAGTAGAAGCCGAGCAATTGATATAAAACTGATTGGTATCTCTATCCGATGAGTAGAAGCCGAGCAATTGATATAAAACTGATTGGTATCTCTATCCGATGAGTAGAAGCCGAGCAATTGATATAAAACTGATTGGTATATCTATCCGATGAGTAGAAGCCGAGCAATTGATATAAAACTGATTGGTATCTCTATTCGATGAGTAGAAGCCGAGCAATTGATATAAAACTGATTGGTATCTCTATCCGATGAGTAGAAGCCGAGCAATTGATATAAAACTGATTGGTATCTCTATCCGATGAGTAGAAGCCGAGCAATTGATATAAAACTGATTGGTATCTCTATCCGATGAGTAGAAGCCGAGCAATTGATATAAAACTGATTGGTATCTCTATCCGATGAGTAGAAGCCGAGCAATTGATATAAAACTGATTGGTATCTCTATCCGATGAGTAGAAGCCGAGCAATTGATATAAAACTGATTGGTATCTCTATCCGATGAGTAGAAGCCGAGCAATTGATATAAAACTGATTGGTATCTCTATCCGATGAGTAGAAGCCGAGCAATTGATATAAAACTGATTGGTATCTCTATCCGATGAGTAGAAGCCGAGCAATTGATATAAAACTGATTGGTATCTCTATCCGATGAGTAGAAGCCGAGTAATTGATATAAAACTGATTGGTATCTCTATTCGATGAGTAGAAGCCGAGCAATTGATATAAAACTGATTGGTATCTCTATTCGATGAGTAGAAGCCGAGCAATTGATATAAAACTGATTGGTATCTCTATCCGATGAGTAGAAGCCGAGCAATTGATATAAAACTGATTGGTATCTCTATCCGATGAGTAGAAGCCGAGCAATTGATATAAAACTGATTGGTATCTCTATCCGATGAGTAGAAGCCGAGCAATTGATATAAAACTGATTGGTATCTCTATCCGATGAGTAGAAGCCGAGCAATTGATATAAAACTGATTGGTATCTCTATCCGATGAGTAGAAGCCGAGCAATTGATATAAAACTGATTGGTATCTCTATCCGATGAGTAGAAGCCGAGCAATTGATATAAAACTGATTGGTATCTCTATTCGATGAGTAGAAGCCGAGCAATTGATATAAAACTGATTGGTATCTCTATCCGATGAGTAGAAGCCGAGCAATTGATATAAAACTGATTGGTATCTCTATCCGATGAGTAGAAGCCGAGCAATTGATATAAAACTGATTGGTATCTCTATCCGATGAGTAGAAGCCGTGCAATTGATATAAAACTGATTGGTATCTCTATCCGATGAGTAGAAGCCGAGCAATTGATATAAAACTGATTGGTATCTCTATTCGATGAGTAGAAGCCGAGCAATTGATATAAAACTGATTGGTATCTCTATCCGATGAGTAGAAGCCGAGCAATTGATATAAAACTGATTGGTATCTCTATTCGATGAGTAGAAGCCGAGCAATTGATATAAAACTGATTGGTATCTCTATCCGATGAGTAGAAGCCGAGCAATTGATATAAAACTGATAGGTATCTCTATCCGATGAGTAGAAGCCGAGCAATTGATATAAAACTGATTGGTATCTCTATCCGATGAGTAGAAGCCGAGCAATTGATATAAAACTGATTGGTATCTCTATCCGATGAGTAGAAGCCGAGCAATTGATATAAAACTGATTGGTATCTCTATTCGATGAGTAGAAGCCGAGCAATTGATATAAAACTGATTGGTATCTCTATCCGATGAGTAGAAGCCGAGCAATTGATATAAAACTGATTGGTATCTCTATTCGATGAGTAGAAGCCGAGCAATTGATATAAAACTGATTGGTATCTCTATCCGATGAGTAGAAGCCGAGCAATTGATATAAAACTGATTGGTATCTCTATTCGATGAGTAGAAGCCGAGCAATTGATATAAAACTGATTGGTATCTCTATCCGATGAGTAGAAGCCGAGCAATTGATATAAAACTGATTGGTATCTCTATCCGATGAGTAGAAGCCGAGCAATTGATATAAAACTGATTGGTATCTCTATCCGATGAGTAGAAGCCGAGCAATTGATATAAAACTGATTGGTATCTCTATCCGATGAGTAGAAGCCGAGCAATTGATATAAAACTGATTGGTATCTCTATTCGATGAGTAGAAGCCGAGCAATTGATATAAAACTGACAAATGTAGTATGTATATTGCACTTTATAGGTACTTCAGCCTCTGAAACAATACATAGATACTTTGTACTATTATTTATTCTGTGACATAGGTTAATTTTAACCCAGAGTAATGAACACGTGGGCAAAGCTGCACAGCTGGTTTTTAATTTATTTGTACTTATCTGGTTTTTAAAACGTACACATACAGACAGACAACAAATCGAAGTAATAACAGAATTAATAGTAGTACTACGTAAATAATAGTAATAATACCTATTGTCATTCAGTTTGAGCTGTTTAACGTTTCAAGTCTCATCGGGAAATTAATTAAACATCAATTGCAAAATTTGTCCCGAACACATAAACATAAAGACAAGAAAGCGAGTTATTATAAACGTATCCTTCATATCCTTGGATCAACTTATCTGTCGAGCTTAGTTTTAAAACCTCAGTATATTTTTGGTGCTACGTGGGTCTTACAAAAAGAATCGTTAAGGTCAAAGGCCTAGCGTCTAGTCGTGCGTGTCCTGCAATGTTCTCACGTATCCCATAAACTTTGTAACGTCCAAAATTTCAAATTCGTGGAAGGAGCGCTGTGCGAGTGAATAACCGCTTGAGTTATAAAAACGAGATCAGATTAGCGGAGCACAACGTCTACAAGGCCCCGCCTGGTTGTAGACAAACCTTTTCCAGAAATTCAACAGACACGGGAAAATGTTTAAGTATTCTTCCTTGGTTAGCTCGACTTGCTCATCATCATCATCATCAGCCTATATTCCTCCACTGCTAGTAAACGCCACAATACTTACTCAAACAACTTTCAAACACAGATTTTGAAAATTAAAATACTTAAACCATTTTTGCACTTAAAGTTTAAAGAGTTTCAACAATAACTCAAGGACGTCAAGTTAGTTTGTAATACAGGTTTATAGCTGTTGTAAGAACTTATGGTATACTTTAACGACTCTCACAAACTCAGTGACTCATGAAGAGCTGCGAAGATTCGTGCTTAACACATTTTGTGGAGTTAGCGCTAGTTGACGATGGAGGGCGCACGACTTTGTGAGACTTTAGAAACTTGGATTACTGAGGCTGAGTTGCTCTAAGTTGTCGTTTATGTTTTTGTAAACCTAATCACGAAACAATGTCCCATATAAGTACCTATAGAATGAGGTTTTTAAACGGGATCTTTACGGCAGCTACGATAATCCGTGAAAAAAAGTTTGTTAATAGAAATTATAACTAGTGGCTCTGTGAGCTGTAGACCTCGCGCGTACAAACTTTAAGGCAAACAATGTAGCGGTGCGCAGTAGCGCCATCTAGTAACCTTATTGTAAAACTAACATTAATAACCAAGGTGCTCCATCAATCCCCACCTAGTGGCTAAAGGGATGATTCCACTGGTAGAAACCTAAAAGTGAGAAAATTACTGCATTTTGATGAGTTATTCTGCTCATCACGCAGAATATCCTCATCAGATCTTCACCAAATTTTTATGAAACCAATTTAAAGTTACTACCTTTCAAATAAAAAAAGAACCATCGAAATTGGATCTAATAAGGCGGAGGATTTGGTTCAGTAGCCCCCTTTTTGGGAAAAGTGCACCGTCCATAATCGAAAATTCCCGACGAAAAAAAATATCAAAATATTTGTTTAACCTGTATACCAAGATTCATCTAGATCGGTTGAGAAATGCGACCTGTAGAGGAGAACAGAGATCTAACCGGACAGACGGACATCCGGACATACGAAAGCATTTTTGCCCTAGCTGAAACGGAGACGCTTCTCGCTCGCTCACTTGCAACTCAAACGAGCACTTCCCGATTAGCTACGCGGCTGAAACTTTCAGGGTAGCTCACAACTCGATGACAAAGCATTCTAAAAACAAAAAGTGTTTTATGTTTTTTTTTTTTTATTACGGACTAGGCAATCGTTTGACCACGATCTCACCTGATGGAAAGCGATGATGTGGTCGAAGGTGTAGCACGCTTGCCTAGTAGATACCTATTCACTCTTGACTTGAACACACTGGGGTTATAATTTACCGGAAACACTGACGAGGGCAGGGCATTCCACTCCTTTGCAGTTCTTATAATAAATGAAGAAGAGATTACTTTATTAATTTACATTTGCTACTCGTATATTAGTTAATTTATAGCAGTATATATTGATTTTGCAAAAGATCAAATAAATGGAGATTTTATCGTTCGAAAAACTCTAGATTAGTTTCAAAGAACAATACTCTATCTTTCTGCAGTAGAGATCCTTGTTGAAAACACATGCAACATTTATTTATTTAACTTACTCGTTTTCTATGGGCTTAGCATGTTCCGGGATGAGAAGTGCTATATGTGCTAATCTAGGACCAACTTCTTATCAACGAAATTCCGTTCTTCAATATCGTGATTGAAGAACACTAGGTTTTTGAAACTATCGTACTCATAACATTAGTGTGATAGGTAAGTCCATAGAAAAACATTGGATTTGACGTGTTTTCTGAATTGGTATCATATTTTCCTTATTTACGAGTATGTATAATCCTTAATTCACAAGTCTGCTCTGACGATATTGGTTAGAGCGTTGACGGAGACTACTTCGTCACACCGCTCTTACGATAGGTCGATAGGGGATTTCCAATGGAGTTTCCGTCACTAACCATATCATTTTTTACGCAAAATCATTAACTTACATGAATTAAGTACGACTTTTTTATGCATTACTTTAAATTCATTCTTCATAGTCCTGGATGGTCGTGCGTATCTAGGGAAGGCTCATGATTTGTGACACAAATTAAAATAGTAAGTAATAGAAATGAGACAAAATTTCGTTTGTTTTCTTTTATACTAATAACCTTCTTACTAACCTTCTTAATAATGTTTGTGAACGTCAAAGTATAGTTAGAAATTCAATAGTACTTACTTACCAATCAAAATAAGTTCTGTTTTAATGTAAAAATTATAGTCATAGTCAAAAACTTAGGTACAGTACACACGGTAATTTAGATAGAACCCTATAGGTACTATTATGGTAATAAATACTTAAACGCTGTATCAACGCGCGATGGGCCGTTGCCGTAGTACTATTTATTTTTATTCTGTGCTGATGCGTGAACATAGCGCGTTCAAGTTTATAGGAAGGTCTGTCTGTCTGTGTGTAATTGTGAATGTTGTATCAGTTGTATGTTGAGTTGTATGTTTTGATTTTATTATAAGATATTTACCACAGTAAAAACAAGAGTGTAGAATATGTACTTACATTGAATTAGACAGGTTACTAATAATGATACCCTGTTACTGTTTCCATGCAAAAGAGGGAATGCCACTTCTATCAATAGTTAGTGATTTGGCTACCGTATAGAAGGGCTGGTGATGAGTAGCACATGAAACCCTGAATTGCTTCGGTGGGGTTCCTTCTTTCTTATCATGTCATCAAGAAACTTTGAAATGAAGTTTTGATCAATAAAAAAGATTTTATGTTATTACTAGCTTTCCCGCCCGCGACTTCGTCCGCGTGAACTAACGCGAAAAAACATCCTATGTTCTAGGATATTAAAAACCAATGCAAAAGTAGGTATAGCACTAATTCTCTTTGATGTATATTGACAGACTTGTTATTTCGTTTCCATAGCAACCGTTCCTTACAGCGAGTAATCAACATTTTCCAGTTTTTCCGTGGAAACTTGCAATATTTCGGGATAAAAAGTATTCTATGTTTTATTCCAGGGTATATAAGCTATCTCCATTCCAAATTTCATCAAAATCTGTTCAGCCGTTATTGCGTGAAGGCTTCCCAAACAAACAGACAACGTTTCACTTTGATATATTGGTATGGATACTCATATATACTTAAACTACGTTTGGTCACCGTTAAACTGTTTTCCACTTTCTCCACTTTCTTTCGCCTTTTATTACATCGAAAATATTTGATGTATTTCCTTGCATATTCCCGCGCAGGTAAAGCCACGTTGTAGCTAGTAGCGCTGTAATCTGTACTCGCGATTGTGAACAACCAGTGGATTGGGCCGTCAAGGGCAAGGCCACTTCGCAGGTCGTCGAACCTCCGCCGCAGAATACGCAGCAGCTTCTATTGCTGGTTATTTAGGGAGGAAACGAATCAAGCGTGTCGGCGCGATGACGCCTTGAGATTTGTGATGCCCATTACTTGTGTTTGAAATCTCAGTTGTGATGAAATTCATCGTAATGTTTCATTGTTTCGAGTAGTGATTAAACTGATCTTCAATGTATCAAAACAGTTGTGGTGTCTTAATAAAAACAATGAGAAAATAATAGCACATACCTACAATACGATTGTTAGTTGTTGTTGGAGCAGATACTAGCTCCAACAACAACTAACAATTCAATATATGTAGGTACTTAATGTAAAGAGAGAAAAAAAATGTAGATATCAAAATGGTTCAAGACGTTAAGGAACTAAAGAAATCCAACCAAGGAATCCAACATAACTGAGAACCATAAAGATCGGGTAGTTGTGGCATCCACCAAGCCATCTAGGTTCATTGTGACCTTATACGGCAACGCTACCTTACGGCCGAGAGGAAGCTCGGTCCTCGGTGACAGATTTCCATCTTGAAGGTGGTTGATATGGCTCACCCTCGAGCAGATTATGAAAACAATCTTACAACCAAGCTTTTTAAAATTTGTATTCCTCCTTCTATGCCAAAAGCTCGTGATTATTTTTGCATGCTTGGGTTCGAACCCATGACCTATTTTGCAATAATCGCATCTACACCTTGTACTTTTTCGACTTTTATCTGAGTTAAATGGCAAAAATATAGCCAATATTCTTCCTCATGATGCACAGACAGACCATCTAACCTTTTTGTATGAATATAGATACAATTCCGTCATTTAAAAAAACTCTATTTCTCGGCCATCAATGAAACTAGTGTCAATCGATAGGGGAAATTATAAAAACCAAAAATGATTTTTAGGAAAAACGTCTAAATGATATACTTTTCTTGATATTTGGGTTCTAAAGTCATTATTTTTCGTCAAAATTCACGATAATATTAATTTGCCGTGCAACTATGGGATGGCGCAGGTTAGAATAGTTGTCTATGACATTAATTTAATGGCCGAGAAATCGTGTATTTTTCAAAAGGGCGGAAGTAAGGTACTTATGCCAATAAGGTTACATGCCATACTGATAGATGGAGTTATTGGATAAGGTACTGTCGCATTTATAATGTTACTAGTTTTCTATTTGCCCGCGACTTCGTCCGCGCGGACTAATGTTCATCGCGAAAAAAACATTTTATTTTCTTCTAGGATATTAAAAACCAATGCAAAAGTAGGTATAGATGTTTTTTGACAGACTTGTTATTTCGTTTCCATGGCAACCACAGACAATTCTGTGATGGCATCCGTTCCTTAGAGTGAGTAATCAACATTTTCCAGTTTTCCTGCGGAAACTTTCATTTTCCGGAATAAAAAGTATCTTATGTTTTATTCTAGGCTAAGCTGTCTACATTCTAAATTTCATGAAAATCTGTCCAGTCGTTATCGTGTGAAAGCTCCCCAAACAAACAAACAGACAAAGTTTCAATTTTATATATTAGTATGGATTGTGATTCACAGTTGTGATTGTGTGCTTCTACGTAATGTCACAGTACCTACTACATATAGGTACATTTATAGTCCTTACGAGTAAAGGCACGGAATATATACACTATGGTAAAGGGCTGCTCGGCTATAGAACTTTCATTAGCCCGTTCAACCCGCCATTTGTGACGTATACGTCTGAACTGAAAGACCGGGTGGTTCGAAAAAGTCGAATAACTTTGCAGAACTTTTAACTACATATAGGAGTTTTATTTTATTTTTGGTGTGAAAGCGTTTATTTTGTTTTTTTTTATTTATTTCATAATGACTGACATATGCTGATTTTGATAAAAAATATGATTGTTAAAAGTATTGATATTTTACAATAAGCATTAGAAAAACTTGTGGTGTTCTAAGATGTAGGTATAAAGATTAATATACGACATGTGGTTTATGATTAACCAATGTTTTTATTTAAAGTCTTTTTAATATTTGACAAAGTATAAGTAGCTGGAGCTTGGAGTAAGATCTTAGATTGATAAACCCGGTGCATAGGACTGGCGTCACCAAACATGTAAGTCAAATTCACGTCACAAGTGGCAGGTTAAACAAAACAATTTATTTGGTGCAATTGTGACGTGATGAGTGTGCCTGTCTTACAAATGCAATCAAAATCACTGCAAAGCAGACCGGTGACTCGACGCGTTATTGGAAATTAACATGAATCATAACCCCAAGTTCCAATCAATAAGCAATTTCAGGGATTTTTTAAATGTTTTTCAGGAAGGAAAATGCGGTGTTTTGTGAAGTTTTTAGTTAGTCTACCCAACATTTTGTGATCCACTTATTATTTATCCCCGTAGACACAATATGGCTTCAACCAGGGTTTTATCATTCCAATTTTCAGCTCATACAAAACAACTGTTGAATATAACTACTAAAACACAACTAACAGAGCAGCAACTAACTATCGATTGATATTTTTTCACACGTTCACGCTTATAACCTTGTCGCTACCAAGACTTCTTCAATACTCATCTTTATTACTCATCTGTACATTCGTCCTAAATTTAAAGCCACAATCACAAAGACAGCTCATACGACGTTTGTTAATAGTATTTCCCTGAGAACTGCGTGTACGCAGAACCCGCGCTGCAGCAACTTTCTATGCCACCTCTTTAACATTTAACAGCCTTTGTATTAAGGATGATATTCTAGATCTTAGTTGCAGTGTTAGTTGCCTCACGGAGAAGCCACAGTGTGGGAACATGTGCGATCATTAGGTGTTGCCTTGGAAGCTTCGAGCTGATGAGAACAACAATTATAAAGTAGCTGTATCTTACGAGAGATCTTCGATACTTCGAGCTAATTTACTGTCACTATTCTAATGAGTTAGAGGAACATTTATGGTTGTAACAAGTTTTGATGTGTTAACATCTAATGGCGCGGTACTGGGATAACGCCGTCACTTGGCGTGGCGATCGAGCGGCCTGGCGACGCTTCGCTCATGGCTCATCGGCTCTTCCTGCCTCAGCAAGGCCATATTCAAGTTATAAGCCGTCACTTTTTTGATGTTTAAAATGTTAACACTCCTGTTGGGAGTTGAACTCCGGTACTACAGACTAGCGGCTAAACGGGCTCTCGTTGTGCCAACCAGACTTATGATATTAGAGCGAAATATAAGTAAGTATAAATTAGGTTGCTGATTCACAGTTGACCAATGAGAACACGCGGTGCTAAACGTTGACCGTTGTTTTTTTTTATGTTTACACATCTGCCAGGCGTACCGCGACGGTTCATTTCTTTTATTGATTTGCCACTATTTCATGTCTTCTCATAAGACTACTCTCAAGGAACGCTAACAGAATACTCCATCAAATTATCATCTAATTATATTACTTAATGAGGGGGGAAGCCAGGCCTTTGTCCTGAAGTAGGACAATTATGTCTGAAAATAAAATAATAATATACTATAATTTATATTTTTTTGTATGATAATTATCTTGTGTTGTTCCAGGACCTGTTAAGATATATTCATACAAAGTTTCATCATGTTTTCATTGTTCAAAAAATAACGGTAATTTTGAATAAAAGTAGGCCTTAACCATCATGTTTATATTAAGAACCTCCTTCCACCTCCCATTCATAAATGTATCTGCCAGATTTTCCTATAACAAATTCCATCAATTCGTATAACAAATTCATAAATCGGTTTTCCTTATTGCGCCGACTGCAAAACCCACAACCGCAGTTTATAGTAACTGTTAAGCTTTATTATATTAGATTGTGGATCGCAACCAGTCGGTGGATGTTGAATTGTTTCGTTTTACAGTGATTGGAGGAGTTTAGAATGCTATAAATTAAGTGGTAAGGTTGCAAAGGGCCGTCTTACAACTTACAAGTACCGCGCAATCACTTGGCGTTAATTTATGTTGTTTTCACCAATTTACAAAAGAAAGATAATCGAAACATTACGTAAAAAAAGCATTTAGAAAACAGACCAATAAATAATACAACAGAATTTAATTTTGTATTCTGTAGCAGCGCGCGTTGAAGTCTTTTGTACTGGATTTCGTATAGGGAAAACAAAAGCCAAATTTTACTAAAACTATTTATAACATTATCTATTTAAAAATAAACTGTAAAATATAATATTACAAGAATATACTAATATACTTATGCGAAATGAGTTTTGGATAACTTATTTTGAATGTTTTTTTTTGTTTTAATTTTTGACGCCTATTTATCTTCTCGTAAGGTCACTGCTACGGAGCGACGTAGGATGATGTTTCAAAAGCTTTCTTTTTAGTTGATTATGAACTAAAAGCATACTTGTCGCGTGCTTGTTTACCACTCAATAATAATGAAAAAAACCTAAGTATTTCGTATTGAATGTTTTTAAGGTCATCGTCGCTTTCTTGTAAAGCCTCTAGATTAGCCTCTACATATTTATGTTATAATCTAGCTGACTAGATTATAACATAAATATGTTCTGCCCTATTATTGTAGGGGTGAGTAAAAGCTAGTGAGGGCTACGCGGCCGTAAGATGGCCGCCGGGTTCATCGACCTTCGTGATTCACGCAAATGCTTGCTACGACGAATTTTAGAGCTGCATAAAATGCCTTATTTTTAGTACATAAGTACCCAAAGTGGAGGACAACGGGTTTTTTAGTACTGCAGGTATGGTTTTATAGAGCAATACTTTGGGGACACGCGTCTCTTAATTAGGTGTTGATATACCTACTTGAAAATGCTTGCTACGATGAATTTCAGACCTGATTAGCCTTATTTTTACCCGACTACGGCGAAGCAAAAAAGAGAGTTATGATTTTAACTGGTATGTGTTATGTATGTTTGTATGCATGTTCAGCTGTTCCCTCATAACTTCTAAACTCCTCATCATAATTTGAGAAATGAGGAAATATTTGTTAAATATGGAAGCATCTTTATATATCCGCTGTCTAATTAAATGCAGGGGTCCTGAGGGACGCGGGTGAAATCACGGGGCGCAGTCCTACTTAATATTATAAACGCGAAAGTTAGTAAGTATGGATGCATAGATGGATGTTTGTTACTTTTTCACGCAAAAACTACTGAACGGATTTGAATGAAATTTGATATGGAGGTAGCTTATACCCTGGATTAACACAGGCTACTTTTTACCCGGAAAAATGCAGGGGTCTTGAGGGACGCGGGTGAAACCGCGGGGCGCAGCTAGTTTATATATATATATATATATATATATATATATATATATACCACCATGACAGTCCGTCTTCAGGATCAGAGCACGAATTCTATCGACGTGCAAAAAGGGGTGAGACAGGGAGAAGTAATTTCTCCGAAACTGTTCACCTCTGCACTGGAAGATATACAGGGTGAATTTTTCAAGTGGGCGTGGATGGCTAAATCAGAAACTATGAGGAATATGATACAGAAAACATCATCCACATAACGCTTCCATATCTTCACCGCAAACGATTGTAGATTTATGGCCTTCACAAAATGCTCCATCCCAATGTTGGCCAGAACAGGTGCCACTGGACTACCCATAGCGACGCCATCTATCTGGAGGTAATGCTGTCCACGGTACAGAAAGTAATTTCCTTCTAGGCAATTCCTCAGCAAAACAATCAAATTTTCTGAGAGATGGTTCTCCCTCAACTTTTTCCTTCCTTTTTCCTTGTGTTCGCGTCGCGGTTTATGTCAGAAGATATCTGCAGATGTCGTTAGTGTCGTGTGTCGTGACAATTCTGATTTTTTACAAAACCAAATGCGGGTAGTTGGAGACAACGCTCGCCCTTCTCGACGCTGACACCCGCTACTTCAGTCTTCTCGTGACCACGATCAATGCAACTTGATCGAAACGTCAAGGTAAATAAATATTAAGTTTTCAGCGCGATTAAGTCCCGTTAAAATATTTAACTATGTGTTCGAATCGCGAAAGTTTAAAAGTTACATACATTATATAATTCAATGGGACTGGTTGCAATCAGATTTTTAGTACTTTGCGCGGCATTTAAGTCACGCAATGTACTGAGAATCTGATTGCATTTTGTGGGATTGACTTATATAATACGGCTGCTGTTTATTAAGACTATGACGTCCACACTCCTGCCAAGAACTCCCGGCAAGAACAGTGCCGATACGGCGTAAGGCAATGCGATAAACTGCAATAAGATATTCATGATACGGCGCAAATTAATACTCGTATCAACTCTAATGCGCGGTATTTAGCATGCATAATTGCATGCATGAATATCAAATTGCAGTTGATCGCATTGCCTTACGCGGTACCGGCACTAAAAATGTATGAAAACCATAGACAAAAATGGCATCCACAATCTTGTTTTTGGGAAGTTCCAATACACGGAATATTGAAATATTGACTTATCATTATTTGGTTGAAAATTATTAGCCGCACAATATAAGAAACCCTGTGCTTTTAGTTCAATATGCTCGATTTAATTAATTATAGTAAGTTTCATGTTTTTTAACATGTCTTTATTCTTCCTGAGAAATTATTGTAATGATAATCGATTTTCGATAATCGATTATTGTTTTTTTTTGTTTGTATATGGTAATGGCTAAATAAAAAATAAGTCGAGTCATTCTGTGCAACAAGCTGTCAACTGGCATTCGGGTTATTTTTCGGCATCGTGAATACCTATTATCTTGATAATTCGTGCTTGCTTTTGAAAATGGACTCATATTCTTCCACTCACGACGACCCTGGCTCGCCTACGGACACCGATACCTCTTCTCACGACGACCTTGGCTCGCCTACGGACACCGATACCTCTTCTCACGTTGACCCTGGCTCGCCTGCGGACACCGATACCTCTTCTCACGACGACCTTGGCTCGCCTACGGACACCGATACCTCTTCTCACGTTGACCCTGGCCCGAAAACTGACAGCGAGACTTTTCTTCCCGTTGACTCTGGCAGGAGTGATATTATGGATATTGAACCTGAGGTAGATCCCAATCTGCGCATGGGCTCGAACGAGGCGTCTCCGCGTCAACCTCCGCTTTTGATAGAAACTGAACAATTAATCTGATGTGCGAATTGTGGTACGGCACAACTTCGGAAGCTTGACCCACGATTTTAGGGGCGGGGAGGGGGGGAACAGGTAGGGGTGAGTGAGTACAACCCCCCTGAGAGTGGGGGGGGGCTGGATCTCAACCCCCTTTTGAGATATGATTTGTTTTATATATTTTATTTGTTATTTTTTTCATAGCTTTTGACCTACAATTTTGGGAAGGAGGAGAAGGGGAACGGGTAGGGGTGAGAGAGTACAATCCCCCCCCCTGAGAGTGGGCTGGCTAGATCTTGCCCCCCCTCTGTGATATGATTTTTTATATATTTTATTTGCAATTTTTTTTCGTAGTTTTGCCCTTGTATTTTGAGCTGTTTTAATTATTTTGCTTTCTGAAAAATATAAAGTGAAGATGTTAGGTATAGCCCCAAAGACTAGGGTAGGTTAGGTTAGAACATGACTACAAATCGCGCGAGCCGAGCGAGCGAAGCGAGCGTGCCGCGGCAGCGGTCGGCAAGCGCCAACTTAAATTTACGGCTGTTTGGTCGATTTCAGGGAGGGTTGCACTCCCTCCCCCCTACACGTCCCCCCCCCTCGCCCCCCTAAAATCGTGGGTCAAGCTTCCGAAGTCGTACCATTATTTACTTTAAAAAAAAAACCTTATAGGTTGGAGATGGCACTATAATATGTCACTCGTGCTGGTCTTTGGCTTTGAGTGAATCCAATACGCAAGAGGCAAATGAACCTTCAACCAGTAGTGGTCGTACTGGTCATCATCGACAATTTTGTGTCAACTGTGGCTGTTCATAGTTGCGAACAAGATGTCATATGCTGTGTACTGATACAGAAAGAGAGTCTCGCATTAAAACTACGATAATGGAATGGATTATGCCTCGCCAAGTAAGTTTTATTTTCTCGCCATTTGAAAGCATGAAGTCTGCGATCATGTATCTACTAGATCAAAGGTATGCCTTCAATTAGGCAAGTGACATAAGAGCACAAATAAATGTGTGGTCTTTTTTGAGTTTAGTACGGTCCAACAACAGCCAACGTGCAGACGCACTAAAATACCTCTGTGTGCTTTTGCTTCGCATTAGTCGAAACTAAACCATAGCGGACAGAAATAGGGTTGATTATTATTAAAATACTTTTATGACGTTTGTAGCGTGAGCTACTAATTTTATAATAAAAAATAATAATTCAAAAACAGATGAACAATAAAACCCTTTCTTTAAATAAAAGCTTAGCATAGCTGTGACTACAGGTCAAATCTCTAAACAGACAAGCCATTCTGTTGTTGTTTGTTGTTAGAATCTATCAGATGACGACATTGAAGTCGCACATAGTTGATTGAAACAGTACTATCGTTCGTATTTGGTAAATACCAACGAAAGCAGACGATCGGGTACATAAAATAGATTATCGTACGTTGTTTACTTACATGATATAATCCTGTAAATCAGAGTTTCAAAAACGGTAGTCATCTTCAGAGGTTATAAACACTTCGATAAATATAACACGTCCATGCACTACGGATCACGACTTTATAACTCTCATTAGGTCAATTGATTGAGATATGTACAAAGGGAACAAGGAATAACTGGGAATCAGATAATAAATAAATAATTAATAAAGTACAATTGATAAACACGGAGACAAGTAGTGACCTCTATCGTAGGATTCTACTTATCTTTGCATCGATTAGCTGTCAAAGCAAAAGGGCGCGTTCCGTTGTTTGGCACGGTCCCGCAATGTCAGCAAATAGAAAATAAAATTAAACAAACCAATTAAATGCAACAAATGTCAAATTTAGGAACGTAGATTTTTCCAAAGCAAACCCATACAATATCATAATTTAATAGTGACAGTATATAGTTTTATGATAGTATAACAGTACCGAAGCAAAGAAACCGCGTTCCGTACCTTTCGTTTGGAAGTGAACGGATCGTTTCTAGTACGGAACGTTTTATGCACTATAGTTTATAACAATTCTTAGACGTCTCTTGACAGTTGTTTAGCTGTCAAAAATAGTTAAAGAAACAGTAAATAAACAAATTCGATTTCGATGGTGAGAAATCTTAAAAAATAAAAATAAAACCATATAATCATTTCCAAAGCCCATGTGTAAGCGCTGATCGGTTTCCTGGTGAAACGAAATGTTATTCGCATAGATTTTGCTAACTTGGAAGCAAACTAGATCCGGCTACAGAAAGAAACAGACAATGGAGACGAGTGGCGTGGTTTTTCTTTTCGTGCTGGAGAGCCCAGTAGCAGGACTGACAAGTTTTTTCCCTGCATATTATAAAACCCGTAAAAAAAGGTGAGAGCATTTGTCGGTATTTTTGCATTGTCTGCAGTAATGATTGCGATTGTGAAATCACTTTTATCCATTTTTCGAGACGCCATTTTAGCGAACTGAGAGCGGTGGCGTTTTCGAAGTCTCGAATTCTAAAGAAACGTTGTGTCTATTCATTCACAGCGGGGTTTCCCCGCCGGACTGAGTTACCCCACGACGGAGATTTTCCCCCGGATTGAGACATCACACGACGGAGGCTTCTTCCCCCGGATTTAACTAGAAAGGCGCCGTGTCGCGATACGCCACGATGACATTATACCCAACGATTCCTGCCACGTTCTTGGAATGCGGTATCGTATTGGCATGTTTATGCATATATTTCATTAACCGGAGTGTTGAACTTTGGTTCCCCACCGACCTGCTGGACACCTGCAACGCCTGAGGGGTCTAGTCTGGCTACCTCTCACGCGAATTGGACATTGCTGAAACGTCGGATGGAGAATTACCTTCACTAACATAACGGCTCAATATTATAGAAAAAGGTAAATAAGTAGACAGCACTGCCGACCGGCAACTCATCACTTGTTTTGTTAGGGTAAATACTTAATTTTTTCATTTCTATATCGACCCTGGTTATAACAGGGTAATCTTAGATCTTAGTACTTCTTAGCTACTGAGTTGGATCTGCATGCAAGGGTTCTTTAGACTTTAAGCAAACAGGCAAAGTTCAACCAAAAATAGTAAATATTGTATTGGTGAATTTAAATTGCATGTTTTGTCTTCCACTATTACATGCTAGCTTGAATGGCCGTCCAACGTACCTACGGCACGGTTCTTTAGATTTTAAGTAAACAGGCAAAATTAAATCAAAAATAGTAAATATTGTATTGGTGAATTTAGATCGCATGTTTTGTCTTCCACTATTACATGCTAACTTGAATGGCCGTCCAACGTACCTACGGCACGGTTCCTTAGATCTTAAGTAAGTAGGCAAAGTTAAACCAAGAATAATAAAGATTGTATTGGTGAATTTGAGTTGTATGTTTTATCTTCCACTATTGTACCCACTAGCTAGTACATTACCGAACGGTCTTGATCCAATAGTTCTTGAAGCTCGTTCCGGTCTAAGTTTATCCAGGTAATTTTATTAATTTCAAAATAGTAACGAGTATTTTAAGTTTTGAGTGATTCCGAAGAAAGATATAGCGTCACGTTTAAAGCGACCGGATGGGGTAAGAATCCCGACTCACCCCACTCTTGGTGTGACTCACCCCGTTTTATTTTTTATTCCCTTTATTCTCAAAATTACTTATCATTGATTTAAGCGAATACCCTAACGGCGTTAGACACCGGACCAACTATCTCGGTGGTTGGCGAGTTTGGCCTAAAAACCAATTCATCACATTTTCATATCATTTTTATTTTTTTTCGTTACACGTTGTTATACTCTTGTATTTCTGTATATATCTTAGTAGATAGAATGGATAGTAAACCTAAGCCATTTCTCTTCTCTGTGTTTAGATGCATCGCTTAATCTTGTAGATACATGATCGCAGCATGAAGTACAATAAAAAATTTGGGTTGAAAACCACTTGGGTTGATGTGAGATCTGCACATTATCAGAGAAGAAATAAAAGCAGTAATGTACAGAAGGCTCACTCCGCTAAAACAATTAAATAAAAAGCGAGTATATCGAGTGAGACAGGCCTGACATTATGCGATATAATATGTTAGCTTGCTATCGTATGAGGTGGTGCTGGCCTCTGGTGTCAGAGTTTGTAGGGCCGCCAAAAGGCCACCGACATAGCTTAATAATTGCTATCACTAACAGCAGGGACCGACAGCTTAACATGCCCTCTGGAGCATGACTTATAAAAGGGATTGATGCGGAGATAAGAACGGAACCTGCTACAATTGGATTCTAACACTGATAGTAATGTTATGAACACTTTATGTATAATTAATTGTTCTATTTCAATTGAGAGGAAAATAATAGTCTATGGAGAGAATCAATAAAACAGTACTGCTGCAATTGTATTGTGGGCCGAAGGACATTTGGTTGCTGCGCTTATATCATGACGATTATATGGTTTTTAAGTTGGGCAAGGTACCCAAATAATATTAATCCACCTGCCCAGTTTCTGGATAATATTTTATTGACATATGATACAGAATAAAAATAAATGTTATAAATATGATAGTTTTATTTTTTAAACACCCCGATAGCACATGTTGGAATAAAGTTCTAAATAACATCCTGATACAAAATAATTATGATATTCTCTTTCCTAGCGGTAAAACTATTATACCTAGATCATATTTATACCTATTCTGCCTGTTCACGTCGGGCCAAAACACCCATACAAGTGGACAAAGTCCTTTTAGTGATTCGATAACACGTCGTGAGTTCATCGATTTAAAAAAATGGCAACTCGTGGACTATATATACCATATATCAGATAGACTTATCGACTAAACATTATTTTTTGACACAATTTGGCAGATTTTTATTATTTCGAGTTATCCAGTCGATGATCATCAGGTGGTGAAATATCGCCAACACGCCTCATTGCGCGCATACTGCGCGTGCGCACGCGGCAAGGTACTGGTTATCTACTACCTTGTTACGAGTGCGCATGTACTGTATGCGCGTGGTCGTGCGCTTGGTAGTAGTATATTCCTTGAACCTAACCTAAAGTATAAAAAGCCATAACTCGTTGCACAATTACTTGAGACACCTCCCTGACAAGTCTGACAGTGCGCTGTCCTAGTGCGATATTATATTCCTGGCCGATGCATCTTTGGTGCAACTGCCCTCGGCGAAAAAGCGTACAGCTGATAGAACTTACAACAACGATTATACAGGTAGTTTTTTAGACTGAGTACCTACTAGGTACCATAATAATTAGAGCATTAGACACAATCACAACAAAAGATAATTTCTGGAAACAGGAAAAACGTAACTAAGTATTTTGGTATTATTATGTAAAGTAGATACTACAACATGCGCAGGCAGTCCATTAGATCGACTCTTTCTCAAACGCCCTCAACATCTTGAATGAGGGCGAGGGCAATTTCCTTATAAATTCTAAAAATAATCTTAAAATGCTGTTCTTCCAGATCGAAAAGATCATCGGCATCCCTCAAACTTGCCTCACGATGTTCTGACACCTCCATGTTTTGGCTTATAACGAAAACGAATTTACAAAAAAAAAGTTTGTCGTGTAACTTTGGAATGCCGATAAAATTCGATAAATTCGGTAAAATTACCGACATTATATCGACAACAATTGTCAAAAATAAGATTCATGCTTCCTTTTGTCGATATAAATCTATGTATTAAATATGATTTATCGAATTTATGTTGTTGTCGATAAAGTACGTTTCGTGCTACCGAACTCGTATTATCGAATATTAACATCAAACTTGATTTAAAAAAAACGGTAAATTTATCGATCGATAAGATCCATGCTCGCACTGCTGGTGCAATAAAGAGTTATCTATCTATTTATATACTTAAATACACATTCAATTCGCATTTTTATTATTAAAACCTACTCAACATAGCAATAAGATATAAAAAAGTAGCGCAAAGATCTACCATAACATGAATTAATTTTGCGGTACACATTTTCTCCATATGAGATTGACAATGTCACAGAATAAATAATAGTACAAGCCAATGTGTATTGTAACACAAAAGCTCCTAGAAATTCGTCGCTGGCGCACCGCATGCGGGCACAGGTTACGACTGATTTACTTCGACGAGGACGGTACGTGGCTAGGGTTCCCACCTCTCCCGGAATCCCAGGAGCCAACCAGATTTGAGCAAAAAATTAAATTCTCCCGACTCCCGGAAGGAATTTAAAATAAACAATATTCTCCCAGTCTCAAGTAGCTCGAAAATAACCGCCGATTACGTGGGATGATTTGAGAGATTTGGCTTTGGATTTCACTTATGATGAAGATAAACCTTATGAAGATTTCTGCATTTTGATGGAGGTTTAAGACATTGGTAAATCAAATGAAAGAGTGGATTTGAGGTGTGCAAAGTTTTTCTCATCAGTCAAAAATTAAGATGGAGATAAAATGAAAAAAAAAAACATTAATAACAAGGCAGAAATCCAAACGTTTTTTAATTTCTAAATGTTTCGTTTTTTTTTAAATTTGATAATTCTAGATCAGATATTTTAAAATCTGTAAATCTGTAAAAATATACTTAAGTTCAAATAAAATATAAAAAAATATAATGTTTTTTTCTCCCTGATTTAGACAGGTGAGGTGATTAAGAGGTGATTAAGAGGTGGTAACCCTATACGTGGCCTGTGCTCTCGATAGTACGTCCAGAGGCACGTAATAGTACCACGTTCACAGAGAGGAGAAAGGGGGCTCCCCTTTCCCCCTCCGCCTCCTCGCACCCCTTCTTAGTTGCCTTCTCAGATTTTAGAAGAAGCCTTGACGAATCGACTTCGTGCCGTGACGGAGGTTGCCTATCCGTGGAACTCGGGAGGCTTTGCGCTCTACTAGTTGAGTTAAATAAATGTAACCATGGAATTATCTTTTCTTTTAGGGGAATACTGCGTGATGAGTAAGTAGCCAACCAAATAAAAAGTAATAATACAATTAGTTGCTGTTGATTTTTAAGGATGGTGCAAAGTATGACTTTTTAGCGCAGAGACAATTTAACAATTTAACATGTTTTAATTTTTCTCACTTTTTGGGGCATTGAAAACGAAAAGATGAAAATAGTAATATTAAATTTTAGAAAACTTGAGTTTATTAATTCGAATAATAATCTATCTATACTTATAGTAAAGCAGTTAGTACCAAAAAGAAGACAATGAAGATAGTTGACGGCCGGTTGGTCTAGTGGCTAGAGATCCTAGGAACGAAATCAAACGGTCGCGGGTTCGAGTCCTGCAAAGTGCAATTTGTGTGATGAGCATAAATGTTTGTTTCCGAGTCATGGATGTTAATGTTCGTATTTATGTATGTTTATCCGTTATCTAGTACACATAGTACAGGGTATCCTAGTTTGGGGCTGGGTAATTGGTGTGGAATTGTCCCGAATATTTTTATTATTAATTAATTAAAAAAAACTTGGCCTAGGGTACTTAAAATAAGCTACCGAACAAGTTTTTTTTATTGTTAAATCGTGTCTGTCTGTTTGTTTGTCAGTATGTTTGTTCGCGCATCACGTAAAAACTACTAGTCCGATTGTGATGTGGTTTTCACTGTTGGATAGTTTTGGGTTTGACTTTAGAACTGGGGTAATTGGTATCTCAATACGATGAGTAGAAGCCGAGTAATCGATAAAAAACTTTTAGACGGCTGAAGGAATTTTGATCAAATGTACTCGTATTTTAGGTCTTGGAAGATACATAGAGTACATACTTTTAACCTAGAGAAATGGCCACGCGTGTGATGTCACTGGCACAGCTAGTGTGTAATAATGGTGGATTATTAACCATTTTTTAAGATCGTGTATATTATCTAATAATTTTATAAACGACAAATTTTAATCACGGACGGGGTTCGAACCCGTATCATTCGCATCATATGTTAGATATGTTCTCGCTAAGCATGCGTTAATGCTAAAATCATATAAACACGTGTATATTAGATGTAGAAAAATGAAAAAATATTGTGTAGGCGTTTAACATGTTTTCCCAACAAGTCCGTGTGAAGCTCAAGTTAAGTTTCACCAATTTACTGAAGCACATGAGGAGGGAGGTTGCACAGGGTTCGCTTTTAGCCGATGGCGCGCATCATGTATATACAACAGAGTCCATACACGCATATTAGCAAGTGGTGGCTGCGTACGTGTGCATCAGCAGCGTACGCTTGTCCACTGCTGGACGCAGGCCTCTCCTAATACACGCTACTGAGCTTGGTCATTCATGTAAAGGAGGTTTTGCCCATAATCGCTATAACGCTTGTTTAGAGATAGTTATACACTAGTAATTATTTTGTGGTTTTTACAAATGGTGGTCATCTGTCCGTCGCCAGAGCCTCGTTTGTTATCCAGCAGGATGACCGCGTGCAGGTGTGGTTGGCTTACGGCGTATGTGTGCATGAGTGAGTGGATAATTTGTGGTGTTTTGTGTTTGATACACAATTCATCACAAAAGATTGCATTACTTTTTATTTTCCGTGAGAACTTGATTAAATTTACACGACAAAATAAGTTCGAGATCTTACTGCGATGTGGCGGTCGAACGGCATAACACGGTGTAAGTGTGTGCGTGAGGTTTGTGCGTACGAGCGGATCGGCATATCTTGGGTGCTTCACTTTTGATTTGGCGGTGTGAAATCTGTGTGTATTTACTTGACATTGGCTGGAATGCACATAATGCAAAGCCACATAAAAATAAGAAGAATTAAAAAAATACTTTTATGCATTAACCATGTAATGTCTTGAGTTTCTAATTGTTTCGCTAATCAAGCCCTTTCATTTGATATCATAGGGGTTGCTGTGGAAATGATAAATCACCATTTTGACATACGAAAGCATTTTTGCCCTAGCTAAAACGGAGCTTTTAAAAAGTATATCTCTGAATGATCTCTTATTTTAAAATGTTGATATTGTTGAATAAGGTTCTATCACATAATAAAGAAGTAAGTTCTGTCATCGATGAGTCACCGATACAAAGGGTTTCCTAATCTTATACAACACATATCTTTCTCAAAGGATATGCCTGACATAACACATTCTCTTGCACCTAATTGTTAGATTATGTATCGGAAAGTGCAAGTGTTGACTTATTCATTTGAAACGACTTCAAAAACCTGCTAATCATTTGATTTTTCTTTTAGTTTATCAATATTTATTTACCAATAAAGATATTTTTATGGAACTGATGAAACATAAAAAGTCTTATTTTTACTCGACTGCCCAAAAAAAGGAGTGTAATGTTTTTATAAGAATTCTTGTATGTATGTTTGTATCTGAGTTTCTTTATTCCACCATAACTTTTAAATGCCAGAACAGATTTAGACGTATGGGGTATCGTTAAAATCCTTACATCCCCCCGAGTAACATAGGCTTTATATGTCTTTGAAAATATTCAATATGGCGGCAGTATGGCACCAACTTCAAAATAGAAAAAAAAACTTCGAAATTTACAATATGGATATCAAATTGACAGCCTTGATTTTCTGATTGAACAATTTTTTTCTTTTTTTTCTGTTGTATTCCAACAGTATATAATTTATTGGCAGAAGCTCTTTTTTGGCAGGGCAGGCGTATTTTTTTACCTTTTAAGCTTAAGTTATTTATAAAATGGTAAGACTACAGCTACAGATAAACTAAAATACCATATCCAGTGCACTTACCGTTTTGGAAAGATCCTTCTTAACCACATCGTATGGCTTCGTCTTTAGCTTGATCGAAACACTGATAGCATAATGTAGGCTATATCTTCTTGTTGTTCTAACAAGCCTCTTATCCGACATTATAACATTGATGACGGGAAATTGTAGCACCATGGTAGTAAAAACCTTCCTGTCTATGGCAAAATGTATTTATTAAAAACTGCTAGTATTTAAGACTTATCTCAATGTTATAAGGTTTTAAATGTACTGTTTTCTGCTACTTGGATCAAGTACATATGTTTAGCTATCCATATGCAGGCTGGATATTTTGCATCCTGTCTCGGATAGAGAGGCGGACGGCCTCAAGAGGTAGGTACTTAGTCCAACGCAAGAAACTGTTATTGATTTCCGTTGGAAATCAATATTAATCGATATCGGGGACAGTCGTATTACGGTACTGATGACGGTGTAAAACCGTAAACAACTTCTATGTTGTAGTGCTTTTGTACTAGGTACGAGTGGCCATAACATTTTGTAGGCTTACCAATGCATATTGACGTCTGTGAAGCTAGCAGACTACTTATAAAAATAAATGCCACATAAATGTACAGATTTCTAGGGTTCCGCACCTCATAAGTAAAAAAGAAACCCTTATAGGATCACTTCTTTGTTCGTCCGTCTGTCCGTCTACCTATCTGTCTGCTTTTTTCTCACGAAAGAGAGGATTTTATCACGTTAAAATTCATACCAAATACCTGAGTACTGATTTTCTCCCTGACTGACTGGACTGCAATCCCTTGGAGCTGTGAAAAATAAAACTTCTACGTCAATCAAAAGATACGGCTGTTTATGGCGTATATTTTGACACTCGCAAGGGAATCATAACCTATAGGATAGTTGATAGATTCAGGCGTTACTTCGCGGAAATCCATTTTTAATATGAACAAGGTATAAATATGTAGAAGTGAGAAAAGTAGCTCATCGTGCCGTGAGTTTTTTTTATTGGTAAGTTTATATTTATTCATAGGTGTACCGATCTCTTGCGTGGACAACATTTTTGTGCATCGTATTTTAGCAATTGAATTCAAAGTTAGCTCATTGAAACTCGCAAAATGTGCGAGATATTTATGTAGTATTTGATTTAAAACGTTACACCAAAACCTTGCAGGAATTTATAAAAAGAGATATTTTCGTCACCTTCGTGGCATCACCTTCGTGGCGTTTTATCCATGAAGGTGATTTTATGCCACTAAAGTGACTTTTTGCACAGTTTTTATTCAGAAGTTTAGCGACTGGTGGTGTATTTACAAACTTATTAAAAATAACTTGTGACATAACAATTTAATAAGTACTCAAATAAAAGTGAAATTAAATCATTATATTTTAAGTTTAGATAGATACATCATTTCAGTTTGTTGTCAACAAAAAAAGCACATACTTACTCGTACATAAGTATGTGATAATATTTTATTTTAGAGGGTATTTTAGAATAAAAATATACTCTGAAATAAAAGTACCTTGTTAATAAACAGTAAACTTGTCACAGTAAAGTTCCTATTTGCCACCTACATTAATAATGTTCATAATAAAAACCTTTCACTAAAATTGTGTAGTTTTAATTGACGTAGCATATCAGTATACTTATTTCTTTGGATGACCAAACTTAGGACCGAACTGATAATAAATTATCTCTTTTGATTACTGATACCTATCATATTATATTTGCCTGTTTAAAATAATAATGTAATAAAAACGATTAAGTTGTTATTTCATGAATATGTAGTCAAAAAAAAACAGTAGTAAATTGTGAGAAAATAGTATCTGTAAAGTTACAGAGTCACTTTCATGGATCATCGCGTCAGTTTCGTGGCATCTAGAACTTCAAAACCATTATTCTTCCATACAAGACTCACGATTCGATTAATTTACGTATGAATTTACTCGTCTTATCAAGCGCTATAAGTTTTTTTTACAAAAATAGTTCATATAAGCAAAATAACAAAATTTGCCACGAAGGTGACGATGAGAGTCGTGGCGATGAGAATTAGCCATAAACACGACAAAAAACATATACCAAACGTCTGACAGTGCTGCAGTACCTATAGCATACTTCCTGTTGACCTAGAATCATGAAATTTGAAAGAAGCAATGTCTTATAGCACAAGTAAAGGGAAAACTCCGAAAACCGTAAATTGGTATTTCTTTGTATTAGCAGTTGATGACTGACCTTTGTCGATGTATGGGACAACAGTTTTCCAACGGAAAAGTTAAGTTTGCACGGAACCCTCGGTGTGCGACTCGCACTTGGCAAGTTTTTTATAGAGTTACGTAGGGCAGTAAGTATTTTCATATATATTTTTTTGCATACATAGTTAGGTATTTTATACTCTGTACTGCATATTTAACTTTATTATAAAAAATACAGAAGTAATGAGCAATAGCTTCATTAATACTAAATAATACTAAACATGCACCTTAATATTTCATTACCGATATCTATACTTCTGTAATTCTATACTTCTATAGTGAGTTTGTGAGGTTGTCTCTGGATCTACTGAACCGATTTTGAAAATTATTTTACCAAGAGAAAGCCACGTTATTTGTGAGTGTCTTAAGCTATATATTAAAATGACCAGGCGTGCGAACCCGCGGGCATCAGCTAGTTATTAATATTTTACATACGATGCCACATTATGCAAACGTTCGTAGTAATTACATAAACATGATAAACGATGCATGAGTCACTACACCAGTCACCTCCATTAGCATCTAGCCCCAATTGCATTGCAATTACGACGAATAATTACGTTTCACATCTTAAATTAACAAATAATAAAATAACGGATCGAGGGGCGCATGCTGCGGGCTCGGTCGATACCTGTTGGGGCGTTATATACTGGATTTCATTCACTATCTTATTTACTAATAAATGTGGGTATCCCTTCCTAGTCCACTAATTTAAGATCGCTCGGCGAGCTATGGAGAGAGCTATGCTTGGAGTTTATCTGAAGGACAAGATTCGTGATGAAGATATCCGACAGAGAACCAGGGTAACCGACATAGCTCTATCTAAGGTAAGGCAAGCTAAAGTGCCAGTCGGCTGGTCACATTTCACGAAGAACCGACAACTGTTGGGGTAAACGAGTTCTCGACTGGAGACCACGTTTAGGCAAACGTAGCGTAGGACGCCTTGTGGCCAGATGGAGTTACGTCCTGCGAAAAGCGGCTGGCAGAAAATAGATCAGTAGAGCTGAAGACCGAGCTCAGTTGCATGCATTAGGAGAAGCCTACGTCCAGCAGTGGACAGAAATAGGTTGATGACCATAGGTATCCCTATCTTAATTTAGGTGACGGCTTACTCAAAATGTGGTCTTTTTCTGCAAAGGAACAAGAAAATCAGTTTATACAAAGATTACTTTAGAAAACTATGGTATACTACTTTCACTTTCAAAGCAAATCGTTATAGTCACGGGCGCGTAAAGATTTTCAGTTTGCGAATCATTGATAAAAATGAGACTATAATTGAAATAACTTATGTCTGTAAAGTAAAAATACTGGCCCAGTTAATGTATTAGCTGATAATGCAGTTCGATAGCAGCAAACTGCGGGCGCGGTCGATGGATGAACCGGGGCAATCAAGTCTAGCGAGTGAACTCTTGACTCCACTGCTATGACGATAATTAACTAATTACATACTTGACTGCCGCATGGCGTAGGGATAATTAATTCTGAGTATTAGAAGTAGAAGTTTCTATAACATTTTGCAAACGTGTTAAATATATAACACTAGCAGTAACCGCGACTTCGCACGCACAACAAGATGTTTTTTTTTCTTTTCTCTAGGTTAAAAGTACTCTATGTACTATTCCAAGACTTATAATATCAATATACCAACATTTAATCAAAATTCCTTCAGCCGTCAAAAAGTTTTTCCAATCAGTTCTAATGTAGAGTTCTGCATCGCACATACGAAGTTTTCCACTCGATAGGAGAGTATTCATTTTTATAACTCTTATGCTCTGATTGGCCTGTTTACGACAGTGGCTACCTTTCTCTGATTTATAATGTTACTAGTGTGAATGTCAATTAGTGTGAGAGTGTGATACGAAATAGCTGCGTTTGGGTTTTCTTGAAAATTGTTTGGAAAATAATTGGTTTCTATATGACTCGAAACGGGAACTACGTTTTTATGAACAGCCGGAATTTCTCACTACGAACCATTCTTAGGTTGTTTTTAGTTAGTTTAGTTTAAATTGTATTTTTAGGATTCATATTACGTTAAAACAGTAAAATAATATAATAGCATTCTTATGATTGACTAGCTGTGCCCGCGGCTTCGCCCGCGTGGTCATTTCATTTAAAAGTAGCCTATACGTCTTATTCCAGGACCAAAAGTACCTATACTACATTTTTACAAAATTCGTTCGGCCGTCTAATAGTTATTTATCAAATGCTCGGCATTTAATCATCGGATTAAGATACCAAGAACCCCCGTTTTTAAATCATATACTAAACTATCCAACAGTGAAAACCGCACCACAATCGGTCCAGTAGTTTGTACGTGATGCGCGAACAAACATACAGAAAAACAAACAAACAGACACGATTTAAAAAAAAAAACTTGTTCTGTAACTTATTTTAAGTACCCTAGACCATTTTTTTATAATCTATTTTATATTGAATTTTTCGCTCGTATTGCTTTACTAATAAGTATAGAAGATAGCTATGCCTGTGGTCATTACATTTAAAAGAAGACCATACGTGTTATTTCAGGACCAGAAGTCATAACCTATAAGTACAATTTATACTTACAAAGAAGCAATAACATTGAAAAAGTCTGTATATGGAAGGTCATTAAGAAAAAAATGGTCTAGGGTACTTAAAATAAGCTACAGGACAAGACAATAACATTTTTTAAATTCGTGTCTGTCTGCTTGTTCGCGCATCATGTAAAAACTACTGGACTGATGATGCGGTTTTTACTGTTGGATAGCTTAGGGTTTGAGTTAAAAACTGGGGTACTTGGTATCTAAATCCGATGAGTAGAAGCCGAGCAATCAATAAAATTTTGGTCAAATGTGGGTATATTGGTATTTTAGGTCCTGGAATAGCACATAGAGTACTTCAAACCTAGAGAAATAACCACGCCTGCGAAGCCGTGGGCATCAGCATCACATTTCTTCAAATTGTGTTCAGCTGACAAAAAGATTTTTATCGATTGCTCGGCTTCTACACATTGAATTTAGGTACCAAGTACCTCAGTTTTTAAGTCAAAACCTAAGCTATGCAACTGTTACTATAAACGCATCGCAATCAGTCTAGTAATTTTTACATGATGCGCGAACAAACGTACAGACAAGACAAACAGACAGTCAATACTCAAAAAAAAATTTGTTCAGTCGCTTATTTTAAGTACTTACCCTATACCATTTCTTTTTTAATTATCTTCTTTGTACAGACAATTTCATTCCTATTGCTTTATTATAAGTACTAGCTATGCCTGCGGCTTTTTCCGAGTGGTCATTTCATTTAAAAGTAGCCTAAGTATACGTGTTATTCCAGGGCCAAAATCTACATTTCTTTAAAATTGGTTCAGCCGTCATATAGTTTTTTATCGATTGCTCGGCATCTAATCATCGGATTGAGATACCAAGTACCCTCGTTTTTAAGTCAAACCCTCGCATAAAAGCCTCGTTTATAAGCTATCCAACAATGAAAACCACATCACAATCAGTCCAGTAGTTTTTACTTGATGCGTGAACAAACATACAGACTAACAAACAGATAAACAGACAGACATGATTTAAAAAAAACATGTTTAGTAGCTTGTTTTTAGTAGCTTGTTTTAAGACCTTTTTTTTTTAAATATCTTCTTTGTACAGAGTTTTTCGTTCTTATTGCTTTATTATAAGTAACTAGATAAAATTGTTTCTGACAAAGGTACTCCAAAAATGTTAACGAAAGACAAGAAAAGACAAGAATAATATTCATTTTTCGACATTTCAAAATTCCTAACTGACAACGTTTTACACGCCTTTACAACGAGTTGGGAATCCACTACAGCTGCCTATCAAATCGATACGTTCACGCTTTAATTTTTAGTAACTCGTATTGGATGTATTGCTGTTTAAGTTATTCATAAGCCTGTCCATTACTGGCCGCCTGACGGTTACGTCCATCCAAATTAAGCTTCGTACGTTAATTATTAACAAGTTCAAAATGACGTCTGCAATGAAGTCCCCGAAGCAGCAGAAAACGAAATTCAAATACTAATAATATCATTCAATAATATTCGATTATAATAATATTTTTGTTTATTAAATCACGGTGTGTGGAAAACCTGTTCAACTCAACCGAACTATGTCAAACGTGCACAAACCACCCTTCCACGTATCGAAGATCGAAAGATCAGTTGTAAGTTCGGTTGTAAGATCTGATGTATGATTGGAAGATCAGTTGTATGGTTGGAAGATCAGTTGGATGCTTGGAAAACAGTGAACGGTGACATTACAATAACAGTCGCTTTTCGAGCAACGTTTAACGTTGAATTTCATGAAGTTGATGGTAGGTCGGAACTGAAACTTAAATATTTTAAAATCATAATTAGGCTTCTGGTACGTAGCATTATTATTTATTCTGTGTTGTAGTAACATGGGTTAGTCCGTGCGCGTGAAAAAAAGTGCGGAAAGATCCGGGTCACGTGACCGGCGCGTACGCACGACGTACGCCAAATTAACGGCTTCTTGTTTACGAATCCTACCACTACTTACCTACCTATTTCAATTGTTCACTACCTACTACTACTTGTATGGCTGTCCGCAAAGCTCACTGACATGTCCTTTGTGGCACATGAAATTGGATGTAAATGCTGTATTAGCCGAATAAAAGATAATATGATTTAAATTCATAAAAACCATTTTTGAAATTATTTTTGAATTTTAGTGTTTCTGCTAGCTCTACGAATAAACTATGCCATGTAAAAATTAAACATATAGAAGTAAAAAAGGTAAAAAAAGTAATAAGGAACTAGGTAGGTATTAGGTATAGGTAGGTACCTATATGGAAAACCTGTAGCTGCAATGGAACCTCACTCATTTAATTTCTATAAAGTAACTTTATTGGTTTAATTTCGTCTAATAGTCGAGGAAAGCATCAACGGTTGGCTATCCGCATTTCTGTTATAATTAGAAAACGATTAGTTCCGGCCGTTTCGATTAGATTTCGGCTCCGACGCGGAGGCAGCCGGCGTGACTTGACGGATTCCTGTCTAGTACCACCTTTGTTTGAGGACGAGCTCGCCGTGGAACTGGCAAGCTTGGGTATTAGTCGACGAGTACACAGCCTTCGTAACAACTCCAACGTTTGGAAGGAGCTCGTTTGATGTATTAGGTCTTTAAGCAAATAGGTTATATAATAAGTTAGTTAATATAGATTACACTAAACATAAGTATTGTAAGCAGGATTATTATTTATTAAGTGGTTTAGAATACGTATTGGAGAGATTGCTTCAGCTGTCAAACACTGATCAAAACTAGTATCATACCAACATCGATAAAAGTTTTGTTTTAATATTTATATTATGGGTTAAATTCAAACTACTTATTAACCTAATTGATGGCTAAATTGTAATATAAATAATGTTACATACTTAACAATGTACTCTAGCAAAAAGAAAACAAACTTGAAACAAGACAAGTTCTAAAACTGAAACCAGACTACGGTTGGGCAAAATATAGCCTATGACATTCTTGTGATGAAGACGAATCGATTGATGATACCTCGTTTGTAAAAATCGAACCAAGTTTTTAATTTGTACTCATAACCCTCTTTTGCCGTGCCGTAGTCGGGTAAAAAAAAACTATGACACTATACCTGAAGACGAATCGATTGATACTTCGCTTGTCAAAATCGAACCAATAGGGGCGACGCTTTGGTGAAACATCCACATATCCACATAAATAGATACATACATACATAAGTAGATTGTTAAACTCAATACCCTGCTTTGCAGTAGTCGGGTAAAAAAAAAGTTCTACAAGGATTCACCAATATATGTATATACATGATTCAAGTTAAACAAAATACTCATACGAACTTTCAGATTTTATATGATCCTAAAGTACAGATATAGTCAGTTATGCGTTCCGGTTTCATACAACGAAGATAGGTTTAATGAAAACATTCATTTTACAGCTTACAACGACAAAATGATGCATAATCCTATTCAAATGTTCACAGAATGGCTCGATAAAGGCCGTTAGCGGGCCTAAGGCAACGCGTGAAGGCGGCTCGAGGGTTCGGAACCGGTTCTATCTATCTCAAACCCCACGTGCATATTATAGCCAGCATCGTTCGTCTTCGTCTATTTTACCTCAGTTATGCGCTATACAATTCTTCACACCACTTTAATACCATGTCGTTATACAACTTCCGTTATATCCTACCGCAGCCTTATACGCTCACCAAATTTTATCATGATGACATAGTACTAAAACACTTGCATAGTTTTGTAGTGGAATATACATTGACCAATTTACATAGGCCCATCTATCTCTATACAGGTCCTTTAATACTGTCGACACTTGCAAAGAAGGCTTAGATGGAGGCAGGTCAACAAGCCTGGGCAAAGCTTTTCACATTGTGTTGTACACATCCTTACCGTAGTTACAATGAAACAAATCATTTTAAGAAAGCTTGTGTTGAATGGCTCAATTGTACTACTCCTGTTAAATAAATCTATACTTATAATAAAGCAATAAGTAAGAAAAAAACTAAAAAGACATAAACAAATAAAATGGTCTAGGCTACTTAAAATAAGCAACTGAACATGAATATACCTAACATTTTTTTAAATCGTGTCTCTCTATTTTCACACAAACGAATCCCGTAAAAACTACTGGACCGATTGCGATGCGGTTTTTACTGTTGGATAGCTTAGGACTTGACTTAAAAACTGGGGTACTTGGAATCTCAATCCAATGACTAGAAGTCCAGCAATTGATAAAAAACTTTTTGACGGCTGAAGTAATTTTTATACACATAGAGTAATTATAACCTAGAGAAATGAACGCGCGTGCAAAGCCGCGGGCACAGCTAGTATGTACATAAAAGCTTTGTTAGGTAAGGATACTTTACAAGTGCACGGAAACCTTGCTTGCGGCAGTACTATTAATTATTCTGTGATGAGGCTTCAATCATGTTAGATCGAAGTCCTCATTATAATACAATAACACAACCATATACGAGTAATTTAAGTAGTATTATTGCTTCATAACGACGTCTTAGTACATATATACGGGGTTATTTATAGAACGCTTTCTGTAATTCCTATCTTTACAAAATTGGTAGGTACTTTTTCTAAACTGGATAGTACACAAAGTTAGGATTTCCTTTCTTTAACAGAACTGGAAGAAAATGGATGAGGAGAGCTGAAGATGAGCTCAGCGGCGTGCATTAGGAGAGGCTTACGTCCAGCAGTGGACAGATATAGGCTGATGATGATGATGATAGGATAGTACGAGTAGATATAACTAGAACGCAAATAAATAATATTTACATCCCATTTGGGAAACATCACATTTGGGGAACCTTATAAAATACCGAGGCAAGAGTGGCATTTCAGTAACTTTTTAATATTTTCATCCCATCTATTCGAAAAACACTGATTGGTTCCTGGAAAAGTGGGAGCAAAGTAGGTATTTTCTGTTCAAGAATTTTAGAGGGCAGTAATGAATTTCCGTGGCTCGTCGGCTCTTTCCGCCTTAGCTTGGCCATATTCAAGTTTTAAGCCATCACATTTTATTTTTAATGTGCAAAATGTAAACACTACAGTTGGGATTTGATCTCTGGTACTAAAGATCCGAAGTCAAAGTATGTCCCGTGGAAGCTATCCAGACATATATTAATGAGCCGTAAAGTTAGTACCTATAGACCTATCACGAAATAAATGAAGGCTTGACCAATGAGAGCGCGCGGTGCAAATTGGGTCAGGTAGCGAGGGCGCGGTGAGAATCGTTTCTTTCAAACGAATGCGCAATTTAGATGCGGATTTTTATGTTTCAAAGCTGAGGTAATCGTGATGGTTCTTAGGAAAATAAAAGGTAAATTTTTGTTTTTATGTCTGTCAGCTTTACTAACAGTAAATCATCCGAGTGATTTTCGACATCATCAACAGTTATTTTTAAAAGTTCATTGCCACGACAAGCTCCCCATGTACTCCGAAAGTTAAAGCCACCTGTAACAAAACCGAATGTGAATAAGGCAAGTATCTATCGAAGTACAGGTTACAATAAAATGCGCATTTTAAAACACTATGGTTATACTTTACTAATCCACCATATACATAGTTACTTACTTTTACTTTGTTGGGTTATTCATTAAGGAAAGTCTCCACGTTTTTGACTGAGAACAAATTTTTTTTTTTTGTTGGATTTTTTATCAGACATCCTTTTCAGATACGCTATTAATTTAGAATATGTGTCCAGTTTTACGTCGTTATTAGAACTGACTGTTGATTTTAGCATTGAGTAGGTACTCCATGAGTGGAAGGATGTTTAGTTTTGGCTAAGTACTGAAAACTAGGCCAAAAACACAGATTCTGAAAAATTCATGGCACCTCTTGCATTCCTCCATTCAATAAAATTAGCATAGGCTTTCATATATTATCCATCACAAAAAATGGATGGAATTTGCGTTCGATTTCATTGGCGCTGAACACTAAGGGCCGTATTAATAAACTGATCTCAACTCCAATAGCGCTCTTTAGAGCGATATCAAGATGCGAATCTAATTAATAAACACATCTTAAGCTGTTGATTGAGACGCCGTAATCAGCTGAGTTAGTGTTTAATAATAAATCAATCTCGACTCTCAAGGGCGCACTTGCGATGTGCTTTGAGATGCAGAATGTTGAGTGCAGTCGATCCGTGACTTGAGAGCGTGATTGCCAGTTTTTAGAATCAAGTATTTCGAAAATATCATGTCAGAAGCTGATAATTAGAATTATATTAACCATCATTATAAGAAGATTTTTATATTCCTCTGGGAATAAACAAATTTATTTGGCATGATTGCGAAAAGATCCGAAGATTTGGTAGATATCAGAACCTGGCGAGGACTCGCTGAAGTCTAAAAAGATCCGAAATCGTAAGCAAAGGATACGCGCTGGAAATACTGCATGGCCAATAAACGAACTTTTATTTTCATAAATTATAGTCATTCATTGATGAATTGCGTTAAGTTCTTTAATAGATAGTGTAACTTTGAAAATATAGACAAATATTCTGGCTTACATCCTTTCTACAAAAAAAAACTAAAGTAAGGTTATGATAATTATGTAGAAAATAAACATTACGTTTAATATAACCACATTTAATTTAATTCAACTACATCGAAGTAATAAATTTTAACCTTACGCTATATCTTATTTGAGCAAAAACTGAACTTTCAATAAAGAAAATAAATCGTTCATTCGTAGTTCATTCAATCTTGCTCTCAAGTTCTGGTTCGTGACGTAGCATCTTGAGATGCGGCTCTTGACAGCGACATGATCTGAGATGCTCTTGAAATGTCTTTATTAATCAGCGATGATCTTAACTAAAGAGCTTATGCTGATCACAACTTAAGAGCGTATCAGTTGATATCGCACTTGAGAGCTCAACTAAGAGCGATTTATTAATACGGGCCTAAGATGTTCCAAATTCAAAAAATGCACGGCAATTGCAGCGCACTTATAAAGAGGATTTAAAACTCATTACTGCCCGCTAAAAGTTTCTTAACACCACCTTTGGGTGCACTTAAAGGCGAACCAAGTCGTCCTTTTCGAATAGATGGGATGTAAAATTATTTTCCCTCTGGTGACGTATATTGAATCCCTCGCTACGTTCAGGATTCTACTTAAGAATCCTTCACGCCGCTCTGGATTCAAAATAGCGCTCTCTCCGGAAAAATATTATTTCACTTCCTAGTAATACAATGTACTATTCTATTCCTAATTTTAAAAAATAAAAACAAAACTGGCATACAAACGAAAATTTAACTGTGCTGTTTTCCATACCTTCTTATTTTCCGCACAACTGTGCGATAATGGATTTCCATACTTACTTTCTGCAATGTTTTTATGATGAGCAGAAATAAGGTGCTTTCTGCTTACGTTATAGGTGAACAATGGTGATATTACTGTGTAGTGGGAAGATACATCTATTTGGTTGACATGTGTAGTTAGAGCCTCACTAGAGACGATGAACTCCGATGATTACAGAGACATGAAGGTATCCGATTGTCCACTGCGAACAAATAACGAATAGTGTCGGCGGTGGATGAATATAAACACGATTCAGTTGTCGTCACGCGCCGCCCGGTCGGCTGGCATTCGTAATTGATGTGATAATTACTATAGTTGTTGCTTGTACAAGTTTTTATTGTAGGTACATTTGAAGCATTTATTTTTTACTTAGATATTTGAGGTTATGAAGCTATTTTAGTTGTTTCCATAGCTATAAAAGCTGCTTTTCGTCGAAATAAAAGTGAACGTTTGTAAAGTTTGTTTGTTCGCGCATCTCGTAAAAACTACTGGACCTATTTCGTTGAGATTTTCACTGTTGGATAGCTTAGGTTTTGTCTTAAAAACTGAAGTAAGTACTTGGTATCTTAATTCAGTGATTAGAAGCTGAGCAATCGATAAAAAAGCTATTTGACGGCTGAACAAATTTTGATGGAATTTGGTATATTGTACTTTATAGATACTTTTGGGCCTGGAATAACACACATCCAAGCGCTCAAAGCCGCGGGCTCAGCAAGTTCTCCTATATGTGTAATATAACATAGTATTAATAATTATTAATAAATTTATATACTCTAAGGGAAAAAAAAATTACGGCCGCCATCCAAATTTGGATAATTTTTTATAGTGGTATAGTGATCATGGTAGCCGAATTGTTAAAAGGCATGTGCCACGCAGAGGCACAAATGTTTGTTTGTTTGTCGTATGAGGTAGTTTGTCAAGCCGCCCGAAGGTCTCTGACATGGCTTAGCGACTGCTATTAATCAATAACGGCCGGGACCGACAGCTTTACGTGCCCTCCGAAGCACGGAGCGATGGAAAACCGCCCGAACTGCTTTTGAACCCGGTATCGTTGGATTCTAAATTGCACTATAGAACCGTTAAGCCACCATCTCTCGGCACAGAAGATGCGGGTTCGAGTCCCGTGCGTGGTCCAAATTTTTCCTTTAGACAATTATTAGATAATGTTCTCGCTAAGCAGGCGTTAATGCTAAAATGATATAAACATTAATATAACATAGTAAATTAATCCGTTGAGGATAACAAAAAGTATGTTAAATTGTTTGTGTACGTGCGTACTTTCCGTAGCGGAAAATTATATCAGCAGCACTGACCTTCATTGATGTAACTGCAGCCTTATCACATATTTCAGTGCCGTTAGTCACTGATCATTAACGTACAATTTGTTTTTAACCCCCGCTACTTCAACGAGAGGGGTATTAAAAGTTTATGGTGTGTGTGTGTGTGTGTGTGTGTGTATGTATCACTGTATCACTGTGTGTATCCGCATGTCTGTGGCATCGTAGCTCCCAAACGGTTTTTTATGTTAGGAAGGTGATGTGATCAAGATACTTCTTAGCTACTATAATTTGGGGGAAGGGTCGGGGGTTGTATAAATAAAAAATAAATAAACAAAATATATTCGGAACAATTCCACACCAATTACCTAGCCCTAAACTAGGATACCCTGTAATATTATGGGCACTAGATAACGGATAAACATACATAAATACGAATATCAACATTCATGACTCGGAAACAAACATTTCTGCTCATCACACAAATCATTGCACCTTGCAGGATTCGAACCCACGACCGTTTGATTTCGTTCCTAGGGTCACTAGCCATAGCCACTAGACCAAGCGGGCGTCTAAATATATAATTTGTGCTTGTATTTATTATTATCATCACCACTGGCCCGAATACGTCTACATGAACATGGGCCTGTCCACTAATAACACACCATGTGGAATACGTCTACATGAACATGGGCCTGTCCACTAATAACACACCATGTGGAATACGTCTACATGAACATGGGCCTGTCCACTAATAACACACCATGTGGATACGTCTACATGAACATGGGCCTGTCCACTAATAACACACCATGTGGAATACGTCTACATGAACATGGGCCTGTCCACTAATAACACACCATGTGGAATACGTCTACATGAACATGGGCCTGTCCACTAATAACACACCATCTGGAATACGTCTACATGAACATGGGCCTGTCCACTAATAACACACCATGTGGAATACGTCTACATGAACATGGGCCTGTCCACTAATAACACACCATGTGGAATTTTGTTATATTCACCACGCTTGGCAGGCGTCTCGGTAATCGCAGTAATGATAATGCTATCAGGAATAAATATTATTTATAAATATTTCAATTAAAAAAATAACTATAACGTGCAGGTTTTTTTATTTTATTCATTATATTGTCACTTTTTTTCTTATTTTGTATGCATACTCTTGTGCTTACTCTTGTGCGGATTATCCACAAATCAAAACATAAGTTCAAAAACTAAATCCCGACTACAGTCGGGTAAAAAATTGCCTTGTTATGAAGACAAATCGATTGATACCTCGCTTGTCAAAATCGAACTAAGTTTTTAGATTGAACACATTAGCCTTCTTTTGCTTCGCCGTAGTCGGGTAAAACAAAACAGCCTACGACACTATATAGCTGAAGACGAATCGATTGATATCGCTTGGCAAAATTGGACCAATAGGGTTGACGCTATGGTGGAACATCCACATACATACACACATAAGACTGTTAAACTCATGACCCTTCCCTTACTTCGCCGTACTCGGTACATACGGACATTAGTATTTGCTTGGATACCTATTATGTAGTTGTTTAAACATCTTGAAGCTACATACCTGGTATATGCCTACCTAGGGATGATAGCCTAAGGTTCAATAGTGCAAGTTAGAATCCAACGATATCGGGTTCGGTCCTAGGCTACGCACCAATGACTTTTATAAGTTACGTGCGGTTTCCCATCGCTCCGTGCTTCGGAGGACAAAAACTCTGACACCAGAGGCCAGCACTACTTTTGCCTGGTACCAGTGCGGTGGTCATATTGTAACCTCCGAGGTGACTAATTCCAAAATGGATCGATTCGCGTCTCTTAAACGGAGTCTGCTAGCTGTACCCGCGACATTGCCCGCGTGGTTTTTTTTTCTGAGAAAAGTATCTTAGTTATTGTTCCAGTATCAAAAGTACCTTTAAATTTCATCAATGACAGTGAGTTAAATAAAAGCCTGTAAATATTAGGTAAATATCCCCGCGGGTTCGCCTGTGTGTAATTTTTTTCCGGGATAAGCAGTATCCTATGTTGGTCTGTATGGTATACAACATCTACATAAAAAATACATTAAATTTGGTCCAGCCCTTATCAGTGAAACCAACAAACAAATAAACAAACAGACGTTTCACTTCCCCACGACTATCCTTAGACCATACCGTAACATTTAGATACCGTCACCGTTGTAATAATTCAAAAATACACCAATGAAGCATACACCAAACACCAAATCAAGAGTGCTTACATTGGTCCAATAAATTAATGGAGCCGACCGCACGCGCCGCCCGCATCCCGCGCACGCGTCGCTCCTGCGGGTGGATTGGAAAGGTTCTTATCACCCCTTGTTCATTAATGTACCCCCATCGCTCTAGATTTTCACACGAATCTCTCTTTGATTGATTGTGTACCGTTGCTTTTTTTTTATTCGGTATATTTAGCCCCCGAACTCCAAGAGATGTTATAAATTAGAGTGTGTATCATTGTATGTATGTATGTATGTATGTGTATGCGTGTGTCTGTTTGTGGCATCGTAGCTCCCAAAAGAATGGACAGATTCTGATGCGGTTTTTTCTTGGATGTAGAGATAAGGGGTTTGAAGTGAGGTAGAGGTGATGATCGTAGCTCCCAAAAGAACTATTTTGATGTGTTTTTTTCCCGTTTGAAATCTGATGTGATCGAGATGGTTCTTTAGCTATAATAGGCGGGAGAGGGGAAGAGGGGTGAGGATCATAGCTCCTAAACGAATGGGCCGACTTTGATGCGGTTGTTTATGTGTGAAAGCTGATGTGATCGAGATGCTACTTAATGCCGAGTGTTATATAAATTATTAATTTGTGCTTATTTTAAGAATAATTTACAAAGTACTTAATTCTTTCTTAAATTCAACTCATCGATAAGAAGTTTCCATCATTTTATTGCACTCTTAAGCCGTGTATCCACTAGAGGCAGCCTCGGGTCGAGTGGGCGCAAGTGGAGGCTTGCCGCGGATCGAGGCTTGCTGTGCATCGAACCAAACGAGGCTGCCGCGCCGCGAGGCATTCGGTGTTGGTAAATATCACCGATCAAAGGCGCCTCAGTGGAGACGTTTGGGTGTGTGCTCGATATGCGGCAGAATGGATTAAAATAAATGCATTAAATTAACGAAGTTATACAAAGGTTAAGTCATAGTCACCCGGTACCCGTTACGGAGCTAAAAAATTTATTACTTTAAAGCTGCAGCGACTGTTCGTGCTTCGGCCATGGCTAGTCAGGAACTAGTGAGCGAACCGTGGCTCAGGTTGAGCCCGGCTGCCTCGCTTTCCGTAGCGTGTGGCATGCTCAGGATAGAAAGCTCGTCTAAAGGCAAGGCTCAAGTGGATACCCAGCCTAGACATACAATTATACAATGAAAATGACTAAAGAAAAGGTAGGTGCAATGGGCTGCTCTCATCTTATCCTCTATATCCAGGCAACCTTGGATGTAGAGAATCGCAAGAACTCATGTAAAGTAAGTTAAGTACTAATATTTTTAAGTATCGATGCGACAATACTGAGACAATGAGGGGAATTATTTCACAAACAGAAACTACGCTTAGGTATTGTAGTTTTTTTGTATATTATCTAAACCTAGCTAAGCGGGTACCGCTTTGCTATTTCACTGGGTTTATAGTCACAAAAAAGTTATAAAGTACAAAATACCAAATCTCGTGCAGCCGTCACATAGTTTTTTATCGATTGCTCGGCTGCTTCTCATCGGATTGAGAGTACACAAGTTATTAAGTCAAAGCATAAGCTATCCAACAGCGAAAACATCATCACAATCGGCTTATCAGTTTTTACGAGGATGCGCGAACAAACAAACAAACATTACCTATCCCCAAACTAGGATACCCTGTACTATGGGTACTAGATAACGGATAAATATACATATATACGAATATTATAACATTCATGACTCGGAAACAAACATTTCTGCTCATCACACAAATGATTGCACCTTGCAGGATTCGAACCCGCGACCGTTTGATTACCTAGGATCACTAGCCACGAGACCAACCTTGTAAGTATGTAATAAGTGAGTTTCTTTGTTCCAACATAACATTGAAATGCCTGAACAGATTTGGATGTACGGGGTATCGTTAGAATCCTTACATCATCCCAAGTGACATAAGTTTTTTTTTTTTTGACAAGTTCATTTTTGTTCGTGTAATCGTGTTTTTTCTCTTACTTTGATGATGTACGTGTTTAATTATCTTCATTTTACTGAATTTTTGTTTCTCACTGCTTTATTATTATAATTTATAATAAATATATATCATTGACTGTAGGAGTATCAATTACCTAAGAATACCTACCGAATGTCACTCTTCTTTCATGTTTTCCATCCGTGGTTATATATCCCGGTTACGATATTAGGTAGATACTATATTGCGAAGAATATTCTCACGATAAATTAACATATCAAGAAATAATTTACATAATAAGACAGACAAACTGGATCGTATCTACGCTTCTGGACACAAGACATTAAGATGGCACTACTGATTATTAAATAATGTCAAATTTTATTTAGATTACCAGTTTTTTATAAGATAGGGACACATTACGGAACCCACCCCTATCGTTCTAGATTCTCACACAACTAATATAGACTTGACAGTTCCACAGAGTAACGGTGTATTATAGGAACGTGCCACATTTTGGCACAATGTTACACTACACCAGATACAAACGCAGCGTTATCAGGCCTTGTTTATGTGCCACATGTGGGTGTTAGGCTTCCCACCTGCCGTGGGGGAAAGTTTCTTTGTCAATTTACTGTTTATTACTTCCTCATGGCGCCACGGCGGCTTCTTTCTTGGTGCGGACTAAAATGTCTCTTGTAGGTAGCACCTACCTTAATTTCATTTGTTTAATACTAGCATCTACTCGTATACCACGCATACGTGTGGTATACGAGTAGGTACTAGTACACGCATGATCACCTCCGCGCCTCCCCCCCTTAAATATACATACTCATTCACGTACATTAAAAATATTTTTGTGTATAAAGTCTTAGAATAAGGTATCGCACGGGTTTCGAACATTTATTAGGATTATTTTAGGAACCCAGGTACTCCATCTATCTATACTTATATTAAAGCAATAAGAACGAAATAGCTGTACAAAGATAATTTAAAAAAAATGGTCTAGGGTACTTAAAATAAGCTGCTGAAGCATTGATCGTGGTCACGAGATGACTGAACTAGCGGGTGTCAGCGTCGAGAAGCTACTGAAGCATTGATCGTGGTCACGAGATGACTGAACTAGCGGGTGTCAGCGTCGAGAAGCTCCTGAAGCATTGATCGTGGTCACGAGATGACTGAACTAGCGGGTGTCAGCGTCGAGAAGATGATAAAATTGATCGAATAGACGAGGTAAATAAAAATTTAGTTCTCAGCGCGATTAAGTCCCGTTTAAATATATAACTACTTATGGTCAAACGATTGCATAGACAGTAAAAAAAAACAAAAACAAATTCCGTCCAGCCGTTATCACGATAAAGCTCCCCAAACAAACAAGTAAACACACAACGACTTTTAAACATTGGTATGGATAAATATAAATAGGTAGGTAGTATTATATTTTAAAGTAGTAAAAGAAGTATCGACGTGACCGTGCAACCAGGCACGGGAGATATTGCTCTGGCAGAATTTATGTTTGGATCTTTCCGTTTCATAGTAACTTGCATATACGAGTACATACATCCAAGGGCTCAAGTCAAATAAGTACATCAAACTGCTCCTACATCGTAGTCTATGCATGTTTGGAAACTCAATCACTACAATCACTGCCGAGATGGATGCCGACCTCAAACCCCGATACTGCTCATGGGAGATTTCAACATGGATCCATGATACAAGGAAAACTCTTGGCTTACGCCATATCTGAGAAAAGAATACGGTCGCATGGTTTCATCGACAACTCTAAGGAACACCACGATAGATCACACATACGCCAGACACTTGGAGCCTTAATATAATAATAATAATAATAATACATTTATTTGACCATAAAGTTTTACTACAGTAACATATATATTTATATCGTATTTTAGCTATCATATGCCCATAATTCATAATTCGTGAATTATACGAAGTAATATGTAATTCATAAGTTTTCATCCTACTACTACATATTAAAAATAAGCACAAATTAAAAATGTATGTGTGCCCCTCGCCTCACCCCCATTATATCTAAGAAGCATCACGATCACATCAGCTTTCAAACAGAAACAAAACGCATCAAAATCGGCACATTCATTTGGGTTCTACGATCCCGAAAATTATAGCTAAGAAAGAACCATCTCGATCACATCAGCTTTCAAACAGAAACAAAACGCATCAAAATCGGCACATTCATTTGGGTTCTACGATCCCGAAAATTATAGCTAAGAAAGAACCATCTCGATCACATCAGCTTTCAAACAGAAACAAAACGCATCAAAATCGGCACATTCATTTGGGTTCTACGATCCCAAAAATTATAGCTAAGAAAGAACCATCTCGATCACATCAGCTTTCAAACAGAAACAAAACGCATCAAAATCGGCACATTCATTTGGATTCTACGATCTCGAAAATTATAGCTAAGAAAGAACCATCTCGATCACATCAGCTTTCAAACAGAAACAAAACGCATCAAAATCGGCACATTCATTTGGGTTCTACGATCCCGAAAATTATAGCTAAGAAAGAACCATCTCGATCACATCAGCTTTCAAACAGAAACAAAACGCATCAAAATCGGCACATTCATTTGGGTTCTACGATCCCGAAAATTATAGCTAAGAAAGAACCATCTCGATCACATCAGCTTTCAAACAGAAACAAAACGCATCAAAATCGGTGCATTCGTTTGGGAACTACGATCCCGAAAAATATAGATAAGAAAGAACCATCTCTATCACATCAGCTTTCAAACAGAACAACCGCATCAATATAGGTCCATTCGTTTGGGAGCTACGATGCCACAGACAGACACACGGATACATACATATACACACATACACACACCGCCTAAACTTACAACACCCCCATATCTTTTTGAGTTCGGGCGTTAATAAAGAACGTATAATAAAGCAGTAGGTAACAAAAAGTCTGTACAAAGAAGACCATAAAAAAATGGTCTAGGGGACTTAAAATAAGCTAATGAACAACAATATAACCTTTTTTTTAAATCGTGTCTGTTTGTCTGTTCGCGCATCACGTAAAAACTAGATCGCAATCCGATGAATAGAAGTCGAGTAATCGATAAAAAACTATTTGACTGCTGAGTGAAATTTGATATTTTGTACATTATAAGTACCTACTTTTGGTCCTGAAATAACACAAAAGTTACTTTTATCCCGAGAAATGACCACGCGGGCAAAGCCGTGGGTGACCCGCTCAGAATCAGCAAAATTCATGTTTTTGTGATCTTTAATTCGGTATAACTCGTGATTTGTACGTGGCGTAGACGTTTCACGACAAACCGCCGTGCACCCCGACACATCCCCACTCGCTTTTTTACCCAACTATGACTAATCTAGGGAAGGATAATGAGCTTGACAGTCTATGTATGTATGTATGTATGTACGTATTAGTATGTATGTGGATGTTCCACTATAGCGTTTGTCTGGAATAGATCGGTCTGAGTGATAAGACCGACCGACCGCCCACAATTGTGACACTTATTGTTAAACTGTATTTTTGATTATAATTTCTCGCTGTAATTTTGGTCTTTCAATAAATAATTAATCTATCTATACTTATGATAAAGCAATAGGAACGAAATAGTCTGTACAAAGAAGATCATTTATATTTATATATACTTATAATAAAACTGTAACGGGTCCAATTCTGTACATTGAAGATATTTTGAATTTTTCTATTGGAGGGTACTCTATATTCGATACTGAACCCAAAATTGTTTTTTTTTTTTCATTTTTGTATGTCTGTCTGTCTGTATCTTGGCTAGGCATCACGCCGAAACTACTGAATGAATTTAAATGAAACTTGGTATGATTTGAGTTCATACTACGAGGTAGGACATAGGATACTTTTAATCCCGAAAAATTAAAGGGTTCCCGCAGAATAGGTGTTGAAAGTTATTTAAAAGAACATGTATCACGCTGAAACTACTGGACGGATTTTGTTGCACCTTGGCGCAGTTATAGTTTATATAATGGGTACAAATTAGAGATAATTTTTATCCCAAAAACAAAGAGTTCCTGCGGGATAATATCCCAAATTCTGTAAATTGAAGATATGTTGTAATTATTTTTGGAGGCCGTTCTATTTTCAATACTAAAACCAAAACTGTATTTTTGAAATTTTTGTCTGTCTGTACCTTGGCAGCGCATCACGCCGAAAATACTCACTAAATTCAAATGAAATTTGGTTTGATTTGAGTTCAAACTTCGAGGTAGGACATTGGCTACTTTTCATCCCGAAAAATGAAAGAGTTCCTGCAGGATAGGGGTGGAAAATTATTTAAAAGAACACTTAGCACGCTGAAACTATTGGACGGATGTTGATCAACTTGACACAGCAGACATAGTTTATAAGATAGGTAAAAATTATGGATATCATTTATCTCGAAAAAATAAAGGGTTCCTGCGCGATATGGGTCCAAGTTCTGTTCATTAAAGATATTGTGAAATATTTTTTTGGAGGTTACTCTTCATTCTATTATAAAGCCTTAACTGTATGTTTCTCATTTCTGTCTGTATGTCTGTCTGTCTGTATCTTGGCTGCGCATCACTACTGGATGAATTCAAATGAAATTTGGTATGATTTGAGTTCATACTACGAGGTAGGACATAGGATATTTTACATCCCGAAAAATTATGGGTTTTCGCAGGATATGGGTTGAAAATTATTTAAAAGAAACTAATGGACGCGTTTTGATGCAGCTTGGCACCGTCTTAAGTTATAATTATGATGGGTACCTGGTACGTTTCGTTCCGAAAAATTAAAGGGTTCCTGTAGGATAGGTGTGGAAAATTATTTAAAAGTACAAAACGCTGAAACTATTGGACGGATGTTGATGCAACTTGGCACAGACATACGAGTATATCTATACTTATAATAAAACAATAATAGGTACGAAAAAGGCTGTAAAAAGAAGATAAATAACGATAATAAAATAAACAACAATATATAAAAAAAGTGTCACTCTGTCTGTTTGTTTGTATGTTTGTTTGTTCACGCATCACGTAAAAACTATTTGACCGATTGCGATGCGTTTTTCATTGTTGGATAGCTAAGGATTTGACTTATAAACTAGGGTACTTGGTATCTCTCTGATGAGTAGAAGCCGAGTAATCATTAAACAATATTTTGATGGCTGAAGGAATTTTGATCAAATGTTGGATATAGCACATAGAGTACTTTTAACCTAGACCTTTAGGTAGACTAGCTGATGCCGCGGGCATCACTATAATGTTGTAGGCGTTTTATCCAAGATTCGACTGACAGGAAGAAGATTAATGATTGATGACGCAGTACGCACCTTTTACGTAATTTAAGTACCTACGGTGACTATTTCCAATGAGTCACAAGTAAACACGCATAAAATTAAATTCAAGATACTATTGGAAATTTGTTGACAGTCCGAACCCAGGCCTTCGAGTCAACTTGGACGAATTGGTTCTTTTAAGAACCGTTGATTCAATGTTCATGACATTTGGAAGGTAATTAGGTGATAATAATGTTTATGTTCGTTTATGACCTTAATGGGTTTGGGTGTTGTTCAGATATCGGAGCGAAGTCCAAAATGGGGGTTAAAAATCCGTCAAGTCAAATTCGGTGACATATGGAGGGAGGGGTTTTAATTAAATTCACTAAATATTACTATGTGTTATAAGTTATAACCATAGATCTAATTGAAATTAGGATGATTAGGTATCAGCTTATTAGGCGAGGACCGAAAATTAGGTGTAACGAACACAATTGGCCTTCTTTGGCTTTAGTCAAAGCCACGTGTTAGCAGTGACTCATCTTTTTTGTTGTTGCACTTGTTGCACGTGAAGCACGACGGAGGGAATGTAGCTGTGTGGGTGTGTTTGATGTAGTTTATTCTGGTCCAGTTTTAGTTGACATGGTATTAAAGCGTGCCGTATCTTTCCCCCTTTAACTAGATCTATGGTTATAACCCAAAATGTGAAAAAAGTTTTACACCGCGAAGTCTCATTTCGCGGCCTATTTGGCGTCCTTCCTTTGGGTCTATTGTGTACCAAAGTGCTTATTATGTCAAGGAAAGATATTGGTAGACCAGTATATAATATTCATCCATAGATACTGGCACTCGTAATATTGGTAACTAGTGACTCGCCCCGGCTTCGCACGGGTAGCGCTCACGCCGCGGTATTTTTCTTACTTTTAGCATTTTTATACTCGTCGTATCTTCTAAAGATTCTAAAAAAATACGCCTGTAAGCGTGATTGAAAATGTTTGTCTGCAACAATCGTGGTGTTTTTTGACAGACAATTGCAACTCACGTCTTGTTATTATTTCGTTTCCATGGCAATATGGCATTCCGTTCTGTATTTTTAATATCTTGCGCATTGAGATATATACTGGGTTACATTATTGGAATTATAGCAAGGATCTCTAATTTAAAAAAAACTGCCTATGTTACTCGCTGATAATGCAGCTGAAAGATAGGTGAAATAAGTTTTCAAATCGGTTCTGTATTTTTTGAGTTTACCCATTACAAATAAATAATCAAACCTTTCCTCTTTATAAAATTAGTGTAGATGGATAATGGACAACTGATCAACTGATCAGTGTTGAGTTGATTGCAGCAGTGTCAGTGACCCCGCTTTCCTCCGCGGTTCACTTACGAAGTGTACCCGATTTGTTCTACCACCGACCGACCATGCTAGACCACAAACCTTTTATACTACGTTTAGATTCGAGGAAGGGAATGAGGCCGAAACAATCAGTGGTTTGATTGATGTTGGAAAAGCTTTTACTGTGGATTGAGTAGGTAAGCAAGAAGCTATTAAAAAGGTACATATGTAAGTAGGAGAAAAGGTGAGTAGGTTACCTGTCTACCAACTTACCTTTTCACACGATTGCCTTAAAAAGGATTGTACCTAATGTGTTTAGAGTACATGCATGTATATAAGTGAGTTTCTTTGTTCTACCATAAGTTTTAAATGCCTGAACAGATTTGGATGTATGGGGTAATGCAAATGCTTTCGAAAATGCAAATGCTTGCTTTTCTCGGCAATGTAGACTTGTAGGTACACCTGTAAAGCTGAAAAGAGAGTTGATGTTGCTGTTGGTGTAGTTTTTGTTTTAATGTACAGTCAATAAACTCCACTTACACCATCACAACTTATATCATCAGATCAGCGTCTATCTACAAAGCAGTCCAAACATACAGTGTTTATCTATAAATTTTAAAGGGCTAGAAATAGTTTCAACTTTTGTAACAAAACTTTATAAAACAAATGAATGTCAATTGTCATTTTTCCCGCGCTCTATTCGTGACCGCTGGCGGGAAACGTCAAATTATGGATGCGTTCAGAAACGACGCAGCCGACCAGAACATGACGAATTACGTGCGCTCTCGAAAGCCGGTCCCGTAATTATTGTGGACAAGACACTTTTTGCCCCTGACAAATAGTAAGAGCGTGGAATGAGAGAGGAGCTTTGTGTCGCTGGCGCGCTGCTAATGACACTCGTGGACGACCCAGCTCTAATATTACTATTTCTTTTGTACCAGGAGCAGGCGGGGCTGCGTTCGCATCTCGTCTGGATGGGACATCGACCCCCCTTTATTTGTTACATTACTCGAGCGTTAATATGAATCGAATGAACGCCAGAGATGGGCTCAAATTTCCTTAGCCACGCCACAAGCCGGCTCTACGCTGTCACGCGAGCCTCTTTTGATGGATATAAAATTATTTATGGTCGGTTTAAAAATATGGGTACAAATTACACAGGTTTTATCGAGTTTCATACGTGCCTAATGGCTATTTTTGGAAGACACTGTGTCGAGTATGGTACTGCCAAGAATACAAAATACTGAGAAGACTTTTAACAGCTCTAATAAATATGTCCAGTCATTAAATTCTAAGAAGCGTAATCCCTAAATTACTTGATGAGAAAGGTTTTTTCGTGCAACTGTTTCGACACCTTGTAATTCTATAATCATGTTGATTTTTCTCAGAATCCTGGCGTGCAACATGAGAAGCCTCTTTGGTGGTCACCGTGAATAGTGAAGCCTTTATAAAAATTACAACAATCTTCTCGTGTCCACTGTCCGAAACCGATGCAACCACTTGTGGGAATCGCATCCGAATTTGTGCAATACGCTTGAGTTGCGAAACAGTCCACTCCACCACTTACTTATCATTTTCGCTGCTTCTGATTGGCGGGACAGTTCGTGTATTACCTATATAGGTAGCTTTCGACATTCCTGGCTCACACCTTTAGGATGAAATTCCATAGACCACAATAAACTTGACAGATGCTTATTCATTTTCAAGCTAACTGTGGCTTAACCGTGGATCGAATGTTGGTGAACTCCAGCAGCAATAATCTGGAGATAAGTATGTCAGTTGAAACATATATGGTTCAACTGACATATGCTAGGTTTGCTTCAAAGGCAGACAAGAGATTGGAAGCACACAAAATATGATCTTAAACAGCTAGAAATATAAAACGAAAACAAACATTGCAATCTCGTGACCTTAAGAAGTTCGAATGACAGAACTAAAACCACATCTCGTCTGTCATCTCGTGCTCTTTGGCCGAGTGAATTTACTATTGATGCTTAGTTAGATAGTACAAGGACAAGCTCTAGGTCATCTCAATAAACCAATGTGTTCATAAAGTTGACACGCAAGTTAACTATAGAAACCGTCAGGATTGGAGCGATGTGGGTAGACCTTATAAATCAGGTTTATTCTGCAACTATTTATAGATTTTTACCGGTCGCTGCCATAGCAACAAACTATTTAAATAAAACGTAATAAAAATATGAAGGAAACATTTTGAGGATTCGATAGGCCAATTTAGCTACCTATCGTAAAAATAATAATTCAGTCCGTTGCTGGTGAAAAAGTAAAAAGGTCAGTTATTTCACAACTGCCCAAGAAAGGAGTGTAATGTTTTCAGGATTCATGTATGTATGTATGTATGTATGTATGTATGTGTGTTTGTATGCACGTATGTATGTAAGTAAGTATGTGAGTTTCTTTGTTAACCATAACTTTTAAATGCTTGAACTGATTTCTGATTATGGGATATCGTTAGAATCTTTACATCATCCCGAGTAACATAGGCTATAAAAAAAATGAAAAGTTCGTATTTTGCCAGGCAGGCGTGTTTTTCTCCTACTTATGGTACTTATTTTAGATTAATATAATAAAATGTAGTGCGCCAGTGGCATTTCACTTCACATCACACACCACTCGCACTCCCGATCTGGCATCGGTGGCGAGTGGACGTTCTCTTGGAGCTGTGTTCCTTTTTACTGATAGATAATTTGGTTGTTTTACTCTAAATCCAAGGCCTTGACTAGTGGACACCACAGACATAAGGTACTTACGATGGTCATAAATATTGTATATAAACTGAAATAGAAATTCTACGGTGGCACGATATAGCCTTATTAGTTTTATTAAACTCAAAATCTAAATAGAGACTATGACTTGGCTTGGCACCATAGTAATTATTGATTAATCGATATTGATTGATCCTATGTATCCAATAATTCAAATCTTTTAACCTCCTACTAGAGCAATTCTGCTAAATATGTACCTACGTACTAAACACACACACACGTACACTACACACTACATGCAAAGAGGAGAGGTTCTCAATGCGACTGTTTTTTTTTTGGAAAACAAATACCTACCTACCTACAAGAATGTTTAAAAAAGTAAACTGGGTATGCTAATTTTTTTTAAAGTTACCTTTATATCTCCGATTGGGATTACCTATAGATTTTATTTAAAAGGAAAAAGGTAAACCTCCAAACGCTCCCATAATTATATAAATTTCATGAAAATTATTTTATTGATTTTTTAATACCTTTATTTATGTAAATCCGTTTCAATTAGGGTTTTGGTTCATTTAAAAATATTTAAGTATTCATTAATGTATCCATACCAATACATAAAATTGAAACGTTGTCTGTTTGTTTGTTTGTTTGGGGAGCTTCCACGCGAGAACGGCTGGACGGATTTTGATGAAATTTAGAATAGAGATAGCTTATACCCTGGAATAAAACATAGGATACTTTTTATCCCAGAAAATTGTAAGTTTCCCCGGGAAAACTGGACAATGTTAATTACTCACTGTAAGGAATGGAACATCACATAATAGTCTGTGGGATCCATGAAAACAAAATAACAAGGCTGTCAAAAAAACATCAAGAGCATTACCTACTTTTGTATTGGTTTTTAATATCCTAGAAGAAAATAGGATGTTTTTTTCGCGATAAACAGTAGTCCGCGCGTACAAACTCGCGGGCGGTAATTTAGGTAATTGACATTATAATACAACTATTTGATCATTGTTCGCTCAACATTTACCTTAATAAAACTGTGCAGCCTAAACAAATTTAAATATTATTCACAAGCCAATAAATTATAGGTCGTTATTATAGAAAATGTTAATCGATTAATATATAGCTGATAAATGTATTCCAGTGGTATATTAATCTCTTCTTTGTCGCATTAATAATAAACGAACTTAAGTTTAAAGTTTTTTTCTTGATATAAGAGGTAATATTGCCACAAGGATCTAGACCAAATATTTAAATAATATAACTTTGGTACGAGTACCTAGTTAATTATTCAGTTGTATTTTGGGTTGTATCACTTGTAATATGTTGTTGTTGACAGACTAACTCTGTGTCGTTCAAACATTTTTGATATTTTGAATCGTACCAAAAAATATTATCGATCTCTATACTTTCAGATATATATATTCCTTAATCCATACCAATATATAAAAGTAAAACGCTGTCTGTTGGTTTGTTTGTTTGTTTGTTTGTTTGGGGAGCTTTCACGCGATAACGGCTGGACGGATTTTGATGAAACTTGGAATGGAGATATCTTATACCCTGGAATAAAACATAGGATACTTTTTATCCCGGAAAATTGTAAGTTTCCACGGGAAAACTGGAAAAACTGTAAAAATGTTGATTTCTCGCTGTAAGAAACTGTTGGCATGGAAACGAAATAACAAGTATGTCACAAAACATCAAGCTAGTGCTATAACTAATTTTCTATAGGTTTTTAATATTCTAGAAAAACATATGATGCTTTTTTCGCGATAAACAGAAGTCCACGCGGACGAAGTCGCGGGCGGGAAAGCTACTTTTAATATATTTTAAATATCTAGTAGTAATAATAAATTATTTAAATAATAATGTTAATTAGCATAGTAATTAAACATGTATAGCGCCCTAAACTTTTGCGATGCCTGAATAGGGCTACTAAGTTGTAAGTACTAGAATAAGACCTTTTGTATGTTATAAGTACGCTTAGTTATGCAAATAAGGAAACTAAATACAAAATATGGGCGCCCCGGGCGCCAAAGACCGTAACGTAATCAGTTAAATTATTTAAGTTTTTAAAGTTTAATTTGGTAGGTATATTAATTGCTCGCAGTAAAAACGTATATTAATAATAGGTACATACATACCTCGATGCCTACGCGTTGTTTTAAAATTAATTCACTTTATGACCTCACAACACCACGCTAAAGTGTTGTTACTCTAAGTAGGTAGTGTTCGTCATTGCTCATAGTAACCTACATTTTTTTTTCGTTCAATAGTTTAGCTGCATACCTATGCTACTACTACTACTTACTATCTGACTGTACCGTACAAAAATAAGAATAGTGAAATGGGGTTAAATGTATGAAATAATAAAAAATTGGTAGTTTCCGAAATGACCCTTTTGACTAAGTATTTTAAAAGGTTCCCCTAATGGGAAATAGCAAATAAAACACACAAGTACCTCAGTTGGTTTATCTAAATCTAATCCATAGTGGTGTCGATTCTGTTGTTCCCAACTAGACTAAACTACGCTAAATTTAAGTTTAGTCCTGTCAAACAGATTATTTTGTTACGAACTCACTAAACTAGCCTAAATTTAGCTTTCCGACTAAATTTAAATTCTGCGATGGAACTAAGGGACTTGGGAGAGCGGGTGGGGTGGAGGTGGGGAAAGAGACACTCGGGATTAGGGGTAAAGTGAGGGGGGGGGATTAGGGGAAAAGTGAGGGGAGGGTGAGGGGAAAGTTGGAGAAGGTAGGGGGAAGTGAGAGGAGTGTGGTGGAAGGGAGGGGAGGGTAGGGGAAGTGAGGGGAGGGTAGGGGAAGTGAGGGGAGGGTAGGGGAAGTGAGGGGAGGGTAGGGGAAGTGAGGGGAGGGTGGGGGAAATTAATAAAAAGTGACGGGAAAGGAGGATAAGTTTCGAAAAAGTGAGGGGAGGGTCCCCATCCTCCCCTCACTTTTAGGTTGGAAAATATGAGGGCAGGATGAGGTACTAAGTTACCCTAACCTTCCTTCACTTTTTCTTTGTCTTACTCCACCCTCCCCTAATCGCCCTTATCCCCCTCCCTCCTAAACCGGGTGGGGGGGTTTCCCCGCTCTCGGCCGTGCACAATGCAACACACCCTCTCTCTCTGCAAGTTTTTTAGTTTACTTAAAATGATGAAATAGATTTTACAAATCTCTACACTAAATTTAGTTTTAGTGTAGTTTAGTTTTAGTGAGTGAACAACAGAATTGAAACCATTGCCTTATAAATTAGAGGAATTGAAATATCGGTCTATACTGGCCTTCAAATCTAAGTACTTACCAATTTTTTTTTTTTTTTTTTACATTTCTTGGTTCTTTCTCATCGGATTGAGATACCAAGTAAACCAGTTTTAAGTCAAAATATAAGCTATCCAACAGTGAAAATCGCATTACAATCGGTCCAGTATTTAAATACCTACCACACTTTTAAAATTAATAGTTTAGTTAAATTAAATTGCTTGGCTCTTACTCATCGGATTGAGACACCAAGTACACCAGTTTTTAAGTCAAAAGCTAAGATATTAAACAGTGAAAATCGTATCGCAATCAGTTCAGTAGTTTTAACGTGATGTGCGAACAAACAGACATTAATTGTGTGGTACTGCATTTTAAAGGGCAGTGTACTCTTATATGAAATACAATATATCTGTAAAATTTTCATAAAGTAACGATCAAATTGACGTCACTTCGTACAAAAAGCTTAGTACATATGACGTGTTCAATAACCGGAAAATTCGACAGGCTCGCGGAGCGGAGGCGGAGGTACCTTAATCTTGCTTAACCATGGAAGTACGTAAAATACGTAGGTGCATGGGTACTATGGGTAATAGGTACATACTGTGCCTACTAATAGTGCAAGGTTTTATGTGATACATACATAAAGCTTAGCTGGCTAGCTTACCTACGGTATAGAGCCAATTAGTTTATTTGTCTCCAAACTGATACCTCTATAAACGCAATATTCTGTGTCTAACTTTGTTGAAATATAAGTACTTAGGTTAATTTTTTCCTGGAATAACATAGCTAGCTGAAAGCCGCCATATTCGTTTTCTTGACACTTCTTATATCCCAAAGCATTCTCGTGATCAAAAGAAAACATTGATACCTCATTTATCAATATCCATTAAGCCGTTTAGGCTGTAGGACGCGCCTAAGAAACGTACAAACAAAACACCATATACCTGTAAAAAAAACACATGGATAAATCTGAGGACGCAGCTAGTTTAGATATATAAATCTTGCTCGTTTAGGTCGGTATCCCCTTAGTTTCTAGAATACGCGTCGGATACATTCCTATAGAACACTTCAAGCGTTCCTAATCAATTAGAAGTTTAAATCATCTGCCGTAACATTGTGTAGGTACCTGCGTCACTTCTGTGGTGACGCAAGTCAATCAGGCGTTATTGATAAAAGGATTTTTATGCCTGTAACGAGTACATTAGTCACATCTTCATTTGACACGCACACGAATAATATAAATATCTATCTATACACATAATAAAGCAGTAAGTTCCAAAAAAAAATGGTCTAGTTAAGGTACTTAACACGATGACGGACCGTAAACCTCTCCAGTTGACCCTGATACGACACTTCTAATTTTCATACATTGCATAGTATAGTCGTACTGTCACAATACAAACATGCGTGTTTTTTCTTTTCTTTTCTCTCTGTTTGTCTGTATGTTTGGTCGCGCATCACGTACAAACTACTAGACGGATTGCGATGGGTTTTCACTGTTGAATAGCTTAGGGTTTCACTTAAAAACTGAGATACTTAATATCCAATCCAATGATTAAACGCCGAGCAATTGATAAAAAACTATTTGACGGCTGAACGAATTTTAAAGATATTGATATATAGGATATTGTACTTTATAGGTATTTTTGTACTTTATAGTCCTGGAATAACACGTATGGGTTATAATTGAGAGATTCAGGCGTTACTTTGCGGAAATCCATATATAAAATGAACAAAATAAAAATATGTAGCTTACTTCCGCCAAAACTGTAAGTCAGACAAATGAGAAATGGTAAAATTAACACAAGTAAAACCCCACGCTAAACAAAACCCTACCCAAAATTGAACTAATGAAAAATATAAATGAAATGAAAGCTAAGGCCTGGAGGCCAGAAGAAACACTTATATACAAATAATACACAATTATATTAAATAATTATTATATATTAATTATATTATATATTTATTATATTATTATTGGGGGTTTTTTATTGTGTTTTTTTTACACAATAAAAAACCCCCAAGCTAAACAAACCCTACCCAAATACAAGTATCGAAACACTTATATATTCATATACATATAATATAAAAAACACAATAAAAACATATACCTCGATCCAAATACCAAACGTCTGACATCAATACGATACGTGTTTCGCCTCTTGTCCTCTGGCCTCCAGGCCTTAGCTTTCATTTCATTTATATTTTTCATTAGTTCAATTTTGGGTAGGGTTTTTTAGCGTGGGGCTGTACTTTTATGATATATTTTAATTTTACCATTTATCATTTGTCTGACTTACAGTTATGGCGGAAGTAAGCTACATATTTTTATTTAGTTAATTTTTTACGTATGGGTTACTTTTAAATGAAATGACCACGCGTGTAGAGTAACCTGAGTAATAGAAATTCCCCCGTACGTACTCCAAAAAGGGACAAAAAGGGCTACTGAATTTCTCCGCCTTATTAGATCCGATTCCGATGGTAATTTTTTTATTTGAAAGTAACTTTACGTTGGTCTCATAAAAAATTGGTGAAGATCTGATTAGGATTATCGGCGAGATGAGCAGAATAGCTCTTCAAAATGCACTGAATTTAAAAAAATAAGCTTTTAGATTTCTACTAGTGGAATCAGCCCTTTCTTTACCTTACTAGGTAGGGATTGATGGAGCAATAAGGTAGGTAACTAGATGGCGCTAGTCTGTACCGCTAGATTATTTGCAAAAAAGTTTGTGCTCGAAAGGTCTGCAGCACTCATAGCCTCTAGATTATTTTGTGGTACCTATGACTTAAAAACTGGCGTACCTACTTGGTATATCAATCCGATGAGTAGAAGCCGAGCTATCGATATACAAATAATTGACGGCTGAACGAAATTTGGTATATTGTATCTTATAGCTACTTTTGGTCGAATAACATAAGTAATTTAGATACTTCTCAGAAAAATGACCACGTGTGCACAGCTAATTAATAATAAATATTAAAATATGTTTCGGTATCAACATAAATATGTCTGTCATGTCATGGTTTACCTACCATACCTAATCGTCGTACTATTATTTATTCAGTGACCTAACATATTTATATCAGCGATCCCAGTATACTGTACCACTGCTACTATTAGTTCTATAGCTATGTAATGGTACATAACATTTATACAAAAATAACCTGTAATTTCTCTATAAGTGAATTTGTAAATTCTTCTGAGAAAATAAATTCTCCAACCGTATATAGGTACCTAAGTATAAACCGTTCTTAATAAACCTTATCAGAATAGTGATCTCATGGTCATGCCCATGTTTAGGTACAGCAGGTATAGCGTAAATGCTCTAAAGTCACACGGATTCTATTGTAGTCAGCAATGTGCCCACTTTTCTACAAAAGTCATGGGGCTTTTGTGGCTGAATCTACATTTGGTCAGAATTCACACGAGTGTACAAGAATATGGGGAGATTCTCGTACTACACCGAATACTAATGTACTAGGTACAGTTACCGAGGGGAGGCGAGTCAAAAGCTCCAGAATTCCTGACAATGTCCAGCAAAATATGCGAAAAGATTTCAGTTTATCTGCCACATATTTAGAATTAATTGAAATCATTATTAAAAGTACAATGAGCGGAATTATTGCTAATAGCGGTCTCTTCCAGTCTATCGTTTAAGGAGAGAAAAGATCAGCCGTCAGTTGCCTAAACCCACGAGCTAAAGAGCTGGCTCCTATGATTAGTTTTTCTTATGGTTACCTAAGTAGTGCTAGGAATAGTTAGTAAATATTTATTAGTTTTTCTTTGCTCTTTCAGTTTTACGTCAGGTTTTGTGGACCACTTGAATCTTCGTACTGAGGACCTGAGAGAATCCGTAACAGCGACAGCTAGGCTGTGGCCATATACTATATATAGTAAGTTAAAAAACTATAATTTAAAAAACTACTGTATCGTAGAAGTAAAAAATACAGGTCCAATAAGGAGTTTCTTGTTTCGTAGCTCTATTAAGGTAGATATACATCCAACGAACACGTTTTAGCAATTTAGCGTAAATCCACGTTTGTGAATTGGTTTATCGGAAACTCCAAAGCCTCGGGCGCGGGAGGCCTGCAAGTTAGAACGGCGAAGGCCGGCGGGCGCCACGCACCATTTCCCCACGACCTGATACCGTAGCCTACGTAATAACGGGACCTTTATCTATGAGTATTATATAGATTATTTAATTAAAGCTCTACAGCTCTGAGGTGTTAGTTCTATATACAGCTGTGTGTGTACTGTGTCCATAGTGAAGATTAAAATTAGAGGCAGGCTCGGAAGTTGTATTTAGTGTCGGAAGCCAGCTACTGGATAGACACCACTACCTCCTACGGAGTTTTGTGGGAAACGCCTAGAATGTTTAAATAAACGGACTCCACACCGGCAAATCAAAAGTAAAAATAAAAAAATAATGAAAAAAGTTTATTAGCTGCAAAAATTATACAAAAACACACGTTAAACATAAAACTAAATAATTATAATGGTTATGGTTATTTTGCAGCAATTCTTAATCTTGTGTTATATATCTTTTCGTTCTCACTAGGCAAGCCTGTATCGAGGTAACTTGGGTTCGAAAATAGCATTGCCTTTATTGTAACCTCAGTAACAGACTTGAAAAAAAAAAAAAAAGAAAACGTATAAAAAATAACTCTGAAGGTATATTATAAAAAGACAGAAATTCCAAAAATAAATAAATATATATATAGTTATATTATAATTATTATGTATAGTATATAAGTAATACATGCAAAGTGCATGTAAGCATCCAATATAATATGCCGATCCTCTCGCACGCACTAGCCTCACGCACACATTTACATCAAATTACATCGCAACAAGATCTAGACCTACATAGTTAGTCGTGATAATTCCGTCAAGTTCTCATCAAAAACAATGCAGTATTTTGTGATGACAACTACAAAACACCACAGATTATCCACTCAGAACTACATATTCAGCCACCATTTGTTATGCTTCACTCGTTTGTTTGACGGTGTTTTGTATTCGTATTTTTTTAAACATTATTGGGAAAGAACATACTCGTTTTTTTTATTATAGATCAACACAGTCTGATTTTTGAGAATGCTAGTATTTTAATGATAGCCATAAAGTGTGTACGAGTGTGCGTTTTAATTAATATATCGACTTATTATACAATAAAAAAATATAAAAAAATGGTTTCCCCCATTTCGTAACTAGCTATACAATAGAGCTACAGTAAAACACGCACGCACGCACGCACGCACGCACGCACGCACGCACGCACGCACGCACGCACGCACACACACACACAGTACAGTACAGGAAATGGGGAAAACCATTTTTTTAGTTCAGTGAGCTATAGAGAGAGCTATGCTTGGAGTTTCTCGGAAGGACAAGATTCGTAATGAAGATATCCGACGGAGAACCAAGGTAACCGACATAGCTCTAAGGATAAGCAAGCTCAAGTGGCAATGGGATGTTCTCATTCTGCGGCTGAGCCCAGGTTCAAATCCTGACCGGGGCAAACATTCGTACAGACAGTAAATAAAGGCGGAGTCGGTGTGTTTATGCGAACAAAATGTTATAAAATACCGACTCCGCCTTTATTGACCGAGCGAGCGCGAAGCGTCTCCGTTTCAGCTTGGGCAAAAATGCTTTCGTATATTTGGATGTCTGTCCGGCTGTTCTCCAACCGATCTAGACGAAACCTGATATACAGGTTTAACGAATTTTTAGAATTTTTTAGTGTTCAGAGATTTCTGATTGGGGGGGGGGGGGGTACTTCCCCCAAAAAGGGGCAAAAAGGGGTCTACTGAATACCGCCTTATTAGATCCGATTTCGATGGTTCTTTTTTTATCTGTAAGGTAACATTAAATTGGTCTCATAAAAATTTGGTGAAGATCTGACGAGGATATTCGGCGTGATGAGCAGAGTAGGTCCTCAAAATGCAGTAAATTTCTCACTTTTAGGTTTCTTCCAGTGAAATCAGCCCTTTAGTTACTAGTTAGGGATTGATGGAGCACCTTGCTTATTAATGTTAGTTGTACAATAAGGTATCTAACTAGATGGCGCTACTGTGCACCGCTAGATTGTTTGCAAAGAAGTTTGTACGCGTGAGGTCAACAGCTCACATAGCCTTAGTTACTGTCTGTACGAATGTTTAACCCGGTCAGGATTTGAACCTGGGTTCAGGAAAGATGCACTACCAACTACGTCACAATGTCTACATTTATCTTAGTTAAATCATCATCATCATCTGATAAGAAAGTTTCAAGCAACTATATCTGAGCTAACTATATCTGATACGAAAGTTTCAAGCAACTACGGATGTTGCAATCACAGTTGAACACGATGGTTAACCGCTGATGAGTTCTTAAGCTTTGCTGGTAGGTACAGAGCACAAAGACTTTACACTCTGTTTAACAGAACTGTATGTAAATTGTAAGTAGGTACATGCAGTTTGCATATTCCAGGGTAATTACAGGCCTTATTGTTGTACACAATGCCGTTATTTATTATTTCAATTTCACAATATATTGTGTGGGGAAACAATGTAACCTATGTACAACTTTCGATTCTTGTTATAAATTGCCACACCGATGGCTTCTGATTCATTGTGGAGCAGCTTTTCTCATTGTTAGTACGTTTCTTTGAATTTCAGCGAGATACTTTAAAATGAGTAACTAAAAATTTTACTTTTGATATGTATAAGAAAAAAAACCGTATACCATGTATACGTTTACACGGTACAATAATATAAACTTTAAAAAAAAGCAAAAACCGACTTCAAAATGAATAAAATAATCTTATCTGGGAAACAGTTAAGGAAGTCTGTTCCGTTGATTTGGTTAGATTTAAGAAAATTGGGCTTCCTTAACTGTTTCCCACATAAGATTATTTTCATTTTGAAGTAGGTTTTTACTTTTTTTACACGACTGAAAATGACTGAAAATAACAGAAAAAAAGAGAATTATGTTTTCAGCATTCATGTATGTTTGTATGTATGTGAGTTTCTTTATTCCACCATAACTTTTAATTGCCTGAACAGATTTAGACATAATTATGGGGTATCGTTAGAATCCTTACATCCCCCCGAGTAACATAGGCTTTTTCCAAAAAAAAACAATACTTTGGCAGTATAAAAAAAAAACTTCCAATTTTACAATATGGGTATCAAATTGTAGGCCTTGATAAGCACATTCCAACAGTATATAATTTATTGGCATAAGTTCATTTTTGCCCGGGCAGGCGTGATTTTTTAACTTTTATGCTAGTTATTTAAAGTTAATTTTATTTCCTTATTTTGAGTGGCATGAACAATACATGAACATGCGATTACAACAATCGCAAGTGACTTGCTGTTATCCATTGAGGAGTTCCTTTGTATCTCCCAAGGTCTTCATCAGATCTTCACCAAATTATATATTATATGGGACCATACTTAAAGCATAATATCCTATTCTATAAAATAAAAACTTCAAAATCGACCCACATTTGACGGAGATATCGTGTCATAAAGTGGGTGAAAGTTAATAAAATTAAATCATACCCTAATTTTGCACCTTTAGAGGTAGAATATTTTCATGAAATTTAAATGGAACTACCCCTGAGGCATACCCTATCCATTAAAAAAATAATTTTTAAAATCGATCCACAATTGCCGGAGATATCGCGTAACATACATACAAAAAAACGGGTCGAATTGAGAACCTCCTCTTGAAGTCGGTTGAAAATAAGTAGCCACCTATAAATTTTATTGAGAAATGGAGAGAGTTTTGTTATGCTCTCTGAATGTTTAGTTGACGCGAGGATGGTGCTCCGAGAATGTTTAGTTGACGCGAGGATGGTGCTCCGAGAATCATCGCACTGTGGATAAAGGAGAAGATATATCGGTCACTAGCTGCGCTCCGCAAGTTTGTTATGCTCTCTGAATGTTTAGTTGACGCGAGGATGGTGCTCCGAGAATCATCGCACTGTGGATAAAGGAGAAGATATATCGGTCACTAGCTGCGCTCCGCAAGTTTGTTATGCTCTCTGAATGTTTAGTTGACGCGAGGATGGTGCTCCGAGAATCATCGCACTGTGGATAAAGGAGAAGATATATCGGTCACTAGCTGCGCTCCGCAAGTTTGTTATGCTCTCTGAATGTTTAGTTGACGCGAGGATGGTGCTCCGAGAATCATCGCACTGTGGATAAAGGAGAAGATATATCGGTCACTAGCTGCGCTCCGCAAGTTTGTTATGCTCTCTGAATGTTTAGTTGACGCGAGGATGGTGCTCCGAGAATCATCGCACTGTGGATAAAGGAGAAGATATATCGGTCACTAGCTGCGCTCCGCAAGTTTGTTATGCTCTCTGAATGTTTAGTTGACGCGAGGATGGTGCTCCGAGAATCATCGCACTGTGGATAAAGGAGAAGATATATCGGTCACTAGCTGCGCTCCGCAAGTTTGTTATGCTCTCTGAATGTTTAGTTGACGCGAGGATGGTGCTCCGAGAATCATCGCACTGTGGATAAAGGAGAAGATATATCGGTCACTAGCTGCGCTCCGCAAGTTTGTTATGCTCTCTGAATGTTTAGTTGACGCGAGGATGATGCTCCGAGAATCATCGCACTGTGGATAAAGGAGAAGATATATCGGTCACTAGCTGCGCTCCGCAAGTTTGTTATGCTCTCTGAATGTTTAGTTGACGCGAGGATGGTGCTCCGAGCATCATCGCACTGTGGATAAAGGAGAAGATATATCGGTCACTAGCTGCGCTCCGCAAGTTTGCTCGCGTGAAATCTAGAGAAATCCTTCCTTAGTGCATTTCTACGATACTCAAGGAACATATCCTCCAAATAACAATGCTCTAGGTCCACTGGTTATTGCGTTGTCTGACAGTCAGTATGTCAACGGTACCATCATAAAAATAGGTATAAATAATTACGTTTGCTCGCAGTGTACCTAAAACGCAGTGTGCCTTAATCGCGTTGTGCCTAAACCAAACGCGAGGTAGGCATATTGAGATTTATGTCCATTGAGTTTTAGTTCAAGAGCGAGATAGACCCTGTGAGACTTAGGTTAATTGACTTGTAGTTCAATACTTAAAGCTAAATAAACTAGCCCTATGCGTTTTTTATTTCTACTACGCAAAGCAATTACGGTGACGGATTATTTATTCTACAGTAGGTACCTATGATGCCGTAAACAGAACGAACACTGTGGTTCGCGGGGAGAAAGCGCTATACAATACCCGCTGTTGTACTAGATGCGCCAGATACCGGGAACTTTGAACTCTGCTCTGCTAGTCGCGAACCTGTATACTTGTACTATTATTTATTCTGTGGCTGTATGGAAAGTCATTTATTCCGCTCGTGAGTACAGCGCGGGCGCCTTACTTTTCTTTTGGTTGGGAGATGCCTACTAAAGACATATTTTTATAGCAAGCCATCTTGAGTTTTAAACTAAAATGTTTAGGGTCATGGACTCATAACAGAAACATAATTATCAATATCAGTAATTGTATTGTTATTTTTCGTATACATTATTAGAATTTATTAATTGTATATTCTTGTTACCTACCTGTTTATTTTTTATTATTCTGTTATTTTCTTTTATTTTAATCAAATTACACTCAGCATGTTCATCTAGTTCTTTTGTTTTGTACATAAGTGTATAAAATTTAACTTTGTTATTATTCTTGATTAGCTCAACGCGAATCAAGAATAGGAATCTATTGTAAAGTGTAGGTATGTTATGATTTGTGCATGGTGTGTTCATCTGTAATTGAAATTGCATGTACCTAACTCCTAATATTAATGTTGTCATTAAGCACGTAACTAATCATGGAATTTTGTTAACGATCTTAATAATTATATACCAAAATATACTACACTTTTTACCTTTTCTGTATTTTCATTAAATTTCAGTCGCTGTTAGGAATAATAATTGTTCTATGCAAGATTCTTGGTTCTATGTCCATGCCTTCATATCAATCTGAATAAGAGGTCTCGAGGCCGCTTTTATGGGAACATCAAAACATTCATGCTCCACTGATCCAAATACAGAAAATAATTTTGAAGCAATTTATTAAAAAGAGACGGAGATAGAAAAACTAATAGCATCGCTCGAATGTTGTAGGGTAGCCAACTATATCTCTTTCACCGGACGGCATTAGGTAATGTTAGCATCTTGATTACTTATTTTTTGTTTCCTATCTATGTGTTACCGGCAATCTGTGTAATCCTTCGATGAAAGAAATTTATTTTATCGAAGGTATAATCCGGTATTCTATACAATACCCAGGCAATGTCTAAAATACCTAAAACGTTAAGGTAATGTATGAAATATTATTCATTTTATACTTTGCCTAGATATTCTATACAATACCCAATGCGCAGCCGACAATTTGTGTAATGTATGGTTTTCATGATACCAAAGGTGTTAAATGTGTTCAAACAGATAGGCATCCAAGGCTAAAAAAAAAACTCGCAGACAAAGGCGGGAGCGAAGCGTTTGTTTGTGTCAGGTTTAACCAAGGTTCCCAGGGTCTAACCGTACGACGGAGGACAAATGTCCGCGGCGCCGCAGCGCGGACAGGGTGGACAGAAGATTCTACTATAACGGTATACCGATTATGAACAAGCCAAAGCTGTAGCTTTTTGACTGCCGCAGGTGTGAGAAATAGGCAACTAGCTTCGCGAACAAAATAGGTATCCGTCGTTTGTGCACAGCCTTACATGTAGTAAGGACTTTTCAACCTAAATCGGGAATTATTTAGGTTGAAAAGTCCCTTATTAATTTTGCATTGAAAGTTAGGCTATATTTATGTTAAATATTTATTTTGGGGTTCGCTCAATTGTCATAGAAATTAGCCACACGCTTATCAGTCTTCGTCCTGTCTGATGAAACACATGACGGTTGGAGACCCCCAACAGGCGAGGTGGTGCGGTGGCTAGAGCTGTAATGATGCGGGATGCGGTTGGCGTAATGGCGCCCAGTCGTTCACCCCGTCGAACCTGAGGATACGAGCCAAGCTATCTTTTCCTACCGGAGAGCCTACTCGTAGATAGGCCTCTCGATAGAGAACCAATGTGTCTGTGGTGTGTGTGTGTGTGTGAGACAAGCACGCACTTTTTAGGTATTCTTGTCTGCTCCTAATAATAGATAGATAGATAGATAATACTTTATTATACACCAGTTTTCAAAAATTTACAATAAATAGAAACATCTTCTAACTAAAGTACAACGGGCGGACATAATTAAGCCTACGCATAATTATGACAGTATCAGTAAAAGACGATTTGGAGAATAAAAACACAGCCTTAAACCTCTCTAGCTTCAATGATGGGCGCGGTTGCTCTGTGGGCCGAAACTGTATGTATACATGTGGATGTTCCACCGTAGCGTCGCCCTTCTTGGCCTCTGGTGGATTTTGTCTATCGATTCGTCTTCAGGTACAGAGTGTCATAGGCTATTTTTATTACCCGACTAAGGGAAAGCAAAGGAAGGGTTCTGTGTTCAAATTTATTCCGATTTATACAACGAGGTACAATAGATTCGTATTCATTGAATAGTGAGTGAGTGTCATAGGCTATTTTTTACCCGACCGTAGTCGGGTTTTAGTTTTTGAACTTACGTCTTGTTTCTTATTGCAACGAAGCCTGCGTTAGCAAAAATAAATACATTATGTGAGGGTTTAATTCCTATACCTATATAAATTTAACATCTTTTTGTAAGGAATATACAGGATGGTAAGGAGGAATGGGACCTGTAGGGCGATTCTCACGAAGTGATATAAATATCACAGTAGATAAATGTCCAAAACTCCATACAGTTTTCGATATATATCTATTGTGATATTTATATCACTGCGCGAGAATCGCCCTCCTGGGCCCCAAATTCTACTAAAATAATTATAATGACAATTGTCAACAATATTCGCAAAATTTTCACTTTTACCTCTCAAAAGTGGAAGAAGCTACATTTTTGAAAATTTCACTTTTTTTTCGCTTTTAACAACTATTAAGAGGTAAAAGTGAAAAAAAATTAAAAATTATTGACAATTGACATTACAGTTGTTTAGTAGAATTGAGGCCTGGAGTTATACCTATATTCTGTGACTGGAGGGAAAGTAGGTACCCTCAATGTTGAAGTTAGCATATTTAACTCAAACATACATTATTTTTATAAGTAATACTACTTTTTTTTAAAGGTTACTAATAGTTAATTGAATAAAGTATCATAATCGTCAACTTATATCTGTCCAGTGCTGGACGTAGGCCTCTCCTAATGCACCCCACTGAGCTCGGTCTTCAGCTCTCCTCATCCATTTTCTTCCAGCCGTTTTTCGCAAGTCATCACTCCACCTGCACCCTTAGTAGGAGTTTTTATAGTTTTCGAATACGAGATGTAGTTTCGTTTAGTTCCATACATTTACTGGCAGCGCCTCTAGCAGGAATTTGCAGGAACTTGCAGAAACTGAAATCGGTAGTGAGTACGGGTTTTAGCAAATCATAGTACCTACTCGAATTCGATAAAAGTTTTCGAGTATTCTTTGCATTTTGGCAGTACGAGTTAACACTTTGACAAGTTAGCAGTAGTAAACTTTGACGTATTCGAACACTTTCAAAGTATTCTACTCGTTAGATAAATTTTCGTGAGAGCTTGCGATTTTCCCATTTTATTATGTTTACGAGGCACCTTGTGGATGCTAGCCTCGGTGGCTGTAGAAGCTGACAGCCGTGAAGAGGAGCGACAGGAGCTTGTACGTAGGCGGAGATTATTTACACCCAGCCGCATCTCAGACACTCACTTTGTGCAACGGTATGGGCTCTCTAGATGTTTTGTCTATTTCTGATAGACTCTGAGGGAAAATTCAAATCTCAGGTGCTCTCTCTCTCTCTCTAGAGACCAAGTTGAAAAAATCAACAAAAATCTAATTTCATTTTTTTCTCTTTTTTGTTTTGCACTGCTGTTACTGTAGTGCAAAACACTACCTCTAGATCTGTAATTTTTTTGTCATAATCGGACCAATAGGGGCGACGCTATGGTTGAACATCCACATATATACATACATACATACATACATACATACATACATAGACTCTTAAAGTCATTAGCCTTCCCTTGTTTCGCCGTACTCGGGTAAAAATAACTGCCTCTCATATGCTATATAACGGAGAAGACGAACATCGAGCGTACACAAGTGAAAGTTGCAAGCTTGTCTACGTTCAGGTACGAGTACAATCGGCGGACGGTGCGAAGAGAGCGGTGATGAGGACTTCGGCGGGAATCATCCAGCAGCAATGCGATTCAGCTAACAAACTGTAAAGTGATCGCTGCGCGATCGTCATCTTTCGGTGTGGCCATACTTAGAAAAAATAAAAAGCTGGGTAAATGTGAAGGGATGAAGGTTTAGGGAAGTGAGCGAAAGTGAGGGGAGGGTAGTGGGAAGTGGGCAGGTGGTGCGAAGTGGGAGAAGACTGAAAGGAAGGGTGGGGGAAGTCTGAAAAGAAGGGTTGGGAAGCAGAGGGGTGGACAGGGGGAAGGGTGGGGGCGAAAGTGAAATTGACGTCCTTTCCCCACCTTTCTCCCACTTCCCGCTTTCTTCCTACCCTCCCTTTTTTTCCCTGCGACCTTCTTCCACCATTTTTCACTTCCCTCTTTCTCCCACTCTGGCCCCACCCTTCCTTTTAGTCTTCGCCCCCACTTCGCACCACATGTCCCACCTTCCTCACCCTTCCCCGACATCCCCTACCATTCGTCCACTTCACCCTACCCTCCCCTCACTTTCCCGCACTTTTTCCAAGTTTTTTATTTTTTCTAACGGTAACGATCGCGCAGCGATCACGTTGCGGTTTGTTAGCTGAATCGCACTGCAGAGCGGTCGTGTCGCACGCGCACGTCGGGAATACCGCCTCCGATTATTCTACCTACCCTCATAGCAAATTAATATGATTTGGAATTAATACACTGTTAAGTTTGTACTTGTTCACATTAAACGTGTGATTCAAGCAAGTGTTAAGATAACAACAGTCAGTGCCTACGATTTATGAAACCTAACCTACACACAAAGCGCCCACAACTATATAAACCAACATCGATAATCCTGACGCTGCTTTATGACCTACCTGACCTTCCCCCGTCATATCTAGAGGTGGTTAATATAATACATAGCTCTTATTATAACGTTAAATTTATAAATAACTATAGTCGTTATAAAATATAATAAATTAATCCGCTAATGTTATAACCATATTTTTTTTACTTACATCTCAAATCTTTATCATTATTCGACAATTAGACAGCGATTTGCGACTCAGCGCCACAAAAGAAATACCGCGGCGTAAAGAGGAACTAACGTTTACATGTAAATCTAGGAAGTCACGTCGCATCATATTGCACAATCATAAATGACAAACTAGTACATTAAAAAACCATAGATGGCTCTAGTGCGCCAGCACGCGCCTTCCTGATATTGATTTATTTGATTGGAAGAAAATGCGAAACAAATTGTAGATGGCGCTAATCTCAATTCATTCACTTTCTCAAAGCTAATCGTAGACACACATTGAGCGCTCATTGGTTGAATTATAACGCAACGAGTTTTAACTGTAGCTTCGCGACGCGATGTGATTCGTGAATTAAACGAAATGTACAAAACGCGAAGTTATGTTATTGATTCGTTGATTTATTTAGTGTTATGTTCTGCTACATCAGCTGTTCTGCTCTATGAAGTAGTATGTTATACGTTATAGCCACAGCTATTAGCTTTTTTACGGATCAAGGAACTTACACATTTGTGAAACTTTATTTTGCAAAATTCTCGCTTTGAAGGATGAAAATATTGTAAATTCAACCAATGAGCGCTCAATGTGTGTCTACGATTACACACATTGAGCGCTCATTGGTTGAATTATAACGCAACGAGTTTTAACTGTAGCTTCGCGACGCGATGTGATTCGTGAATTAAACGAAATGTACAAAACGCGAAGTTATGTTATTGATTCGTTGATTTATTTAGTGTTATGTTCTGCTCTATGAAGTAGTATGTTATACGTTATAGCCACAGCTATTAGCTTTTTTACGGATCAAGGAACTTACACATTTGTGAAACTTTATTTTGCAAAATTCTCGCTTTGAAGGATGAAAATATTGTAAAGCTTTTATTTTATTTCCTTTTACTTGACTTTATTGTGTGAATTAATGATGTTATATAAAATCATTGGTGTAAATAGACTTTGTTAGTAGGGTTGTTTTAAGGTTGAGTGAATAAAAAATGACTACAAATTATAGTAATACGATGGTATGGAACTTTATTGAAAAGTCCAGTGATAACAGTAAACATGCAATCTGCTCCTGTTTTTAAAATGGGTAGAAACTGCCAGTTTATATTGAAGTAATGTAGATCGCGCGCGTCGTTTGTTATTCCGTGCCAGTCTCGCCGTTCTTTGATTCGCGTCTTGGCGTTCAAGTTCACGTTATAACGATAGCTTTTTAAATAGCTGGCTATATAAGTGTAGCTAAGCGCAAATCGCTCGTTAAAAAAAACTAGCCGTTATTCACACCTCTAGTCAAATCGATCGTTATATACGAATGAATCTGAATAAAACAAAATATATGCGGTGCATTATTTAATTGACTAACAAATTCATATAATTTCAAATTGACGAACATTTTAAATAAATATACATGTACATAATTTACAATATAATTGGGTATTTTACATTAGGTTAACTTTCGGCAGTTTTGTTGCATTAAGTATGTAAAACTAGTAGAACATTCAAATACATTTTCTATGTAAAACAATACAATAATATAAAAAAATATTAAAATTTATTTTTAAAGGCAAAAACGTACTCACGTATATTAGTTGAATGTCTGGCTGTGCGATGCTGGACACGTTCGCGAATGTTCCGCACCCACCTTGAGAAAGACTACTGGATGTGATCGAAACTATTCTTGGTTGGAATAATTCAACAAATACACGTGAGCAGCTCCAGCAACGTCAGCCTTTTAAAAAGTATAAAAACGACCTTAGTTTTCATAATAAAAGTTATTTTATAATAGAAATAATACAAAACATAATTATTATAATAAAGCATTATAGGCCACATTTAATTATATACAAACTCTAGTCACTTAAAAAAATGTCTTATGACCAAACATTAATGTTTATGTTGTAAGTACTTGTAAGGCCCTTTATTTATACATAATTCGTATCTACAGATAAATATAAATATAATTAAATTCACATCAAGAGCTTATTTGTAAATAAAAAAAAACATGTGGCTTTTGCCCAATAGTGGGACATTGTATAGGTTATAATTAACCTTGTAAATGTAAAGGCCAGTTTCAGAAAGGCTTAGTTAGGGCCGTCACACATCACAAAGACTCAATTGGACTCAAAGCAAAATATAACGCATTTACCAAAACATTTTACTAAATCGAGCGACGAGTAGTTCGCGAGTTCTACTTTTTGATAGATTTCAAAAAAAGGCACCTCCTTTTGTGAAATCGATTAAAAATTAAGTTCTAAGTTCGACTTTATCTCTTTTTTTTTGTTCAACACTGGGGAAAAAAGTAGTGGTGTATTTTCACCGATATCTCCGTCAAATAGGTGTCGAGTTGTTTTATTTGATGGAGTAGACCATCAGGTTGTTCCCACATAAATTGTATCCAAATTGGATCAGTTTTTTTAGTTATTAGTTACTAAATCCATTTGAGGTAGTATTTTTTCCTATGGTATTTTGTACAGCATTTGTGTTATTTTGTAAAATGTGCTGTACGTGACACTGCTGAAAATAAGAGCTTCAATAATATTGAAACTTCAATAAAGTTGAAGCTCTTTTTTCTTTGCTTCACTTTGAGTCGAGTTGGTGTTGAGATATGTGCGACAGCCCTAACTTATGCTGAAGTTCACCAACTTTAGAACCTTGGTTAAACCAAAGTTAACCTGAAATTTACATACATTTTTTGAGTTAGCGTTGTTTGGTTTTCTAATGTTGGTGAACTTAAGCAAATTAAAAGTTGACTCATCATATTTCAAACTTCGTCTTGACTGGAAAACCTGTTTACAAGATCGTAAATACAGATATAATTAAATGTTTGATCAGCTGACGTATCACTCAAATAAATTCATACAAAAGCATGTCAAATTCTGTTTTGGAAATATTAAACAAAACAAAAACTTTTTTCTCGTAATCCTTCTTTCAGTGACACAGATTTTGACTACAATACTTAGAAAGTTCAGCAATGAATTAAATAGCCGTCCGGAAACCGGCCGTAAGAATTACAAATAAATAACTACAACAAGAAACCTTGCAATTTCCGCTTATAAAATAAAATTGTTGTTTACGCCTTCACAGTTAATACATTTATATTATCTAAAGATTTCGCAACAACGAGCGATGTTGACCTAAGCTTGTTATACCCTGCGTTCGAGATGATGAGACGGCGTTATGGGCAGTTTCGACAAGCCGTTCACTTTGAACATTTTACACACTTTTGCAACTTTTGACATTACCGAACCTTTCCAAACCGAATGAAAAACGACCCAATGGATAACGGAATTAAGTCGATTTTCCAATGTCAACATGTCATCTAAACATGCAAAACGCACGCTGATCGAAAACGTTCAGAACGTTAATTTCAAATAGCTAATATTTAGCATTTTTAAGTTATTTTCGCCTTTTGCTACAAAGTGAACGGCCCCATAATGTTATACAGGCATCATCATCATTATCATACGTTCACTGCTAAACATAGGCCTCCCCCAACGAGTATAAGGAGCGCCTGTCGCTGTTGGCATCCAACGACTGCCGCCACTGTCACCAAGTCGTCGGTCCACTTAGCGCGGATCCGTCCCACGCTCCGTTTTTCTGAGCGTGGTCGCCACTAGAGAGCCTTTCCCAAATGGTTATCGGTTCTACAAGCTATGTGGACTGTCCATTGCCACTTCAATTTACTAATTCTGAGAGCTTTATCGGTAACTTAAGTTCTTTTGCGGATATCCACATTCAGTTTTTTTTATTATACTAGCGACTCGCCCCGGCTTCGCACGGGTATAATAAAAATAAGTGAAAAATTACAAATTCTCGCACACTCCACGTTCACTCCGCTTGGAGGGTTGGCGGGTCGCTAGTTATATATATATATAAACCTTCCGTGAAAATGTATCCAACTGATGGTGAAAACCGCATCAAAATCCGTTGCGTGGTTTAGGTGTTAGCAGCCAAACAGACAGACAGAGAGACAGACGCTTAAAGCGACTTTGTTTTATACTATGTATTGATGATGATTGACTAGCTGTGCCCGCGGCGTGCTCATTTTTCTGGGTCAAAAGTATCCTATATGTTATTCTAGGACCAAAAGTATCTATAATTTAGTTCAACCGTCAAATAGTTTTTTATCGATTACTCGGCTGCCACTCATCGGGTTGAAATACAAAGGACACCAAATTTTAAGTCAAAACCTAAGCTATACATCTGTAAAAACCGCATTTCAATCGGTCCTGTAGATTTTATGTGATGCGCGAACAGACAACGAGACAGATACGACTTTTTAAAATGATATATTCTTAAGTTGAATGATTTTAGCATTAACGCCTGCATAAAGAGAACATAGTATCTAATAATTTTCTAAAGGAGAAATTTGGATCACGGACTGGGTTCGAACCCGCATCATTCCGTGCCTCTACGCGGCACATGCCATTACCAATTCGGCTACCGTGACGACTCATAATCCAAATTTCTCCTTGGCTTCTAAACCCGTCTTACGAGGACTGTAACGCTATTTATCGGTAGTATTCTGAACTAACCCTTCGTGTCGTAACGATAACGCCTCCCAAATCTAACGGCTGCTTAGCGAGAAAATATTAATAATTTTCTAAAGGAAAAATTTGGATTACGGACGGGTTTGGTATATTTTTGTCCAGTAGCTTATATTAATCTCATCTTTTTTTATTATCTTCACAAAAGTTACAAGCATCATCATCATTATCATGTGTGTGTGTTAAGTCTGTCTTATAATAATAAGTATAGAAGATGTGTACAATGGGCGAAATATCATCGAACGATACCGCCAAGCCCAATAACCACACAATTTGAGAGCATAAATGATATCCCACACTAGGTTAGCCAAGATGATTACAGGCTCTCATCGTCTCTTTCTCTGTGAGAAGACCGGAGTCCCAACGGTGGGAAGTAATGAACTGATAATAAATGCAGTTGAAAAACAGTGGTCTGATGATAAAGAGTGTAAGACGGGTATTTAATACTGCGTCTTAGTATTTTTATAGTAACCTTGTTTTATAATAATTAATATAGTTGTAGAGAAAAGCAGTCTTATAATATAGCTAGATATAATTCTTACGGCTACGTATTATGCATTATTATTAGAATAATAAGACTATTTCATTGGTGTTATACAGCGCACCTTAAAGTTTGATAAACTTTTTAAATTAAATTATTCGAAATGTAAAGAATGAGATAAGACAGTATTGTAACTGGGCCCGAACCAAAAAGGTCATATCGTCCTTTCTTCGAATGATAATGTCCTTTTCAGTGTCAATTAGGTCTACCCAGGACACTGATCTCTATATCTATGGATTTGCTTTACCGTACTTTCGTTTGAGCTTTACCGTACATTCCAAGGCCTCCACCGAGCGTCCATGGAACTAAAATTGACATTGTTTCATCTCCTGACGTTAGTCACAGTATAATTATTAGTACAATTACGTCAGTTCCGTGGACGCTCACTACTGCCAAACTACTGCTATCATCGCCAAAGTGGCGACAATCATATTCTCTCACTGCCACGTTCGTGAAGAGCTCAGACCAAATATTGTAATATTTGGTCTGAGATCAGGCGCCTTTAAGTAATAATGTAGTTGTCTATGACTCAGGGCCATTAATGTCTTTATGAGGTCCATAACTAAGTGAAATGCAGAATAAATGTACCGTAACGAAATTGTTCCTAAACTTAGGTTGCAACTATACTGAGAAATCGTAACGAAATGAATAATTTTCCATACACAAATCATAAAGGCCTGTTTGTTTACCATTAGCCCCACTCAAAGACAAGATAAATGGCTAACTAGAAAAAAAACACGCGAGTGAAACCGCTGGTAAGCCACTAGTCGAAACTCTCACTCAGTTTTATTTCGTAACGAAACGGAGAAAAACCCTAAGAAAATATAATCTCAAAAAAACTGGTAACCAAATCTCTGACGAATTGACTACAGTCTGTATCTCACTGAACAAATTAATGATTTACTCATGAAATAGCAATAACAATCACCAAATTACACTTACCGGAGAGTAGAAAAACACGTTACTAATCCCTGATAAAATGTTGACCATTCCTTACCACGCTTGGTAAGAACCACGTCCCTAACAACTTTCTTGCGAAACAAGATGGCTGCTTTCATAGCTATCTTCAGACTCAAGTCATTGTCTCAGTGTTGCCAGTTTATCGAAATAGTGTTTTGCTAAATCAAGTTCCGTTTACGCAGAAATGTCGTTACTAACCCTGAGTAACGAAATTTTCCAAATTGCGAACAATTCTAAATATGATAATAGTTATTTAAATAGGATATATTTTTACAAAAATCTATTTAATAACAACATGAAAAATTGTATATTTTCAATAAAAACTGTCTAAAACCGTTGTAATACACAGTTAAATTTGTATGCAAGTTAATTTAGCAATTTTGGATAAAAGTATATGACTTAATAATACAGCACGAATTTAAGAAACTAAAAATCTGGTGTATTTCAGATATTATTAACAGAGAGTTTTTATTGGATATTATTGTTTTTGGAAAAAAAATACAAACAGTAACTTTAAGAAAATATTTGATACAGCATAAGTTAAAAAAATGTACATCCATTGTGCATTTCACCCAGCTATCCGTTTATCATTTTTTTCAGGTCCAATAAGATCTTTCCAGGGTAATTCACGTCTTTTTGAGGACCAATAATCATTTTTCTGGGCCAATATTTGCTTCCAAGGGTGATTATCGTCCTTTCCAGGAATAATAATGACCTTTTCAGAGCTTATAAGGTCTTCCCAGGGCTATTCACGTTTTTATGAGGTCAACATTTTTCAGGGTCACATCTTTTTGAGGACCAATAATCTTTTTTACATGGCCAATAAGGTCTCCCATGGTCATCGTCGTCCTTTTTATGTATAATAATGTACGTCTCAGGCCTAATTAAGTCTTCCCGGGCCATTATCGTCCTTCTCTATTAGTTCGGCTATTTAGTTTTCCTTTCGGGCCCATCTTTTCACTATGGACATTCGTTTTTTTAGTGCCATATCTTTTTTTAAATCAAAACGGTTTGTGAAAGTAAGATAAACAGTACTTTATAGTAAAACCTGTATCAAAGTTTCGTACTCTCAAAGGTCTGAATTTATTCACTAACTAGTGCTTTATAAGGCGATTAAAGCTTTTTAAATTCAGCGTAGCAACCTTAAACATTATTTATCTTATTTGTAGTCTAAATTGTAGTAATTAATACATACAGATTTGTAAAGGTCTTATATAAGTTGTAAGAAGTATGACGAAGCCGAGTTTTTAGAACCTAAAGCTAAGTCAGAAAAGCATTTGGCTAAGACGAGCCTATAGATGTGGTGTAAATAGATATCAAATTGACTGCAATTTGGCGATGAATGATGTGTACACCTAGGTGATTTCGACATCTCGTGAATTAATAGGATCTAGACAACGACTTCGATTTTGAGGTAGGATTTCCTTGTACGTAAATACGCAGCTCGTGCTCGACTACGAGATACGCTGTGCGCACCAAACGCGGCGGGTTTCTTTTACGTGCTCGACCTCTGCGTAGAAACGTTGTGTTTTCGCTTTCGCGTAATACGCATCGGGCTTGTCTGTGTGCTGCTCGACGACCAGCCCAAGTTGAGCTCTAATACCTTACTATTAATTGAGAGACATGTGTTTAAAAATTAAGTGAGCATACTCTTATAAGAAAATCTTTAAAGCCTGCGCTTATAAGACCTGCTTCTTGCCTTGCGCGTAGTACTGCGCGGCGACATCAAAGAGCTCTCTCCTCAGTTGTTGCGCCTGCGACCTCAGATGCTGCTCGCGCTCGCGTATGGCCGCGTACTGAGCCTCGCGTTTGTCTGTGTGTTGTTCGACTAACCAGCGTAAGTAGAGCTCTGGAAATAAAAATGTTACAATCATTAAACTTGGTCTCCACTCAAAAGCAGTTCTACGCCTCCTCAACGGTTATCGGTCCATCAGCTATAAATATGTCCAACCCAATGTCCCTACAGCTTCTTGCTTATTAGAGATACTCCACGTCGAATAACCTACTTAATATACCCGACTAGAAAACCCACGCACAAGCGATGGATGGTATACTAGTGCGCGTTAGGATCTAGCGATAACAGGTTCGGTCCTAGGCTCTGCACCAATGACTTATCTAAGTTATATGCGGATTACCATCGCTCCGTGCTTCGGAGGACATGTTAAGCTGTCGGTCGCGGTTGTTATTGATTAATAGCAGTCGTGAAGCCATGTCTAGCGATAACAGGTTCTGTCCTAGGCTCTGCACCAATGACTTTTCTAAGTTATATGCGGATTTCCATCGCTCCGTGCTTCGGAGGACATGTTAAGCTATCGGTCGCGGCTGTTATTGATTAATAGCAGTCGTGAAGCCATGTCAGTGACCCTCAGGCGACCTGACAAATTCTGACACGCAGAGGCCAGCACTACCTAATACGACAAACAAGCAACGCACGTACCATGCATATAGGAAATTCGACCCGGCCCTTATTTTTGACCCCGGGATTTCGGGATTATACTTTGTCAATCCCGGGATCCCGGAATTATCCCGAGATTGAGGGGTATTAATAAAATATATATATATATATATAAAAACTTTCAGAAAGCTTTAGGGTATACAGATACATCTAGCTAATCTAATCAGACTTAGAGTCAGACTAACTAGAGTTCATATCACTGCCTCTATGTTAAAGTTAGTAATTTCAGTGGGATCAGTGAGATTACGTTTGCTGAGAAAACCTTTATGTATTACCTAAACTAAACTTAATTTCTTCAAATGTAATTTAAACCTTGTTGGCTTCGTAACAAGGTATTTTTTCGCCTGGCATCTATGCCTCACTCACAATACTATCACTAAAACCTGTCAGCATAAAATCAACTTTGTTTCCACGCGGTGAGAGTCGTGATTTGTTCAAACGCTGTCTCAGAACGTGTCTGAATTTATCCAAACACTGTTAGACAGCGTGTTAAAAACCTGTTTTTATTACGTTATTTTAAGCGGTGCAGCTTAAATTGATGTAAGTTTAGAATATATGTCAGGGGCAAAAAAAAAGTGTAACGAAGTCGACAAGGTTTAAATTACATTTGTTTTTTTTTTGTCTAGTTTAGTAAATTGACTGAATTGCTGCCAGTAAGGTTCATTTCAAAAAGTATTTAAAAACAGGGTTGAACGATTTAAATCAAGTGTTTTTTTAAATTAAAATCAGTGATTTAAATCAAATTTGTTATTTTTTTCATAAAAGTTCATCGATTAATTAAAAGCATAATGTTATGAGAATATAAATTAAAAATGTGCAAAATTCGTTTCCCCAAAGGTTCTGCAAAAAGCTCAAAAGAACCTTTGGAGCAGATACGTCAAAGCTACTGTTTACGATAAAAAACACGAAAATATTAATAAAAAACAAAATAATCATGATTTATTTAAATAAATAAAAAAAACAAATATTAATCAGTCACAAGAGCGGAGAGCATAAGATCGGGGTCAGTATCGTTCACAAGGAGTGGCCTACGTCCAGCAGTGGACAAATACGGAATAATCTTAAAGGAACGTTTTAATTTTATTGGGAAATTAGATCTTAGAAATAACTATGCGTCCAGTATCTTATTATCAAGCCTGCTTCTCAATTTGTTGCACATAGGTATATGCATAAAATCAGCTGGCAAAACAAGATGGTTAATGTCACAAAATGTCGGATAAAACGAGATGGCTGACATATTGACGGGTAAAACGCACTGAGCGTTTCACTTCACGCGGCCTAATTTGCATTTTTATTTTATTATGTCAATCCCGAAAATCTCGGGATCAGGAAAACTTAATCGCCAAAATTTTGGGATTGGAAAGAGGCCGGGAAAGAGGAGGTCCCATAAAGCAAGATCCCGGGATCCCAACCAATACCAGAAATTTTAATTTAAAAAAAAACAAGTTAGACTGTGTGAAGAGAAACGCTCAAATCCTCTACATACAGGTAACGACAAACTTGTTTGCCTATCAGAATATTATCGCGCACAGGCCCCTTGCTTTTGTAAGCAGGTGCAGGTGCTTGGTCTAAGCCAGGATCAAATATTTACCATCTAGATGATGAACATAGGCGCAACTGGATCACTCTGGGCGTGTAATCGTACAGCGGGTTGTTATCGGCAGTGGCTCATCTGGCTGATCCAACCATGGCCAAGCACTCACCTTCCCAGATGACGTAGCAGAAGGGCGCCACTGAAGGTCAGATCACGCTGGGCGTGGAATCGCACAGCGGGTTGTTATAGGCAGTGGCTCATCTGGCTGATCCAACCATGGCCAAGCACTCACCTTCCCAGATGACGTAGCTCATAGGCGCCACTGAAGGCCAGATCACGCTGGGCGTGGGCTCGTACAGCGGGTTGATGTAGGCAGTGAGTTCATCTGGTTGGTTCAACCACGACCAGAGACTGGTTGTCTGTTCGTACACGCCTCTGGATTCTCGTTCTTGCTCGTTGTCACACAGGAATGTCCCTGGAGACAAATATAATAATGTCAGTACAATATTTGTGTAGAAACTATTAACATGGCATTCTTAGGAAGTTTTGCCTCGTCGCTTTGGTCCGAAACTGCAAATCTGTCAGTGTAGACTGAAGTGGAACAAGCAATTTCAATCATTTTGACAAAGTTTTTAGGAAATAGAAATACTTACCATTAAATATATTTTTCAAATGACTGTGCTAGCTTTTCATGTTCAGCCGTATCTACAATTCTACATGGGTACATTTGTTCCCGCGTCATTCTCATTCCCTTTTCTTTCTAAGTGTCTGAACTTACCAAACTGAGTGCTCAAACAGCGTGATGAGGAAGGCTTTGTGGTACAGGAAGCTGCAAGGGAACCGCTCGAGAAACTGTCGCAGCAGTCCAGAAACAAACTTACCAAACTGACTAGCGTACGAGTGCTCAAACAGCGTGATGAGGAAGGCCTGCCGGTACTGGAAGCTGCAGGGGAACTGCTCGAGGAACTGCCGCACGCAGTCCAGGAACAAGGTGAAGGTGGGGGCGGCGCGCGGCGAAGGCGCGGCGTGCGGGCCGCAGCGTTGCCGCGACCCGAACGGGTGGCCTGCTTGCAGCCATTCGCGCTCGATCAGTGCTTGTAACCTGGAAAATAACTTCATCATTATCAGCCTGTATTAGTCCACTGCTGGACCTGGCCTATCTAATGCTAATGTGAAAGTTTATCACATAAAAGAAAGAAAATGAATGACCAAGAATATTGTGTACTTCAAAAAATAACAAAAACAATGAAAAAGGCTTTACAGTGCAACGCATAGCTGTGGAGACTGGATCCCAACTTTAGGAGATATTTTTACCTGCATTCACAGATTTTGATTGAAAATAGCCTATTTTCTAAAAAAAAATATGCCTATCGATCCTGTTTCTTATGAGGATCAAAAGTCTCTACCGGATCAACTGAGGTTAGAGTACTAGAAAAGCCAGATATTGCAAAAAAACACTTTTTCCATACAGTTTGTACGAAATGAATAAAATAAAATTATAACATCGTTCGAAAACAAACATTTCAAAAATACTGGCGGCTGTAACCTCAGTTGGTCCGATAGAGACTTTTGATCCTTATAAGAAACAGGATCAACACGCATTTTTTTTGTGATTTGCCCATTTTCTTGATGACTTTGACTTTTTTTCCTTGATTTTTTTTTCCCCAAAATCTGTGAATGTAAGTCAAAATATCTGCAAAAGTTAAGAAGAGTCTCCTAAGAACTTTTGCTGTAGCTAAAAAGGTTAAGGTAATTTCGTAGTAAATGTATGGGAAAAGTTTTTCACAATTTCTAATATTTCTAGTACTCAAATCTCAGTCGGTCGGATAGACTTTTAATCCTTAAAAGAAACTTATAAGAATCGATTGGCATCAAAAAAGTTTTCGTTAACATTGCCGACTGTACATTTATTCCAAAATTTGTGAATGCAGTTCATATCTCAAAAAGTTATGGTCTCCTAAGAACGTTTTCCTGAAACTATAACGGTTAAGGTACCTGCCCTTACTGTCCCGTATCAAAATCCATCCTGTATAGTCTATCCATTTTACTTGATATTGCTCTATGAAATGTCTATGAGTCTTCGCTCGCACTTTTTTAATAGCGATGATTATTTTCAAATGACAGTTTCATTTTTACTGCTTCTGAAAATATTCGCGCAAACGGTTTTTGTCTTGGCTTGCCTGAATGTTACTAAAATTAATAGGTTATATGTTTCGTACTCGCTTTGCTCGCGCTTATTTATTTGCAATAATTATATCGCGCCCTGCCCGTGGTCCACCTTCATAGATCACCTGGTTGTACCAAGGGCATTTTTTCTTCCCGTGGTCCACCTCAAGATATCTGGGTGTTCCAGGGGTTTTTATTTCTGTCCATGGTCCACCTTAGTTCACCTGGCTGTACCGTGGGCATTTTTTTCTTCCCGTGGTCCACCTCAAGATAACTGGGTGTACCATGGGTTTTATTTTTTTCCATGGTTCACCTATGGAGTTATTAATATAAGGTTATTAGAATGTATTGCCCGTGGTCCACCTAGAAAATACCATTAGTTCTCAATAGTTCCGTGAGAGAAGTTCCGTGACGGAAGTATTCATACTTTTTTCCCACTAGTTCCGTAGGACAAAAGACATTACATATGATAGGTATTTTTTATTTCCGCTAGTTCCATACAGTCTTAAACAATTTCAATGATAAGCATGTGGCATTGTCCCCCACTACTTAATATTACTGTTTCATATCTATAGTGACAGGTGTCAAAGTGACAGACAGATGTCAAAGTGATAGGTGATAGGGAAGTTGAGGGGAGGGTGGGGTAAGTCGTAAGTCTTAATTTTGAAATTATTTTGAAGCTATGTACATTTCAAAATTTAGCGTCATACGATTTTGACCCTTATTGACATTAATCAGATTTAGTCAGATTCGGCATTTACTGTGTTAGTTTATTCAAAATACGTTAAAAAACAAGGTAGATAGATCACGTCAATAAGGTCGAAAATTGTTTGACACCTTTTAAATCATTTTGGAGCTATTTACATTACAAAAATTATCGTCACACTTGTTACTTGTAACTTTTACTTTCTTTCACTGACAGACTTTACTTTTACGTGATGACCTTGTCCATCATTAAAAACTAAAAACAAATTTAAACAAATAATTTGTATGTATCCACTAAGGTGGGAGAAAAAATTGCCCTTGGTGAACTAAGGTGGACCATGGAAATAAATAAAAACCCCTGGTACACCCGGAAATCTTGAGATGGACCACGGGAAAAAAATTGCCCCTGGTACAACCAGGTGATCTATGTAGGTGGACTACGGGCAGGGCGCGAATTATATTCATATTTTTAAACTGATAGAAATACCTCAAAATGATTGTGTTCGCTCTGCTTGCGCATTGTCTTTCCATTTTACGTGATTTATGCTTACAGAAATTGTTCGCTTCGCTCGCGCTTATTTCGTATAATTATTTCATGTTTATTTTTTATTTTGACCCTGGTCACCCGAAAGTTTTCGTGGTCGCTTCTCTCGCGCTTGCTCTTAGCTTTTTACTTGATTCGCAACTATGTTTTACATTGATAGAATAGGCTAAAAGTGGTATAGCTGGTAAACAACGGGTGGAGCAGTAGGGCAGAGCAGCTAATGTACATACGTACGTAGAAAACTTAGAGATAGTACGTTAGGACTATTATATCTTCTGTGGAGATAGATACAACCCTGGCTAGAGTATGCGTTTAAATCCCGCACGGGCCTCGTAGTCTAGTTAAATTAGGTTTTCACCTCGGAATATGAGATAGTAAGCTCGAAACTTGTATAAACCATTATTTTGGCATTCTAAAAGTTGTCTCAAAATGTCTCATAAAATCTCGTGTCTTAAGTTATTGAAGGTCAAAGGTCGCAAAAAACGTTTTTCTGCAAATATCTTAAAAAGTACAAATCGCAGTGGGATGGTGTTGGAAATAAAATTGTTCAGGGGCCTTAGTTCTTTCAGGATCTGATAAGAAAAAGACGCCGAGCTAATAAAAAAACCGCCATAGAAAATAGATGGTTCTCGTACTAAAGTTCACACATGCATAGAAAAACGGCTTATTCCATAAATCCCCTTGGACTATCTCCTGTGAAGGGAATTTTAGGATTTTTTGTCCAGAAATCCACTTAGCATCTTTTTTGCATGCTGGAAGGGGATTATTGGACAAAAAGTTCAGAAATCCCCTTAATCATTTATTATTAATATGAAAAAAAAATAAGAATCCCCTGCAAAAGGGATTTTTGTACTTTTTGTCAGCAATCCCCTTTGCGTCTCGTTTGCGTGCCGGAAGGACATTATTGCACAAAAAGAAACATTGCAAAATTGTTGGTCACCGTTTTTTGTTATCTGTTTAAAATCAAACAAACTAATTATGTAATTAAACACTCTTTATTTTTTCAAACATACCTAGTCAATATCAATGTAGGTACTTAAACAATTTTCACCGTCGCAGATAAAATCTTTCATACATTTACTGTAAAAAAAAAATGTTGCAATAGTTAAAATCTCCTCCTTCAAATAAGTTTTATAATCGCAGATTATTTGTACGTTTTTTTTGCGGAACAGTTATAAGAATTACATCAAAATATGTACTATACTAGTTTTCTTTATTTTTTCTACATACCTAATCAATATCAACGTAGGTATTTAAACAATTTTCACCATTGTATACATAAATCACTCACACATTTACAATATTAAAATAAATCTCGTAATAATTATAATATAACAGAAAATCACACCTTACATTCATCCTCTTACTAATAAGTTCTATAATCACAGATAATTTGTACAATATTATTGAATATTTATACCAAATAAATTATTATAAAAATATTATTAATAATATTAAAAATTATTTAATTATTATATATATATATATTTATTTTTATTTTTTTATTTATACCTGAGCGTCCGATAGCTCAGTAGTTAAGTTAAATCACCAAAATGTTGCCCAAAAACGAAAAACCGTTGGCCAGGGACTCGCACGCCTTCTGCTGTCGATCTGTGCTCCAGCACAGGCTGCAGACCAGTAATTTTGGGTTTCACATGCGCACACTAATGTCACTTTGATTTTGGCATAGTATTTATTTTGATATCGTCCGTATTTAATCGGTTTTTGCATTAGTTTTTGAATAACAGCGGAGGAAACGCAGCCGCTAATATCCGCCCGAAAGTAGTTTTCGATAGTTCACACCGCGTGCGTTAGGGGGCGCGCGTTGTGCAAGATGGCGTTTTTGGCGGGTGATTTGAAATAATAGGCCAAGACCCTACAAAACCTATATGAATTTCGTCAAATATAATATAGTGGTATCACAGCATCAATTATTTACAATAATTATTAAGGCACTGAGACGTGATCGCTAACTATTGGTCTCATACACAAGCTCAAAGTCACGCAGCGTGCAATGGAGATAGCTATGGTAGGTGTTTCACTTCGTTATAGAATCCGAAACGAGGAAATCCGTAGAAGAACCAATGTTACTGACATAGCTCTCAGAGTTTGCAAGTTGAAGTGGCAAATGGCAGGCAATCATATAGATCGAAGAACCGACAACCACTGGGAAATAAAGGTTCTCAAATGGCGACCACGAACATTGTAAAACGATGCATCTTCAGACAACGCAGTGAGTACAACAATACAACTATGTATTGGGCTGTTTCTTTTTCAAAATCCGTTTTTTTTATTTTGACAATTTTTTGTTATTAGTACGGCGTTACTGACCAAATTTCATATTTGAGGTGTTGAATTTTGACAGACAGTTTACAATTAGACAAATATTTAATATTTATTGTAATAAAGTGATTTTTCTGTGATACCACTAGTATAGTTATTTGACATAATTCGTTTATAAAAAAAAAACAATAATTTGGTATAATCAATCTGTGATTTTGGAACATATTTAATTTTGTAGGAAGATCACAGTAAAATGTGTCATTCTGTGATATTTTAACTATAGCGTTTTTTTTATTATTGTAAATGTATGAGAGATTGTATGTCTACAACGGTGAAAATTGTTATAGTACATTGATATCGATAAGTTATGTTTGAAAAGATAAAGACTTTGTAATTTGTGTAATTACCTAATTAGTTGTGTGATTGATTTTAAACATATAACGAAAAAGGTGGCTCACAATATGGAAGAATAAAAATATGGTTAAAGGCATTTCTGGACTTTATGTCCATTAATGTCCTTCCGGCAAGCAAACGGGACGCAAAGGGGATTTCTGGACCAAAGTTACAAAAATCCCCTTCGCAGGGGATTGTAAAAAATATTTAATATTTATAATAAATGGTTAAGGGGATTTCTGTACTTTTTGTCCAATAATCCCCTTCCACCGAGCAAAGAAGAGTCAAAGGGGATTTCTGGTCAAAAAGTCCAAAAATCCCCTTCGCAAGGGATTGTCGAAGGGGATTTATGGAATAAGCCTAGAAAAACAAATGAATGTCAGAAATGAAATGAAGATCAGAAAAACAATTAAATGTCGGGAGAAATGACAGGTTTCACAGTGACAGGTTGTAGGGAAAGGGTAGGGGAAAGTTGGGGTAAGTTCTCAAGTTCTTCTTCTCTAAGTTCATTCTCTTTCGATATGACTCCGTTCAATTGTAAAAATCGACAGATTGTAATAAAACCGGCTAGATTGTAAACGGACGAAAAATTGTGAACGGAGCATTCAATTGACAATGAATTGATATTAACGGTGGCGATAGAATCGCAGAAAATGGGATAAATTGTAAAACTGTGTACTGATAGGTTGATAGTGCATGTGCGTTTACAATTTAACGGTGTGATAATATCATGCTCTTTCAACAACATTATAAAAAACGTCATTTCATGGTTTATATTCTTAAATTCAAATATTATCGCAGCCTTCATTGGAACCTGTCATTCTCACATGGTCATTCATAAATATGGATTCGCTTAAGTCTATGATTTTTTCCATAACTTTTTTAACCTTAGTAAAACAGAATACATGTAATGACAGAGATTCGGACATAACACTCCGTAAACTAAACTACACTTAATTTAAATTAAACCTTGTCGACTTCGTAACAAGGTATTTTTGCCACTGGCATCTATTCTTCGACAACACTCACTCACTAAACTGTCACTAAAGCCTGTCAGCGAAAAATCAACTTTGAATCCACGCGGCGAGAGAGCCCCCATTTGTCCAATCGCTGCCTCAGAACGTGTCCCTATTTGACTGCGTGTTAAAAACCTGTTTTAAATACGTTATTTTATGCGGTGCAGCTTAAATTGACGTAAGTTTAAAATGGATGCCAGGGGCAAAAATACCTTGTTACGAAGTGTACAAGGTTTAAATTACATTTGAAGAAATTAAGTCTAGTTTAGTTTCAGGAGTGTTATGTCCGAATCGCTACCAAATATATATCTACCTAAATACATTTAATTCCTAAACCAAAGTTTAATGAGCATAGTGGAAGAAATGTGTATATAGTTTGCAGTAGACAGAAACTGTACCATGTAGCTGCGTAGGGGTTCGTATGAAGAGTTGCAGCTGCGAGGCCTACGCTGCCCGTTGAAGGAGAACCCGGCACAGAACTAGGCGCTGTATGGGCAGCTAAGCCAGGAGTCCGTCGACTTTTATATTATTCTGCTGCTCCCGTCTAGAAGTAGACATTCATCTGCTACGCTACCTCCTCCACCGTGTTCTTGTACCTACTATATACATTGTGTGCTTGGAGTTTCCTAGAGCTGGTGAGCTGGTGTACGCCCTCGGGGGACCTCCAATCACAACGATTGGAGACGGATATATTGTAATTTATCGAAATTGTATTAGTTTTATTGTAAATTTAATTGTCCGTTCTCTTTCTTTTGTTTATAATCTCGCGGGATTTAATACAATCTGATGGTTCTTACAATTTTACGTTGAGAGATACAATGAAACTCACCCTCGTATCGTGCGGCAGTCGGGGTTGAGAATGATCTGTACCAGAGAGCACACCAGCAACGTCGCGTCCTCTCCTTTCGTGCCGTGGATGAGGACTGGCTCAGCTTTCTGCAATCATCTATACTTATAATAAAGCAGTAGGTACCAAAAAGTCTGTACAATGAAGATAATAAAAAAAATGGTCTAGGGTACACCAGGCTCTGCTTTCTAGGGGTTTTTTCCATAAATTTGCTGGGTCAACCACAAACCTGATAAATATGAAACTTAACATATATGTTTTTGAGATCTTTATCTAAATAGGACTAAGACATGATTAACAGAATTTCATTCGATACATTTTCTTATCAAAAAATGTGTTATTTTCAGTAATATTTTTCTACTCAACGGCTTAAGTTTTATCTTTAAAATAAATCTCACAGCAAGAAAATATAGTTTATTATCTACTGCTTAGACAAAATTTACCTAACTAAACTATTAGCCTGCCAATAAAATAAATAACTTTTGAGACATGCGTAATTTAGTTTCGAACTAAATTATGTGTTTTTGACAGCTCTCACGATATTCAACCTTGTTACGCAGGCACTTCAGTGCTTATTGCGGGTGCGGTAGCTGGTGGCAGAGTGTAGGGGAGGTGGCAGGGGAGTGAGGAGTGCGACAATGTAACCTTGAAGCCTGGCCTTAAAATAAGCTATTGAACGTCAATAACTTTTTTAATCATTTCTGTCTGTTTGTTCACACATCACGTAAAAACTACTGGACCGATTGCAATGCAGTTCTCTCCCTCTGTTGGATACTTCAGGGTTTGACTTAAAAACTGGTTTGCTTGGTATCTCAATCCGATGAGTAGAAGTCGAGCAATCAATAAAAAAATATGTTCCTAGAATAAAATATAAGATATGTACTTTTACCCCAGATAAATGACCACGCGGGCAAAGCCGCGGTCAGTGCTTGTAATAATAGTTACAATCTGGAAGAGATGCATCACGAGAAGGCACGATAATCTGTCAGTACAGTGTCTGTTATTGATTGATACCAGTCGTTAAGCCACAACAGATTCCCTCGGGCCGCCTGACAAACTCTACACCAGAGGCCAGCAATACCTCATACGATAAGAAAACAAACATCCAATATTTCAGTGTTGTCAGCAAAGGACCCGATGATGTTTTTTTTCTTATTCAGGAATATCATAAATGTATAACAGGAACAGGACCGGACCCAAGACACTTCCTTGTGGTAACCCCGCTTTTAGGTTGCTTTGGTGGCACTTTATTGATATTGTCACAAAAACTATGAAAGATGCGTTTCTTTTTTGGTGCAGTGTCAGTAAGCTAGGCTCAAGCCGAGCGACGTTTTTTATACGCTTTATATTAGCTTCACTTGTATGTTTGTATATTTGTAACCGACTCCTTTGGACGCTATTTTGACCCACTTTAAACGGTCAGATTTCATTCAAATTTTGCACACCTGTCAAAGACCGTTGACAATGCAATAATTCGAAGAAAAAAACAATTAAAAAAAAAAAAACAGAAAAGTAGAAAATAAAAATAGTTTAAAAAAACTAAAAAACACGCTTTATATAGGAAAACGTGGGGTGCTTCTCATATCTGTCAATGAAATATTTATAACTATTGACCCAAGCACCCCACGATTTTTTTGAAATAAAACATTTTTTCTTATTTACACTATTCAAATTTATTTTCTATTTTTTAGTTTGGTGTTCTATATAAAGCGTGTTTTTTAGTTTTTTAAACTATTATTTATTTTAAGTATTGCTGTTCATAGATTTTCTTCATATATAAGCAGCCTGTCACAACAGATTAACTCCATTCTTGGTCTACGTTGAGTTGAACAGGTTACTTGACTTATTTTCGTAGCCTATTGATTGAGTGCAGAATCCTCTATTTTAGAAAAAAGTACATTATTTACGAAGATATTAATCTAAATCACTATTTTTTTGCACTTAAGCATTTTGTTAAATAGAATCACGCCTAAGCGACCACAGCTGTCATGGCGACAGTATGACGTCACTGTTGCTAAAAGCTGTACAAAAATATTTGCCGACAGAAACAAACCAACCGCGAATTAGCAAGCCGTGACGACACGCGCACTGCGCAGTGTTTTGAGTCAAAATGCAAAAAGTTTATCTTTCTTATTTTTTATTAATTAAATATTTTTCATTATTAATGAATTAAGTTCGGATTTATTCGGAATCCTCATTCCTTAAGATATTGTATAGTTAGAAACGCTCACTTGATGTATGTGCTGTGCGACTATACAGGCGGTGTGCAGCGCGTTACGCACATTCTCCGACCAGCCGCTCGACTCCAGTCGAGATATCCACTTGTCGCTCGATATCTCGCGGTCCACGCACGCTGGAATTATGAACAGTTAATCTTTGAACGAACATTCTACTGAATCAATTTAGTTTCAAGCGTTTTGCCGAGCCAAGCATTTCTCATTGTTGGCTTTACTATGGACTTACAGCCCTTATTAAAATTAAAACTTTTACAAACATGGCCAGTTAAGCTTAGTTGTAACCTGTACCATGTAAAATAGTAGCGTGACATACTGACTGACTGTCAGACAACGCAAAGCCGAAATCTTCGGACATAGATATTTGAAATTTGGAGAAAATATTCTTTGAGTGCCTATCCTAGAGGTGTAACAAAGGGTTTTTAAATCCACCCCTATGTGGGTGAACGGGGATGACAGTTTGCAGGCGGGCAAACCTGCGGAGCGTAGCTAGTATGTAATAAAACAAACAATACCTTCTATAAGTTTAGAATAGCTCTCCAGAAGTTGTTGTTGGTTGTCTACCTCATCCATTGATCTATTGTATATCTTCCACTGCGAGTAGTTTGAGTTACTCTCTGTTCCTCCACCTGAAATCAATGATATTAAAACTACATATAACACTATGTTAATAACCGGCTAAAGCACGCCCGCGATACAGGAAGAAATCCGTACAATTACCCCTCACTACTTATCTGTCGCTCGCGCATAAATGTGTATTGACGTCGGGTTCGCACAATAGAGATAAGTAGTGAGGGGTCATTGTACGAATTTCTTCCTGTATCGCGGTCGTGCTTTAAGGCGTTATATGCTCCAACATTTTTGTCCTGCTCGTCAAGGTGCAGGTTAAGCAGGAGAGGAGATGCATCTCGGAAGTCGATTTTAGTTAATATTTTCAGTTTTATTTTACTTTATTTAATAATCTTACCATTTTTCAAGAAACTGATTTTCTGAAGTATTTGAATGTTTGTTGGGATTACCCATATTTTTTTTGTAAAAATATCTTCGATAGAAACTGAATGAAGTTTATTCATTTCATCGACGCCAACGTAAAAACAGGTGTTTTATAGGAAACTTTACGTTTTTTTTCTATAGAGGCAAATTTATTTGATCGTGTTTCGGTGAACAGATCCGGATAAAGTATTTTGTGAATATTTATTACACATAAAAAATTTACAAAAAGGTCTAGTTTTAAAAATTCGCGAGGACGACTCGTTAAATTTGGAGCACATTTCGCCTTAAGAAGAACTTCGCATTCTACAAGAATGTTTAAAAACGACGGATTACAAACCGCCATCGAAAGTGAAGCACCCAATATATGCCGATCCGCTCGTACGCACAAGCCTCACGTACAAATTTGTATCTACTCAGCTCGTATCCACCCACTGTTGGGTATAGGCCTCCTTTCTTTCACGCCATTTGTTCCGGACTGGATGAGGCTATGCAAGCCTCATCCAGTCCATTCCTGCGAGCCTAACGATGTCGTCTTGACTATCGGGCTGGTGGTCTGCCCCGTGAACGCTGCGCTCCTCTAGGCCACCACTCCGTTATCGCCTCGGCCCACACACACTTACACCATTTTATGCAGATCGGCCGCCACATCACAGCAAAACCTCTACCTTGTTAGTCGTGTTAATAAATTTTGCACAAAATTAACAAAAACAATGCAGTCTTTTATTATGAAATTGTGTATCATCCGCAAATCATACACTCACGCACACATACGCAGACGCCATTTGCTATGCTTCACTCGTTTATTTAGCGGCATGGACTGCGTCATTATTTAAACCTTCTTGATTTAAACTACAATACATACTATGTTAATAATCTGCTAGGACTCACGTTAAAACATAAAAATACAACAATTGAAACATTGTTAGATATTACAACTAATTGTCGTCTGAACAAATTTTGATGAAATGTAGTATATTGTAAATTGCAGGCACCTACTTTTAGTCCTGGTTTCTTTTAAGCGAGAGAAATGACCATCCGGGCAAAGCCGTGGGTACGGCTAGTCTGTTATAATTCTTGTTTCCAGATTTCTTGACAATTGGCAGAACAGTACCTTTACTTTGCTGCTGTGATATAGCATTGGAGCTCCTGAGATCATAGATGACGCCCTTGGTGCCGGCCGCGACCACAGTGTTCAGGATCGCCTCGTCGGGTCGGCACCGACGGTGCTTCGGCCCGTAGAGCGGCTGCCCCGCCCGCATTAGTACTGCCTGGCAAATAACATCATATCATCAACCCTGATTCCCGCATCACCATTTCAATTTAGTCAGTACAAATATATGTACACGATTAAAATCACAGGCATTATGGTGTTAGTGTCAACATATGACCCTGACAATGTAGCAACATGTGGCAAGCAGACCAAGCCATCCATTATATCAATTAGTTGTGATTATGCAGTTTTTAAACGATTTTATTTAGCTTGACCTGTTTGTTGATTTTTGTTTACATAATTGATTATTTATTTATGTTTGGTTGTGTCAAAACTAGTAATTGAAATTTTACCCCCTTCCTGTTGACCGATTGATCCGAAATTTGGTCACGCCTTTAGTTCTGATGACAATACAATTATGTATATTTAGTATGATTGTAATGTAGATGCCGCCACAAAATGGCGGATTACATATTTTTTTTACAAATCCCTGTATGTGGGTATCAGATTCCAAATCCAAGATGGCCGCCACCACAAGATGGCGGATTACACTTTTTTCAATCATCTCAATATGGGTATCAAATGAAAGGGCTTAACTAGTAAAATATAGTACAGCATGAAAATTACAAATCCAAGATGGCCGCCACCACAAAATGGCGGATTACTCTTTTTTCAATCCTCCTCTCACTATGGGTATCAAATGACAGGGCTTAACTAGTAGAATACAGTACAGCATGAAAAATACAAATCCAATATGACGGCCACCACAAAATGGCGGATTAGTCTTTTTTCAATACTTTTAATATGGGCACCAAATAAAAAGGCTTGACAATTAGTACACAGTACACTTTAGAAATATTAACTATCAAATAAAAACTAAAAACTTAAAAATAAAGTAAGCTAAATTTATATAAGTTAAACGGTTTTATATGTACTAAAAACTAAAAAAAATAAAATAAAATCGTGGGGCGTAGCGTACCCTGAGTAAAATAAATTCAACTAGCCAAACTATTTTATTTTGTAGCTTATAGTACACATAAAAGAGTTTAACTTAAAATAATATAAATAATAATATACGATACATATATATATATTTGACAAGTGCTATTAATCGTCAATAATAGCACTTGTCAATTAAAAAGGTATTAAGGTTATTAAAGAAATCAAAGTTGTTTGTTTTTATTTATTTTATTATATCGGGTAATTTTTTATATTTTTTTACAGCAATTTTATTCGTACCCTTACTGTGGCTAATTTGGAAGGTGATAGAACGAGATAATATCTATACCCAGTGGCAAATCTAATCTTTCAACATTTTTAAGGAAGAATATTGGGTATTAGGTACGAAATTGCATATTTCATTCCATCAACATACGATCGGCAAAGCGCCACCCTTTTATAGTGGAAATACGAAGCGTTACGCATTGCTAAAAACTGTAAAGGAGTGGAATGCTCTGCCCTCGTCAGTGTTTTCGGTAAACTAAAACCCAGGTGTATTCAGTCAAGAGTGAATAGGTATCTACTAGGCAAGCGTGCTACACCTTTGACCACATCATCGCTTTCCATCATCGTGGTCAACCACGATCTCACCTGATATACGATTATATAGTCCAAAAGAATGTTTAAAAATTAAGAATATCACACCGCCAAACAAACGCAAAGCATAGCAAATGGCGGTTGCTTGTGTGCGTGAGTGCATAATTTGTGTTATTATGTGGTTGAAATACAATTTACTCACAAATACTGGATTGTTTTTTTTTTTCGTGAGAACTTGACAGAAGTAATATGACTAACACGGACGAGGCCTGGGCCCTATTTCATAAAACTATAGTACACTGACAAATGTCAATTAAACCGACAATAGTCAGTCAAACTATAGAAATGTCGTACATTTTTGTTATATGAAACGCAGGGTTTGCGTATTCGACTGACATTTTTGTAGGTTTATTATGATTTGTCGCTTTATGAAATAGGGCCGATCGGCATGACATGGTGTAAGTGTGTGCGTGTGGATTGTACGTAAGAGCTAATCGGCATATCTTGGGTGCAACACTTAGATTTTGAGGTGTGGAATCCGTCTTCTTTTATAAATATTCTTGCTAGTCCGTCATAAAAAAAACACATAGACGTGAACTGCTAAACAACGGCCACACTCACAATAGGGGAGGCATATTATGGCAGAGCCCCCCCCCCCCCCCCCCCCTCCTCTCTCCAACTCTCTTAAATGCAAGCAGCAAGCAACCGCTGCACGTTGTAGCATTTTAGAGGTGGGACCGTTGTTCAGCAGTGGACGTTTAGGTACCAGCTGATAATTTGTGTGATGTTGGCTAGCTGAGGCTGACATGTTATAGTTTGGAATTACTAAGAAGTGACTACAATTTCTTAGTCAAATACTGCATTTTCCTCATCTGTAATACATACATGTCTCAGTACTAATATGTACTTATGTACCTAATTATGTACTTTGTTATAAGAACATGTACTTTAAATGTTATTGTTGTATATTATTAATCATTGGTATGAATTTGTGTTGTGTAGTTAGGTACTCACTGAAATAAGTACATAAGGTAAGGCAAGTTCTAATAGCCGTAACAGACATTCCGTCTTGCCTGACCTGACTAAATACCTACTTCGGAAACCGACCAATCAGACCATATTGGAATATTAGGGAACGTAGTCATCATCATCATGGAGGCATTCTCGTATCCATTCTTGGATATAGGCCTCTCCACTCCCGGCGACCTAGTGCCTGCTGCATCCAATCCTGACCTCCGTGTCGTCTAATGTCGTTGACCCAGCGCTGAGGCGGTCAGGCTCGCCCTCTGGTTTCGGCCCTGGGTCTCCACTCAAGGACACGTTTCGTCCAACGGCTCGTGTCTATTTGTGCAATATGTCCTGCCCATGCCCATTTCTTCTTTGTTATTGAAGCCATTATGTCATTCACATGCATTGCTCGAAAACTTTGACTTATGGCCGGTTCCTATATCTTAAAACGAACTGTTTTCGCTTACTCTCCGTTAGCTTTTGACTTAAACGCCATACCAAAAACGTCAAAAAGTAACGAGACGTTGGAAAAACGACACGTTTCATTTTTATAGGGGTTAAAGGTGGAAGAGGTAGTTTGCCACGTAATTTCACTTTGTTGCCACCAAAATGGCAACAAAGTAACATTACGCATAGCGCAATGCGTAATTCCACCTCCGCGGTTTTGTTTTCAAAGCCCAAAATAATCTTGTGTCCCAAATATATGTACTCTGTCACAATATCCACAGGAAGCTGGTAATTTGTGACATCAAGGGCGTTCGTCATAATTTTGGTCTTTCCGGTGTTCATTTTGAGGCCTGCTTTCTCGGATTCTATTCTCGATTCTCAATCATGACGATCATATCATCAACGTTGTCAGATAGAAGCACCAGATCGTCTGCAAATCTCAGATTGGAGAACCTTTCTCTATCGACCACCAACCCCTTATCTATCTATTCTATTGTCTATTTGTTGGAATGGAACAGATATTCCAGAGCCAAAGTAAAAAGCTTTGGGGATATTGTGTCGCCCTGTCTGACACCTCCTTCTAGTTGGAATTTATTCGTCTTCTTGTGCAGGGAGACACAGGCGGAACGTAGTAAGTACTATTATTTATTCTGTGAATAAGGCTAGAACATATGTTTGGTCGGTGACCGAAGTAGGTATTAAGTCGAAGCGTCCTTATCTACTGGTATTCATTACTGATATTATTATGAATTAGAGGTTATTTGAGATAACAATTCAGACTGAATGTGACACTAAAGCTGGTGGTACAATGACAATGCTAATTTAATAATAATTAAGACATTTCTAAACCAATTGCTATCCCATTCAGTAAAAGCAAATCATTCGACAGGATTAAACTAAAATATAAGCTAGTTTGTTTGTTTTGTTATGAGGTAGTGCTGGCCTCTGATGTCACAGTTTTGCAGGCCGCCCGAGGGCCTCTGACATGGCTTAACGACAGGTATCAATCCATAACAGCGGGGACTGACAGCTTACAGTGCCCTCCGAAGCACGGAGCGATGGAAAAATGGTGCATAATAATGACGAATCCTGTGTTCCAGGACCTAAAGTATCATTACACCAAATTTCATCAACATCAGTTCAGCCGTTTCAGCACTGAGTTGAGTAGTAACAACATTCACATTTATCATATTTGTGTAGTTATATTATTTTTGGGAGTACAATAAAGTGTTTTCTATTCTATTCTACAGTTATGATAAGACACAATACATATTATCTAAACTTATAATGAAACTGTAACGGGTCCAATTCTGTACATTGAAGATATTTTGAAATTTTCTTTTGGAGGGTACTCTATATTCGATACTGAAGCCAAAACTGTTTTTTTTTTTTTTTTTTTCGTCTGTCTGTCTGTCTGTATCTGTATCTTGGCTAGGCGTCACGCCGAAACTACTGAATGAATTTAAATGAAACTTGGTATGATTTGAGTTCATACTACGAGGTAGGACATAGGATAGTTGTAAACCCGAAAAATTAAAGGGTTCCCGCAGGATAGGCGTTGAAATTTATTTAAAAGAACACGTATCACGCTGAAACTATTGTACGGATTTTGTTGCAACTTGGCACAGTCATAGCTTATATAAAGGGTAAAAATTGTGGATAATTTTTATCCCGAAAAAATAAAAAGTTCCTGCGGGATAATGTCCCAATAACTGAAAATTGAAGATATTGTGTATTTTTTTTGGAGGCCGTTCTATTTTCAATACTAAAGCCAAAACGGTATTTTTGTAATTTTTGTCGGTCTGTCTGTCTGTACCTTGGCAGCGCATCACGCCGGAAATACTCACTGAATTCGAATGAAATTTGGTATGATTTGAGTTCATACTTCGAGGTAGGACACTTCATCCCAAAAAAATAAAAAGTTCCTGCAGGATAGGGGGTTGAAAGTTATTTAAAAGAACACATATCACGCTGAAACTACAGGACGGATTTTGTTGCAACTTGGCGCAGTCATATTTTATATAAGGGGTAAAAATTGAGGATAATTTTTATCCCGAAAAAATAAAGAGTTCCTGCGGGATAATGTCCCAAATTCTGTAAATTGAAGATATTGTGTAATTTTTTTTGGAGGCCGTTTTATATTCAATACTAAAGCCAAAGCTGTATTTTTGACTGTCTGTCTGTCTGTCTGTCCGTCTGTCTGTTTATACCATGGCAGCGCAACACGCCGAAAATACTCACTGAATTCAAATGAAATTTCGTATGATTTAAGTTCATACTTCGAGGTAGGACATTGGATACTTTTCATCCCGAAAAATTAAAGGGTTCCTGCAGGACAGGGTTGAAAATTATTTAAAAGAGCACGTAGCACGCTGAAACTATTGGACGGATGTTGATGCAGCTTGGCACAGACATAGTATATAAGATGGGTGAAAATCACGGATTCTTTTTATCCCGAAAACATAAAGGGTTCCTGCGGGATATGGGTCCAAATTCTGTACATTAAAGATATTGTTTTTTTTTGGAGGTTACTCTATTTTCGATAATGAAGCCTAAACTATGTTTTTTCATTTTTGTCTGTATGTCTGTCTGTCTGTATCTTGGACGCGTATCACGCCACCGGAACTACTGGATGAATATAATTTGAGTTTATACTACGAGGTACATTGGATACTTTTCATCCCAAAAAATTTAAGGATTTCCGCAATATAGGGGTTGAAAGTTATTAAAAAGAACACTTATCACGCTGAAACTACTAGACGGTTTTTTTGATGCAAATTGACACAGTCATAGATATATACTTATAATAAAGCAATAGGTACGAAAAAGGCTGTAAAAGAAGATAAACAAAAAAATGCTCTTGGGTGCTTAAAAAGGGTATTGAATATAATTATTTTTTAAATCGTATCGCTCTGTCTGTTTGTCTGTATGATTGTTTGTTAACGCATCACGTAAAAACTATTGGACCGATTGCAATGCGGTTTTATTATGCAATGCGCTATCAAATTGTTAGATAGCTTAGGGTTTGAATTAAAAACTGGTGTAATTGGTATCTCATTCTGGCGAGTTAGATAGAAGCCGAGCAATTGAAAAATGTTTTTTTTTTTTTTATTATGGACTAGGCAATCGTTTGACCACGATCTCACCTGATATAAAGCGATGATGTGGTCGAAGGTGTAGCACGCTTGCCTAGTAGATACCTATTCACTCTTGACTTGAACACACCGGGGTTATAATTTACCGGAAACACTGACGAGGGCAGGGCATTCCACTCCTTTACAGTTCTTATAATAAATGATAAACAAATAAAAAAAATCGGCTAAAGAAATTTTGATCAAATGTTGGTATATTGGTCCTGGAATAGCACATTATGGTACTTTGAACCTAAAGAAAAGACCAAGCGTGCGAAGCCGCGGGTACAGCAAGTAGAGGAATATATGTACTCTGGTTACGATTATTAGACTAAAACGGGTTTATTAATATACATATTGACATCAAATACCTATGATATTAAAATCTATCCCGCCAGTAATTAACAAATTCAAGTAAATCTAAAAATTCCCGATAACTGAGAAGGTTTAGTTTTGAAGACTGTATTCAGTACGAGTAGGTACATTACTGCCGCGGTCTGTAATGACTACGTTGATGGCAGCGACACGGTAATGTATAGATAACATTACCGTGGCAGCGATGATGATGGCCGAGAGCTCTGCGTAGCGCCGTTCCAGGCCATCACAGCGCGATCAGCATTGCAGCCCTTGATGGCCAAGCTGGAATGAAGGCGGAGACCGAAGGTCAAGGCCTTTATAGCGCGGATAGCAAGGGCTGCAATGATGACCAAGCTTGAAGGCCAAGAACGTAGATAAGCAAAGCTCGAGGCCAACATAGCGTGGCCAGCAGGGCAGTCATTGCGGACCAAGGCTTATATAGTGCTTTACTCAAACAATGCAACAACAACAAAAACAAAACAACAACAACAAAAACAACAACAAAGAAAACAACAACAACAACAATAATAGCTTTGTACCATATCGATCACATCAGCTTTCAAACATCAAAATCGGCCTATTCGACTTTGCTCAAAGAATATTGTAAAAATAATGATTAATAATGACCGCATTACAAGCATTGTTTGAGTAAAATATCTTACCCCATTGTTATGTCTATAAGAGAGTACAGGGAACCTCCCTCCTTGCCTGAAGGAGGCGGCTGCAGTGAGCATCTCATCATCTATACTCTTGGGCACCAGCACAGGTTTCCCATAGCTTGGGCAGAGCGTGTAGCTCTGATTGGCTCTCGACACGCGCCATTCTTCTGTCGCCAATATTTTTGTAAATTCACCTTCTATGCTGGAACAGAAAATGTGTTTTTTTTGTATGTTGTATGTAGGTAGCGTTTGACCACTGAGGGTTTATGAGCAAAAAAACATCATCATCATAATCATCATAAGCCTATACTAGTCCACCGCTGGACGTACGCTTCTCCCAATGAACGCCACTGAGCACGATCTTCGGCTCTTCTCATCCAGTCGCTGCCAGCTGTCTTTCGTAAGTCGTCTCTCTACCTGGCCATACTACGTTTGCCTAAACATGGTCTCCACTCTAAAACTCTTTTTCCCCAACGGTTGTCGGTTCTGCGAGACTTGTGACCAGCCCATTGCCACTTCAGCTTACTTATTCTCTGGGCTATGTCGGTTTCCTAGGTTCACTGGCGGATCACCTCATTCTGGATTCTGTCTTTCAGAGATACTCCGAGCATAGATCTCTCTCTTTCTTGGGGTTGTAAGGGGGCACAATCACCATCTCAGTGCCCCAAGCCAACCTCACCTGCTCATGGTGCACCCTGCTGAACAACGAACGAGGCTCTGGCGACCGAAAAATGGCGGTATATCCATTCAAAAATCCTGCGCAGCTAAATGGCACAGACCGGTGACGGGCAGCAGCGCCACTGGTGCGAAGAGTTGCGTACTGCGATCGCCGACCCGCCTGCACAGCGTAGCGATTATGGGCATATCCTCCCAAAACAGACACAACAACAAAAATTCTCCCTAGTTCCCGGCGGCCCTACTATTCCTGATCACGGTAGCGGTCATGGTAACGGCAGGGCGGGGGGTGCTAAGAATCCCCGGGCTCCGGAAGGCCACCATAATCGAATGACCATAGCTAGGTTTAATGAACGCACTCTTAAAATGCACGAACACATGGCGCAGCTGGAAGTGGGACTGGAGAATATAAGATGGCACATTTTGGGGTTGGGTGAAGTCCGAAGAGAGGGGGACGGCACATTAACCCACCACGTTTGTTTAGAGGATGATCAACAATCCCAAGGCGGCTCGGGTTCCTCGTTCACCGAGTCCTCGCTAACAACTTTGAAGAGATATATAATGTGTCGACCAGGGTCCTCGAGACACACAGATGAAGAAGTAGAAAATACGTATGAGGACATATCTAAGGCCTTACATAACACCAGGAAGGCCTACTTCAACGTTGTTAAGGGGGACTTGAGCGCCAAAGTGGGAAAACAAGCTGGCAATGAATCGAAAGTAAGATCTCACGGATTTGGTAGCAGAAACGCCAGAGGGGAAATGCTTGTCATCTTTTTTGAGAGGGAGGAGCTCTTTGTAATTAATTCTTTCTTTAAGAAGCAGCCTCAAAGAAATTGGACGTAGCGAAGCCCGGATGGTGTTACCAAGAATGAGATTGACTTTATAATGGCGGAAAAGAAGCACATATTCATAGATGTCTCGGTGATCAATAGGTTTAATACCGGCAGCGTTCACTGATTGGTTCGAGGAACTCTGAATACTGACTTTCAGCTTGAGCGAGTCCGCCTGATAAAGTCCACGCTCCGACCAAACCTGCTCCAAATTTTATCTGTTTTTCCAGGACAATCTGAAAAGACGATTCGAAGCCGTGGAAACTACATGCGACGTGAACGAGAGACTTGACAAGGTGGTGAGAATCCTTACTTACGGAAGTGGGCCAAAAGTTTTGTAGTATGCAGCGTAAGGGTAAAAAAAACAAGCTCTCAGACGAGACTCTTCGGCTCATGACACAAAAACCAGAAAGTACTCAAGCTCCTTTGTCAGAACAGGTGGCTTTTAACAAAAAGATTAAGAAGGGAAAACAAACATGAAAGGGAAATTTCCTTTTTAAACTCAAAGCATACTTAGTTTACCTAAATTTTATTGATTTGATCTTATTATAATATTTTATGTATTTCTCCTTGTTCATGAGATATTAATTTTGACTTGTAAAAGAGCTATTATTTTGCCTATTTACAATAAAATCTTTGACTTTGACTTTGTTCGTTCAGCAACTTGGTAAGAGTCACCTGTCAAAGCTCAAAATAGCTGATGGCAAAACCGTCGTACCGGAGATTCTTGCCGAGATCACGGATTTTTACGGACACTTACTCGCTTCGCGTGCTCCTCGGCCAGAGACTGTTTGTGAGGATTCAAGCGCCACATTAACTCGCCACTATACTGATGAGCTACTAGACGTCAGCTTAGAAGAGATGGAGATGGCCCTGCGACAATTGAAAAATGGAAAAGCCTCAGGTGAAGACGGAGTTACATCGGAGCTCTTAAAGGCGGGTGGTAAACCTGTTCTCAAGGAGCTTCAGGTCCTATTTAACTCCGTTGTCAACTGTGGGAGAACTCCCGAGGCATGGATAGGAGTGTGGTGGTACTGTCTCAGTCTCTGTCTGTTTCAAGAAGGGTGATAAAACCTTTGTAAAAATTATAGACCCATCTCCCTTCTGAGCCATGTCTATAAATTATTTTCGAGGGTCAAACAAACCGTCTCGCGCGAAGCTTGACGAGTTTCAGTTCCCGAGGAGGCCGTGTTTGGAGGACGAGATGGCACCGTAGACCACATCCACACAGTGCGCCAGATTATACAGAAAACCGAAGAGTATAATCGGTCACTGTGCTTAGCGTTGTGGACTACGAAAAAGTCTTTGACTCAATCGAGGCTCGCTCTGTTCTGGATTCCTTGCAGCGATGCCAAGTGGATTGGCAATATATCGAAGTGCTGAGATGTCTATATGACGCTGCTACGATGTCAGTCCAAGTACAGGACCGGAGTACGGAGCCTATCCCATTGCTCAGAAACTGTTTACGACCGCAATGGAGCATATGTTTAGGACGCTGGATTGGAAAGAGGTGGGCATCAAACATCGGCGAGGACATCTCACACTTATATCACACAGATTATATCGTCCTTATGGCCGAGTCCCTGCAAGAACTGCATCAGAGTGAGAGTGTGAGTGTGCGTCTCTCTGTTTGGCTAGCCTGGCTGAAGCCTCACGACGAATTGGTCTCCGCAGGAACATAGACAAAACAAAAATCATAATCAATGACAATTTTATACCAGAACCAATAGTAGTCAGTGGAGTGCCTCGCGAAATTGTACAGGAGTATATTTACCTCGGACAAATTGTTAAACTGGGTAGGAACAATTTTGAGAAGGAAGCCAGTAGGAGGATTCAGCTGGGCTGTGCAGCTTTTGGAAAACTTTGTCAAGTATTCTCGTCGCCCATTCCACAATGCCTAAAGACAAAAGTCTTCAACCAGTGCGGCCTACCCGTAATGACGGACGGAGCCGAAACGTGGACGCTGACGGTGAGACTGGTCCACAGGCTCGAGGTCGGTCAGCGAGCTATGGAACGAGCTGTGCTCGAAGTTTCTCTGAGAGATCGAATCCGAAATGAGGTGAAACGGCAGAGAAAAAATGTAACTAAACATAGCTCAGAAAATAAGCAAGCTGAAGTGGCAATGGTCTGGTCACATTTGTCGTAGAACCGATAACCTTTGGGGTAGACGAGTTCTAGAGTGGAGACCGCGAATCGGCAAACGTAGTGTAGGACGCCCTCCGGCTAGATGGAGCGACGATCTGCGCAATGTAGATGGCAGTCATTGGAAGGGAAGAGCCGAAGATCGGGTTCAGTGGCGCGCCTTGGGAGAGGCCTATGTCCAGCAAGGACTAGTTGTTGATGATGATGATGATTATTGCCCATGCTGAAAATAATGTTGGTATCATTAAAGTCCAGTGGGACATTCGAGTATAGTGAATATGGCTACTTCCATTTCTCCCCACTGCAAAGTATGTCAAGGATTGCATAGTGGGGAGAAAGAGAATACTTTTTCGATTATTGCCATTCTCCCCACTGTCAAATAATATATTCCATACCGGGGAGAAAGCCCATACATTTTATAAATGGGGAGGAAGGGAATAACCCCTCACATCCTGGGGAGTATTAGTTAAATCAATACATAGCATAAAACAAAGTCGCTTTCCGCGTCTGTCTCTCTGTCTGCCTGTTTGGCTGCTAACTCCTCCTAAACCACCCAACAGATTTTGATGCGGTTTTCACCATCAGTTAAATATTTTTTCACGGAAGGTTTATATATAAATAATAAAACCTAATTAAGTTTTTATGTAAGCAGAAAAAAACAATAATGTCGGACTTGGTTGCAAGTGGCCGAAAAATAAATTTACATGGCTTACGTAGGCTAAACCTTAATAATACATAAAAAGGATGTACTAAAAAATTATAGTTCTTCTAAGATTCTAAAGAAAACTAAGCGATGGCATATCTCTATATGATACAGTTAACTCTCAGTAACCATTTCTTTCATTAAAAATTGCTTTACTTGCGGTGTTATTTTCTAAAGCTCTTTGTGCTAAACTGTATTAAACCTTATCAAATTCAATATCACAATAATATTCTTCACTTCATGTAGATACATTTCGCATTTTATACCATACTTTTTGACGAGTAATTTAAGTGTTACGACGATGTATTTGATAAGTGAATTCTGCGCAACCAATTCTGCGTACTTACTATTAGTTTATTCTGTGGTATAATAGCGCACGCAGAAGCTGTGGCGCTCGGACTAAGGCGCGGGTGCGGGCAGGCCGCTACCGTGGGTGGTGAATGTAACGTTATGAACAAATAAAGGAAGACCATTAGCTACCGTGCGAAGCCGAGGCGGGTTGCTAGTTCTTCATATAAATGCATGAAACATCCATGGAGCATCCTTTATTGACATTTTGAATATAATCATTTGAGTTTTTTGCTACCCTTTCCCTCCCGAAAGCTTGCGCCGGGATTCTAAAGTCTATCTATGAATTGGACAATTTGAGAAAAGATCATTTTTAGAAGGACATTTTGAGCAAGGTACATCATAGCTGAGATGCTCAATTTAATAAGATACCCATTGTTTTTGCAATAATATGCTGTTGTAAATTATGAAGTAGGTATTCAACCGATAAGCAGTCAAATCAACCTGTTAACATATGAGTTCCTGGAAAATTAGCTCTATGATTTAATAACCTATATAACCTTTATATATAACCCTTATAACCTGATTACTTTAGATTTAGTGCCAATCATTTAGATTTAATAAACTAACAAAACATACATAGGTACAGAATACAAGTAGTTAATACAGATTAGAATTACTTATAGGCTGATTACTTTTGATTAGGTGCCAATCATTTAGATTTAATAAACTAACACATAGGTACATAGTTACAGAATAGTTAATACAGATTAGAATTACTTATAGCCTGATTACTTTTGATTAGGTGCCAATCATTTAGATTTAATATACTAACACATACATAGTTACAGAATAGTTAATACAGATTAGAATTACTTATAGCCGGATTACTTTTAATTAGATTGCCAATCATTTAGATGACTTTAGAAAAAACATTCAGACTTACCTATACAAATTGTAGCCATTCTCCACAATAGGGTGCATGTGACGATAAAAGAATGGGTAGAAAAGATCTGGATCCTGCAAACTAGACAAATTCTCCAAAGTTTGTGCGACTAAATTTAACTCAGTCGTAGTGGCAATGTCTAGCTGAAATATTCGAAGGTCCTTGCATTTGAGAAATAATGACCCTCCTTGTGTAACGCCGCTGTTTGGTTTGTTCTCTTTCTTCTCTATGCTGTCGATGTTTTTGTGTAAAAGCTGTAAAAGTATATTGATTTTGTTAATAGTAATGGGATCTTTGTACAAGCTTTATCTCGCTACACTTCGCTCCCGCCTTTGCCTTTAACATATCACGGCCAAGAGACCCGTCTTGGCCGTGATATTGGCACATGAAGGGTGTTAACACAGTTGGGGTTATCTGTTTCAAGACTTGTAGGGCACCCCCCCGAAGGTTAAAGTGCGGCGAATATGGCCAAATATACAAAAACACACTCTTCCCAAGTAGCAAAATAAAGTCATCTATTCAAGTTGATACAACTTTTAGTTTAATAACAGTTATTTAATTATATTTTATGGGAGTTGTCATTAATAGAAGTGTATTATCGGTATTCTAGTTATATAAATGATTAACTTTTATATTTAGGTCAAGAAAAAGTTTATACAACTTCATTATATGGCAATCTTATAGTGGTTTAGATTGCAACATGTATAGGACAAGTTCACGAGACATTCTAATCGTAATTACGACCAATTGGTTATATAAATGATTATTATTTCACATTCAAGTCATATACTAGTAGTGACATATACATAGTACACAATGAATAATATGGAATGATCATATATAAAGGTTTTAGTTAAAACTTCTATTTAATATGTAAGCTATATGACTTTTTAGTCGAGTGAAATACTTAGATAGACTAACAGTTTCTACGTTGACTATTGTAAAACCTTTAAGACTTTTACGAGACTGATAAACAACAATTATAAGAGTTTTACTTGAGACTAATAAGTACAAGCACTGAATTGCACCTTTATCTAACTTTCATATAAGTTATGGTTCCTTTGAGGTTATTATGTATACTTTTATAAAAATATTCCCTAAAAATGGCAGAACATCATGGGTGATGGGTTGTTCAAATAAAGTTTAATAGTCAGTTGAAAATAAGTTGAACAAGCAGGTCAAACCAATCTTCTGTGGTCCTGTTACAGCTGTTTGGTCGCCTTAAAGTTGAAGTGTCTGTTTGTAATGTAAAAATAACAGCTTTTTACTAAATGCATATGAATGTATACATGGTACCTACTCAGAACAAAATAGCTTTTTTTTTTTGTCTAACTTTCTGCCTGTCTGTCTGTTTCTTCCCAATAATCTCCGAAACGGCTGGACCGATTTTGACGGGACTTTCACTGGAAGATAGCTGATGTAACAAGCAACATAAGCTACTTTTATTTTCGAAATATAATTAGTGTTCCGCGCAAAAAAAAACAATTTAACCACGCGGGTAAAGCCGCGGGCACAGCTAGTTATGAATATAAGGTCAGTTTCGTTACTCCATGCTTACTAATATTATAAAAGTGAAAGTAACTCAGTTTGTCTGTGTGTTTGTTACCTTTTCACGACTGTCAATCTTGACGAAATTTGAGGCGGAAGACGCAGGCAAAAGCTAGTTATAAATATACAAACAAACCCATAGTTCGTGGACACCTTCTTTTCTCGAACTTAGAATCAGATGATGCCCAGTGATACAAACAGTCCCATCTATATTATCTTGGTGAGGATATTTCAAAATAACTCCATCTAGTTTATTGATAAGAATAAGCTCAATAAATTCCATTCTAAACAAGAAAAACACTTGTACAAAAAATAATAAAAAACCATTGAATTGACTGACATTTACTATAGAATTCAAAAATATATTGACATTGGCTGCGTTCACTTAAATGAAAAAAAAATGCTCGAATCATCCGTGCGATTATCGTTCGATCATTCGGAGTTAGTGAACGACTTTGGACGTCCACATAGAACTGACAACTGACAAGTCAAGTGTCAGTTTCATACTATTCATCCCCTCCCCTACTATTTTTCGGATGACCCTATGGCCCAATTCCATAACTTGGCTACAATCGGATTATCACTTTGTTCATAGCAAATTCGACTCTATCGCAAGGCATTAGTGGTTGCGATACTGAGAATTCGATTGAATACAAGTTATGGAATCTGGCTGCTGGGCTGTGTTCACTTAAAACGCTCGAATCATCCGTGCGATTATCACTCGATCATCCGTGGCCCAATTCCATAACTTGGCTACAATCGGATTATCACTTTTTCATAGCAAATTCGACTCTATCGCAAGGCATTAGTGGTTGCGATACTGAGAATTCGATTGAAGCCAAGTTATGGAATCGGGCTGCCGGAGTAAGTGAACGACTTTGGACGTCCACATACAACTGACAACTGTCAAGTGTCAGTTTCATACTATTCCTCCCCTCCCCTACTATTTTTCGGATAACCCAGGCGAACGCCCGACGACGCCGTGAACGATTTCGAGTGTACGCGCGGATGATCCGTGCGTCCTCGAACGTAGTAAGTGTACGCGCCAAAGGCAAACGCCCAACGACGACGCCATGAACGATTTCGAGTGATCGCGCGGGTGATCCGTGCGTCCTCGAACGTAGTAAGTGAATGCGTCCCTTGATTTGACATTTACAATGGGGCTGTTCGTGTTGAAGCAAAATGATCAAAAATAACAATTAAAAACACTATATTATGTTTCAATCAGCGTTCGCTTTAGATATGACAGTTAAATTTGACATCGGATAAGCAACTTTTTATAAAGAATTTAGGGTCGTTTTTCGTTCAGTTTGGAAAGGATCACTAGTGTCAAAAATGGCAATCGAAACTGCCCAAAACGCCACTGCTTCATCTCGAATGCAGGGAAATATTATGTCTATATTGATTGACCTAAGAACCGTTCGTTTTGTAGCAAATAGCGAAAATAACAGTTAAAACGCTAAATATTACACACACACACACATTATTATCACATTAGGCGTTCTCTTTGGACATTTGAGGGTGAAATTAACGTTCTGAACGTTTTCGATCACCTTTCGTTATGATGACATATTGGCATAAGAAAATCGACTTTATTCCGTTAGTGATAGGGTCGTATTTCTTTCGGTTTGGAAAGGATCGTAAGTGTCAAATGTTGCAAAAATGGCAGAAGTGTTGAAAATGTTCAAAGAAAACGGCTTGTTAAAAATGTCCATTTCGAAACTACCCACAACACCATCTCATCATCTCGAATGCAGGGAATAATAAGATTTTTGCCCCCCACTTCCCCCCCTTCGAATCGATTCAGTTCGTTATCGAAAGGTTCGGCAGCCCGATTACAGAACTTGGTTACAATCGGATTATCACTTTTTTCATAGCAATTTCGACTCTATCGCAAGGCATTAGTGATATCGATACTGACAATCCGATTGAAGCTAAGTTATGTAATTGGGCCACTGAACCTTTCGATAACGAACCGAATCGATTCGATTCGATATAGTTCTCGAATCGAATGTCTATTTTCGAGCTATTCACAACAACCGACTTGAGGGTTCGATTCGTTTTCTACTAACTAATCGAATTCGACTGCATCCATGGAATAATGTGCATGTCTATGACTGCTTCTCATGCTGCATTAACGAAGCTCATTTTGTTCACTAATTCTCAAATCGGAATTCTTTATTGTAGAATATATTCAAATATAGTTGAAGATAATTCTAGTACTATCATATGAAACATTTAAGAAATAAATATTAACTAAAAAATATATAGGTATTGTTAAGCTTTGTTAACCCGTGAGAAAAACGCGCTATGAGCATTTTGCTCACGCAAAAATTAATATATTTTTTTTTCAATATTAGCAGCAACACAGCGTCTCAGGCGTGTTATGTAACTACATTATGTTTACGATATATAGCGTTTTGTAGTATTTCTTTTATACATATGAATCATGCTTTCGTACATACCTATTTCTAAACACATATAAAACACGCATTCTCTTACATTACTGGCATTGTAATTGACTCAATAAGTTTTTACCATATCTACTACTATTACATTCCAGTATTCCTGAGAATTATGGACTTGGATATAAATTATTTTAGTCAACTTGGAATCAGGGCTTGAAATACCGCTATTGGGACGGTACCGGTACTGTGTTGTTATTTTAACTAACATATAGGTATTACTTAATAAAGTGGTATCTTATATAGGTTCTAAAACCGGGGTTCCCGCAGTAACTACTTTTCATAAGTGTGAGCGAAAGAGTAGAGTAGGCGAATGATGCCAGTAGAGAGGCGCACAGCGCAAGTGTCTCGCCCCATGTAACACGCGAGCCTTTAAGTCCACAAAATTGTCTTTTTTGCATTTCCAGTAAATAAAAAAGTAAATTTTCAATAATGTTGCTTGTACTGTTAAGGCCTTGTGGTCTTGAAACTTTATCTTACCTTGCTAGTGCGATTTATTTACAGTTTTTTTTTATTTCTGCATGTCCAACCAACTTTACTTGCAAGGATATCTATACTTATAATAAAGCAGTGAGTAGGTACTTCACGGGTTGAAATAAGTAGTGAATTCAAAATTAACATCACCCGTCATTTTTAATAAGGCGCAAATAGTTTTTTTTTCTCTCGCTATAGTACGATAATTTTAAATCGTGGAAGAAAGAAGACATTAAAAACAAGTCGTTCTCGAATAATATTTTGATGGCTCATTTCTGTGAATGTAGCAACAGTCCTCAATATTCTATCCCGATGCAATTATAAGTAAAATTATAAAACGGAGAAAAAAATATTTTTTTCAATATTTTTAGACACAAATTGCTGATATTTTAGTTGTAGCACATGATATGCAATATCATTGCCAACAACAAAAAATCATATCAATACATCTCTCCAACTTATGGCTAGAAACTTTCTAAATACATTTACATATTATTGCATCGCAATACTGACCCGCTACACTGATAAACTGCCCAACGTCAGCCTAGACGAGATTGAGATGGTGCAAAAAACAACTTAAGAATCGAAAGGCCCCCACGGTGAGGATGGTATAACTTAGGAGCTTTTAAAAGCAGGGCGGAAGCCCATACTTCGGGAGCTTCTGGGGTTATTTAGCACCGTTCTTAACAGTGGGAGAACTCCAGAGGAGCAGGAGTTTGGTAGTACTATTCTTTAAAACAGGGTATACAATTCTTTTAAAGAACTAATGACCTGCTTCACTCTTGAGCCACGTCTATAAGTTGTTTTCGAGGGACATCTCAAATCGTCTCGCTAGATGACTTGATCCAGTCTCCTGAATAGGCCGGGTTGCGCGGAGGATTTAGCACCATAGACCACATACACTCAGGGAGGCAGGTTATACAGAAGTCTGAAGAGTATAACCAGCCCCTTTGTCTTGCTTTTGTGGCTTATGAGAAGGCCTTTAACTCCATTGAAACCTGGGTGGTTCTGGAGTCTTTGCAGCGGTGTCAAGTGGATTGATATCGCTGCAAAGATACATCGAAATGCTGAGGTTTCTGTATGACGCCGAAACTATGAGTGTCCAAGTGCAAAACCAGCAGTCTAAGCTTATCCAACTGACAGGGGTGTGAGACAGGGGGATGTTATATCCCTAAAACTGTTCACTAATGCCCTGGAAGATATGTTTAAGATGCTGGATTGGAATGGAATGCCCATTCCTTTTCAATCCAGCATCTTAAACATTTTATTAATATCAATTGGCAGAATATCTCACACTTACAATTTGCCGATGATATCGTCCTAATGGCGGAGTCACTGCAAGACTGGCAAAGTATGCTGTCCAACCCAGTAGACGCTTCTCAACGCATCGGTCTTGGAATGTACACAGACAAGACCAAGACCATGTTTATCCTATCTTGTTGACCCAGAACCGATTGCAGTCAATGGTGTTTCTATTGACAATATGTTTACCAAGGTATGTTTACCAAGGTAATTGCAATAATTTTCCAAAAAAACAACTTTGAGAAGGAATCCAACAGAAAAACAGCTAGGTTGGGCTGCATGCGGCAAGCTCCGTCAAGTCTTCTCGTCGTCCATACCATAGTGCTTGAAGACAAAAGTCTTTAATCAGTGCGTCCTACCAGTCATAACCTACGGAGCCGAAACGTGGACACTCACGGTCAAACTAGTCTACAAATTCAAGGTTGATCAGCAAGCTATGGAGAAAGCTATGCTTGGAGATTCTCTGTACAAGATTCGTAATGAAGATATCCGATGGAGAACCAAGGTAACTGACATAGCTCTAAGGATAAGCAAGCTAAAGTGGCAATGGGCTGGTCACATTTCCCAAAGAAACAAAAACCTTTGGGGTAAACGAGTCCTCGAGTGGAGACTACGTTTAGGCAAACGTAGTGTAGGACGCCCTGTGGTCAGGTGGACTGACGAGCTGTGAAAAGTGGCTGGAAGAAAGTGGACGAGAAGAGCTAAAGACTGAGCTCAGTGGCATGCATTAGAAGAGGCCTAGGTCTAGCTATAGGCACAGATATAAGCTGATGATGATGATGATGATGATTATTATTATTGCATCGGGGTGAATAAAACATTAATAATCGTTGGTAAGCCCAAGCTGACTTGCCTTGGGTCAATGATTTTGTAATAATCTGTTACGCACATGCATTATACGAAGTTTTTCAATACAAGTGTGAGAAAACCGGAAAATATATATAATCATTTTTTTTTAATCAAATCAAATTTTTGTATAAAATAATAATTATGTTTCTAATAAAAAATACATTTCTCCCATTTAATCTATTAGTGCGCGTTTTTAGTAAATAATGTTTAATCAAAATACAATAAATTACAATCTCTGATGTTTCAAAAGTCTGGAGTTCAGTGTGACAAGGAACACAATTTAAAATAAATAAAAAATTACTATCCGACCGTGAAACACACCAAACATTGGAATACCTACCTACAATATTTGGGTTTCAAAACAATTTAGAATCTTAACTGATTTGAAAGCAAAATATCGACTAAATTTTAGATCTTAAGAAAGATGAGTCAAGTATTCAATAAAACAGTACCTACGGTTAACTTTAGAATTTTAGCACTGATAATGAACAATGAGGTTTCAGATGATTAATACAAAGTCCCTACTCGCTAATCATTATCATACACATGATTTGTATTTTCGTCTCATCATTCAAAACAAAAAGTGCTTGTGGTGGTGATTGTCAAATCTGAGGCTGAAATCCCGTGAAGCATGATGTATTATTAGTTTTATCACTGTGATAGAACTCTGTGTGACTCAAATAGTTCGTGTGAAGGCACAACGTCGCAATCCGTACACATCCGCTGCGTTAGCACCAGTGTATGGTGGCATTCTAGCATTGTAGCATAAGAACCTGAATTATCTACCGGTACCTTGAGGGGAAAATACCGGTTCTTAGGTATCGATATTCAAGTACCGAAATGGAAAATACCGGTATTTACCGCTATGATACTAGTATTGTTCGTACAGATATCAAGCCCTGATTGGGACAATAGAATTGTTACCATATCATACAGAACCCAAAAACTAGTTATTGAAAAAATATAATTATTTCATAAACTCACGCATAGAATTAAATAATTTAATTCAATAATAATTACTATAATGTGAGTATAATTAACTATAATAATAAAAATAATACATAAGGAACAAGTACTATTTATTTAGATAATTTATAAACATTTTTTGATACTTAATTAAATCATAATTACTATAATCTGACTGTAATTGACTATAATAATTACGATAATATCATCACCGTCATCATGACTATAATACGAATAGGTAAATTAATAACTATAATAAAAGTCTATACTATTATGTACAGCCTTATTACAAAAAACTAAAAAAATATCATTATTATTATTATATTTACACACTCAAATTATCCCGCCTACAAATAAAAATTGACATAATATACGATTTCCAAATTGGTTATGCGCAAGACAAGCCACAGATTAATAATAGGTGCCTTTTGCGGAGAAAAGTGTCGCAGGTCCGTTCAGCACAACGTCTCGTCCCTTTCTGATTTACTGGGCGACAGAGGGGTTGCCCATGCGATTAGCGAGTATAGATTACGTAAAAAAAATGTTAAAAATAATTAGGAAAGATATTTGCAAAATTAATTCCAAGGTTCCCTCAGCGTTTCATTATTGAATATGCTAAAGGAAATTAAAAAAATATGTGATAACGTTTAGAAGAAAAACGGTAATAACTACAAAAACATAGGGTATTTTGCGTATTTATTATTGATATTAAAAATTGTATTTTCAATTTTTTAAGCTGAAGGAGCCCAATTCACATATATCTCGGCCTTAATTTATTAGGCACCCACGCGGCTTCTACAGATATTGCTTTACATTTCCATGAAATTTGCATTTGCGAGAAAACGTTTCTACCATATTAGACCATATCCAAATCCAATAATTCTGGTATTATTTTTATTAATGACAGAATAAACTACGTTTATAATTTATATTTTTTCCTATCTATTTACAAATTATGATAAAAATACAAATCACGTAGTAGATGATCCAGTTTGGTATTCAACGCTTGTGCAGGAGTCACGATACTTTTTGCAAATTGTGAAATGCACTGATCAGGAATGCTGTGGTCAATAGAAAAGTGACGTTCATGCCGTAAGGGTTTTTTCCTCCACGATGCCCATTGCGGTGCAAATCTTCGCTCATGTTTCTCGCTCCTGAAGCATTTCAAGAATCGGATCGCTTTACACCCTTATTTTTACCCTACTGTGGAGGGTTATATTTTTGTGCTGTACGTGTATTTATTTGTTTTCGTTCTTTTGGCGTGTACTGCAGCCTAAATGGCTTGATGAATTTTGATAAGTGGGGTATCATTGGATTTGTCTTAATCACGAAAAGATATATGAAGTCAAGAAAACTAATATGGCGGCTTAAAGCTGCCATATTGTATTTCCGACGGAACAAAAACTTACCAAAACCGATCGAGTGAGATATCAAAATGAAGGTCTTTAAAAGATTATCCAAAAATATATAATTATTTTACTTGAACAATAAACCAAAAATATTAACATAGCAATAAATTAATATTACAAAAAACGACTGCTTACAAAACTAAAATGAGGTAAAAAAGCTTTATATTCTTGATTTTGAATATAAGAAGCAGTCGAAGCCATGTGGAGTATACCGCCAGGTTCTAGCTAATCCCGTCAAAGGAGAAATGAAATGCATGATGCCTCCGACTAAAGCTTGTTTACCTCTTTTAAGTTTTGTTCGCAGTCGTTATTTTAATTTTATTTTGTTGTCGTTTGTCTCTTAAAATTAGCATTGACACTCGATTTGATAAGGTCCCTTACGACTTTTACTGTCCATCGGGCCAAGATGCCGTCGATGGGAGAATTTGTTCAGTGTGCTCAAAGTACTGCACATCGAAGAAAGCTGTGCAGCTTCACAAAAAAGTTCATGTCACTGCTTCGAAAATAGAAAAAGAGCTTGCTGTTGCCGCAAATTCAAGAAGAGTAAAACATGTGTTACCGATTCATATTAAAACGTTACTTTTTTTATTCTTAACACAAATTAACGCGTTTTTATATATATATGCTATTGTTTCTTTGCAATTTCGGTAGATATTGATCTTACGTAAGATTGAAAGAGGGGTGGGGAGAGGGGTTACATCCAAGTTTTATTTTTTCTTACGTAGGGGGGAGAGGGTCAGAAAGTGGTTAAAATTGTCTTACGTAATAAATGAACAGCCCCCAACATATCACCACAGTATGACAATTGTCAATTGAACTTGACGTTATAGCATAAGCTGCTCTTGTGAGCATTGCTTGCACAATATAATGTCGTCGCTCCTGACGTCGTGTGTGATGTGGAGAATAAATGCGCATCTTAATCCGACTTTGTGAGCGCTGACAGTACACATAGCGCATATTAGTGCAATTTAAACCACATGGTTCATTAGATCAAAAAATTAAGGATGCCATTATTGGAAACTCATTTTAGATTTTAGTCGATTTTATTTTCATCGAACAGGAGCCAAAACCGATAAAATCCATCACAGACATTATCTTATGTGCATTCCGAGACATGCTAAAATTGATATTATTACGCTAATACGCGTACCGAGTCACTGTGAGCGCGACAACTATATCCCTTGTGACGTCACGGAGTACGTCATTACATCCACCATTTTACGATTACACCAACCATCCGTGCCCCAAACCCATACCACCGTGAGCACTACTGTCAAAGTGACTGACTGACAGTTGTTTGCAAAGAAAACCCGATGTTTGAATTCAGTTGTATGTATTTTTTTCTATTGTTCCATAGATTACTACAGACACTAAACAAATTTTTAGATATACTACCTTTCCCACGAACAATACATTGTGTAATGAACTTTGAGGTTGTTTTGTTGTGAACTTGTAATCACGTTCACAATCGTCCTAATCCCAAAGTGCCAAAAGCGCGTTATCTTAATCAGAACGCATATTAAAACTGTGATCGATTTCATCGTGTCTCGGAATCATAGAATAGCGACATCTCATACGTCGAGTATTTTTAGGTATTCTGTGGTACAATGCTCGGAACAAAGATCGCTCGGAATCATTAAACATTTCATAGGTACAATGCTCGGAATGTACCACTTGTTTGTGCTCTGTGGCAGAACTGGCAGATTTGACACTCGAATGAAAGCCATTAAAAAAATACAGGGGCCCGTTCACTTAAACGTTCGAGGACGCACGGATCACCCGCGCGATTGTCGCTCGATCATCAGTGGCCCAATTACATAACTTGGTTACAGTCGGATTATCACTTTTTTCATAGCAAATTCGACTCTATCGCAAGGCATTAGTGGTTGCGATACTGAGAATTCGATTGAAGCCAAGTTATGGATCGGGCTACCGGAGTTAGTGAACGACTTTGGTCGTCCACATACAACTGACAAGTGTCAGTTTCATACTATTCCTCCCCTCCCCTACTATTTTTCGGATGACCCAGGCGAACGCCCGACGACGCCGTGAACGATTTCGAGTGTACGCGCGGGTGATCCGTGCGTCCTCGAATGTCTAAGTGTAGTGAACGGGCCCCAGATGTTTGAGAACGAGAAACGTAGATGGTGGAAAATAGGTGGAACAAAAAGAGATCGCGTACTTTTTGATGGCTTCCTTCAAGTTTTGAATAATTAAAAAGAGATAACGCTATATAAAAATAAGAAACGCAGCATGCAACTGTCGGTCGAGCCGCGCTTGCACGCCATCTGCCGGAATTTATTAAAACTAAATTCTAGCTGTACGTGCGATGGCGATGTGTGAATTTTTGTGTTCATTTTCATTATTTCTAGATCATTTAGCAATTTCTAAATAAAATATTGCTAGCGTAGTACATACAGTATCAAGTGGTATCAATATAGTGTAGTACCGAACAGTGCAAAAAAATAAAACGTGCGGTAAGTTCTTGTATGTGTTTGTATGATTGTATTGAAAGTAGGTAGATATGTATAACAGGCAGGGTGGCAGAGCTTGGGTAATGACCGGTTCTTTCAATATTTAGATGTCTATTGTTAGAAGATAACTTTTGATAGTCACCAACTTTACAGTTAGTATATTTTCTTACATCACAAACAGGTCAGGCTAAAAATACCAAATGTTTGTTTTGTCCCAGGTGATGGATGAGAACTCTAAAGTCCACATGGAGACCGACGTGTCCTCGACCACAGAGGACGTGCCAGAGACCCAGGAGGTGGCTGGATCCCACCATGATGTGGAGATGATTGTTGTTGTAGCAGAGGTTAAAGATCAAGAAGACCACACCGAGACCCAGAAAGTGACTGGATCTCACGGGGATATGGAGATGGTTGTTGTTGTGGAGGAAGTCAAAGAAGAACTGGACAACTCCGTAGATTCAAAAGATGAACAGTTACAAGTAACAAGTTGTGGGACATCCCCTCAAAAAAAGCCATCACCTAAAAAAATAGTCATCAAGTCGCCTGTCAAAGAAAATAATGTTTCAAAGGCATTATTACTATCACCTATCAAATATGATTCTCTAAATACAGTGAACAAAATCTCTCCAGTGTCTGTAACAGATAAGACCAGTCCCGAAAAGAAACAAGAACCAGAAACTTCTGAATCCTCTACAAAAGTAGAGACAAGACCTGACAAAACTGTGGAAACACCTACTGACAGGAGTCCTTTCAAAGTTTCACAAGTCCAGAAGGTGATTCCTCATTCACCATTCAAAGGTATAAAGTTGGTGTCCAAGTCTCCAATCAAATTAAAAAGGTTTCAGGTAAACCCTTCAAACAATGAAATCAATTTAAACGAGAAATCTCTTGTCAAAATAGTTCAGCAAATACCTGACAAAGTAGATCTACTGAAAGTCTCAAACAAAGAAGTAAAAATGCAGGAAACACCTCCAAATAAAACAGTGCAACTGCAAGAAAACTTAAACAATCAAGTAATATTACTGGACAAGTCTCCAAAGAAAGGGGTCAGTATGCAAGAAAACTCAAGCAAGGAATCTAAATTACAAGGAAAATCACCTACTAAAGAAAATTTAGTAGAACCAGAAGAAGTTGAGCTTGTGAAGAATTCTAGCACAGAATCAGAAAACAAATCAAGCATAGAAGATAAGTTGCAGGCTTCAACTACAACTACTTCACATGATGCCTCTACATCAGATTGCTGTGATGCCACCAGCCAGGTTCCCAGTCATGATTCTCACAAAACTGATACTGAGATCGTCCCCACCGTCAATGGTGGTGACAAGACTGACATTACAACACTTCAAGCAGACATAGTCCCCTATAACAACTTGTTAAATGACTCTCAAAACTCCTCAGATGTATCTGAGAAAGAACACAATAAGAGTATCAGCCGAGAATTAAAATCCCTCATAAATTCTGCAAAGGAGTCGAAGATTATCAATGAATGCACACAGTTGACAAGCAAGACTAGAAAATCTAGGTCACAATTAGATGCTTCTAACACTAGCCTCAATGCTTCTTTAGAATCAGATAAAGTGGAAAGGACAAGGAGAGGAAGTACTAACTCGCAAGTCAGCAATAGCAGTGAGAAATCAGATAGGTCCATAATGAAGAGGTCAATGAGGTCGCAAAACCCTGAGTTTGTTAACAAGTGCAAGCAGTTTTTACAATCTGTGACCAATAAGGCTATGAAAGACACAGATGAAGCCATCTCAGAGGATGAAACTAATACCAACTCTAAAGAGAAAGCTGCAGCTGGCTCTGAAAATGCTGATTCTTCACAAACTAGTCATAAAAAGAAAAAGGTTTCTGATCAGCCAGTAAGTTTGCTCAAAATTACTATAAAGCTTTTTGCTGCACTTTTTGACAATTCAAATACAAGATGGCTGCCAAGTTGTTCAACCAAAGTGTCATAAAACTGTATGTAAAAAAATATTATGATGAGTAGTTTCCTATGTATATTTAAAATGTTTCTTACACAGGTTTTAGATGACAAGGAGAGGCCTAACAAGTTCCGTCCTGATGCTTACTGCTGGAGGTGCCATTGGAGAGTTGAACAAGAAGGAAATGACAAGTCTCATCCACCATTGCGCTGTACAGTATGTCCTAGGTCATACCACTACAAATGTCTATCCACCAACGAGCGGAAGACACCTCCAGAGAAAAACTGGGTCTGCCCTGAATGTTTGCAAGTCTTACTTGCCGAGGGCTCTGATACTAGGTAAAGAAATATTTTGTTTAAACTAATGGTTTCCACAGCCCACGATGAGCTTAGTTGGAATCGGGTCTTTGTTTTGGTTGGTGTCTTTTAAAGCTTATACTATTTTTTAAGTTAAACATTAATCAATTTTTATGTTACAAATTGTAAATTAGCTTTTCCACAGTTCTTCCTATATTATCTGTCGCATGATTTTTATATGTACCCGGATTCAAAACTGTCCTATGTATGTGTGTACATGGAAAAGTAAAAAAAAACAATTCTGTTGTTTTCACATGAATCTATTTTTAAACATTACAAACCAACAAACATTTCATACATATCATATCCACTTGACATAATAAATGTTGATACACTTGCTATCACATTGTAGTTACCTACTTTTCCTTCTGGATACAGTTGAAAAATCAGACCATTAATGGCCAGTTCCTATATATTAAAACGAACCGTTTTCGCTTACTGTCCGTTAGCTTTTGACATAAACGCCATACAAAAAAATGACAAAAACTAACGAGACGTTTCATTTTTATAGGATCCCATTCTAAATCATTTGGTAATGGCAGTGTTTGAGTCTTGGGGATGGCTCACGCATGCTTAAACATTTTGGCTACAATGATTTTCGAACCAGAGAATTATATGATTCTTAATGGCACTCTTATCTGATGAATAACAAGTTAGTTAACATATTTGAAAGCCTATCAGTGAATGTGTAACACCACTGAGAGGCCACGTTTAGGGCTTGATACTCTTTCAAACCTTAAATGTATGTGGAAGAATCATCCTCTAAGTTACCAAAAGACCAGACCATTGAGCTGATGGACAGCATCACTCTTGAGGGCGAGATTAACAACAGTACCATCAATAATTTTGAAACACTACTGTAGGTTAATACCATCCTGAAGCTTCTCTAATGAATGAATGAATGTCCATCATCCATTTTTGCTATAAATTACTGTTTATAGATGCAACATTTCGCTCAGAGCTCCATATTCAAATTTTCTTGCGTTTTATTTTCAATTACAGCTCTTATTACTTATCGTGGGTTCATGAAAACTTATTTTGCGCCACTAAATAGGTTGTATCAAGAAATTACACCAACCATAAAAACAAGGTTTTGTCAATAAACCGAAAACCAAGATGAAAATCAGCTTATTGACATTCGTAGCTAAACCAATATTATTTAGGTGATAATTTTAACCGTAATTTCTTGATACAACCTATTTATTGCCGCAAAATAAGTTTTCATGAACCCGCGATGAGCTGATTGACAAAAAACGCAAGAAAATTTGAATTTGGTGCTCTAAGCGAAATGTTGCATCATACGAGTAGATCTAATCTTTCTTGTAGCATATTTTCAAGTGGTATTTCGTTACTTTCAGGTCACCAGCCATGAAGAAGACCTCGCTTGGAATGCTCTGTGATCTGCTGAAATATGCGCTGGAACGCATGATGGACTTGAATGGGGTAATTTATTCATTCTATATTAGTGTCCCATTGAAAGTTCAATTTCGGCTTCGGCCAGTTTCAGCTGAGTTTCGGTTTCGGCCAAATAGTCAGCCGAATAATCGGACCGGCTGAATCTAATATAAAGCGCCTTCTTGGCTCACTTTAGTTTATTATATACTCGTATTAGTGCCCGACCGATTCTTCAATAACGGTTATGGCTAAGTAACTATTTCAGTAAAAAAAACAGCCGAATATTCGGCAAACTTATTTTATGTGACTTTGGCGCTTATTTTAGTTTAGACCTGTATTGATGTTCGACCGAAAGTTTAATCACTAGTTAAGTTCTATATTAGTGTCGGGCCGAAAATTCAATAATTATTATGATTACGGCACGGTAAGTTGCGTCCAAGTTTCTGTTGAATTCAAAATCTGCCGAATGTTCTGCTCGGCCGAAATTAATTTTACGTGACTTGTTTGACTTATTTTAGTTTACACCATTTTATGTCCGACCGTAAGTACTGTACAGTTCTATATTAGTGTCAGACCGAAATCGAAAGTTCAAATACTGTTATGGCAAGGACCGGCCAATTTTGTTTCGGTCAAAAGCCAGACGAATATTCGGCCCAGATGAAACTGATTTTACGTGACTAGTTTGCTGAAATAGTTTAGTTTTATATTGATGTCCGACCGAAAGTTCTAGAACGGTTTCGGACATAAACCAGCCGAATATTTGGCCCGGCTGAAACTGATTTTACGTGACTAGTTTGCTCAAATAGTTTAGTTTTATATTAATGTCCGACCGAAAGTTCTAGAATGGTTTCGGACATAAACCAGCCGAATATTCGGCCCGACTGAAACTGTTTTTACGTGACTAGTTTGCTCAAATAGTTTAGTTTTATATTAATGTCCGACCGAAAGATCTAGAACGGTTTTGGACATAAACCAGCCGAATATTCGGCCCGGCTAAAACTGATTTTACGCGTTGCTAGCTAAGTTTAGTAAGTAGGTAACTCTAATAAACCATTCGACAATACATACACGTTAATAAAATGATATGTAAATAACAATGAGTAAGTAATTTACATATTGTGATTTTTGTGTATTTTGACCAAAAGTATTACTATTACAGGCGGGTTGAATTAATTGACGTACTCCTTCGTGTGTTTTTATTAAATATTTTATATGTAATTTATACATTTTAAGTTTCGGTTTGCGCCGAAACTTAATCCTTGGCCGAAGTTTCAGTTTCGGCGGCAAACCCAGTGTCGGACACTATTGTTCAAGATTATTACGAAAGAATCAATGTTTCGTGTTATGATATTATGATACCATTGATATTATGAGACTTGGTGGTTTATTAATAATAATATCTAACTTGGATAGAGGGCGAATTCTTAATTGTTTATTTTCTTGCTTTTCGCCAGAATTCGAGTTAAAAGAAAGCACTCAAAATCTGCAATAATAACATTAAGAAATATATTCTTAACAAAAAAAATTAGTTATAATTTGGTCAAAGCTTAGCCGCTACAGCGACGTATTTGAGGGCGAAGCCGCGGGTATAGACCATTAGATTATTCGTCTATCTATACCTACTTATAATAAAGCAATATGTATGAAAAAGTCTGTACAAGGAAGATAATAAAAAAAAACATGGTCTAGGATACTTAAAATAAGCTACTGAAAAAGAATATAACATTTTTTTTAAAACGTGTCTCTCTGTCTGTATGGTGTTTGTTCGCGCATCACGTTAAAACTACTGGACCGATTGTGATGCGGTTTTCACTATTGTATCTTTTTGTCGGCTGAAGAAATTTTGATCAAATGTTGGTATTTTAGGTACTGGAATAGCACATACTTATAGTAGGTACCTACTTTTAACCTAGAGAAATCACAACGCGTGCGAAGCCGCGGGTACAGCTAGTAGAAATATAAAGTGACATTTAAAATGATCCATGGAAAATTCCTATTAGTCGGTACAGCATTTAAATCAATACAGCAGATGTCAAACAGATAAGACAATAGACATTCAAAGATTATAATAACATATCGTTGCGATTGAAAAAAAAACACTTTCTATTCTGAAGACAGTTTTTATGTAATCTAGCAGTGTATGTATGTCCTCAGTTCGCATCTATTATAATAAGTCAGCAATGCTGGAGCAAGACCGAATTGAATATGACATCCATCTGCATTAGCAGTTAACACCGCAAGCGAGACTTTCACCGCATATCCACGCGAAACGTACGTGCAAGTATTAAAGTACTAGTCTTCAGTAACTGTTGCGTATACTGTGGCGGCGCGGCGCGAGTCTTCATCGGGCGGGACTCTGACCTTGCGACTTATCTACTCAACGGCCCCCGATCTCGCCAAGCGTCTCTTTCCCTCTCTCTCTAACCCCCTATAATCAATACCACTAGCGTTACTATCGCCCTCTCGCTCTACGCTATTAATAACTGCGCATGTGCGCGTCGGTATTAGGTTATGTTTGTGTGAGTATTGCATTCTCGAATCGTCGAATGGTCATATACTTTAGGCGTATTGAGTTTATTTCGTTGATCTTTCATTTTAGTATTACATGTTTTTAGCTAGGTACATGTTTTGAAAGATATGATTTTATTTTGTTTACAAATAAGTTTACATTATAAAGATTTACCGCCTAATATACCTACCTATTAAATCGCGCAGAATAGTTTCTATAGATTGCATATTATATCGATTATGGAGCATCGATTAAATTAAAAAACCTAGCTCCTAAAAATGTTTAAGTATCATTGCGCACGTAGACCCCGAATAATTAGATTTATTACTAAGATATGGAATAATACTCGATCCCAAGATAAGCAAACAGAAACACACAAACTCCATTTGCCCAGAAAAATACTTAATTGAGACTAAAAGGTCTATACATCACAAATTAAAATCTAATGACGACGTTTCGATCATGTTGTTGACCGTGGTAACGAGAATACACCCGCGCTAATAGTTTTTGACAAACATGAATTCAATTCGGGAAAGTTTTTAAAGCTAGATTTCAGACAATTCAGATACAATTATAATGAGTCACATCTAAATTTTAAATGTTTTTTTTTTATATATTGAGTGACGTGTCGAGCAGGCCGTTTGCCTGATGGCAAGCGTCACGTCTGCACATGACAGTTGCAGTGCCACCCAGAACTTTGGTTGCAAAATCTTGCGCGTCACTCCACTGAGCTCGTCACCCTGACACATAGGTTTTTAAGTCTCTTTGCCCATTAATTTCGCTGGAAACATTGCCCTTCAAACCGAAACTGGTATGTTTACACACTACTGCTTGGCGGTTGAATATCTGACAAAGGTGTGGTACTTCCCCAGGCGGACTCTTGCGTAAGAGGCCTACCACTATAAAACTACATTAGATACTCTAAACGTCTCAGTCATAATATATCAATAGTCATGACATCAACTAAGAATATATCTAAGGAGTTGCGAGCAGTGGCCAATCATCGCATTAATAAGTGTTTGTACTGATATACCGTTTTATGGAATTTGGCAGCATCTATCTACTTATAAGAAAGTACGAAAAAGTCTGTACAAACAATATAATTAAAAAAATGGTCTAGTTTACTTAAACTAAGCCATTCAACGAAAAAATAACAATTTTAAAAATCGTGTCTGTCTGACTGTCTGCATCACGTAAAAACTACTGGATCGATTGCGATGCGGTTTTCACTGTTGGATAGCTTAGGGTTTGATTTAAAAACTGGGGTACTTGGTTTCTCACTCCGATGAGCAGAAGTCGAGCAATGGATAATCTTTTTGACCGAATTGTGATCAAATGTTGGTATAATATTGGTATTTTTATTTGTTTCCTACATCGATGATTTTAGTTCCTGGAATAGCACATAGAATACTTTTAACCCGGAGAAATGACCACGCGTGCGAAGCCGTGGGTACAGCTAGCACTTAGATAAAATCCAATTCTTACACAGAAAGGGCCCTAATTTCCGATAGTTTTTGTTAAATGACTCCTTTAATCTATACTTATAATAAAACTGTAACGTGTCCAATTCTGTACATTGAAGATATTTTGAAAACTTTTTTGGAGGGTACTCTATATTCGATGCTGAAGCCAAGACTGTATTTTTTTCATTTTTGTCTGTATCTTGGCTAGGCATCACGCAGAAACTACTGAATGAATTTAAATGAAACTTGTTTTTTTTTTTGAGTTCATACTACGAGGTGAACATAGGATACTTTTCATCCCGAAAAATTAAAGGGTTCCCGCAGGATAGGGGTTAAAAGTTATTTAAAAGAACACGTATCAAGCTGAAACTACTGGACGGGTTTTGTTGCAACTTGGCACAGTCATAGTTTGTATAATGTGTAAAGTATAATGTGTTGAGGAATACTTTTTATCCCGAAAAAATAAAGAGTACCTGCGGGATAATGTTCCAAATTCTATGAATTGAAGACTTACTTCGAGGTAGGACATTGAATACTTTTCATCCCGAAAACGGCTCCTGCGGGATAGGGGTGGCAAAATTATTTAAAAGAACACGTAGCACGCTGAAACTATTGGACGAATGTTGATGCAATTTAGCACATAAATAGTTTCTATTATGATGGGTGAAAATTAAAGATACTTTTTATCCCAAAAAAATAAAGTGTTCCTGCGGGATATTGGTCCAAATTCTGTGCATTAAAGATATTGTGTTTTTTTTTATGTTTCTCTATATTCGATAATGAAGCCTAAACTGTATGTTTTTTAATTTTTGTCTATATGTCTGTCTGTCTGTCTGTATCTTGGCCGCGCATCACGCCGCCGGAACTACTGGATGAATTCAAATGAAACTTGGTATGATTTGAGCTCATACTACGAGGTAGGACTTGGATACTTTACATCCCGAAAAATTCATGGGTTCTCGCAGGATAGGAGTTAAAACTTATTTAAAAGAACACGTACCACGTTTTATCCCGAAAAAGTAAAGGGTTTCTGCGGGATATGGGTCCAAAGTTATGTTGATATTGAAGTAATAAATAATATTTTTTGGTTCTCTATATTCGATACTGGAGCCAAAACTGTTTATTTTTTATTTTTTGTCTATCAGTCTGGTCTGTTTGTCTGTATCTTGACCGCGCATCGCACCGAAACTACTGAAAAATTCAAATGAAACTTGGTATGAACAAGTACATTGGACTACTTTTCATCCCGAAAAATTAAAGGCTTTCCGCAAGATAGGGGTTGAAAGTTATTAATTACGAAAAAGGCTGTACAAAGAAGATAAATAAAAAATGCTCTTGGGTGCTTAAAAAAGATATTAACAAGAATATAACATTTTTTTGAATCGTGTTTTCTGTCTGTTTGTCTGTATGTTTGTTCACGCATCACGTAAAAACTACTAGACCGATTGCGATGCGGTTTTCATTGTTAGATAGCTTAGGGTTTGATTTAAACTGGTGTAATTGGTATCTCAAGCCAGTGAGTTAGAAGCCGAGCAATTGATAAAAGTATTTTTGACGGCTGAAGAAATTTTGATCTAATGTTTGTATATTGGTCCTGGAATAACACATTATGGTACTTTGAACCTAAATAAAAACCACGCGTGCGAAGCCGCGGGTACAGCTAGTTTAAAAATAAATGTCAAGCCACAATCCTTTGGAACCGATTTGAATTAAATTTAGAAGATGGATAAATTGATGTCTGGTCAATAAGAAAATCTAATTTTTACCTTACAAAAAAGCTAGTTCAATTTCTAATTTAAAATGGATAATTGCGGGCGCAGTCGCAAGTACGCAGCTAACTAAATAATTGCGGGCGCAGTCGCAAGTACGCAGCTAACTAAATAATAAAAACTATTTGATAAATTTTGGTGTAATGTTCAGTGCGATTAAATGTGAAAGATATTGTCCTATGTACAAACGGACCTACTAAAATCATTTTATTATAATTTCAAATTTAGAATTTCACTAAAACACCGTCCAAGTCCGTCCAAAAGATTTCCAAGTCTCAGTTATGTACTGCAAACAACTAGATAAGGATTCTAAAATCAATAATTTAAAAAAATAACAAAAACTACTCCAACTACTACTACTACTGTTTTTAAAGATTTAAAAACACGACTGCCCTGCCAATAACGAATTAAAAAGTTTATATGCCAATAAATTATGTATAATATATAATATATTCGGGACAATTCCACACCAATTACCTAGCCCCAAACTAGGATACCCTGTAATATGGCACTAGATAACGGATAAACATACATAAATACAAATATCACATCCATGACTCGGAAACAAACATTTCTGCTCATAACACAAATGATTGCACCTTGCAGGATTCGAACCCGCGCCTGTTTGATTTCGTTCCTAGGGTCACTAGCCACTAGATCATGAATGAATGTGCTCATCAAAGCCTTCAATTTGATACCAATAGTGTAGAATTCGAAGTTTTTTTTCCTATTTTAAAGTGCAACAATGCCGCAAAATTGTTTAAAAAAAAACTTTAGTTACTTGGGGTGATGTAAGGATTCTAACGATACCCCATACACCTAAATCTGTTCAGGCATTTAAAAGTTATGATGGAATAAAGGGACTCACATACATACATACATGAACCCTGAAAACATTACACTCATTTTTTGGGCAATCGTGTATGTATCTATCAGGTACAAAAAATAACAGTTATTGTTTTTATTTCAGGTGGAGCCGTTCATGCATCCCGTCGACCGCACCACATTCCCGGATTACGACAAATACGTGGCCCACCCGATGAACCTAACGCTAATGAAGCAAAACATTACCGACGGACTGTACGGCAGCACGGAGGCGTTCGTGGCGGACGCGCAATGGATCTTACATAACAGTATCATATTCAACACATGTGAGCAGGCCTTTTGTACGTTCCTTACGAATATTATTCTATCACCCGTCATTAACATCGCTGGCGTGTCACGCTTGGGGTAGGTAATGCTTGTCACTCATTTGTTCTTTAACACGAGGTAGCGCAAAAGTCAACCTTTCGTATTCGACTTCATCAAACATTGCACATTCAAAACTTTCCACACCTAGAAAAAGTCTGTCATATATTCTTTGAATTTTGTGAGGATAATAGTCACTGGCCGTGAGCGCATCCCACACAAACTTAGTTCAGTCCTATTTCGAATATGAACTAACCAATCTCGAATGAAATTTTGTAAACATGATCTAGCAACTGTATCAGCTGTCCCCGCGATGTTTCATAAATTTATAAAATACTTTCAAAATAACAAGGGCTCAAAAACGCGTTCCTTTCGATCTTCTTGTGTCTGTGTAATTTTGAAAAAAAGCAAAATAATTTAATCAAGACTATCGAAAGTGCTAAAAAAACGGGCAAAAATTCAAGTAAGAATGTTTGCTGACCAATTAAATCATTATAGATTATAAATGGTAATTCGAAATGAAAAATGATCAGAGAAACCTAAAGATGATTTTCAAATACCAATTCAATGATACCCCACATGACATAGTTCGTCGTTTTTTTTTCTTTCTTTTTCACAGTATGACGTATTGTCGCCATATTGAATTTTGATTACTATCATGTCTTTAGTACATAGCACTCGCAAGATTAAGACAAATCGATTAACGTAAGTATCATCAAAATCGGTCCATGCTTTTGGTCTGTGTAGTGTTACAAAGGACCAAACGTACGTATATACACATTACCCGGCCTTTGCGTTGCGCACTAGTGAAAAGAACTCCATCACTCACTGATATTAGTACTAGTTTACAAAATTCCATAAAATTTTATTCGTTATTATTCGAAATAGGACCAAATTACGTTTGATGTGCTTGGCATTTTCCTATCTATGAATTATCCGTGTAAGCCGTTGATAATAATTGAAGATCGATATTCAATTATTAATTTCCATTTGATAGTATTCCGTAATAATTATTGGTGTCAGTAGATATATTTTGTGACTTTTTCGCTACCCCAAACCCAGCGCATACCGTAGCAGTGCCGTTAATACACAAATTACACATCGGCAACAAATTCACAATTGCAAAAGCCCATAGAACGCTGTTTTTTTTATCGCTGACACTCCACTGCTCTAACTAGCTACCAACCCTTTTTATTTCTTTTGCAGCAAATATTTCCAAATATTATCACCGCCTAAATTGCCTGCCTTACATACTGACTTCTATTTTTTTATCTTAAATGAAGAGTTTCTCAACTCACCTGTTTCTTGTTCTTTTTATTTGAAAATAACCTAGTCCTACACCATGGTCTTATAAAAATTTCATCAATATGTTTAGTAGTTTATTTTTTTTGTTTACATTATAATCCATGTGAACACGCATTATTACTTTTTGCTCCTTCTGCCTCTTTGCAGACCGTTTTTGTTGCATTCTAACAGAGATTTTAATATGTTGTGAACAAGGAAGTTCTATGTACTTACGTACAACTGGAACGATATCTCTCATATACAAAAGTGATCTCACCGAAAACCCAATTTAAAAAGAAAATACGAGTAAAGGAAGTATACGTTGGATCGGATGTCTCTTTTTCTCTTGTACAAAGTTGCAGAGTTTTGCACAGACTAAAATAAACATTCGAAATAATCACCGCGAAGACAACTGTACCAAAGAGGTCACCTACTTAATATATTTACGTAGTACATCCTCTATGGTGTCCGATGAGATTTTCAATACTATTCTGGAAAATAAAGAAGTTCTTGTCTGTTTGTCTTACGAAATATTTGCTGTCATCTGAGATTGGCACTATAAATAAGAAAGAGAAGTTGTTGTATGTTTGTAACCGACTCCTTTGGACGCTATTTTGACCCACTTTAAACGGTCAGATTTCATTCAAATTTTGCACACCTGTCAAAGACTGCAATAATTCGAAAAAAATAGTTTAAAAAAACTAAAAAACACGCTTTATATAGAAAACCAAACTAAAAAATAGAAAATAAATTTTAATAGTGTAAATAAGAAAAAAAACGTGGTGTGCCCCATGCACTTTATTATTTTTTATTTTTTTATCGTTTTCAAGGTCAAATAATCGATTCCCCGCTTTTTCTTTGAAGAGATCGTTCCAGTTCAATGTTAGTACATATAACTTCCTTGGTTGTGAATAATGCATTCTGCTGTCAGTTAAACAGCTTATTCATTCCTATATTCCACATCTAATTTTGTAACTAGTAATTTCATAAATCATGTCAGCTGTTAATATTTTTTCCATTCCATTCATGCTGCCTGTGCGAACCACATCTAACAATAACAAGATATTTCCCAGCATTCGTTTACAAACTAATAAAAGTTGGAACAGAACAGATACAATTCATAACCTACTTCATCCATGCATAACGCAGCAAAATTTCTTAAATCATCCTCAATTGAACATGTCTGAAGCATAACTGATCTACTTGTATTAATTCTTAATCGAAATGCTCCATACTTCATTACGGAAACCTTCCTGTTTTTATTAGCTCTTTTGCCCACGACTTCGTCCGCGCTGACTACAGTTTATCGCGTTGACACCTGGCATTTTGACATCTGTCATTTTGACATCTGTCATTTTGGCATCTGTCATTTTGACATCTGTCATTTTGACATCTGTCATTTTGACATCTGTCATTTTGACATCTGTCATTTTGACATCTGTCATTTGACATCTGTCATTTTGACATCTGTCATTTTGACATCTGTCATTTTGACATCTGTCATTTTGACATCTGTCATTTTGACATCTGCCATTTTGACATCTGTCATTTTGACATCTGTCACTTTGACATTTGTAACTTTGACATTTATCAGTTTGACATCTGTCACTGTGGTCCCATCACTTTGACACCTGTCACTTTGCCACCTGTCAGTTTTCATCGATGTGGCAATCCCCATACAAAATTAAAAATGTATTTTTTCGTTTGTTTTTTTATTCCCTAATAGAAATGAAATCCCATGTCCTTTTCTGTACCCCTGACAACGTGTGTGCAAAATTCCATAATGATCGGTTGAGTAGTTAAGGCGTGAAAACGTAACAAACAAACCAACAACCAAACAAACAATCAATTAATCACTTATTTCCTCTTTGGATTCAAATATGCAAAAGAGTAATTTTTCTTCTGTATTATTAATAAAATAATAATCATATATTATCTGTATTATTTATAATGTTATCGAAGGCAGAAACGTAAACGAGCAAACAAAATTCGTTGTAATATAAACGTGAAATTAATTACGTTGGAGCAGACCAGAAGACTTTTGCCCAGCTGTGGAACACCCATCAAAAACATTAAATTCATGAACCCTTCAAAAAACCTCACTTCTTCGTTTATTATAAGAACTGCAAAGGAGTGGAATGCCTTGCTCTCGTCAGTGTTTCCGGTAAAATATAACCCAGTTGTGTTCAAGTCAAGAGTGAATAGGTATCTACTAGGCAAGCGTGCTACACCTTCGACCACATCATCGCTTTCCATCAGGTGAGATCGTTGGTCAAACGATTGCCTAGACAGTGACCAAAAAAAAGTGTCAATGTTACATGAAAGAACAATCTGAATGTTCCCTTAAATATTAAGCCATCCTACATTAAAGCCGATATAACTAGTCAGCCCTGAAGTTAGCTGGTTTTCTAAACTAGTTTCAAAATTGCACAGTCAATGCGCTAACTTCAGGGCGGCCTAGTCATAACGGCCTCATATGCCTTTTGAGGATATGAGAGTAGTAGCGTAGTAGCGTACTCTCATATCGAACTAACTCAGCTGGTTAATACGTTGTGCAGTACAATCGAAGCTGACGGGCGGCGCGCGCGCCCTGGTTCGATCTTGCCGCGCAGAGATGGGCGAGATCGAGGCCTGCCCTGAGTGCTACGCGGCCGCGCACGCCAGGAAACCCACCTGGTTCACTGACGTCTGCACCACGCCGCACATACTGCTGTGGGCTAAGCTGAAAGGTACGTTTTAACGTCATCGTAAGGACGCTAACCCAGTGCGGGACAGTTTCTTTAAATTCAACGTAGAAAAGACTAGCCGCGTGTTTTGACGCCTGGATAGTGATGATGAAATGTATAGTATGTGTTATTCCAAGACCAATAGTATCTTAATACTTCAGTATTTAAAAAAACAGGTTCGCTTCGGCGAAGGCGCTTTCACATTTGATTGTCAACGCAATTTGGTGAGCATTTATTCGTTCACGGAATGAAACACCTTTTTTTTGTGGTTAGTAGGTGGGTACTAAGCATTAAAAAAAAACTATTTTGGTGATCATTTCAATTGCAGCCTTAAGAAAATACAGTCGCATGCGTTTTACGTTTGATCGGAGTTTTTTAAATGTTGTTTTCAGGTTTCCCGTTCTGGCCGGCTAAAGGCATGACATTAAACAGCTCGGGGTTAGTGGACGTGAGGTTCTTCGGCGCGCACGACCGCGCTTGGGTTCCCGCTAAGGATTGTTTCTTGTTCTCGGAGAAGGACCCCAACAACTTTAGGAACAAGCGGCAGGATATCTTGGACAGTATGCAGGTACAACAAACATTTTACATATATTATTATTTCCCATTCGTAAATTGTCACGCTGTCGCATAACATCCCATCCTCAAAATGACCCGTTCGCTAATTATCATGCTATTGCATAATGTGTCATTCTCAAAATGACCCATTCGCAAATTGTCATGCTATCGCATAACTTCCCATTATCAAATTGACCCGTCAAAATTGTTCAAGGTTCTGTCAACCTTAAAAATAAAACAAGAACAAGAATGGCCCCAATATTGAACCCTACGGGACTCCCATTGTGATGAGAGATCCAGGTGACCTCACACCATTTATATTCACTTTTTGGATCCTACTGCTAAGATACGAGGACAAAAGATCGAGAGCTTTCCCATGAACTCTGTAAAGCTTCAATTTAAAAATTAAGGTTTCGTGGGTTAAGGTTAAGAGTTCAAAACGCACTCAAATGCTTTGGGGTAAATCACAGAAAATGCCAATTGTGTCCTGTGACTTCTCCCAAGCATCGAATATAAGAGCTTTAAGAGCCATGTGCCTGCGTCTGTAGTTGAACGGCCTTTAGTGAAGCCATATTGTTCATTATGAAATAGACCGTTGATATTGTAAATGTGTCAATAACTGGTTTAATATTACTTTCTCAAAAATTTTACTCAGATCGGGAAGTATAGAAATGGGTCTGTAGTTAGTCGGACCATTTTTACTGCCAGACTTGAATAAGGGAATAAGTTTATTATTTTTCATTATGTCGGGAAAACTCTTTCATGAATACAATTATTTAAAATAATTACTAAACATGGAGCAGTAATACCAATAAACATTGAATTAATGTGCGATAACATGCGCGGTGCTCGAAATATTAATCATAGTCACATTTAAAAAACCCAATTTCGTAACATTTACAACTCAAAACAACACATAAGTTCAAAAACTAAAACCCGACTACTGTCGGGTAAAAAATAGCCTATGACACTCTTGTGATTAAGACGAAGGGATTTATACCTCACTTGTCAAAATCAGACCATGCTTTTAGTTTGAACTCATAACCCTTCCTTTGCTTTGCCGTAGTCGGGTAAAAAAATGACTATGATACTATACCTGAAGACGAATGGAATGGCATTTCGCTTGTCAATAGGGTGCTATGGTATGGTGCTATGGTGGAACATGCACATACCGACATACATATATTATACATACATACATAGACTGTTAAACTCATTACCCTTCTCTTGCTTCGCCGTAGTCGGGTAATAAGTCTGTTAGGTGGTGTGGTCTACAGTGTTTGTAGAAATTTCAAATAGTTGTTACATTGATTTAGGAACATCAACGAGTTTAAAAGTTCAAACTGACTATTTGCAGGAAGCTGAGCAGCACATCCGGAACATAAGTCGAAAGTACGGCAAATTCGTGTACCCGCCGTTCAAAATGCAGCTGGACCCGAGCAAGCTCACTGAGCAACTAAAGATGATGGTAAGTTATGCTTCAAAACAACCTAGAACATCTCAAATTTGACAAACCGGCATCCGTTCATTCCTGTCCTACGAGTATAACCATAAAGGACAATGGGAAGAATTGTCCAACAGATTTGAAACAAGTCTCATTTGAAGCGTTAAGTACATCGCATATTAGTTTACTAATGCATTCTTCATATATATTCTTCGTATACCGGGAATTTAATTATTTAAGTTTAATTCCCCCGGCCGTTCATCCCGCTCGCCTGATTGACAGACATCAAACAAACGCGGGTCACTCACGTTCGTTTTTAGCTGCTCACTTGATTATTAATACTGGCTTTTTATCTGGATAATATGCTTATATAGATTTTGCAGTTGAAACAGGTACTTTTTTTTGTTCCTGGTAATCATATTGACACGAATCCCATGTCCATACAAAATTCCCCATTGTCCTTTAAGTAAAATCAAGGAACTACAATAATTAAGATCTCTTCAACACAAATGAATGTGAGTTTACAATGTTACGGCTGGAGGCGGATAGATTGCACTATATTGAAATTGAATTCGTTTTATCGTAAATTTAATGCTCCTTTCCCTATTTTTGTGTGTTTACAATTTCACCAATTTTATTACAATCTGACGGTTTTTACAATTGAACGGTGACATATACAACATACTAGGGGCGGTCAAAAAGTTCGCGGAATGACAAGAAAAGAAAATGAAATTAAGCCAAAAAATATTTTTCGTTTTAAATATACTCTCCCTTAACTCTTAATACATTTTTCCGATCTGTCAAATAATTTGATTAAACCATTGAAAAAAAAATTTGGTCGAGGCCTTCAAAATAGGCCGAAAGCGCCGAATTCACTTCTTCATCGTTAGTCAACTTTTTTGCTCGAAGTTCTTTTTTTTATTTTCGGGAATAAATAATAATCCGACGGGACCTAATCTGGACTATAGGGTGGGTGGTTTAAAGTTCCGAAGCCACACTTGTGTAGGGCAGCCATCGTAACGTGGCTCTTGTGAACTGGCGCATTGTTGTGCAAAAGCAACACGCCTCGAGTCCATTTCCCCTTCTTTTTTCCTTGATGGCATTTTTTAGCTTTTTGAGTAAGCTGGCGTAGTATTTTCTGGTGATGTTGACGCCTTTTTCTTCGTAGTCAATCACCAAAATTCCCTCAGAATCCCAAAATATCGTCGTCTTTCCGGCTGATTGTGCCACTTTAAACTTCTTAGGTGGGTGTGTGCCTTTCTTATGCCACTGCATTGACTCCTGCTTTGACTCAGGCTCATAGTGATGAACCCATGTTTCGTCTCCAGTATTCTGTTCATAAACTTATCCCGGTTTTTCCCTGCAGAGTTCCAAAAACTCCTGCGAGCACTCGACACGCTGTTGCTTTTGAAGCGGTGTGAGCATTCTCGGCACCTATCTTGCGTCATCACTCATACCCATATAAATGCAAGGCATTTTCAGATTAACAATTCCAAATTTCAAACTCATTGGTCGCGGTTTGGAACCCCGCATGGTGTTTATTTCCAAGTCATGAGCTAATTTAAAGCTAGGTAACTGTTGTAAAATTGTCCTGAATACTCATTATTATTATTGGATTAATTAATGGTAGGCTAACGGTTGAATAGTGCAACTTAGAATCCAACGATACCGGGTTCAATCTTAGGCTCTGCACCAATGACTTTTCTAAGTTATGTGCGGTTTTCCACCGCTCCGTGCTTCGGAGGGCACGTTAAGCTGTCGGCCCCGGCTGTTATTTATTTATAGCAGTCGTTAAGCAATGTCAGAGGCCCTCGGCCGGCCTGACAAACTCTAACACTACCAGAAGCCAGCACTACCCCAAACAAACAGACAGTTGGATTAATTGTCTACAATTACTTTAATATACGTTAAACTGGACCTGTCTCAAGTGCCTCACTATTTGGAACTTACCATAATTTAGGTTAAAATGTGCGGAGTTTTAATGGTGCTTTAATGGTAAAAATATATATTATAACATTGTTTAGTTCAAAAAACAGTGTTAAAAAATATTTATTTTTCTTATTAGAGACATGCCGTGTGTAATGTATATCATTATGCCACCATTTTTGAGTTCATAATCCGGATTTTACGATATGAGTGTAGATAAAAAACTTTTATGAACTAGAGCATAAAATGCAATTTTATGTCGCCTACTCCCAGTATGAACAAGAACTTTACAAGCATGAGAAGTGAAAAAGTTACTAACTTTATTTTGTTTGTAGATACCGTCATTTGAAGGCGAAATTAAAATGGCATTAAAGGACAAGGCGGCGAGCGCGTCGCCTTTCACGCCTAATGAGAAGAGGAGGTCCAACTCCAAGTGTTCTAAAAGTTCTGCTAATGATGGGTAAGAATTATTTAAGAAGACAAAACAACAAAACTTGTCCTGGCCGGGCTGGCCTACTTTAAAAAAAGAAAGAAATAATGTTTCTTGACACAATATTACTTCGCAGGTTACGCTCCTACATACATACTAATATTATAAAAGTGAAAGTAATTCTGTCTCTTTGTCTGTTTGTTACCTTTTCACGACTAAATGGCTGAACCGATATTGATGAAATTTGGTGTGGAGATAGTTTGAGACCTGGGGAAGGACATAGGATTTATTTATTCAAAACAAAGAAGCCAATGAAGGATTTACATTTTACGAATATATTTGTATAAAAAAATAATATGTACCTCTAAGAAATAAACTAAAAAATGTATCTAAAAGTAGTATTGCTTTTCGAAGTGTGTATGTATTTGCTTGTAAATATGTATGTGTAAGTTTGGTTACCTCCCGCCTTTGCCTCCATACTTAACCTCATCGCGCTCCCTCAATGACTAGGTGAACGTCCCGTTTGAAAACATAGTTACTGGTGAGGAAAATATCAATGCCTCTAAATATTGCATTGTAGTACCTATGCAACGAACTAACAAGTGAATACATTTTGTTACGATTCCGCGCGGACGTAGACGCGGGCAAAAGCTAGTGAATTATAAGAACTGCAAAGGCGTGGAATGCCCTGCCCTCGTCAGTGTTTCCGGTAAATTATAACCCTGGTGTGTTCAAGTCAAGAGTGAATAGGTATCTACTAAGCAAGCGTGCTACACCTTCTACCTCATCATCGCTTCAAGTGAGATTGTAGTCAAACGCTTGCCTAGTCTGTCATAAAAAAAACTTAATTTCGCCACATAAGATTTTTCATGTAAAAAATATGTTTATTAACTGTTAAAGCCTACGCCTGCGCCCGTAGGTTTTCCGTTATCCCACTTTACATTTTCCCGGGGAAAAGTAGCTTTATGTCTATCTAGAATTATCTGGAATATCTTTCTAGTTATAATAATAGTGTAGATAACCATATTTGCCGAAAGATAACCCTTTGAGTGGACATGTTCTTGAGTGGAGACCGCGACTCGACAAACATAATGTAGGACGCCCTCCAGCTAGGTGGCGCGACAACATACGCAAGATGGCTGGCGGTGGTTGAACTGACACCCACGTCACAGGTTATCCCAGTGTGGGGTCAGAGATCACCTCTAATATTGAATACCTAGTTACTATGTGCCCACTTTTAACCTTCGTTGTATCTAGTAATAAATAGTGTCATGTATTTTTATCCAAGTACGGCGAATGGTCATGAGTTTAACAGTCTAGTCTATGTATGTATGTGGGTATGTGGATGTTCCACTCAAGGAAGTTATATGTACTTTCGTACAACTGGAACGATATCTTCAAAGAAAAAGCGGGGTATCGATTATTTGACCTTGAAAACGATTTAAAAATTATAAAAGACAAGGACGTGAGCGGAAGCCCTTGTTGTCTCTTTCTTATTTATAGTGCCAATCTCAGATGACAGCAAATACTTCGAAAAACAAAAGCACAAGAACTTCTTTAATTTTCAGAATAGTATATAAAATCTCATCTGACACAAAAGAGGATGTACTATGTAAATATATTCAATAGAAAACTCTCAAACTTTGTACGAGAGAGAAAAAGACTTCCGATCCTCCGTATACTTCCTTTTCTCGCATTTTCTTTTTAAATTACGTTTTCGGTGAGACAACATGTCTGGTTTTGACAAGCGAGGTATCAATCGATTCGTCTTCATCGCAAGAGTGTCATAGGCAAATTTATACCCGGGTTTTAGTTTATGAACTTATATCCAGTTGAACAAAATAAAAACTTTATTATTAATACTAAATTCATAGTATAAAACAAAATCGCTTTCCGCGTTTATCTATCTGTTTGGCTGCTAACTCTTAAACCACGCAACGGATTTTGATGCGGTTTTCACCATCAGATTTTTCACGGAAGGTTTATATATATATATATATATATATATATATATATATATATATATATATATATCTCGTATCCTCGTATATATATAATACGAGGATACGAGACCTGAACGTAGCGAGCGACCAAGCGGAGTGAAGGTCGAGTCTGCGCGAACGTCACATTTTTCTCTTGTTTTTTTCTAAATTACACTCGTGCGAAGCCGGGGCGGGTGGCTAGTTATTATTAATCCACGTCTTTGTTTGCAGTGACGGAAGTGAAAGCGAAGATACATCCACAGCAGCACGCACTGCGGCTATTAAACTAGATAAAGATAACGTCAGTGGCAAGTAAGTACACAGAGTCTCGTCTCATTTAATATATATCTATTCTATACATATAATAACGCAGTAAATAACCAAAATCTGTACCACAAAGATAATTTTAAAAAATGGTCTAGGAATATAAAATAAGCTATGGTTCAAGTTTTTTTTTAATGGAGTTTTTCTGTATGTTTGTGTGTTCTCTCATCACTTAAAGACTACTGGACCGATTTTAATGCGTTTCTTTGTTGATAGCCTAGGGCTTAAAAATCGGGTGTTCTTTGCATCTCAATCAGATGAGTAGATGCCGAGAAATCGATAAAAATATATTTGACGGCTGAACGAAGTTTGGTGAAATTTTGTATTTGTGCTTTATAGGCCATTTTGGTGTTGGAATTTAGGATACTTCTCAGAAAAATTACAATGCGGCCAAAGCCGCGAGTCGCATTAAGTAAACTGTAAAAAAAACTTCTATACAAGGACGACAGATTAGACTTCTGTTAAGGAGGCCCTAACTCCAGTATGCTGACAGTCTGCAACTTTGACAGTTTGTTCTTTCTTTGATTCTTCTTTCTTCTGTGTTCAATAGAGATATTTACAAAATAGTAACCATAATCTAGTATTACAAGGAAATAAATTTTAATGATTTTGAAATCAGTAATTCTCCTCAACTGCTTTACAGTTTTTGTCATTTGAACAGCCGTACTTAAACTGACATTAACTATTATTAAAGTGTACGTTATAGTATTTTTTAACGCTGTATAGAATCTAGATGTGTCATTTCTTTGGTCAAACAGTCAGTCAGTTTCTTTGGTCAACAGAGGCAAATTACTCCATGGCATATGCGTTTTTATTTTAAAGCGGCGATGGCCTCTTCTAATCCTACCTCCTGTGACAACCCGTCAGGGGATCACACACTTAACACAGACACCGACCTCGCCGGCGAGGTCGGTGGTCCTCACGTGGTGGTAATGTAGTTATTATTAAATAATCAGTTATTCGCCTTCGAGTTTCTTGCCGAATTCTTCTCGAAGCTTGTATTCCAAATCGGTGGTCAAGTTTAATTAATCAGTGGGCTCCTAGACATTTTGTCAGGCCTCCCTGGACCACTACTAACACTAGCGATCCAGGGTTTTAGTCAGATCCCCGTAATCTAAGCGACTAGCTTTTAATAATAATAAAAATAGAAGCAAATAGTAAATTTTAAACAATTTTCACTTTTTGTAGGTCTGCTAAGGTGGATCCGCCTAGGGCTGCAAGTGTGTCTAGGATTCCTGTAGTAGAAGCCATGGCGACGAGAAAACGTAGACGTTCGAACATGGAAGAAGCTGTCATGACCGTAATAGAAACCAGTTCTACCGAAAAGAAGAGAAGAATGGACAGTGCAGAAAAGAAGAAGCGAACAGACAGCACAGAACCGAAGAGAAGAAGAGAAAGCATAGAACAGAAGAAGCGAATAGACAGCACAGAACCGAAGAGGCGAAGAGACAGCATAGAACAGAAGAAGAGAATAGACGTCTCAGAACCGAAGAAGAGAATAGACAGCACTGAACAGAAGAAAAAAATAGACAGCACGGAACAAAAGAAATCAGAGAAACAGGAACCTAGTAGAAGCAAAGAGGAAAAAGCTCAATTAATTGCAAAAGAACCCGAAGCCACAGAATCAATATCCAAAAAGAAAACGGACACTCCCAAAGGCAAATCCAAGGAAGAAGAACCGTCAAGCAGCACAATGGTAGAAAAAGAATCTCTTAGAGTAACTCCTATCAAATTAGTGGCATTGCCGAGACCGAATAAAGAGACACCGAAAATGTTCGCCGCCACTAAAGTCCCGCCCAAACCGAGCGCGCCAAAAGAAGAAGACAAAACGCCTCTGAAAGCGAAATCTACCAGAATCGAAAAGCCTTCCACCGGCGACAAAGCGAAGGCACAGAAACGCAGAAACTCGAAAGCTAACAAGTCCCTGAACAACACGAGCAGTCCGAAAACGGCGAAGACTGAGAAGGCAGAAGACAACAACCAGGCGTCGAAAGAACTCCGGCCGAGAGAGATCAAAAAGAAAGAGAACGGTGAGACGATTAAATCGAACGCGAACTCGTTGTTGAGACCGATCGATGCGTCCAAGCCGGTCAAAGATCCACAGTGCGACGACGATACGTCGCTGGCCGTGTTCGCGAGGGAGAGGAGGCCCCTTAACTCCGGCATGCCGACAATCAGCAACGTTGTCAGTCTGTCCAACGCTGCTGTCGCGCCGTCCACGTCTCAGTCGAGCATCGAGATCACGGTCGAGGCGAACTCCGACTCGAGCATATTCACCCCGACGAGCACCGACAACGTGCGCAACATGAAAGAGGCGGTCTCGAAGCTACAGAAGCTTCGGGAAACCACCGAGCCGGTGGTGGGGCGCGTCGGAGTGCGGGCGTTCGCCCGTATGACGTCACCGAACCGCGCCGACGATGTCGAGGTAGTTTTTTGTTGTTGTAATGTCGCAGGCAGATAGCTAACGCCGTTAATTTAACAGCTTAGCCTTTTTACTAAACGGCGCCGTTCAACTAGCGGCCTGAATGATATTCAGCCGTAGCGTCTAATACAACATTTAATTAACTGGCTGGCTGATTGCTTAAGCCATTCATACAATAGGGTGACCATGTGACAAAAAAAAACGCAATTCTATCAAACGTAGTAGTTTGCAAATAGACGATTTATATTATAAATTTGATGTAATGTCTGAATATCATTCAGGCCGCTAGTTGAACGGTGCCAATTAGTGAAAAGGCTAGGCTATTAATTCCATAGCTTGTTAAGATATCTGCCTGTATATGATTTCATTTTGACCGCTATCTACTCTGGTTTTAAAAATAGTTTTTGATCAGCGACAAATTTTCTGCTTAAAGATTTGTAGTCTTGCTTATCAGAGCAAGTTTATAGTTGACTGACAATTGTTGTTAGTTAACCCATAGACATTTTATTCTGAGCATGGACTGAGACAGGTCGTCTGTCTCGTTCTGACTTACTGAACAGATTGCATGAGTGAGTGTAATGCGTACAATACATTGTTCCCAGATCGAGATTAAGGCCGAGCCGGTGGACCTGGAAGAGGCGGACGCGGACCGCCATAACGAGAAGATGGACCTGATGAACGCGTGCAAGCTGCGGCCGGTGAGCACGCCGCAGGCTCTGCGGGACGTGCGTATCCAGCGCGTGGTGGCAGGCGCAGGTGCGCGGCGCGGCGCCGGGGCGAAGGCGCGCGCGCGCAAGTCGTTCCCGGCGCCGCGCCGCGTGGAGGAGGCCCGCTCCGAGCTCAACGGACAAAACTCTATGGTGTACATCCCTATACAGCCGCCGGCCACGCAGCCGCCGCGCGCACGGCCCGCGCCCTCCGCCGCCAGGCCCGGCGCGCCTTCAGGTGACGTACATTTTGAATCGTCTTGCCTAAGAGACCTTACAGCGTGACGTTGACTGTCCGGAGCGAACATGCTCCGCATGGATCTGCGACTGCGCACTTAGCGCCTTCGCTAGTCGCCTCCACCAAGTGGAAGTGGCTAGACGCTAAGCTAGGCGCTTTCAGTGCGGCCGCCGCCAAAGTGCGGACTGTATGCGTGTGGATGTCCCGCAGGCCGTAGGCCGTACGCATTGCTTCTTAAGCAGCCCTAGTTCTTCAGCCTTCTTCACATTATCGAATAATTTTCTAAAGAAGAAATTTGTATCATGGACGCGATTCGAACCCGCATACATCCATGCCTCTGCGCGGCACAGGCCTGGACGCGATTCGAACCCGCTTACATCCATGCCTCTGCGCGGCACAGGCCTGGACGCGATTCGAACCCGCATACATCCATGCCTCTGCGCGGCACAGGCCTGGACGCGATTCGAACCCGCATACATCCATGCCTCTGCGCGGCACAGGCCTCTAACCAATTCGGCTACCGTGACCACTGCGTCATCATTCAAATTTTTCTCTTAGTTTCTGAATTTGTCTTACGGTGACGGTAACTCCATCTATTGGTAGTATTTAGAACTGATCAACCGAGCACGGTTAATATTCATTAACTTCGTGTCGGAATAACGCCTCCCAAATCAATGTTTTTTGATTTTAGCAGTAACACCAGCTTAATGTACACCTTTATGCATCTTGCAAGTCGGATATAACTAACGAAATATTTGAAGACAACCTTTTTACGTGACAAATACATAACGTGAACCCTTGTTGTTTGATGTGTAACATCTTTCCGCCCGCTTTCCTGCATTCTATGGGAGTGATTTCGTGAAAAGTTTAACATCTTAACATGTGTAACAGTTGACCAATGAGCGAGCGCGGTGCTAGAGTTAAAATAAAACAGAGCTTAGGGTTTCCTATTAGTGTTATATATGATAAAACAGAGCTTGATGTTACACATCATAATGCGACTACTGTAAGGCTAGCTCGTTTTTTTACAGGCAATAACACAGTGAACACTGTGATAACTCCACTCAAGCCAAACACATCTCTCTCGAGTCCGTCCAGCTCGACGGCCAGTGGCGTGAGTTTGCCCACTGCTGGGCAAGTGGTCGTGCCCACGGTAGGGCAGGTGCCCACCACCGTGCACACGGTGCCGCTGATGACCTCCGTCAACGGACAGTGGATGTTCAGCCTCCAGCCCGTCATGTCAGTCGGAGGGGTCGACGTAAGTACCAAATACTACTTATTTCCTCAACATGAAATTATATGTCACATAATACGAGAAGCATAATACAAAAATGAGAGTAATTTATTATTTCTGTTTGTTTGTTACGTTTTCACGAAAGACAAAGAAGGAAATATAGATAACTAGTTATTGGCCGCGTCTTCTTCCGCGATTCAGTTTATCGTGATAAAACGTATCTCATGTCCTTCCCAAGGGTTCAAACTATCTCCATACCAAATTTCATCAAGATATGTTCAGCCGTTTAGTCGTGAAAAGGTAACAAACAGAGTTACTTTTAAAAGTAAAAAGGAAAAAGAGTGTAATGTTTTTAGGGGTCATGTACCTACATAGGAACTTACGTATGTTTGTATGTGAGTTTATTTATTCCACCATACCTTTTAAATGCCTGAAGAGATTTGGATATATGGGGTATCTTTAGAATCCTTACATCATCCCGAGTGACATTGGCTATATATTTTTTGAAAAGTTCTTTCATTTTCTTGTTTTATATTTTTTCCTTTGAAGAAATGTTCACATGGGCAAACCATTGGGCGTAGCTACTATTTATGAAAAAGTGAGTTACATTGTCTGTACACGTTACAGAACTCCACATCGGGCATGGTGAACGGAATAGCGGAGCGAGTGTGCGCGACGCCGACCGCAGCACCGAGCACCGCGTCCGCGCCGGGCACGCCTGCGCACCTCAACAGGTCCTCCAACGACAATACACCAAAAGAGGTAACATTTCTACATGGTATAAAATAAAGTCGGTTTCGGCCTGTCTGTCTGTCTGTATGTCCGCTAACTCCACCTAAACCACGCAACGGATTTTGATGCGGTTTTCACCATCAGTTACTTTTTTTTTACGGAAGGTATATGCTCGTATACAGCGTGGATTTTTGGGACGGGACAGTAAGGGCAGGTACCTTAAACGTTATAGTTCAGGAAAACGTTCCTAGGAGACCTTCCATAACTTTTTGAGATATTCTGAACTGCATTCACAGATTTTGGAAAAAATGTACAGTCAGCAAGAAAATTAATTTAAATTAATTAGGTAATAACTTTTTTTGATGCCTGTCGATCCTGTTTCTTATAAGGATCAAAAGTCTCTAGTTTGAGTACTAGAAATGTCAGAATTTGTGACTTAAAACTTTTCCCATACATTTTGTACGAAATTGCCTTAACCGTTGTAGCTACAGGAAAAAGTTTTTAGGAGACTCTCCTTAACTTTTGGAGATATTTTGACCTGCATTCACAGATTTTGGAAAAATGTTCAGTCATCAATAAAATAAGCATTTCACAAAAAAAAACCGATCGATCCTGTTTCTTATAAGGATCAAAATTCTATCGGACCAACTGAGGTTAGAGCCGCCAGTATTTTTAAAAAGTTTGTATTCAAATGATGTTAGAATTTTATTTTATTCATTTCGTACAAAATGTATGTATTTTTTTTAATTTCTGACTTTTCTAGTACTCTAACCTCAATTGATCCCGTAAAGACTTTTGATCCTCATAAGAAATAGACACGATTGGTATAAAATAAAAGTTTGTGTAAATTGCCCATTTTCTCGATGACTAAACATTTTAACAAACTCTGTGAATGCAGGTCAAAATATCTCCAAAACTTGAGGACAGCCTCCTAAGAACGGTTTCTAGCTAATATGGTTAAGGTAATCCTATGAAATCTATTTAAAAAGTTTTTCGCAGTTTCTGACATTTCTAGTACTCAAACCTCAGTCGGTCCCATAGAGACTTTTAATCCTTATTAAAAACAGGATCAAGTGGCATCAAAAAAAGTTTTAGTGTAAAGTGACCATTATCTTGCTGTCATTTTTTTCAAAATCTTTGAATGCAGTTCAGAATATCTCAAAAATTTATGGATGGTCTCCTAGGAACGTTTTCTTGTAACTATTACGGTTAAGGTACCTGCCCTTACTGTCCCGTCTCAAAAATCCACCCTGTAAACCTAATTAGGTTTTTATGTAAGTAGAGAAAACAATATTTTGCAACTAAGTTTCCGAAAAATAAATTTACATTGTTTACGTAGGCTAAGCCTTAGGATATCCTAAGGCTTAGCCTACGTAAACAATGTAAATTTATTTTTCGGAAACTTAGTTGCAAAATATTGTTTTCTCTACTTACATAAAAACCTAATTAGGTTTACAGGGTGGATAAACTGAGCGAAACGAGCGTATGAGACCTGAACGTAGCGTAGTGGGGAGGGGGAGGTGGCGAGCGAAACGAGCTGCCGACCACCGATTTTTCACCTTCTTTTTTTCTTAACTTCACCCGTGCGAAGTCGTAGCCGGGGCGGGTCGCTAGTATTATATAATGACAAGTACTACCTATCTATAGTTGTAAGTTTGAGATGGGTTTGGATGATAAGACATACCCTATAGATAGATAGATAGACGGATAATTCTTTATTGTAAAATACAAGGTATACAAAGATGTTTCATTAATTATACCGTAAGGTGTGTAAAATTATTTAAATGTAAGCATAAAACAAAAACCTAATAATAATAATTGCTAAAATTCTAAATTAGTTACAATGTCATTAATGCAATATTATTAGTAAATAAAAAAAAACAAAACAAAAGTCAAGAAATAGCAATAGGTAAATTAAATTGTAAATCTGATAATATCCGTAAAAACCGGTGAAATGTGCAATTGTGCGCGGTTCGGAGGGCAGTGCGTTGCCCCACGACTTCAAATTCGGTATAATTGACTATTGAGTGACTATCGAGGAACATTTTGGAGATGACTGCGCCAGGACGACGGCTTCTTCGAGAGGGTTTGAGTTTCCATATATTGTTTAGCTGGCCGGCTGGATACATGTAGGAACCGACACCCAAAGCAGAACACTCGGAGGACATTGGTATGTCCATCGCTATTCATTACAGACACTAAAATCTTCAGAAACGCTCGGCGCGACCTGCCGACAGAATAGAGGCAGAACTGCGTTTAGTATAGTGTCCCGGACCCTCGGTTATCCTCATATCGTACACTGATGTTTAATTGAAAAAATACATCTCTGTAGAGTACCTTGGTGCTCTCTTATTTAGCAGGCTTATTTCCGAAGCACCGGTAGAGCCAGAAGGGCATTTCCTTTACTGTGCTTGATTCAACTCTGAGTCGGCATATGAAAAGGAAATTTCCTTTCCAGACTCAAAGCATACATAATTGATTTGGTCTATTTACAATGTTATGTTTTTCTCCTTGTTCATGAGATGTTAAGTTTTTGACTAGTAAAAGGTCTATAATTATAATTCAGTATTGGATGTCTTCCGGCCGATGATGATGAATTAGTTGGGTAGTAGTAGTCCAGTGTCTACAGCGCAGTGAACATCTCTGTCGTCAGATGCCGCGGCTGCAGCAGCGGCCGCTGCAGCACCCGCTGGACATGAACGCGGTGCCCCTCGCGCCGCACCCGCCGCCCTCCGCCGGGCAACTCTCTGCCAAGCTCAACCAGCACGCCGGCAAGGTCAGTCATTCTTCTTCATACTATTTCATGCTAGCAGCGCCTCATTTGTAAGAGATAAAATGAAAAAAAAAATTGCACCGGTCCTTCCTCATGGTGCTCACTATTTCTTTGTCAAATTTCATCAATATCGGTTCGGCCGTTTAGTTAGTTTAGTTCAAAAGAAAAAAGTAGAGAGAGAGAGAGACAGAGTTAACTTTATAGTAACTGTTACAGTTAGCTTGTAGTGTCCCAATGAGGAGCAAAGGCCCTCTCCCCAAGAATTTTACAGTTACAGTAAACGAAAACAAGCACAAAAAGAATAAATTAATTACAATTGAACAATATCACTTTTCCGAAATTCTGGGGTACTTAAGCTACTGAACATGTTAAAAATGGTGTCAGTCTATCTACTCGCGCATTACATAAAACTACTGGACATATTTAAATGCGATTTTAACTGTTGGATAGCTTAAGTTTTGACTTAAAATCTGGTGTACTTTGTATCCCTTCCCAATAAGAAGAAGCAGAGCAATCGATAAAATCTATTTAATGGCTGAACGAAAATTGGTACTTTATAGGTAATTTTGTCCTGGAATAACATGTAAGATACTTTTACCCCAGAAAAAAGACCAAAGGGCAAAGCCGCGGGGAGCAGCTAATTTATAATACATTGTTAATCTAAATAGTGCTCGCCAAAAGTGAAGAGTGAAAGCGAATGATACGAGTGACTGTTTCAGTTGGCTGATTTCTTCCGCACGCTTCTGGAAGACTCGATAGAGAAGCTGGAGGACCCGTCGGCGTCGGCAGCGGCGCTGCGCCTGCAACTGGAGCAGGCGCGCTGGCGACACTCGCAGGAGGTCGACGAACTCAAGCATAACCACGGTCTGTATTCAACACCGCACAACTGCACGCGATGCGACGCCATCCAAACTAATAGAGAAGCTGGAGGACCTGTCCCGAACCGAATTTAATGAATTTTTTTAAGTAGGTGTTGTAATAACATATCATAGATAAATCATCTATGAACATAGAGACCAACATAGAATACTTTTATTGTGGCAAATTGTACACACGAGCAGAGCCGCTGCATTGCCGCACCGTGCGCCACGCTGCATGGAGTGCAACGCAGGTCCGGTCATTCACCTCGCAACAAACTAAGCATCTAACAGCTGTTGCGGGTCAGAGAGATAATAGACGCACCCTAACCTCTCAATGGCACATGGCATAATGTTTTTTTTCTTGCATACTTATTTAGTATGAACATTTAAACTTGTTTGTGCACAAAGTATCACGTTTTTTATCAATATCCCGGAGAGAATGCTTTTTTAAAAGGTTTGCAAGTGAATAGTAATATATACCCTAACCATATATATTCCTCGATATAGTGACAATCAGGTTAAATAAAATGCAACTATAATTTATTTCATTTCTAGCAATATTTATAAAATGCCCACCGAGTCTCACATGTATTTGTGGACGCAGGCAGAGTGCAGTCTGAATATCACAAAAATCAATAATTGGTTTCTTATTCTTTTTATGTATCTGTTATTCGCTTTTCTTTGTTAGAAAATCTATACACACAGCACCTTTTGACATTTCATTCACATTTCACTCTCAAGTCAGCGGCATCTCAGAAAAACACATGACAAAGTTGTGTAGTGTCAATGAAAGATTGGGGGTTCACTCGTGTGTGAACCTTGGGGATGGGATTTCAAAAAAGTCCTTCCTTAGTGCACCCCTAGAGTACTCGAGGAATAACTCCTCAAACTTTCAAATTCCTAGGTCCAATGGTTTAGGCTGTGCATTGTCTGTCATTCAGTCAGTTAATAGGTATGTCACACTGTACTGTTTTAAAGTTTTAGACTGTAAACGGTACACTATGCGCGGTGTCATTAGCGTATTTGGTTTGTGATGTTTACGAGGCTTCTATATTTTTATTATCTAATCATTTTCTGAGGAAAAAAATTTATATCACATATGGGATTCGAACCCGCATACATCTATGCCTATGCGTGGCACATGCCTCTAAGGAATTCGGCTACCGAGACCACTGCATCGTCACCCAAATTTTTCTCTTAAATTCTGAATCTGTCTTACGGGGAATTGGAAGTATTTTGAACTGACCAACCGAACACGGCTAATATTGATTAACTTCGTGTCGGAAATATAACGCCTTCCAAATGTAATGTTCTATATTGACTGTAACGATAACTGTGTTGTTTTTAGAACTGACTGTGGCAGAGATGCGGCTATCGTTCGAGAAGGACAAACTCCGAGTCGCCAGCGAGGCTCGGCGCTCGGCGCAACTCGATCTGGACGCCGCCGTCAAGAACGCCAAGTCGAAGCAGTGGTATGACAATATATTTGTATTCTTTATCGCTGAGTTATCATCCGTTTTTCGTTTTTTTTTCTAATCTTAACTTATTCGAAATTAAGGCGATAAGGCCTGCACTGAAGTCCCCCATGGGTTGTTTGCATTTCTCCTTGCTAGTATTTACCCAAGCCATCCCCAACTCTTTTATGTAGAGGAGTGTGGTCTTAGGTCGCCGGCACAACTGCTCCAGTGAGTTTGGTAGTAAGTGTAGTAACAATGTTGATGAAGATGAAATAGGTTAGGTTTTTGAGACATATTATGAATTCTAGTTGTAATTCTGATATTTCGTACCTAAAAAGAGTTTTGGCTCGACATTTATGGTGCGTAGTGCTAAGGAGTGTAATTCATTGACTTCATTATTTTTTGATAACTACTATCTAGGCGGTTGTTTCGCGGTTTGTCTGATTATCAATTCGCCTGATTTCTGCAATTTGTCTGGTGTATCATTTTTGTGTAGTAATTCGTCTGTTATAATATTTAATGAGTACTTTAAGACGAATTGAGAAACAGGCTAGCTGAGAATATTTGGTCGTTAATATAGCAAATCGTCTACCAAACAAACTACGTTTTATTTGTTCTCAATTTGTCTGCCGAAGTAACTGCTAGATTTTGTTGATAATTCTAATGGAATGAGATGTGATCTCACAGGCTATTATGAATGAATGTAGGTATGTTAGATATTACCGATTGGCCTACTAATGTTCTCAAAATGTATTATCCTTGTCACTTCTTTTGCCAGACTACTGTATAATAATTTATATAGTATAATAGTGAAAACTTTATTCGCTTTTGGTCTACTTACAGATTACCCCCCTATAGATACCGCTTACAAGGCATCAGACGCACACAACACATACTTGCTTTATCTAGTATAAACAGGCTCGCTTTGAGACACGACTTCATTCTCGACCAAACTCTCGACCCGTGCGAGAGTGCTAGTTTATTGCGAATTTAATCGAAAAAACAACATTTTTAATGGCTTGCTGTGCAGTAAAATGGTGTGGAAAGTCAGCCTAAACGTCAAATTATCAAAAAGTTGGCATAACGTTCCACCGGTAAGTAATTTTGTATTTTTTTTCTGATATACTACGAGCCAAGCGGATTTCAGTTTATACTGGTTCCACAGGTCATAGCGTCATGGAAAAATAAGCACGGTTGATGTCTTTTTGAATAGTCTCTTTCACTCATTACGCTAAGTACAATAGTTATCCCTGTCTAACAACAAGAGCACGTGTAAGCTAGTGTTGGGATATCATAAAATATTCTCATGTTGGTACATATCGATATTTCAACCTAATTATTTAGAAAACCGTATCACAAAAGTTATTTTGTTTTTGTACGAATAACAAACTACCTATCACGGAATACGGTTAAAGCTTGAAGTGTGGTTTGTGAGTAGGTACTTGATTGCTTTTAGATGTAAACGAAGATAGAATTAAAATACAATTTTACTTTACAGGTTTTACGAAAGAAGCTTTTGAAGCTTTGAAATTCAAGACAGCATAGGGCAAACAAGCTTATTTATTGCTGTATTGTTTACGACGAAATTAAAATTGAGAAAAGTAGAGATGACATATGGTTATGTAGATTTTGGCGAGGTGCCTTTTTTCTCATAAATAAATACATTCAATAATATCCTTATTTATACATTTTGTTTCTTAGTACCTACTCACTGCCATTCTGCCACTTTGATGACGTCGTCTGACCATCGTGCAGGTGGTCTGACTCTTAAACTAAGTCCTTCTCTTGGCCACCATTCCGCCACTTCCACATCCGCTTGGCGCAGGAGTGGAAATAGAGGCGTGCACATGAGGAGGTCCAACAGTAGCTTGATGTAGGGTGATATACATAGAAAGATAGTACCTACCCATTTTAGGCGATCAATCAAAACTCAAAGCTAGTAAAAGTGGGGAAGAATATTTTTCATCTGCTATGTAAACCAAAAACTGATATGACTATATTTTTTATGTAACATGCTCTAGGCTTCTAAGTATCGTTAATATATTTAAAGAAATTCAACTTTTATTAAGTTTAATTGTTTTCTCGAGTTTATCTCAAAAAGCATAATATTGCTTGTGGAGATTAAACAAAATCAAAACTATTTTGATCGGCCCTGCAGTCCCATCACTATGGTCAGTACATTTCTAGTGCGACCCCTATCTTCTTTGAAGTTTGTGAGTGCGACCTTGAATAGGCTAATCACGACGCAGTCGTTGCGTTCCCCGCGACCCGTGCTTTCCTCCATAATTTGTGAACTCGAATCCGTACAATAATTCAATGATGCGGAATCTATAGGGGGTAATCTGTGGGTCTACCAGACAAAGTGATAACACGCCAATCGGATGGAGAACATATTTTCTCAATTCGTATGCCAGACGAAATGAGAACCAGACTAACGGAAAATAATCAATTTAAATCGCTTTTGGTCTACCAGACAAAGTGATACTGAACCATACGAATTGAGAAAATATTTTCTCAATTCGTATGCCAGACATATTGAGAATCGGACAAACCTCGAAACAACCATCTAGGCATCTGCAAGATGAGAGTTAATACCGATGTAATCTAGTCTTGCTTGCTCAATCAGAAGCTTGAAGAAGCGCTGCCACGCCACCACACACGTTCATACAATCCTAGAAGCGCAATCGCAGTGCCACGGTCGTAACTTTAAAAATGCCGTACTATTTAACTGAGTCCGAAATGACATATAACATGGAATGAAATATAAATTGATTGGCCGCGTTACTGAAAAACTAGTCGCTCCAAAGCAGCGCTTCTACAAGCGTCTAATTTAAGATGAACGCGCATTTACCGGAGGCAAACGCGCCGCACGCGCCGAAGCAATCGAATTTTAGAATTCGTTGTATGAAATGCTATACAACCCCGCCACCTATCCGAGCTGAACGCGCCGAATCGCTAGAAGAATTCGGAAGGCAATCATATCCCGTACGGATTCTGATGACGTAATAATCCGATTCGCCCGACTCGGCTGACTTAGCAGGCTCGAAGCGTCCGAATCGAAAGAAGTGCCTGCGTCGCGTTCAGTGTTCCGAACGTAGCACTTTCGCGGCTATTTTTGGCACTATTTTCATAAGTTTAGCACTATGATATAACATTATAACATGTAGCACTAAACCACAGAATTATCAATAGTACAAGAAAAAATAGCAATCTGTAGCTGATTGTTTTCTGGTTACCACAGAGAAAAAAAACACATGGGAAAGACCAAATTACTTTAGCTTTTTACTGGTTGGTCTAGTGGCTAGTGACCCTAACTACGAAATAAAGCGGTCGCTGGGTCGATTCCCGCAAGGTGCAGTCATTTATGTGATGAGCAGAATTGTTTGTTTCCGAGTCATGGATGTAATATTTGTATCTATGTATGTTTATCCGTTATCTAGTGCCCATAGTACAGGGTATTCTAGTTTGGGGCTAGGTAATTGGTGTGAATTGTGCTGAATATATTTATTTATTATTTATTTGCTATACTTGGGATTAACTAATAAAGACAAAGGCAAGGTGTTTGTCCTTTTGTAACATGATAAGTATTTCTTTGTCTTGTTAGATGCGAGCAGGCTTTATAACACCGAGTGTTTAACGTAAAGAGAAACTAAACAACGTTTATTATAACGTATTTAGATTTTTCTTGTTAGGCTTTCACATAGTCAAATTATTGCCTACTTGCTTAGAAAACCACCAGGAACATACAAATGGATAAACAGACAAACAGGTGTAAACACAGACGAAACTATAAGGCAGCTATACTCAAAGTGTGCTCCGCGGTGCCCTAGGACTCCGCAATGTCTCTGTGGGGGCTCCGCTAAAATACTAGTCACAATGAAAAAAAAACTAAAGGGGTAATAAGGTTACAGAGTAAAATAAAATCTATCTAAATATTCCAACATAAAGTTTAAAAAACTAAAAATAATAAAACAATTTCATACCTCCCATTACATGCAAATATTAATGTCAAGTAATGTAATTATTAATAAAAAGCGATCCGTCGCCAAAAAAGTTTGAGAACCGCATAAGGGCCCCAATTTTATTACATACCCTAAATAGCAACCGTGGCCTTTGACTCTCCTAATGAAGCAAAAAGGGTTCCGTTTTCGTTCAATAAAATTAGCACTAATTATATTGGAATCTATTACAATATAGCATTTATGTCATGCAACCACCCGTGGTTTCGAGTTGGCAACCCTGATCGCATTCTGTCTGCCAGACGATTCTTCTTATGCGGTTGATTCGTACGGTTCTGACGATTCGGCGAGGATATGTGCACGAGGAAGAAACTTCAATACCTTCGGCGCGTGCGGCGCGTTCGCCTCCGGTAAATGCGGGTTCACCTTTAAAGGTGCCCATACTACTAAGTCCGAAATGAGATGTAACATACAAAATGAAATATAACTTGTGTGGTTGCGTTATTGTAGAACATCAGTCGCACCAAAGCAGCGCCTTTACAAGTGTCTAATTTAAAGATGCTGTTGTTTGTCGTATGAGGTAGTGTTGGCCTCTGGTGTCAGAGTTTGTCAGGCCTCCCGAGGGCGTCTGACATAGCTTAACGACTGCTTTTAAGCAAAAACAACCGGGACCGACAGATAAGATGCTAATAAGCCCATACTACTAACTGAGTCCGAAATGAGACATAACGAGATAAAGTATAACATGTTCGGTCGCGTTATTATAGAACTATAGTCGCGCTTCCGCAGGACTTTTTCAGCGTCTAATTTGTGTCCTTACTCCTAACTCATCACCGCTCGGTTGCAGGTGTGCCAACTGCAGCCAGGAGGCGCAGTTTTACTGCTGCTGGAACACTTCGTACTGCGACTACCCGTGCCAGCGCGCACACTGGCCGGTACACTTGGCTAACTGCGCGCAACGCACCAAGGTAACAACGTACTAATATTATAATCAAGCACAAATAAAAAAAAAACAAAAAAGTCTCGCCCCCCCCCCCCCCCCCCCGATCGTGGGTGGATTATTTCTTCGGCGTGGAGACCAGTTTTTGATGCGACTGACACTGGAACCCGTGGGGTCGCGAACCGGACACAACGAGCGCAGTGTGCCAACAATCGAAGTTAACGCAAGCGAGTGTCAGCACAGAATTAATAATAGTACAAGTGTCATTGATACGGTACATTCTAGGCTGCACGCGATGGGCACTGAAGGCACTCACCTTCTAGGTAAATATAATTGAAAGCTAGCAGCGCTGTGCAAGTTAAATTTAATTGCGTTGTAGCGAGAGTCGCTATGTATTTAAATGACTTCACTCAGATATTTTTCTGCACTTACTATTATTTATTCTGTGCCTCTGCCAACTCAGACTTGAATCTCGCATACGAAAAGGAAATACCCTTCTGAATCTACCGGGGGTTAGGAAATAAGCCCGTTAAGAGGAGAGAACAACAATAAATTCTACGGAGATGTCATTTTCTCAATTTTTTACAATTCTTTGTATAAATATTTTTAAATGTCAAAAAGTATAATAACACACATGTAAATGTTTAATACAAAATCTAAAAGTGCCAACTAGACGTCCCACTATCATCAAACTGATAAAAATAATAAACATACAAATGATTTATAAGAAAAAAGGCTAGACCAGTCCCCACAAGCAGCACCCGTACACGAGTTTGACTTATGTACCAGCCTTCACTCCAATGTTATATTGGTATTGTGTACGTTAAAGTAACAGAAACGAAAGTTTGGTGGACAAGATAGTTAAAAAAAATACTATATGTTTATTTAACTAAAACAACATAACATAATGTTACATGGTTTTTATTCACAGGATGGGTCTGAAGATGGATCCAGCCCCCCCGAATCTAGACTGCAGCCGCAACCAGAAAATATGCCCGTGAGTATTCTCACTAGATTATAAGCGCTCCGCTTACATGGAATATATGTTACTTGTAAGCTGGTAAGTACTTTTAACCCGTCGCGTGTTACCCGTCGTGAAGCTTATGCTTTATTTTATTTTGCAAAGTGACTTGCGACCGAAAAATTGACATCGAAAAATTTAACACAACCTAATCTAGAGATAGAGATCTTCTAGGGGTAGAGCGATATTGTGGCAAGCCAGCACAAGCCATTTGAAAAAGAAGTTAAAGTTGACTATGTTGGCAAATAAGTACCATGCTTGCCTACCTAGTACATTCACTCTTGACTTGAACACGCAAAATATATACCACGCTTGCCTCCCTTGTACATTCACTCTTGACTTGAACACGCAAAATATACACCGCGCTTGCCTACCATGTACATTCACTCTTGACTTGAACACGCAAAATATACACCACGCTTGCCTCCCTTGTACATTCACTCTTGACTTGAACACGCAAAATATATACCACGCTTGCCTCCCTTGTACATTCACTCTTGACTTGAACACGCAAAATATATACCACGCTTGCCTCCCTTGTACATTCACTCTTGACTTGAACACGCAAAATACATACCACGCTTGCCTACCATGTACATTCACTCTTGACTTGAACACGCAAAATATATACCACGCTTGCCTCCCTTGTACACTCATGACTTGAACACGCAAAATATATACCACGCTTGCCTACCATGTACATTCACTCTTGACTTGAACACGCAAAATATACACCACGCTTGCCTCCCTTGTACATTCACTCTTGACTTGAACACGCAAAATATATACCACGCTTGCCTACCATGTACATTCACTCTTGACTTGAACACGCAAAATATATACCACGCTTGCCTACCTTGTACACTCATGACTTGAACACGCAAAATATATACCACGCTTGCCTACCATGTACATTCACTCTTGACTTGAACACGCAAAATATATACCACGCTTGCCTACCATGTACATTCACTCTTGACTTTAACACGCAAAATATACACCACGCTTGCCTCCCTTGTACATTCACTCTTGACTTGAACACGCAAAATATATACCACGCTTGCCTACCATGTACATTCACTCTTGACTTGAACACGCAAAATATATACCACGCTTGCCTACCTTGTACACTCATGACTTGAACACGCAAAATATATACCACCCTTGCCTACCTTGTATACTCATGACTTGAACACGCAAAATATATACCACGCTTGCCTACCATGTACATTCACTCTTGACTTGAACACGCAAAATATACACCACGCTTGCCTCCCTTGTACATTCACTCTTGACTTGAACACGCAAAATATATACCACGCTTGCCTACCATGTACATTCACTCTTGACTTGAACACGCAAAATATATACCACGCTTGCCTACCTTGTACACTCATGACTTGAACACGCAAAATATATACCACGCTTGCCTACCATGTACATTCACTCTTGACTTGAACACGCAAAATATATACCACGCTTGCCTACCATGTACATTCACTCTTGACTTTAACACGCAAAATATACACCACGCTTGCCTCCCTTGTACATTCACTCTTGACTTGAACACGCAAAATATATACCACGCTTGCCTACCATGTACATTCACTCTTGACTTGAACACGCAAAATATATACCACGCTTGCCTACCTTGTACACTCATGACTTGAACACGCAAAATATATACCACCCTTGCCTACCTTGTATACTCATGACTTGAACACGCAAAATATATACCACGCTTGCCTACCATGTACATTCACTCTTGACTTGAACACGCAAAATATACACCATGCTTGCCTCCCTTGTACATTCACTCTTGACTTGAACACGCAAAATATATACCACGCTTGCCTACCATGTACATTCACTCTTGACTTGAACACGCAAAATATATACCACGCTTGCCTACCTTGTACACTCATGACTTGAACACGCAAAATATATACCACGCTTGCCTACCATGTACATTCACTCTTGACTTGAACACGCAAAATATACACCACGCTTGCCTACCATGTACATTCACTCTTGACTTGAACACGCAAAATATATACCACGCTTGCCTACCATGTACATTCACTCTTGACTTGAACACGCAAAATATATACCACGCTTGCCTCCCTTGTACACTCATGACTTGAACACGCAAAATATATACCACGCTTGCCTACCATGTACATTCACTCTTGACTTGAACACGCAAAATATATACCACGCTTGCCTACCTTGTACACTCATGACTTGAACACGCAAAATATATACCACGCTTGCCTACCATGTACATTCACTCTTGACTTGAACACGCAAAATATATACCACGCTTGCCTACCTTGTACACTCATGACTTGAACACGCAAAATATATACCACGCTTGCCTACCTTGTACATTCACTCTTGACTTGAACACGCAAAATATATACCACGCTTGCCTACCATGTACATTCACTCTTGACTTGAACACGCAAAATATATACCACGCTTGCCTACCATGTACATTCACTCTTGACTTGAACACGCAAAATATATACCACGCTTGCCTACCTTGTACACTCATGACTTGAACACGCAAAATATATACCACGCTTGCCTACCATGTACATTCACTCTTGACTTGAACACGCAAAATATATACCACGCTTGCCTACCATGTACATTCACTCTTGACTTGAACACGCAAAATATATACCACGCTTGCCTACCTTGTACACTCATGACTTGAACACGCAAAATATATACCACGCTTGCCTACCATGTACATTCACTCTTGACTTGAACACGCAAAATATACACCACGCTTGCCTCCCTTGTACATTCACTCTTGACTTGAACACGCAAAATATATACCACGCTTGCCTCCCTTGTACATTCACTCTTGACTTGAACACGCAAAATATATACCACGCTTGCCTACCATGTACATTCACTCTTGACTTGAACACGCAAAATATATACCACGCTTGCCTACCATGTACATTCACTCTTGACTTGAACACGCAAAATATATACCACGCTTGCCTCCCTTGTACATTCACTCTTGACTTGAACACGCAAAATATATACCACGCTTGCCTACCATGTACATTCACTCTTGACTTGAACACGCAAAATATATACCACGCTTGCCTACCATGTACATTCATTCTTGACTTGAACACATCCAATTGCATTTACCGCTTTTGTTGTTTAGGGTTCTGTAGTCAAACAATCCCTTATAGTTTCGTGATGTCCTTTTGTCTGTATGTCATAGACATGTTATTCAGACACTATTAATACAACAAGGTTTAAAATTGAAACATGTGAAAAACATAGGCTTTTTTGTTGCTTGTTTAAAATGTAAAATGTGAAAAAGGAAAATATAATTATTTTACCATTATAATGAGGTTTCTTTGACAATCTTTTATTATTTGGTTCCGTTTACGAAATATTCAGCTCTAAAGTTACCTTTTTGCTTGAGTAGCATATCCCCTCATTTACTCTCGAACTCATTTAGTAAAGATTCAAAATAATTAAAAAAATACTAAAACTCATTACTGCATAATACGAATTTACTAACAATATCATTACGGCTAACTCGAATTAACTAGTTTACGAGGTACAGCTGACTAATAAAGACCAACTTTGTTGGCATAATATAATAGCTACTGGAACGATTGCAATGCGGTTTGCATAGTTGGGTACCTTAGGGCCCTGGATACGGAACCCTAAGTCTATGCGTGTCTAATACGTACTTAGCCGGTTTTTGATTTTTTGGCGCCGTTAAATCGTCAACCAAGCGATTTTAATCGCTACGTCAAATACAACTAAGTCGATATTTATTAAGTTCTGACAAAATTGACATGCTATTAACTTTGCCGTTTATGCAGTTTGGCAGCAATCAATTACATATCGACCTAGTCGTATATGACGTAAGGTTTAATATAGCTAGAGGGTGATTTGACCACCATCCATTTGATTTGTGAAGGGAATAAATGAGTAAACTATACTCCAACAGGCCTTGCAGAAGAGTGCGCCCGCCCAGACGGCCGCGCAGACGCCGGCGCTGACGGTGGGCGGGAAGGTGGCCACCCCTCGTGTCCTTACGACGCAGGACTCTGCGGCTCCGAAGGCGTCCATAATAGGTCAATACGCAACACATTACGTAAGGGGGGAAATAGATAACCATCCCCCCCCCCCCATCCATTCCTCCTGTCCATTTGAAACAGGGATTTACAAGAGCCCTAATGGTTTGATACAAGTATGTCGATTGGGTCCTTGTTTAACTCAGCATCATCATCCACACCCTTTCTCATCACATTGCTATGTATAGGTCTCTCTTTTAGTATGCCATTGCCAGCGCCAATCCGATCCAGGGTTCCATCTTGTTGTTAAACTCACCACATAATTTATATCATAGCTAATTATCAGATGGTTTTTTTTCGTTAGTTTGAACGTCGGAATGAAGATGCCTTCCCAGCAATTTTACCTGAAGAGGGAATGAATGAATGGGCTCTCTCAGTCGTAAGAAACCTGACAAATCGCCAGGCGAAGTCGGTGTAACGGTTGAGCTTCTAAGAGCCGGTGAGGAAACGGTGGTCAAATGTGGCTGGCAGAAAATGGTTGAGGAGAGCTGAAGACCGAGCTTACTGGCGTTAGGAGAGGCCTACGTCCGGCAGTCGACAGATATAGGCTGATGACGATGATTATGTGGTTGCTACAGAGTGATTTCTGTGTTTAGAATCACTCGCCAACTCGACGTGTACAGAAAGAAAGGATGGGCGATAATGCTGGCCAAGTGCTCATCGTCTTTCAAAGATGACTTCGAAATTACAAACTACGTGAAAGCTACACTAATATTATAAAGAGAAAAGATTTGATTTTTTGTACGTTTGTTTGTAATTGACAAAATTCAAAAAATCCTGAACCAATTTTAAAATTCTTTCACCTATAGAAAGCTACATCAACATGGGTTGTACTATTTTTCAAAAATATTAGAGGTCCTTACGTAAATTGCAGTAATGTAACCCAAGGTGTGCCTGTAAAAGTTATTATCAGGCGAGCGCTGAGAAAACGATTGATGATACATAAAATAATATACTACATGTTAATAGTAATCATCATTACCCACAAAAAAGTCCACAAGGCTATATGTCTAACTGTTATATCGTTTTTGTTTAAATTAGTCAACCAAAACACTGGTATAATCGAAATTTTGTATAAAGAATTATTTAGAAAAACCCTTAGCTACCCGTGCGAAGCCAGGGCGAGTCGCTTGTAAAATATGAAATCGTTATTTTTCCAGTGAGCATGGTAGAGGACAACAGCGGCAACCAGACGATGAAGTGCGTCGGCACGTACAAGCCTGGCCAGGGGCAGGGACAGGTCCCGCCGCTGATCATCAGCAAACAAGTACGTGCCAGGTGACCCTTTTAATGTCCAGAAACAGGACAGATGATTGCCGCAACTGTACACGTAGCCGAAAATAATTTATATAAAAAAAAAAGTTTTTGAACTTACTTTTTATTTCAATTATTTTGGGGTTATAATATTATCGGGTGCGTGCAAACAAAGCCGCGAGCAACAGCAAACAATCTTTTATTTGATACCCAAAAAACAAACAAAAAAAAGTTAGTTATTCGGGAACCAGTTGCTGTTAACGGAACTGCTCTCGAAGTTGTTCAGGAGTATGTTTATCTGGGGCAAACTTTGCAACTAGGTAAAAACAACTTCGAGAGAGAGACCCGCAGAAGAATACAGCTGGGCTGGGCAGCATTTGCGAAACTTCGCCGAGTCTTCTCATCGCCAATACCGCAAAGTTTGAAAACAAAAGTCTTCAACCAGTGTGTCTTACCTGTTATGACATACGGAGCCGAGTCGTGGACACTCACGGTACGACTATTCCACCAATTTAAGGTCGCTCAGCGGGCTATAGAAAGGGCTTTGCTTGGAGTTTACCCGAAAGATCGTATCCGCAATGAGGTGATCCGGCAGAGAACCAAAGTTGTCGACATAGCACTTAGGATTAGTAAGCTGAAGTGGCAGTGGGCGGATGTAATGACGTAATCCTTGACGTCACAAGGGATAGTGGCGAGGCGTGGAAATTAAAAGAAGGGAAGCCGTTTAAAAAAAAACTCACCATTAACTGCAAAAAAAAAAGAACTAATAAAGGACCCACCTTCATCATTACAGGGAAGCACCGATGTTTTAATAAGTTTAAAAAACGAAGTTTCGAACCTAATTAAAAAGTCTGTTAGACAACAGTCTACTGGCATTTACAAGCTACAACGCAGATATTCACAATAGATTATTTTCACAATCCAATTCAATAATAGTTCAAGACAAGCATACACGCACCTAATTATTTTCGCGCCATTTATTGCAATCACAAACAAAACAATAACTGAAAAGTTAATGATGCCAAATAGGAGACTTAAAAATCATCGGCAAAGTTCCTTTAGCTGTCTTATTTTCAACTTGTTGTCATAATATGAATACATTTTTGTATGTTCATAACTCGACACTGAGACCGGCTTATTTGGCGCTTTGAACCCGTGAGAACGAGCGAGATAGACTGCATTCAATTTTTTAAGGGAGTGAAAGGGGGTAGCGATTTGTATTGAAATTCATTAGAACTGTGATTTTATCTACGGCACAAGTAACTCGCAATAATACCGGCTTGTCTTGTAGACAGCTTGCGTACATACGATCTTCGCGATGCGCCTTCTTTCACCCCCGGGATTAATTTTACGGAGGTATTCAAAAAGTGTTGTTTTTGTTCACAATTGTGTTGCTATTTAAATTTATGAGGCGTTGTTTAAAAACAAAGTTTTGTATGAAGTACTTAATTATAAAAATATTAATCATTATTGATGATCGATAGATCTGGTGAGGGAAGCCGATGGGAATCGGGTTGTAGGGACCCTTCGCTACTGCAAGGGATATCGTTGTCGTGCTCACGGTGACTCGGTACGCGTTTTAGCACGATAATGACGCCAATTCTGTTGAGCAACTCACTAAACTAAACTAAGCTAAAGCTAAATTTATTTTATTTTAGTGATTCCTAAACATTTTTCAGTTATTGATTTCCACTAAACTAGGACATCATTGTGACAGGACTAATTTGATTTTGACAACGACTAAATTTAATCGCTAGTGTTGCCTATATTTAAATAATGAACGAATGTAATCATAAATTGGTGTTTTATTATCTGTGTTATTGAGGCGTTTGTATAGAATTTTTCTTAAACCGCTATGCGCATGCGCGATCGAATGTTTCGAACAGTCTGGGAGTTTTGAAATGAAACGTCAGTAAAGTCATTCCGAAACATAGGGATTTATACCAGGTTTTAAAAGTGGACCATCACGAAAAGGGCTATATCGTCTCGCCTTTATAACTGTGTAACTATATAAGCCCCAGAGATCGAATGTAGGTGTCGTTTTTCTGGGTGGCACTGCAACTGTTATAGGCTAGCGTGACGCTTACCATCAGGCGAGTGACTTGACCGTCTCGTCACAAAAAGTAATTACAAAAAAGATATATATTTTTGCCCTCTATTGTCAGCTAGATGTTGTAATGTTAATATTTGTCAAAAGACAAATATTAAACATTACGGGGGGAGGCAGGACGCGCAGAGCAAAATCAGCGAAATTGATGTTTTTGTGATTTTTAATTCGGTATAACTCGAAATTTAGTAAGTATATTGATTCCGGTGTTTTGGTAAAGATCTCGTTGAGAAAAAAACGATTCAATATGAAAAAGTTTGCAAAAAGGCTAACAAATTTAAAAAAAATGGGGTCTAATACAAAAGTGGCTGCAGCTCCCGTAAAGTCCGTACTAAAATAAAGATTATACACATTTTGAACTCCAACACAGAGCACACCAGAGGTTTTCAGGACCGGATCAAATTGTACGTGGCGTTAACGTTACACGACAAGCAAACGGCCATGCACCCCAACACAGCCATCCGGTTTTTCAAAGAAACTAGTACATTTATGTAACGGAAATCTGGTTATGTTTCGATGGTTACGCATGCGCATAAGGGCTGTTGAAAAGTTCTATTATAATCTTCGGAGTGTGACATACATGAATACATGTTTACTTTAACGGTCACGCATGCGCATCTCGAGCTATCGACACACACACACACACACACACACACACACACACACCCACACACACCCTCTCTTTTCAAGTTCGGAAGTGATACAGATTTTATAATAAAGCCGCGTGTGTCCCGCTCATAATCAGCAAAATTTACGTAATTGTGATCTTTAATTCGGTATAACTCGCGATTTGTACGTGGAGTAAACGTTTCACGACAAACAAGCGGCCGTGCGCACACAGATCACGCTTTTTGTCTATGGTTTTCATTTCATGCTGAGAGTTTTCGGCACGAGGGATGTGTGGAGGCACCTTTATACATAAAAACTGACGTACAACAGAATAGAAAAATAACTACACTAAACTAAACTGATAAATTAGAATCAATTTAGGTGTGTCAAACTAAAATGTAGTTTAGTGCATTGTTATCGGCTTGGAACAGGACTAAACTTAATTTTAGTGTAGTTTAGTCTAGTTCGTGCCAACCGAATCGGTACCAAATATCGATTTTTTGCGCGCCTCGGAATGCACCCTTGGTCCGCATCGTAAACACAATTGATTGGTGCAACAATATTAATACAGAACTTTCAACCTTATCCCTTCGGGTTCTTTTAGTTTTTGATAAAAAGTAACCTAAATGTTAATCCATAACACGAACTATGATTGTACTAAGATGCATCAAAATCCTTCCGATAGTTTCAGCGAGACGCGTGTAAGTAAGTAAGTAGTAGTGGAACCTTGACCTTAATATTTGAGTATGCTCGCCAGGTAATAAACGAGGAAGGCGGCAAGAAGGTGGTGACGTCCGGCGGGTACCTGATAGTGGGCGCCGCGGGGAGCTCTTCCTCAGTGATAACACCCGCCCCCTCGCGCCGCCCGCACACCATACAGTACTACTCGTGAGACCCGCCCCCCCGGGGGCAGCCGCGAATGCCGCACCACTCCGCAGCGTCCACACAAGATACCTTCTTAACAACTGTACTTCCAACGCCTAGAACAAGTATTTTGTAGAATTAACACACGTGTTAGGAAGAGATAGAACTATTTGAAAAATTGTATATTAGGCGTTTTAAAGCAAAATAGTTCTCAGAGGTACAACAGATGGCGTTGTACTCTATAAACTCCAAGGAACTTACACTCAGAAACACTGTTATCATAATGTCACCAGTTGAAAATGTATGGCGTCATGTCTTTTTACATGTCACGACGGCACAAACGCGTATTAATGTTTATAACAACTTTTAATTGAACATTTCACAATTTCGATTAAAAGTTCTATTTGTGAAACACACACAATATGTATAAACTATACACAAAAACAACATAAGAACAAAAAAAAAACAATTAGTTCTGTGGGCAACATACATTTGACAGATACGTCGTAGCATTACAACGCCATCTGTTTTGGATAAACTACATTTATTTACCTACAGGAAAATGTAGTGCTTAGAGCTTAGTGTGCGGACCGTGCTTGTAAATATAATTCAGTTTATACAGGAAACTAAGAAACATCATTTCAAGGCAAAGACGCGGTAAAGGAAATTTATAAAATAAATAAGTATATAGTGCATCTCACTCACTCTTACATGTTAGAATCTGTGCGGAACGAGAACCGTCGCAGGATTTGAGGGCGCCTTTTTACCATTTTGGTATCTGACAACACAGTCACGTTTTACTTTTTCATTTGTTGACATTTGTTTTGACAGATGAATGTATTGGTTTGGGTTGCCATACAAAAATCTTATTGTTAGTTTCCTCATGCGTCGCGCTAACTTTAGCATACATGCCTATCGTTTTCGCTGTGATCATTGTGAAATAGCCAATCCATTTGATCCTTCATTTATGTTACCATTACGACGTCAACGTTGCAGAAGTAATCTTCGGTTACACGAGGCTAAACAGAACTAGCTTCGTCTAAACAAAACTTACTTCGTCTAAACAGAACTAGCTTCGTCTAAACAGAACTAGCTTTGTCTAAACAGAACTAGCTTCGTCTTATCAGGACTAGCTTCGTTTGCTACTGAGTAAGGTAGTAAGCTAGCCTCTCAAGACAGGATAGTTTAAACTTTAATAGGATGAGGTTTATCTATTTGGTGAACTAGTAGCGCCCTCATCAACCAAATGCTCAAAGCTAATAAATATTAACGGCGTAGCTTGGTCTTTTCTTCTAAACAACAGTGATACTGGCTTTAAAGTTCCGAAGCTTGAGTTTTCTTTTCTTTGAAACAACAGTGATACTGGCTTTAAAGTTCCGAAGCTTGGGTCTTCTTTTCTTTGAAACAACAGTGATACTGACTTTAAAGTTCCGAAGCTTGAGTTTTAGTTTTAGTAGTTAAAGCCAGTATCACTGTTGTTTCAACAGTGATACTGGCTTTAAAGTTCCGAAGCTTGGGTCTTCTTTTCTTTGAAACAACAGTGATACTGGCTTTAAAGTTCCGAAGCTTGGGTCTTTTCCTTGTAACAAGATACTGGATTTAACGTTCCTATCATCGTGTAACAAAACCCCGGCATGGTGCCAAGCTAAGTGAAACCAAGCTAGAATCTGGATACTGTCTTGCTATCCTGGCTTCTGTTTACTAACAACGTGTAAAGAGCAAAACTGTGAACAAAAATAACTGTTGTTTCATATAAAATCATTCATTTTTGTCTCATGCAAATAGTTGTCAAACCTAGACTATACATAATAATTTTCTAATGGAAAATTTTTGGGTCACGGACGAGATTCGATCTCGCATACTGTGCCTCAGCGCGGCACACGCCTTTACCAATTCGGCTACCGAGACCTTTGCGTCGTCATCCAAATCTTTCCACTAGCTTCTTTGAACCCGTCTTATGGGGACGGTATTATCATATATATTTACGCTAAGCTATAAAAAATCATAAAATCTAGACTATACAGTTTAGTAGGTTATCCACCGCACTTTATATTTAAATACAATATACCCGCATTTCTATGATTACCGTATTTTTTGTCCATTCATACTTGGTGATCGCAGCATAGTGTGATAAATATTTCTAAAATTGAAGAAATTAACTTACCCGTGGTTGTTGTGAAACAAGATTAAATATGTTGTAAATATTCTCTCTAATGTATGTACTGTAAGTATACAAATACGTTATTACTTTAAAACCCAACATTGTGTAATTTTAGTCTTTGAGCTTATCTCTCCGAATACATGCTATGGATTGGTAATTTTACTTGTTAGATCTTCATTTCTGTTTTTAGGTACTAGCTGTGCCCGCGGCTTTACCCGCGTGGTCATTTCTCTAGGTTAAAAGTAACCTTTGTGTTATTCCAGGACCAAAAGTACTAAATAACAAAATACCAAATTTCGTTCAGCCGTCAAATTGTTTTTTTTTTCTATTGATCGGCTTCTGTTCATCGGATTGAGATACCATAGTTTTTAAGTGAAAACCGAGCTATCCAACAGTGAAAACCATATCGCAATCGGTCCATTAGATTTTACATGATGCACAAACAGACAAACGATTTAATTAAAAACTTGTTCAATAGCATATTTTCAATGCCCTAGACTATTTTTTTTAATTATCTTCTTTTTACAGACTTCGTTCCTTCTGCTTTATTATAAGTATAGATTTAAGACTTTGCAAGAGCAGAATGATCATGTTTGTCCAATTACGGATGCCTGTATTTTGATTAAACCTGTATAACCTGTGATTATGTTTTAACTAAACCTGTATATTATCATATGAGCTCTGAAAAATATTTCTATTTGTATAATGTAGAATGTAAGACTGCTATTATATTTAGTTAGTTTGAGATAGTGCCTTTTATGTTTTTTTTAGTGATAGTTGCAACTTTTTTAATTTTTAGCATTGCTCTTTTTGCTCGAATTGCACTTTGCTTGAATATTGCTATTTATACATCGCAGACGAGCTAATCTGTTAGAAAGATATCACTATGTGTTGCCTGACCGCTAATGAATCGAAGGAACCCATTTTTGAAGTTAGACTTAATCTATATTATTGAAATATATATTATTGAAATATATATTATTAAAATCTTTGACGTGTTATCTTTTACAGTTTTTCTCTCCTACTGGCTATATTGGCATTTGAATAGCAAGTAAAAGGAAAGTAAAACCTTAAGGTGTCATTAATCGACAAATTATTAATTCAGCATTTACTTCAAATATTTCAAGAAAAAGTTTATGCTTATTTTTACATAGTTTATGCCTATAATAGAGAATTCCCACCACAACATATGGGTTGTCGCGGTGGGAAATCTCTATTATAAGGCCGTAACACATTTAATGTCTCGACTCAAAAGTAAAGTGAATACTTAATTGACTATTTACTTATATTTGTTCGCGAGTCCTTTGTTATTTTGTAAAATTTGCTGTTAGTAATAGCCACAGTACACATTATCCTTACGGACAGTAGTGTATCTAGGCATTATTTGCTGTTAGTAATAGCCACAGTACACATTATCCTTACGGACAGTAGTGTATCTAGGCATTATTTGCTGTTAGTAATAGCCACAGTACACATTATCCTTACGGACAGTAGTGTATCTAGGCATTATTTGCTGTTAGTAATAGCCACAGTACACATTATCCTTACGGACAGTAGTGTATCTAGGCATTATTTGCTGTTAGTAATAGCCACAGTACACATTATCCTTACGGACAGTAGTGTATCTAGGCATTATTTGCTGTTAGTAATAGCCACAGTACACATTATCCTTACGGACAGTAGTGTATCTAGGCATTATTTGCTGTTAGTAATAGCCACAGTACACATTATCCTTACGGACAGTAGTGTATCTAGGCATTATTTGCTGTTAGTAATAGCCACAGTACACATTATCCTTACGGACAGTAGTGTATCTAGGCATTATTTTCGAGTTTGATGCCTACTGTCAGTTGGAGACCGAGGGTTGTCACTGGCGGGTATTTACCAGACTACAAAAAAAGGAGGGTTATGATTTTTGCAATGTACCTACTATGCTGAATGTTTGTATGATGTTCGTCTGTTCCCTTACAGCACCTACACTACTTAACTAATTAAAACTTATTTTAAAACTAATATGGCGACCGATGACCGTTAAGAAAATTAAAGAATAAATAAAAAGTGGGTTTTTGAGTTTTGTAGACAGTGATCCATACACACTTCAATAATATTTATGTTGGGACTATTTTATCTGTTTATCCGTGTCGCAGGAAACCCGATAAAGGAGAGAAGGACGACTGTCAGTGGTCTTAAGTTTATTCTTGAATATCGAATGATACAAAGCAGGAAAAAAATTACATGAAGATACTTCATGCGCGGTACTCGCTAACAAAGAGTATACAAATACCTCGTTTAGCCTTCGGTACAAAACGGTTCCGGGACCCCCTCTACCCGGCCCCCGCACCGCTTGGCCGTTTTCTCCTTACTCTACTGTCAGTAAAGACAAATGTATATGTGTACTGTGGTAATACGATTAAATCTCACTTTATCTTTACTTTGCGTCAAGTTGTTGTTGAGTTGTAATGCGTGTCAGCCCTTATTCATCAAGACTTTCGTATTTCAAAATATTTTAAATACTTCATTTCCGCTTCGTTCGTTCGTTTTGCTTTGGATCTACATTTCCTTTTTTTATAGTTGTATTTATTTTAAAATTTGAATGTCCAACAATGTTGTTGATAGTAAATATTGTGAAAATTAGACTTAACAGTTCCAACTGTTACCTACATTATTTTTGTTTAATTTTTTGTGTTATCATTAAGGTAGCTTTTCTCCTTAAATGTATAAAAGAAATCTGAAAGAATGTGTTAGTGACATTAGATTTAATGAATTTATGAGTCGATATAAATTATATAATTGAATCGTGGTTGTAAGTTTTACATTTTGTATAAATTGCTTGCGTAAATATCCAAAAGTCTAGATTATGTGGCTCATCGCTTATAACATGCGAGTCCTTAGAGTAGCTCGCTTACTCCATGTGGCGCATGGAATACTATTCCCAGCTCCCTGTGGAATTAAATTGTACAAAATTCTACTGCCTGATAATGATGTAGATTGATAAGTGCATGTGGGAATCTAACAATGAGTGTTAAAGTATTTACATATAATTATTAAAATGCCGGGGGCACAAGTGTGCCATTTATCAGCATGACTCGTGAAAAAAAAACAGTTGCTGCACGTGCATTTGATGACGTCATTTATGTCGCAAAAGTTAAAGTGGATGGTCCACGACATGAGTTTCATGAAATCTAGTGAAACTCATGTCGTGGACTCATAGTCCTTATGGCTAAAGCCTTGCTATAAGTACCTACTATATTTTTGATACATTTTATAATCACTATCAAAAAACAAATGTACATTACGGTCCATTAAGCACGTACAAAATTAAAGAACGCTAGTGTCACAGTACATAGATATATGCACTTTAGACTGGCTTAAGAAGAAAAATAAATAACGCTTTAAATCATTCTTGTATGAAATAGGTCTGCCTTATTAACAAATAACAATAAAAATACATGGCTGTCTATAAATAAAGCAATAATTAAAAGCATTAAGATGCAAGTGTGGTGCAACCATTTGTAACAAAACTGGCATTATAAGCTAATAGCACAGTACACATTATATCCATACTAATAGCCCTATGCAAGTATGTTTTTTAAAGATTTGTGGCAACACGTTAGTCAAGTAGTAGGATTGGATAATATGTAAATACTTATTTTAAAATATCTAAATATTTTAAACTCGTAGTACATAAGGTACAAAATAAATATTGGTTTCAATAAAGAAGTCGAAATTAGTAAAATTACTTTTAGTTACTACTACCTCTATCACTCGTACCATAGAAGAATTAATAGTACTACCGTACTTAGACTGCAGCCAAATTGCTACAGCGAAGCAAGGGTAGGGTAATGAGTAATGAGTTTTACAGTCTATGTATGTATGTATCTATGTATGTGGGTATGTGGATGTTCCACCATAGCACACACCATACACCACACATAGTTCACACCTATTGGTTAGATTTTGACTAGCAAGGTATCAACTGTTTCGTCTTCAGGTATAGACCAGCATAGGCAATATTGAACAATAAAAACTTGGTCCAATGTCCGATTTTGACAAGCCAGGTATCAATCGATTCGTCTCCATCGCAAGGGTCATAGGCAATTTTTTACCAGACCTTAGTCGGGTTTTAGTTTTTGAATGTATGTCTTGTTATGATAAGACTTGGTGGAACAAGAAGGCACGTCAAATGTATCTTATGGCCGAATCTATGCTCATATGTAAAGGTTTGAGCTATCTAAGGATCTATGGTATAAATAAAGCACATTACATAAAAAACTGTTGAGAATTATCCGTCTAGGCCAGACTTAACCTTTTTATTTTTGTGCCTCATACATATGCCCTCTATTTTACCGGGGCCGCAACATAGTGCACAAAGATATATTTAACCGCACCCAAAGATAATCGAAAGGAACCGCACCCTACATTCTGAATCTGGTTCAAGATTTAGCAATACATAATAACCCAGTCAATAGTTGCTCGAAGCTGCAGGCGCTAGCAAAGAAGCAAAGCATGAAAATTTTGAAGATATATCAATTTAGCAATAATAAAATAATGACATATTTATTCTTCATTTTTATCTGAACATATGGGAAATTGGGTCCATTAAATTGTGTCTTTAATTTCTTATGAAATTTTATTTGAAATAAACCTAACTACTCTCACATACATGTTTATCTTAAGGTGTAACATATGTACCACCTTAATTCTAAAAGCAATACTTATAATTATGATTTTAAATAATTACAGTATTGACACAGTTAAACCTCAAGAGTCAACAACAAGGGTTCCTTAGTTGTTGTTTATTAGCTTTACTCCAACCACAGAGTAGTAAGACTCCATGACTTAATCTATTTCGAAGCAAAAAAGCTATATCACAAATTCCAAACAGTTAAGTCTAATTTACACATTGATTAGTGAAAAGTGCGAGTGACAAATGCTAAAGAGCTTAGCCCATGTGGACCGCCAGTGATAAGTGCGAGTCTTAAGACTTGACAGTATCTACTCGACACGTCTCACTCGCACTAGCACTTATCACTTAAAAACAGTTTTTGGATTCTGAAAAATAAATTGGGCTTTATTAACTAAGCTGTTTTAAACTACTAGTTCTTCAAACTTCATCATTCTATGTTGAAGGATTTTTTTATCACAAATTCCAAAAAGTTGATACACACTATACTAACAGTTCTAAACTAAAAATACTTCAAACTTCATAAACATTTCTAATAATCAAGTTCACAAAACATTATTGTCTTTACAATTTGGATGTTTCATGCTGCTAAAAGTCACTGCCAAACTGGGCTAGAGCTTGAGACATGTCAGTTCCACTGATTTAATAATGAAGGAGTGAATCAGCCATAATGGAGTCTACACACCAAAGTCGCCGACACAGCCTTTCACACGGCTTTGTTGTTGCCACTGGTGCGTAGACTCCCTAATATTTACAAAAGGATGTAACAATGAAAACAAAGTCATCACAATATGCACTTAGATAATTTAAGTGGCTCTAACTGGTAGGCTCACATGTTTTGACTAATTTAAGTGGCTCTAACTGGTAGGCTCAGATGTTTTAACTAATTTAAGTGGCTCTAACTGGTAGGCCCACATGTTTTAACTAGATTAAGTGGCTATATCTGGTAGGCTCACATGTTTTAACTAATTTAAGTGGCTCTAACTGGTAGGCTCACATGTTTTAACTAATTTAAAATTATACAAAGCTGTTAACATTACCTACCAGCTTTAAATAATTTCAGTCTTATGAGTCATAATTAGTTATTATACAAAGCAGCTCCCGCTTTGGCTAGTTGATCTGCCATTTCATTACCGTGGACTCCGCGATGGGCCTCCACGTAATTCCATTTTAAATCTAGTTTGTTCTGAATGCTGTCCAGCTCTTTGAAGTCTTTTTCGTTTTTCACAGGTTCACCAGATGCCAATTTCCATCCCTTTTTTTTCCAACCTATAAAACAATCAGGATTAATAAAGATTAGCATGTAACTTAAGAGGAATATTTACCACTTTCACTTTATTTTCCGATTTTGGTGGTTTTTTTTCATGTAATTATCTCATTATTTACTAGGCTCATATGTCTTATTTTTCCATTTTTTAAAATCACCTGTAGAGTACAAGCATCTGAATCAGCCTTATTTTTGCACTGAAACTATTGACTTATTTTTCAGAATACAAAAACTTTTTTGTATATAGTAAAATGTAAAGTCTAAAATACATTCTCTACGAGCAATTGACACCAATATCAAAACATTTTGCTACAATTTAAGGGGTGGAAAGAGGTTTGCTCCTGAATGTATATTCTATCAAAAATGTACCTAATAATCTAATGGGGGGCAAATCTCAAAGGATTCAACAACGGAAACAGTGTTCGGTATCGGATCCTCTTAACTCTGCCTTTGTCCCATAGCAATTAAGGACACAAATAGATACTACTTGATAAAAAATACCACAGATTTCTTATAGCAATATTTAGTAGTAGGGGTTTATGTTTTTAATTTTGTGGTGTTATTATGTTTAAGTATTATTTATTATCATTTTTACAATACAAATAATTAAAACAGTGTAATGCTCCTGCAAATTGCGTTTCCTTTCTCATACACTAAAATTTGATTTAAAAAAACTATGCGTCTCCGCTGCAACGGTGGGGGGTACTGGGAGGCAGCAGTGTACAAATACCTATAGTTGATAATCATGAGGACTTTTCAATACTGACTCAAACTGACCACAAACAGTAGAAAACTGCTAATAATTTCAACATGAGATCACCAAGTAGTGGATTTTAGATGCAGGGTAAGCCCACCTAAATTTATCAGTAGATGGGCGTGTTATGAAAGTATAATATTTGAAAATTAAGCCTACAATATTTATTAAACTTACCTGGCATCCATTTGGTTGCAGAATTGATGAGAAATTGGGAGTCTGTGTTGACTGTGAGTTTTTTAACACCATTCTGTAAAGCTTGTTGGATAGCACGTGTCGCGGCCTGAATTTCTCCACAATTGTTGGTGGCTCGGCCAGACACAGGCTCGCTTACATTGTGTGAATGCCCATCGCCCCAGAAAACACCGATGCCGGCTCGAGCGCCTTTCTTACCATTTGCGGAACATGCTCCATCAGTGTACACTTGAACATAGCCATTGTTGTCCTCTTCAAACCCATTGCTACTATTTCTTGGCTTTTTAGGCTTCGGAGGCTCTATTAAAATTGCGATGCGACCTGAACTTTTAGTCCCTTTCTTTACAATCTTATCAACACCTTTATGGAACGTTTTCAGTCTTTTCTCGATATTGTACATCTGCTTGTTGATCAAAGTATTCAGGTCGTCGTCAAACTCCGAGCCATCGGAGTCATCATCTTCAAACCTCGATCTTGAGCTACTTGGATTTGAATGACTCGAGTTGTCGCTTGTTTGGTTATTTGATGATGATGTGTATGTTCTTTTCAGGTTAACTTTAGATGTGTTGTCGTAATTTTTTAAGCTGTTGGCACCGTTGCAGTTGTCGCTGCCTTTATCGGTTGTTATGAAGTCTTCTGCACTCACCACCGTATCAAACTTCTTGAACTTTGCTCCAGAAAATCCTTTTACCTGGGCTTCGCAGTCGGCCCATGTCGTATAAATACCAGTAGTGCGGCCTTTTGCTACAGCGTAAAAAGGCATCTTCTGTTTTTGAAGCCAGGTTTTTGTGTCTCTCCAACGGTAACGAACGTTTTGAAATACTTGAAAAAATACCCTCTTTGACATTTGTTTATTTTGAATTTTGATGTATGTATTTCGAGTTCAATTTTCATTTGACAGTTTGATTGTTTTTTTTCTTTTTTCTTTTCCTCGTTCGAGGATTTGGCGTCACACTTCTCGCGTATTTGCTAGTGTCAGGTTTTTCATTTTCTTGCCAGTTTTCTTCATTTTTCTAATTAGAGTTCTTTTTTTTCTTTTGCTTTCTTTTCGTTCTTTTTTTTAAATTATTAATGCAAGGGAAACAAAATATATTTTGTTTCATAACTCTTTACAAAATTAACTAATTGGAGAACGGAATATCGGAGAAAGGAAAGTATAGTCAGAGGAGCAAGGAGAGAGTAATACGTGAGTAATATAATAATAGAACATAGTATAAAAATAAAACATATTATACATACATAATGCAAAATTATAATTTTGTCGTTAGCTTCAATAAATGGAGCTAAGACTTTATATATAGGAATATAGTTGTTATGGAGTAAACTTTGTATATTTGTAGGAAAAGGAATTTCAAGTTTTGCCAGGTCTTTGTAAAACGTAGTCTTATCATACAAGGGGCAGTTAAATATGATGTGGTTAATATCCCCAACATCTTCTCCACATTCACATTTTTGAGTTATTAATTCGAATTTGACAAAGATGTGCCGGACTGCACATGTGACTCAAACGCATACGTATAAGCACGGATGTGGTTCTCTTGCTAAGTCTTACCTTGGAGAACCAAGGCTTCACTTGAATTTCGGGTTGTACCTATGGTACAATAATATTTTCCTTTTAAGCGGGCGCTACTCTTAAATGCTTCACTCCAAGATTGTTGGAGATGAAGTTTAGGAAGAGCAGCGAGGTCGTGGGTATAATTTTTGAAAGGAAACACTTCTCCACACTCTATCGCCTCATTAGTAAGTTGATCTGCTTTGTTGTTGCCTTTAATTCCAGAATGGCTCGGAATCCAGGCAAACGAAACCGAATATCCCTCGCTTACGCAGCTGAAAAGTTTTTCTCGAGCCATAACAATTACAGGAGAAATTAAATTTGATTGAATTGACTTTTGTTTCGCGTCAGTGCTGCCATTCCTGAAACAAGAAAACTGCGCTATTAACATTGATTGAAAAACTACCACTGGACTAATGCTGACTACTGAATAATGCTTGAAACTAAAAGAAATATACAATAAGTAGATAGATAGTTTTGACTCCATTCTCAAAGCCATCATGCTACGAATCTAAAGCTATGCTGGTCGAATTTACTATCTAGAACGCCATTGATATACGCTAGCGAAAGTTTATCTAATGTGTTAAATTAAAATGTTGAATACTTTTTATCCCGAAAACTGACTGTGCCAAGATACCCGCCACGTTTCGTTCACCGCGAGACTTACTTGCCGCTAGCTGTACGCATGGGGGCCGTTCGTTTTGTAATAATTGGCGAAAATAACTGTTACAAACGCTAAATATGTGAAATCTGCGTTCCGTTTCATAATATTAATAGTTTCACACTATTAATATTATGAAACGGAACGCACGCTTAGCGCACAGCCTACAAATCAAACAATGAAACTTAAACCTACATAATTAAGCTCAACCAAAAACTTAAGGAATACTTCTCTGTCCTCGCGTCCTCAGGCAGGGAACAACGGAAGTGGTCCACCGCTGGCACCCGCCTAGAAGATTCACCGATAATGGTATCGAGGTGGCTGGTACAGGGGCATCGATCGAGCGGGCTATGTCGCCGGTCGAGACAATATCTGGGCTGTAAGACAGGCACGGCATACTGCGTTGGGATATAATGGCAATATCTATCTAATAATGACAATTATATGGGCCTAGACGCATGATAACTGCACTGCTATTAGCAATATTGATCATATCGGTTTCAATCCGTCAAATTCATTAATGCGTTGCGATAGAGTCGAAATTGCTATGAAGATAGTGACTATCTGAATGAAACCAAGTTACGGAATCGCACTGCAGGTCGGTGACCATCTAACTCAAAGCTATAGCGATAGCGATACCAATGCACTATCCGTCCTTGTTATTTTGTTACGATATGACAAGGACGGACAGTGCATTGACAAATCTTATAGCCAAACTAGGTACTTACCTTTCTTCATTTATAGGAAATTTAGCCATAAAAGCCGTCTTTCATTGTTAATGCAGACGGACCTGATATCACAAACTACACATCTTTTGTAAAACATCATCTAAGTGCACAAAATTAGGACGAAAATTATAATATTGATTAAATCTATGAATTTATTATATCAATTTACTTGTTTTTTGCAATATTTTATGCTATTTTAAGCCATTTTAAATATTAAATATGTCTTTACCCAAAATGAAAAACTTGAATCTGTGGCCGGAGCCCCCCCCCCCCCCCCCCCCCCGAGGGTGTCTACCAGCTCAAAGGGACTCCTTGCTCACAATAATTTAATTGTACTTAGTAGTGCGAACCTTCATTTTTCAACGGGCAGCGGAGGCTTCGTAGCTGCTAGTCATCATACGTACACGTTTCCTTCAGCTATATTCAGCAAACTTAGGTTTTGAAATGAAATATATTTAGGTAGGTATATATAACGTGTGTATTCTGTTTTTTTTTTAAAGTTCTTCTTCTTTTTTTATTAGATGGCTTCTGCAGAGGCACTAGCCTACTAGCAATTTCGCCAATGTCAAGTTTATTATTTTATATAAAGTCACGTCACAGTCATTAATTGTCAAGTCAAAGTCACGAATCAGTAAAATAGTGGACATTTACTAAAACTTCCGTAGGAGATTTGGAAAAATCACAAAATGCCATTTATATAGGTCAAAAAACACAGACTTGAGCGAATCAATGACAATTTAAGAATGACAGGTTATTTAAATTTTGAATTAAAAATGACAAACTATCAAATGGAATGAAATGGATTATGAAAGAATTAAGAGATCAAAATAGTATTATTATGAAAGAGGTTTTTACCTCGTCACAATACCCCGCCTCCACGGAGAAAGAAAATTTTTTTTTTGTAGTAAAGTATGTAAATTTTTTATTGTTATTGGTATCCCAAAACATAAGGTTTATTTAAAAAAAAAAAGAGAAAAAAATAATAATATATATATAAAAAGAAAAATGAAAAAAATAGTAGAAGTTAATAATACAAATATATATAATAAGGGTAATAAAGTTAAAATAGTAAAATAATTAATTCAAATAATGGAAATGCTGAGAAGTCTTTTTAATTTTTAGGTGAACATTTAACAATGTCAATATACAATTGATTGGATTCCTAGATGCATTCAAATTCATAAATCACACATTCATTCATCATAATTCATAGTCTTATTCCCATTCTTTGGAAATAAAACTCATTTATAAGAAAGAGGAACCTTATATAATATAAAGGTTACTCGTGAAACCAATACAATATAGTGTAGGCTTATTTATACAGTCACTAGCCGCTGATTATGGTGATTATGTGAGTTTATGTAATTGTATGTGTGTATGTGTATGTGTGGTGAGTGTGTGGTGTGTGATGTGTAAATGTATGTATGTGTATATTTATATACAATTAGTTTGCCAAAATGGCTAAACGTACCTTAGGGTACGACATGCCTGTAGCACGTATGTATGTATGTGTATGTACATAGTAAACGTTGTGTTAGAACGTTAATATAATTTATGTAAGGTAGGTAGGTAATAGCATATTAACTATAAAATAATACTGGTTTTTGTGACTTAGGCTTGGTTTATAGAGTAATCACATTTGCCGCTCTTTTCAGTGTTGGAAGTTTTTTTGTGCAGGTGTAGTAAATAATAATATATAGAACTTGTTTTCGCTTTAAACTGAACATTATGTTTGTAAAATATAAAAAAATACATAGCTAACAAGTAGGGAATTAGCTACTATTAGTACCAAATAATTAAAGTATGTAGTAAGTAAAATAGCACTGAAAAGCAATACGTAGGGACTTGAAGTAAATATTCATAATGAATCCGAAAAGTTAATGAAGTGAATAAAAAAAAATTGGCTAAAAATTTGGACATTACTCCGTAAAGGGAAATTATATTAAAATTACATTATTTACAACTTAAATACAAGGTTATTTGTAACTAGGGAACCTACAATGGTCATAAGTAGGTATTTAAATATATGGTAAGGTACAGGAATATGAAAGCAATGTAACTTTCATAGTACATAATTATAATAAAGTATGTAAGTAGACAAGTGATGGTTAAGGTTAAGACGTACGTGGTATAGGTTTAATGTCTTTTACATGCCAACGGCCTAAGGGATTACCAGATAAATCACTGAGGTCGTAAATTAGTGCTGAAATTTTAGCTGCTATGATGCATTTTACAAATTTAGGAGCTAATTTAGCTGAAAAATTCTTGCCTGCTAAACTTATGGGATAATTACGTTTCCATATAATGTCACCTTGGTTAAATTCAAGGTGTTGATGATGTTTATTATAATATTTTGCGTTACTTTCATGAGCGCGGAATAAACGTGCTTGAAATTCAGCAAATAAAGGGCTTAATTGACCTATGTTGTCAGCGTACTCATTGCGTGGAGCAAAAATCAATTCTTCAGTTAGATCCGAAGCATTATATTGTTTTGTCCACACGTTACAAGTTCGCGACCAAATACTAAGAAAGCTGGTGTGAATTTAGTAGTTTCATTAACAGCTGAATTTATGGCAAATTGGATTTGATTTAAATATAAATCCCAAGTACGATGGTCATTATCAACAAAAGAAGCAACTGCTGTTATAATTGTTTTGTTGTAACGTTCAACAGTATTGACTTGCGGACAGTAACGGGGGGTGTAATGAATTTTTGGTATGTTGTAATATTGAAATAAATCCTGGAGTTCATGACTAATTAGTTGAGGGCCATTATCTAGGATTATGGTCTCTGAAATACCATAAACCATAAAAACTAAGTTCTCAAGTATATGTTTGATTAAAGAAGAGGTAGCTCGCTTCATGGGGAATATAAGACAATATTTGGAAAAGCAACATGTGACTACAAAAATAAATCTATTAAGCTTACTTGTCATTGGAAGTGGACCAACAATATCAATAGATATGCATTGGAAAGGCCGAGAACAGTTCTTGGGTTTACCCATCAGACCAATGGTATTTTGATTCTGATGCTTGTAAGCGAGGCATGTTTCACATTTGGAAATATGGCAGGCAATGTCTTTGTACATTCCTGGCCAGAAGTATTTTTATTTAATACGATGGTATGTTTTGGGGTTAGAAAAGTCAGGGCAAGTTAGAATAGGAGTTGATATTGAAGCTTGTTTGATTTTATTAAAAGCTTTATCAGCTTCAGAAGTCCACTTGAAAGCGAGTTACGTCTACCAGTAAGAAGGAGCTTTCTTACTGGTAGACGTAAGTTTAGTGAGGGGAGCAGCTAATGTGCTAAGATTGGGTACAAAGCGTCTATACTAACTAGCTGTACCGAGAAACTTTTTTGTTATAAAATTGACTGTTATACCTGCTTTTGAAAGTTTTGCGTGTAATTTGTTAAGCAAACGTACGTGTTCCTCGTACGTTTTTGTGGCTATTATTATATCATCCAAATAATAAAAAAGAGAGTCGTTATTAGACTCATCAGAAAGAAGATTATCAATGAATCTTTGTTGCGTAGCTGGTGCGTTAGTAAGACCAAAAGGCATAACCTTAAATTGAAAAGATCCACGACCTGGAACGTGAAAAGCAGTCTTAGGTCTGTCTTCTAAACGTAAAGGCACTTCCCAAAAAGCTTTAGCAATGTTAAAGTTAGGTCAAAAAACACAGACTTGAGCGAATCAATGACAATTTAAGAATGACAGGTTATTTAAATTTTGAATTAAAAATGACAAACTATCAAATGGAATGAAATGGATTATGAAAGAATTAAGAGATCAAAGGAGTATTATTATGAAAGAGGTTTTGACCTCGTCACAATTCTTAGCGAAGTCAAACGTCAAATTCTACAATAAAAAGAGAAAGATGCCTAGAGCTATGACAAAAATGAGATAAAAAAATACACTTTGTATTTTTGCTCAACGGTAATAGAGTTTTTGTTTAGCTACCTTCGCCAGACTGCTGTAGGTTATTAACTCGCGTAAGTAGGTAGAGTGACGGATGCTTGATAGAACTACGAACGGATTTAATTAAATAAATCTATAGGACATATTTATAGGTGTGCTCAAGGAAGTTGTATACTAATGTAACAGAAAGGAACCTTATTACTACTGAATAATGTTCTTTTTTAATTCAATGTAGTTTTATGGAAAAACGGTCTTGAGAGAGACTTACTTTTCAGTCGTTGTGTCCTTTTCACACAGTTGCTAGCATATAATTATCAGTAGTGTGCCCATTCAATTTAAATTTCAGGAATAGTTTCGATAAATCCGTGTAGGTACTATGTAATTTTTGACCATGCCTGTAATTTTGGATATTTGCTGTCAATAGTGGATGTTTTGAGGTTTGACATGTGACAGCTGTCATTCAAAAAGAAGATATCGATAAAATCTTCTGTATAAGTGCGTTTCATCAAATAGTTCCTATGCCGTCATGTTGGCAGTAGTGCAAATAAGTGTTGTCATTATTACCCATTCTGTGCTACTATAAAATCAGGGAGATCATGTATCTGAGTAGTACCCGCGACTTCGTACGCGCCTTATGTAATGACTTTTACGATCTCCTCTTTTTAAAACATTTAGCTTTAAATTATATTAATCTAAATTATAAACCTGTCCGCTTTCAAAATTTCGTCCACATTAAAACCTGTGTTATACGAATAGGATACCATTCATAGCCATAACCGTCGTAAAAGTCGACTATATGAAAGTCCTATTACAAGACTCGTATGAAGTCGCGGGAACAGCTAGTTTATATCATTAGTATATTAGAAAGATAGTAGGGAATTTAAAAATGCAGGATCAATGAATAAAAAAAATCAACAAAAAATTATTTGTATTATTTTCATCTAAAATGTCTACATCTGACATTTCCTCATCTTCGCTGTTATCAGAAGTATCACTATCATCTCCTACTTCGATTATGAACCTATCCATTTCACTATCTATAGATAGGCCATCTGCGTAGTATTTTTCTTCAATTTTTATTACGTGCTCACATTATTTCCTCCATTCCTCTTCAGTGATTGTTGCAAATGCTTCTTCAGTAATTTGTACCTATCTTACTGGCTTCCTGACCCACGTTTTTTTTCTGCAATTCGTCTTTTTAATACACTCCATATGAGCTCAATGGGATTCAAATCACAATGATAAGGTGGAAGCCTTACCACTTTATGGCCATTTTCTTCCAGCATCACATCTGCTTCATATACAGGTGGCTGTTTGTGTTCTTTAATAATTTCGTACAGCTGTGCCTTTATCATCGTAGGTAAATAAAAAAGTCCTTTATTTGTGATCCAAGATTGCATTTCTGACTTAGTACTGGACATTGTGGTTGGCTTATCGATCTGCACAGTATGGTAGGAGGCATTATCCATGACAACAATTGACTCTGGAGGTAGATTTGGTATGAATTTTTCTTTAATCCACTTATTAAAATTAACTTTATTCATCTCATCATGATAATCACCTGATTTTGATTGTGATCTAAAAATCAGCTGAGCATTGGGTATGAAGCCCATGGCGCCACCTGCGTGAACGATAATCCACCGTGGTCCTTTGGAATCTGAGGATAAAACGCCTTCTTCAGTTTCACTTTGCCAACATTTTCCAGCACAATATGTAGCGTGTATATATGTCTCGTCTAAATACACAACTGGCCGCTGAGTTCCAAGACGATTTATTCTCAATTCTTCCAAGTATCGATGACGCCAGGCGACGATGTCATATCTCTCCATCAAAACCTTTCTTTTGGTTTTACATTTTTTGAAATAAAATCCCATATTTTTTATAACTCTCCACAAAGTAGTGCGACTCCCTTTATAATCTATGTCAATTCGCATTTCATTCAATAATTTAGTCAGTGTAGGCAATTCCTTTCTTACGGCATAAAATTCATGTATTTTATGCCTTATAGCACACCGTTCGAAGTCATCCAGTTCGTGAGTTTTTCGTCGAAGACCACTTTTGCGCGGTGTTGTAATTTTTTTCGAAGTTGAAGCTGCCACCTTACCTTCTTTGGTGATTTTCGATACTGTTTTTTCAGATATTCCTAAAACAAAATGCGATGTTTATTAATTACTTATTTTTTCGTTGGTTTGACATTAGTCAAGTGCTTAAATTCGTTTCAGTAGTGTCTTACATTATAAGCAAACCCTTGATTTTTATATCATTAGTATATAGGAAAACGCACCAGAAAACCACTATATAAATATATTAACTAAATTTAAACTGAAGTAGATACAGTGTTTCTATTTTATAGCTCTAGAGAACGCTGTACATTTATAATCTATATGGGTATTTCTGACTCTGACTATTGTCAGTATTTTTACTTACCTTATTTAAAAGATCGGGAGGAGATAATATAATAGGAAATACAAGAAAAAAGAGTTTAGTATAAATGATAATAAGTATATGATTAAGGACCTAATTAAACTGATGCTGGTAACCCTATTTTACTAACCTGTAATGGCGGCGACCCGAGCTTGTACACATCTTATTGGAATAAGTGGGGCCTCGTTACGTTTTTCTCTTTCACAAAAGTCCTTCACCTTCAACACCATCACTCTTTCACAACTTTTTAATGTTTTAGGCATGGTTTTCTAAAGAAATTCCAATAAAACCTTGAAAAACCTGGAGATACGTCATAACGTGTTGACACTGTTGACAGACAGGGGTGCCAATATGACGGCATAGGAACTATTCGATGAAACGCACTCTAATGAAACTACTAGTCTGGGATCAATAGTTTCCGATTTATAGCTCTTTTTATTTTGACAACTGTCATTGAAAACGAAGATATCGATGAGATCTATCACTTCTGTAAAGAAACTACTAGTGTACGATCAATAGTTTCAGAGTTGTAGTCGATTTAAGTTAGACAACTGTCATCCAAAACGAAGTTATCGATGAGATCTATCACTTCTGTAAAGGAAAATCAGTTTAAAAAAAAGTGTAATAAAAAAACGGAATAGTAATTTTTCGTTTTAAAAAATTCTAAGTCTTTTCCCCATAGAGCCCCCAAAGGTATAGATCTTTGTAGCCGTGGTGACGAAAAAGATGAAAAGTTTTTTGTTTTATTGAAAGCCCCACTGCTGACAATTAGTGGGGATTTTGGGAAAACATTTAGTTTTTTTCCCTATATCCCCACTGGTGGGGATGGTCTGGTGAGGAGATTTCGGGAATAATCCCGCTGTGGTATGCAGCTTATATTTCAAAGATGAAGACTTTCTAAAGAGAGGCTAAAACCTGAAGCATAAAAGCTGTTGTCCTCTTTAGTTCATAAATTATGGTCACCCTTTTAGAACTAGACACAGTTCCTTAGTAGTTAGTCTCTGTCGGACCGCGTTTCTTGTACCAGTGATCTTTCCGGTTACATTAGTATACAACTTCCTTGGGTGTGCTATGTTTTGCCCGCGATTTTGCAAGCGGAGTCCGTTAATTAGTATTAGTGTAGTATAATATAAAGAAAAAATCACGAGTGTGTAATAATATGAATTATGAACCTAAATGCGTTGTCAAGTACACCCTGTTTTAAGTCAAACTCTATGCTATGCAACAATGAAAACCGCATTGAAATCGGTCCATTTCTTTTTATGCAATGTGCGTACAAATAAATAGAGAGACACGATTTAAAAATAATTATATTCATTATCTATAGCTTATTTTCAGTACCCTAGACCAATTTTTTTAATTATCTTCATTTTAAATACTTTTGGTAGGTACTGACTGCTTTTTTACAATTATAGATGTAGATAAATATATGTCTATAAATTATAAGATAATTATGGTTGTAGGTAAATATTTACTGTGTATGTAGATTATTCAATTAATGGAAAGCCAAAATTTATTTTCATATCTCATGGACCCCCATTTTTTTTCTCTGACGTGGACCGTTTACCTGACCCTGTATTTACCTAGTTAGTTGAAAAAAAACTCCTTCATTGGCTTAAAATATTTTATTTAACCTTGCATAATACCTATCTTTTACAATAGTTCAATTATATCGTTTTTTTTATTATTGTTAATTTTATAAGAAGCAAGTCCCTAGCGTCCCACACCTCTCACTTGCCTCCAATCTGACGATTTTAACTAATGCGGAGACAGTGCTATGCCCAGGACGGAAACCAGATTAGAAAGTATTAAGGAGAGAGTTTCTGTTGAGAAAGGAAGACATTTGCTGATGAACAAGGCGCTCGAGCACATTTGATAAAATAGAGGATGGAGATAGGGCGGAATTCTGAGAAAGAAGAAGGATTAGACTTTTTGGGGAGAGGTGTTATTAGGGCTACTTTTCATAAGATGGGAATGTACCACTGGATATAAAAAAATGAGGATGTATTGGATAACTGGGATGACTTCATCAAGCATGGGAAGGATCATCTTACGACTAATGCTGTCACTACCAATCGCGTTGGATGAAATGGAAGCAAAACCTCTATCGGTAAATCGACTGAAAATAAAAGAAGGGTTGGAAGGTGGAAATGAACAAAGACAGTTAAGCGTAACAAGTTTTATAGTCCATCAAAGTTGCAGGAAGAGGAAAAGTGTCTATTTAAGAGATCAATATTTAAGTTATAAAGAATACTCGTATTATCTTGTCGTGACTTTCCAACTCCCATCGACCTAAGAAAATTCCAAACTTTAGCGGAGCCTTCATTTTCTATTGAGTCATGGAAATGTCGGCGCTGTACATTCCTACAAACTCTTTTGCAGTGATTTCGGATTTCGGTATATACCTATTTCAATGTATTTTTCTTTAATGGAATCGGTTGAGCGACATTTAAGCTTGGCCTTGGTGGGTTCACTTGTAAACCATGGTGCAGGGAGATGCGGGCTTTAGCCCTGGGAGTTGACTTTAGCCCGAACCGGGAAAAAGATTTGAATTCCCGCCACGTCGATATGGATTAAGTTATCGTCATAGTTCTAACTCTGATTGATAGATGGCACTACGGCCGCCTGTTTACGGTGTATTTTTTCGACCTGCGCATAAGCCTAAAGTTCATACTTGGTTCATACAAGTCAGTACCGGTAAGCAACTTGTTAAAAAAGTTGTGTTTTTTCCCCGGCAACTTTCTCCTCTAACTCTGTGTATTGGTAAGTTCACTTCTGTACTGTTTATGTTTTTGTATGTATTTGCAGTATAGCATACCAAAATTTAGGAGGTTTTACGCAAGCTTTATCAATTAAATCCCAAAAATACCAAGTCCGTATACTTACCTGGTGTATTTTAGCAAAAAATGTTTTTTTTTAAGTTAGACGATATTGTTTTGTTTCAGAGCTTCATCATGAATAAAAAAAGTTAACTAATTGTTCGTTTTTTTTTTTATATTGTCTAGCATTAAACCTTGATTAGATAGGCGAGCCAACTGCCAGCGGGGGTTATTTTAGCCCTTCTTTCAAAGTCACCCTGCATTAAGAACAAAAGTGGCCCAAATTTCAAACTAAAAATAATAATGTTTGCGCATGTTTTTCTTTATAAATGCGCGTTTCACCTTATGTGCTATATCTCTGAGCTACTAATCAAAGTATTACAGCCCATTACATCGACTACAAAAAAGTTATAGAGCTAAAGCTCTATAAGTTATATCCCTATAACTTTAAAAAAAATTAGCTCATTTGTACCTATTATACAATTTTTTATGGGTTATTATAATTGCCTAGATACTGGCTGGATTTCCTGTTTTTGTCATACGGCGGCTTTCATTATTTTATTAATTTCTATTGAATTAATTTATATTTTAATATGGACCGCAGCAGCAGACGCGAAAAATATATTTGTTACTAACCACCACCAGTCACCATACGTTTTAGGCACTGTTTTAGGCATTGGGACCAATTCCCAAATGGTCCCAATGCATTGTAGGCAATTTGCTTTTTAGTCAATTGGCGTGATAGGTATGATTGCAGCAGAGGCATCTTTAATTTTTGGCTACAATAAATGACGTTCAATAAATGACGAAAAAAACGTCATTTATTGTAGCTAGTTACCAAAAATAGTTATGAAAACGGCACAAGGGGTATCTACACGTAGGTAAGCGTATGGACATAGTCATAGGTAAGCATTAATTATATTATTATTTGTTAACAATAATAACTACTTACCAGCTGCGTACCGCGGTTTAACCCGCTTGGTCAACGATGATGATGATCAAAAGTACTTATATAAAAAATTTATAAATATATAAATATATAAATATATATATATATATATATATATATATATATATATATATATGTCCCGTTGACCAAGCGGGTTAAACCGCGGTACGCAGCTGGTAAGTAGTTATTATTGTTAACAAATAATAATATAACATAATAATATAATAATATAAAGATATATATATATATATATATATATATATATATATATCTTTATATAAATATAAAGTATATATCCCGGTGTGTTTTCCAGGACCTAAAGTATCAATGTATCGGATTTCATCAAAATCCGTTGAGTCCTTTCAGCGTGAAGAAGTAACAAACACACTCACTCAGAAACTTTTTCATTTTAGTGTTTAGTGATTACTAGTGTGATTCTAGCCCCGAAACGAAATCCTCACCTCAATAGGATGAATCATCCTGGATTACGCATTGAGATAATGGTCCCTATTTAAAGCCATGCAACAATATAAACAATCAGCATTGTGCAATTGCGAAAGCTACAGAGTACACAGTCATAAAAGTTTAAGGTAGGCACCAATTTTGAAATGAGTGAAGTTACTATCTACATAAACACGATAAAATAAGAATTAATAAGTAAAATTAAATAAACAAATATTTGCTTTTTTAAATGCAATGTCAATTATTAATAATAAAATAAAAAATGCTTTGGCATCGAGTCGTGATTTAACCTGAAAGTTTTTGGCGGATCGGGAAGTGCTCTAAATTTGAATTGCAAGATTCCAGGACAGACAAATACATACATACAAGTGAAGTATAATAAAAGTTTTTAAAAAGTACTCCTCTTTTAGGTATCAATTGGCAAACCTAGGATGTGTGCATTTTACGCAGTCGCCAAAGGGCGGATCCCTGGTATTTACCACACGTGGGCCGAATGTGAGGCGCAAGTAAAAGGATTCCCCGATTGCAAATTCAAGAAGTTCCGTACGATGGTGGAGGCTGAAGACTTTATCATCTCCCACGGTGCTGAAGGAGTGCTGCGTGATAAACTGCAGCGAGAAATTGAAAGAGCGAGCGGGAGCAAACGCTAACTCCGACAAGTAGTACGTACCAATATAACACAAGTAGGTATTGTGACTTGTACTTACCAATACAGTAAAATAATACAGAGAGAAAAACTTATTAAAATTATAAAATTTCAAGATTTTCAGTCCTCTACCTATCTATATTTTAATAAATTGTTTTTATCATATGTTTTTACGTAACTACACGAATTTATTTACTATTTTTCGTAATAAAATTGCTGCATTTAATTTCTTATAAGCTGTATTTTACTAGATATAGGTAATTTAATTGAAAAATTTAAATGGGTGAATGGTTTCGTAGGCAGGAAATTCCGATTAAAATATAATGTAAGCAGGTTGTGTTAACTAATGTACAAAATAGCCACTTAAATATGTACCTACCTACCTAACCTACCCAAAACAGCTCTTTCATTTTATTCTTTGTCTTGGATAGTGTCGTGTCGCTTCCATAAGATATGACCTACACTGATATGAGGAGAGGGAGGACAGATGTATTGATTATTTAAATGATCAAATCAAAGTACTTAGTATGTAGATACTTGATGAAGTAGGTTGGTAATAGGTATGTAATTAATTATTAATTAATTAAAAGAACAATATTAAAAATAAAAATCAAAATACACGAAGACATAGTGTAGGTAGGTATCAAGTACCGTAGATGGTAGTAGGAAGTATAAGTACTAATGTATCTATGTCTATGTACCCAAATTCTCGAACGAAGTTCAGTCTAAATCTGTTCAGGAGTTGTAAATGGGAAGAAATTATAAAAAAAAAGTATCTTAATGTGTAGGTAAAAGTTCTTTGTTTTTTTTTATATCCCATACGTGTATTGCTGTAAAATTGCCTACCAAAATTAAATGACTTATTACACCTAATGATCACAATTTTTTACCGACAGAATATATTCTGATCAAAACGGCAGCTTTCGCTGACTTTTTAAAATTTATCCGTTATTTATTACCTACATATTAAGGTCCGATCGAGATCTCGGTTTCGGCCTCGGGCAAAAACATAGCCATCTCGGCTGTTTTTTTTACGTTCTTATCTTACTCGGTTCGTTCTCGCCAAAAAGCACCGAGAATCCGAGACATTGCGTGGCTTCGTCACAGAATAAATAATAGGCTTCGTTTTGAGCGGTGCGGTATCACCGCGAGCGCGTACGGATTGTTCGATACTCCCCAAGTAATTAGTTCGATACTCCCCAAGTAATCAATGGCAACTGTCCAAGCCGAGGTTCGTACCCCCTGGGTGCCCTTGAGCAAGTGGCCAAAAACTTAACTTTGGCGTGCGCCTTCTGCGTCACGCATTGCGGCGGAGCGCTTTTGCGCCCGCCCCACCGTCCGGTGACGCTGTAGAGGTCAGTTATAGACCAACAGCACATATCCTTTCTAAAAAAAAAAAAAAAAAAAAAAGCGTACGGATTGCTCTAGCTCGAACACGCTCAGTCGGTTTAATCGGTTTAATATATTAGTCTCTACAAGTTTCGCCCTGTGGATTGCTGTTTGTTTGGTTTTCAATCTGCTGTTTGTTTGTAGTATGAGGTAGTGCGTGCCTCTAGTGTCAGAGTTTGCCAGACCGCCCGAGGGCCTCTGACATGGCTTAACGACTGCTATTAATCAAAAACAGCTGGGACCGACAGCTTAACGTGCCCCCCGAAGCACAGAGCGATGGAAATATGCACATAACAATCTGATAATTTAACGTTATTTGACTTTGCTCTTAATTTATTTTTATGGGTCAGTCCCAATGGCATTTTTAAGTCCCTGTGTTTTAAAATATGTACTAAAGTATACAAAACAAATCGTTAGCATCAAAATCGACACAAATTGCTATTAAGGTAAGCATGTTGGTTTTATGTTTTCATTAGTAATAAAATGTTGAACTTCATGCGTTATATAGTAGTTTGTTTTGAGACAATAGTGATAGGTGTATACAGCATAGGAACACTTTATACCACTTTTGACTGATATATTGTTGGTTAGATCCCTTTTATTAAATTATTTCCACCAATTCTCGGCCTCGGTGTCCGTCCCGCCCGAGAATGATTTTTATTCTCGTTGTTGGTTAGGTCGCGGACGATAAAAAAAATGCTGGTTCTGTCGGACCATTGACTATTTATAGCGTTGTTGGGTCGGACCTTGCTACATATTATGTACCTAACTAGCTCCGCAACGCAGCTTCGCCCGCATGCAAACTATGCCACCACCGTTCACCCTTTACCCGCTAGAATCAATAAATCTCTAATTTGAAATTTCTAGGTCCACCTGTTTAGGCTGTGCGTTGTCTATCAACGGTCGGTTTTATAGGTAGGTAGGTATACTAGCTGTGCTCGCGGCTTCACACGCGTGGTAATTTTATATGTAGGTAGGTATACTAGCTGTGCTCGCGGCTTCACACGCGTGGTAATTTTATAGGTAGGTAGGTATACTAGCTGTGCTCGCGGCTTCACACGCGTGGTAATTTTATAGGTAGGTAGGTATACTAGCTGTGCTCGCGGCTTCACACGCGTGGTAATTTTATAGGTAGGTAGGTATACTAGCTGTGCTCGCGGCTTCACACGCGTGGTAATTTTATAGGTAGGTAGGTATACTAGCTGTGCTCGCGGCTTCACACGCGTGGTAATTTTATAGGTAGGTAGGTATACTAGCTGTGCTCGCGGCTTCACACGCGTGGTAATTTTATAGGTAGGTAGGTATACTAGCTGTGCTCGCGGCTTCACACGCGTGGTAATTTTATAGGTAGGTAGGTATACTAGCTGTGCTCGCGGCTTCACACGCGTGGTAATTTTATAGGTAGGTAGGTATACTAGCTGTGCTCGCGGCTTCACACGCGTGTTAATTTTATAGGTAGGTAGGTATACTAGCTGTGCTCGCGGCTTCACACGCGTGGTAATTTTATAGGTAGGTAGGTATACTAGCTGTGCTCGTGGCTTCACACGCGTGGTAATTTTTCCAGGTTAGTAGTACTATAGTTGCTATATGTGCTACTATAAGTGCTATGTGTGTCCAGGTTAAATTTCTTCAGCCGTCAAAAATATTTTTATCCATTTCTCGGCTTCTACTTATCTGATTGAGATACCAATTACACCAGTTTTTAAGCTATCCAAAAGTGAAAACTACTTCGCAATCGGTCTATTACTTTTTACGTGATGCGCAGACCAACAAACATACAGACAAACACGATATTTAAAATTAAAGCTTATTTCAAGTACCCCAGACCATTTTGTTTAATTTATCTTCTTTGTACAGACTTGTTCGTACTTATTGCTTTATCATAAGGATAGATATAGATAGATAGAAGATAGATGAAGATGACAATGAGATCACTTAAGTCATCAAATAACTAATTATGCTAACGCCTAAGTATTGGATGCGAAGGAAAGCGCGCTAGATGTTGTAGCAGGTACGCTCTCGCGTAGCTCCACCAATAAAAAAAACATTTCAATGTAATAATGTACTTTATTAGGATACTTAACAATAGGTTCCACCTTGCTTCCATGTTAACAAACTGCCTACGTACCACACACCACTAACATCTGTAAAAAACCTTACTTAACTACTTTTAAACAGTGTTTGTCGTGTTAATTAATTGTATAGTCGACGTCACTATAAATGTTAGTTGAATCTGCCATTACCTAATTGTTTATGCAGAATAACTACTGCTAATGATGCTGACTATATTCTAGGTACATAAGTACTTACACGTTACTAATATTTTGTTACTATTGCCTGCACAGTGCACACTCACATTTGATAAACAGTGCATTTTGGTAAAGTATCTAATCATATTATTAGGAAAAATTAGATATCTACATTAACCGTAGTTGATTATAAAAATAACTACACTTTTAAAAATAGTCGAGTAACAAAACTTTTCCACTAGGTGACCAAACACAATTTAAGTAAGTATTATAAGATTTGAAACTATTAAATATTACATACCTATAATAAAAAAAACTATACGATTTAATAAATTAACAACCTCGGTACATAATAAGAGTAGGAGGTTATTGTCTCTTTTATAATTAATATAATCTATATTTAAGTGTGTTTGATACGGTGTAAAGTTATGCACATTGTTTAGTGTATGAAATATACATATGTTTATATAACTAAGCACAGATTACCCCCAATATTTTGGCAGTGCTTATAATCTGTTTAATATGAATCAAATACGAATTAAAAAGATAAGACGTTTTTAAAGGTTGAATTTATAAATAATAAAACACATAAAATTTGAGTTATAGTAAGGTGCAGGTAAATGGCACTTGTATAGACACTGGTTTTGTACGTTAATACAATGTGAAGAATACATTTTCTTAAAATTTACTATACATAATAAAAAAAACGTTAACTCATTCGGATAGACGAATATGGTTGCGTGATGTTTTTTTTATCAAAATAGGACATATTAAATAAACGGTAACATTATTAATTAATTTACTAAAATAACTAAATTAAACATGTAAACTGTCCTAGCGTTGGCCCCCTCCAATTATTAGCATCGTCACATGACACCTAACCGCGGCATTTTCCTTACGTTTATCATTTCTATAACCGCCATATAAACTTCTAAAAAAAAACGCCAGTAAGCGTAATTCGAAATCATTGGCAGCAGCGATCTTTTTGACCATAGATAACTGCAATGTTACTCACGTACTACTGTTATTATTTCTTTTCCACGGCAAAATGTACGTATGTATTTACGTTCCTTACAGTTTTGCAATTTTTTGATAACTTTGGTTACATTATTGCAATTTTCGTTGGGCTATCTATATTTATGTAAAATAACATACTGCCCATGTTACTCGCTGATAATGTAGCTTTCTAGAGGAGAAACAATTACAAACAAACAAAAATACAAAAAAAAAGTTTCCTCTAGTGTAGTATTTTAAGTTATAAAGCAGTGTGGCAGGATTGGGTATTTACTTTCATTGTCAACCAACACTTGATCTGTTAATTTTAATAGCTTTCGGTGATAAGACGATGCCAATACTTGGTAAGGTTCCAACATTCGGGCGTTTTCCCCTATATCTAAGCTCCAAATCTTCATGTATTTAATTATATAACATATCTTAAATTTTATTAAAGTTATTAAGTATAACAGTATACACAAAGTATTAATAAAATTTGTTAAAAAAAATGAACAATCGTTTTGGTTAATACTTGGTAAAGGTTAGTTGCGTTTATTTTGTTGAAGATTTTACGTAACGGAAGAAATGACTAGTTTTATACAAGTGCAAAATTGAACACGCATTAAAATGCCACTTTTGTAGGTAGGTATACTTATTATATTATTATGTTTAAAATTTTATGGATATAGTCTAGACAACACACCTACATATGGGTATGGTGACTATGTATAGTGTCTCCATACATACGTATGGTGTATTAATTGAAATCTTTTTTTTATAACAATGGTTGATTAGCATAAATTCAACATTAGATATGAAAACACTGGACCGCCAGATTAATCGGTGATCACTTGATCAGACTGACTGGCGTCACAATATCAAAATAGTAGACTTGGTACATACCTATTCTTTGAAAGCAAAATGACATTCTTTTGAGTAAAAGAAATAGCTGTGAATAAGTGTTACGTTTTTAGGGTTCCATAAGTCCGAATTAAAAAAACGGAACCCTTATAGGATCACTCATGTGTCTGTCTGTCCGTCTGTCACAACCCATTTGCTCCGAATCTACTGAACCGATTATGTTGTTTGATACACATTTGAATTTCTGTGACCCAAACACGAGCGTGCGACATAAATTAATGAATTTTGAATATATTCACTTTTGGGGGGGAATATATGAAAACCAAATAAAAGAAGCGAAATGTGTTATCAAATGAAATGGCTTGTTGTGAGAGTCCATTTTTTTACTTTTCTAGTTAATAGTTTTAGAGTTATTTAAGAAAATAGATTTTTATTGACCTCTCTCTATTTTCCTTTTCTCTGAAACAACTGAGACTAAAATTTTGAAAAATAATATAGTGGTAAATGTTTACTTATAGAGGAATACCTATAAGAAGAAATAACATGGTAAATCTCTCAATATTGTGAGATAATGTATTAATAGTACGGAACCCTCCAATCCGCGCAAGTTCAACTCTCATTTGTACGTAATACTAAAAATCAAGATCATTTTTAGAAAGAGCACTCTCATTATAAATCAGACACAATGCAACGAGACAAAAGTTTTGTTATAGGTACCTATCTACTTATTTGGTCTGGCTGCAACTGTGATAGCGGTCCAACTTACACACACATAGGAAGCTTAGTCTGATAGACCGCTAAAGGTCACAAGGACTCAGAGTCATAAAAAATGATATTATTTACGCTGATTTCGATATTATTATTAAACATACCTAACAACTTGCTATAAATATTGTTTCCCCTATATCTGTGACCAGAACGAATTTCTTATAAAAACAATAGTAATAAAAACAGGCACATGTATTTTACATGTATGCGATACATTGTGTTTTTGAAACTATTTTAGTGACCGCTGCTACTAGAACTAGAGTAGCACGCATGCGATCGCAAGGGTCCGGCGGAGGATGAACTGTCCATAAAAATTTAATACCGAAAGCATTTCTAATCGAAGCATATTTTCACTATATTATTCGAATTCGGATAGTATATAACTAGGTTTCCAACAGTTTTTTTTCAAAATGCATACTCGAGACAAAATATTGCATTTTGCATATACCCACTACAAACATACAATTCGCTTACATTTCGTTTATAAGTAAAATCTACCGATGGGAACCTGGATACCTGGATAAATACTATCCGAATCCGAATAATATCATAATAATGGTGAAAATATGGTTAAATTTCAAATGTATTATAAATAAAATGTATTAAGTTTGTATGGACGGTTCATCCTCCGCCGGACCCTAATCGGTTTTACCCGATACAAAGCTATTGTGTGAGCTAACAAGATTTAACTTAGCAAATTTCGTTAAAACGATCTTAACTATATGTTTAGGTATACAATACCTATAACTATGTAATGTAACTGACATTATGCTAATATATACTTTATATACCTACTGGGTATTTATAAAATAGGTAAGTTCTCGGAGAACACGCAATTAAAAAATGATTTGTTTGATATTGAAATGAAACAACCGTTTCTTTGGTTGCGATATATCTATAGGTAGGTAGGACCTATATTATTAATAAAACATAATATTAAAAATTATAATATGATTAAACTGTCAGTTTGCTCGTGAGCACCTGTAGACTAGAGTTATACGAAACCTACCTAGCATTTATCTACAAGCTTATAATACAGCTGCTTCAACTATTTCTATCATGTTTACAGTTTTAAAACACTTCTTACATCTCATACTTAAATAGAAAGGCTGTTATGTGAATTCATTACCTCCCATACCACAGATTAACTACTAGTAAGAAAGTACAAATCCCCCATACAAACGTAGTTAGGTATTTACTAGGTTTACTTCAAAGACTTCAGACTCAGATCGATTCAGATCAAGGTCATGCCGATGTTTAAAATCAGTTTTCGACGTCTAAAAATATATACCTAGGTACTTAAATACTAAAAAATCTTTAAGTTTAGTTAAACAAAAATAAAAGAGTTGAATTTCGATAAAATCCTTTCTTATCGAGCAAGAGGCCAAGATATTATCTTGTAGAAAAATATAAAAAATGTTTAGTTTCAGGGATTAATAATGAGTCCAGTCAGTAAACTTTTATACTGGATGTACGGTAAGTAATGGATAAACCCACAGGTAATTGTAGGAGGTGCCATGGCAACTCAAGAAAATATAAATTAAAAAATAAATCCACAGAAGTCAAGAAAAACATTATTTTTTATGATGTACAAAATTTGAACGAGGGTATCACATTATTGGGTACTACGGCTACCAATATGAATCACCAATTGATTTTCTCTAGGAATAACCTTGAAAAAAGCCAGGTGATCTGATTGTTCATCTTGCAATACAAAATATTTATAGTTACTTTTTTTTAACAAAATAATTATAAATAAAAAGTTGTCTTTTTAACAACGAAGTTTGAGCATCTGTGGTATAAAAATAACGTACAGTAAATCAATGCAGTTTCTAAAATGGTAACACCCAATTTTTTTTGCGGTCAAATTACTGAATCATTGCTATTAACATTCCCGAAGAATGATATTCACAAAATTGAATAGGTAGGTAGATACTCATTAAAGTTACAATAATACCCTTGCAATGAACTATAATTCTAGTAGTAATCATTGGTTTTTGTTTCCTTATTTGCCCTGGTGCCCCCCTTTGTACCTGCTGGGTTATCCATTACTTGCCGGACATTCTGTATAAATAATTTCTCAAAACAAAAACGTTTACACAGACAAGATAGGGAGGGAGGATTGCTAATTCCATTTTTGTTAGTTTGTTTGTAGCTTCATTTTGTTCATTCGAAAAATAAAAATAAAACATACAAGCGAGGATTTATGGTCTGTCTTCATAATTTTGTTCTCAACCTAACTTGTATTTATTTGAGATAGAAATACTACCTACCTACGTTTGTATATGTACCTATCTAATGGCAAAATTCCACACGCACCGCCATGCGCCAACCTAAAACGGCTGGTCTGTGATGGTAACAAGAGAGTCATTGACTAAAATAAGCTACGTGTATAGTAGGTACTTACAATTCATATAAAAAAACGCTAATCGAAAATTTTAACTTTTAGCCACCAATGAGGCCTTCATTTCAATGTTGTTTAATGTACATAGTTAGACATCACTATAAGATCTTATTTTATATACACCGTGACATTGAATTCGATATTTTTCTTAAATGTATGTACTCAGTCCATGCGACAGAATGTATCTGCAGCACTAAATATGAAAGTAAATAACTAATAAAATGTGAAACTAGGCATTATTACATTAGTCCAAATTCCAACTTGTTATCACTTGCGACATCGCGGGAGCGGGGCGGCAGATATGGGTAGGTACAAACTTGTCATCCCGAACCTGGCGGAGCACCCACCCACGCCGCGGCCGTGAAGCGAGTTTAGTGAAATAGATATTTCAGCTTAGGCTAATTATTTTATGGTCAGTTTTTTTTAATTGAAACTTTCCTAAATAATGGACTGATTACATCCATTTAAGAAAAATATCAAATTCAATATCACGGTGTATACAGATTAATTAATGTTTTTCTCATGGTGAAATTAAGGCCTGATTCTAGCACTTTTAGAAATTTTCTATCATATTTGAAGGTCTGTATCTTGTTTTATAATTAGCCCAGAACTATGAAATTGGTATCACATCAACATTTTACATATTATCTCATACTTTGTAAACACAGAAACATGATTAGTATGAATTCACTCGATAGAAAATAAAATCAAAGGTAACACTACTTTATGCTTAGAACATTGATAGGAAAGAGACCCCGTCACTAAATGATATCAAAGATATACCAAAATAAAGAGCTTATTATGATTGAGAAAATGGCTAGACAGTTTTTTATTCCAAGCTTTAGTTTTCCTACAAATAAATAAAAACCTTAAATTTTAGTCCCGAGATGTATCATCTTCCCGCTCTACTTGATCACGGATGAGAGGGACATAAAATTCACTGACACCCGGCGTTAAGAACAGTGGTGAAAACATTATAATGTTAGATATTATCTGAAATTGTTTTGAGCTAGGAGGTAGGTAATATAATATCCTTTTTTTTTCTTTTAGGCACTTGCCATTTAATTTATTAAGGCCCTGTTTCTTAAATCCGTTTATTAGGTAGGTTACGTAGGTAGTCAAAATGTCTGAAAGTGATAAAATAACTATCATCTATATAATTTGAGTAGGTGTAGGGTATATTCCTACTTATTCAACGAGGACCACCAAGTGAAGTGTAATTTAGGGACAAAAGCTAGTAAATAGGTACACAATTAATTACCTATGTGTACAACGTTTTAAGATGCATCAGGTCTGATTACGTATAATTGAAATGAGTAGATGTTTTTTTAAGAATTTGTTAAATTAATTCAATTGTATCTTTAAATGCTTGTTTATTTTTAACTAATACTAATGTTATGCACTTATTTAAAAATGCCGGTCACGATGTACAGATAATTTTGTACAATGACCCCTCCCTTCTTATCTCTATCGCTCGCGCATAAATGTGTATTGCTGTCCCGCTCGCACATCTGTACACCATGAACGGCCTTTAGCTGTCAATAAAGTTCCTAATTTGACAAATTCATCTAATTTTTAATTAGTTTTCTAAGCATTTGCGTCCGTCTATCGACGCAATACAAATGTTACGTCAAATGACGAATTCTTATCAAAAATATCTCTACACTAAACACTAGGAATTCCCTAACTCGATCTGTGCGTGTTTAGTATACTGATCTTTGTCTCGCTAAATAAATAAATAAAGCTTTATGGACGATCGTTCATTGATGAATAAGATACATTAGTGAGATAATTATAATTATTCTTCAAAATAAATCATACTATTTGGATGGAGCGATGATATGAATTATGTTAAACGTCGGACATCAAGGACAGGCCCTTCACACGAATCATAGATTCTACATTTCTTACACAGATTGAATTAACAATGAATCTCTACGCAAAACAAAAAGTACACACTGTTTGATATGGTTAATTAATTTGAGACGTTAAATAATAATTAGGAATTAATGTAAACAGTTTAAATAGTAAATATACTACATGAAAATGCTGAAACTATCCTAAACGGAGACAACACAACGTCCGAGGACGGAGTCCCGACATTCACACCGCGAATCGCCGCACTTCACTAGGCAATATCGAAATACCAAGACACGTTGAAAAAGTAATATTATGTCCTCTGTTCTACACCGTCCACAAACTACAAACGTTAATCGAATTACGAGCAGCACTTTGTGTAATCTTTGGTGTCACTGAGGACATCGCATGAGCGAGCAGACGCGGCAGTCAGCGGAGCTGGGCACCCCACAGTCAGCCGGGCAGGGGGCGCCCTGAAAGTCAGTGGGCTGGGTGCCCCGAAAATCAGCGGGCCGGGTGCCCCGACGGCAGCGGTCACTGTGCGGTGCAGCATCAGCCAGCCGCGCCCTATATGGAGCACTCGTCACTGTCTCGCGCATAGTCCTCGTCGTCGTCGGCGGAGCGCGCACGGCGCACAGTGCCTGCCACCACGCCAGTGTGCACGCGCCCAAACAGCGCGCTGCGGTTGAGCCGCGACTCTCCCGGACTCAGCCGCTCTGCCACCGCGCGCTCGTAGTTGTCCGAGATCTTGTTGGCGCCGTTGACGGGGCTGGTGGGCGCCGGCGCCGCACCGCGCTCGAACAGCGCCGCGGTCGCCGCCGTGTACGAGGGCGGCTCTTTCGCGTGTGCGCCGTACAGGAAGCTGTTGTTCCCGAAGCCGGAGTACCGGTTGTCCGTCTTGCCGTTGACCATCATCAGGCTGACGGGTTTCTCGGGCGGCACGGGCTTCTCGGCGCGGCGGTCGGCATCGCGCGCGGCACCCCACCGCTCCGAGCCGATCGAGTAGATGGAGCTGAGGTTCACGTACCCCAGGTCGGACGGGTGCGTAGGGTCGCGTGGCGCCTCGCTCAGTGTGGACTCCTCGACGCTTGAGTCCTCAACCACCTCTGTGGTGGTGATCTCGTCCATGTTCGGCGAGAGGCAGTCCTCGTCCGTCTCATCGTATGAGCTGCAACGTCACCAAAGTAATGATCAGATTTTCGTCGAGATCGAACGTGCGGGTTTAGACTTAATTGTACGAATGCGAATGAAACGAGTACATTTTGTTAGTGTCGCTTCATGCCGATGAGTCTCGGATTAACTTTATTAAAACGAAAGCAAAGAAATGTTCGTCGTGTGTGTCGTGTGGGCAATAAGGGTAGTACATATTTACAGGAGCGGGTTAGGTTAGGTTTCGTATTCATCAGTAAGGCAGACAATACTTTCCAAGCACGATCGACAGCGGACATTTCGAGGGAAGGGTGTCTTTCGAAGGTAACGTACGAATTTGTGTCGTTCGTTTTCAGTGCATGTTGAGAGGTGCAAGCGCAAAATCGAGGACAAAATGCAAATTCCAACCACTGAAACGTGGAAACCATTCAAGCTCAGGTATCAAGCAGAGTTCCGGAGCCGAGTCGGCCTCCGAGACTGAGTGCAACAAATGACAAGACATCCACTGCAATATCACCAAAACATCTTACCCTAGCATAGCCAGTTCTGTCTTCCTCCCTGATGAAAGAAATATCAATATAATAGGTAGGTAGATGATCAAAACTAACTATAAATAAAATACATACATAAATACACATAATAGAAAGGGCATAAATAGGTACATAAATAGAGATATAGAGTAATAGATACATGAGCAACTAAAGATGTGGTGAGTTATTGTTGGAAGGAGAAAAATATATAATTTCTAATACATTAAGTAAAGTACCCAAAGTTGGCACCCCCACCGAAATATTGGCATGTCACATAACCAAATAATATGACATTGAAGCCTCATTTAGTAGATTTTAAGAAACAAAACGGTCTGGTAGGATCATTTACTTTCATTGTTAATAATAGATCTACTAAATATCACAAGGGCCACTTATCTGCCCACAAGGTCTTAATTATCGACGAAACCAATATTTGGGGGGAGTGTCAGCGTTAAGGTATCTTATCTATATTATTGTTCACTGGATGTCTTCTAGTTACGTTTGCAGATTATCGGCAATTTTGTAGACACGTTAATGTTAGGAATTCATTATCAGGAGTTTGTGCAAGCTCAGAAGGCTTTACAAAAGTCAAGTGTGCTTATATAATGCACGATGTATGAAGGAACTAACAGAACTAGTGCGTTTCAACATTCGTTTGTGAGTTCTACTTTACCAATGACAAATAAAAGATTATTTGTATAATCTTATTCCGATCAGTCCGTTAGCTCTGCACAACTCAAAGCATCGATTCATACACTTCTTTTTCTCTGATTCTCTCATGACTCTATACAAGTGCCTGTCGTGTGACAAGATAAAAGATGTTATTATGCATGTATAAACAGGTACAAGATGGGAGGTGTAGTGGTGCGGCTTACATTTGGTCCTGAGCGTCGCTGCCGCCCTCCTCAGCGACTAAAAGCTCGTATTCTTCTGCTGCGAATCTATCCCATTCTGACACCTGCAATAGAACACGAAAATTGTTTAGGAATATACTGTCAATGTAGGTATTAGGGCGAATGAGCGATATCATTCAGTCAGCATGTCTTTTACATATGCATGTGTTCATATGTTGACGTGACGGGCAGATCGCTCGCCTGAGGTAAGCGTCACGCCTGCCCATAACATTTGCAGTGCCACACAGAACATTGGTGGCTAAATCTAGTGCGCCACTGCACTGCGCTCGTCACACTGAGACTTTGGTTTTGAAGTCTCTTTGCCCAGTATTTTCGCTGGAAACCTTGCCCTTCAAACCGAAACAGAAATGTTTGCCGGTTGAATATCTAACAAAGGTGTAGTACTTGTTAAAGGGACTACTGGTGGATGGTAAATAATAAGATTTTATGGACTGTATTAAATGGTGCGGCATAATCAATATTTAAGTTAATTATTACGATGAGCAGTATAACAAAGGGAGGCGCAGGAGCAAATGTCCGCGGGCGGCGCTGGAGCACTATATAATATATGGGTGCCGGTGCCGGCGTGGTGTGGTGGCTCGTCGTCCCCTCCGGTCCCCGCACTGGCGGAGGCTGATGCGTAGACAGTACTTCCCCAGGCGGACTCTTGCGTAAGAGTCCTACCACTACAAAACCTAACTATGAACTGGGTTTCCAGACACTACGACGAACATGTTTTTTTAAAAATTGATGTGGTCACTAACACTCTAAGTATGAAACTAGAATGAAATGATTGTCATGCTAAATAAGCGGGAATAATATTTACATTTGACTTAATCATTATCAATAATTGTTCAGCGACTTTTTTCCAATTCAAATGCAACGGTTGTAGGTTTCTTTTCTCAATTTTAAATCTTTTTTATTTTTATTTTAGTCTCTTCGTGGTTATGTCAGCCCCTTATTGCTGCATTTATCTTTCATATCAAATTAAGCAAGTACATACTTACCCATTTTTTACCTTTGAAAAATATGAATGGGCTTAAGGATCACTTACAGGGCACGCGGAATGAACCTCCAGAGGGGATTACCTACCGCAGCGGACGGTCCTTTTCAGAGCCGTTAAGGGCTCTTAAAATAATCCCCCTAAGTGAGAGATTAGGAGCTGAACGATGGAAAGATGCTGTGAATTTTTACACGCTTTTTTGAGCAGCACTTTAGTGTATTTATTTATTATAGGTAGATGTTTGACGCTTGTTCCAAATGTGAGAAGGTCAAGTGAGCAGTTTAGAAATTTCGCATGGGTAGGTAGGTAGCACGCGTACCCTTCCTTTTAATGCAGCTCACAGATCGAATGAAGCACAGTTTGATGGATGCCTTTATCAGGCTAAAACACTGCCTGAAAAGCAGTATAATTGCTATACCTAAAAAAACTGGACATGTTCGTGTCGGACGCTCATAGACAAAGTTCCGTACCATGCCGACAACAAAGACCAACAATGAAAACCAAACTGCAATTGGTCCAGCAGTTTCAACTGCGAAGTGAGTGTAGGTAGTTGTTTCGTGTAGGACATGCGCTAGCCGTCGGCTTTGGGCGTCTCAGCAGGTACTACATCACGCTACTCGACAGCTGCTTCATAACTCCACCTGTAAGGGCCGCGTCTTGTTCTCTTCCGTCATAAGGAAATATACGATTTCCGTGTAGGACCGTAGCCATGCCAATTACAAAGACCAACAATGACAATCGCATTGCATCTTCTGTAACCTCTGAACAGCGATGTGAGTGTTGTTACCTCGCAATCGGCGTCGCGCTGCGTGGCGAAGGGGTCGCGCTGCGTTGCGAAGGGTCACGCTGCTCGTGGTCGAGGTACTTTTGTACGATGTGAGTTTTGCTGTTGTTGTTACCTCGCAGTCGGCGTCGCGCTGCGTGGCGAAGGGGTCGCGCTGCGTTGCGAAGGGTCACGCTGCTCGTGGTCGAGGTACTTTTATACGATGTGAGTTTTGTTGTTGTTGTTACCTCGCAGTCGGCGTCGCGTTGCGTGGCGAAGGGGTCGCGCTGCTCGTGGTCGAGGTACTTCTCCAGGTTGAAGAACGTGTCGTAGAAGATCGGCGTTAGCTTGCAGCGCTTCAGGTCCGACAGCGTGATGCGTCCGTCTTCTGCCGGGTGCACCATGTCCAGCATCTAGAATCAACACAATCACAAAATCAAGAGCGATGCTAGCCTAACGGTTCAACAGTGCAACTTAGAATCCTATACGATACCGGGTTCAGACCTAGGCCAATGACTTTTCTAAGTTATTTGCAGTTTTCCATCGCTGCGTACTTAGGAGGGCAGGTTAAACTGTCGGCAGTGGTTAAGCCGTGTCAGAGGCCCTTAGGCGGCCTGACAAACTCTGACACCAGAGGACAGCACTACCTCATACGATAAACAACAAACATCAAAATTAAATAAACAAAACTAAGCTATACATGTGTAATAGTTGACTGATGAGCGAAGCGAGGTCTTTTTGACCGACTTAAAAAAGAGGTTCTCCAGTTTTTTTCATAGCTGTTGATGAATTTGGTTCTCTGTCAGATCACCTCGTTACGGATCTTATCCTTCAGAGAAACACCGAGCATAGCGACTCTCAAACATAGACGTTGTCCCGATCTTCAAGAAGTAGATAGGGAATAATAATATAATTCTTAAATTATTGGATTATCATGAGTTGAATTCATTCAAAGAGCCCAAAAGAGAGTTAATTATTTCAAAATTTTATATGGTTAAAATAAATTTGTATAGAAACGAACCTGGCACAAGCAGTCGTTGTAGGGCAGCGTTTCGATCCCGATGGCCTCCATCCGCTGCATCTGCTCCTCGTAAAAGTATTCCAGCTCGTACATGGAGATGTAGCCATCGCCGTCCAAGTCCATACATCTGGAACAAGTCGTCACAATACTTATAAATGAAGCATGAACTGTCCACGACAGTACTAGGGCGTGAGAGCCACGTGAAAGTGCTGTTCTTGTAACATTAAAGCTAGTACTGTTTGCTATCTATTGGATGAAGAACGTCGGTGATCGAAAAGTAACGTTACTTCATAATCCGATGGTACCCAGTTCGTACCTCGGCCCTGCCACAGAATAAATAATAGACCTTATGGATAGGTATGTTATGTACTAAAAACGGTGACGGAAGAAATCCACCACACTGGGTCAGATTGATGGATTATGGCCCATTGTATATTTATTTATCTCTCTCTCTCTCTCTCTCTCTCCCTTTATCTCACTCTCTGTCTCTCTCTTTAGAAGGAACGTCTCCGCAGGGGGACCATAGCATGCTGATGACTATTATTATTTTATTCTGTGCTGATGACAAAATATTGTTAAACAAAATCTAAGTTCTAAGTTTCAATGAGACGTAAAAAACACACGGTGACGCGCAAGATTTTGTAACCAAAGTTCTGGGCGGCACTGCAGCTTTATGGGCAGGGTGATGCTTACCATCAGCGATCGACCTGCTCGTCTCATCCTCAAACGAATAATAAAAAGTATCTAAATACCTACAGCTGATTTCGATATAACATATCAACTGCAGTTTCAACAAACATTTTAACTTAGTTCACCGCCTTAGTCAGAACACAGAGCTAGTGAACTAATGTGCTTTGCTCACGAACGTGACAAGGCTGACTAGAAGTTCCCAAGTGCCTTCATGCATGCGAACACATTAAAGTTAGCGGACGAAGTGCGCTTCCATCTCACAATCTCAGGTGTAACGTCATGTAGCTTTGCCTACATTACCATAAAGCAATGTGCATTCAAGTAGACAACGATATGAAATGAAATAGTTTGCAATTTATAGCAGTCGCCCTGCAGCCGCGACTGTTCGAAGCAATCCAACTATTTCCAGCGTAAGAACTGGCACGATTGTACTTTCGTTGACTCTTTTCAAGACTGGTTTCGCGGGATATACGCGGGCCGTCTATAGCAAAGACGGCCAAATCCTTTTTCTATATCATAATTTTCATGACAACTCAATTGGCGGCGACGTGAAACTAGACTGGAGACGGACCGCTGCGATCCCTGAAGACTTATGTGTATGGTGAACGACATTTTTGACTTAAAATTACATATCATCTAACTGCGACAACTTGAAGCAGCAGCCGGCTGGTTCTGGTTACTGCCGCCTGCTGTATCACGCAGCTAAACATGGCGCTGGAGGATCCTCACCTGAACCAGTACTCGATGGCGGTGGGGTGCGCCTTGTCCTCCTCAGCCAGCAGGAACCATACGAACTCCGTGTAAGACATGCGCGGCTCGCCATCGGGCGTCAGGCGGTTCTGACTGCCACGCGTCACGCAGCCAGACAGCACCCGCTCGATCATCCGGCTTGATAGTGCTGAAATCATCAACGTCAATCAAAATATAGATAGCGTCTTCTGGAAGCTCCAAAATGAAGTATCATGATGCGTTCTATAAGCTGCCTAATTGTGAATAAAGCATCCAAACAAATCATAAAAAATACATATAGGGCCCCAATTCTACTAAAAAAATTGTAATGAAAATTATCAAACAAGCGAAAATTGTTGACAATTGTCATTACAATTGTTTTAGTAGAATTGGGGCCCAGATAGTCTGTTTTTTATCATTCGTGTATGTGTATTGTAGATGTTAGGAATTGGGCAGATAATTCTCTCTATGCCAATTGAGTTGACGTGATATTTCTAATTATTCATATAATACCGTCTTTGATTATATATCTGTCTAATCAAAGAATATCGTAAAATCATGTTCATTCACATACCATCTGGTCTGGCCATTACCCAGTACGGTATTTTCCTTTATATTGACTAGGCTCTCACTCACCGTGATCATTATGCTTGTATATTGCCTAGGTTCTCACTCACTGTGATCATTATGCCTTTATATCGACTAGGTTCTCACTAACCGTGATCATTATGCCTTTATATTGACTAGGTTGTCACTAACCGTGATAATTATGCATTTATATTGACTAGGTTCTCACTAACCATGATCATTATGCCTTTATATTGACTAAATTCTCACTAACCGTGATCATTATGCCTTTATATTGACTAGGTTCTCACTCATCGTGATCATTATGCCTTTATATAAACTAAGTTCTCACTAACCGTGATCATTATGCCTTTATATTGACTAGGTTGTCACTAAACGTGATCATTATGCCTTTATATTGACTAGGTTCTCACTCACCGTGATCATTATGCCTCGCCAGATCATGTTTGTCGATGAACAAGTCGTGGTCTCTGTCCAGCTCCCAAAACTTGCAGTATATGACGTAGAAATGCTCATAACTGGAAACGTAAATATTTACAGAGTTTATGTCATCCCGATTCAATCAATGCCAATGGATGTAAATTAAGATCAGAAGATCAGATTTAAAAGCAAAATCATCGGCTGTTTGGATTCTTGAGATAGATTATGAATGGTGTGGATAGTCGGATTAGTCCGGTGTGTTTTTAAATGATAGAGTAACAAAGGGAGCCAGGTGTATTAATACATCGTTGCAATTGCAACGAATAAGAAATAGAATAGAAACTACGCGCATGTAACGAATAGCATGCAGCGAAGAAGCTCTAGAAAAGGAGAAAAACAAGCAAACCAATTATAAACCAATTTTTATTTTTTATTCTTTTATTACATTGTCATCGAGTTGTGAGCTATATATAAAATATATAAATATAAATATATTACTCGGGGCAATTTACACCAATTACCTAGCCCCAACCTAGGATACCCTCTACTATGGGTACTAGACATCGCCTAAACATACATAGATACGACATATTACATCCATGACTCGGAAACAAACATTTCTGCTCATCACACAAATGATTGAACTTTTTGCGGGATTCGAACCCGCGACCGTTGGTTGACTTCAAAGTCAGGGACACCAACCGGTCGTCCTTCCGGATAGCTAATTGGGAAGAGCTCGAAAGTTGAGGTGCAAGATTGCACCCGGAACGAAAGACAAACAGACAGACAGACATACAAGACAGTGACTTAATAAAAACGTGGTAAAATAAGCAGTTGTCCAGTTAGATTTATTTTAATAATTACTTATATGAAAAATAATACGTTAGTAGTGATATAGCAATAGCCAAAACCAGAGAGAAGAAAAGTTACCTAAAATATTGCGTAACTTGATTAATATCCTCCTCGTCTTCCAGCAGGTGTATGACCTGGGGCAGGTTCGATCTCCGGAGCTCGGCAATCGATATCCGGCCCGACCACGACCGGTTCACGCAGTAAAATATCCTAGCGATAACCTGGAATTACAAACAGTTCTGGATCATAAGCATTACGTACTTATATCTTAGGTTTGTCTCTGACAGTATGAGGTGTCAAGGCCGTACCTACTCTCTCCACGAAACCAACCCATATGCACCCTTCCTTCGTTTTTGAATATTTTTACTGAGTTACCACAAAAATAATTTAAATTTCTAATAAAAAGTGATATGTTTTGTCAAATATTCATGGAGACAAAATTCGGCTAGTTCAGCGACTCGTCCCAATAGGAAGAGTTAATTAAGTTAAAAATATATATTTTTCTATTCATTAACTTGTTCAGTAACTTGATTTTATCCTAAAAATCTGAATGGATTTAGTACAGTCGACAACATAATCTTCCCAAGTACTTCCTAGCTACCATGATATTTAGTTTACATCAACTAATGTATTACAAACTAAGATATAGTTGATTATAAACGAATTTAGATAAAAATTTGTATGGAGGTAGGTTATATGGATTAACACATAGGCTATCCCGAAAAAATGCACGGTTCCTGAGGGACGCGGGTGAAACCGCGGGGCGCAGCTAGTATTGATATAAATATAATGTTTATTTTTTACATATATATTTTACTTTACTTTAATAGTTGCAATTGCAACATTAGACTACAGTATAATAATATTTATATTAATTTAAATAATCTAACATTGAAAAGTTTGTAAGAAGCTTAATAGACAATTCATTGCTACGGTTTAGTTATAAGAATTATATATTTTGAAATGGTATTTTAAAGACCTTCATTTTGATACCTCACTCGATAGGTTATAGTCATTTTTTGTTTCGTCGAAAATTAAATATGGCAGCTGTAAGCCGCCATATTAGTTTTCTTGACACTTCATTTATTCTATAGCACTCTCGTGATCAAGACAAATCCAATGATACTTGTACTTCATTTATCAAAATCCATCAAGCCGTTTAAGCTGTAGGACGCGCCTAAGGAACGTACAAACAAACAAACTGCTCGTCTCCCACTCCCCTTCAGTTTGTCAGAGAAGCCGTTAGTTCTACAAAGTGGAGCGACTCACAGTATGCACATATCTGGAGTGGAACTCCGTGGCTTCCTTCAGGAAGGACAGTCCAGGGTGTGTGTCCACCACGTCCTGCACGAGCGGCACGAAGTCCTCGGGCGCCAGGCTGCTGCTCTTCCCCCGCGTGAGGATATACACGAACCTGGACGCTTGGTCGTGGCACTGGGAGGTCATCCTGCAACATACACACATATAAGAGAACTAAGGGAAAAATTAAGACTCCAACCATTTATGAGGATGATTTTATGAAGTAATTACTGCCGTAGGTAACCAGAGACGTCAAAACACGAATCCTGTAGATCACACTAATATTATAAATACGCAAGTAAGTCTGTCTCTCTGTATCTTCTTCTGTTTGTTATCTTTTCATGACTGAACCGATGTTGATGAAATTTGTCAAGGAAATAGGGTGCGTCATGAGGACTGTTTTTTTAATAAATTTTACCTCTGCATTTTGTTTCCGCTATTTGTCAGTATTTCTTATTGCGACGATTTTGGGTACATAAAACAATGTCGTCTTTCTTAACAACTCGAGTACTTCTCGATTAGCTATTCGGCTGAAACATTCAGGGCACCTAGCTCACAAATCGATGATAAAGCTTTAAAAAAAACGTGATTTTTAGATTTTTAATCTAATATTGCTGCTTGTTTAAACGGTTATATTTCCATTCTGCCCATCCTCCTTTACGGTATAAAACTCAATATATATATATATATATATATATATATATATATATAAGGGAAAACTATTACAAAAGATAACTTTTGACTGAAGAGTACCATGTCCAAGTCGTCTATACATCGTCGTCGCTATTTATAGCTAATCATCTATTTTCTCCATTAGTACCGAAGTAGGTACTTGTAATATTACTATACACACGTATCAGAAATTCGAAATCTTAAGAATAAGTAGAATACGAGATTCCTTGATAGAATTCCAAGATCAAGACTTCTGATAAACCCAACATTTCGAGAACAAATGGCCGTCCCGAGTCTCGCCAGCAGGCCTTGAATGAAACTATTCGTTCTAGAATTCCCGGGATACCAAACCATTTGAATACCTAGGCGTTCGTTGAGTGTAGGTATGGGACGAAGTGGCTTGATTCATAGACAAAATGGAGTTATTGGTACTGAGATTATGAGAACATTCTCATAATTATTCTATAGGTACCAGAAAGTACTTAGTGCTTATTAGTACTCAGAGTTATAACTTATAACAGATGGCGTTGTACTCTATAAACTGCAAGGAACTTACACTCAGAATCACTATAATCCACTGTGATCATAATATAACCAGTTGGGAAAATATATGGCGTCCCATGTTTTAATACTTTTTGCATTTCATTATATATCCATACCAATATATCTAGGTGAAACGTTGTCTATTTGTTTGTTTGGGGAGCTTTCACGCGATAACGGCTGAACGTAATTTGTTGAAATTTGAAATGGAGATACCTTATACCCTGGAATAAAACATAGGATACTTTCATCCCGGGAAATTGTAAGTTTCCACGGGAAAACTAGAAAAACTTGAAAATTGTTGATTACTCGCTGTAAGAAACAGTTGCCATGGAAACGAAATAACAAGTATGTCAAAAACATCAAGAGCTTGGTGCTAACCTACTTTTGCATGTGAGTCAGACAGGGGGACGTCATATCCCCAAACCTGCAATGTTCACTAATGCCTTGGAAGATATGTTTAAGACGCTGGATTGGAAAGGAATTGGCATTAATATCAATGGCGCGAACATCTCACACTTACGATTTGCCGATGACATAGACCTAACAGCGGAGTCGGTGCAAGTCTTGCAAAGTATGCTGACCATGTTCATTCCGAGACCAAGATCATGTTTAACGATCATGTTGACCCGGAACCGACTGCAGTCAATGGTGTAACTCTTGAAGTTGTCCAAAAATATGTTTACCTTGGGCAAATATTGCAATTAGGTAAGAACAACTTTGGGAAGGAAGCCACATAAGAATTCAGCTGGGTTGGGTAGCATTCGGCAAGCTTCGTCAGATCTTCTCGTCTTCCAAAAGTATTCAACCAGTCATAACCTAGGAGCGTGGAAACGTGGACACTCACGGTCAAACTAATCCACAAATTTAAGCTATGGAGAGAGCGATGCTTGGAGTGTCTCTGAGGGACAAAATTCGTAATGAAGATATTCGACAGAGAACCAAGGTAGCCGACATAGCTCTAATGATAAACAAGTTGATGTGGCAGTGGGCTGGTCACATTTCCCGAAGAACCATTACCGTTGGGGTAGACGAGTTCTCGAGTGGAGACCACGTTTAGGCAAACGTAGTATAGGACGCCCTGTGGCCAGGTGGAGTGACGACCTGCGAAAAGCGAAGGGAAGAAAATGGATGAGGAGAGCTGAAGACCGAGCTCAGTGGCGTGTAGGAGAGGCCTACGTCCAGCAGTGGACACATTAGGCACTCATGATGACTATGATGAAGATGATGATGATCGTTTTGCATTTTCTTCCAATCATCCACACTGTCAGTTATTATATTTAAATCGTCGGCAAATAAAGAATATTCTACGAAGTTAAACATCTCTAGCAAATCATTTATAAAAGCTAAGAATAATGTAGGACCTAGGTGTGATCCCTGTGGGACCCCTGAAGGCACAAGAAAGCTTTGCAGCTAGATTTTGTATAAAGAGCTAGTGTAGACATTCAAAGAAGATGAAAACTGGGCAAAGTAACTTACTCCCTCCAAAAGTCGATAAACTTGTGTCCGTCGACGGGCACGTGAAGGCTTTGCTGCGTGGCAAGGAACAGCGGCATCTTCCAGTACAGCGGACACTCGCATGCCTTGACTATGTGCTTGAAACTCTCCCGAGGAACCTGCAACGGACAATGGCCATAAGTTCTATATTGTTCTGGACAGGGTCGGACTGGGCCGGAAGGGCCCGGGTGGCTCCCCACAAACTCAGGGCCCGGGACGGTATCATGGTAGATGGAATACTATCGAAAAATAATGAAATATACAAATTATTAATTATCAACGATGTATATTATACTATTGAGTAAATATAGTTCCAATTACATATAATGTAACAAATCTGAAGCTAGCCAATTTTTATTAAGTGTTGTTATTTACTTGATAATAACTTGATCGTAAAAACTGCTTTTCTCGTCATCCTTGATTAGATCAGATTATGTGTTTAATATGAATCCAACAGGTCTTGCCCCAGTAGAGAGCGAAGTCTCGTTTTAATGCACTTCAGCGCTGAAAATCGTCTCTCACAAGTCACTTTCGTGAACGAAATTGTGAGAATTACACAATATGCACCATATAAGATGGTGTACGTGCTGATTTGCATGTTATATTGTGATAAAAGTTTACATGCACATGGTATGCAACTTTCGCAGAGGTCCGAACCGCTTCGGGAAAAACACTTGGCGTCCTTTGCAGTTTGGTCTAAGACAGGGGTTTTCAAACTTTTTAGCCTAAGGGCCAGACAGACTGCTCCACAAAGCCCCTAATGGCCAAGATCTAGCTAGCTCATCAATCAGATTAACATACCATTACAGTTTTGAAACTTGAAACTAAATTTTGTATTGAATTTCGCGCATATTTCCATTTCGGGACTAGTGAGGTATGTATATAGTATGCCGTTGTAGTAATCTTTGGCATAGTGTGGACCCCGCACAAAATACGAAACTCACAGAAGGTCCGCTAAGTACTTGCTTACAAGGCTTACAGAACATCTGGGTGCCACGGGCGAGGTATTTTTCAGTGCCCGAAATGGATTTTAATATCTATCGCTAACCCTTACGCATCCGGGAAGATTTTCATATTGGTAGTGTATATGTGATTTAATAACACAGATTTTGAAAATGTTGAGCTTTTCATTATTTTATTAGGGTAATTACAGACAAAGGGCAATATTTTGAAAATATAATTAGCGTTTGTGATCGATCATCGGTGAGTGAAAAGTGTTATCAATACTAAAAAATCGCGAGCGAAGTGAGCGTGAAGTTTTTGAGGTATTGTACCTACATTATGATAGTGAGGAAACAATTTAATACTTACTTTTTATGAAGGCCAGAGTAACAAGTGCGATAATTTTAGAATGAAAAACACTGAGCTGAATTATACTATTATAATGTAGGTCTACGGAAAAAACTAGATATTTAATGGAGTAGCAATATGAAAGCAGACAATATTAACAACAAGGCGTGAGGGTAGCGAGTGCGATAATTTAAAGCTACTTCTAGGAAAAACAAAAGATCTTTTGAGTGCTCAATAGATCCGCCGTATTCCGTATATGAATTTCAGAATGTTAATAAAGGCGCGAACGTAGCGAGCGCGAAAATTTTGAGCTTTTTCCACCATGAGTATAAGAAAAAAAATGGCGTGCCCTAGCCTGCGCGGGCCTACCGTATCTACCACCTTGCCGCAAGCCAGGCCCATGGGGGGCCCGCACAGGCTAGAGCCCGGCTGGCAATCGCCACCTCGACTATATGGCCAGTCCGACGCTGGTTCTGGATACCGGGAACGCTTATGTTGGAGACCTGAAAATCTACATCTACACTAATATTATGGAGAGGTAAGTTTGTAGGTTTGTTATAACCTGATTCACTAATAGCTAAGAGGAAGCTACATTATCCGTGAGTGGTTTAAGCTACATTAAATACTGATTAATATAAGTTTATGAGTAAGGTATTTTATTTTATTTCTTAGAATGATTTTGCTTTTATGTTTCAGAAATCGCAATATTTCTAATTCAATGCCAAAAAAAGCAGGCCGTTGGATGCTTTGTCTTCGTGCGCTGACCAAACGGTTTGATTTATGTGAAACAAATGTACTGCTAATATATTTTTCTTCATTAGTTTTACAAAAAAAACCGCGTCGCCATATTGTGTACCTATTACAAAAAGCCCATTTAAAAAAAAAAAAACTGTTTGTTTCAATAAAACAGTAGTCTTCTTCATTTCATCTAAATAATAATTATATACCTTTTACAACATACCTACTATTTTATGTTAATACCATGTTATGACCAAGAAGGCTTAACAAAGTCGGAGTCTACACCGCCGAACAAACGAGTGAAGCATAGCAAAGGCAGCTGCGTTCGTGTGGATAATTTGTGGTATTTTGTGATTAATACACAATTTCATCACAAAAGAACCAAAACAATATTTGTATTTTATTTTTCGTGAGAACTTGACAGAATTAACACAACTAACAAGGTCAAAATCTTGCTGCGATGTGGCGGCCGAACGGCATAATATGGTGTGTGTGCGTATGAGCGGATCGGCATATCTTAGGTCCTTCAATTTCGTTATGGCGGTGTGAGGTCCGTCTTTTTTTAAACACTCTTGGTTGATGATGTTTTTAATGAGCGGATTTAAATTAATTCCGCTTGACCCATTCTTTGTACCGTCTACTATTAGTGTATTCTGTGTAGTAGTGGACACGGGCCGCACGTTTAGGCGGGCTGTGGAGGGTGGTCAATATAATATTTTGTACAATGAAATATTTAGAGAAACCCTTAATTACCCGAGCGAAGCCGGGGCGGGACGCTAGTGTTCTATGAAGACAGTTACTTACGACAAGAGATTATATGATTTAGAAGAAATTTGAATAGATACTGCAAAATATGTATTAGAAAAACGTTTTAACCGTAAAACATAGATAGGTAATATATTTATTTTGTGGTAGTATTACCAGTGCAAGAGTGACCTAGTAATAGTACTTAAGTCTCTCTAGCACTTTATGCCTTGTACCACAGAATGCCTACGCAGACCACAATGAATAGGGTTTTTTTCTAAATGTAACTGAACAATTCTGGCATATTTTTTTATCACCTTGTAACGGTTCAGGTATAAGACTGAAATGCTCGAAAAAGTTAATAACATTTTAAATCTTTCTTTGATATCTTGACTTTCAAAAGCTTGAGTAGGTCCGAAGCAATCTAAGTACTTTTCCATTCTACGAGTTCTGTGCTTGTTACGAATTAAAAGAGACCCTCGTCGTAAGAGTACTTTAACATCTTTAACCGTCTATGGCTCTACGGGCTTATAACTTTTAATCTGTTTGATGTGGGCTTAATACGATTTTGTATTTGGATAAGAAATTGAATTGCCAGCCTTATACATAGGTAATAGAAAAGCTAAACTATTAAAAGTTTACTTATATAGAAAGAGATCGGTAGTAGGTAGATTTCAATATTTCTAGTAAAGATGAATAAATTACTACCTAAAACCATTTTATAACGCGAGGCGCAGCGTGGATAATGACGGTGCATGGATGATGATGATGAAAAGTAGCCTATGTGTTAATCAAGGATATAAGCTATCCTCATACCAAATTTCATCGTGAAGGAGTAACAAACATACACACTAACACACCCTCACACACTTACACACACACACACACACACAGTTCTAAAGATATATGGTGCTAATTGGTTTTTATGCATTATATTACGTTTTTTACGGACTGTCAGTTCTAATAGTAATATGGAGTTCTGCATCGTGCATACGAAGTTTTCCGCTCATTAAGAGACTATTCATTTTTAAAACTCTCTCTGATTGGCCTGTTTACGACAGGCTAGTCAGATTTCTCTGATTTAATATATTAGTGTGATTATCTTAAGTAGAGATCGCGGTCAATTAAATTTGAACAACCTTATCATGGCACACATTAAACAATCGCAGGTAGATTATGAATGAAATTAATTTCGTGATAATGTTGTTAACTGTCTATTGTTTTCCATATTCGTTTTATCCAAGTTACATTTCAGCCCAAAACAGGTCACATTTCGCACTGTTGTTTCCCAAATTCCTCTAGGTGTCAGTTGTCACACCTATTCGGCCCAATTTGGTGCTCAAATTGCAGTTAGAAGATTTAAAACTTTATTTCATAGAGCTAAGGTAACTTTTGATTGAGAGAGCCGTGGTCACGCACATCACTGCCCTCGCATGGGCCATCGCCCAGGCTTCCGCTGTGAGGAAATATAGGCCGAGACTACCACGTGCCGTGTCCAGTAAACAACGGGGTTTGTTTTGTAAGCAGCCATGTGCAGTAACTGATCCGCTTTCCATAAACGAATTGGGTACGTTATTTAATTAAGCCAAGTCTGTAAAACTAAGCGCAGACCAACAAGGTTAAAAAAGAACCGCCAAACAAACGCAAGGATTGCAAATGGCGGCTGCGTATGCGTGCGTGAGTGGATAATTTGTGGCTGATACACAATTTTATCGCAAAACACTGCATTGTTTTTGTTTTTCGTGAGAATTTGACAGAATTAACACGACTAACAAGATCGACTCTTACAGATCTTGCTGCTTTGTGGCGGCCGATCGGCATAACATGATGTAAGTGAGTTGCGAACGTCATAAGTCGGGTGCTTCACTTTCGATTTGGCGGTGTGCAATCCGTATTTTTTTTAAACATTCTTGGCGCAGACTAAGTAAATAGTTAATTTCATTTTCAGTTTTAAAATGTAACCGAAACTATTTTTGAATGAAAAGCCAAAATTCAAGTGGCAAGCTAAGCTCTACATGCCACGGCTTTACTCTACTGTGTTAACGAGAATGTCAGTAGTTCTATTAGAAAATTTCATTTGGCCACAGAATAAATAATAGTACAATTACAGACGGATAACTGAGTGAAGTCATTTAAATACATAGCAACTCTCGCTACAACGCAATAAAGTGCAATTTAACTCGCACAGCGCTGCGATCTTTCAATTATATTTACCTAGAAGGCGCTCACCCATTGCATGCAGGCTATAATGTACCGTATCACAACGCGCGAGAGCTTCCATTGCTCTAACCGTTTCAGAATCGCTCTGTCACTTTTTCGCTCGGCAGGGTTGTATCAAGATATAACCAATATAACTACGTACTTGTACTAGTAATTATTCTGTGATATGATACGTATGACAGAATAAATAATTATGTAATAATGTTTTTTTTTCTTATTATTATAAATGTTGATAGTTCTATTAACTACATATAATGACATTCTTATCAGAATATACCTCATTATTTGATTATAACTTAATAGGTATTGCACTTTGATGAATAAAAGATGCCTGTCTGAATTCCATGCTTAATTCATTATGAAAAAGAAATGGCTACCTACGTAATAAAATGACAGTACCTATGTAGGTATTTCACCAGACTTGTCAGACCGAATGCTATGCAGTACATTCTAGGTTTTTTCTTAGCACTCATAATTAAGAAAAGAATAAATTTTGACAAAAACTTTACGTAAGTAGGTACTTTATCGTAAGCACACGACGCGCGACTCATCGAGCGCACGCTTGGCACTCTACTGAATGAACCGCAATATTACGGCCGTAAAGTGCAGGTATAATATTTGTACTTGTTGCGGAGTGCGATTGGCCTGATTTGGTACAGTCTGCTCCCCAGAGTCAATGTATTTATTGTAAACAGGCAAAATAATAACACTTTTACAAATCAAAGAATAAGGAGAACACATAAAATGTTATGAATAGATCATATCAATAAAATTTGGTAAATTAAGTATGCTTTGAGTTTGTAAAGGAAATTTCCCTTTCATGTGCCGAGTCAGAGTTGAATCTCACACTGGAAAAGGAAATACCCTTCTGACTCTACCGGTGCTTCGGAAATACGCCCGTTAGAGAAGAGAGCGAGCACCAATAAACTCTACGGGGATGTAATTTTCTCCATTTTTTTATTTTTTTTAAATGTAGGAGTCATAATAATACACATGTAAATGTCATATACAAAATCACATTGTGTATACGTATGTTTAATCATGTATTTGTTTACTTCCCTCTATTCAAACGCTGCTTGGAAGAGATCGATCTTACTCACTAATGCAAATCAAATGTTATTCCCTCCTTTCTTGTGTCATCATCATCATTTCAGCCTTTAGAAGTCCACTGCTGAATATAGGCCTCCCCCAAGGAGCGCCACGACGAACGGTCTTGTGCCGACTCCATCTCCGTCATTTCTTGTGTGAGTAGGTACAATTTTTATTTTATTTATTTATTTATTTAGTACACAAAGTTATAAAAGTTATAAAGATCACAATGCTTAAAGATAACAAGTTATAGGTGTAAAAGAAAGTATTTTATAACCCAAAAAGAAAAAAATGCATCACTAGATCCTGCACTAGGAAAACCTGTGTCGCAGGAATCTAGTAGTACTTATGAACATAATATTCATAATCATATTATTTATGAGAGTGTGTCAAATGAACGAAGAATAATGAATGAAATGATGATGTATGAGTGTGTATGGAGAGTAGTATATATTACGGTGTGTGTGTGTGTATATATCAAGAGATAAGGTGTTTGTGCATGCCTGCTTATGTGTATAGGGACATGTACAAGAGTTATGCCAAATATTAAGTCCATTTGTGATTACTGTTGCTCATTCGTACTGTAACAGGGCGTTTGCGAAACCATATTATGCTTCGTTTATTAAGACATCGATTTTCATCTAAGTATTTCTGCAATAACAAGGTCATGAAAATGTAATTTCATAAGTTCGTTATACCCACAGAAATCCCTATAAACGTACTTAGATGTACCTACTAGGTATACATGTTAAAACAACTGATCCCTGAGACTCGAAGATTAAAGGTGTCAGTTAAACCACAGAATAAATAATAGTACAATAAACGGAGGTCGCCCGCCCGCTACGATCCGAGGCATAACCTAGTACTAATATTTATTCTGTGGCATAGCCCAATGCCTTCTCAAACAGGATAACGGGTACACCTAATTCGTACTCCATAGATGGGTCCCGAGTGGATGTCGACGACCGAAAAGTAGGTCAGCCAGGAGACTTGACGCGTGTATTTATAGACGGCGATGGACAGGGCAATAGGCAACTTGATGAATGGTCGCGACTCGGACGCCTTGCGGTCTCTGCACTACGACAAACTAAAGAACACTAGGAAAGGTATAATATATATTTGTTAAGTTAAATGAATTTAATTTAGATTGGCATCAGGACTGAGGAGTCGGAGTCTAATGAAAAAGTCTCTTTATATCTGTACAATGAAGATTATTTTAAAAGAAATGGTCTTGGAGACGTAACATAAGCTAACTATTGAGTACGAGTATATATTTTTTTAAATGGCATCTCTCTGTTAGTCTGTTCGCGCATCACGTAAAAACTCCTGGTCCGATTATGATGCGGTTTTCACTGTTGGGTAGCTTTAGTTTTTGACTTAAAAACTGGTGTTGTTGGTATATCTCAATCCAATGAGAAGAAGCCGGGCAACCGGTAAAAAAACCATGTGACGTTTGAACGAAGTTTTACGTTTGGTATTATTGGTACTTTTGGTTTTAGTATCCCAAAAATAATACAACGCGGGCACAGCTTGTAGATACATACTCAAGTCTCCCTATTTAGGCAGGCAGTTCAGGATATGACGATAGAAAATAGCAACAAAATCGGCTAAGTTTGAAGTACCTAGTGGAAAAATCAAGATTTAAAGCAATTAAGTAATAAACCAAATAGGGACTTCTCTATTTTGCATACATAAGCAAGTGAAGCTAATTATAACCGTTACAAGGCCGGTACCGGTAGCTCAAAATTAACTGAATAAATAAAAAGAATATGCTTATATCAAGTAGATCTTAAACTTTCTTAGATTCTATATAACTTTAACTATACTTACAGATATGAAGTAAAGTGGAAGTGGAAGAATACTTGTGGCTTCTCGAGTCTTACAATTACAATACATAATGCACAGTGTAATAAACTATGTATTCATCATACATTGAGACTATGTATGTTTATATAATCTAGGCATGGTAGGTATATATTTTAGTCTTTATGAACGAACTGTGGCCTCGATTGGAACGGGTTTGGGATTACCAACGAAATATTAATGAAGCAATTAGGCACAGAGGGATTTTATTGTCCGCATTTGGGAATCGCATTTCGAACATAATCCGACAATGCTGGAAACGACCACATCGTTCTCTAACTATATTTAACTGATTGAACTAGTGAGCATAGGAAATGGCTGCGTATGTGTGCGTTATGTGAGAGGATAATTTGTTGGGTTTTGTGGTTGATACACAATTTCATCACAAAATACAGCATCGTTATTGATTTCCGTGAGAACTATACATAATTAGCACGACTAACAAGGACGAGATCGTGCTGATGTATGGTGTGGCGGCCCATCGGCATATCATGATCACAAACATGGTGTAAATGTGTGCGTGAGGCTTGTGTGTACGAGCGGATCGGTATAACTTGGGTGCTTCACTATCTGGCGGTGTGAAACCCGTTACCTAGGTATATATTGTTTGTTCGGTATTCTGTATTCTGTAATTTTGGTCCTGGAACTAACTACTCGTAGTATAATTTTATGTTAGAAAATTGACAACGCGACAAAGTCGCGAGGCACAGCTAGCTTGAAAATAAATAAGTATTTTGAAAACTAAGTTCTAATTTATCGTTGATTAAAATAAACAGAACCAAAACTAAAAACTAGTAAAAGTGAGTTGATCGGCTTGTTAGCGAGTTGATCGGCTTGTTAGCGAGTTGATCGGCTTGTTAGTTAGCGAAAGATTTTCTTTTCGAAAATTCTCTCATTAGCTGTTTGTTTGTTTGTCATATGGGGTAGTGCTGGCCTCTGGTGGCAGAGTTTGTCAGGCCGCCCGAGGGCCCCTGACATTGCTTAACGACTGCTATTATTCAATAACAGCCGGGACCGACAGCTTAACGTGCCCTCCGAAGCACGGATCGATTTAAAACCGCACATAACTTAGAAAAGTCATGCGGGTGCGGAGCCTAGGACCGATCCCGGTAACGTTGGATTCTCAGTTGCACTATTGAACTGTTAGGCTACCATCGAATATACGCAGAAAATACTTCTAATATCATACAGAGTGATAAAGAGGATAAAAAATAAGATTGCACAATAAGTTCCCTAATTATATCTATACCTAATATTTTCTTTTGTCTTATTACCTATCTTACTACTTAAGGTTTTCTACAAATTCAAATGTATATATTTCTTACGCAAAAATGCAACATAACGGATAATGCCAGAGAATTACATTTCTTACATTACCTACATCTAATTATTGTGTACGGCTGCATCCCGTGGCTTTGTCCACGTGGTAAAAAAAGCCTACCTATGTTCTATCCTATTTCTCTTGTCAAATCATGAATCATCAAGATCGGTTCTGCCATTTAGTCGTATAAAGGTAAAAGTATTCTAATACTGGCATTAATGTTATACTATTTTTTTTCCCGCGATTTCGTCCGCGCGTTTCATAGTTAATCAAGATAAGATAAAAGGTATTCTACGTACAATTCCCGAGGGTTCAAACTATCTCAATATCAAATTACATCAAGATCGGTTCAGCCGTTAAGTCGTAAAAAGGTAACAAACTGATAGTTACTTTGGCTTTTATAATATTAGTATGGAGTTATGGATATGTCGTGGCGACATAGTAAAATTGATCATTTCATGAAATGGTTGGCCACATCGTGTTTTTTAATTAGATACTTAAAAATTATCGGTGACATCATGAAATATTGTGGCCAGAAGAATGAATGATTAGCGTTTGACGATATGAACAGCTAGTCGCTCGGCTACTTCATGATATGGTAAAACCTTCCTGATCATATGGTAAAATAAGTATAGTTAAAAAAAAATATTTAAAAATTACCTTTTACGGGTCCTTTCTTGCTTTGTAACTTTCATATTTTAAAGTACTTCTTTTCCTTTTCTCTTTTAACAATTTTAAGTTTTTTTAAAGTATTTTTTTATAAATTTTTATTTTCTGTTTTATATTTTTTTTATTTTTATGTTTTTCAAAATTATTTTATTGCATTGTCATTGGTTTGTGAGCTATCCTGAAAGATTCAGCCGGATAGCTAATCGGGAAGTGCTCGAAATTTGAATTGAAATATTCCAGCAGTGCGAGCATGGATCTTATCGATCGATAAATTTACCGATTATTTTTAATCAAGTTTGACGTTAATATTCGATAATACGAGTTCGGTAGCACGGAACGTACTTTATCGACAACGACATAAATTCGTTAAATCATATTGAATATATAGTATTATATCGACAAAAGGAAGTATGAATCTTATTTTTGACAATTGTTGTCGATATAATGTCGGTAATTTTACCGAATTTATCGAATTTTATCGGTTTCCCAAGTTACACGACAAACTTTAGGTTAGGTTTAAGGAATATACTACTTTATGGTAGTTAGGTAGAATTCCAAATGACAGAAATGTCTCCGTAACAACTCAAAATAATAAAAATCTGCCAAATTGTGTCAAAAAATATTTGTTTAGACTATTAGTCGTCTATCTGATATATGTATAGTCCACGAGTTGCCATTTTTTAAATCGATAAACTCACGACGTGTTATCGAATCAATAAAATTTACCGATAGGCTAGATCCATGCTACCGAATTATGATAAAATTGATAAAAAAGAACTGTTTACCGATCGATAAATTTATCGAATTTTATCGATCGATAAAAGATCCATGCTCGCACTGCAGGATAGACAAAATACATAGATACATACTTATACATACTTAGTTAAAAATAAAAGCTTTGAAACAACAAGCTATTTTCGCTAGAGAATGAGTAGTCATACAACCAACATCATAACTATGTCACCAAATTGCTTAGTAGGTAATGTATTCGGACTTATGAGCTAGATAGATAAGTAGTTCGGTTTTTATCTGCATCTTGAGTCATTTACTGCACTGTAATTTCAATTTTATATAATGGAGCGTATTTGTAGCTTGTCAACAAGACTCGTTAGTTCAGCGGTTAGAACGCCCACTTAAGAATCTTGCGTGTGGTGGTCGGGGGTTCAAACCCCTCACGGGTCAATAACTTTTTGAAGTGTTTTTTTTGGCGTACTGTAATTCATATACACGCAAAAGTATATCAAAATTCATTTTTATAATATGTACCTATCTTGTTAATTTAAAAAGCATGTTCTTCGAATATGTAAACATGCTTATTTACGAAAATTCGATAACCTAGGTGCCTATTAATTATACTGAAGATTTTTAGCGGCCTAAATAGTTATTATCGTATTTAATTAGTAGATACATAGTAGATACGATAATTTTACATTTCTTTTTTTTGTTTTTTTTTTTGCATTGTCATCGGTTTGTGAGCTACCCTGAAAGTTTCAGTCGGATGGCTAATCGGGAAGTGCTCGAAATTTGAATTGTAAGATTCCAGGACAGACAAAATACATAGATACATACATAGATAGATACAAGGGAAGTTAAATAAAAGCTTTTAAATAGGTACATTATCCAATAGACGCTATTTATTATGGCGCTAGGCGGAAGCCCGACTTGGCCGTGATAGGTTAGAAAGTGAAGGTGGGAGCGAAGCGAAGCCTAGCGAGGTCCGTCTTCTTAGTGGTTTTATTTTTAGTCTTGAAAATCTATCTGTTTGAACACCTTTGGTATCATGAAAACCCTACATTCATAATATTTGATTATATGGCCAAACGTGGATTGAAATATCATTAAACTTTGATGTTTCAACGATATGCCCAGTTTTAGCTGACCATTTCATTATATCATCGAACATTTCATGAAATGATGAATTCTACAATATCACCACAACAGATGTATGGAATAATAGGTTTATTGTTGTGTAGTGCTATTATTTATTCTGTGAGGTTGTATTATGTTCATCATCATCATCATCATGACACAAAAACAAATGACGGACGACAGTTTCTCATTGCTAGTAACTATCTATCTATATCTATCTATCTATCTATACTCATAATAAAGCAATAGGAACGAAATAGTCTGTACAACGAACATAATTTAAAAAAAATGGTCTAGGGTACTTAAAATAAGCTACTGATTAAGAATATATCATTTTTTGAAATCGTGACTGTCTATTTGTCTGTTAGTTTGTGTGTAAGTTTGTTCGCGCATCACGTAAAAACTACTAGACTGATTACGATTCGGTTTTCACTGTTGGATAGCTTAGTAGACTTGGTATCTCAATCCGATGAGTACAAGCCGAGCAATGGATAAAAATATTTTTGGCAGCTGAAGGATTTTTTATCAAATGTTGATAAATTGGTATTTTAGGTCCTGGAATAGCACATAGAGTAGTTTTAACCTAGGGAAATGACCACGCGTGCGAAGCTGCGTGCATCAGCTAGTTGCAAATAACATAAATTAATTCCAAAATATTTTCCGGAAGATGGCGAGGTGGTTCTAAATATGTTATGAAAAGTAAATTATATTCGTATTAGCAAGTTATATTCGTACAGTTATTCGTATCACAGGTCTGGCTCTGCCGGCGGTATACAAAATTTATCTGGCTATTACCATCTACGAGCTACGGTTCTGGAAGTAATCGCCTGCCACTTATCCTCGAGCAGGAACTGGCCTAGAATTGAAACAAATTACAGAATCTGTACTTGGATATAATGCTAATGTCATAAATAAAGTTGCACGTCTTGTCTGTTTCCTACTCATTTTCATTTAATATAGAAATTAGAAGTTTATCGGGGACAGAGAGTATTTCTAAGACATATCTATCTCAGATAGAAAACACTAGGGTGCACCTAAAAAGATAATACAACACAAAATATATTTTAGAGAAGTATAATGAGGGGTCTTATCGCTAAGTTCATTAAGATAAACCACCCTTGTATGGACAGCAAAGTGAAAAATATAAGCCTAGCTGGTTCATCTCAACGCATCGGTCTCCGGATGAATTTGGATAAAACCAAGATTATGTTCAATGAACATGTTTTCCCGGATACAATTGCTGTCCACGGATCTCCTCTTGAAGTAGTTCCAGAGTATGTTTACCTTGGGCAAACGCTGAACTTGGGTAAAAACAACTTTGAGAGAGAGAGGCCTGTAGAAAAATACAGCTGGGCTGGGCAGCATTTGGTAAACTAAAGTCTTCAACCAGTGCGTCCAACCTGATAAGACTTACGGATCTGAGACGTGGACTCTCACGGTACGACTAGTTCACCAATTCAAAGTCGTTCACTGTGCTATGGAAAGGGCTATGCTCGTAGTTTCTTTGAGAGATCGAATCCAGAACGAGGTGATCCGACAAAGAACCAAAGTTATCGACATAGACCAAAGGATTAGTGGCAGTGGGTTGGTCAAATTTGCCGAAGGACCGATAACCTTTGGGGTAGACGTGTTCTTTAGTGGAGACCGCGACTCCAGCTAGGTGGCGCGACGATATACGCAAAGAAGAGCCGAAAATCGGGCTCAGTGGCGTGCCTTGGGAGAGGCCTATGTCCAGCCTATGACTGGTAGAAAATTCTTGAAAGCTGCTTTGGCGTGGCCGGTACCTATACATATAATAAACTAGTTTTCCCGCCCGCGATTTCGTCCGCGCGGGCTACTGTTTATCGCGAAAAAAGCATCCTATTTTCTTCTAGGATATCTTCTAGGATAAGCCAATGCAAAAGTATGTATAGCACCATATACATATATATGCATAGAATTAAATATATATATATGTATATGCTTCTATGTATAGTGTATAGCACCCAATGTTCTTGATGTTTTTTGACAGATTTGTCATTTCGTTTGCATGGCAACCACAGACCATTCTGTGATGGCAACCGTTCTTTACAGTGAGTTATCAACATTTTCCCGTTTTCCCGTGGAAACTTTCAATTTTCCGGGATAAAGAGTATCCTATGTTTTATTCTAGGGTATAAGCTATCTCATTCTAAATTTCATCAAAATCCGTCTAGCCGTTATCGCGTGAAAGCTCCCCAAACAAACAAACAAACAGACAACTTTTCACTTTTGTATATTGGTATGGATTAGCATAAGATTTTAATAAAGTTGGATTGGGATGGGATACATCGCCTGGTACACCTGTCTCTACTGATAGGGATAAGTGGAAAAAATAACTTAGATCTACCGGTTGTGATAGGTGGAAACTCTAAGTTTATTTATCCCTACTATAAAACCAGTGAAACACATAAAAAAAAACATGTTGTTACGCAGAATCAAGAATCTTGATGACTTTGTATGCGTAATTCAAAATCTTTGGTTAGTATCCGTAATTAATCTATGTTGTGATCTTGTGTCAATGTCTATTAATTTGTCAACACTCAACATCATTGTCAAACTGATCGACATAAGAAATGTCGTCAAAGAACACCACATGTTTTATATCAAAACTTTAAATAATATTTATTTATTTTGCTTTTATATACCTATAGCTAAGCAATCTTAACAATATATTACTATGGATATGCCCTTGATCGACCGTTGCTTCGGCATTTTCCCGCCCAAGTACGCGTGCTTCCTCATTGCAATATTCGGCCTCGGAAGTGGGGGCTGTGGACTGGCAGGAATCGTTCTCTACGGGGTGGTCGAAAATTATGTACTCTCCTTTTTTGCTGGCTCTCCCAAGAAAGCAGACGCGAGCATAAAGAAGTTCGTCCTTGTTACTATTGGAATCTCGTCGCTGTTGCTCACGATTGCAAGCGCTTTACTGTTCTTCGGCGTTGCTGCTTCATCGAAAGGTTTTATCGCGGCTTGCAAGTGGCTACTGTTCGTGATGTGTATGCTCCTCATCGCAGAGTGCATAGGCCTGCCGGTGTCCTGCTTCTTTCTCAAAGACACATGCCTCACGAAGAAGCTGCCCATAGTAGGGGTAACCATATTTTATATGCTGGAGACAGTATTTATTGAAACCTGGTTGTATTTTATGGTCGTTGTGTATAATTTAGAACAAGAGTTGTAATTGGGCAAGCTTAAGGGACACCTACTTCTCTACGTACCTACCTCTAGACTTTGCTTGCTCTATAAAGTGTACTGATCTAATTTAATTTGTGACTGTATGTAAGTACTGAACAGCAACAAAATTATATTATATGGAAAGTATTTCAAGAGTTTTTTAAAATTTGATATCAGATTGAAGATAGATTAACTCTTCATTGACACCAAGAAACAAGCACAAAAAAAAACCTTTGACCCCACATTATAGCTACGAACCATCACGATCACATCAGCTTTCGAACAGAAAAGTCCGCATCAAAATAGGTCCATTTGTTTGGGAGCTACGAGCCACAGACAGATACACGGATACATACATATGATGATACACACCCTAAACTTATAACACCCCTCTCTTATTGAGTTCGGGAGCTAAAAAAAAGATACAGACATACAAAAAATATTTAAAAAATAGGTAGGTACAATGTGCGGATATCATTCCTCGTTTTAAAAACATCAAGCTGGCCCGGCTTACGTGTTCATTCACAAAGTGGCTCATTCCAAATTCAGCGAACCGAAAGCCCAACAAAAGAGTTATGGAAAGCCAATCCCAGATGTTTACTGTGACGTATTAGGTACGTTTTGCCTGCAGCGGGCCGCGATTGACCCAAATATGGTGAATGGGAGCGAGTCAGAAATGGCTGCGGCCCGAGGTTGGGCACCTACGAGCCACCCTTTGAGGCCCATGGCGATGAGCCACTCGCGCTGCCTATTTTCAACCTCCATATTGAGAAACAATAACAACTCAAATGTTTTTGGTGTATAAAAACGCTCAGACCGGTAATTTTGGTATATTTACGAGGCAGTCAGCGAGTAGATTTAGGGCGTATTTTGGAGATGTTGACCGAAATTTTTGACCACATTACTCAATATTTGTATTTTGTAATTTTTGACTCATTTCGTATTGAGAACAGTGTGGTCGTGATGTTGGTAAGTGTACACTTACACATTAATTTTTATTCGACTGAGCGGAGGTAATGTGTTTATCAGTCTATGTACGAGTATGTATGTCTATTCTTAAGTGGCACTATATAGACCACTTCACTTCTTGTTTTATGGCATTTGTGGAGTTGCCATTCCACAATTCCGCCAATGTCACGTAAGTCGTATTCCGAAAAATAAGGAAGAATACCAGAAATAACGCGTGGACTGGCTTTGATAATTCTTATACGTCAATCGATTAGTCTTTGCGAGTGTCACTAAAGACATAACATAAATCAAAACTCACTATGGCAACAACCAGATGCCACATAGAGAAAAAATAAATGTCGACGAACTATGTTAAGTGGGGTATCATTCAATAGGTATTTGAAAATCATCTTTAGGTTTCTCTTATCACATTTCATTTGGAATTACCATTTAGGATCTATAACGATTTAAAGTTGGTTAGCTGGTTAGTATTCTCGGTCGGGTTTTTTCTATATGCGTAAATTTTCTTGTCATGTGTAGGCATATAACATGATATTTATACTTAATGAAATATGTACCTATGTCGAGTGAAGTTGTGGCAACCTCTGGTGTTAGCTATCGAATCAACAATCGGGACCTACGGCTTAACATGTCCTCCAAGTCACGGAATGACGGCTAAGCCGCACAAACTGATGAGGGAGTAGACTGAGTAGAGTTTCTTGGTCATATCTTCGCTAACGGGCGTATTTCCGAAGCACGGTAGGGCATATTTCCTTTTCCTGTGCGATTCAACTCTGAGTCGGCACATGAAAGGGACATTTCTTTTTCAACCTCAAAGCATACCTAAGTTTAGTTTACCTAATTTTATAATCATTTATGTTTTTTAATTTTGCTCATGAGATGTTGAATTTTGACATGTAACTTCTAAAAGTTCTATTATTTTGCCTATTTAAAATAAATACTTTGACATTTACTTAAGGACCGAGGATAGAACCCGGTGTCATTGAATTACAATATAACCACTCGGCTGCCATCGCCTTTAAAAATGACTTCGGACAAATTCATCGTGTCTGTGACAGTACCAATCACAATTCTAACATATACGAGCAGACAATAATAACTTCCTGCTGTTTAACGACGGGGCATCGGTTCCCTCTTCAAGGACATCATTTGCATTATTTATGAGAACCAAATGTACGCGTACAAAGGTACTCGTACAATGTGCCGTGAGAAGTGTCCCACGACCTCGACGAGACAATCAACAAGTTGGACAAGCTCAGGAATACAATAAAAAGCCGGAATTATGATGCTTCTCGCCTAGCACTGATCTTCTGAACTTTATAGTTATAGGGGCCGTGCATTTCCCTGGTTATTCTTGCAATCTTGTTCTTATTTAAGACTAGCTGTGCCCGCGGCTTCGCACGCGTGGTCTGTTCTCTAAGTTAAAAGTACTCAATGGTGCTATTCCAAGACCTAAAATACCAATATACTAACATTTGATCAAAATTCAGGGTCAGTTCACGTGGCTAGGACAGAGTGAAAACAGGTGGGCATAACGTTGACCGAGTGGTGGCCGAGACCGGGCAACAGAAGCGTCGGTCGTCCAGTGGCGAGATGGGTGGACGACTTGTAAAGATCGTGGGTCCGGACATGGATGCGCACAGCAGATGGATCGAAATGGGTGGCGTACAAAGAGAGAGGCCTATGCTCATCAGTGGGCGGACACGGGCTATTGATAAACACGAACTGTAAAAAAGACTTCAGCCGTCAAAGTTTTTTATCGATTGCTCGGCTTCTACTCATCGGATTGAGATACCAAGTACCCCAAGTTTTAAGTCAAACCCTAAGCTATCCAACAGTGAAAACCACATAGCTTTCGGTATAATATTTCTTACGCGATGCGCGAACAAACATACAGACAAACAGACACATGATTAAAAAAATGTTATATTCTTGTTCAGTAGCTTATTTTAAGTGTCCTAGTTTTTTTTAATTATCTTCTATGACAGCCTTTTTGCGTTCTTATTGCTTTATTATAAGTATAGAGTAATAGATAAAACCATATTGACTAGGACTTACATGCTGCCCCTTAGCAATAGGTCTGTGCTATTTACAATACAGAAAGCCCGAGTTTGTTAGTCCGGGTAAAGTAGCAATCCTAGTATGTCAGTGCCACAAAGGTTTCAATTAATACGAGCACGAAATAATCTACTACAAGAGAATGGCGACATTCACTGTTATGGAGCTAGAAATATACCTACTTGAAATCATCATAGCTGTAGCTGCAATTATATGTACGTGTTACCTTACCGGATCGATAGATTACAATTTGACCGATTCTAATTCGTAAAATTAATAAAATCATCATCATCATCATGTCAGCCTTTAGAAGTCCACTGCTGAACATAGGCGTCCCCCAAAGAGCGCCATGACGAGCGATCATGTGCCACCTCCATCCACCGACTTCCTGCGTTGGCTACAATGTCGTCGGTCCATCGTGTGGGGGGTCTCCCCACACTTCGCTTGCTTGTTCGTGGTCGCCATTCGAGAACCTTTATTCCCCAACGGTTGTCGGTTCTGCGACTTATATGGCCTGCCCATTGCTACTTCAACTTGCAAACTCTGAGAGCAAATGCTATGCTATGTAGGTAACCTTCGTTCTTCTACGGATTTCCTCATTTCGGATTCTATCACGTAGTGAAACACCGAGCATAGCTCTATCCATTGCGCGCTGCGCAACTCTGGGCTTGTGTATGAGACCAATCGTTAGCGACCACGTCTCAGTGCCGTATGTCATCACTGGCAACACGCACTGATTATAAACTTTCGTCTTGAGGCTCTGCGGTATCTGCGACGAGAAGATATGGCGTAATTACCCGAACACTGCCCATCCGAGTTGGATTCGTCGGTTGACCACTTTGTCGAAGTTGGATCTACCCAGTTGGATCGTCTGACCCAAGTAGACAATATTGATAATATTGTTCCCAACATAAACCGGCATGGGTACGACATGGGCATTTGACATGATGTTCGTCTTGCCCATGTTCATTTTAAGACTGTTGGGAAACAATATTGAGGTCACTGAGCATTGTGCTTAGGTTTTCCAGGGTTTCAGCCATGATGACTATATCATCAGCAAATCGAAGGTGAGTGATGTATTCGCCATTGGTGTTAACACCAAATCCGTTCCAGTTCAGAAGCTTGAATATGTCTTCCAGTGCAGAGGTGAACAGTTTCAGAAAAATAACGTCTCCCTGTCTCAGCCCTTTTTGCAACTGGATAGAATTCGTGCTCTGACCCTGAAGACGAACTGTCATGGTGGCCTTGCTGTACAAAAACTTCAACACTTCGATGTACTGGTAATCAATCTGGCCCCGCTGCAATGACTGTCCAGCACCACCCAGGTCTCGACTGAATCAAAGGCTTTCTCGTAGTCCACAAACGCTAGACATAGTGGCCGATTATACTCTTCGGTCTTCTGTATAATCTGCCGGAGCGTATGGATGTAGTCTACGGTGCTAAAGCCTTTCCGGAATCCAGCTTGTTCGGGAGGCTGAAAGTCGTCAAACCTACGAGCGAGACTTATAGACGTGGCTCAGCAGTGAAATGGGCCTATAATTCTTCAAGAGGGTTTTATCAAATTAATAAAAACAGACCAAAAATTGTCATGTCAAAATTGCCAAAAACCTGCACGATCGAATATTACAACCAATCCGTGCACAGTTTTACTATTTATTCTATTTCTGCGATTCTATCGCCACCGTCAAATTGTGCACCTACCTTTGATTTATGTGCGTTTCCTCGTGGCCTAACTGATTTGGCTCGTGTATACCATAGAGTTACAAATTAAACAGTCAATTGCAAATGACCTCGAGATCATTAACACCGACATGACCTCAAGGACTAAAATTGATCGTGAAATAGTAAACGGGCTCTCGCCGGAATCTCGCATCAGCGGCGTCCCGGGTACTCCTTGCGTGCTTCTGGCTTTGCTTTTTATAATTCCACTGAGGGGTAGGGCAGAGTTAATTCACGTGGTGGTCGGGGTGCTCCGATTCCATTTCGCGAGCGTCTATTTAATTTGTAGCTCTATGGTGACAAATTCTAGACAGACCAATCCGGAAAAGGTTTACAATATAACACGCGATAATATCATTCAAATGTCGTACAATTGTAAAACTGTGCACTGATTGATCTATAAGCTAGCGAATAACATGTCCGTTCGGTATTGTCATAGGACCTAGTCTATTTCTCGAATACGAGTCAGTTCTTACAAAACTTTCGATATCTTCCCGTCTCGTTCAGTTTGGTAGAGTTATTACATCTTATACTTTTGACTAGTACTATTATTTATTATATACTAGTTTTCCCGCTCGCGACTTCGTAAGCGCAGGCTACTGCTTATCGCGAAAAAAGCATCCTATTTTCATCTAGGATATTAAAAACTAATGCAAAAGTAGGTATAGCTCAAATGCTTTTGATGTTTTTTGACAGACTTGTTATTGCGTTTCCATGGCAACCACAGACTATTCTGTGATGACAACCGTTCCTTACAGTAAGTAATCAACATTTTCCAGTTTTCCCGTGGAAACTTACAATTTTCCGGGATAAAAAATATCTTATGTTTTATTCCAGGGTTTAAGCTATCTCCATTTTAAATTTCATCAAAATCCTGCCGTTATCGCGTGAAAGGTCCCCAAACAAACAAACAAACAGACAACGTTTCACTTTTATATATTGGTATAGACATAGATTATGCCTTTGATTATTCAAAGTGATTTTCCTACCTTTGTTCTAGGGTAGGCTACTCATATTAAGTGGACGGAACGGATACTCAAACGTAGAATAATAAGCCGTAGAGACGAGATTGCATCTTCGTTTACCTACCTTTGTTATAGGGTAGGCTACTCATATTAAGTGGACGGAACGGATACTCAAACGTAGAATAATAAGCCGTAGAGACGAGATTGCATCTTCGTTTACCTACCTTTGTTCTAGGGTAGGCTACTCATATTAAGTGGACGGAACGGATACTCAAACGTAGAATAATAAGCCGTAGAGACGAGATTGCATCTTCGTTTACCTACCTTTGTTATAGGGTAGGCTACTCATATTAAGTGGACGGAACGGATACTCAAACGTAGAATAATAAGCCGTAGAGACGAGATTGCATCTTCGTTTACCTACCTTTGTTCTAGGGTAGGCTACTCATATTAAGTGGACGGAACGGATACTCAAACGTAAAATAATAAGCCGTAGAGACGAGATTGCATCTTCATTTACCTACCTTTGTTCTAGGGTAGGCTACTCATATTAAGTGGACGGAACGGATACTCAAACGTAAAATAATAAGCCGTAGAGACGAGATTGCATCTTCGTTTACCTACCTTTGTTCTAGGGTAGGCTACTCATATTAAGTGGACGGAACGGATACTCAAACGTAGAATAATAAGCCGTAGAGACGAGATTGCATCTTCGTTTACCTACCTTTGTTCTAGGGTAGGCTACTCATATTAAGTGGACGGAACGGATACTCAAACGTAGAATAATAAGCCGTAGAGACGAGATTGCATCTTCGTTTACCTACCTTTGTTCTAGGGTAGGCTACTCATATTAAGTGGACGGAACGGATACTCAAACGTAGAATAATAAGCCGTAGAGACGAGATTGCATCTTCGTTTTCACTGCTTTCTATTCTGAGACAACTTAGGTTAGGATCATGGGTGAATCTTATTACTTATCTATGTACCTACCTACTCAAAACCTATAGATAAATCACGATACCATGACATCTAGCTCCAAAAGAGTATGCATCAACGTTTTTGGAACAATATTTATAAAGCATTACCAAAGCTTCACACGTATTTGTGTTGCAATCTGATTTACAACCTACACCCAATAACCAATCACAGTTTTGTTGATCACTGTATTTTTATGTTATTCGGCAGTAGAATAATTGTTATTATAAAAATTACAAAAACAAAACCTTATCTAAAAATATGTATAAACTTTTTTGGTAAGTACATAAAACATAACATACATTGGTAATCGATAGTCGATAGTATAGAACCAAGGAACTTAAAGACACAGAATAATAATAAATTAAGTATCGATACACAATTTAAAACCTATAATTAACACAATAATTAGATATTAAACGATCGGTATAGATTAGTATTGGAAAAGTTCTAGTAATTAAACTCATCCGTAGCTCGCGAGCTGTTAGGTCTTGTTTAAACTCCATTACACGCAATAACTATAGTTACGAAGACAGAATGAAGATTAGATGCCACCGGAAGTTACATCAGTCTCTTTAGGCTTTTAATGAGGATGAGCTCGGTAAAGTTATTGGCAAGTACATAACAATATTTGCATGGAAATCCAAGAAGGTTAACAAACAAGTGAAGCATAGCAAATGGTAGCTGCGTATGTGTGCGTGAGTGGATAATTTGTGGTGTTTATACAATTTCATCACAAAAGACTGCATTGTTTTTGATTTCTCGCCACTAATAAGGTCGAGATCTTACTGTGATATGGCGGCCGATCGGCATAACATGGTGTAAGTGTGTGCATAGGTTTGGCATATCTTGGGTGCTTCATTTTCGATTTGGCGGTGTGGTCTCCGTCTTTTTTAAACCTTCTTGTGGAAAACAGTATTGTTATATAAATGCGTCAGAAATATTTCACATAGCCTTCGGTTTTCTTATTTTGACCGACCAAATGACCGAATGGTTAGTGTCCCTGACTTTGAAGTCAACGGTCGCGGGTTCGAATCCCATTTAGGAATTCCCAATAGGTGCAAACATTTATATGATGATCAGAGAAATGTTTGAGTCGGATGTAATCTTCGTACTTATGTATGTTTATCTGTTGTCTAGTACCATAGTACAAGGTATCCTAGTTTGGGGCTAGATAATTGGTGTGAAATGTCCCAAATATTTTTATTTATTTTATTGGTTCTAAAAGATCTATTTAATGAGACAAATCTCTAATCTGAGCAGAATACAATAAAATAATTGACTTTTCCTAATAAACAATTAACGTTCAATAGAAACGACGTTTACGTGGCAATAAACAAGCTTTACTGAACATTTAATAAGAACAAAGCGATATCTCTTTTGATAGGTAGGTACTCAAATAAATTTAATTAAGCTCGACAGAAACCATTTATCCATTTTACAGCGCAACAATTTAATGCTGCGTCTCGTTGATAATTTTCATTATATATTAGTTATTACTTACAGTACTACAGGCCCCAATTCTGTTAGCTATTGAACCGCGAAAACGCAAGTCTAGCACTATTAAATGGAATATTATGAGAAAATTTCGCAAAAAAAATGCTAGCGATCGTCTTGCGTTATCGCGGTTCAATAGTTAACAGAATTAGGGCCCAGCCCTCCGATTCAGAACCTTTCGATAACTCAGTTATCGATCGATATGGTATTATTTATTCTGTGGATTCGGTTTGAAATCATTCAATTCAATACATTTTTCATTCACAATATAGAATCGAATCGATTCCGTTCGTTATCGAAAGGTACTGAATCGGGGGGCTGGACGCAGCTACAGTCCGCTTCGATAGCTTTATTGTCCCAAGATATTACGAGTATATCCCAGGTTTCAATGCAATATTGTTTCGTAATAGCACGTTGAGTTTATCAGATAACACCACAATTAAATGGTTGTAAGAGGAACCACGAGATAATCGTGAATGTAGAAAGTGGTTAATGAAATTTTTATAAAAACTTGATGGATTCATGACTTCTTACTTGATAATGAGACAGAGGTATCAACGCTAAACTCTCTAAGATTAAAATACGAAATACAAAGTCTACAGCTGAAGAAATAACATTGAAGCTTAAGTATGAGAACACGTTTGTACAAATGTAAACTAGGTATATATAATTGTTTAATCACTTCTCCATAACAGGCCGGAGAACAGTTAAAAAAACTAAAAAATAACTAAACAACAAATAATATAATCCACACCAATATAGTGAAAAGTGAAAAGTTGTCTGTTTGTTTGTTCGTTTGGGGATTTTTAACGCGATAACGGCTGGACGGATTTTGATGAAACTTGGGATGGAGATAGATTATACCCTGGAATAAAATAGAGAATACTTTTTATCCCGGAAAATGGTAAGTTTCTACGGAAAAAGTGGTTAATGTGGACTCGCTGCAAGGAACGGTTGCCGAGAATAATAACAAGTCCGTCAAAAAACATCAAGAACGTTGGTGCCAAAGAGAATATACAACAAATACGTTGGTGCTATACTTTTGCATTGGTTTTTAATATCCTGGAAAACATAGGATGGGTTTTTCGCGAAAACTGTAGTCCGCGCGGATGAAGTCGTGGAAGGAAGCTAGTAACAAATATTAATGAAACTAGTTTTGTAAAACACAAAAGTAAGAAATAATCAACATTTTGCGGTCTGTGCTGGGTAAATTCTATAGAAGTCGCAGCTGCGCAAACAAATGAAAGAATGTGTTATATACCTAATTCTCTTCAGTTTTACACTATGCGGTCATTTAATATTTTTTAATTCGTTTTTAATTAGTAACATTAGGGTAAGGCTAAAAATTGAAGTAGTTCATTCCGTGCTATAAATAGTCGATGATCGACTGAAAACCTTAAAAGAAAACTTTACTTGAATTAGTTAACCATCTGTAAGTTTTAAACTGCTAAACTATTTTTGATAAAACTTGAACTGTTCCCTAAGCTGAAAGAAATCAAAACTATAACAAACATATTTTTTTGCAATCGAACTTGTTTTTTCTGAGAAATATGAGGACCAACCTAGCCAACCAACTACCTATTCACGAAATTTGGCACATTTGTTTAGATACCCATACCTACCTACACTAACATAGATATATGAATATTACGCAATTTCAACGCGTGAACTTGATAACCTTATTTTTTTTGATGTTGGTTAATAATAAACTGAGAGCTCCGTGAAAGAAAGGGGAAACGCCGAAACAAAAGGCACTATTCCTGTTTGATGACGCCACTAAATCCAGCCCGAGTTAAAATTAACTGTAAGCTGTCTGAAGCACAGCTAAGAGAATGTCAACGAAGCAATAATTTGATTTCAAAATGTCTGCAGCCGGGCCAGAACGATTTAGTATACATTTAAATGTACCCCATACGTGTTATTCCAGGACCAAAAGTACCTTTAAAGTACAATATGTACTACATTATTTCAAAATTCATTCTTTTTCATTCTTTTAAAATGTTTTTTTATCGATTGCACGGCATCTTACCATCGGATTATGATACCAAGTACCCCAGTTTTAAAGTCAAACCCCAAACCATCATTATCAACAGTGAAAACCGCATCACAATCGATCCAGTAGTTTTTACGTGATGCGCGAAAAAACATACAGACACGAATTAAAAATATGTTATTTTCCTGTTCAGTATTCAGCCTATTTTAAGTACACTACACCATTTTTTTTAAATTATCTTTATTGTACAGATTTTTTGGTACTTATAAGTACTGCTTTATTATAAGTATAATGTATAGATAGATAGATAGATTGTGGAAGGTAAGAAAGAGGCACTCGGTGCATCTGAGCGATTTAGCGCGAAACACCACCGACAATATCGAGGCTAAGGCGCGTTGCTACGGGCCCGATCTCTGGCCGGCTGCCAGTTTCCACTGCACTTATGTCCAACTTTGTGTATCGAGACGACAAGATAGATAGCATACACCGAGCCAGTAGGTACTAGCTTTGTAAAAATCCAAAGTAAACCTCAAAGATGTGGGTCAAGGGTTCCGATACTTTTACATTCTCAGTTTTTGGTTCGCAGCTGAAATAATATTTGTGTGGTGTGAGTATGAGCTCACCGATATGAAATTGAAACAATAAAATTGGATTTCGCAACAATGTTTTTGTTATTACAGAGCTTTAATATGATATTTTTAAAGTAATTTAGCTATCATGTTTGCTTAGGTTCTCTATAATTTGTCTGAAGCCATAATTATGCGATGCTCACAATATTACATAGATAAAAAAAAAACTAAAATAAAAAAAAAAGGCTTTTTGTGTCACTTTTTTTCTTTTTATTTTATTACCAGTTTTTACTTTTTAAAGTTATTTTGGTGCGTTTTTTTTTTATTCCATTTTCACTCATTAAGTCTTTTTTCCATATATATATTTTGTTGCCTTGTCAATTGTCATTGATTTGTGAGCTACCCTGAAGTTTCAGCAGGATAGTTAATCAGGAAGTGCTCGAAATTTGAGTCGCAAGATTCCAGGACAAAGAAATACATAGATAGATACATACATACAAGTAAAGTTAAATAAAAGTTTTTATATTAAAAAAGGTGCCTAAGTATATGAAAAGTACCGACAAGTAAGATCAGCCGATCAGCCGCGACATTGAAGTGTTATTATTATTGTCATGTGAAAAATAAATTAATAATTATTAACTAATTATTAATTATATAAAAAACAACTGCGAACAAACCTAAAAAGAGGCAAACGAGCTTTAGATTCCTGTTTTTGAAATATAAGATGTATTCGGAGGCATGAGGCTTGTCAGGTTCTAGATGATACCGTCAATGGAAAAATGAAATGCATGAAGCCTTCGACTGTATCTAATATTTCTAAATGAAATGCATGAAGCCTTCGACTGTATCTAATATTTCTAAATGAAATGCATGAAGCCTTCGACTGTATCTAATATTTCTAAATGAAATGCATGAAGCCTTCGACTGTATCTAATATTTCAAAATGAAATGCATAAAGCCTTCGACTGTATCTAATATTTCAAAATGAAATGCATGAAGCCTTCGACTGTATCTAATATTTCAAAATGAAATGCATGAAGCCTTCGACTGTATCTAATATTTCTAAATGAAATGCATGAAGCCTTCGACTGTATCTAATATTTCTAAATGAAATGCATGAAGCCTTCGACTGTATCTAATATTTCAAAATGAAGAATCTAAAATCTAAAGCATGTTTGCCTCTTTTTAATTTTGTTCGCAGTCGGGTTTTCTTTATTTTCTTTATATTAATCTATTTTTATTTTAAACTTTTTATTTTCCCTTCTTAGTATTTTTGGATTGTTTTTAAAGAACTTCATTTTGAACGATAGGTTTGGTAATTTTTTGCTCCGTCAGAAATACAATATGGCAGCCGTTATATTAGTTTTCAAGACTCTTCGTAATATGTCACAGTACGTGAGTAATCATGCAATTGTCTGTGTATGTCACTCTCGTGATTAACATAATGCTTCATTTATCAAAATCCATCAATCCGTTTAGGCTGAAGGATGCGCCAAAGAAACGTTCAAACATTCGACTGCGGAGGGTAATAAAGGTAGAGGCTGAGCGGCACCCTGGGCCAGCTTGATGGATTATAGTTGTGGTCCATTCTCTCTGTAGTGTCCCAAAAGTGGAAACGTTTGCGCGCTGAAGACGCCGCGCCATGTAGAGCTCTAACTGAAGACGCCGCGCCATGTAGAGTTCTAACTGAAGACGCCGCGCCATGTAGAGTTCTAACTGAAGACGCCGCGCCATGTAGAGTTCTAACTGAAGACGCCGCGCCATGTAGAGTTCTAACTGAAGACGCCGCGCCATGTAGAGTTCTAACTGAAGACGCCACGCCATGTAGAGTTCTTACTGAAGACGCCGCGCCATGTAGAGTTCTAACTGAAGACGCCGCGCCATGTAGAGTTCTAACTTGCGAATAAAAAACTATAAGCTAAAGCTCGTCTCGCCCGTAGATAAGTCTTACCACAGAATCAATAATAGTATAAGTACATCTAATTCAATAAAGCTTTGCTGAGTAATATCACTTGTGTCTCCATTATCCATATATCCTCTCTTTCCTCTTCCTCTCTGAGCGATAAGACCGCACATTGTGACACTTATTCTTATAATTCGTATGTTTCAATTACAATTTTTCTTTAAACTGTAATCTACACTAATATTATAAAGAGGAAAGATTTGATTATTTGTATGTTTGTTTGTTTGTAATGGATAATCTCAAAAAATACAGAGCTGTTTTTAATTATTTTTTTACCTATAGTTACATTATCAGCGAGCAACATGGGCAGTATTTGAATTAAAAAAAAATTAGGGAGCCTTCTATAATTGCAATAATGTATGTAACCAAATTTATAAAAAAAACAGAACGGAATGACGTTGCTATGGAAACGAAATAACAATAACGCGGTGCCATGAAAACGAAATAAGAATAAGTCTGTCAAGTACCTACGTGAGAATCAAAATAATGCCGTTGTCTATGATCTATAAGCATCATGATCGTTGCTGCCAAAGATATTTAATTACACTACTGGCGTATTTTTTTAAGAAGTTACAACGGGTATAAACCTTCGAGCATGCTCGAAGGTATAAACATACTAAAAGTAAGAAAAATACCGCGGTGTGAGCGCTAGCCGTGCAAAGCCGGGGCGAGTCACTAGTGTTCAATGAAGTGTCTAACTATCTCTACCTAGTTTATTATATTCCAGCTTTGTGTATCGATGTGCTCCACAAATATGAAAATATTGACGACCCTAATACCTATGATATAGATATCGCACGGTTTCCAGTCTGAGGCACCTCAACCGGTCTGGTTGATTCGATTAGACAGAATATTGCCTATCGAAACGAAAACTCGGAGAGGAATCGCCGAATTTGGATGTCACCCAACTGAGGTTGTTTTTCCTTAAGGGTCTTATTGAAATAGTTTACCCAAAGTTCACACGTTGCGGTTTACCGAAACGGTAGAGTCCATCGTCTCTTAAGCTCTTGCCACTATTATTTATTCTGTGCTCTTGCAAAAAATTACACAAAACGCCAAAATAAAACATGTTTGCCTACACATTACTTGTCAGCATAAATGCACATCAGGAAGCTTTTTATACTTCTATTAACTAATAGCTGTACCCGCGGTTTCGCACGCGTGGTCATTTCTCTAGGTTAAAAGTACTATATGTACTATTCCAAGGCCTAAAATATCAATATACTAACATTTGATCAAAATTCCCTCAGACATCAAAAAGTTTTTATCGATTGCTCGGCTTCTACTCATCGGTTTGAGGTACCAAGTGCACCAGTTCTTAAGTCAAAGAACTGGTGTACCCCAAGCTATCCAACAGTGAAAACCGCATCGCAAATGGTCCAGTACAGTTTGTTCGCGCATCACGTTATTTACGTGATGCGACAGATAAACAGACAAATACAAACAGATAAACAGACAGACACGAATTTAAAAAAATGTGTTATTCTTGTTCTGTGGCTTATTTTAAGTACCCTAGACAAATTTTATTTAAATTATCTTCTTTGTACAGACTATTTCGTCCCTATTGCTTTATTATAAGTATATAGATAGATGACTTTAAATTTCCTGAGCTGTTACGTTCTGCGACGTTGCGGTGTCTGACGTATGAATCGAGCGAACCGTTTCGGTAAACCGCAACATGTGAACTGAGGATTACATTCCGCCGACCCGTGACACACGTCCCATATTTGTCACGGGCTTGTATCCATTATTGAACAGTACGGGATTTGGATGAAATTGGTACCAGGATAGCTTATAAGCTATCCTGGTACCAATTTCATCATAATCGGTTTTTATGCATTTTATTAAATTTTGTATGGACTGTCATTTCTAATTTATGGAGTTACACTCGTCTGATTTATAATATTAGTATGATATCGTATATTTACTGTGGTTTAGCTTAGAAAGTTTTCTACGTGAATAATTCTAACATTAATATCGTTATAGAGAAGCAATGAGCAGTTTTCCACTAGGCATTGTCAGTTTAGTTCTTTCATCATGAAGAGATGGCGCTCGCGTAACTTTTGGTATTTACTCAACTAAACGTAGTAATCGAAAGCAGGTAAATACAGCGTTTTACCGTAAAAATACACATATCACGAGCGAACCAAACGAAGACAATTGGTTTGTGTAGAAAAAAATGTTTTATGTTTTTTTTTATTATGTCATTGTCAGTTTTGGCATATTCAGATTTTATTTGCCCCCTATAATAAAGCAGATAAATTAAATCTAAATAAAGCGTTCCGTTTTCTTTGTATCATTAACTGTAATTTATAATATAGAATATCAAGAAGGTAGAAAATACTACCAATAAATACTATAAGCAATGAATTTGTTACAAAACTGAGACAGAACTTTCTATAAACAAGGGAACGCAGAATGTCATACCCGCCAATAAGCGTAATTCAAAATCTTTGGTCATACCCAAAGAAGTTCTATGTACTTATAGAACTTCCTTGGTCACAGTACTGTTACCAAAACTGTCCCCAACGCCATCTAAAGAGAAATAAATAATGCTAAAATGACACTTGGAAAACCGCTCATTCCGCCAGCATGTTGGGCTGTAACTGTTAGTGGGCTAGAGCATTTGGCCTACCTGTGAGTTAGTATTGGGGGGGTTTTTTGAAAAAAATCAAAATGTTGTGATGTATAGTTAGATTTTATTCTCAATCTTTTGTATCTTCGAGTGTTAATGTGTAATATTGGTGGAATATTAACCATTATGTGTTCGTTAACGTGCACGAGTGCGGGCAAAAGAATCACACGCAGAAATAAATGGCATTTTGTGATTTTTCCAAATCTCCCTCGGAAGTTTCAGTAAATGTCCACCATTTTACTGATTCGTGACTTTGACAATAATTGACTGTGACGTGACATTACTTTAAACTATAATACACTTGACATTGGCGAAATTGCTAGAAGCCAGTGCCTCCGCAGAAGCCATCCAATAAAAAAAAGAAGAAGAGTTAGTATTGTCTTGTAGGTTATCAGAATGTTTTGCAAAAAGTAGTTAGGTTGTTTGTATTTGATAGTATTTAGGACACATGATAATATTATGATGATGTTATAATCTGTGTGTCTTACCTGACTGTTAGGAAACGTTGCAAACGCTGACTGCACTTTATGCAGCGCGTGGTCTTGCTGGTGGGCGGGTGGCGGCCGCCCTTTGGGGAAGTGGAACCGCGGTATAACCCGCGCCGGGGCGCCACTGTTGGCGGCGCCCCGCACCGACCGCTGCAGCGTCGTGTGCGGGGGCGCCGATGAGGCTTTCGGAGGAGTGGATGCGGCATAACTCTGTAGACAACAAGAAGGTGAAGGTTCAAACGAGTTATAAAATGTTTTGGTAATTATTTGGTACGAGGTAATTATAGGTGTGAAGAAGGGCTGAGACCAATAGCGAAAACGTTTAAAATAACATTGCTTGTGTTCTTGTTGTATGAGGTAGTGCTGGCCTCTGGCAAAGTCTGGAGTTATAATTTGTAAGGCCACCCGAAGGCCTCAGACTGATCTTAATCAAACAGCTGGGACTAACAGCTGCCCTGCGAAGCAAGGAGCGACTAAAACCCGTACATAACTTAGAAAAGTCGTTGGTGCGAAGCCGAGGCTCGAACCCGGTATCGTTGGATCGTATATACTAGTATAAAGCTCTGCTCGGCTACCATCACTCAGGTTGGTGATGCTGGGTTTTGAGGATTTCACCACCGGTTGTCACCACCGTCTACTCATTTTCAATATTTTTTAGTTCATCCAAAGTTTGTCTGTAAGAGTTTGCTGGAAGCGATAAGACCGCCGATTGTGTTACCGCAATTTCTATGTTTTAGGATATATTATGTACTGTGTACGATTTACTTTAAATTGGTATGCAATAAAGAGTTATCTATATGTCTATCTATCTTTTGCAAAAAACATTTCAATAATAACATGTTATTTATTATTACAATCACGCTTTTATTAGGTGTAGTATATTTTCTCAGAAGCTTAACCAAACCCATATATATTCTGTGACTGAACTCAACAACTGCACCGATAATAGTCTATGATTCAGATCACTCTTTGAGATGACGTGATACCTACTACTTCTACTGGTAGGTATTATATCAATGTTTGGCTAGATATAGTTACTCGGTCAAGTCAGAAATAGAGCATGTATAAGATTTAAAAGATGAGTGAGCTGCGATTCCGGTATAATAATTCTGCAAGATTGTGTGTGTCGGTGATGGTACACTTGACAACAGTCGCTACTGTCCAAGATAAATGCCATGTCTTACTCGACAATAATTAAGCCAGTCAATAGGTATTTTTGCCCTACAAGGTAAAGTAGTTTTTTATTAAAAAAAACTGTTTATTAAAAGATTGTGTGTGTCGGTGATGGTACACTTGACAACAGTCTCTCCTGTCCATCCATGTCCAAGTCATCGAGGAGTCCGGTGCTTTAGCCGCCATTTTGAAATGAATGTGGCAAAATTTGTTTTTCTTTTAATAATTCCTCAACAGTTGACTTTATGATAAAAAAAACTATAAGAAGCATAAAGAAGATAATATTTTAACTTTTTTGTCTACATATTTATTCTGTATGTCTTATAGTTCCAAGCACATTACAATTACGATATTCTAAAAACATCATTATTGGAAGCTAAGTCATCAGTATGTTATGTGCTGTTGGTGTATAACTGGCCTCTAACCTCTACAGCGGCACCGGACGGTGGGGCGGGCGCCAAAGCGCTTGCTCAAGGGTTTTGGCCACTTGCTCAAGGGCACCCAGGGGGTACGAACCTCGAATGGACAGTTGCCATTGATTACGGGGAGTATCGAACTAAACACCCCTGGATATCTACTGTTAGGTAGTGATCGAGGGGGCCCTCATGAAATGGCTGGAGCCCTTTAAACTGACCACCGATTCGGAATACACCTTCGAGAAGAATCGGCAAGAAACTCGAAGGCGAATAAAGTCGACATTAATTACGGGACCTTCGACCTCGCCGGTAAGGTCTGTGTCTAATTGTGTTGAAAGATGGTGAAGATGGATTGGTCGAATCTATCGCTGCCTGCACTGCGGCAGCGATTTCATCATCCGGATCGCTCAAGATGTCTCTAGGGCGTCTACGGAGGGGTCGTGCGTCTGTTGTCGCGTCTGTCGAGAGTCAGAGGCTTGAACTACTAGAGGGTTAGGGTGATGGGATGCCGCGTCAAAGTAGCGGCGAGAGGCATTTTTCATGTATTGAACTATCGAGGGAAGCTCGAGATCGCTGTGCTGGTCTCTGATACCAGGGGGCATCTACTGCAAAGCGAATGAATTAATTTTGTAAAGTCTGAAGTTTCTCTAGGGAAATGCGGGAGGCGTGAGCAAATATTACGGACGAGTATGTCATTGTCAGTCGGTCGCAGCCAAAACTCCTCGTGCACTGCAGTGCAACTATATATAGATTCCACTGTTCGTAGTTATTTAATTAAAAATATTTATATTCATATGGATCCTGGACTCATGAAAATCAATGGCAAAGTATTTTATTATACATCTGCTGTGCCCGCAGTTTTGCCCGCGTGGTCATTTCTCTTGGTTAAAAGTATTTTCAGGACCTAAATAGCAATTTACCAAATTAGAATACAATTTATTCAGACATCAAATAGTTTTAATCGATTACTCGGCTTCTACTAGTCGGATTCAGATACCAAGATACAAAGTGCACCAGATTTTAAGTCAAGACATAAGCCATACAATATCAAAAACCACATTTCAATCGGTCCAGTAGTTTTTACGTGATGCGCGAACAAACATCCAGATAGACACGATATTTTTATATGATAAATTTTTGTTTAGTAGCTCGTTTTAGGTTACCGACATATTTTATTTAATTATCTTCTTAACATAATATACAAGTATTTTGCTAGGAGAAAAAAATGAACTTACAATCTTTTAAATGGACCAAATAAATAAATCAGTCGAGGGGAAATGTGTTGAAACTGTTATCATTTATTTGCTTAGGTTTGAGGTCTTTTTAAAACAACTAGGACGATAAATATCACACGCTTGGAATTAGGGCTTCCAATATGAGAAGGAAGCCAACAGAAGAATTCAGCTGTGTTGGGCAGCATTCGGCAAGCTTCGTCAGGCCTTCTCGTCGTCTATACCACAGTGCCTCAAGACAAAAAGTCTTCAATCAGTGCGTCCTACACATCATGACCTACGGGGCCGAAACGTGGACACTCACGGTCAAACTAGTCCACAAATTTAAGGTCGCTCAGAGCTATGCTTAGTTTATCTGAAAGACAAGATTCGTAATGAAGATATCCGACGGAGAACCAAGGTAACCGACATAGCTCAAAGGATAAGCAAGCTGAATTGGCAGTGGGCTGGTCATATTTCCCGACGAACCGATAACCGTTGGGGTAGACGAGTTCTCGAGTGGTCGGTTGCGGCGATGACCGTAGCCCGAGCCATTGCTCTGGGCACAGAATAAATATTAGTACTCTGGGGTAGATTGAAAATCCCCCTTTTGCCGTATATTAATTAATGTTATGTTAATTTATTTTATTTCGTATTAAGTTAGTTTGTTTTATTATGTGTTAAGTATATTGGCAATAAATATTTATCATATCATATATATTGTTTAGGCAAACGTAGTGTAGGACGCCCTGTGGTCAGGTGGAGAAACCTGCGAAAAGCGGTTGGTTGGCAGAAAATGGATGAGAAGAGCTGAAGACCGAGCTCATTGGCGTGCAGAGACTACGTTCAGCAGTGGACAGATATAGGCTTATGATGATGATGATGATGATGATGATGATGATGAAATAAATCAGGTACTTAAATTAAGTTAGTTTGAAAAAAAAAATAGGAAATAACTAGCTTAAAAGCTAAAAAAACAAGCCTGCCCTACCAAACAAGGACTTATGCCAATAAATTAGGTACTTAGGTATGTAGTGTTGGAATGTGCTTATCAAGCCCTTTAATATTTTGATACCCATATTGTAAAATTCGAAGAAAAAATATTTTTTTCGCATATTATCGAAAATGGAAAAACCTATGTTACTCGGGGGGATATAAGGATTCTAACGATACCCCATACGTCTAAATCTGTTCAGGCATTTAGAAGTTATGGTGGAATAAATAAACGCACATACAAACATAGATATGAACACTCGTGAATCCGAATAAAAACATTACACTCCTTATTTTGCGCAGTCGTGTAAATATGTGCTAATCCGCAAGCAGCACGCGTTCACGAGTATGACATGTATGTGTACCCTTATATCACTGTCATCACAGATTAACAGAAACTGACACATCGCTATTTGGAATTCAATCTTTCCTTGTAGGGTGTGCGCCTCGTTAATTGGCAGCAATCGCATTCCGACCGTCAGCTCGTCGAAAACGTATCGAGCAACGACCTTATATCTCGATGCTCGTGAAATTGGCACTTCTTCGTTCGTTTCTGGACTCTCCTTGGCCCACAATGTCGTCCGCTCCACCACATACGCCGTATTTTTACAACACGTGTTGCTCATTAGCCGATACTCTTTAATTACCAGGTTCACCGACCTGATGGTATATTGCCGGAAAAAACTTCTGTGAACTAAATAGGAAGTGTGACTTTTGGCACAGTTAGCGAGAAACTTTGCCAAAGATGTCGCGACGTGGGTACATATAACAACCCCGTACAACAATAAGCGAACAAAGGTCACTATGGAAGTAATAAAACTACTGTTTAGAGTAAAACATTAGCAAAAAATATTCAGCAAACGAGTCTCCGCTCCGACGACGGTTGCCGGCGCTTGGAGGTAGTTTGATGTAATTTCAAATCTTGTTGCAAGAGGTAATACTTACCTAGTTCTGTTTCGTATTACTTTTTGTTAAAATACCGCCAAAGGAGTTATTAAAGTCGACGTGGAACAGAACATTGCGGAGCGATTACAGAAAATGTCGGTCGGTAAAAAATAAATTTCTAGGGACGAGGTGAAACTCAACGAGCTTCCTTTTGAATGTTATTGTGACTGGTGCGACGAACGCTTTTTTTAAACGAGAAGCTGAAGTGGAACCTGATTAAATACAAAGACTTTACTCGTAGTTTACTTCATAGTTAGCTGTTAGGTACAAATCTGTAGCAAAGCCGAGAACAAATTACGAAGGATTTAAGTGTGGGCGTTGTGACAACTCATTAAAACGATGTCATTTCTTTTGTGCCTCCATCCTCATTTTTCACGCTTTTGTGTAATAATTTCATATCACTATTCACGGTAAGAAAATAAAAAGTATCTAGGTACTTTGCTACGAGAAGAAGTCTAAGGGTTTTCACTATCAAAAATGTACACTTACTTACCTAAAATCACAGACTATAAGTACTATTTATGTGTAAAACGACTGACACAGCGACTAGTAAATTATGTAGGTGCTACTTATCTAGGTAGTGTTTTTGACGAACTATAATGCCGCCGCCCGTGCTTGACCCATAATTATATGTAGTGGATTTTGGTCTTCAACCTTCAAGATCGATGTAAGGTAGTATTATTCAAATGTTTACAAAAGTAGCCTTAGTAAAAAGTAGTTGAAGCAGTTCTGTCACCTAACCCAGCCATTTTGTCGACAAGAGACCCAGCCTAGTCAACCAACGGGCGCGGGTTCGAGTCCCGCTAGATGCAATCATTTTTGTGATGAGCAGAAATGTTTGCTTACGAGCCATGGATGTAATATTCATATTACCCATAGTAATTTGGTGTGAATTGTCCCGAATATATTTATTTTATTTATTTATTATTTAAATTACCCAAGGCAAATGGGATTGAAAACTGATTGGACTGCTTTTCTTTCAAAATCAGCTATTACCAATTTAAATACAAATCAAAACAGGAAAGCAACCATCAACATTATGCCCCCGCAATCGGTTAAGCAGAGTAGATAGATAGGTATCTCAAATTCACTAGTCTGCAATGCTGACTGCACTGCTCCGTAATTGCTGATTATTTTAGCTATTACAGAATAAGTACAAGAATTGGACAAACCACAATTGCCATTACAGGCTTAGGGATACCTGGCCACAGTGTATACACACACCCATTACCAGTTGGCAGTGCACCTGACGTGTCCAGCAGTCGGCAAGTCCCTGTTGAAATGCAATGAGATAAGCCAGATAAGTACCAACATCTTGGTCACGCGTCGCACCGATCATACACTCAGATGATAGAGTTTTAGAAAATCGTTACGGTCACAATGTGGCAACACTTAATACTTTTGCTGCTTGAGCTGCTCTGCCAAAGTAGATTCTCGAATGAATTCATCGACAAAATACTATTTACCTACTCGTACCTTACCTCCCCAGAGCCGTCAGCATTCCGCCACAAATGACCGTGGCACTAGAAGTAGCACCCACACAAAGCCACTAGATTACACATAATTGTTAGGAAATAAATCATTAGCGCCAGGCATTACCGTTTCTTGCTTAGAACGCAATTCATTGTCATGATGTAAAAACGCAGCTAGCCGCTGTTGCCGTGAACATCTTAGGAAAAACGTGGACGGTTTTTGTATTAACTAAGTAGGTTTATATAGTTGTTGGTTCAAAATCAATAGATAAAACTATTGGTCACAGATTCAAGACATTGAATTAAGATCTTTACGCATCTTTGAGAGAAGGCCTACCAACAGTAAGATCATAATAAATTATTTGTAGTTACAGGATTTAAGCTGATAAATAAACAGTCCGATTAGACTCATAGTCTTATTTTTAGCAGTGGCACAATGTGTGTTGTTTAAAACTATTCTGACAAGAATAGTGTTTATTTATCAGCTTAAATCCTGTAACTACAAATAATTTATTATGATGTTACTGTTGGTAGGCCTTCTCTCAAAGATGCGTAAAGATCTTAATCCGTAGCTCAGGACCCTAAAGGGTGGGTATTATATGTTTCGACCCTGGTTTTTGCGTTACCGCACTCAATGTTTAGCGTACAAGTTCAAAATTAATAAAATACCGTAAGTTTTGTGAACTTTCGTGGTAATCCCAGTACGCTATCTGTCTGATAACACCTCATATTACTTTACCCACATCACGGGCGGAGATATTGGTAGCTTCTATAAATATTTGCATGCTCGCCGTTATGGTAACCACATGTTTACCGAGAATCAGCAGCAAATATAAATAAACTAATTATTATAGTATACTGTGATACTATCACAGTATACTATACTGTGATACTATCACAGTATACTATAATACTATAATAATTAGTTTCTTCTTAATAAACTTTTTCATAAAAAGTACTAATACATGCAATGCTATTAAAGCAACATTTTCAGGAAGGTAATTGGAATATTTATGCGTAGGGTACGTGAAAACATAGGAAGGGAATCATCACGAACTGACTCTACATTCACCTATTTACCATCACAATTTGTAGAGACAATTAACAAGAAGAAAATGAAGTAAAATACAGAAAAGTTTAATGTAATAATGACTGTCATGTCTCATGCGCTTACCTCCTCCTCTTAAATTTTAATCGTTTCGGTGGTGGGTTCGATTCCCGCAAGGTGCAATCATTTGTGTGATGACCAGAAATGATTGTTTCCGAGTTATGGATGTAATATTCGTATCTATGTATGTTTATCCGTTGTCTAGTGCCCATAGTACCTACAGGGTATCCTAGTTTGAGGCTAGATAATTGTTGTGAATTGTCCCGAATATACTTACATTTATTCATTCTTAAAAATGATAATTAACTACTTTTCATCTTCTTCTGTTTTGTATAGGTATATTTTATATGCAGTAGGTACATCGTTTGGCGGTATAGCAACTATAACGTCGACAAAGCAAACCACAGAACATATCAGGCAAACAGTACCATCTAACTCTCTTATTAACTGACTGTCAAATAACGCAAAGCTCTGGTGGGCCAAGAGAATTTGTACCTGCTCTATAGATACGAGTATATTATTTTTTTAAATTCAAAAAGATAAACCATATCTATGGAGAAAATTCAGAAAAGGTAAGTACAGTGGCCCAATTCCATAACTTGGCTACAATCGGATTATCACTTTTTTCTTAGCAAATTCGACTCTATCAAGGCATTAGTGGCTGCGATACTGAGAATTCGATTGAAGACAAGTTATGGAATCGGGCTGCTGATCGTCAACTATAACTTGTCCCATTCATACAATGTTGGCACTACTGAAGTACAGACTATCAATGCAATGACAGTTGCTGCCATTACAGGTAAGTAAAATAGAGTTGCCAAATCTCGAAATCGATACGAAAGGTACCCCAATATATTATATTTGATTGGATGATGAAGATGATGATAAATAATTTGTTTATTTTTGTTTTTGGGCATAACCACAGAATAAATAATAGTACAAGTAAACACGGCATAACTAAAAAAACTAAGGGGACTAAAGTTAAACAAAAATAACCCATTCAAGTGTGGGTCACCAAACCTGACCTGACTGATATGATATTGCCTATCAGTTTCTACTCATTTATAAATGATATTAGGGATAGGATATATTGTTTACATTTTAAAAGCTTAGTTATTTTTCTATAATCTATCTCATCTACCTTAATTTTTGGGACGTCCTGTTGGGGAAAATCTGGCCACTACTCAGGGCTACCTATTCCTGAACTAAGGGACTTTCTATAGTGAACGGACTATAGAAACTATTTTGTAAAACTATCTATTTTGATAAATATACTTTTAAGAAATAAATGCTCATTACTTTTAAAAAATCATCTCATATGGTGACCGGTGGACGGGTGTCACAAAGTTGGTTGTTACCAATCAACGCTGAAACTGATGAACGCATTTTGATAGGTACTGAAATATCACATAAGACATCATCATATCACATCAGCATCATCATCATCATCCACGAGGTTCTACTAAAGAATGATGCTAATAAAATCAAATATAAACTCTATCGACACGTCATACGCCAACTTATTGCGGCGGAGCGCTTTCGCGCGCGCCGTCCGGTGACGCTGTAGAGGTCAGTTAAAGACCAACAGCAAACATCGACAATAAAAAAATTAAAAAAAAAACTTCCACCTACTAGAATTTATTCACTAGGCTGAAGTGACTTATTATGGCCGGTTCCTTCGAGCATATATGACGTATATGCTCGAAGGGCCGGTTCCTATATCTTAAAACGAACCGTTTTCGCTTACTGTCCGTCAGCTTTTTTTGTCGTACCAAAAACGACAAAAATCAACGACACGTTGGAAAAACGACTCGTTACATTTTTATAGGAACCCGGTGCTGACTCACGCAAACGGAGTCGTCAAGCTCGTGGAAAAGAATAACTATTTTATAAATCGTGGTATAACTTTACCAACACAATTCGCAGTGTTCCCTCGGGCTATATTTATAATGCGGGATAGATGCGATGCCATGGGGAGGGGACAGCGGGAGGAGAGGAAGCCACCGACCACGTGGTATAAATAGTCGCACGCGCATGTATGCGCACTCGAACCAAGCCAAATTGGGAAACGGGAATGGCCGACAGAATGGGTAGGATAGTAGATGGAACAGTTTACGGGTGTAATGATCGCTACACTTTCGCAGTGGGAAGTTGTACGGATGCAGACTCCTTCATCGAGTGTTGTAGCTTCAGCTAATTGTACGACGTGGCTATCGCACGTAGCTGCCAATAAAATTTACGATAAATTTATGATAAGCGCTTCAGGGTGCCAAACACTGTTTTCTAATACACATAGATATTTTATATTTGTAAGATTCAGACAGGGCAACTCGTCGTGACACAAAATTAGTTACCTATCAGTTATAAGCACTTTACCTATTTTTGTTAATTGTTATTATCTTAATGATTTTACGCAATAGTAAAGCTTTATGAAATATGTACTTTGCTTCACATTCATTATTATATCTACTATATCTAACCTTCCTGTACAATATTATCTCATGCTCATCGGTACGAATAATTTAGGTATTTTCTACTCATTAATAACATTGTAAACATAACATTTGAAATAGCTATGTAGGTATGATTTTTTATTATTAACAGAACAAAACAATGAAATAAAAATATATATGAAACAAATATATATATGTAGCTGCGCTCCGCGGTTTCACCCGCGTGCATGATGATGATATGAAATAGTACATTATGATACAAGTGTGCTATGTTAGTCATTACACTCTAGGCAGATTATTCGCGCGAGCCGTATCAATTTGCATTGAATGTAATAGTAGATTACTGCATCGAGCAGAAAGTGTCACGAGTGCAGCAAGCAGTCACTTGAGCGAGTGTCAGTAACCTACTATTACATTCAATGCGAATTGATACGGCGAGCGTGATAAGGGAGCCGAGAGTGTAATGATCAATGCACACGCGTTTCATACGACGTTTTTCAACACACTTGCGAGGAAAAAACAGACTTATATTTTTATTAACTTTTAATTATTGAAACAATTAGTGAAAGTACAATTCTAAAGTGATACCGAAGAGATTTGTTGACATTTCTCTCTAGATTTTGGTGGCAACAGGCTATCACTCGCGTTTCGTGCCTCGATTATTATTTTCGGCATGTTCAAATCTACGTATTGCTCTTCTTACCTACGTGAAGTCGACATTTTTGATAATAATTAACCATATGATGAAAATGTAGACAAATAATATAATAGACACTTGGTTATCGTGCCACTTGTGAGATAGAACGATAGGTGGGTGTGCTGCCATATCAAAACTTTTACCCTGATTTTAAGCAATCCCAGATTCAAGATTATATTATGGGCTATTGATGGGCTAAAGAGACATTACAGATTTAAGAAAAATTTAAAGTCTGTAAGAAAAATTGAGATTTTGAATAATTCTAGGTGTTGTACGATCTCGTTCCATAAAAAGATCGAATCTTTATGGTTCTAATATAGATAAGGGTAATAGAAACTTCAGAAAGATTTTTTACAATTGAAGGGTACAGGGGCAAAACAAGGAATGTCACAAAAACAAAATCTTGAGTAATTAGGTTTTTAAATTTTGCAAGTTAATAACTTTTAAGGAATGTCCAATACTACCGTAAAACAATCACTTATTTATTATTTTATATAATTATTTAGGAGTAATTAAATTATCATTTAAATAATTATTTGTTAAGTAATAATTAACATCAATATCAAATTAGTATTTAATTATTATAATTCAATCTTTTGTTGATTTTGATTTGCCTCTTTTATCATTAGGAGTGTTGCCCATAGCTATCAATGACTTTTGGAGATGCTCAAGTTTTTCTTTTGTGATACCTAATATAGATAAAAATGCCTTGTAGCAGATGGGTATTTATTTACTCTCAACATTTTCTTTAATTCTTACTTTTTATGTGAAATAGGATTGGTGAAAATCAGCATCGATTTCATTCATCCTGCTTCGTTTTCTTTATAAGGACTATGCATTTATCAAACCACATAAATATATGTTCAGTTCATCTGTGCACTTCATTAACTTCATATTATTACATTCTTAACAAGTTAATACGGTTCTTTTCGCTTTTTCGTAACTTCCATAATATTAGGATTATTTTCTACGTCACATTCATTTATTTTCAAATAGTACTTAGCCAAAAAGACTCAATCCATTTAACAGTTCATAACAAACAAAAACCTCAATATCTTTGACAAATTGACAATGACACTTAGGACATTCTTTGTTACGTTCCTTTACACCATGGACCTTCCTAGTTTTGTGCTTGTATATGGATATAAAGAATTGATAAAATACCGGACTATGATTGTTTTAACACTTTTTACTCAATGTGGTATAGAAATAGGCGGGAAAATCTAAATGCTGCCGTATTTAACTCATTTTGTTTTTATGTGACATTCCTTGTTTTGCTCCTGTACCCTTCAATTTCTACAAACATTTTGTATTGAACATGCTTACAGTATAATAATATACTATTGTCATCCATAGCCAGTCGTTGTGCCAGTCCATAGTTGTCGTGAGCCATCCTGCGCGTAAAATTAATAGATTAATTATGGTGTATTTTGCTTGAAAAATTGTACATACATACTGGTGACATGCAACATTATGGTGACCATGGTCTAAAATAGTGCGTGTCAACATAAGAACGCGGCGTCGCGTCGCGGCGAAAACTTTGCAAAAATACGCCCATAACATAGAAGAACTACCCATAGAAGGTGTGTTTCCAAACAACGCCTACTCAAAACGTAAGCTACAAATTCGCTATGTGTTCTGTATTTACTTGCCTGGTCGCGCACACAGACGCAAAAATAATGTGGCCATTTAAATACGCCCATACCGTATTTAATCGTACCTAATTATGTACTTATAAAAAAAACTAGCGGTATTTATAAAATCTTATTCAAAAGTCGTTTACTTCTGTACGAACGGTTCGGATACGCAGTGAGAAGCAGGTAGCGTAAAAAATCGTGGTTTCATCATCATTAGATACAATTGACATACTTGTAACCTCTCAATAAAGCGTGCGGTCAGATAACGAATGGTGTCGCATATAATTGTGTGGAATAAAGAAACTCACCCACATAAAAACATACATATTTTATAACTTGCTTTGCCCACGTGGTCATTTCATTTCAAAGTAGCGCATAGATGTTATTCCAGGACCAAATGTACCTATAAAGTACAAAATACTACATTTCTTCAAAATTCGTTCAGTCGTCAAATAGTTTTAACGATTGCTCGGCATCTTATTTATATGGGATTAAAATACCAAGTACCCCAGTTTTAAGTCAAACCTTAAGCTATTCAACAGTGAAAACCGCATCGCAATCAGTCCTGTAGTTTCTACGTGATGCTTGAACAAGCATACAAACTAACAAACAGAAAGGCACGATTTAAAAAGTATTCATGTTCAGTAGCTTATTTTAAGTACCCTAGACCATTTTTTTAATTACCATTTTTTAGATCCATTTTTTATTATTGCTTTATTATAAGTACTTTCTGTGCCCGCGGCTTTGCCCGCGTGGTCATTTATTTTAATAGTAGCCCATACGTGTTATTCCAGGACCAAAAGCACCTATAAAGTGCAATAAACTAAATTTCTTCAAAATTCGTTCAGCCGTCAAATAGTTTTGTTCGTGTTTCTTTTAATTAAATTTCAACCCCTATCCTGCGGGACTCCTTTAATTTTTCGGGATAAAAAGCATCCTATGTCATACCTCGTAGTACGAACTCAAATCATGCCAAGTTAACCAAGTTTCATTTGAATTCATTAAGTAGATTCGGCGTGATGCGCGGCCAAGATACAGACAGACAGACAGACAAAAGTGAAAAAAAAAACAGTTTTGGCTTCAGTATCGAACTTAGAACAGCCTTCAATATTTTTTTACTATATATCTTCATTATACAGAATTGGCCCTGTTACAGTTTTATTAAAGTATACATGAGCCCTGAAAACATAATACTCTTTTTTTGTACAGAAGTTTAGTAAAAAAAAACAAAACAATATCATACCTAAGCAACGTACAAATAAAACTGGTATAAAGCTGGCAACACTCTGCCCGATCTAAGAGGGAGTAATTTGTTTTCACAATTTTTGGTATTTTAGTCGATTTATGCAAGAAAATTAATGGTTTATTTGTGGAATGTCACACCTGAACTCATAAGCTGCTATTCTATTTTATTTCACCGCGAAAATTGTCATTTTAAATTTAAAAAATGGGAGCTTTTATCTCTATCACCTGACTCAGAGCACTGACCGCGCGAGCGACGTACGGTGCCATATATGGCACCAATTGAACGGCTTAAATTTCGCCAATGTACTTTGCTTCTATGGGTAGTTCTTCTATGGCCCACAATGAAAATCATTAATTCCCGACCGACCAGCTCTCTTCATGTCTAACTGCAATAAGTTAGACAGGAATATAGCTGATCGGTCTCTTTGATAGTGATCAGTTTTTCTTTCTACTATGTTTATTTCAGTCACACTTTGAATTTCTGCAATCATTTTGTACTCAAATGTATGGGAATAACCTTTCAATATTATTGAATTTTTTTAGTACCTACAAAACAAATATTAATCTCATATAGACTTTGGTCCATAAAAGGAAAAGGGACGCTAACTTTTTGTTAATATTACCATTTTTCTTTCACACTGTCTTTTTCCGAAATCTTTAAATTTTAATCAAACTGTCTCCGAAATCCACGGAAGGTCTTCTCACACAGTTTGTTTGTTTATCGTATGAGGTAATGCTGGGCCACTGGTGTCAAAGTTTATCAGGCCGCCAGAGGGCCTATGACAAGGCTCAAACAGCTTTTATGTATGTAGCTCTAATGGTTACGGCATTTAAGTAGTTCTAGGTGGCCTTGCTCTCTCGAATAAACTTTCTATTCTGTATAAATATTAACAATATCGTGCGATATTACATTATATTGAATTTACTATCGATGCAAATGAGAACTAATGCAATTAAATCATTTTATTAAAAAAAAAAGTTTGGGAACAGAATACTAAAAGGGTCATCAAAAGGAACATTCCTCTCGAATGCAGGCAACACACCAAGGTGAATAATTTTCTCACAAACTATGGTTTGGTTATGGTTTGTATTTAGCACAGAGGTGTGCTGACCTTGAAAAAACCGGCACGCGACCTGCAACAAAATATCATATCGTTCAACAAAAGATCATTTCTTCACAGACCTATGGATAAGTTCTTCTCTGTCTTGTATGAGTTCAATGGAAGCTATCTAGTTGTCTATTGGTTTCTCTGTCTACGGACGGAAACGTTAACAAATATCTATGGAAAATGGCGCGCGCTTGTGTAAATAAAGGCACTGGCAAAAACGCTATACAGCCTATATAAAAATATAATAAACACAAAATAATGTTTTGAATACGCAAATTAACATAAATTATGTAGGTAGGACCAAATACATATTTTGATGAAATTATGATAATATTGATGATTGATTTATCATATAATGTAACCTAAAATAGTTTATTTATTCGCACAAAAATTCATTATCTAGTGGGTGAAGCCAGTGGGTGGACGGGCCATTGCCCATTATTTTTAGACATAAAACGTTTTGGGGAGATTGAAAAAAATTGTTAAGTAAAAAGACCTAGTGTGGTAATATAAAATAAAAAGCACTAGTGTGTAATAAGCTGAATTTTGAACCTAAATACGTCGCCATAAGAGTCACTTTACGAGCAAGTGTTTTGAAAAGTATCTTAGGTGTTATTCCAGGACGTAAAGTATCTTCATACCAAATTTCATCAAAATCCGTTGAGCCGTTTCAGTATGAAGACTGGACGTACATTCACACACTCGCTTACAAACTTTATAATACTAATGTGATTAGTAGGATAACCTAATTAATCTTAAACGAAATAATAAAGCGTTCGCTCCTTAAATGCTGGCAGCCATGCCAAGTTGCCAATGTATGTTTAGTTGGCAATGCTTAGAATAGAATTTAATTTAGAGAATGGATATTACACACATAAAGGTGGCCATCCACCGCCATCCCAAGTTGCTTATAAACTCACTCGTAGTCTCGTAGTAATAACTCCACAGCCTCGAGACTGAGACTATAGAGACGACCGCGTCTCTCGTTTTTAGGGTCCCGTGTTCCGACAAGCAAACCCTCAAAGTTTCTGCCTGCATGTCCGTCTGTCTGTCTGTCTGTCTGTCTGTCTATGTCACAGCTGTTTTATTCAGACTATAGAGTGTAACAACAACACAACCAGGTGGTGGGATGTGGTGTTAATGGTAACACTACAATACTATTATTTATTCTGTGCGTTGATTTGATTTTTGGCACATGTCTAAGTACATAGGCACATAGATATTTACCAACCCCTACATAGGTGGTTAAAAATCATTTTTTGAGTGTCATACATAAAAAGTATTGTAGAATAAAAAACATAATAGGTACTACCCTGGTATCCCTGAAAGTAGTCTATGATTTTACCACCCTTTGTTTAAAAGTGTATTTATCCTCTCGTAATTCAAAAGCCCAATAACAATCAGGGTATCCCTGTCGAGAAGTTTCTGTTGCAGTTCAGTACTTAAAGTTTTCAAAATAGGCCGATGGGTGTCAACCCTAATGACTAGGTCTCATTTCGATGCCATAAAACTTGGGGACGCTAGGAACTTTATAGCTCGTGGCAGGTTTAATACCTTTCTGTTACATTATTCCTTTTACGATGGAAGGCTTCGGCTCTTTCATCAAGTTATGGACTCTTTTAATACTCATTTCATTCCATAATTTCGAGCCCCAAAGACTGAACGATCGGCTGATAGTTTAATCTGACAGAGTGATACGAAAATACCATAGAAAAACAAGTAAGCGTAATTCAAAATCTTTGGAAAATACATAAAAGTATTTCAGCAATACCAGCAATTGACATTTAAAATATATCTTGAATTGTTGGTCGGATTAGTATATCGCCTATCGCAACACTCTAATGCTAATATCGCACTCGAGCCGCAAGAACTTTCGTCTGTAGTCTGATTATTTATTCTGTGATTAGGTAGGTATAACAAATGGGTATCTAAATGTCCGAGTTTTCTCGCCTTGTTTTCAGAATTTTCTCAAAAATGAGACCTCGACAGACACATTTCTAGATGGAAATAGTCTGGAACCCCATCCCCGTACTTTGCAGTAAGGCCCCTTAAAAGGTAAAAACCATTAAGGCCTTTTTGTGAACGCAGTTTTTTTTTGCCCACACCATTACAAAATTTGTCCTTCCAATTGTACCTATGAAGTTAAATAATTAGTTATGTTAGCTACTTTGAATAACAAATGCTATCAAAACCACCTCCAATTCAATGTTATTGTTACCCAAAGTAAACCCCCAAAGTTCAACACAAACAGTAATTGTGAGTTAGAACCTCATTAGCATTTAGAAAAGCTTTATTGCAAAGTTGAGCTTAGGTTGAAAATTATCTAAAACTTTTCTTGCTTTAAGTCAAAAAACTAGATACGCCACGCTATAATATCAAGTACACTAAAACTGGACTAGATACAACTACAGGCAAACACACCCACACAACTACATGTCTCGTGCTACATGTGCATCAACATAACATACGCCGCAGACTGTACCGCGGATGAGTGTCACTGTTGAGGTAGCATGTGCTATACAAATGCCGTTTCGATTATGAACAAGGCTAAGGAAGACCAATTGTGAACGTTGTTGTTAGATTACTACTTATTGTAAATATAGAAATGTATAAAAATAATACTTGGTACATGTAAATGTTATGTATCCAGTTTTCAGAACGAGGTATTCGTTCTGAAACGAAGTATTGACTACTTTAAAGAAAAGTAAAGTACCACGTGTAAACTTACGATGTATGTCATCCATCACTATGAAAGATCTGTATTATTATGCCATAATTAGTATAATGTATTCCAATACAACTATCAGACATGACTAATGTAATTAATAAAGTAAATGGTAGATATTCGTTGATCTGTTTTCAAACGACTCAAATAGCTCGGACGATGACGGTAGTCTTCGTCTCGGATGACTTCTGACAGCGTCGGATGTTCGGAAATGTTATATAAAGGCTCTCTCGACTTGGCAATGTTTACCCCGCTCCGTAGTGTTAGCGTTATTTAACGCTGACGACCTAAGTGGGTAGGGCGGGCCTAAGTAAGGTGGGGCGGGTGCAAAAGCGCTCCGCCGCAATGCGTGACGCAGAAGGCGCACGCCAAAGTTAAGTTTTTTGCCACTTGCTCAAGGGCACCCAGGGGGTACGAACCTCGGCTTGGACAGTTGCCATTGATTACTTGGGGAGTATCGAACTAAACACCCCTCGATCTCTACTGTTAGGTAGTGATCGAGGGGGCCCTCATGAAATGGCTGGAGCCCTTTAAATGTATTGCATAACTGACCACCGATTCGGAATACACCTTCGAGAAGAATCGGCAAGAAACTCGAAGGCGAATAAAGTCGACATTAATTACGGGACCTTCGACCTCGCATCCGGCGAGGTCGGTGTCTGTGTCTAATTGTGTTGAAAGATGGTGAAGATGATGGAGTGGGCGAATCAATCGCTGCCTGCACTGCGGCAGCGATTTCATCGTCCGGATCGCTCAAGATGTCTCTAGGGCGTCTACGAAGGGGCCGTGCGTCTGTTGTCGCGTCTGTCGTGTAGTCAGAGGCCTGAACTACTAGAGGGTTGGGGTGATGGAATGCCGCGTCAAAGTAGCGGCGAGAGGCATTTTTCATATATTGAACTATCGAGGGAAGCTCGAGATCACTGTGCAGGTCGATGTTCCTCTGATACCAGGGGGCTCTAATGCACCGCGAACGAATTTATTTTGTAAAATCTGAAGTTTCTCTAGGGAAATGCGGGAGGCGTGAGCAAATACTACGGACGAGTATGTCATTGTCGGTCGGACGCAGGTTTTGTAGAGTGTTTAGTTCGATACTCCCCAAGTAATCAATGGCAACTGTCCAAGCCGAGGTTCGTACCCCCTGGGTGCCCTTGAGCAAGTGGCCAAAAACTTAACTTTGGCGTGCGCCTTCTGCGTCACGCATTGCGGCGGAGCGCTTTTGCGCCCGCCCCACCGTCCGGTGACGCTGTAGAGGTCAGTTATACACCAACAGCACATATCCTTTGTAAAAAAAAAATAAAAAAATTGCCAATGTTTAATGTTCTTGTGGCCGCCGCACCGAGAGGACCTTGGCAAGTTAAGTGCTTTTCTTTTACACTGTTATGCTGCTTATTTGTAACCGTGTAATTATTACTGTGTATTTTTTATTGTGTATCACTTCATTGTGGGGTGATGAAATAATCTATAAGATTATAGTTAACGGGATTATCATCCATTTGATTGTGTTTAAATGCTGTTTCCGAAGTTATTATGCCTAGTGTAACTAAGGCAAATATAAATGTTTGTTTGTGACCAATTATCACATTTAAATTGTTAATAACTATGTATCTAAAAAGTTATTGGTTTAATAATATTACAAAACATATTCGCCATGTGGTGTCTTGCCAGTTTCTTTCTATAGTGGTGTATTCCGAATCCGGTGTTAAAATGAGCAAACAATATACAGAATGGCAAACCTATTTCCTTGTTTTTATTAAATATTCCTTAAGTTATTTATTCTGTAGCTGTAGCTACTAGGTACTATAGATACCAACAATAGTATATAGTAACTTGCTTTTAATACTAGGTGCAGATAAGTTTTATCTCCTACTCGACAAACCTGACCAACTGAAGGCTAGCATTACAAAACTTAGGTTTTGATAATCTTACAGTACGTATAATTATCATAGATATGTTCATAAATCTCACGCGGTCCACGCCTGAGGAGCTGGTATCTCATCTGCCCACTTTTAATTAAGTAGATCTAGGTATGGTTTAAAATTTATCTTCTTTTTTTTTTGAGGTGTATTCTTTTATTTCGATGTTTGAACTATCGTGAAACATCGTGCGCGGTGAAAGAAATGCGCAAAACGTTTGGAAAATTATAGGATTATAGGCGACACATGGATTTAAATAAAAGTCTTTCGACTAGATCTATGAATAAATATCTATTTATTTTACCGCCACTTGAGGAGGCTCGGCAAACTTTATAAGCAGATAATTATCATCGTCTGCGGAAATGTAGCCGCCTGCAACACAATTATTATGTATGGTGCCCGGAGCCTTGTACTATTATTTATTCTGTGCCGCGGCTTTAATATCTGAAGGTGTTCTGCGTTCACAAAAAGGCCCTAGTCATTTCATTTAAATCTAGCCCAACTAGCCCATAGGTACGTGTTATTCCAGAACTAAAAGTACCTATAAAGTACAATTATACTACATTTTTTCAATATTCGTTCAGCTGTCAAATCGATTGCTCGGCATCTAACCATCGGATTAAGATATTGCTCGGCAGACTCCGAGCAATCGATGAAAACTACTCTGAAAACTAATCGATGGTAAGATAAACATCGGATTAAGATATCAAGCACCCCAGTTTTTAAGTCAAACCCTGAACTATTCAACGGTGAAAACCGCATCGCAATCGGCTGTTTTTACGTGATACCCGAACAAACACACAGATAGACACGATTTAAAAAAAGTTATATTCTTGTTCAGTAGCTAATACCATACTTTTTTTTAAATTGTCTTCTTTTTATACACTTTTTCATATTTATTGATTTATTATAAGTATAAATAGATAGATAGATAGATAGATAGATAGAAGAGTGTAGGTACTCGTAGCCCTCGTAGGTCTCTGACATCCGCATTTATTGACTTTTCGCATTTATTGCGTTATTATAAGTTTAGATAGATAGATAGAAGATAGAGTGTAGGTACTCGTAGCCCTCGTAGGTCTCTGACTTCCCTAAAATGTTACTCAGAGAGATTTTTACTTTTTCGTATTTATTGCATTATTATAAGTATAGATAGATAGATAGAAGATAGAGTGTAGGTACTCGTAGCCCTCGTAGGTCTCTGACTTCCGTACAATGTTACTCAGAGAGATTTTTACTTTTTCGTATTTATTGCGTTATTATAAGTATAGACAGATAGATAGAAGATAGAGTGTAGGTACTCGTAGCCCTCGTAGGTCTCTGACTTCTGTAAAATGTTACTCAGAGAGATTTTTACTTTTTCGTATTTATTGCGTTATTATAAGTATAGCTAGATAGATAGAAGATAGAGTGTAGGTACTCGTAGCCCTCGTAGGTCTGACTTCCGTACAATGTTACTCAGAGAGATTTTTACTTTTTCGTATTTATTGCGTTATTATAAGTATAGACAGATAGATAGAAGATAGAGTGTAGGTACTCGTAGCCCTCGTAGGTCTCTGACTTCCGTAAAATGTTACTCAGAGAGATTTTTACTTTTTCGTATTTATTGCGTTATTATAAGTGTAGATAGATAGATAGAAGATAGTGTAGGTACCCGTAGCCCTCGTAGGTCTCTGACTTCCGTACAATGTTACTCAGAGAGATTTTTACTTTTTCGTATTTATTGCGTTATTATAAGTATAGACAGATAGATAGAAGATAGAGTGTAGGTACTCGTAGCCCTCGTAGGTCTCTGACTTCCGTAAAATGTTACTCAGAGAGATTTTTACTTTTTCGTATTTATTGCGTTATTATAAGTGTAGATAGATAGATAGAAGATAGTGTAGGTACTCGTAGCCCTCGTAGGTCTCTGACTTCCGTACAATGTTACTCAGAGAGATTTTTACTTTTTCGTATTTATTGCGTTATTATAAGTATAGACAGATAGATAGAAGATAGAGTGTAGGTACTCGTAGCCCTCGTAGGTCTCTGACTTCCGTAAAATGTTACTCAGAGAGATTTTTACTTTTTCGTATTTATTGCGTTATTATAAGTGTAGATAGATAAATAGAAGATAGTGTAGGTACTCGTAGCCCTCGTAGGTCTCTGACTTCCGTACAATGTTACTCAGAGAGATTTTTACTTTTTCGTATTTATTGCGTTATTATAAGTATAGACAGATAGATAGAAGATAGAGTGTAGGTACTCGTAGCCCTCGTAGGTCTCTGACTTCCGTAAAATGTTACTCAGAGAGATTTTTACTTTTTCGTATTTATTGCGTTATTATAAGTGTAGATAGATAGATAGAAGATAGTGTAGGTACTCGTAGCTCTCGTAGGTCTCTCACTTCCGTACAATGTTACTCAGAGAGATTTTTACTTTTTCGTATTTATTGCGTTATTATAAGTATAGACAGATAGATAGAAGATAGAGTGTAGGTACTCGTAGCCCTCGTAGGTCTCTGACTTCCGTAAAATGTTACTCAGAGAGATTTTTACTTTTTCGTATTTATTGCGTTATTATAAGTGTAGATAGATAGATAGAAGATAGTGTAGGTACTCGTAGCCCTCGTAGGTCTCTGACTTCCGTACAATGTTACTCAGAGAGATTTTTACTTTTTCGTATTTATTGCGTTATTATAAGTATAGACAGATAGATAGAAGATAGAGTGTAGGTACTCGTAGCCCTCGTAGGTCTCTGACTTCCGTAAAATGTTACTCAGAGAGATTTTTACTTTTTCGTATTTATTGCGTTATTATAAGTGTAGATAAATAGATAGAAGATAGTGTAGGTACTCGTAGCCCTCGTAGGTCTCTGACTTCCGTACAATGTTACTCAGAGAGATTTTTACTTTTTCGTATTTATTGCGTTATTATAAGTATAGACAGATAGATAGAAGATAGAGTGTAGGTACTCGTAGCCCTCGTAGGTCTCTGACTTCCGTAAAATGTTACTCAGAGAGATTTTTACTTTTTCGTATTTATTGCGTTATTATAAGTGTAGATAGATAGATAGAAGATAGTGTAGGTACTCGTAGCCCTCGTAGGTCTCTGACTTCCGTACAATGTTACTCAGAGAGATTTTTACTTTTTCGTATTTATTGCGTTATTATAAGTGTAGATAGATAGATAGAAGATAGTGTAGGTACTCGTAGCCCTCGTAGGTCTCTGACTTCCGTACAATGTTACTCAGAGAGATTTTTACTTTTTCGTATTTATTGCGTTATTATAAGTATAGACAGATAGATAGAAGATAGAGTGTAGGTACTCGTAGCCCTCGTAGGTCTCTGACTTCCGTACAATGTTACTCAGAGAGATTTTTACTTTTTCGTATTTATTGCGTTATTATAAGTGTAGATAGATAGATAGAAGATAGAGTATAGGTACTCGTAGCCCTCGTAGGTCTCTGAATTCCGTAAAATGTTACTCAGAGAGATTTTTCTCAGGTCATAAAATATAAATGAAGTAGGCCTGCAATATGCCTTAAGCTGCCTAAGCTTTAATATTCAAGTGGCGTGCCTCTTCGTGAAATAAAAACACCGAGGGTTATAGTCTCAGGTGTTTGACAAATATATATTTTATATTACCGGTTATTGTAGGGACCGACAGATTACAAACTGACGGATTCTAATTAGTTTTATTACAAACAGACGAAAAATTGTGAATGAACATACACGATCGAATATTACCGACCAATCAGTGCACAGTTTTAAAATTTATCCGATTTCTGAAATTCTACCGCGACCATCAAATTGCAAACTGAATTTGATTGGTCAGACTCGTGTTTATCACCATAGAGCTACTAATTAAACAGACAGTCAATTGCAAATGATCTCGAGATCATTCACACCGACATGTTCTCAAGGACTAAAATTGATCTTGAATTAGTAAATGGGCTCTCGCCACAACTCTCGCATCGTCGTCCTTTCGTTACACTCGCGCGCTCATTTCGCTCAGGAACTCCTTGCGAGAATTCCTCCTCCATTTGGAATAGGTAAGCTTTCTAGCAGTGAAATATTGTTTAAAAAACAGTTACTTTTTAAGTTTATCCATTACATAATAAACAAACCATAAAACAAATATATTATTATTATTTGGTGCAATAAAGTGATATCTATCTATCTATATATATTAATATAAATATTTATTATTTACATGTTTAATTTATATGTTACTTTTTTTGATAAGTGTTGAATATTAAACGATTATTCTTACTTTTTTTTTTAAATCGGTTGTTTTATGGCATGTTTTAGAAATTAAACATTTTTTATTTGGTTTTCTATAGAATATTAGTAAAGATATCTAGCAACGCCCCGAGGTTTTACCCGCTTGCAAGCCTTGCCACCCCCGTTTACCTCGTTAGAGTGCGTATATTCAAAATTCCTTTCTTAAAGTGCTTACACTACCAAATGAAGCTACACTGAAATTTCTCGATCACCTCTGGTTTAGGCTGTGGTTGATTGTCAGTCTGTCAATCGCGAGGCGACATTTTATTTTTAAAACATAAGTTCAAGTTCGCTCAATCTAGAGTAGATATATAAATAATGTCAAAGAAACAAGAAGAAGATATTTTGCATCATGTTTTGCAAAATAGGTAATTACAAGAAAATTTTAAACCTAAATATTCACACCTTCATTCGGTAATGAATTCGCGGAGCCAGTTAACTTCATTAGCTGAGATCTAATTAGCTATTAGCGCAGCTCCTCACTCCAGGTTCATGAACTTTCCAACCTTGATAATGAAGCGGACACTATTTTTGTAAAAAAATTATCGACTTTGTACTTTTAAATTACCTCTGAACTCAAATTAGAATTTGTTTAACTTTAAGCAGTTGTAACTTTTTAAATTATACAGCATATGAAAAACCTATCGTTACTACTACACAAAGAGGTTTCAATTCAAAACTATTAGTTATTGGCAACTACTTAAAGAAAAATAAATTCTATGTGTTTTTTAAATATGGCTTCGCAAGGTTTGTCATTAAGCCACAGGGCCGCCTGTGCCACAGGTAAAGTAGGTAATAATAGTAGTTTATGAAACGGTTGCATAATAAGATGTATTAAAACACGAGAGTGAGTTTTATAGTATCACTCGAGTGTTTTAATAACTAGTTATGTGCCTTTTCATACAATCCTTTATCTACACTCATGCAATAGGAACTTACATTTAATGAAAAAATTAAGTAATAATATTTTCTTGATTTTTCTGGTAAAAGCTCGTTCGTTGCGCTCGTTGCTGTTTGCGTCATGTCAGGTGGAGTGAAATTCTCCTCACTAACACTGCTGTCGGACATTTGTAATCAGGATACAACTTTTGATCAACAAAACACATTAAATTGGTTAGGTACTAATGTAAAGTAGATTATGGCGCCAAAATCATTCGCGCGTGTCTAGCACCACCGCCATAGATAATAAATGTCGAAAACCCTCGTAGGTGCAGAGCCAACCGGTGCTTTTATGTAAAAAATAAGTATTATAACATCGTTTAGCTCAAAAAACAGTGGTATTAGGTAAAAAAAAACTTCTATCAGACGTGTCGTGCGTAATGTAAGTCATTATGCCACCATTTTTGAGTTCATAATCCGGATTTTACGATATGAGTGTAGATAAATATTTTGATATAGGTATCTAGGTAAGTAACTTTTTGCTTCAGAACATGAGAGCTATCAACTAAAAGCCGGGATCGATCAACTTTACTCTCCCTTTTGGGTTTCACTTGAGTATATTATTATTCGTAGGGGTTTCAGTAAAGTGGTGTAACTTTTCTCAAACTTCACACGGACTTCTTGGGAGCACTTGGAAATTAAGTTATGGTTCGTAACTATAATATGCCTACACTCGTAATAAATCGTAACTAAATTTAAATTACATATTTACCTCGCCGTTTCGATCAATAAGCTATTGATCGTGATTTTCGTGATCATGGTGCAAAGAGTATATAATCACTACGTTTTAGACAAGAGAAGACTGAAGTATAGCGGGTGTCAACCAGCGTCGAGAAGGGCGAGCGTTGTCTCCAACTACCTGTACCTACTTGTTTTTTAAATATATATATATACTTATAATAAAACTGTAACGGGTCCAATTCTGTACATGGAAAATATTTTGATATTTTTTTGGTGTACTCTATATTTGATACTAAAGCCAAAACTGTTTTTTTTTTTCATTTTTGTCTGTCTGTCTGTCTGTCTGTCTGTATCTTGGCTAGGCATCACGCCGAAACCACAGAATGAATTTAAATGAAACTTGGTATGATTTGAGTTCATACTACGAGGTAGGACATAGGATACTTCTCACCCCGAAAAATGAAAGGGTTCCCGCAGGATAGGGGTTTAAAGTTATTTAAAAAAACTCCTAACCACTCTGAAACTACTGGACGGATTTTGATACAACTTGGCACAGTCATAGTTATATGATGTGTTAAAATTGAAAATACTTTTTATCCCGAAAAAATAAAGGGTCCCTGCGGGGTACGGGTCCAAAGTTATGTTAAGCATGAAGTAATAATTTTTTTTCTTAGGGTACTCTATATTCGATTCCGAAGCCAAAACATTATTTATTTAATTTTTGTCTGTCTGTGTGTCTGTCTGTCTGCATGTCTGTACCTTGACCGTGCATCACGCCAAAACTACTGAATGAATTTACATGAAACTTGGTATGATTTGAGTTTATACTACGAGGTATGACATTGGATACTTTTCATCCCAAAAATTAAAGGGATATTGGTTTTAATTTTATTCAAAAGAATACGTATCACGCTGAAACTACTGGACGGATTTTGATGCAACTTGGCACAGTCATAGTATAGATGATGGGTTAAAATTGAGAATACTTTTATTCCCGATTAAATAAACGGTTCCTACGGGATAGGGGTTAAATTTATGTTAATTTTGAAGTAATAAATATATATTTTGGAGGGTAGTCTATATTTTATGCTGATACTGAAGCTAAACCTTTTTTCTTATTTTTTCTGTCTGTCTGTCTGTCTGTCTATCTGTATCTTGACCACGTATCACGCCGAAACTACTGCGTGAATTAAACTGAAACTTGGTATTGTTTGAGTTCATACTACGAAATAGGACATTGGATACTTTTCATCCCGAAAAATTAAAGTGTTTCCTCAGGATATTGAATTAAAATTTATTTAAAAGAACACGTATCACGCTGAAACAATTGGATGGGTTATGGTGCAACTTCACACAGTCATAGGTTATACTCGTATGATGGGTTAAATGGAGAATATTTTTTATCCCGAAAAAGTATAGGATTCCTTCGGGACAGGTGTCCAAAGTTATGTTAATTCTGAAGTAATAAATAGTATTTTTTGGAGGGTTTTGGAACTTATATTCGATACTGAAGCCAAACTGTTTTTTTTAAAAGCTTTTAATTAACTTGTAATGTTTGTATGTATGTATGTTTGTTTAGGTCAAATCTCGCAATGTGAATTAGAACCACTTCCTCTTATTATACGGAGTAGAATTTTTCCATGTTGGTTTATTTTCAATGGCAATTCATTTTTATGGTAATCATGATCTAAATCGACATCCAGGATTAGCTCCAGACAAAGGAACTCTTTAGCGGTTAACAGCACAGACACGAAATTTTGTGTACGCATTTTATTATGAAAACCAATTTTAAATTTTACGATGACATGGTCTCCAGATAAAGGAACTCTTCAACGGTCAACAGCATAGACACAAAATTTTGTTTACGCATCTTATTATAATAGCCGGTTTTAAGTATTACCATGAAATGGTTGCTGCACTCAGGATTGGGTCCTGACTAGGGAAGTCCTCAACGGCTAGCAGCACAGATACGAAATGTTGTACTTATACGCATTTAATTGTGATAGCCATTTCTAAGTTTCACCATGACATGGTTACTGCATAAAATCTTTTTTTTAAAACGTTTTTTTATATACATGTATACTAATTTTCATTTTTGTCTGTCTGTTTGACTATCTGTCTGTATCTTGACCGTGCATCACGCCGAAACTACTAAATGAATTCAACTGAAACTTTGTATGATTTGAGTTCATACTACGAGGTAGGACATTAGATACTTGTACGAAAAATTAAAGGGTTCCCGCAGGATAGGGGATGAAAGTTATTTAAAAGAACAAGTATCACGCTGAAACTAATAAATGGATTTTGATGCAACTTAACACAGTCATAGTTTATATGATGGGTTAATATTGAGGATAATTTTATCCCGAAAAAATTAAGCATTCCTGTGGGATAGAGGTCCAAAGTCATGTTAATTTAAAAGTAAAAAATATCTATACGTATAATAAAGCAATAAGTACGAAAAATTCTGTACAAAGAAGGTAAACAAATATGTCTAGGGTACTTAAAATAAGCTACTGGACAAGAATATTTCATTTTTTTAAAACGTGTCTGTCTGTTCGTTTGTTCACGCATCACGTAAAAACTACTGGACGGATTGCGATGCGGTTTTCTTTGTAGGATAGCTTAAGCTCTTACTTAAAAATGGGGTTAGTTAGTATCTCAATCCGATGAGTAAAAGCGGAGAAACCGATAAAAATATTTTTGACGGGACGGAAGGAATTCTGATCAAATGTTGGTATATTGGTATTTTAGGTCCTGGAATAGCACATAGAGTACTTTTAACCTCGAGAAATGACCACGCGTGCGAAGCCGCGGGTACAGCTAGTTAGGAAATAAAATTCGAATTCAAAAAAAATATTCTTATGCTCTGCTCTCTCCGGCAAATTGAAGGGGGCGCGGCACCGCCCGTTTGTTTTTAAGGGGGGGGGGGGCATTTCGCCCCCTCTGCACCCCACTTCCACGGTCCTTGGCTGAAAACGTCAAAGTCAGCACGATTTAGTCCATTTTAACCCCTTACTTTTAAAAAGAAGTATCTAATTAAATTATCAATGTGTTGAATCGCAAAAAATTAAAAGTTACAATCAATGTTTATATGTACCTATGCATATATAGGAGGTAAGAGCGAAACGAGCAAATGAGATAGAGCCGACCACCTTGTCATACAATAATTCTATGAATGTATATACCTACTACTTATGTAGGTATAATATAGGTAATACGTATGTTAGTGCCAAGCTGTTTACAAACACTTAGCCCCCGTGCTGTGAAGAACATTTTAATTATTTTCATAGCTTTGAAGTAAGTCAACTTGTGGCATAACTTCACAATCTGTATTAGCAGCCATAAATAAAAATACCTTTGAGATTTTCTTAGAAACGTTGTAGGTAACTAGGTACATTTTTTATCTGAGAATAATTGATTTATCGCCCACGATTGCTCACGAAGATTAGAAATTCCATTTACCTATATACTTAATATCGGTTCTACATCTCCAAAGGAAACGGTGACCTAATTTAATTAACACAGTAATATAATATTCTCCAAAAATTTCCCGTAAAGTCCCAGCCTTGCTGAAAATACATTTATTCGTTACCTAGGTGTGCGGTTTTCCATCGCTCCGTACTTCGGATGGCACTTTAAGCCGTCGGTCCCTCCCGGCTGTTAGTGGCTAATAGCCACTAACAGCCGGGAGTAGTTAAGCCATGTCAGAGGCCCTCGGGCGGCCTGACAAACTCTGACACCAGAGGCCAGCACTGCCTCATACGACAAACAAAATAGGTGATTTAGCTAGATCGTTCCTAAGGGATCGTTCGATCATTATTAATTTGATCATTTAAGGGAGCAACCGCACGAAGTAATTATATTCGGTCTATGGAATTATACGCACTTATCAAAGACTAGCTAGGCCTCGTGGCTTTGCACGCCTGCATGTTTCCAAGGTAAAAAGTAGCCTTCTGCTTCCTCGCAATGAACCCTATTTCCTCGCCAAATTTCATAAAGATTGGTTCAGCTATTTTGTGAAAAGGTAACAAACAAACAGAGAGACAGTTACTTTAACATTTATCTTATTAAGTGTGATGAGTAGAAGATGAAGAATAAAATCGTTTATTCAACACACAATAATTAATTACAACAAACAATAAATTCAACATTATTCTAAGAAACGTATGCAGCAGAAGTCAAAAATTATTGTATTTGGTCCTTTTATTAAACCACCGCTACTATGATATCACTGAAGCTAGGTACAAAACAAGACATAAGTACAATTAAAAAATAAAAAATCTCGCTGTCCTGCCAAGGTTAAAAAGCCTGCCTAAAAAGGTTTTATGCCAGTAAAATAAAACATTGTTGGAATGAGCTCATCAAGGCTTTCAATTTGATAACTGTATTGTAAAACTAGAAGTTTGTTTTTTCTTATTTGAAAATGGAGTCATACCGCCGCAGCATTGTTTTTTTTAAATAGTCTATGTTACTCGGGATGATGTAAGGATTCTAACGATACCCCATACATCTACGAGTAAATCTGTTCAGGCATTTAAAAGTTACAGCGGAATAAAGAAACTCACATACATACACACAAACATACATAAATACATTTATATGAACCCTGAAAACATTATGCTCCTTTTTTATGGGTAGTCGTGTAATAATAAAATTGCTATCATTATTGGCTTTTGACGCTTGAATAATCCTACAGTGTTAGCATAATTAGTAATTCAATCCTACAGTCATCTAGTTGATGATCAAATGTTGACCCTTTCTGTTGACTGTTTCTAAAGTGAATATACTTACCTACAACATGTACACTTCGATTTAACTTTTTATATTGATCGAAGCATGCAACACAAAAATGCTTTCTTTCGGCCTAAATCTGGAATACAAATAAATCCGATTGAAACCGAGAATTTGGGTACACATCCTACACCTCATCCTCCAGTGCGATTATCCTAAATGCGTCCTTTTCATTCGCGCTAACATTTGTCTGTCATCTCTTTCACGCTTGTTATACCTATGAAAGTGAAACTTTATCGTATTTTGGCTTAGGGTTGTCATGACCATAAACTGTTTCATGTAGACATACTAGTTATCTCACTTTTTGTTTTAACCTCTGAATTAAACTGACCTGTCTGACTAGTTGTATTGATGTTTTTATACGTTAAAAAATAATTGATATCTAAAATAATAATTAAGTACGGTTTATTGATCAAAAGAAAAAAAAACAGAATAAACGGCGAGAAAACCTATGAAGACACATTACAAAGGACATTCCATATAGCATGAATAAGCGGTGCAAGTAGGAATGTTACATATTTTATTATTAAGTAAGGTGTAAACAAGGCGTGGTAACCCTTATTTCAGCGTATTTCAGCTGAAACGCGACGCGTTGCCATGGTGACCATTGATCGGACGCGCCATCTTGGATGCAGTCTGCCGCCAGACTGAAGTTTTCCATGGGTGATTACTGAATTTTAATAATAGATGCTATTTGTCTAGCATTAGTCTAGCACAGGTAGGTATATTGATGCCGCCAAGCATCAACATTAAAAGTATAGGCTTTTTGCAGCTTGTTTGCAAAGGCGATAGAATAATAAAAATAATAAATTAAATATATTCAGGACAGTTTACAGTCACACCAATTACCTAGCCCCAAACTAGGATACCCTGTCCTATGGGATATCGAGAGTTTAAAAGTTACAATGGATAAAAAGATAAGAACGGTAACAAACAGAACATCCATGACTCGGAAACAAACATTTCTGGTCATCACACAAACGCTTGCACCTTGCGGGATCCGAACCCGCGACCATTTGACTTCGCAGACAGGATCAATAGCCACTCGGCCAACCGGTCGTTAAAAAACCCCAGTTTATACGCGTTATTTAAAATTCAGTAAAAGCAGGACGTTATTTAAAATGTGTAACTTTGACGTGAATGTATTATGTAATTAACCATAAGCTAATAACTTTTATTTCATCCCGTGTTTAGATTACTTGCTCAGGAACCTGCCTAGTCTAAACTCAAGGTTTTTATATTTTAGTATTTTTTTTAAGTAGATTAAAAAACTAATCTAAAAACCATGTTTTTTAAAATGCATTGTCATTTAGTTGTGAGCTACCCTGAAAGTTTCAGCCCGATAGCTACTCGTAAAGTGCTCGTTTGAGTTGCATGATTCCACAGACAGACAGACAGACCAAAAAGAAAATGACTTAATAAAAACGTGATAATAAAAAATACCTTTGAAGTATGACCAGGAAACCAGCATTGATACTCACTACTAAAAATGTAAGAATACTTAAAACTATGAGGCGAACAAAACGTAACATTATTTTATTATTAATTATCTGTGGCCACGGCTTTGCCCGCGTGGACATTTCTTTTAAAAGTAGCCCATACGTTTGATTCCAGGACCAAAAGAACCTAAATAGTACAATATACAACATTTCTTCGAAATTCGTTCAGCCGTCAAATAGTTTTTTATTGCTTGCTAATCATCGGATTAGGATACCAAGTAGCCCAGTCAAACACTAAGATAACCAACAGTGAAAACCGTATCGCAATCGGTCCAGTAGTTTTCACGTGATGCGCGGACAAACATACAGACAAACAAACAGGCATGTTTTAAAAAATGTTGTAAGTATTCATTTTCAGTAGCTATTTAAGTACAATAACCATTTTTTTCAATTATTTTCATTGTACAGTTTAGTAGGTACGTACTTGATTATATCTATAGATTTTTGTTGTCAATCTTGAGATCTATCGTTTAACGCATTAAAAACGAAACAAAAAGCTTTTTAATGTAAAAAATCGACTTTAACATACAGCTATTCCTTATAAACGACACATTTTTCGAAATATTTCCATGTATTATCAGTCTTTGATTTATTAATTTCAAAAAGCTACTTTTTCAACACAAATTAAGCATTCACACGATTAGTGCTAACAAAACGCAATCATTCAATTTCAAATGATTGCAACACCGAATAATTATTATTGTCTGTCATGTTCTTGGAACCTACTTTTTTAAAATCTGCCTTCCGTAATTTTTCTGTTGTTGCACAGCTAAAAATCAGTCGTTTCTTTTTAATTTAAATACTCAAGAGAAGTACAATTCACCCTTTGAAGTATCGTTTTCAACCGAATCCATTCTGTAGCCCTTTGTCCCATTAGACAACCATGTAAAAAAAAACAAATTTAAACAAATCTTTGACATAATTTTAATCTGAGGCCCAGATAGTTGATCCTTAAAAAAAAAATAAGTAAAAACCAAACCATCTGTTGGTTATCTTAAATAGATAAGTTTCAGCGAAAAATAAAAAAACCTTTTAGGAAAATCTCTTCAAAATAAATTAAAGCAACGTTTTTCTGCCGAGTAAAAGGTTTATATACTGAGGATTTTACGTAATTAATTTAATGGAGTATCAGGCTTTTTGTTAGAGTCCCTAGGCAGATATGAGTTTAATTAAAAACGGCGAGCAATGACCAATAATTTTTACAAAAGTGTTGGGAATTAAGGCTTAAAATCTTATTTCATAAGGTGGTACTTGGTACACATCTTAGTATCTGACAACCTCTTTGATCTAAGTGCCTATACTTCATCGAAAATGAAAAAAAAACCATGCTACTAGAGGAATAGAATCAATAAAAAAACACGCTACAGTGTAGGTATGCAGTGCGCAGCATAGTGCACACTAGTAACGTGTTTTTAATTACTACTATTAAGCGGGGAAATGCTCTTTAGAACGGAACTATCGGTAGCCAAGCAGAAATGTTAATATTTCTGTGAAAAACAACTTTTACTCCACGACAGAACGAAATATAACAAAACACTACTATCAAAAAAACACAATCAAAATAGGCCGCAAAAACTTCTAATTCACTGGTAGTGGTCAATTTTGCTAAGGACAAGTGAGGGAGTTAAATCTATAATACTTATAATAAAACTGTAACGGGTCCAATTCTGTACATTGAAGATATTTTGAAATTTCCTTTTGCATGGTACTCTTTATTCGATACTGAAGCCAATACTGTTTTTTTTTCATTTTTGTCTGTCTGTCTGTCTGTCTGTCTGTATCTTGGCTAGGCATCACGCCGAAACTACTGAATGAATTTAAATGAATCTTGGTATGATTTGAGTTCTTACTACGAGGTAGGACATAGGATACTTTTAATCCCGAAAAATTAAAGGGTTCTCGCAGGATAAGCGTTGAAAGTTATTTAAAAGAACACGTGTCACGCTGAAATTACTGAACGGATTTTGTTGCAACTTGGCACAGTCATAGTTTATATAATGGGTAAAAATTGAGGATAATTTTTATCCCGAAAAAATAGAGGGTTCTTCCGGGATAATGTCCCAAATTCTGTAAATGGAAGATATTGTGTTTTTTTTTGGAGGCCGTTCTTTATTCTATAATAAAGCCAAAACAGTATTTTTGTAATTATTTTCGGTCTGTCTGTCTGTTCGTCTGTCTGTCTGTACCTTGGCAGCGCACCACGCCGAAAATACTCACTGAATTCAAATGAAATTTGGTACGATTTGAGTTCATGCTTCGAGGTAGGACACTGGATACTTTCATCCCGAAAAATTAAAGAGTTCCTGCAGGATAGGCGTTGAAAGTTATTTAAAAGAACACGTGTCACGCTGAAATTACTGGACGGATTTTGTTGCAACTTGGCACAGTCATAGTTTATATAATGGGTAAAAATTGAGGATAATTTGTATCCCGAAAAAATAGAGGGTTCTTCCGGGATAATGACCCAAATTCTGTAAATGGAAGATATTGTGTATTTTTTTTTGGAGGCCGTTCTTTATTCAATACTAAAGCCAAAACAGTATTTTTGTAATTATTTTCGGTCTGCCTGTCTGTCCGTCTGTCTGTCTGTACCTTGGCAGCGCACCACGCCGAAAATACTCACTGAATTCAAATGAAATTTGGTACGATTTGAGTTCATGCTTCGAGGTAGGACACTGGATACTTTCATCCCGAAAAATTAAAGAGTTCCTGCAGGATAGGCGTTGAAAGTTATTTAACGTATCACGCTGAAACTACTAGACGGATGTTTTGATGCAAATTGACATAGTCATATATCTATACTTATAATAAAGCAATAGGTTCGAAAAAGGCTGTAAAAAGAAGATAAATAAAAAAAATGCTCTTGGTTGCTTAAAAAGGGTATTGAACACGTTTTTTTTAATTGTGTCACTCTGTCTGTTTGTATGTTTGTTTGTTCACGCATCACGTCAAAAATATTGGACCGATTGCAATGCTCTTCATTGTTAGATAGCTTAGGGTTTGAATTAAAAACTGGTGTAATTGGTATCTCAATCTGGTGAGTTAGAAGCCAAGCAATTGATAAAAGTATTTTTGACGGCTAAAGAAATTTTGATCAAATGTTGGTATATTGGTCCTGGCATAGCACATTATGGTTATTTGAACCTAAAGAAAAGACCACGCGTGCGAAGCCGCGGGTACAGCTAGTGTTAAATATATTCAGAATAATATAGGTAGGGGCATTATTATTATTCGTAGGGTAGGGGCATTTACATCAAGAATTCAGTGAGCTATGGAGAGAGCTATGCTTGGAGTTTCTCTGAAGGACCAGATTCGTAATGAAGATATCCGACAGAAAACCAAGGTACACCACCACGACCACGAGACCACGTTTAGGTAAACGTAGTGTAGGACGCTCTGTGGCCAGGTGGAGTGACGACCTGCGAAAAGCGGCTGGAAGAAAGTGGATGTCCTCATCAATTTTCTTCCAGCCAGCTGAGGACCGAGCTCAGTGGCGTGCGTGGAGATACCTACGTCCAGCAGTGGACAAGTATAGACAATGGACAAGTATGATGATATCATGCGTTTGTCATATGTCTTTCGTGTAGTTCTACACCAGACAGACATACTGGACCAGTACATTGTGCATTTGCCCGTTGAAAGTCTAGTTTACACAAATCTTTTGTTTTTATTGTTAAAGTGTTCACGCGACAGCTCAGGGCCAACGTAGCACAGTACTATAGTGTGCACTGTGTATAGTAGCCTATTTTTTATGACTATTATTCCACACAGTTTTGCTTTAGGCAGTGAAGAAGTTTAAAAAAATATGGGGCTGTACCCAGCTTTCGATTACAGTGTGCATTCATTTCATTGACTAAGAATTTATCCATTCTACATTTAGTTGGAAACGTAGATATAGATAATAGGGTAGGTAATTCCTTTGGGATGTAGAACGTGTTCAGCGAAGTCAGACATTTTCAAATGATTCGTTGCGGAACGAAATCTCATTGAAATTGTTATCTGTGTCGTCTCACTTAACAATCCAATGTGGCTATACCTACATTGTATAGCTAAATATATATCTGGAATATTATCTAAAAAGGTCCATTAAATATATCCAGTTCAAAACAATGCCAAAATGTTGGTTTGTCAGTCTCTAAATCAATCTACGCCCACGAAAATTCTTCAATTTGCGGACCATAAAACAATTTAGAACAGGCTGAAAACAACAAATGAATTTTCAGCTACCCGAACGAAATACCTAATCCAGTGCTGAAAACGATACTATGCCTAAACCAAGCGCTTTATTTTACAGGAGCATTCCAATTTATTATCACTCTACCTCGACTTTATAATTAATTGCTTGCAAATTGAAATGGGTTTCAACCGACATAAAATAATCAAGTCCACTTGAATTCCGGTGACGGAGCGTTAATAAAATTTAATGTTTAATTTGAAGGCGGCGCCCGCCCGCCTCGCAACCTCTGAAGGCGCATATGCCACTTCAGCTGGGCGGTCAAAGGCGCTCTGCAATAGTGCAATTCTATTCGACAACCCGTTCGTAACGTTAAAAGTTACTAAAGAGAGTACGTTTTCGAATGACTTGTATAATGACGAAAAATAGTTTCCCATTTAGCAATGTTAGCTGTTTAAATTAAATTAGTTTAACAAAAACGCTAAATACTAGGTATTTACATTATCGTAGTCTTAAGGTTGAGAAGAGTTTAAGACTAATATTTAAAATTTAGATAGAACTACCTATCTATACTGAATATTATAAAGAGGTAGTGAGGTTATAGTGGGTACTCTCTGGATCTACTGAACCGATTATTTTACCAATAGAAAGCCACTTTATTTGTGAGTGTCATAGGCTATATACTAAAATGAACACGCGTGCGAAGCCGCGGGCATCAGCTTGTATACGATAAGCGTAAATGGATGGAGGCAACATTCATTTTCTCATGGATTATCCTAGGATGATGATGATCTTGGTAGATCCAATCTCGACAACAGCAGATCTCATCCATGAAGTATAAAGCATCCTTTGACTTTACGGAGCAAAATATATTTTAACCACAATTGTTTAACTTTACAAGTTGAGGCTTCAGAGCATAGTTATCTACCGAAACGGATTCTGTACAGAAACTCTAAATTTGCCTTTGAAAGTAACAACTCAGATAAAATTACAACTTACAACCGAATAATGAAGCTGCAAGCCTTCTGAATACAGTGTGTTTTGTTTACGGTACTTATGAACGACACAAAGCCACTCTTTGAAATTGTTGTAATTTGATAAGACTTCTTAGTTACCTACCTAGTGTTGTTGACCTTTGTGTGGTTGCCATAGTTTAAGCACCTACGAATTATAGGTTCGCGGAATTAACTTATTTTCCCAGCTATATAGTTTCCCCCAGCTTTTCAATTTTGAAAAGCTGGGGGAAACTATACTTCCAGCAGTAGATCAACCCATCGTAGGCTAATAAGATAAGATGTTAACACGACGCATGGTTATACAAGGCATATTATGTCCTACTTATTTAAAAAGTTTTTACATTTCGGAAGAGAAAAAATCTTTGATGGAGTATGATTATTATATATGATGATGTATGATTCAGGAGATTGGATATTTAACTATGATTTCAGTAAAAACGAGAGGCATTTTAAGTATGCTAAATACTAGCAAAAGGGACTCCCTTTTACTAGTCAATCGACTGGTTGGTCTCGTGGCTAGAGATCCTGGGTACGAAATCGTACGGTCGCGGGTTCGAATCCTGCAAGGTGCAATCATTTGTGTGATGAGCAGAAATGTTTGTTTCCGAGTCATGGATGTAATATTCTTATCTATGTATGTTTATCCGTTACCTAGTGCCCATAGCACAGGGTATCCTAGTTTGGGGCTAGATAATTGGTGTGGAAATGTCCCGAATATATTATATTATTATAGAATATATTATTATTATTATAAAATCAAGGTATATAATTGGGAAAGTGAAGAGAGACGATATGCTAAGAGCCGCCAAGAACATACGCAACCTGTCCTCGGTAGATATTAACGGCCAGGGTCCCGACCGGAAAATTTATGTAAATGAACACCTCACAAAGTCCAACCGAATTTTATTTCGAGATGCCAGAGCCCAAGCCAAGGAATACGGATTTAAATTTTGCTGGGTCAGTAATGGAAGGGTGCAAGTCCGTAGAGGTGAAGGAAGACCAGCGATCACTATTAGCGGCCCGGCGGATTTCGTCCGAGTTTTCAACGTTGCGAATAATTAGTTTTTTCAAATTTAGTTTTAAAATAAATGTTTCAGTTTTTTTTCTTTATATTTTTTATTTTATAATTAACGCTGTTAAATATAATTATATAATTTTTGAATTGTTTACTGCTATTGTTGCATCCGCTTTTTTACCAATATTACACACAAATCACACTCAAAACTCACATACACTCAGGCATAAGTTTATCATGGTCAATATTGGGCCACATTTACTTACTTTACTTACTTTACACTGTAGAAAACAAAACAACAAATAATCCCTGTAATTATTTAAGACAACTAACTGAAGCGTCTCTGACTAATGCACAAACAAGGCTTTTGAATAATATTAGGAGTATACTCCCTGGTCTGTTTTACGATGCGTCACTTAACATCAATTTGAGCTTGTCTTTCCTTTTCTTTTTTTTTTATTAATAATGGATAAATCTGATATTTATATAGATATTGATGAAACTCTTAAGATAAAGTGCCGCACTGTGGACAGACTAGAAGTATGTAAGGATCTTGTTATGAAGTATAATTTCAAAGTCCTTACATGCAATATTAGAAGTATTCAACACAATTTTGGAAATTTCCTTATAGTTTTAAAGCGCTTAGATATTTATTATGATGCTCTTGTACTTACCGAGTGCTGGATTCAAGAAAATTCACATATACCACAAATTCCTGGGTACAATGTCTTCAACACGACCAAAATTATAAATAAAAGTGGTGGAGTCACACGTTAAAGACTGCTGGTCTGCTAGCACACAGGGACCGAATTTTGATGATGCCAATTGTTTGATAGTTAATATAACCAACGGTACTAAGATAGTAGGTATATATCGCTCTCCGTCTTTTGTAAACTTGGAAAGATTTATAAACTCTCTAGACTCATCTCTGGAGTCCATAAAAAATACTAAAAATCTCATTATCACCGGAGATATGATAATATTAACCTTCTAGATGACACCCCTGACAGTACAAGTTCTATTTATCAATGTCTCTTGGCAGAGCATGGCATGCTTCCTGCAATCACCCATCCAACGAGAGGCAAGGCGGGTCTCGATCATGCATTCCTTAATTCAAACTGTAAAGCAATGGGCCTGGTTTGCAAATGCTCGATAACAGATCACGATCTAATAATGGTAGGCCTCAATTTAACCAGGGTAAAATCGATACAAAAAATAAACAGAGTTGTAACAAAGACTGACTACTCAGCAGTCACTAGTGATATTAAGACTGTAGATTGGAGTCAGATTTTACAAACAGACAATGTTAACGATGCGATGAACTTTTTAAATAAGATTATTACAGACCTCAAAAACAAATATACGCGTAGGTTTAAAACAAGTAGGAAACAGTTTCAATTAAGCCCTGGATCACCCCCGGTCTGTTGCGATGTATGCGTCATCGCAACAAGCTCCACCTACAAGTAAGGGAACAGCCAAATAATACGATCATAAAAACAACGTATATTCGGTTTAAACATTTTTGCAATAACCTGTTACATAGAATCAAATTAAATCACGAAAGCTCTGAATTAACTAAAACCAACAAAAACCCAAAACAGTTGTGGAAAACAATAAAATACATCTCTGACATCACCCACCGCAAAAATGACCCCCACGAGTTCTTATCAAATAATTCTAATCTACATGAAGCCGTCAATTAATGTAATGAGCACTTTGCTACGGTGGGTTCGAAATTAGCCTCCGATATTCTAACGAAACTTCCTGCCACTCAAGAAAGTCTATGTGAAAGTCTGGAAACTGGAAGTAAACTGCTCTAACTCCCTATTTCTTAGTCCTACAGACCCTTATGAGGTTAGTAGAATTATAATGGACCTAAAAACTGATAGCGCGCCGGGAATAGACTCTTTTACATCACTAATGCTCAAATACATTAAGGATGCCATTATACTGCCATTAACACACATATGCAACCTGAGCATGGCTTCTGGTGTCTTTCCCGACTGTTGGAAGACTGTTGTCGTGTGTCCTATTCTCAAAGGTGGTCCTAAGAACAGGATGGATAACTACCGTCCGATATCTCTGCTTTGCATACTATCTAAAGTACTTGAAAAAATAATAAATAAGAGACTGGTGGACTTTCTCGAGAAATATAATCTTTTGTCTGATCGTCAGTTTGGCTTCAGACGTGGTAGATCTAGCGAGGATGCAGTTCAACTCCTGACTGAAACTCTGGCGTCAAATATGGATAGAGGGAATAGGAATGTGGGAGTTTTCCTCGACTTAGCCAAAGCATTTGATACTGTCTCAATTCCTATTATGTTAAAAAAACTAGAATGCTTTGGCGTTCGAGGAAATACTCTGGCTTGGTTCAGCAGTTACCTTAGCAACAGACGACAGCGTGTCAGGATTGGAGAACAAATAAGCGTAGATTTGAGTGTCACCTTTGGGGTTCCTCAAGGTGGTATTCTCTCTCCGACTCTGTTCACCATTTATATGAACGACATCTTTGGATTGGACATGCCCGTAGCTAATCTAATATGTTATGCGGACGACACCGTAGCACTTTTTCATGGTAGCAACTGGCAAAGCGCGGCGACTGCCGCTGCTAAGGGCATGATCACTATATCTCGCTGGTTGGACGTTAACCTACTTACGCTTAATATTAAAAAAACAAATTTCGTCGGTTTCCATATAACCAAAGCCACAGAGCCCAAAATCAACCGCTTACAACTCCATTCAAAGCAATGTCCGTTTCTGACTTCCACATTTGAAACGGGATTCAGTTGCTCATGTGAATCTATAAACAGAGTAAGCTCGACAAAGTATCTAAGTATACTAGTGGATCAGAATCTCTCCTTTAAAATACATATAACTGCCCTTGCGAAGAGAATACGTAGACTCATATTCCTCACGAAGATCATTAGATCGGCTGCCAGCCTGGAGGTAAGGAGACTGGTGTATGTCTCTTTGTGCCAGTCTCAGCTTCAGTACTGTAACGGAGTGTGGGGAGGTGCAGCTAAATCATTAATGATTGAGTTAGAGCGTGCCCAACGCGCGGTGTTAAAGGTAATGCTTGGAAAACCGCGCCGATACTCGACTGAGAAACTGTACCAAGAAGCAGAGGTGTTGAGTGTGAGAAGGCTTTTCGTTTCGCGAGCTGTAGCCTTAACCCACAATAACCCGCTAGAAGAGCAAACACGGAAGAGACCACGCCCTAAACGGGTGCCTCTGCCTAAGGTTAAAACTATATTCGCATGTCGACTACCAAAATACGTTCACGCTTTTGCTTACAACGAGGTGTGCAAATCCTGCGAACTATAGGAGTGTTCGCATAGGAAAGCCCGTGCAAAGGTAATGAAATGGCTTATGTTACTTTCTTATAAGAAACAGAAGCTTTAGTCAAGGTTTATAACAAATAGCATTGGTGCTGATTGTCAGAAACTTTTTCTTTCAACGATGTGTGTTGTAGATATACATATTCAGCATCTAGGCTGCACCTGTAGATAAATAAATAAATGTGTAGATTGGTTATAATAATTATAATTTTAACTTTTGATTATAATAATGATAATTTTAACTTTTCGTTTACGTAGTGTGCTCGCTCCTTACGATTTCTAGAACCCAGCACTAGATCTCGGGTCCTTATTTAGGTATAACTATGCATGAACTCATATTCGTACACCTCACCTCACCTTATTACATACATTAACACACACGCAATAGCCCAAGCTCAAATCTCAAAGCAAAGGGTAGCCTCATGGTATGAAGACTGCATTTATTTGTATTCGTAATAATTTTATTGAACTTGAATGTGGATTGTTTTATAGTTATTGAATTAATTTTGTTAAAATTAATATTATAATAATGATTAAATCTGATAATAATTATTGAATTTGAAACAATATTATTAAACTTATAATGATAAATTATATTTAATCCCTGATACTTAATTAAAAAATAATCAGTTAATTATAACTAATATATTATAACTTTGTTTTTGCATGTACTTTTACATATATATATTTAAATAAATATTCATATGCATGTAAGTTTTCCTATTTTGATATCTATTTAGTCTCCCGGTTTGAATTAGTAAGTTTTTTTTTTTTTCTTTTCTAAATTCGACGCGTTGCGCGCTATCTCATAAGAGTTAACTGTTGTTTAAGGGTCCCAAGATACAGGCCTGGCCGAGTTTGGGGCCCGCTGCTTATTCGTTTGTCTATGTCAAGTACTTATTGTATAATCATATCTGTTCATATGTATTCATTCCTGTGTTTAGTAATAGTAAAACTAAGTCGCTTTCCGCGTCTGTCTGTCTTTCTATATATGCTGACTAATCCTAAACCACGAAGCGGATTTTGATGCGGTTTTCACCAACAGTTTTATAATTTTTCACGGAAGGTTTATATACATAATATAAAACCTAATAAAGTTTTTATGTATGTATAAAAAAACATATTTAGCAACCAAGTCGTCGAAAAATAAAAATGCGTGGGTTACGTTGGCTAAACCTTATGAGATACATAAGCTGAGCGAAACGAGCATACGAGACCTGAACGTAGCATAGCGGAGTGAAGATCGTGTGTGCGAGAAATTCACGTTTTTCACCTCTTTTTTCTTCTAAATTACACCCGTGCTAAACCGGAGTGGATCGCTAGTACTATACAAAAATATGATATGATAAAATTTAACTAATAATCTCGTGTTTTTGTGAATTTATACAGGTAATTTTCTGATTTGTTATTCAATACATTTATGATAGGTACCTATTCACATAATTAATACCATGTTAATTTACCTATTTATTTTGCATAGTGTCTAGTACTCTAGCGCGTCCAATGGATACGAAACTTTGTTTTGATTTAAAATACGAGTCTTTGTTTCACTGTTTCTTAATGAATGCAGGTGATAAGGCGCGTTCACACTGATAACTTGTCGCGTGGCGTGCGACAAGTTTACTGATAACAGTGTGTAATGTGCTTAATTTGTAGGGTTAAAGCGAAAAAAATACGTAGAGCTAGTGCTAGTTTAAATAGAGCTTAAAATTAGAATGAATAAAAATTCTATTAGCTAAAGTCGCATGAGCTGCATGTTCTTATTCGTTGCCGTTCAAGTAAATTAAAACAAAAAAGAAAAAATAATTATCACTCATTGTCAGTTCATAAAAACTTGTTACTACTGTTATGTGTGAAGGTGTTGTTTACAAGATCTTAACAAGATCATCGTTTACAAACATTCAGCTGCAAAGCTGAATCCAATGCCCTGCATATCCCTGTAGACAATTTTCTATTCCCAGCTAAGTTCACCAGCCCTACAGCGAACGTTGTAGGGTCATCGCACTCGGCTTATCACTGCAGTGACAACGCATTAGTTGGGCAACCAACGGGACAGGATTAGCCTTGTTTGACGAGACACTTCCGCCTCGGATGCTGAGGTGAATCTTTAGGCTGAAGCGCTGCTAGCGAGAGTAGCTACAGCTTAATTTATGTTAGGCACGTAGTTTTTTTTTTAAATCATCAAACTATCTCTCTAGAAATACATGTGCCGTACACCCCTAATTACACAGCTAGAGCCACCGAAAGGGTCGAAAGTCTGCAAACCAAATTTTGTATAAAACCTATTTTGTCGCCCGTTGCATATTCGAACAATATATTGTCTAGTTGACGCAATTTTTTAAAAAATATAACTGTTTTAAAAGCTATAAACGCCATTTGTAAATCTTAAGAATTTACCTTATTATGGGACATGCGGATGATTTTCCTACGCGTCTTTACGAACGATCGCTTTGCATGAATATGTACATTGAGGCATAGTCGCGGCGCGCCCGCAGACTACAGGATACTAACGTAGGCGCGCCCGTCACGTTCACGTAGCTGGTAGGAGACCAGTCTTAACTTAGCCATTTTAAACAACAACAAAAAATCTGGTTGCAGTTGTATAACTAATCTCAGCCGGCAGATGTTCACTGCTGAACATAGGCCCACGCAAAAGAACTCCAGTTGCTCGCTATTTGCTGCAGGACGTCGGTCCACCTCGAGGGAGGCCGTCATCCGCGCTCCGATTTCCGGTCCGTGGTCGCAAATCAAGAACGTTTTTTTGCCCAACGGTAACAATCGGTTCTACGAGCTATGTGGCCTGTCCATTGCCACAAATTGCTAATTCTGAGAGCTACGGTAGCTTTAGTTCTTTTACGGATATCCGCACGTATCGGACTTTGTCTTGCAAAGAGCCCAAGCATTAGCTATCTTCATAGCTCGCTCAGTGGCTTCGAGCCTATGAGTCTGACCAATAGTTAGTGTATCTATTTCTATCTATTAGGTTATATATAGTGTATTAAATAATATAATTTTATGTATATTGTTATACACGGTGTAACTGGAAGGGTCGATCATCGGTGGCAGAGCGATAGGGCACCTCAATGTCTATCGATTAGACCCTCCTGTATGTTCCGCGGTTTTTGATATTAAACGAGTAATTTTATATCTAAAAAAAAACGCGTCATACACAAAATGCACGGTTGACCACTTTTTTACAACGAATTGACCCCTCTATGCCTATACTTTATTACACATATGCTTATACTATTAAAATGTCGACCTTTCCACCTTCAAAGTATTATGCTGTGTGGCCATAAGTCTAGGCCAAGTAAGTGTACTGGTATTTTATTACCAGTGAAATGAAGAAGTTTTTAAGAAAGGAACAAAAAAATACAGTTCTTTCTGTTTTTTTGTTAAACATGTTAACGCTATTTATACATAAGTGATCATGACAATTGATCCATCAATCTTTTCGTAAATGCTTTCTTCAACGTTTTTCGTAAATGTTCCCTTCGTTTCGTCGACGCAATTTCAAATCTTTGCTCCTTTCGTCACGTCGGCGACATCTTCAAAGTAACTAAAAGTACGACAAAATCAATCACGACACAACCTTGAAGATGCTCAGGCATTTTTGCAACTCCATGAAGAACGTAACGTAACTCGGAACGTAATTAAATATTGTGATTATTATCAAGAAAACTAAAGTGGTTTTTATACATTTTAAAAGACAAAAACGTTAGTTACTCATATATTAGTTGAATTATTGAAACTAGTATTGTAATAATTATATCAGTTGAATTATTACAACTATTTTTGTAATAATTCAAATTTTAATTCCGGTGGTATTTCTCAAGGGAAGTGCTGAACGCTCGCAAACGTGTCTCGCCTCGCATTATGGGCTACCGCTCGCAGCGCGCGCGAATGTGGTTGAAACTATTATACTCGTAGTTGCAATAATTCAACTGATATACATACGTAAGTAACTCCCGTATTTGTCTTTTAAAGTGTATTGTGATTATGTAAAATGTTAATAAGAATATTCATAGGACGCCTTTCAGTTGTATTTGACACCGTCAATGGCATACAACTGAAGTTCCTTCCATCAACATAAACACTACTGCTGAAATGGATACGGTACGACGTTTCACTTTAGCAACATTAAACTGAACAGGAAGATTATGACGTGAGTACAATCGTAGTTATTACCGTTACCCCAGTTAGTAAACCTTGTGTTAACTGCGCTACATTCATAATCGCACAATAGCAGGGCTTTAACAGGCAGGTATCAGGCTACCCCACTGAGTTATGGAGTCGTTTATTCAAATCGCCGGAATGCTGGTGTTGGTAGATTACCACCAGCGCATTATCGTACGTCTAACTGTCAGCGACATTGGCCTCAACACATTTGTACCTCCCTATAGAGGGAGTGATGGCTGGTGCACGGTCATACTCGTGAACGGGTGCTGCTTGTGGTCCAGCTTGTTTTTTTATTAGTTCCATGTATTTTTACTATTATTATCACTTTGATGATTTGTTATTGGACTGCCATTAACACTTTAACTTTATCTTTTGTATTTTTCATTTACATCGTGTATTATTATAATTAATGACATTTAAAAAAATATAGAATTGTCAAAAATGGAGAAAAATGACATCCCCATAGAGTTTCTTGGTGCTCTCTTCTCTAACGGGCGTATTTCCGAAGCACCGGTAGAATCAGAAGGGTATTTCCTTTTCCTGTGTGATTTTAACTTTCAGTCGGCACTTGTATGGGGAATTTCCTTTCCAAACTCAAAGCATACTTAGTTTACCTAATAGTATCGATTTCACCTTTTTAATAAATACTTTGACTTTGTACCTCTACCGTACGCACAATCTGCCAAGAGTGACATTATTAACTTTTCGTAAAGCTAAATTACAAAATAATTCCTGCAGAGAGGAAGTAGATAAAAGTTATGGAAAAGTTTTATCTACTATCATGAAGAAAGGCACGGCTGTCGCCAAAACAGTGTTTTTTACATTTGTATGGTCTCAAGTGCAGACAAGGAACTATAAAGAAATGAAGCGCCCTCCAGATGCCCATTTCCGCTATAACCATGAAGACGAAATAAAGATACAATTTCCCTCTAAATCAAGGTATTTATAGTCAAGTAGAATAAATCGAGGGGATACGAGATTTATTTCCAGATGCTTAAAATGTTTTATAATAATGATATTTTAAAATAACTAGAAGAGATAATAATAAAAATGCAGCTCTGTGCCTATATCTACTTATTTACGACAAACCCAAGCCCTTGGTTTACCTACTTTTGTAATTAAATTCTTGCGGTTATTAACTGCTACTGCGGTATTTTATGTTCCATTGTATGTTAAAAATTATATATATATATGTTCCAAATGAAAAAAAAACATACAAGATCACGCGTGTGTCTGTCTATCTGTCTGTCACAGTTCACAGCCAATTTGATCCGAATCTACTGGACCGATTAAGTTGTTTTTTTAGTTTCTGTGACCTAAACGCGGATGTGCAACGTGAATTAATGTTTTTTTGAACAATTTTGGTGACTGTGACATATGAAATAATAATATTTTTTTAATAAATAGTTTTATAATTTATTTAAGAAGAATATATGAAAATTAACCATGTTACCTCTCCCTCCAACCCCCCCTTATATACTGAGCCAAAAAATAAAAAAAATTTACTTATAGATTACAGGAAAACCTATAAGAAGTTTATGGTCTTCAAATAACATGGTAAATTTCTCAATATTGTGACATAATACATTTATCATACAGAATGTTGTTATGTCTCAGTACTTGCTGTAGGGTGTCGGGTTCTGTACTTTTCGGCACAGAATAAATAAAAGTACAAGTTTTCGTCAAGGTTTGGCAAAATTACCAGTTACGGGAAATCTTGATAAAATGCTCATAGGTTGTGCAAATACCTATCTGTTGAGAAAACCACCCACAGTTTTTTTTTAGGTAATAATAAACTACGTTTTTGGCGATACCTCATTGTCAAGTCTACTGTTGTTTCTTTTTTTGGGAACACACTCAATAAATTGCCTAAAATATATTCAAAATAACTTTGCTTCTTGCTCGAAGTAATCAAATCCGAAAGACTGGAATTAGGTAATATGTGATAACTATATATAGTCGTGAGCTATGAATAGACACCTACCATTTCGCATAACTAATAGTTATGTTTTGACAAAAAATACATACCGAGTACTAAATCATCTTTCGTGACGCCTCACCTGTAACAAAATGAAATGGTGTTATCAAATGTCTCAGCAAAAGGTATAATTTTAAAGTGGAATAATTCAGTAAATGACTATGAAGACATAAATAACAGCAATTATACATATAAATAAAGTGCTACTGGCACTTTATTGTAACTTTCTGTCCGAAATTCCTAACGTTTCATTTAATGTAATTTCCTTTAAAAAGCTATCGCAAAATCTAGTATACGTTGAATTGCACAATCTGTAGATATTTCTCTAGCGATCACGATCAATTTATGTAACACGTTACTTAATTTGATAAAACTCGTGTGTAACACCATGATGCAAACAAGATATATTAAGTAAATTAATATCCCGTGGCCAATTGTTTGAAATGGACTGTCCATGGAGGCGGACACTTGCTTCCGTCTTCCTACTGTTATCTCAGCATGTAAGTTAATTAAATCACGTCATTCACGCCTCGCGAATTGAGATTAATAGCTGTTTTATGTAACACCTGTTTCATTGTTATTTTGCAGAACCTGCTAGCTGTAAGTCAGAATGTGAGGCCGACTGGACCGTTTCCCCCGCTGCCGCTTCTGAATGAACCTTGGATAACTTATGGTGGTCCGGGCCCAGGACAAATTCCGCAACCAATTAACTCGCTGTCAGGTCCTACAAACGGTATTCTGCCCGAGTTTGCGCCCCTAGGCCCATTCGCACAGGAGCACCAAAGGATTCCAGATTACATCGGATCAGGCTATCCACAACCTCTACCGTTTAATCCTGTTCAACAACCAAATACAGGCCAGTTTCAACAGGCTCCATTATTTAACTCGCAGATAAATTACTTACCATCACTACAGGATCCAGGATATAACGGTCCCCAAAACACCATTGTACCGCCTCCACATGGACCACCATTAAATATTTTTCCGACACCTCTTATACCAGTTCCCCAAGGCCCATCTTTCTTCAGGAATGTATCACCTGTAGGGGCTTTACTTAACAATTTACCAGCTTCTGCACCAGTACCCGAAGGTCCAGCTTTAAACATTCCTCCAACTAATGTTTTGCCAACTCCACTAGTACCGATGCCCCAAGATACATCATTTAACATTTCTCCACCTACAAATTTCTGCGTTCAACAAGGGCTACCATCCAATACACCATCTCATTTAGTACCTGTATCCCAAGCGCCAATACTGCCTGGTCTTCCAGAACCCATAGCGTCAATAATGGGGCCAGCTTACAATTTACCTCAAGTAACAAGGTTCCCAAATCATAATACGCAAGGATTTCCGTTGGAGGCTTCTTCGTACCCCCAGCCCTACTATTCATCTGCTAACGAACCATGCACATTGACGACTGATCTGTCATCAGTGCATATCTTACCACCTCCAAATCTTCCTTGGTCGATACCCATACAAAACTATGCTCCTGTACCTCTTCCTATCCAACCTGAGGTGTACCCACAATCGATAACTCCAGTCAAAAACTTGCCGAATTCGCCCATTTATTCAAATAACCACATTTCAGCTCTTCCTCTGGACTTTCCAGCAAATATACCTCAACTGTATGACAGCACATGTGGGAATTTTCAGTCAGTTGCAGAAGGGTATAATCCTGTGCCGATTAACTTGAATATCAACGTATCATCACCAACCATACCAGAATCGAAAATAACCATAATTACAGCATATCCTCCAGCCCCTCCACCAGCAGTTGTTCCTATGATTTCTACAGATAGCTCCGACGTACCGGTTGAAATGTTCCCCCAGTATCCTTTGCCTCCTATAATAATAGAAGGGAGAAGATCACGATCGAAGAGTTGGCTGCCCTTGTTCCTTGTAGCTTTGTTTGCTCATGATGGGTTCCACGGCAGCGGCGGTTGCGGTGGCTGCTGTTGTTGCTGCCCTTGCAATTCCGGTTGTGCTGATATTCCTATTCCATATCCTATTGCCATTCCTACCAATAACCCCATAATATTAGGAAGTTCACATCGCTCCCGTAAAAGAGAACGAGTGTCTGATAAAAAGATCGACTAAATTTGAGTATTTACGTATTTATGAATGTATTTGAATAATGGTAATAATAGATCATATTAAAATATGAATAAAAAGTTTTCGTTTTAATTTTAGTATTTTAATCAAAATTACTCAGATAGATAAGTTTAATAAAATCTATAATTTAATGAGTAGGAAACCAATAACAGTGGCACGCATTAAAAATAAAGAGAGCTATTGCGGGATGCCTGGCATATGTGCAAACATAAAAAAAAAAAACAACGAGCAATGTCTTGCCATAACAAGACATCTTCTTCTTCTGAAGAAACGAATATGGCCGAGCTGAGGCGGAAAGAGCCGACGAGCCAGGAGTGGCGCGGTAGCGATGCGTCGCTATGCGCCGCTTGCATCGCGGATCCGCTCGCGATCGCCGATTGCACGCAAACAGTCAGCGTTACCCCCGTACCGCAGTATTAGATGTTTACATCAAAATAATTAAGCAACTAATGATTGAAAACCTTGATATTTCCTAAAAAAAACAATGAAGATGAAACAATTTTAGATGATGCAGACAGAACTACCACCGCATATTTTAAATCACATTTTGTTTTGTGTCCCAATAGTAGGTATGGCCGGATTAGACATAACCGCTCTACATTAACTCTGCGCAAATTATATTAGATTTCTGTTCTTTGTGCGACTGTAGGATGAATATTCCCGTGTCGTGAGATTGTGGTTATCCCTGAGCAAACTGTATTTACATAAGGTAGGTAAACATTTTAGAGAAAATAAGAGAAGTCTTTTTCTTTTAGTCTTGTTTACTAGTAGTAGATCAATGTCAAAGATTTACGTCTTGTTTGTTATGACTAGAATAGAATAGAATAGCTGATGTGTGAAGGTGCTGAACGAGTTCTTGGCCAGGTTCAATGCTTGAATGTTGGCACCACCCTGTCATCTTGTGTTAATAAATAGTTGACGAGTTTATTTTGGTTGGCTATTCACAACACTTCCATTGTGATGCGGTGCATCAACATTGTTATGACGTTCTCGGTGCCTAGATACCTGAATGACCAATTTATCACTCACACTATCAATTGATCAAGATTGAAATTAAAGCGCATTATTGACTTAGTTTGTATTAAGAACGTCTATATTAGTTTTCTAATATGATCCCATTGGAGAATGACTATTTTCCTTTTTCGTTTTTTTAAATACCTCTAGTTTCTTACCACCTCTTTGAATCATCACATTGCTAGATTTTTGAAACCAGAAGTTAAGGCACCAATAAATATCAACCATAGAAGAGCATAATACACTGGGTCGCAAAGAAAGCAGGTCGGTTATAAAAAAATAATTCTATAAGTTTTAAAATATTTGAGCAATCCTTTTAAAATAAGAACAATTAAAGTTTATTTCATTACAAATATAGGAAGAAGTAAAGCCTTTTTTTTTGGTGATTGTGTTAAAAACCATTAATGAAAAGCATCATTCCACGCGGGTGAAACCGCAGGGCGCAGCTAGTAACTTCGAGTATTAAAACATCGGAATAATTCAAGTTATTTTTTCTCATACATTATGGAACGGCTTTTTCCATGTATGATACATGACATTAATGCTTGATTTATATGTATTTTATTTTTATTATATTATATATATTATAATAATTATATATACAAAGTTTTATATTTAACAATTCATTTCAATTAATTTCTCTTTATTTCCATTTTACTGTCCAGGGCCCTGTTTCATAAAACTTACAATTATAGTTTACCATTACAATTTAGTGTACATTGATGCATATGTTAGAATGTTACGTGTAAATATGAATTTTGCTAGAAGATAAACTTCAGTGTACACTAAATTGTAATAGTAAACTACAATTGTAAGTTTTATGAAACAGGGCCCAGATCTCGAGTGCACGCATATACACATCTTTCTTGCACAACCAGGATGGCTGGCAGGAAATGCTGTCATAGCATTAAGTCCTCCTCTGTACACTGTTTTTGTGCATAAAATATTAAATAAATAATGCTAAGTAGAATCCAGTAGAAACTGTTGCGAATCAAACCAAAATAAAATGCCGCGCGCGCACGCGCATGTATGCGCTCAGTACTGCACAATGTTAGATATTGCGCCACCCGATGATCATGTACATGTAATAACGAATGTTAGGTTACAATATTTTTTGAGGCATTTGAGCCTTTGAAGCTTTTGAAGATACACGGGACGGGGCAGGGGGAAGCGGGGACAAATATTTTGGATTTGTCTCCACTATTTATTTGTCTTCAGGATGATAAAATTCCTTTTTTTATCACGGAAAAAAAAACGCGCGGGCTTAGCCGCAGGGCTTGTAATCTATCTATCTTCTATCTACTTACTTATAATAAAACTGTAACAGATCCAATTCTGTACATTGAAGATATTTTGAAAATATTTTTTGGAGGGTACTTTGTATTTAATACTAAGGCCAAAACTGTATTTTTTATTTTTGTCTTTCTGTCTGGTTATTGGCCGTGCATCACGGCGAAACTACAGAACGAATTCAAATGAAACTTGGTATGATTTGAGTTCATACTACGAGGTAGGACATAGGATACTTTTCGTCCCGAAAATTTAAAGGGTTCCCGCAGGATAGGGGTTGTAAGTTATTTAAAAGAAGACGAACCACGCTGAATCTACGGATTTTGATGCAACTTGGCACAGTTATAGTTTATATGATGGATAAAATATGAGGATACGTTTTATCCCGAAAAATAGAGGGTTCCTGGGATAGGGGTCCAAATTTATGTTAATTTTGAACTAATCAATAATATTTTTTACAGGGTACTCTATGTTCTATACTCTATGTTCTATACTGAAGCCAAATCTGTTTTTTTTTTCATTTTTGTATGTGTTTCTGTCTGTCTGTCTGTATCTTGACCGCGCATCACACCGAAGCTATTTAATGAATTCAACAGAAACTTGGAATGATTTGAGTTCATGCTACAAAGTAAGACATTGGATACTTTTCAGCTAAGGGTTCGGCTTAAAAGCTGGGGTACTTGGTATCTTAATTCGATAATTTGATGCCGAGCAATTAATAAAAAACTATTTGACAGCTGAACGAATTTTGAAGAATTTTTGTATATTGTAGATTGTAGGTACTTTTGGTCCTGGTGTTCTTTTAAATGAAATGACCACGCGGGCAAAGCCACGGGTACAGCTATAAAATATTATATAAAATTATAATAAATTAAATTAAAAATAAGATACCACGAAAATTATTATTCATATCGTTTTTTTCTTAAATTGTGATTTTACCATTTTTTCTCCGTTATTTTGACTTATAAGAATAATAAAAACAAACATAAAATAGCGAATTACACTCGCGTTTCCGTACGATCTTCTACTACTTCTTATATGTTTACTCTAATTTCAATGTTATATTATTAAGACCACAGACTTCTTATATGTTTACTCTAATTTCAATGTTATATTAAGACCACAGACTTCTTATATATTTACTCTAATTTACAAGTAAAGGATTATTTTCAGTATTTTTTTTAATATTTTAGGCTCATTTGTTTTGGAAATAAGTTGGGTGGAATAGACAATTTTCATCTATTTTCTTAATTAACTTTATAGTGTTTTATTTTAAAATAATAACATATATTTGATACCCTCACAGCAAGCCCTTGCAATAAGCGATACTTTTTTTTTTAATTTCTACTTTGCTTTCAAAAGTGCATAAAAGTCTATATCCAAATGTAATTTATTTACTTTAAGTAATACGTCCGTGTTTGGGTCCTAGAAATTCATATCTGTATCTAATTTCAACTTAACCGGTTCAGTAGATTCGGAGCAAATTGGCTGTGACAGACAGACGGACAGACAGACAAACGAATGATCCTATAATGGTCGCGTTTTGCTTTCGGAGGTACGGATGCCTAGAAAGTTACATGTAGTATATTTAATAATTTATTATCAGTTGCATACGACTAGGTAGACATAGATTTGCACTCGTATATTACGTACTTTACACGACACGTGAGATAGAGTCGTTATTTAGATCATTATGCAACTTTACTTAAAGGATCTGATAATTTTACCGATCTGTTATCTAATCACTATATAAATTGTCATTTATGATATAAACAAGGTAATAAGTATTCATATGCAGCGGGCGAAAGAGTTGTTTACATGATTTAATATATAATTTTCAAAGTCTCTTAACTTTGAATATGATATTTCCAACTTATTTTTTATGTGCGGTAACTGTAGCAACTTTATTTAGTCTACAAGTAAGTGAAATTTATTCGTTTTTATATTTATGTGAATTATTTAAGATAGTCACATACCGTTTTTCATATATACATTGATGAAAATATAAATAAATAACGCATGAAGATTGAAAATAAATTTATCAAAATTATACTGTTGTTCATAAAAAAGACTGTTAAAATATACAAGTACATGTAATCATTATTTTGCAGGAACCAGAAGTATCAGCGCAGATCGTCTCGCCAGGCTTTTATGGAGGTGTTCCTGTAACATACGGGGGAGACAACGATGATGACATTGGCATGCTGCTGGCTGTCTTGCTTTTGGCTGCAAGGAGCCGAGGTGGCTACAGCGGCGGGTACGGCGGCAACGGCTGTGGCACCGGCGGAGGCTGTTGCTGCTGTAACTGCAACAATGCCAGAAGCGTCCCCGTTCCTTACCCCATTCCATTCCCAACCAACAACCCTATAATCAAATACGACCGCGAACATAACGACGATATTTACGACACACCTCCAAGACACCATCATAATGGTAGAGGCAGCAAAAAAGATCCCACTGAAGTTATAAACGTCATAACAGAGAACGATAACGAAGCGTCGAATGAGACAAAAGTTAAAAATGACCCTAAAACCAGCAGTAATTCTGACAGCAGCAGTGGCAGCCGCAGCGCAAGCGACAGCAACAGCAAGGCTAACGCAAGAAACAACAGTCCTGACAACAAAAACAATAACAATACCAAAGGGAACAAAGAACATAAAAACAAGAAAGAGGGAGACAAACATACGGATGAAGAGAATAATAAATAGAAACAATGAAATATTAAGGTTAAATATTTATTAAAATTATCATAATGATAAGATCCTTCATGACATGTAGTGTCTGATTATTTAATAAAATAATTTATAGTTAGTACATTACACGTTTTTACGCATTTTTTCTGCTGAAAACATGAAGATTAATTTGGTGACATGTCCTAACAAGAACCTAAAACTAAAAAGGAACTGTGATGTCATCATATGATCGCATCAAAAACTAAATTAAATACTTATTATGTACACATGGGTTCTTTAAAGTTAGTAAAATTTACAGATATTCCTACATTGTCGAAAATGTCTAACTGATAATTTATTATTGTATTTGAACATTGAGTTCTAATATAATAACACTATGTAGGGAGGTAACTTTTACTCCCTGAGGTGTACAACACGATGTCGTGTGAAATTTTAGGTTCCATCTGATTTTTTTAGTGGAAATTCCTAATAAACACATTATAAGGTTTACGCACTAATTGTTCAGAGCAAAATGAGGTCTCCAAATCAAGTTTGAAGAATCCAAATTTGTATGATTTGAGCGATGATAATAAATTTCGAACAGTTTGTTCTAATTTTCATTTGGTAAATTGGTAAAATGAATATCGTGTGTTTGCATGCATCATGGTACAATAAAACTATGGCGGTAGATCCTGCAAGTTTCACCACTAAGTACCAACCAACAACCTACTGACATAGGTAACAAAACAAGTTCAAAAACTAAAAGCCGGGTAAAAAATAGTCTATGGCACTCTTAGATGAAGACGAATCCTTGTCAAAATCGGACCAATAGGGGCGACCTTATGGTGGAACATCCACATACCTGCTTACCCTTCCCTTACTTCGACGTACAGTTTAAAGCTGGGTTGCAGTAAAGTGTTGTCCCTCTAGTGTGCACATATTGCGGGACAGCTGATAGATACATCTCGGGAGTATAGGTTTTGCATTGTTAGGTTTTATTTATTTGAGGGAAAACTATAGCTATTACAAAAAAGTGTCTTAACATGTCCATTATAATGTTTAGCACTATTTTTATTGGTATCTTTGATAATATTTGGTAATATGGGATCTCTTATCAATAGAAATTATAGCAAAGATTAGATCTATGATTGTATTTTCTGTCGACTGAATTGTTAATCATGCTCCTGTCTTCAGGAACTATGTACGAGATAGTATGTTTTATGATTAATACAAATTTCGTAATAATTCTGGAAGTATTATTAAGCAGAGAAAAGAGAAACCCGAAAGCACAGAATAAATAATAGTATAACCAAAGGTTTAACTTTTGAAACCGACTGCAAATACATTTTGAAACTACTTAACATTTGAAATAACTAGGTGCTAGCCACATGAAAGCCGCAGAAATATTATCGTCAGAAATTACAGTAGGTATAGGTTGCTAATCTATCTATCTATATCTATATTTATAATAAAGCAATTAGGAACAAAATAGTATGAAAGAAAATAAAAAAAAATGGTGTAGTGGACTTAAAATAAGTTACTGAACAAGTTTTTTTTAACTCGTTTCTGTCTGTTTGTTTGTTTGTTTGTCTGTATGTATTTTTCTTCCCGCATCACGTAAAAACTACTGGACCGATTGCGATGCGCTTTTCACTGTTGGATAGCTAACGATAACCCATACATCTAAATCTGTTCAACTCACATACCTACATACAAACATACATGAATGTTAAAAACATTACACTCCTTTTTTTGGGCAGTCGTGTAAAAATGGTATTTTTTGAATCTTCTCTGTTTGTCTATTTGTTTGTTTGTTTGTCTGTATCACGTAAAAAACACTGGACCAATTGCGATGCGGTTTTCACGGTTGGATAGCTTAAGGTATGACTTAAAAACTGGGGTACTTGGTATCTAAATCTAATGAGTAGAAGCCGAGCAATCGTATATATTTTTTAATTTGGTATTATATTGATCAAATGTTGGTATATTAGTATTTTAGGTCTTGGAATAGTACATATAGTACTTTTAACCTAGATAAATGACCACGCAGGCGAAGCCGCGGGTACTGTTTGTAAAGCAATAAGAACGATAAAGTCTGTACAAAAAAAGATAATAATAAAAAAATGTCTAGGGTAGATACTTAAAATAAGCTACTGAACAGGAATATAACTTTTTTTAAATCGTGTTTGTCTGTTTGTTTGTTGTCTGTATGTTTGTTCACGCATCACGTAATAACTACTGGAACGATTGCGATGCGGTTTTGTTGGATAGCTTAGAGATTGACTTAAAAACTGGGGTACTTGGTATCTTAATCCAATGATGCCGAGCAATCGATAAAAACTATTTGACAGCTGAATGAGTTTTGAATAAATGTAGTATATTGTACTTTATAGGTAATGGTTGATCCTGGAATAACACGTATGGGCTACTTTTAAATAAAATGACCACGCGGGCAAAGCAGCGGGCGGGCACTGCTAAAAAAAGTAGGCAAACTATGTTCAGCTATCATTGAATAGGTATTTGAAAATGATCTTTGGGTTTCTCATATCATTTATAATTTCGAATAACTATTTAGGATCTGTAACGCTTTAAAGTTGATTAGCAACCATTCTCAGTCGGGTTTTTTTCTATATGCGTTAATTTTCTTGTTTAACTGGTTCGTAGGAAGTACCTGCTATTGCCTAATGATTAATAAATAATTTTGGAAATAAACTGATAAGAACCGAATGTAACAAAGTTTTAGAGACAAAGAAAACTTTAAATTCAACCACTTCCGACATTCAATGAACCGCACTGGGTCAGGTTTATTGACCATACTCTCTCTCTCTCTTAATCTCTCTTTCTTTCTGAGAGAAGAGTTGTTTCCCAGAAGTGGGAACGTAACGGATGATTGAGTATCATGGCGTAAATTTGATGCAAAGTCATCTTCAATATGAATAGATTAATACATAAACAACAAATGAAATAGTTTGGCAACGAACGGACAACGATTGGACCATTGAAATCTGAAATAATGGACAAAAACCATATCACATGAGTAATGTGGCTCAATATATATACTATACAGCAAAGAAACAGAGTCGCTATGACACCAGAGATCAGCACTAACTCATTACGACTAAAAAGCATACTAACCACGAAAAGAGATACCTGGAAATTTAGTATTCAATTGATAATGCAACAAATTGTACTAATTTCAGGAAAGTTATCCTATTAGTTAGTAATTTAAATGCTATAAAACCACTTGAAAAAAAGAAATAACTACTGCTGTGGCAATAAAACAATGTCTACTGTGAAAATACCTACCAAAGAAAATATCATTTTAATTGATGTACTCTTACATACTAGGTATAATTGTAAACAATCATTATTCATCAGACTTTCTTTCTGAACGTGACAAGAAACCAAAACATAAGATAAGCATTCTCAGCAATATGAAGATAATAAGCATATGATTATGTCAGATCTTAACACAAGATAATATTCTGTATATAAGAAGTATATCGAAATCATTTGGCGAATTTTCGAGATGGTGATGTCGGCAGCCATATCTCCTGGGACTTTCATCATATTAATATGTTTACAGGTATGTGATTTTAATATACTTCATTTGTAGTATTTCAGTATGTTACTTTTTTAGGTATTTATTGTGTTGAAATATTGAAAACTTGATTTCAGAATATTTTGGCGCAACAATGTTTGAACAATGTGGTTCAAAGAAATTTGGGTGGAAGTCCCCAACAATCTCAATCAAAACCAGCCGGTGGATTGAATCAAATAGCACAAAACTCAGGACAAACCAATTCTCCTCAACAAGCATACTTGCAGCAAATGAATTTCCAAGAGCAATCTAATATTCAACAGGCTCCTTTTACACAGCAAGCCAGCAATCTGCAGCCACAGATGAATTTACAACAGTCTGGTACCCAGCAACCTGTGAAGTCGATAACTAATTCGCAGCTACAACAGCAACAAAACCAAAATCTGGCTACAAATATTTTTTCATCCTTAAATAATATTAGACAACCTTCCCAGAATCAAGGATCACATAATATGGCAATAGCAAATCCTTCGCAACAAACGAATTGTTGCGGTTCGAAACAAAAAAATGAGCAAACGTCCTCTCAATCTCAACCTCAAAATCAACCCAGTCCCACTTTCACAATATTAACTCCAATAATTAATAAACCGCAAACCGTTAACCAACCTGCTCCTGTACCTACATCGTTTCCAGAATATCCACAATACCAGCCAGCTGTAGCTTTCCAACCTGTACATAGTAATAATATTCCTTCTCAACAGAATCAACAAGTATTTACACCACCAGCTCAAAACTCCTTTGTAAACAGTCAGAATCAAGGTAATCCAATTCAAAACTCACCTGTATCAAACTTCGTGACTAGTGAACAATCGACAACTTTACAAAGCCCAATAGTAATGGTTCCAGGTAGTCAAATTAACACCCCTCAGAGCCAGCCCATAGTAATAACATTGCAACCTGCTCAGATGTCACTAATGCAGAATCAACCAACTCTTCCAACAAGTCAGAGTCAACCGATATTTTACACAGTGCAAACACAGCCATCGTCAACTCGTAACCAAAATCATCAAATCGTTTCCAATCAACCACAAGGTCCAAACAACTCTGCGATGGATAACCAGTCACTACTGTATTATATTATGTCACAAATGCAGAACCCACAGGGAAACCAGAATCCATTAGCATCCATTCTACCCGCCATGCTTAACACAAAGTCAGAGAAGTCTTCAAGTATGAAGACTCTACTGCCCTTAATTTTAAGCATGTTGAATGACAAAGGAAACGGTTGCGTATGTCCTCACTGCGGGAGCAATAATAACGACAATCAAAATACACCCGAACCCATTATAAATACCGGATATTCAAATCAAAAAAGTTACAGCCAACTAGAACCAATTAATGAGGTTTTGTCGAAATTCTCAGAACATTTAGAGACAAGTAAACAATCAACAAAAAGTGCTGCAGATAAGAATATAAACAAAGATATTGAAATTACTAATAATAGTGCTGAAATATCCGAAGAAGAAGACGAGGAAGAAGATTCGGTAGAAGATTACGAAGATGAATAGATTTTAATGTTAATAAATTAAATATAATGAGTATTTATGGAATTAGAGATTAAGTATCTATTAATACCGCAAATTAAATTATTTTCCAGTTAACTGATCTGTTATTATTACCGATAGCTTGTATGTATGACTGCGAGGGAGGATCAGGTAGTTGTATTGAGTCATTCATATCATAAGTTATCTGCTGCGTATAAGTCTTATTGAATAAATCTAATGTGATGACCTAATTTGATGACGTTCATTGGTAGGTACTTTTATAACAAAGAGTATCTAGACAAAGCAATATTCAAGATAACAAACAACATATAAAACTAGATTCCCATTTCTAATCCATCACAGTATGGTTCTATATATTGACATATTAACTCAATGGTTCTATAGTTAACACTTTCATCATGTCTTCAAAAACGTGTCTTATTGTCTTCGCTTTGATCACTCTTTTCCATGTAAGTACCTCAAAGTCAAGTGAATCCCACTAATATTATAAAGGCGTATGTTTGTATGCATGTTTGTTACTCCTTCAGGCTAAACCGGCTAAAAGGATTTTCATAAAATTTGGAATGGTGATAGCTTATACCCTGGAATAACCTCACGGTTACTCCCACGGACTCGTGTCTCCCCTGATGGCCCCCCTTGAGGAGACATCAGGATTTAATTAAATCCTGATGTCTCCCCTAGCCCAGGCACAGAATAAATAATAGTACAAGTACAGAAGGCTAACTGAGTGAAGTCATTTAAATAAATAGCGACTCGCTACAACGCTATAAAGTGCAATTTAACTCGCACGGCGCTGCGAGCTTTCAATTATATTTACCTAGAAGGCGCTCGCCCACCGCGTGCAGGCTAGAATGCACCGTATCACAACGCGCAAGAACTTCCATTGCTCTAAACGTTTCAGAATCGCTCTGTCCCTTTTTCGCTCGGTAGGGTTGTATTAAGATATTATGACTAGGTACTACTAATTATTCTGTGATATGTTATGACTCAAATATTGTAACAGAATAAATAAGTAATAATGTATTATGTTATTACTTATTATTATAAATTAAAGTAGTTCTATTACATACAATGACATTCTTATCAGAATAGACCTACTACCTCATTTTTACTACCTACCTATCCCGTTTTCAGACCACCGATAACTTTAGTGAGATACCTACCTACGTGTCGTTGGTTGATTATGATTATATCCTATAGGTATTGCACTTTGATGAATAAAGGTGCCTATCTGAATTCCATACTTTTTAATGAGTGAAAAATAAATTGCTACCTACGTAATAAAAGGTATTAAAAGTAGGTAGGTATTATACGAGACATATATTATATAAATTCCTAATTAGTTGTAGGCTACTTACTAAGTCAGCACAGTAATTCATTTTCCGATCAACAATACCTACTATAATCAATTATAAAATTACGTTGATCGATTTAATAAACGACTTTATTTCTGCGCGGAATAACCTTAAATATGCGTAGCTTCGGTATGGAACACAAATGAAATAACATAAAACTATAGGAACCTACGTAATAAAAAAATAACAATATCTAACTACATAACTAGGACCTATTATAGGTATTACAATTTATTACCTTTCAATATTTTTTGGAAATGTAAAGAATGACAATTCGTCATTTCTATCACTATTCAAACAGCCAAATGCTATGCAGTACTTTCTAGTTTTCTTCTTGGTACTCATAATTAAAACACGAATAAAGTTTGTCAATAACTTTACGTAAGTAGGTGCTCTATCGCTAAGTACAAGGCGCACGACTCATCGAGCGCACGCTTGACACTCGACTGAACGGACTGATATTGGGTCCTTGAATTTATTTGTACTTGTTGCAGAGTGTGACCGCCCTGGCCCAGGGGAGATATTATAACTTACACATAGGATACTTTCATCATCATCATCATTATCATCATCATCATCATCATCATCATCACTCACATGGGAGAAAACATGGGGCACAGCTAGTAGGTATTTAATTTGCCATTGTACTTGTGGTGTTCAATAAAGAGTAAATAAATCTAAAACTAAAAAATATATATATACCTATAAATATAAAAATAAAACACAAACTATATATATATATATATATATATATATATATATATATTGCGCAGATCGTCGCTCTATCTAGCCGGAGAGCGTCCTACACTACGTTTGCCGATTCGCGGTCTCCACTCTAGAACTAGCCTACCCCAACGGTTATCCATTCTACGACAAATGTGACCAGCACATTGCCACATCTTCAGCTTGCTTATTGTGTCGGTTACCTTCGTTCACTGCCGAATCACCTCATTTCGGATTCGATCTCTCAGATAAACTTGTACGAGCATAGCTTGTTCCATAGCTCGCTGAGCGGCTTTAAGCTTTTGGACCAGTCTCACAGTCAGTGTCCACGATTCAGCTCTATATGTTATTACTGGTAGGACGCACTGGTTGAAAAAAAAATCTTAAGGCATTGTGGAATGGGCGACAAGAAGACTTGACGAAATTTTCCAAAAGCTGCCCAGCCCAGCAGAATCCTCAATTATTGGCTTCCTTCTCAAAATGTATCCTACCCAGCTTAACAATTTGTCCGAGGGAAATATCATCATCATCATCATGACAGCCTTTAGAAGTCCACTGCCGAATTTAGGCCTCCCCCAAAGAGCGCCATGACGAGCGATCTTGTGCCACCTCCATCCACCGACTTTCTGCGATGGCTACAATGAGGGAAATATACTCCTGAACAATTTCAAAAGGCATGCCATTGACTACTATTGGTTCCGATATAATATTATCTTTGAACATGATTTTTGTTTTGTCAATGTTCATGCGGGGACCAATTTGTCGAGAGTCGTCAGCTAGGCTAGTCGGCATTTGTCGCAGCTCTAGCAGCGACTCTGCCATAAGGACAATTTCGTCTGCGAACCGCAAGTGTGAGATGTACTCGCCGTTAATGTTGATGCCCGCCCATTTCCGGTCCAGCGTACACATACACTCCATTGCGGTCGTAAACAGTTTCGGGGATATAACATCCCTCTGTTTTATACCTCTGATCAATGGGGTAGGCTCAGTACTGCGGTCCTGTACTTGGACTCATCGTAGCAGCGTCATACAGACAGCTCAGCACTTCGATATATCGCCAATTCACTTGGCATCGCTGGAAAGAATCCAGAACAGACCAGGTCTCGATTGAGGTACATATAAAACTTGCCAATATAAAATTAAACATTCTGGGATCCAAGTCACACTAAAGGCAAAGAATATGTAGGTATAGTACCTGCTACCGTACTAATGCTAGTTGGACAAAATAAATATTAGTTTAACCACGACGAAGAAGGGAAGAAGGCAACGCAACAATAAATTTGGGCATATATAAAATAAAGATCCATCAAGAGGCTTTATTTATTCAATTGGTGAATTTTGAAGCCTCCTAATGGATCTTTATTTATAATCTATCAATCAATCAATAACACTTTACGTAATTGATACATAGTTAAAACAAATTCCAAAAACAAACTATAGGTACAATAGTCTTATCGCTCATAATCATCATAGATACCTGATTTTTAGTAGTACCAGTTTAGTGGTTATATGTTCTGTGTAGATAACTCATTCCACCTACTGCAGGACATAAACCTACCCCATCTTACGCCATTCATTCCCATTTGAAGCCAATCATGCTCAGTCTTGAATGTTGTTGCCAGATCTTAATGATCATAGATTTAGTTTATTCACATTTCAATGCTCAAATTATTTATTGCTAGGCACAAGCACTCCACATACAAGGAGTCATCGACAAACAAGTCGTCATCGTCAACAACCTGTATTTATTTATTTAATTATTCAATTCTTAAAAAATTTACATAGTGTCGAAATATTAATTACAATTATTAAAATACAATTACAGTTAAATAAATAAACACGAATTAAAAATAAAATGAAAATATAATTATGACTGTAACTTACTCTAAATGTTTTACATTTGCCTATTCCGGTCGTCTAAATATTTAGAAATAGAATGGTAAATTTTCGTAATTAAATACTTTTTATTTTTTTCTTAAATTGTTAGCCACTGTAAACTGTTTTTAACTCAACTGGTAATTTATTGAACAGTTTAACAGCCTGATAGCGGACACTATGTTCAGCTATCCGTAAACAAGGAATATCCTTTCTGCGTGTGTTTTCTCTAGTCAATCGATCTTCTTCTGTTTTTTTTTGTAATTCAGGTATTTCATAAAATATATAAAGGTAACTAATATATATAAACAGGGTACAGTCAAGAAGCCAAGTCTCAAAAAATGCTCCTTGCAAGACTCAATTTGCCGTATGCGTACCATCGTGAGTATAGATCTTTTTTGCATGATGAAGGCTGCTTCTGTATTGTATTTATAACTGAGACCCCAAAGCATTATACTGTAACGCAGTTTTGATTCCACTAGAGCAAAGTACACAGATTTCAACTGTTTTATAGTAACCTCATCACGCAAACTCCTGATTGCGAAGCAGGCCGAACTCATAGAATTTTCTATTGACTTAATCTCTGCTTTCCAATTGAGATGAACATCAATGTGGACACCCAATAACCTAACTGTAGCTACACAACCCACACTATTTTTACCAAGCTTAACACGCAAAGTTTTTTTTATTTCTTGCTATTGTTTTAAAGAGCATTACATTTGTTTTATCGGTATTAAGAACCAAATTGTTTGCATCAAACCGAATCTGAAAGCTCTTAAGTACCATGCCCATGCTTTCCTGTAATGTGGTCAAAGACTCGATAAAATTGCGTTAGTATCGTCGATAAAATTGCGTTAGTATCGTCAGCAAAAAGTACCAAAGAAGAATTAGGGCTATTGGTCTCCATGTAAACAACTAAGTCGTTAGTAAAAATTGTAAAGAAAATTGCGCCCAAAATGGAACCCTGCGGAACACCAACATTGAGTTGTGTCAAGTCCGATCGATAATTCATTTGAACATCATTGTCAATTGAAGATAATTCTACAAACTGTTGACGACTACTGAAATAAGATTTGAACAATCCCAGTGCAGAACCCCTTACACCGTATTGCTCTAATTTGTCCAGTAAAATGTGGTGATTTACGGTATCAAACACTGAATTTAGGTCAAGAAAAAGCCCACCGACCCTTACCTTGTCATTCAGTATATTGATCACATCTTCTACCAATGTTTTCAATGCATCTCCAGTTCCTAAACTCTTTTGATAGCCAAACTGCCATCTACTTAAGATGTTATTTTGGTAAAGATGCCTCAACAATCTAATTTTTATTAATTTTTCATAGATTTTTAGGTTCTAAATTTGATCCTTTTTTAAAGATAGGTAGTACTCACTCTGGCTATTTTTATCTGCTCAGGAAAAACTTGGGAATTAATACATTTATTAAAGAAATAGGCAAGAGGGGTAGGGTATTATATCTATATGATCTTTTATTACATGTATTGGATTTTTTTATTGGTCCAATGCTGGGCATAGGCCTTCCCTAATGTGCACCACTGAGCCCAATCTTCGGTTCTTCTCAAGTACTGAATTGTTGCTGTAATAAAACCAAATCAATAATAGTTTGAAATAGAAATTTTCGTTTTCATATGCCGACTCAGAGTATTATCTCGTACACTACAAGCAAATAACCCTTCCGAGTCTACCGGTGCCTCAGAAATACGCCCGTTAGAGAGGACAGCACTAAAAAACTCTACGGGTAAATGTATTTTTTCATTTTCGTTTTCCAAGGTTATAAACGCAGCTCCCTGCGGCGGGTGCGGTGGAGGCGGTTTCAGAGTCGGGCCAGGCCGGCCAGGCAACAGCTCTGGCTTCGGTCCCGGCTCTCGCTTTGGTCCCGGTCCTCGCAGGCGCGGCCCCGGCTCTCTGCTGCCGCTACTCTTCCTAGCTGCACTCGGATAAGCAAATCACAGCGTATTTAAACAAACAATTTTGTCTCGTTTTAAACAAAAGGCTCACAGATCCCTTTCAAAAGCTTAATTGTAGTTTGGAGGAAGTAAGCTATTTATTTTTCCTTCGTTCATTTTATATATGAATTTCCGCTGGCGAAGTAACGCCTATCAACTCTCTTCATGAAAAGCAAAAGCTATTATATAATATGCGTTCTTTTAATATTACGTTCCTCAATATTTGTATATATTAATGTACTAGCTGATGCCCGCGGCTTCGCGCGCGTGGTCATTTCTGTAGGTTAAAAGTACTCTTTGTGCTTTTCCAGGACCTAAAATACCAATATACTAACATTTGATCATAATTCCTTCAGCCGTCAAAAATATTTTTATCGATTGCTCGGCTTCTACTCATCGGATTGAGATATAAACTAGTTTTTTAGTCAAAACGTAAGCTATCCAACAGTGAAAACCGCATCGCAATCGGTCCAGTAGTTTTTACGTGATGCGCGAACATACAAACAGACAAACAGACAGACACGAATTTTTTAAATGTTACATTCTTATTCAGTAGCTTTTTTATGTACCCTACACCATTTCTTTTTTAATTATCTTTGTACAGACTTTTTCGTTCCTATTGCTTTATTATATGTATAGGATTTTATTGATCATTTAAATTAGTTCACATAGTTTGAACATAATTGTAAGCAAACCACTAACATTTTGTGTATTGTTGGTTGGTTTGCCTAGAAATAAATACATAAAGATAAAAAAACATCCGCCTGCTGTTTTCGACCTACCTATAATAGCCTTTCTAAGGCTAATGTTTGTATGCCGACCAATAATTCAACTTGTAACATGATAAAGCAAATAGATATATATTGAGTAATCTCACATGGGTACTTCTCGTTAGAAATAAAAATAGGTAAGTGTATGTAATAATCTTACATTTAGCTACCATTTAGTTCATAGTACCTTAATGTTATTTTTATACAATATATTTATATTTATGTACAATATATTTTTACTTACATAGGATTTGTACAATCAAAATAATCACTATTATACTCCTATGTAAGTACAGTATAAATTAAATTTTTGTATAGTTATTGCAGCCATCCATAAGAGAAGTCTAATATACAAGTGCTTGTCCGTTTCATGGTTTAAATGACGAAATAATAAAAACACGCAACACACCAGAGCTTTTTTCATAAAACCTTTAAATATACTTTATTAATTTGTCACAAGTCATGAGTTAGTTTTGCTATTTTTTAAATAATCATGTCGTTAAAACAACATATAACGAGTATATCTAACTCCACTTTACCTATTCTTGCTTGGAGAGATGAAGGAAAAGATAACAAAAAAATAAAAAAGTGTAAATTATTTAGATAAGAAATACTACTAGAAGAGTATTACTAAATATAATATCGCAAAAGAATCTGAAATTAGATAAGAATAAAACAAATACGATTAGCATAAATAATCAATTAAAATGATATAACTTTGGCAATGCTATTACATATACCGTACGTGACAAATGTATCAAGATATATGGAGTAATCCATTGATCCTTCCTCCGATAAGGATATTGCCAACAGCCGCAAGATGTTCATATATAACAGCGAAGGCTATACGCGGCCGCATAAAGTTATGGAAATGACGCCAGGGTTTCTGTGGCTGTGTTTATTTCTAGTAGGCAGTTTTAATGTGAGATATTCAGTTATATATATTATTTCAGTTAAATTATTTACTTAGTTTGTTCACTTTCTCCACTATATGCATATATGAATTAGAAAAAAAATATACACTTATACACATGAAAAAAACAACTAGAGGTCGCCGGCGCATCCGCGCATTCCGCTTCGTTTTTAATTAAAGTCTAGGTTGGGTCCAATATGTTTTTAAGAATAAATTATATTGTTTTCGCTTTACAGGCTTTCGTCCACGCCCAGTTAGGTAACTATGGACCTGGATATGGATATGGGAGTCAACAGCCCGTAATCGTACGGAATAACAACGACGGTGGTCTCAAAGATATTTTACCCCTGCTGCTAATTCTCCTTTTTTCTGATGGGTTCGGGGGAGGTAGCGGAGGTTTCAGTGGTTACGGCGGTGGTCGTGGAGGTGCTTATGGAGGCAGCGGTGGCGGATGCTGCTGCAACTGCGGTTGCAACAATGGCTGTGGTGGTTGCAACACCATACCCATTCCGTACCCCATACCAATACCATGCAACAACCCTGTTATAACATCGTAATATTTTTAATCTGTTGCTTATGTATGAGTAAATAGTAAAATTATCTGCCTTATTGATCAATTAAACATTTCAATTTACATAAATTGGAGTTTCATTACGTGAATTGTTTTTGAAGTCTTGCAAGCACTTATGATTGGCTAACAACGCGAATGAAGAATGAAATTTCCTATTTAAAGTTTGAAACGGTGTAGTAACTGAGACACATAAGGATAGTCAGGACCTGAGCACGCTTAGAGCGGCTAGTATATATTTCTAGTCATTGGTTACTGCAGCGATGGTCAAGTGAAATCACATGAAGGCATTGCATAAAATTCCTACGTTCCCTTCGATTTGATAGCACAATGTACATTATATTGCCAAACATATACCGGAATTTATATTTTCATAATCACATGATACGAAACTACGTGCCGATACTCTCAAATTGCATTATTACTTCATAAAATTACCTACTAACCGATATATTTTGAAATCTAAAACATATAAAAGGCTGCTTTTTAAAACTTATGTTCACTATTTGGTCCTTGAAAATGGGTTCCCAGAAGTTATTAATTATTGCAACTTTGCAGTTGATTTTGGAGGTAAGTTATTTTACAATTAATTTCCTATCAAACATTTGATTGTGCACTGCTAAAATTAATTAATATTGTACTTTTGCAGAGCTGTTGTGTCTTCAGTCAGTTCGTCCAATCTCCTCAAACATGCACATACGTGTCGTCGTCAACTCCGATCATACCCGCGGGTCAGTTCGTGATCCCAGCTGTAATCAGGCCCCTCCTTCAACCTGATGTGGCAATACAGACTCCTGCGCCCGCCGTTCCGAGCTATCCAGAATTCCCAAACTTTGGAGGGTATCCTGGAAGTTTTCCTGGAAGCTCTCCAGTATTTCCGGCGCCTTTTGGTGGAGGAATGCCACCTATAGTTTTTGCCGACGAAGAAGATGACCGTTCCCACAATTGGCTGTTATGGCTCATATTAGCTTTAATCAGGAGAAATGGGGGAATTGGTAGTTTTGGAGGGTTCGGGGGCGGAGGATACGATGGGTATGGGGGCGGTTACAGTGGTGGATCTGGCTGTGGTTGTGGCTGCAATGGTGGTTGTGGCTGCAATGGTGGTTGTGGCTGCAATGGTGGTTGTAGCTGCAATGGTGGTTGTGGTTGCAACGGTGGTTGTGGTTGCAACGGTGGTTGTAGTTGCGGTTACGGTAACAGTGGTGGATATGGCGATGGATTTGGTAGCAACGGAGGCTGTGGCTGTGGATGCGGAGGAAATGGCTTTGGAAATGGATTTAACGGAAACAACGGTGGATTCACATACATTCCCTACCCTGTCCCTGTACCTTGCGGCAGTTTCGGCCCATTAGTAGGCGGATACTCTAGTAATTACGACTGTTCAAATGACGAAGGTCAATTTCCAAGTCAAGGAAACCAATCGCCACAGGAAATAAATCTCAGAATAACAACAGAACCTTCTCAATAAATGGTACTGAAATAATTATTTCCACACTAAAAAATAAAAAAAAAATTGTGTAATATTTGTTTTATTTTTAAACCCTAACTTTATATACCTGGCCCTACTACATTCTTGGCAATAGGTAGGTATTGCAGCTAAGCATTGGTTTTAAACCCCACTATCTTAAATTAATTTTAGTATTACCCAATTAATGTAAACAGTAATTTCACACATTCACACAAGTTATAGTCACAATATGATTCGGTATATTCGGTCTTATACCGAATCATATTGTGAACTGGCAATACTCTATGTAGGATCATTATTGCTGGTTAGTGTTGTGGTTATATTATCAGTTTTTTTTTCTTATCAGTTATATCTAATTTAGGTATAGATCGGATTAAATAAGTAATCTTCCCATCACCTTTGGAAGTGGATAGGTAAGTACTGAATCTTTAGAAAGAGCGACATTTCTGCTACTTTTTTGTCTTTTTCTGGTCTCAAACATCAGAGAAACCATCTCCACCACCGCTATCCATGATTGTGATGGAGGAGCTGTCTTGTTTTTTTATGTTAAATTGTTGGTAAGATCCTTGACATTTTGAACCTAGCCTGGGCGAATTCGGAAACTGTAATGCTCACCATTACAGTTTCCAGTTTTCATTAACTGATATTACAGATAAATAAATTAACTTGCAGACCAAACTGGTGCAAAGTCAATGGAATAGTAGATATGCTGATTGATTATGGATTATTTTATGTTCCATATCCTCAAAAAAGTGTAGATCTTCATCCATCACCTCAGGATTTATTTACTAAATACCTATTCAAGGATCTGGCAATATCGTCCCTACATATCCGACAACTAATACAATACAATCTTTTCAGCAGTATCCATCAAACGAACTTTATCCATATGCACCGAATAGACCCTACTATCTACATTTCAACTCGCCTGCCTACTCTAACACTCCTACAGTCTCATACCAAAGACTTGGTGAAGCCAACTCCTTGAGATCCACGTATCAAAACCAACCCATAATAATAATCAATAATGGATGAAACGGAGACACAGGTGGAAATTCCAATAACGATAGTAATAATGGTAAACGGAGTGACGGTTTTAATTTTAGAGTTTCGACTGCTATTTTGATAGCACCACTTTGAGGCCGTAGGCATAAAGGGTTAGCAACAAAACCGGAAATAGCTGCTTAATCAAGTAAATAATCCGGGTTTCAATAAAAACTTTAATAACAATGCTGGAACGAGATATGAGTGTGGTGGTACTTATAAATGAAGGTCAGTCACTCTTATTACCATTATTTTGACATGTTCAGGTGGTATATTTTCAGTAGAAGAGTAGAGGAGGATATAAATAACAATTATTTTTTGCAATTTTGCCCACCTTACTACGGATACAATACAATACAATACAATACAATACAATAACACTTTATTGACACACAGTTAAACAAATTACAAAATAGAAATAACATAAACAATAGGGATAATATTTTATAAAACATAAAGATACTTAATTATATACCAAGACAAATTTTATAATGACTAAAACAGAGGAGATTTAGCAGAAAACCCTTTCAATCAGTATTGTATCGTGCTTATAGGTTCTATTTTTATTACGCGAATTTCTACTGTGTCATAACAGGTGTTTCTACTGTGTCATAACAGGTGTTTCTACTGTGTCATAACAGGTGTTTCTCAATTCCATAGGTGCCTAATAGCTATAAATTTGTCTCAATTTTATTTGGGCATTGTATTATTTAAAGTAGGTTAAGTAAAACTGAACCGGAAGTTAAACTGAAGAACACGTCTATTTATCTTGAAATTTTGTTCCGTTCTAATATAGCTTATATAGATGTGTGAGTACATACATAAACTGCAACGCTATACGGAATAAATTGTATGCTTTTTGCAATCTATGAAAGTATATAATACCCTAATGGTTTGCTATATTTTAGGGTTACGAACTTGAAAGTTATACAAGGATATATGGTGCAACTTTTTTTTCTCAGCTTTAATTTCCCTTTAATTCATATGTGCTATAAACAAAAATAAAAATCATGATTTCCCACTATCTCATAGCGCTGAAAATCGCTTTTGAATAAATTTTATTGACCGAGCGAGCGCGAATCGCGAACGAAGCGTCTCCGTTTCAGCTTGGGCAAAAATGCTCTCGTATGTCCGGCCGGCGGATGTCCGACTGTTCTCTACTGGTCGCATTTCTCAACCGATTCTGGTGAAATTTATAATTAAGAATAGAATTATTCTTTTTTTTTCTATACAGTTTATCGAAATTTTTCTATATGGCGGTGACATGGGGTGGGGGTTGAAAGCGTAAAAAAAGAGATAATTCTGCCATTTCGAAAAATGTTCTGAACATTTAATCAGTTTTAAGCTATGCAAAGGCAGATTCACGAGGTCTACACCTCGCTCACAGAGCTCACAAAGCCACAAGTTTAAATAATCAAATATTTTCTCTAAATATCCTGATTGGCTTATACTCAACAGTGGGATGATAAAGGCTAAGAAAAAGAAGAAAAATCCTGTTCGCGCAACTAATTTTTGTAGTTTGTATTCGTTGCTACTTTTCTCCTAATCGGGTGGTCCAATTTTGTTACATCTTTTTGTTTGTTTAACATAATATTGAGATGGTTTAGGACTATACCTATATCATTGAGATTTTCATAATAATTAGCATGAAAAAGGAAATGTAGTAATACTAAAATCCTAAAATTGGCTACGAAATGATTGTAAAGCTGAATCTTGGGAACCTCCAAGTTTCTATTCTATGTTAATTTCAAAGTTATCCTAATGCAATGTTTCAAATACCTACGCATGCATGCAAAAACATTGGGTATTTCCAGTAGTACTAGGAAGCTGAAATTTGTTATTTTTTTTGGTAGCGGTATTGGGGACTTTCAAAGAAGTTATATGGATGCATCTGCAAAGCTTATCGTGGTCGTTCATATAGATTCAAAAATATTTTCTGTTGTTAAATATTTTTTGGTATCTGTTTAGTAGTTTCAAACAAGCAAGCTAAACTATTCTTATAGCTGTTCTAAACTTATTATAATTTAAGGGTTAATTTAGTTGTGTCAAAAAGTATTTCTATAAACTAACAAAACAACGAAAACTTACTCGAACTTCAGTGCAGCCTGTGGTTTAGCGAAATTTTAAATTGTGCCTTTTTATTTGATACAAATGTCTACGATGCTCAAGGACTGACCATGATCACTAAAAAAAAAACAAGCATATCACAAATTGAGGAACTTAATGAGTTACGAAATCGGAAGCAAGGCGAAGATACAGCGACACCTGTTAAGAGCAGCCTTGCCTACGAATACTATTTTCTGATAATTTATGTACGCTACGTGCCCCATGTCACAGAGACCTAATTGCGAAATATAAGGATGTGACTATTAGGAAATAGATGCGGTACAGGATAGAACTATCAGTTTGTATAAAAAGCAAATGTTGCCTACAACAGGGAGTATTCAAAATGGCATCCGTCAAATCCGCTGCTCTTGTTGCCGTGCTCCTCCTGCTGAACGTAAGTTATATTTACCTAATTTTCCTACGAAAATGGATACGATTATTTACTTGTCTATTCTTATTTTCAAATTAAGAATAGAACAACTATTTCCTAAGACACAAACACAAACGCAGTGACGGTGATGTTCCAAAAAAGGCAGGTAATCTGGTAGTTTTTTCTTAGCCGTTCGCATCGCCACCTCGCCTCGGTGTGGCCGTACTTTAAAGTGTGTTGCCAAAAACAAATAACTCTTTGATGAGTTTTTCAAAATATATTTTTGCAAATGAGTTAAACCTTTCTTTACTTTCCATGTTTTCAGTGTCATTGGGCTCAATGCCAGTATTACGGCGGACTTGGATACGGCGGGTACGGTGGTTACCCCATCTACGCTGTTGAAAATGACAACGATGGTGGCCTCGACTCCATTCTACCGTTGTTGATCCTCGCGTTCGCTGGTAGGGGTGGTTACGGAGGTGGTCGTGGTGGATATGGTGGTAACGGAGGTAGTTGCGGCTCCAACGGTTGCGGAGGCGGAGGCGGCTGCGGCGGAGGTTGCGGAGGTGGCTGTGGTGGAGGTTGCGGAGGTGGCTGTGGTGGAGGTTGCGGTGGTGGTTGTGGTGGCAGATGCTGCTGAATATCACTGGGCTACTTACAACCGAGATAAATAATAAATATAAATCAACATTGACTTTTACGAAAATAAAAGAAATGTAAAGCGACAGTTGTTTCTTTTGGTAAAGTATAACGTTTTTGTAGGGGTAAACCTCTTACGCAAGAGTCCGCCTGGGAAAGTACCACACTTTTGTTATATACAACCACCAAGCAGTAGTGTATAAACATTTCTGTGTTTCGGTTTGAAGGGCAATGAAAGGGCGGTTTCCAGCGCAATTACTGGGCAGTGAGACTTAAAAACCAATGTCTCAGGATGACGACTGCAGTGCAGTGACGTGCAACATTTTGTAACCAAAGTTCTGGGTGGCACTGCAACTGCTATGGGTAGACGTGAGCGTGACGCTTACTATCAGGCGAAGCGCATATCTCGTCACACAATCAAATAAAAAAAGGATTATAATATAAAGGATAATTTAGAGGTACTTATTGAGTAAGAGAAAATAAGTTTACGTACAACCAAAAACCGATGGGTTCTAAAGTAGAGACTATACGAATCGCAAACGTACTAAGGAGGGTGTCCTTAGTACGTTTCCGGCCTGGTGAAGTGAAGGTCTGAGCAAAGTAGCTGGCAGTAATCTTATGAGATAAGAACCGCCGAAGATCGGGTTCAGTAAGCTACAGTGAAGCACCTTGGGAGAGGCCTTTTCCCAGCCGTGGACGAATAGACTATGAAAGGTATTGAGGTGAGATATTCGTATCTTTTATTTATTTATTTATTTATTTATTAGGCAATAGTATTAACACGACGTAAAAATACCAGCTCCAACTTAATTTTTAATTAATAACATCTGTCCGAGGCATTTTTGTAAGCCAGAATTTCTTTATGGGAGAGATAAGATTTTAATAGATAGCTCATATCAACTTATCGCTCAGTTGATGACATAACGTTCTGATAAGGTTACAATTGTGCAAGCAAAGCACGTACTTAATTGCTTACTTAATTTATGTGTTTTGAAAACATACAGCTAAATAAGCAATAAATAAAACCACTAGGTATAACCCAATAATATTTTATCAATAGCTATAGTTGCCGGAGCTAGTGCTCGAGCAAAGTTTTTTAAATTTTAAGTTAAGTACATAAACGTCATGAATTCATTGTTTTTGCTTTGGTTAGTAATATTTGGTGATGTAAGTAAACCCAGTTAGCACGAAATTAATCATTACTGTAATCTTCTATATTTATAATAAAACAGTAAAGGACATTTAAAGTACTGCATATTTGCTAGCAGAAACATTGCGAAAACAATAAAAAAGTAGTCAGGCTTTTAAAATGCTACAGAATATTTTCTTTTAAACATTGTATCTGTCTACAGGTTCGTTCTCGCATCACATAAAAACTACCTGCTGAACCGATTGCAAACCGCTTTTCTCTGATGGGTGTGTAGCTTAGAGTATGTTTTAAAATGTGATATGATAATTATATTGCATCTAATTCAAACATCTCATTCAAAAGTGATAAAATACTGCTTGTATTTCTGACATTATATTTACCTACTCAAAAATTTATAATTCTATCATCCTGAAATCATGGAAAACTCTCTAGGAAAGTTATGGTATTTAACTAGTCGACAATCTTATAATTTTATCATCCCTTACAGAATGTCTACAGTTTCAAGCCTGATTATGCGATTAAAAGGCAATCTAAAAGTATATTTTCCAACAAAAGACACACAGAAACAATTACCCCAGCACGATACATGAACCGGAACATAAAATATGATCGCGGCACCACCGACGACTTTACGCCGGAACATTATTTCCCAGCCGTGGAATACCCAGGGAACATTATGGAGGCTTCAAAGCCATTTTATTACCAAACGGCGGAAAGTAACGCATTACTCACCCCCTTCCCGGACGACGTTAAAGCTAATTTCCAATCTTTCACAAAACCTGCAGCGTCGAAAAAAGTGAACACCAAAATTGTGCCGAAAATCTTAACTTCAAAAGAAAATATTGTATCTGGAACTGATAATAAAAAAACTAGTAGTTTTGTTAACGAGCCTTCCGCGGCTGTTCAAGTAGATAAGTTACAGGGACCTTTGCTGACCGAACTGATTCCTCAAGATGAAGCTACCACTGACAAGGAAAATATTGTCAGGTCTGAAAAAAATATTTCACCTGAATCACGAGAAAGCATTGAATATGTTGATCATGGAACAGATTGTTCTCAAGTTGAAAAATCCGCAATGGAAGTATTTTGTGATGAAGTAGAAATAATCGACAGTGATGATTTACTATCTGATAGCGCTAGTATTGAAAACAGTAATTCCACTGTACCACTATTTGTGGACAGTGATGATTTACTCTCTAATAGCGCTAGTATTGAAGACAGTAATTCCACTGTACCACTATTTCTGGACAGTGACGATTTACTATCTGGTAGTGCTAGTATTGAAGACAGTAATTCCACTGTACCACTATTTCTGGACAGTGATGACTTATCTTCTGATAGCGCTAGTATTGAAGACAGTAACTCCACGTTACCACTGTGCTGATAGTTTGAGTTACTCTACTTCAGAAGTAAATGATGAGCTACCAGTAAATTTAGAAACTTCAGAGAAACCTGAAATATCTACGATAAAGGCATTTTCTTCACCGATGGAGAAAAATAAAACAATTGTTACGAAATCTCCCATGAGACTCGGTGTAGGACCCTTGCAGAACATCAAAAAAATGAAAACTCTTGCAACAGATATATAACACACACCCTCTATGATTTCGTAGTAATTATGTAATAACAAAGACTGTTTTTTTAGGAAATAATGTATTTTTATATAATTTACTAGCTTTAACTTCAAAAGAGTTAATTTTCGCCCACGGATTCGTCCACCAAATAAAAATATGATTACGAATTATTTGGAGTTAGTCGTAATTTGCAATATATAAAGATTTTGATAAATTAAATCTCTTATTTTATGTATATATCATTCCTTATTTAGAGCATCCTTAGTCATGTTTTACTTACCAGTCAACATACGCCTTTCTATTTGTTGACCGTTTATAAAATTATTAATCGTGTTCGTGCAGTACCTGTAACAAACAAAATTACATAATTAGGATGTAAAACTGATTACAATAGTATTGTCTATTGCGCTGTGACTTGCATAGGCATCTCTTAGAATATTTATTTGATAATCTATACTGATAGGATCGGCACGTTTCTCAGAAATTGGTAGTGAAATGTTGGTATCGTAGTTTATAAATATTAAATGAGATTGCTGCGCGAGAGTTACAACAGAATGGGGCTTCGGGAAAAGGTGGCATTGGTGCTAGTAGCTGTCATATCGCAGGTTATATATTTTTTAATAACACTCCTTTAGAACTTTTGACGGGAAACGAAATGGAGACGGTTATTTTGCTTTGAACTTTTATCTCAAACTTGTTTTTCTTCTAGTGTTAATGTGTTCTATTATTATTATTATTATTAAATTCATTTATTTCAGGTAAATAACACCCATAATAGAAGATATACATTAAAATTAAAATTCAGTCACATTTATAATACAATTCAAATTAAAATTACAATTAAATTAAATAAAAATTATTACAAATATTAAAATCAATGACATACTTATTATTATGTACTGTGTCCAATGTGCAGATTACAGCAGTGATTAATATAGAGATAATCCAGCCTTCCCGCGAGCGCATGCTGTGTTCTATGGGTGGAATATGAACCATTAAGTGTTCGTTAACGTGCACGAGTTTTTGCACGAGTGTGGGCAAATAATACAAACGCGGAAGAACGTGCCATTTCATATTCTCTCTCTGACTCCCTAGGAAGTTTCAGTAAAGCTCTCCCACCTTACTGAGTCGTGTCTTGACTAAACTTTTGACTACCTGACATACTGGGACTCGACAATTTGACTATCTATTTGTTGAAAAAACACACAGAATAGAAAACAAGTGGAAGTGGTACACTACACCACGTACATTGGAACCGCTGTTGCCAAGCTACAACAAATAAAATAAAAGCTCTATTCTGCACGACTAACTAACCCTTATTGTCCTTGGGTGTAGATTATTGAGACGATTTAAGAATAAGAATCAAATTTTAAAATAATGCGTTAACGACTACTTTATAGAGTTCATTTTATTTTTACCTACGAAATATTTGTAGTACGTAAGTTATGATTTCTTGTGCATACTGTGGCACACGGGTGCACACGTTGCTTTCTATTCCGTGAAAAACAACACCTTTTAATCTCTTTACTTGATACTGGCTAAATGTACTAATCGTGGAGACACAAGCTAAATAAAAACACTCCTTTAATATTTTTATCACCACTACGATTTTGCTAGATTGGCTCTTACTACTAGGGTTGCCATTCATCCCGTTACGTCGGGGTCTCGGGACACGTCACCGTTATTACCAGCGGATTAATGAAAAAAAGATGATAAAATGTCGCGAATTTTAGTTCTAGATTTTTTCAATAAATCGTAATGTTATGTTCCGACAGAAATGAGTAAGACCTCTTATTTTATAGTCATGACCACAGTACATACCTATAAAGTCTTATAGGTACATTTATGAACTGTGGTCATGTATATAAAATAAGTGGTCATGATTGCTAGATAGCAAGTGATGCGTATGAAAAAAACTAATTAACAAGTGCTGTACAAAATACCATGGTACAAAAAATCAACATAAAACTAAATATATAATTAAAATTAAGGTCCTTTATTTTTGAAAAAAAAATATGAGATTTATTTTATTACTATTTCATCGGTTTGTGAGCTACTCTGAAAATTTCAGCCGGATAGATAATCGGGAAGTGTCCGAAGTTTGAATTTCAAGATTCCAGGACAGACAAAATACACATAGATACATAGATTCATAGATACATACATACATACATACAAGTGAAGTTAAATCAAGGAAGTTATATGTACTTACGGTTGTACGAACATAGAACTTACTTGAGTTAAATAAAAGCTTATAAAAAAAAACTGAAGTTTATGTAGGACTACACAGAAAATCTACCCTTTTGAATAAAACTACAACCAACCAAATCAGTTTAGAAATTTTTATCGAATATGTTTATTTTCATCTATTAATTTTTATTTTATTTATTTAAAACAAAATCCACAGTTAATACATTTAAAACTTATAACTAAACTTACAGCCAATGAAGGATTCTATATATATACATATATAAACTAGCTTTCACCCGCGACTTCGTCCGCGCGGACTACAGTTTATCACGAAAAAAATATCCAGTACCCCGCGAAATACCCCCAGGTGTACCAGCGGGACAACAAAGCACCTCTAGTAGCATCCTACGTTCTTCTAGGATATTAAAAACCAATGCAAAAGTATAACACCAACGCTCTTGATGCTTTTTGTCAGACTTGTTGTTATTTCGTTTCCATGGCAACCGTTACTTACAGCGAGTAATCAACATTTTCCAGTTTACCCGTAGAAACTTACAATTTTCCGGGATAAAAAGTATCCTATGTTGGTCTCTATATTGTACAGTACTTATTTACAAAGTTTCATCAAAATCGGATCAGCCGTTTTGGCGTGAAAGCTCCCCAAACAAACAAACGATAACGTTTCACTTTTATATATTGGAGTAGATTGTAATATTATGATTGATAATGGATGTAGCATAAATTAAAACATACGCTGCTATTTCATTTCAGGCAGCAGGCATGGACTGTGCGCCACAATCACGGAGAAAGAACCCATTTAACTTCGGAAACAAATTTGTACAGACCTCCTGTGGAAAAAGAAATATTGCACAAAATGAAGTTTTTGCAAGTCCTAACATCTATAAAAAATTTAACTTCCCAGAAGTGGAGTATCCTGCAGACACTTCACGTAAGGAATCAATCTTTAAATCTGGACACATCTGCCCAAAACAGGAATCAACAGATAAAAAGTATGACTCAGCTTTCTTAACTAATCTCAGAAAAGAAACGAGAAGAAAACGAAAGAGTAAAAAGCTCATCAAAAATAGCATAGAATCAGAACATACACTGCAGGATATTAAAAGTTTACAACCATCATATTTTATGCATGAAATAGGAGCATTTCCTGAAGTTGAATATCCTCTTAGTGCAAAGGATACATGGGTTCCAAAGTACTGGAATACTTACAATACAGATGTCAAATCGGACGATTATGTTTATGAAACGAAACAAAATACAATACAAAAGAACACCAATACATATATTAAACCTTCAGGTGCGAAAGGTAATAAAGGGATATTTGCAGTTGTCAGAAAACCTAAAGAGAAAAGCAATAGAGACCTCACCACGACAAATGCTAATAAAAAAAAAAGTAGTAATACAATTGAAATATCAAAAAGTGAGTTACCATTGAAAACAAATAATGAATTAAACAATACTAGACGAAGTAATACTACTGCAGTTAATCTTTTACGGGATCGGCAATCACGACGCAAACCCAAGAAGCCAGCTACGCAGAGAAAAGATAACCCGTATAAAAAGGTAACGTCTAAATCTTCTAAGCCACGCTCACGATTGAAATCACTTACAAGCAAAACACCATATTCAAACAACAACACAGTAAACGATATAAATACCAACGTTACTTCTGCTACTAATGATGCAGTTTTAGACAATCCAATTTCATATTCTTTTTTAACAAACAATGATCAATTCAATAACTTCGATTCTTCTAAATCTGTTTTAGTGTCTAGTGAATGTCTAAGTACAGCGATTTCTGAATCTCAATTACCGAACACCTTATCTAAAGTCTCTCATGAATCTCTCATTCAATCAACTGAAGTTATTGAAGACGAAGCCATTCTTGGTACAAAAACAAAGGAGATTAATTCAGATCACATTAAAACTTCAATCCATCCCGAATCCTTTCGAGATAAGTTATCTATAAAAATTACTCAGTTAACAGATCCAATGCGTCTTGACAATCCCATTATCTATAGTGACAAAAATTCCGAAGACAAAGACAACGTCCGTGATCAGGTCATTAAAGACATTGATACTCCAACGAAAATTATGTTACCATTGTCTGGAAATATTCAAGACTCTCCTATGTATAATAAAGCTTCAGACGGTATCAGTCCGTCAATAATTGATGATGCCACTTCAACATACATTGCCACAGATACTCCTACTTCAATTGTTGTGGTACCAGATATTACCACTATGTTATCAGATTTTGTATTAGAATCTGTAATTGATACTACCATTCCAACAGAACTTATTTCTAATACACTACCTAACACTTACAACGCACTTGATTTCATGACAGAAGATCTCACACGTACTCCAATAGATACTACAAATACGAGTATTACACCTACTCCTGAATCTATACCGAGTAACAATACTTTTAATACTGGAGCTGATGATTTTAAATCTCTTTTCCTTGATGTCACGACTCAACTTAATGAACCCACAATATTAGCACAACTAGAAAATATAAATTCTTCATTGTTTAGCGTTTCTCTCGATATTATTTCTAATAACTCAAATGCAGAAGTGATTCCAATAGTTAATACAAAATCATCTCAAAAACTTATTACTCCAGAATCTTTTCTCAGCGATGGAATCTATAAAGACGCGGATCTTTTGCAATCTCAACTAGCAGTATTAGCCTCGTCAGAACTACGTGCTTTAGCTAAGACAATTTTGGCTCAAGTAGACCCCGTGGCAAAAGAATATGAAATATTAAACTCTAACACGCCTGATTATCAGACCGACTCAATCCCTATTTACAGAAATCCGTTTCCGACAGATTATGTCACACAAGACCCAGTAGAGCCCGACTATGTAGATAACATAAGCTTATTTGGCCCAAAACCGTCAATAAAGTATGAAATACTTGATTATCCCGTGCCAGACAATTTAAATGATAACGTAAAAATAATGAGAGGTGAAGGCATACAGCCGACAGAATTTGTAATGCCCGACTCTTTCATGCCTATGGCTACTCAAGAAGCTTTGCCCGTAGGTTTACCTGATCAACATGGATCAATATATCCTGAGAAATTGACAACACCAAGCTTATCATCTAAAGCTTATGATTTCCTAAACTTACAATCAACGATAGATCCAAGCAGAGAAATTATGACAGAGAGATATGTTATGACACCGCACTCTGGAGTAACTGATGTTTTTCCTGAGAGAAGTAATAACCATGCAGATTCATTGTTAACAGTGAAAGTTATATCAGACTTAACAGCTCTTCACGATTTGGCTAAGAATATTCTTACTCAGGTAGGTCCAATTCAGAAAGAATTTTTACCTGATATCCCAGCCAAAATGACTTCGGTTGCGGACCCGTTGCTCACAGAGTACGATTTACCTGATTCCCCCATACCTTTCAAATTCACTGATAAATCTCAAACAGTTCCTACCGAGTATGTATTACCTGGTTCTTTTAAAATCTATAACGATTTAAACGAAGAATTACCGATACCAGCTTTTGAGCAAACTGAGACAACACTATTACCAGTAGACCACGGAGTAACTAGTATAACTAAAACGATTCCATATCAAGAAACACTCGCTCCAGTGAACTTTTCTAATGATTTTACCGATTCTAAAAATATTAGTAACCAATACAATATTAACCCCCTCGCTATTCCATATGAAAAAGAATTGTTGCCTGATGAAAATGAGAATGGTCCTATTTCATTTGAAATAATATGTCCACACCCGACCTTAGATCAATGTTCTGACTTTAACCAACCAGAACCAGGAGTTTCTCACAATAATACATTGCCAGTTACTACTCTCATGTGTATTATTAGTGGGAAAATTACTGAAAATACTTCAAGCATCCCTGAAATTTCATTTGTGCAAGGTGAAACGTTGGAAAATTTAAGTTCAAAATTATTTAATGTTCACGATTCGAAAATTCCATTAGTGCCACTATTGACAGATGAAAATGCTACTAGTGTGAACATATCAATTATTTCCAATTTTTCTTCATCACTGAATGACATTAAATCACATAGAGTAATAAATGCCCTTACTGAAAATCCAGAAATTAATATTGGCCATGAAACACTAGTCGATGGTACGCTAACACAAATGCCAAATGTTACTATTTCAAATATTCAAGACTATGAAACACTGACAGAGAGGAAAAATAACGAAACACTATCTAATATGCCAGGTAATACACTGTTAACTACATCCGTAAATAAACAGATCTTGAATAGGCCAAAAATTAATACAATGTTGAATATTCTAGAAAGTTATACTCAGTTAGAAGAGCCTAATAATATTGATATGCTATATATTGATACACTGCCAAACGAACCTACTAATACAACACTAACGGTTTCATCAAATAAGCAAACACTTTCTGATATACCAGTCGATGATAAATTGTCTAAATTCCCAGATGAAGGTGCACTGCCAAATAATTTAGATAATAATACACTGATAGATCAGCTTGACAATGATAAGATGTCACATGTACCAAACTATGATGCACCGTTCGATAAGCAAGATAACGAAACACTGTCCGATGTTCTTGTCAATCTTAAATTTTCTAGATTCCTTGATGACGTTATACTGACTGAAACGCCTGTTAATTTTACAAAAACAGATCAGGTAGACAATAATGAAACGACGTCATGTCTACCAGATTATAATACACTATTGGATATGCAAGATTACGAAATACTATCCAATAATCCAGACAATGATACATTACTTAAGTTCCCTGATGATGATATACTGAAAGAAATGCTTGTTAATTATATACTAAATGATCGGCTAGAAAATGATACGAATTCAGAAATACAAGACTATGATATACAGTTAGAAATGCAAGATAATGAAACATTTTATACATATATGCCAAATAATAATTTATTATTAGATATGCCAAAAATTAATACAATTTCAGATATTCTAAAAAGTTATAATCTGTTAGATGTGCCTAATTACGAAACATTGTCTATTCAGTCAGACAATAATAGCGATTTAAACGATGAAAAAATGTTGGAAATGCTCGAAAAATATACGCTATTAAATAAATCAAATAATTATGATGAGCTCAACAATAATTCACCGTCAGAAATACCAGAGAAAGAACCACTGCAGTTGTCAAATAGTATATCCACAGAAACAGATCAAGAATATACAAATAATAATTCATCAGTATTGGCCACCCTTGCTAAAACATCCCCAAAATTCACCCCTACTAAAACACTGCCAGGGAACACCACGACTGAAACACTGACAGAGAAAATTCCTACAGAAACACTGAAAGAAATCACCTCTAGTGGAATAGTCACTGAGAATACTTCTACTAAAACATTAGCAGAGAACACCTCTACTGATACAGTCCCAGAGAAAAAATCTACTGAAGTACAAGTAAAGAATAACTCTGCTGAGTGCACTGTCAGAGCACTGTCAGTGAAGACCCCTATTGAAAAAGTCTCTGGGATCGACCATAATAACACACAGCCAAAAGAGAAAGTCACTAAAAAAATACTTAAGAACATTTTTGCTGAAACACTACCAGATAACAATCCTACTGAAACACTGTCAGAAAATACCTCTATTGAAATATTGTCAGAGAAGACTTCTTCCCTAACAATGCCAAAAAATATCAGTACCAAAACCTCTGAGAACATTTGTACTGAGACATTGCCAGAGAAAACTTCTAACGAAATAATACCGGAGAACATCTCTACTGAGACACTGCCAGAGAATAGCCTCACTGAAATAGCGTATGAAAACACCAACATTGAAACAGACACTATTGAAATAATCAATAAAAACACCACTACTGAAACAGTCTCAGAAAACACTTCTACTCAAGCAATTATAGAGAATAATCCTACTGCAATAATCTCTGAGAAAATGGTCTCAGATAACACCACTTCTCAAACACTCTTAAAGAATACCTCTAATAAAAGACTGTCAGAGAACAATCCTACTGAAACACTATCAGAAAGCCCCTCTATAACTTCATGTGAAAAAATATCAGGGAACACCGGTACTGAAACAGTATCTGATATAATCCTTAATAAGCCATTGCTAGAGAAAACTTCTTCTGAAATAATACCAGAGAACATATCTACTGAGACATTGCCAGATAATACCCTTACTGAAATAGTCACTGAAAACTTATCGGCTAAGATACTACCAAGAAACATCCCTGATAAAGTACTGTCAAAGAACACCTCTGCTAGATTACTATCAGAGAATACTCCTATTGAAATAGTTTTTCATATCACCCCTACTGAAACAGTCGCAAAGAACACACTTACTGAAACACTGTTAGAAAACACAGACAATACGCTTACTGAAACATCGATAAAAATAACATTTACTGAAACATTAACAGAAAACAGATCTATTGTAGCAGCCTCAAAAAACTCTCAAGACACAACACTGACAGAGATCACTCCTTTTGAAACGCTGTCAGAAAACACTTTTTCTAAAAAAGTCCCAGGAAGCACCCCTAATGACATACTGGTGGAGAACACATTTACCGAAACTTTACCAAAGAACAATTTTACTGAAACACTTGCACAATATACGTCACATGTAATACTGCCTGAGAGCACCACTATTGAAACAGTGCCAGAGAAAACTTCGACTGAAAAAGTCTCAGAGAATAACACAACACTGTCAGAGAACACTTCTACTGAAACACTTTCAGAGGACTCTCCTACTGAAACATTAGCAGAAAAAACACCTACTAAAAAAATGCTAGAGTATATCACTACTGAAACACTGTTAGTAAACACTTCTAATAAAAAAATGCTAGAGAAAACACCATCCGAAATACTGACAGAAAATTTCCTTAGTCAAACACAGCCAGATAATATTCTTACAAAATCACTACTTGAAACTAATTCAGACGCATTACCATACATACCTGATACTAAAATGTTCCCTGATATGCCTGGTACCAATGTATTGCTAGTCTTGCCAGAAACGGACGTATTACCAGACTTGCCTGATAATAATGTGTTACCTCACAAACCTGGTAGCAAATCATTACCTAAGCTACTGCCTGCTATAGAATTGTTACCAGATAAACTTTTAACCGAGGAGTTACCAGACAGACCAGACATGCCTAGGGCCACCCCCTTATCAGACTTTCCCAATACGGACGCACAACTATACAGGCCTGGTATTGAAGCATTACCAGACATACCTGACACCAACATTTTACTAAACATGCATAATTTTGTTGCGTTAAAAGATAAAGAAGCACTAACAGTCATGATTGAAACTGGCAGGTTACCTGACATGCCTGATTCTGACTCATTACCAAATACCGAAGTGCTACCAGAGATGCTTTATACTGACACGAAAGCATACATGTTTGATACCGGCACTTTACCAGACATGTTTGAAACAGATACATTATCAGCTAGTGAAACGCTAACAGACACGCTTGATACTCATGCTTTGTCATACCTGTCTAATGCTAATGAGCAGTTACCAGACATGTTTAAAAAAGATATATTACTAGATAAACTTGATACTGACTTGAAAGCAAACATGTTCGATACCAGCACTTTACCAGACATGTTTGATACAGATACATTACCAGATACTGAAGCGTTAAAAGACACGCTTAATACTGATGCTTTGCCATACCTGCTTAAAACTGATGAGCAGTTACCAGATATATTTGAAACAGATAAATTACCCAACATGCTTGATACTGACACGACACCAGACATGTTTGAAACAGACATATTACCAGATACTGAAGCATTAACAGACACTCTTACTTATGCTTTATCATACCTGCCTATTGCTGATGAGCAGTATCCAGGCAAATTTGAAATACATACATTACCAGATAAGCTTGATACTGACACGATAGCAGACATGCTCGATACCAGCACGTTACCAAATATATTTGAAACAGATACATTACCAGCTACCGATGCGTTAACAGACACGCTTGATACTGATGCTTTGCCAGACCTGCCGAACGCTGATGAGCAGTTTCCAGACATGTTTGAAATAGATAAATTACCAGATACAGAAGCGTCACCAAACATGCTTGATACTGAAACGATAGCAGACATATATGATACCAGCACGTTACCAGACATGTTTGAAACAGATACATTACCAGATAAAAAAACTTTACCAGACATGCTTGATACTGAAACGATAGCAGACATACTTGATACTGGCACGTTGCCAGACATGTTTGAAACAGATACATTACAGGATACTGAAGCGTTAACAGACACGCTTGATACTGATGCTTTGCCATACTTGCCTAACGCTGATGAACAGTTACCAGATATGTTTGAAACAGATAAAATACCAAACACGCTTTATACTGACACGACAACAGACATGTTTGATACAGATGCATTACTAGATACTGGAGCGTTAACAGACACGCTTGGTACTGATGCTTTACCTCACCTGCCTAACGCTCATGAGTAGTAAGCAGACATTTGATAGTAACTTGTTACCAGACAACTAATAATGGATGTCTTAGTATGAATTTGTTACCAAATTTAGCCGAATGCGTTACAAGACATGAATAACATTAACGTGTTATCACACAATACTAATATTAAGACGTTACCAGACGTTACTTACATTAAAGCGTTTCAAGGCATGACTGATAGTGACACGCCACGTTACTTAGTATGGTTAATTATTCACGTGTCATCATTAACACTGAGGTTTTATAGAAAATAGGTTAGATTAGGAATTATTTCCACACTATATTTCCCTAAAATATTTGACTGGGATTAAGGCATCACAAACATCATTATTTTCTTTAAAAAAAAAGTATGGTATTGTTATTTTTTTTGTATAAATATTTTTATGCAAGTCACGAAACTGGATTGTTATTTATTATATATAGTTTAGTATTTATTATTGTTAAGCTAAAATTATTAGAGATTTTAAGTTAAATTAAATGATACACTTCTATTTTTTGTTTTATTTAAGTACTTCATGAATTGTGGAATCAAATAATTAGGTACTTAATGTTTTACACCTTCGACCACATCATCGCTTTCCATCAGGTGAGATTGTGGTGAAACGATTGTCTAGTCCGTAATAAAAAAAAAGCAAAAAGAGCACAGAGTTGGTAGTGTGATCGACGAAATAAACATTTTGAAAAAACACCAGAGTGAAATAATGTTACAAATGGAAAAAATAAAGTTCAACGCAAGGATGAACAGGATAAATGTATTATAATCACAAATACAGCAAGCTTTTTACTTTCAAGCACAATCGTAAGGCAGCTTCATTGTAAATTGGAAAGCCACGAATAAACCACCCGGAGCAGTGAAAGCCGGGGTCGGAGATCACCCATTCATACTCAAAGCACTTAATTATCATACGTACCGGGGATTTACATAAATAGCTACTTGTAAACAACTAGGGAAGAAATTAATGCTTATTACCAACAAGTTATGTAAAAAGGTACGAGTAGATGGATTACCATTTGTGTCAGATACTCGTACAATAAATACGAATTTGAGAAAATCTATTTATATTGTAACTTTATTGAATTGAGTTGAGTTTTTACAGGATAACCTCATTTTTAGATTTAAAACGCTGTTCAGAACTGTACCTACATTGAAAGGTATCCCTTTGTTTCGCTTTACCTACAATAAAAGTAAATTAGCATAACTTTTTTTATGATAATTTACTTTGGCATAATGAGTTAGGCATAACTTTTAATGTTGTTGTTGTTTGTCGTATGAGGTAGTGCTGGCTTCTGATGTCAGAGTTTGTCAAGCCGCCCGAGGGCCTCTGACATGGCTTAACGACTGCTATTAATCAATAACAGCAGGGACCGACAGCTTAACGTGCGATGGAAAACCGCACATAACTTAGAAAAGTCATTGGTGCGGGGCCTAGAGTTTGAACCCGGTATCGTTGGATTCTGATTTGCACTATAGAACCGTTAGGCCACCATCGCTGTCATCACTTTTAATGACATGACATTAATTTTACATAAACAGTATTTGTCATACTGTTAAGGTAGGCATAATGATCTTTTGGTCTAACATTTTTTGGACAACTATGGAGTCGCATAAAATAGATAGATACTATACTGTGACAGTAGGTTAAGGTACGGCAGGGTGGCCTTTGGTCCACCCGTAAGCCGCGAAAATGTTTGTTTTACATAGGTAGTTATGTGAAATAGTTTAGTTTAAAGTTATTTCACTCACGGTGAATAATTAAATTGTTAAGCTATTAAATAATATTGCTTGTTAATCGTTATGCTAACTTTAGATAAGGTTTACACGATTGTGCCTAAACATTTATGCGTAATTATTATTATGCTTGCACAATATTAGGACAAGTAAACTTATGCCACACTAAATTATGTCATTATATTTTATGCGTATTGATAGAGAACCGCATTAAAATTAAAATACTAGATTTCAAATTGGTTTAGCACTATAGAAGCACTTTTATGGCTTTATATTAACTCCATTCTAGCATTATATAAGATACCTATCAATTACCTGAGGCAAAATGCAGACGGTAAGCCGTGCACAAATTCTAAGCCGTTCTTAATTCTGGAATCCTCTTAAACTGTGTTTAGCCAGCCCGAGCGGACGCCGTAGTTTATAAGGTTTCTTGGCCGTAGTAACATGTCATTACGTTTACAGGTATCTCGTTCTTATAAGTACTTACTTATGTTAACTGTACATAAAGCAGTTTGACTTGTATGATAGTAAACTAGAAATAATGTTTATCGCCCTCATACATAGTACTTTTTAACCTTTCGCTTGAATGCCCTGTCCGTATACGTAAGGCTTTTGGAATGAAAACGGTCTGTAACTTAATGATGACGCGGACGAAAGTATGTAAAGTACCTATACCCTTGTTACTATAGTTGCACAGAATAAATTATAGTTCGAGCTACAAGGTATATACCCTTGTTACTATAGTTGCACAGATAATATAATGTTTCACTAAATCATGTTGTACCTATAGGTCTTAGGCAAAACAAACTATGACAGGAAGGATATGGAGACTCTATAAATGAAGACGAATCCTTGGTAGTCAAAATCGGACCAAAAGGAGCGACGCCAAGATGGAACATCCTCATATCCACATACATACATAGACTGTTAAACTCATTATCCTTCCCTTGCTTGGCCGTACTCGGGGGAAAAAAGGGGACAGTACATTATCATATACATTTATTTTATAATGTTTATTAATGTATGATGCATTCAAAAGATGCAGGGCAGGTATGCTTTTGTTGCTGTTGTTGACAAACAGGTCTGGCTCTAGACCAGACTCGTCTTGGTGTTTATTGACAAGTTGAATGTCGCGCAGATGTCATCGAATCGATTAAAATAGATTAGCAATCGTGTAACCAAAAGAATCTTTATTTATTTCTGTTGAAGTCGTCATAGTGTTAATAGGTTACTGCGCAGTAAGTACTAGAGAATAACAGGCTGAATATGAAATTGGGAGATATTTAGAAACGTCATTTACGTAGTATCGAACTAGTCATTTGTTTAGCCATTTTTTTAACTTAACTGTCCTGAAGCCTTGTAAACGGGCTTTTCATTCATGATTTAATTGTTTTTTATGGTTCCTTACCTCAAAAGGAAAAAAGGAACCCATATAGAAACACTTCGTTGTCCTTCTATCTGTCTGTCTGTCAAGACCCCATTTCTCAGGAAAGCGTGGAGGTATCAAGTTGAAATTAATATAAAATACTTAGGTCTGCAATCCCTTGGAGCTGTGGAAAAAACACTTCCAAGTCAACGTAATCAAAAGATACGGCCGTTAATGCCGCATATTTTGACACTCGCAAGGGAATCAAAAGATCTATAAGGTACTTCTTGTTGACCCAGAATCATGAAATTTTGCAAGAAGCAATCTTAAATAGGCCTTAAATGGGGTATCAATGGGTCTTATAGCACAAGTAAAGGGAAACATCCTAAAACCATGAATTTGTAGCCACATCACTAAAAAAACTACGGAACTCTCGGTGCGCGAGTCCGACTTGCACTTGGCCCTTACGCGACTGTGGAAATATTTACAGTTCTCCTTTCAATAGATTTATCTCACTGCATAATATCATCATCATCATCAGCTTATATTCGTCCACTGATGGACGCTCTTCTAAGCATGTAGTCCTAGTAAACGCCACTGAGCCCACCTTTGGCTGTCCTTATCCAGATGAATTGACATCACGAGCGAGGAAACTGATGTATATTTTTAAAACACTTAGGAGCTCAGCAAGTCAAGATACATTGAGACTGGTGTATTTTGCATTGTGCGAGTCGCTGCTAAGATATTGCGTCACCGTATGGGGCGGCTCACCAAAAACTAAAATGCTGCAGCTGGAGAGAGCCCAAAGAGCAGTGCTAAAAGTAATGCTTAAAAAGCCTTACCGCTATTCCACTGCTGCACTATACCTGGACAGCAAGGTACTTTCAGTGAGACGTCTCTTTATCCTCCAAAATATACTCCGCAAGCACCCATCCGTAGCGTACAATAAACTTCATAATGGTACTAAACGAAGAAACGATCGTGTTTGTCTAATTGATAAACATAGAACTAGGTTCTATAGTCGTTTCTTTCCCATTATTAGTAGTCAACTATACTATAGAATTAATAAAAATCTTAACATCTACCCCCTTTCTAAATTTGAGATCAAATATAAAGTTTCTGACTGGCTTCTTGGACTTAACTAAGTACTTTGACACAGAAAATTTAATACAACTTCACACACAATTAAAAAAAAAACAAAGAAATAAATAATTGTATTACAGTTAGAGAGAAACATATATATATAAAATACATTAAAATACTTATATTATTTCCCTATGTTCTATTTCCTCGCCAAATTACATCAACATTGTTTCTGCCGTTTAGTCTTTAAAAGGTTACAAACAAACAGACAGAAAAAAGAAAGATACCAAGACTGGCAACAAAAAAAAACTTGTTCGTATCCCACTTATATATACATACACTACACACACCTACTACGACACTCGCGTACGCATAATAAGCACTCTCTATTTAGACACACACACACACACACACACACACAAATATGAACACACTCACACACACACTCAATTAAAATTAAATTTAAGTTCTGATGCCTAATCACAGGTATTCATACCTTACTGGACATCTTAGGTAGAACATGCTATGTACTTAAATATATGTACCAGTACACTATTCTGCTTCTACTTGCCTAACCTAAACGCGGTCTCCCCACCTCAACGGTAGTCGGTTCTTCGAGAGATGAGACCTACACATTGCCACATTAGCTTCGAGAGATGAGACCTACACATTGCCACGTTAGCTTCGAGAGATGAGACCTACACATTGCCACGTTAGCTTCGAGAGATGAGACCTACACATTGCCACGTTAGCTGTTTTTCTTGTGCTATGTCGGTAACTTTGGTGCTCTGCTATGTTTCTGGGTAAGTATAGTAATAACTGAGGCCAAAATGAAAGTGATAAAAATAGTAGTGTAATTGAAATGGTGGCTAATGGTGGCAATGAAGCATCCAGATGTATCTGGGTGGTCCCGTACATTTTCATTAAAATTGGTCCAAGATTTAGTTAAGTATTTGAACTGGGTTTTATGGTTCAAATAATAATTATTATTACAGGTATAATATGACGTTGAATGTAGTAACGACTAGATATGGTGATCGAAAAAGAGAGATAATTGGTTGATCAAGTTAGAATCTTACATTTCTTGTGTTGTATGTTTTTGCACTCGATCCACATTAGGCAGTAAGACAACACGGGAGTGACGAGAGAGACATGAGAGCAAAATATTTCACAAGCGCAATCGACATAAAAAGAGGAAGAAGTTCGCTTATCATCAAATGGACGAGGAACCGCTAAGACCCATGGAAAATCCGTGACGCAAAAAGTGGTCGGTTCACAACCGGTTCGGTGCCGGCGCGTGTTGGTGTGAGTGCAGCGGCGACCTTGCGGAGCGCCGGCGACGCGCGACGTTACATCACACCGGGCGCAGGCTGCGCGGGCGCCGCGCGTCGCGCTCCAGTGCGCGGGCGCAGCCACCTTGCCGACAGGGCTGCCGTTCATGCCAAATAATATCGTCATATCAGGCTATTTCCACACACTTTTGTATAGGTCTTTTTCACCTTTCTCGTCGTTATGTGGTGCCATCTTGATTTGATGCATTTTAGACCATTACCTAGCTTGTTAATAGACAGAACGTTCCTCTCGACAATAAAATTCATTAGTCCATTAAAATTTGTATTATTTATATCTGTACAATGATTGGTTGACCCGAAGACAGCTTAATAATAAATTTGAAAACTGGTTCGTAATAAATATGACCCATGTGGAACAACCCTATTTCCCGTGCTCTACCGCTCCGCGCGCCCACTTCCTTCCTACAATGTAGAGTAGTAGAGTATTGAAGATAACCCACTCCCCTGCTATTATAGTGTATGTTCCTTCACAATTACGAATTATAATGCCTTATTTGATTAAATTATCCACTTTAATAATGCCAGTATATTTTCCGGAACAACAAGTTGACTTTCCATAAATAGCGGCTTCTAAACCACAGTTTTTACTTCATAAATAGAAACAATTTTGTAAAATAAACAGCTATAGATCATCTTGCTCAGGCAATTTGTTAAAACGAAGTATTTATGAGACATTGTAAGATAAAATTAACTGCCGTTCTGTTCGAACATTATTTGATATTTCATTATTTTGCCTCGTAAGTTCATGACTATAGCGCAATATATACACCATTCCTCCGCGACTTCGTTTGCCTTTATCTTACGGAAAATAAAGCTTGAGAGTAGCATTATGCATAAATTCGTCTGGAATAATGTTATTTCTGACATTGAAAACATTGTTGGAATCGGTCCAGCAGTTATAGAGTGTACTTATAAACAAATGAACAGCTACACACTCAGAATCTATTCAAATTTGCGGGATGTCGTTTTTAGTAAACGGCACAATATTCTCTACCCAATAGATTAAACTTCCCACTATCAGTCAGCTCATAAATCTCAATTGTGGCATCTAAATATTAATCTACATTGTAGGGTAGATCCATCACAGGAAGAATGGTGTCACGGAGCGTTTCGCTCGACTGGCGGCCGCGTCCTTTGGCCACTACAATAGGTAAATTGCCATTGATTGCTCTTTGTTAATAGGAAGAGTAAAAACCGCTTATGGCATGAAACTGAGCGAAAGTAAACCATGTCATCTAATTTGTATGTTCCTTACAAGATTAGCTTTATGTCGCCAAGAACTTATTCACAGTTAGGTATTTCTTTATTGTAATTCAACAGCTTGCGTTTTTGGGTGGCGATAGTGATGGGTGTATGCCTGATAACATGGTTATAATACACCTATCATTGCAGGTAGAAGGCAATTAAGGGAACTTGCAGTCTGCTCGCCTATACAATTCTTTTAAAATACCTACCTATATTGTGGAATAGTGCTTGCAACTTTAGCTATAAGTATTAATATTTTTGGCAACTTTTTTTTTTATTGATACCGTGTGCACATATTTATTGGATTATGGAATCGATCGCATAATTTACCATTTTATTCTCATATGTTATATTTCTGTAATCTGTTTTGTGCACCTAATAAATAAATAAATAAATAAATAAATGTCGTATGGTACGCTGATATGATGATTTTTGGGATATTTCGGACTGGAGACTGTATCGACCGCCTAACATGTAGATTATAGAAGAAATACAGACTTAAATACTCAAATATTTTTATCTTGTAGAGTAACGGTACAAGTAGAACAAAGTCGTCCATAAGCGTAAAAAAAACAAAAATGCCTGCTTAGCTACTTTACTCCCTCAGGCAGCCTGACAAACTCTTGTCACCAGAGTCCAACACTATCTCATATGACAAGCAAGCACGAGTTCACCATACAAATACCATGAAGTATTAAGGGAGAAATGAGAAAAATAAAAGAAGGCGAAAGAAATCCTGGTTACACATCAGCCAATGGACTAATCGCCAGCGTAGAGCAGCTCTTTCACTTGGCGCGGGGTAGAAAGCATAGAGACATAGAGATCGGAATAATAGAGATGTAAGTAGGTATGCGTAGTACATATAATTCAATGATATAAAGAGACATTTAATCCTTTCATAGATGTGACAAAAGTCACCGACATAACTCAAAAAATTAGTAAACTGCACTGGCAATGGGCCGGTCGCATAAGTCGAAGAACCGATAACCTTGAATGGAGACCACGTATAGGCAAATAAGGACGCCCTCCAGACGATGGAGATGGAGTGACGATTTACGCAAAGTAGCTGGCAGCAATTACGTGAGAAGAGCCGAAGATCGGGCTCAGTGGCGCGCATTAGATACCCAGCAGGTTGATGGTGATGATGATACATGTGTCTATATGAATGATACATTCAGTGGGTTCTATGGTCTAGAACTGGGTCTAGAACTGGGTCTAGAACTGGGTCACTTGCATCCATTGCACAGATGAATATGAGTTAAATTGATCGCAGATTCGCAGCACTACATACTACACAACAAGAGCTCGTTGTCTTCTCTAATATACTTATCTCGGAGGAGAAGTTGCCCATAAATTGATCGCAGATTCGCAGCACTACATACTACACAACAAGAGCTCGTTGTCTTCTCTAATATACTTATCTCGGAGGAGAAGTTGCCCATAAATTGATCGCAGATTCGCAGCACTACATACTACACAACAAGAGCTCGTTGTCTTCTCTAATATACTTATCTCGGAGGAGAAGTTGCCCATAAATTGATCGCAGATTCGCAGCACTACATACTACACAACAAGAGCTCGTTGTCTTCTCTAATATACTTATCTCGGAGGAGAAGTTGCCCATAAATTGATCGCAGATTCGCAGCACTACATACTACACAACAAGAGCTCGTTGTCTTCTCTAATATACTTATCTCGGAGGAGAAGTTGCCCATAAATCTAAAAATACAATAAAATAGATGAAATGCCTGCGATATTCCATGCCAATGTGACCCATATAACCTAAAGGTCACTCACCATTGAGAGTCGAGACTGAAATATGGAGTAATCCGATGGCGAGACGATTTATGGACATCGCAAATTATCGCGAAATTGGCTCTAATCCGTTATCATCCAGACTGGATAAATTCACAATTCTTTGAGTAAGCTCAATTGAAAAGATAAATAAAAATTTAGAACAATAGTAACAGTACTTACCTACTGGTTATTCTTTGGCAGGTCTTCTTCAAAAGAAATGGAATTATCTGTCATCATTTTAGTTATGTACATACAACTTTATATTCTATTATCGTATTATCTTATCTAATAAAAGATGCACCCCATGGCTTTCAATACGTGGACAAGAAAGTATCCTACGTGCTATTCCAGGACCTAAAGTATCTCTGTACAAAGTTATGTCAAAATCTACTCAGCCGTTACGGAACTGATTAAATAAGTTAGTAGGACTAGAAATGGCAATTATATTTTGAATAATATCTTTAGAATATTTTCATCTACTAGCAACATAGGGCCAAGTACAATATAAGTACATTATATTTAGTGAAAATGAAAAATTTATCGCAACTTTGCCAATAAAAAGTTATGATATGATAGCGTCATATTGTAAAACTTTTATGTCTTATAGGCTTCGTCTCATGTGTTCACTAGCAATATTGTGGTAATATCATATAGTACCGAGATAAAAAAAAAATATTATAACTAGTAGAACTGTCGTAAAGTCCCAGGCGAACTGGTGAACTGGATATTCCTTTTTATTAACTAATACCTAAGTACTCTACTTCGAAAAGACGACTTTCTCCGTGTTCATGGAAATTGGCTGGGTGCTCGATACACTACAATAATTTCTTTTGTAGCGTGTTGATAGTTTTTTATGTTTGTGTTGGTTGAAAGTATAAAGTCAGGATTTAGTTTCTAGTTGGTTGAAAGTAGAATAGGATATTACTTGCTTGAATTTCAATGTGACATTATGTAGGTAAACATTATAACTTACGTACTAGCTACGTCTTCTGAAAATAATATAATATGATTTATATTACATTTACATACGTTTCAACTTTCATAAAACTAATATTACGTGAGATAACAAAGAAAAATTAATTAAAAATTTGGATCACGGACGGAAGTATTAGTCTTAATCTGCGCCTGTAAAAACTGCAACAGCAATGCACTTCATTTAATTTCAAACAACAATTTTAGCCATAACAAAAATCAACCTTTTGTTTTGATTGCAATAGCCAATACACATCAAGTCAACAGCAACAATATTTTGTTTACCTACCAAAAAATAGTTCGGGAACCATCACTGGTGGTTGGTTCTGTCTGTTGTTAAATAGATAAAAACCTTCATAGAACATTTTCAGCTTACTGCGAAAGATAATCTTCAAAGCAAACAGTTTCGGCCGTTTTAGTTTTATATTTAACTCCTCGTTTATTGCAATTTTATTTTCTCCGCATTTTAAACCTATTGTATTTTCATTTGTTTATTGCAGTTTACAATTCACTGTGGTATTGTGGTTTATTACCGTTTGTGCCGTAATATAGACGATTATGCTGGATTGGCACACGTCCTAGTGGAGTGGATATGTTTGCAGAACGTATATCGTAATCCGAAGTCCCGATGTAAATACATATAGGTATATGTATCGATAGTGAACTCAATAGGTGAATTTAATTGGTATTTAAGTCTACTAGCTTTAGGTTCAACGATTGAGAGATAAAGTTATTTGCATTGTACTTTACTTAGAGAAATAGATGCAGTAAAATATGCTGTTAGAATTCGTTTTCACATGCCATTCAAATATTTTAACAGATCAGTACAAGGATACTAAATATTAATAATGTGCCAAGAAACATAAAACAAAAAAAAAACAAATAAATAGTTCATCAACTCTAGGTACCATAAAACAAGCAAAACGGGTATAAAAGTGATATTTATTTCATTATGCATCTTTAACTCAATAGATACCTATTCAGTTACTACCCAAGGACCTACTCATATATATGTATTTTTTGGTAGGTAATAACTAACTGATGCCCGCGGCTTCGCACGCGTGTTCATTTTAATATACCTATAGCCTATGGTACTCACAAATAACGTGGCTTTCTATTGGTAAAAGAATTTTCAAAATCGCTTCAGTAGATCCAGAAATTAACCCCTACAACCTCACAAACTCACATACTTTACCTCTTTATAATATTATGGTATATAGTATAGATGTAACAATCCAATATGTAGTACTATCACAACTCCTATGAGGTTAAATGTCGTGGGAATAAGCAGAATAAGGCCGAACCGTTCCCATTCATAGATTGAGGTCCCGATAACTCAGTGGCCATAATACTCGTACCAATATCAATTGAACTAATTGGCCAGGAAGGCTCTACGGGCTTCTTAACTATTCCTTACACAAGATGATCTGGAATCATTAGTCTTGTTGATGCAATTTCCAGAGTATATGGAACACAGACATTTTGATCGTCGTTTTGGAATTTAGATCAAGATTTATTTATTTGATTCAGGCCAGTTGCCCATAGTGTTAGTAATTTAGTTAACCATTCTAGCCTTGGTCTCGAAATATTCCCTTAATTTTCTGTTTTCAAAGTTTAGTGAAATGTAGGTAAAAAGTAATCGGAGTCTATAAAGTTTCGCCTCATTGAATGTCATTTCGAATCAACTAATTTTAATTTAAAAATCTCATTAGCACAACACACATAAAGATCGGTACATAAATCAAAATAAACCGTGTCCACCGTTCCCAATACGTCTAAAATTGTCCTCGACATGAAAGAAATTGCGTGGAAATTGCCAGCAAGATTTATTTAAGTACAATTCATTGAACAACGACAATAAATCTATGTAAACTTACTATTTTATAACTGTTTGTTTGTTGTATGAAGTAGTGGCGCTATTGTATAACTGTAATTGAGCGATGTATATAGATTGGAAGTATTTTAGAATTGATCATCTTATGGCTCCTGCGCCGCCAGAGCCAGCGCCGCTGTCGCAAGTGTCGCAACGCAACGTGCGACGCGTGCGGCGGGCGGTCTGTAGTCCGCGTCGCGTCCTCGCTGCGCAAACTCCTGAGTATGGACGTCTTTAACGTCCGAAAACCACTCGAGTTATTTGACGGAATAGTCCGTGAGTGGCAGTCGTATATAATATATTATCTTTAAGTAATGAATCACGCTTACGTTAGTTTGTATAGCAATATATCTGAAGGTAATACAAAAATAATGTTATTAGAATTTTCGTTTGTCTGTTTGTTACCTAAAACACGAAAACTATAGGATACATCCTGATGTGTTTATTGGCATTTTTTAGCATTTATTTCAAATTTAAATCAAATATATGTTATGTTTGGAGAGTTGTACAAGAATATTTGGTGAAAATTTACATATTTCGTTATTTCTTCAGGTTTTACATAGATTTTAGTGGCTCATTCCTAGTCCTCCAAATCCCAGTGTTCTCAATAAATAAAACTACTTAAGTATGAGTATATACACCTCCAAGGTATTTTTAAATAAGTACGTCCACGCAGAAGAAGTTGCGGGCAAAAGCTAGTTACAAAATAAAGAACAAAAGACAAAGAAGCTAGTCCCTAACAGCTGCAGGTAACCGTTGGCGCTGGCGTCGTCGTTAGTCGTTACTACCGAAATAGATAAAAGCCCAATCACTTCGCCCACATCAAGGCTTCAAGGCCCACATAGCCTAGTGCCACAGAATAAATAATAGCACAACTAGTGCCTAGATAGACATTCCGACATGTGACTTGGGTAGGCAAATATCGCAGTTCATGAAAAAGTTTAAGTTATCCTCGAATAAACCTAATATGAATGAATTAGACAAATTAGGTATCTTTGAGGATACATTTACTTGTTACAGGAAAAAAATTGATACAAAAAGTTTGTGTCTTTGAGAGAAATGTAAAGCTCGAAATGGTCTCTTGGTGACGGTAGACTCTTTTCTTTTACTTGTCCATAAAAGTCCTGAAGTTTTTATGTGTCCCTTGTGACTTGTGATTAATATGAGATCCCTGCTTCATAATTACTATGATGGTACTCGATGAAACAAAGGAAGATTCTTTCTTTGTTTTGGTACGGTAGTACTATTATTTCTTCTGTGGTTTTGGGTCTTTCCAAAATAGCCCGGACTAAGTTATTCCTGCAAGCCGAGACAAATGCCTATCTTTGTCTCGGATTTCTCGAAAACCATTTCTAACGATTTTCATGAAAATCACGGAGAGGAGGGATTTAAGAGTATGTTGTATTATTTAACGCCCGTACAGAAGAACCAGAAACGTATGCAGCTGCATCATGCCATACGCACTTTAGTAGAGAGTCAGCGGGGTCGGATGCAGATGTTTTAACTTCAGAAACGCTTCGCGTTCTCTATCTGACACTATTTCGATGCTGTGATGACCCTGATGATACAGTCCAGATATTTTTTGAAATGATAGTACTGTTCTTACAACCAGATTAGGTGGACCGTATTTGTGATATTCCTACGATTATCACCCTGGTGTTTTTGATGTTAATATTACGGTAATTCTTTGTTCTTACAACATTCGAACATACCTAATCTTTCCAGACTTCGAAATTTAAAATAAAAACTACTGCAATATAAATTCTGTGGGAGCTATCAGAAAACTTCTTGTTACTAAACTGTTTAACTCTTGATTTCCTAAAATTGTAGTATACCGATTCCGCTTCGGAATCGGTATACTACAACTTCAATTACAAAGCTCCAATTTACTTCAAATTCGTTCATAAAACGCCTACGCGAGGTTACCTCTGGGACCAGTACTTAGCTACAGAGGGCTATATAAATCTTCATTACGGCAGGGCCCGTATCTTCAATTGGCCGGCCCTCCGCCCTTTACTCTCCACCAGTTTATCGCTCGTTTCTTTCATGGACTATAACAAGGGTCGTATATTTTAGTGTTTGAAACGAGAGGGACAATGTGATGATTGCAATAATTTGTTGATATTGGAGAAGATCTGGTGACGTGAATAATCAAGTTTCGTGAATATTTTATACGAAGTATGGGAAAATCCTGTGCTGTTTCATCATTTTTATTATCAGTAAAGGAAGTGTATCTTCTGAGATATTGTTTTTTTAGCGGTAGGTATATCTTATTATAATTCTAGTATCTTCATTTTACAGTATTTTTCTTACTTATTGCTTTATTATAAGTATTATAGAAGTATACATAGAAGATGATAAGAAAAAGTTAGTTTGTCTTGTAATTAACATTTACTGTATAGGATCTTACTTGTCGCTGAAGGTCATAGTACCTCTTTAGTAATGTAAGTAAAGGACTAATCGTCATTAGTATTTAAACTAGGCTATAGCAAATTTCAATATGCAAAATCTTTGTGCAATCCCATAGCCTCACTCAACCTTTCAAAGATAATGTAACCAATTACAATACCTCTCCAAATAAGTACGTATTTTAATCCATCAAGGCTTTCGAAATATGCTCGTGACATTTAGAGCAGCAGATCAGCTGACTCTCAAACTTCGTGCCGAACCATTTGGCCCCAGCTTCATAAAGTTCATTTCACTTTCGTAAATCCGGTCCAAACTTGGTCCAAATGCCGATTTAAAATAGCTTAAGTAACAGGTCGATCACGGTGCTTTTATTTATTCATCATTATCAACACTCAAGTAATAGTAGGTAAGCACACTGGCCTCCAAAACTTAGTACCACACTTTTAAAATTAATAGTATTTTTAATAAATTGCTTGGCTCCCACTCATCGAATTGAGTTACTAAGTACACCAGTTTAAACCTAAGCTATCCAACTGTGAAAATTGCATCACAATCTGTTCAGGTTTAACGTGTTGCGCGAACAGACAGACATTAAAAGTGTGGTACTAAGTTTTGAAACCCAGTGTAGCAGGTAGTTAAAGAAAATTAAAATTGTAAATTGCTGTTCTTAGAGTAAAAAATGGTAAAGTTGCTGTTGCTCCCAAGAGCGCTTGTCAATGAGGTGCTAATCATATATAATCTTGTTATTTTTTTATTTCCTAATAATGTTTCTATGTTTGTGTTATTTTTCGATGGCTCCGTAGCTCAGTACGTTAGTGGTTATTATACTAATATGCCAGTAAGTAGAGGTATTTGCCTTGCAAAAGGTGATGATTTTCACAAATGTTGTTTAGGTCTAGACTTCGATAAAAAATCCAAATTTTCGACCGTGGGGAGGGAGACGCAAGCCGCCATCTTTGATTAATGGTGTGAAAAATTGGTTTAATTCACCAACTGTTCATTTTAAGTCAAAAATGTCACAGGCAAAGTTAAAGAAGGTAAAAATATTTTCATTTTAGTGTAAACACTTTTTTTCTTGTAAATCCTGTAACTAATTAGTTACGGCGGCGAAAAGACCAACTTTTTACCAAAAGTTCCCATATACTAGATATTTTTTAACACTTTGGGAGTAATTTCGAGGAAAATACCTAGTATGAGAGGTTTTTTGGTAAAAAGGTCATCTTTTCGCCGCTGTAACAAACTAGTTAAAAGACTTATAAATAAAATGTGTAAATACAAAAATGAAAATAATTTTACCCTCTTTAACTTTGCAATTGTCATTTATGACTTAAAATGAAAATTTGGTGAATTATTTTGATTCAACCAACTTTTCACACCTTTAATCCAAAATGCCGGCTTGCGCTTTCCCTCCCCACGGTCGAAAACTTGGATTTTTCATTAAACAACATTATGTGAAAATTATTACTACACAACCTTTTGCAAGGCAAAGGCCTTTTTATCTCTCTACTTACTGGCGTATAAGAAAACGGGGCTAATAAAACATTTGCATGTTGCTCCGTAGTATGTATGTGGCACCGCTGATTTAATCATTTCTGAAATCATGTGAACCATGCGAATCCTAGTTATGTAATAATTTTATGTTAATCATCTCATAATTAATCATTCCAAGAGCTACTCCAAGTTGTTCTATAAAAAAATGACATAAATCATGTCATAAAACACAGTGTGCGGAAGTAGGAAGTCCAGTAGGTACATCTCTTTATTGCCTTTCACATAATAAGATGACAAAATGGAATAAATTATGAGCTCAAGGCAGCTTACGATTCGGCAATTCTCGCTTCCCGCTCCGAAACCTGTCTCAGCTGTCTTAACCTTTTTGAACGCAGATTTACAATTCATAAATCAGATATCAGGCGGTAATTTATGAAAGGACAGGCGCTATCAAGACGCAATGAATTCATTACAAAGGCGAGATAATCAGAAGTCGAATTAATGTGTTCTGTTAAGATCTTAATTTAAGTTCTGGAAGGTCTTTGGAGTTAATTGTGCAGGTTGAAAAAAGCTCGAGTCTACTAGCCTTGCATAGAAAGTCAACGAGTACCTACTAGTTAGAGTGATGAATTGATGTATTTTTAATTATGAATGTACCTTTTATTTATGCCAATAAAAAAATATTATTATTATTTATACCTTGAGGTAGCAAAATCAAAAGCCTTCCTACCTTTCACACTAGCTAGGTCACATCGTATGTATTTTGAGTGATATAAATTTATTTAGTTGTCAGTTCTATTTAAGTAGATTTAGTTACCTATGTTGTACATCATTGTATGGAAAACCACCTTCAGTAATTTGTTGACGTTATTTCTCTCCATGCACGTTTGTCTGGATGAGCTCGCTTTAAGTGATAAGACCTCGAATTGTAACACGTTTTTCTTAGGCTCAGTTTATTAATTGTATGTATATTGTAATTGTATATATTGTGGTGTTTCAATAAAGAGTTGATCTATCTATCTATCTATCTATCTATCTATCTATCTATCTAAAAGTCAATGGGTTTAGCTGAGACATTTTTCCATTTTGGCCTATGAGTAAATAAGTTTAATAGGGAAACGGATCACAAAGCTGAAGTGGGCAGGGCTTTTGAGAAGATGGCAGATGACAATAGCAGAGGCGTAATGGTGGCCAAGAGAAGGACGTAGATTAAGAGGCAAATACCTCCACGATGGTTAGACGTCATCAAGGTGGCAGGAGGCAGGATTCCATTTGCGTAGACCGGAAAGAATGGCGTGCACATGAGGAGGCCTATACCAGACAGTGGGTTGATGTAGGCTGATATAGATAGATAGATACGTTTGATGTGAAATCCGATAGAAGCAACTGTTAAAAACGTATTTGAATCTATGAGTATATATGTCATCTTCCAACGAGAAAATTCAAATTGATTTGCTTGAAACTTTAGATTTCCAAGATTGCAGCGTCTGCTATTGCAATTTGCAGAGCTTTTCATAACTTTTCACGCAGACAGTGTGGGTCACACCAAAAAAATCCTTACAACGAAAAAATATATATTACACAATTTGAGAAGAAATGAAGTGTTTGTCAGTAATATGTCCTCCGCGGGCGAGAGGCGTGGGGGCGCGCCGCAGCGTGGGCCCGAGGTTACTTGCACAAGCTGCAGTGGGCCTTACGCGGTGTCACGAGCTGCTAGCTAAGCTGTAGCGATGCAGTACCTGCCTCGGTTATCTGTTTAATGATAGTGATAAGCTTTAGATCTGATAAAGTATGCCCTTTATCCATGTCATGTTGCCGAATAATGCCCTAATAGGGTAAGGTAGTCTTAATACCGTGGCTACGGCAAGGTATCAAAGTAAAGGTAGACAGGCGTCCAGACACGGAGTTGGAGGTAACACAAGCTGGAAAGATTGCAGACAGTTATTTAGAAGAATAAATATGGATTTTTCCGTTGTCTTTATTGAATGACAATTTTATCCATGTTTATAATTTTAATAGGATTAATCATGACAATCCATGACCATCCAACGATTAACCTTAATTAATAGTAGGAACCTAAATAATTATTGTGTGGTACAAAACAGGATTCTCCACAGGTAGCGTTTAAAAAATTCGGTCCTTAATGATTCTAAATACATCCGGCGCATCCTGGGCGGACAGCTTGACTGTGTCGTGACAACCATAACTATAGTTAAAGAAGGGAGATACTGCACGCTTTAATATCACGTACACAAAAACTGGTCTAGATACAACAGGCATACACACCCACACAGCTATGTGCATCAACAACAAAGATAGAGGACATATGCAGACTTTAGCGTGAATGAGAGTCACTGCTTCACAAACACCATTCCAAATGCCAAAGAACGCCAAGGTGTGCGTTGCACCTAATTTATTAGGTCCACGCCCGGGGAGTTGGTACCTAATCTCCCCTCTTTTAATTAGATCTCTGGTATCATTGCAGTTTCGCTGGCTTACCATATCACCAGGAAATTGTAACCAAAACAGCCTATCTCAAGGCACTATGATATGTCAATGAAACACACACAATATAAAGTGAGGTATACTCTACCTACATTGCACTAGGCTTGGCAGCGCACCACTTCTCTCCGACCGCTAGGTATCACATTTATATTTTAAAGGCGAAAGTTTGTATGTGTGTGTGTGTGTGTGAGTGTTTGTTACTCCGCTCAAACACCTGAACGGACTTTGATGAAATTTGGAATGGAGTTAGCTTAAACCCTGGAATAACACATAGCATACTTTTCATCTTCGTCATCACACTGACTGACTGACTGACGAAACTGACGAAACGTACCACAGGCTGGTGTGGGCACACCAGCGAAGGTTTGAAAAGAATTATGATATGATAATGATGATAGTAATCATATAAATTATGCCTGTATTAAATGCTTTATCATACAATTTAACACAATTTTAGATTTTTGTTATTGTATAATTACACAAACAAATCCAAATTAGTAGCATTAACCTGTATTCGAGTATTCTATCGACCCAAACAAGCCAGCTGAAGTGATTGACAGCACCTATTTACGATATACATTGAGCAACAGTTCAGGTCAAAGCAGGTGACTGCACTGTTTGTCTGCCAACAAGTTCTGAGAAGTTCCTGCACCTCTTCCGAGCCTAATACGGTGTTTGTGCTAATGCTTTGTCTATACTAATATTACGTTATGGAATTCCGCTGGTCATGTACGGTATTGTAGTTTGTAGACATATAGGGTAGTATTATTTAGGTATGTAGTCTAATGCGCGATGTGGTAATTTTTCATTTATGGAGTTTGTAAGTGCTAATAAATTCCGGTTTGCAAATGGTTTTAATGTTGCGAAACCTCATGAGCTAGATAATTGATTATAATAACGGTTGTTATCGATATCAAGTTTCGGTTATGTCTATGGCCCCTAACTACATTTTGTCACATATGACCCAAAATCCCCGGACCTCCGATACATTTTGTCACAAATGTGTTATTTTTGAAAACGCTCCGATGCACTTGGTTACTGCGGCAGACAGTTTTTGATTTAAATTGATTTCGCGTTTTTTACCCATTCTGATTGTTTTATTTATTCAAAGAATATTTTTCCTATATGGTAAAACACCTAATAAGTACAAATTACCTTAGTAGGATAAATAAAAAACAAATAAAACTGACCTATAATTAGGACAAATTTTTTAAATTATTTCCTGTTTTCATAAGGATATTCTGGTCACTTTTTCTACTAAACTGTGGTGATATTTTAATGTTATTAGATAGATAAATTTATGTAAGATTTAAATAGAACATAATAACATGGTGTCATCGATCTTATTTCCAAGATACTTTTTTTTTCCAAAATACTCCCCATTTTTGCCTTCATTATCATTATTTTCTCGCGGTCCCCTCTACTTACATAATAATTTCATAACTCTTTGGTTCGGTTTGTCAGTGGCTACATATATTCAGCCAATCACAGACCGAGTTTTGTATAATTGCGCGAAACCATTGAGCAAGGAATGTAAAATAAGTATGACGCGACCACACCGTGACCACAGCGACGACAATATTTCGCGCCATTTTGCCCGCAGTAACTATGACTTATTCTGAGTGCCCATGTATATACATAGACTTTGACATAAGATTCAAAATGCTTTAACCGGATGGATATCTATACTTATAATAAAGCAATTGGAACAAAATGTCTGTACAAAGAAGATAATAAAAAATGGTCACGGGTACTTAAAATAAGCTACTGAACAAGAATAAAACATTTATAAAAATCGTGTCTGTCTGTTTGTTAGTTTGTTTATCTGTATGTTATTCGCGCATCAAGTTAAAACTACTAAACCGATTGCGATGCGGTTTTCACTGTTGGATAGCTTAAAACTGGCGTACTTGGTACCTCAATACGATGATTAGATGCCGAGCAATCGATAAAAAGCTATATTTAACGGCTGAACAAATTTTGAAGAAATGTTGTATACTGTACTTTACCTATAAGTACTTTTGGTCCTGGAATAACACGTATGGACTGCTTTTAAATAGAGCAAAGCCGCGGGATCAGCTAGTAAATAAGTTGATATTATTATCTTACTGCGATCTCAAAAAGCAGCACTAAATTAAAATTAAACAAACCTTCGGGCTTCGGGTCGGGATCAGATCGCAACAACAAAGCCGTGAGTGGAAACACTCGAAGTCCCAAACAGCTGTCTGGAGAATCCTTTACATCATCTACTATTAGTCATTCTGTGGCATCTTGCAAATCGAGACACTATGTTTGGAGCGAGACACATACACTGTTTGCGAGATATTACTTAAATGCCGCCATTTTTAATCCAATATGTCGGACGTCACAAAATGGCAATTTATCATTTCCACAGTAACCCCTATGGTATGGGTATCAAATAAAAGGGCTTGATAAGCGAAACACAATAATTAAAGTGACGTCATTATAAATCTAATATGGCGGACGTCACAAAATGGCGATTTATCATTTCCACAGCAACCCGTATGATATGGGTAACAAATGAAAGGGCTTGATAAGCGGAACACAATAACTAAAGTGACTTCATTATAAATCCAATATGGCGGACGTCACAAAATGGCGATTTATAATTTGCATAGTAACCCTATGATATGAGTATGAAATGAAAGGGCTTGATGAGCGAAACCAATGTAATATGACGTCATTCTGAATCCAACATGGCTATCGCATAAAAGCTTTTTATTAATTTATTCATATTATGACTGCCCCCTTAAGGAGGTACCACGCTAATAACCTTATCTAATTTAGATATAATAATTGTAAACCTACCTACTACCTATTATAAAACTAGCTGAGCCATGTACGAAAATAACTTCCCGAAATCCTTTTCGGAAACGTCTTAGATATTCCCGAAGGTAATGCTGGTCTGGTAGCTACTTACCTACCTACTATAGATAACTATAAATACATATACGAAGTAAAAAGAGATCTTCTACCTCCGCTCAAATTCAGTGACTTTTGGCCGCGGCCTTTGGCTTTTGATGTCTCCTTTTTATTTTGTGGTGCTTAATAAATTTTGGCGTTTATTTACTAAAACTATGTAATGGAATGAGTAAGGTAGAGAAGTTTTAATGACATCCAAGGCAATACAGTCAGAAATCTTTGCATCCAATATATGGTATTGACTAGCTACCCTCCCCGGCTTGGCACAGGTTTTAAAATCTATATCTATATTATATCTATCTATCTATACTTATAATAAAGCAATAAATACGTGAAAGTCTGCACAAAGAAGATAATTACAAAAAAATGGTCTAGGGTACTTAAAATATGCTACTGAACAGGACTATAACAATTTTAAAAATCGTGTCTGTCTTTTTTTTGTTCTCGCATCAGTTAAAAACTAGTGGACCGATTGCTATTGCTATTCGGGTTCGACTTAAAAACTGGGGTAGGTACTTGGTATCTTAATCCAATGATTAGATGCCGAGCAATCGATAACAAACTATTTACGACTGAACGAATTTTGAAGAAATGTGGTATATTGTACTTTATCTATAGGTAATTTTGGTCATGGAATAACACGTATGGGCTACTTATAAATGAATGTGTTATTCCAGGACCAAAAGTACCTATAAAGTACAATATATTTCATTTCTTCAAAATACGTTCAACCGTCAAATAGTTTTTATCGATTGCTCGGCATCGAATCATCGAGTATTTAAGTCAAACCCTAACCTAGCCAGCAGTGATAACCTCATTGCAATCGGTCTAGTAGTTTTTAAGTGAAGTGCGAACGTTAACGAACGTTATGAAGATAATTTAAAAAAAATATGTCTAAGTTACTTAAGTATGTCTAAGTAACTTAGACATAATTTTTTTAAATTATCTTCATTGTACAGAATTTTTGATAGGTACTTACTGCTTTATTATAAGTATGTATAGATAACAAAGAGGCCAGGTAAACTGCACAGATTAGAGAACTACATAGAAAGACAATGGCTTATTATAAAGCTACACGAGTATGTATCAACAGCGCAATAGAAACATGATTTGCAATGCATGAGTGGTCGCCCACGACGCGTGATGGTCACGGTCAATTGGGCCGGGCAAATGTGACTCGGGGCAATGCGATGTGGATCATATGTATTGTAGGGCAATTGCATTACTAAAGCACGGTCGCGATAGACGGAATTGGCTTTGGACATTTACCTTTTTTGACATTAGTCATGCGAATCAAACAGATAGCGCCGTTGCACTCGTACATAATGTGCGAGAGAGACCGCGATACACATTAATGCGCGAGCGATAGAGATACGTAGTGAGGGGTGAATGTACGGATTTATCTCTATATCCCAGCCGCGCTTTGGATGAAAATGTCAATTTTATATTCGAATGCAGGCTTTCTCTGGAGTAACTTCATATTTGAAGAAGCTTGCATCCAACGACTTGCACAAAGCACAATTTAATCTAAATTGTGAGAATAAGAAATATACGCGTTACGCACGTTCGAGCACGGAACTCTACCTATAGTTGCGGATGTTAACAAAAACAACTTTTCATTCTTTTCGTGCATAAGGCTGACATAATCTTAACGCAATAGCCCGAACGAGCCAAAAGTAACAATTTTTGCAAACACTGCCTAAAAAAAAAGTATTCACCTCCTTCAAATGCAAATTGTGTGTGTGTGGCAATACATCTGTCTATATTCCAAAAAAGATTATGATAAACTTACACAGAATCTTCATTTTTTTCATAATAAATAATTAAGTACCTGCGGTAGGAATTAATTACAATAAGGACGTTAGTATCATGAGAAATTAATTATATAAATGAGGTAGATATCTGCCGTAGTAGGTACCTACTGCAAACGCTAATAAATTATCCCTTATTAATTACACTTGACACGATTTCATAATAAAAAGACGCGGTTTACGTATACAAATAAATTAAAATTACACAAGGATAAATAGTAGAAATTTACAGTCGTGTATTGTAATTATTTGTATTTTCAAGTTTTAAGGAAACTAATTTTATTTCAAATTTTGGTTTTTAATTACGATGCATTGGCTCTGGTACACATGACTATATATCGTCTACACTTTATTAACTAAATACTACAAAATAAAACCAGCTAGCTGGCGGCATTGTCCCGCTGAATTTCTAATTCGATGAGCCAAATAGACGCACCAAATACTTTTACACTAACGTGAATTAGATTTTAATGATCAAAGCTCCAAATCAGAAACATCTAAGCTGACTTTCAATAGTCAGACAAGCGAATCTTGACTTATCGGAATGAGTAGCCCATATGCAGAAGTACAGTTAGTTCGACCTCATCACGTCACTAGCATAGAATGGACACTTGGAGTAGGTAGCTTCCTGCTGTGACAAACGCCACGTATGTTTGCCATATTTGAGGCATGCAGCAGGAAAAATTATACGTATCTACCTACTTGCCTACTTAAACATGAATGAACGGAGCGTGGGTCGTAGTCTCATGGCCAGCGTGTGCATAAGTAGTGACCAGATGAGTTCACTCTCACCTACTTGAGTTGGTACTTTGCATAGATTAGCTATGGTCTTGAATGTAACTTCTGTCTTTGGTTTGAGGGAAAAGAGGGAAGAATAAATAGACAGATTACTATCTTAGTTACATCAAAGGTTACATACATGTTATTCCAGGACCAAAAGTACCTATCAAGTACATTATACTTTATACTACATTTCTTCAAAATTCGTTTATCTATCAAATAGTTTTTATCGATTGTTTGGCACCTAATCATCAAATTAAGATATAAAGTACCCCAGATTTAAAGTCTAACCCTAAGCTATCCAACAGTGAAACCCGCATCGCAATCAGTTCAGAAGTTTTTACTTGATGCGCGAATGAACATACACAGACAAATAGACAAATAGACCAGACACGATTTAAAAAAAATTATATATTCTTGTTATATTTTAAGTACCCTTGACCATTTTTTTTATCATCTTCATTGTTCAGTTTTTTTGGTACCTATTTACTGCTTTAAAATATCATCATCAAAATCATCAGCCCGTCAGTCCACTGCTGAACATAGGCCTCTGCCAAAGCACGCCACTGAGCCCGATCTTCGGCTCCTCTCTTCCAACCGCTGCCAGCCACTTTGCGTATATCGTCGCTCCACCTAGCTGGAGGGCGCCCTACACTACGTTTACCGAGTTGCGGTCTCCACTCAAGAACACGTCTACCCCAACGGTTATCAGTCCTTCGACAGATATGACCAGCTCACTACCACTTCAGCTTACTTATCATCAGGGCTATGTCGACAACTTTGGTTCTCTGCCGGATCACCTCATTCCGGATACGATCTTTCAGAGAAACTCCAAGGATAGCCTTTTCCATAGCCCGCTGAGCGACCTTAAATTGGTGGACTAGTCTACCGTGAGTGTCCACGACTCGGCTCCGTATTTCATAACAGGTAGGACACACTGGTTGAAGACTTGTCTTCAAACTTTGCGGTATTGGCGACGAGAAGACTTGATGAAGTTTCGCAAATGCTGCCCAGCCCAGCTGTATTCTTCTGCGGGTCTCTCTCCTGAAGTTGTTTTTACCTAGTTGCAAAGTTTGCCCCAGATAAACTGCTTTCGAAGTTTCCTGAAGAACTTCGAAAGCAGTTCCGTTAACAGCAATTGGTTCCGGAATAACATGTTCGTTGAACATAACCTTTGTTTTGTCCAAGTTCATCTGGAGACCAATGCGTTGAGACGAATCACCTATGCTGTCCAACATCTGTTGCAAGTCCTGCAAAGTTTCTGCCACAATGACAATGTCATCCGCGAATATCAAGTGTGAGATGTACTCACCGTTAATGTTATTGCCAGATCCTTTCCAGTCCAGAGTCTTAAACATATCCTCCAATGCATTTGAGAACAATTACGGAGAAATAATGTCCCCCTTGTCTCTCACCTCGATGCAGCGGGATATGCTTATTCTGCTGATAAATATATATAAATCAATCAATGCATTCCTCTAACACGGATGCAACAGGAAGACTATTTCCATATCATGAATGGGTCCCACGCGGCGGTGACCGTGGGTCCCACTCCGCATACTCAATGAACTCTCACCGTTTTGCTATTCGCCATGGGAACCCGTCACTGCACGTGATGGCTTTGTTCCGCGGAGAAATGTATAAGGGCAATATGACCCTGCGTCAGCACTTTCTAAACACATTGTTGACATGTCGAGGTGTCTGCTGAAGTCATACTTACTGCCCATCCGGATCAATTCTTTTATTTCCGAAGACGTGGATTCCATTCCATTATCGGCACAAACAATGGACCATATTAAGTTCTGGTCTGTCTCAAAATTACATTCTGATTATTTTGAGGAATGTTCCATTAATGCGTTTTAATTGTAGTTATTGTTGTTCAAAAGTTGAATTTGTATGCCAGTTTCTGGTGAAACATGCGAAACTATAGGTACTTGAATTATCTATCAATATTGTACCATGATTTTGGCAACAAAATACAATTTCCATTTCCATTTTAGAAGAGCCAAAAATATTCACGCCAGAATTTACAAAGTTGAATATTTTTACTGAAGCCGATTCAATATTTATTGAAAAAGGCGGAGCACATTCTACCCAGAGACGAGCCCCAACAACTTCAATTACCTACGGTTTTCACGTACAAATGCTCCCGCATCGAATTGAATCAATCCGTCCAACATCTTCGAAATTCGTTTGCCAAGGTCGCCACCAGCGTTATTAAATCTGATTTAAGATTTCATAACATCTGGAGAGCCGTTTATTTTTTATCGCTGCCAGAACGGCTGCGGTGCGGTTTTCACGCCCGCGACCGCGTGGGTTCAAGACCACGCGAGGTTCGCCGAAACAGCTTTCGTTTTTGTTAAAATAAACGTAATTTGTTGTTAACAAGGTTGCTCGTCCCCGGAGAGCATTCGGGGTAAGCGATTGGATCGGGATTGTTGGGATCGGGCTGTTTTGTTCTAAATAAAATCGAGGTAGATACATTTAGGAGTTTCTCGCAAAATAGCTTTGAATCCCATTGTATAACTTCCTATGGATGTATCAAAAAACTTATCGACACCAAAACGACCTCTGCTAGGTAGGTACAGGTACGTACGACCTGTGTTTTTGTGAACAAGCGTCTAAGCGTAGGTTGTTTGGATCTAATCTGAAGATTTTTTACAAAAAGCTTAATTCAGCTAATGATGAGAAAAATACAACATATTTGCATAATTTTATTGTACAATTTGGATTTGTATACAGGTATATGAAAACTCAAGGATACATCTATTATCACAGTGTCAACCAAATAAATTACCTTTTCCCTTTTGTGTAGCCTGGCTATCTCATTGTTTGCACACAGAGCTGACGTATTTTGCGAGCGTACGTCATATTTTACCAGAACTGCATTGTATCTCTCGGCGACATATTTTCGCACGCTCTACTTATCGACTTACATGGAAAGCAGCTCACAATGGCATAAAAAAACTTTTACATAATAGTCTTTATTACAAACAGGTAAGGTCCGCAGATGGTATTGTTGTAGAACAATCATTCAAACTAATACTTACAAGTGCGTGAATGAAGTGAGTATGGAATCTTTCAGAACTTGGTAGACTCAGTAGATAGATAGGTATAATATAGATAAGTCTTTATTGTATACTACATAGAACAATTATAAAAAAAAAGTAATAAGTATTGATGATACTAATTCTCATCCTGAGACCCCAAAACTTTTGTTTCACTTTATCAAAGTTACTTATGGATATACTTGACTGGTTGTAACTTGGCAAGTCGCGTCGTCGTTATTATAATAATGACTAATACAATTATTCTAGAGTTTTGATTTGATCCTCGATAACTGTTAGCGGGACCGAATCTCGTCCATAATTAAAACATCTTTTGGAAAAATTATATGATACTCTGCCCTTAGTTTTCTTATTATACCGAGATAATTTTGCGTTTGCACGGAGAAAAGTATAGATTTCTATCAGCGAAAGACCTCGTACAAACAAACAACTCCGACCAACACGACAGGTTACCTGAGTGGCTTTAGTGACTGACTGCAAATGCGAAGTCAACCATCGTGAGCTCGAATCCCGCAAGAAGCAAATATTTAATTTTGTGTGATGAGCAGAAGTTTGTTTCCGAGTCATGGATGCATATATTCGTATTTAAGTATGTTTATCCGTTCTAAGTACCCATAATACAGGATATCCTAGTTTGGAGCTAGGTAATTGGTGTGAATTGTCCTGAATATATACCATTTACTATGGTTTCGCTAAAAATCATAATAATATTGATAAAATTATTTACTGACTCATCGCAGTACATATTAGCATTCGATTTTAAAGAGTTAATAGATAATGTAGATAAGTCCCTACCTAAAAGTAAACATACCTGAATTTTAAAAAGTTAACTTGAACGATGTTCGTTACAATTTTTCTTTCTAGTAAAGGACGTCACGACACGACATCCCGTTTTGCGATTGCAATTGTCACAGAAACTGTTTGGACAGCTGTATTTTATTGAATGTCGACGCAGAAATTAAATATCATCGTAACATGCCAAGATATCGCTCTCATAGTAAGTTTACAAATGCAAAGACGAACGAGAGAATTGATAAAATGAAATAAGATTTTTATTTGGCCATCGAATTTTCTGCGGGTTCTTCAAGATTCAGTGGTAGAGTCATTTATGAGTGTGAATAAAGGTATTTGACTTTAGTGTTGTACTGTGTTTAGTAGTAGGGGAGTAGAGTCATCATCATCATTAGCAATTTGTTTTTACTCTCAAGGATTGGATTAAGCTGCCTATAATGATGATGACACCCCACGTATCTCTCACTGTGAATAATATATGTAGATACCTCTCTACATATATTATTCAACCAAGTTCGGGTTCGCGATTAACTTGCGCCCGTATCCAGATTGTAGTGTTTGTATCTGTAGTAATTGTATCTATCAAGTAGATATGGGATATTGTCCCACACACACATGCAGGATGACACCTAGCAGTCTGTCAGGAGGTGTCTGTAGCTTGGTGTGAGTAGCGAGATAATAATAAGCATGGTGGTGCCATACCACCATCGATGTTATACTCGTATATACTTTCTGTGTGATGATAAACTGACAGCAACAACAAGAATTGTATAAAGAATTCAATATTGTAAACAGAACAACGGATTCAAACGAATTCCAAAAACACGAGAAGTCTTTATTTACGCATTGATTTCCCGTTTATTAAGTGTTTTAAAAATAAAATCCTGTTGCAATAGGACGTATCTCAAAATTATCGTATCTTAACACACGTAGAATATTATAAGCAGTATGTAGGGTTATATAACTTAGTAATTATATCAAAAATGCTGAAGGCGCCGCAAGAATTACAAACAAACTAAAGTAAATATACCTACCTAAAACCCTTCCGAAAGTCATAAATCCAACATAATAATTTTGCCTCTCTGGAAACGTTTTTCTACTTCTAGTCCCTAAAAATAACAAATTTATTGTGAAACCGGGCACGCTGAGGCGTAGGACCCATGACAAATATAAGTGTAATAACGGAGTATTCAAACCAAGTAAATACCTACGTATAACCAGACAGGACTTCCAGTGATATGGTTTATGAAAAGCAGAACAGAATTTTACCGCTCAGTAATAATAAGCCCAAATAAGGATCCTAAATAAATAGTTACGACTTTTTGACGTTTTATCATCGTGTCTGTGCAAGCCCAATCTTCTTATTTTGTATTAAAGGAGCGTTTTATCTACGTTACCTAGTAAAATGATCTCTTTTTAATTCCTCAAATCACCCTCATCAACTTTAATAGGTCGAACTAATATTCCGCTCGATCCAAAGTGGACTATCTCGAGCCACTAACGATGTTATGCACTGGGTTTCCAATTATCCCACTTATTCATGTCCAGTGGCATGCGCATAAAAACTTTCAATATGATTGGATCATACGAAACGAAAGTTCATACGCCACTGCAACAGATTCATAGTGAATAGCTGCTGACGAGAATTTATTTATACATTTTATGCTACGACGTAATTTGATTATGGCGGATAACTATAGCCGGACCACGACGGACGTCTATATAGCGTCCAGTTTTTTATTTAGAAAAATGCGTAAGTTAATCTATCTTATAATTGATTGTGAGATTGATACTGTTTCAATTCAATGACAAATAAAAATGTACTTACCTAGTGCATTGATGCTCTACATTACATTATTATGTTGTTTTTCAAAACACACTCAGTTTGGAAAGTCTACCTGAGTAGGTACATGTGCAATAAAAGTGCACCTTGTGAAGATACGTCAGAGATTGAGTTAAAATAAAATTGGCTACTGGAAGCTGACTCTGAGACTGGTCCACAAGTTTAAGGTCCCTCAGCGAGCTTAGGAACGAGCTATGCTCGGAGTTTCTTTAAGAGATCGAATCCAAACGAGGTGATTCAGCAGAAAACGTAAGTAACAGAAATAGCTCAGAGAATAAGCAAGCTGGAGTGGCAATAGGCTGGTCGAATTTGTCGTTGAACACATAACCGTTGGGGTTGACATATCGTTCCTGAGTTTAAACGTTTAGCCACATGAAGTATTGGGTGCTGTTTGTGACCAGGCGTTCAAGACGAAGTTTGGGTTTGCCAGAGACATTCGAGCACACTCCAGGCGTGTGCTCGAATGTCTGTTAATGAAAACCAGAACTTATCGCCGATCCCGACGGGGAAGACATCATATAATGTGGCTTTTTTTTTCAGCATATACAGACTACAAGCGCAGTAGCTCTTAGCTTCAATGGAAATTAGTTTAGCCGGCAATATAATTAAAATCTTAATATCCATTCTATAGAGCTTTCGAGTCATCAGGTTTGACATAACATCCGCATAAAGTTATCTAATACGGCTTCTAAACTAGACGATTGATTGATTGATTGATTGAATAACATGTGAAAATGACCGGATAATCAAAACACGAACAGACCGGACGTCCGCCACATCTCTAGTACCAGTAATCATGCACAAAACTCGATATATATTGCAGCAGAGATGAAAGTAAACACTCGTGCTAAAACCCATTATGATTATTAAATCGATCCTCCATGACGAGAACAGTGAGCTGATACGTAGTTGATTGAAGTTTTTGCGATGAAAAGTCAAACTTGTGCCAATAAATTTAAATATCAATAATTTAACATTGTATCGTTGTTTATACTTCCAATTTACTTTATACATTTTTAGTTTACTACAAGGTGTATTAAGTTTTAATAAGTATAATAAAAAAAAAATAAAGGGTTTACGGGTTCTTTTTTTGTTGCTATGTAACGTTTATGTTATTAAGTACTAACTGTACTACTCACGCGTGGTCTTATCTTTCGGTTCAAAGTACCATTATGTGCTATTCCAGGACCAATATACCAACATTTCTTCAGTCATCAAAAATACTTTATCAATTGCTCCGCTTCTATCTGACCGGATTGAGATAACAATTACACCAGTTTTTAAATCAAACCCATTATGACCGGATGAACAATGAAACAATGAAAACCGCATTGCAATCGGTCTAGTAGTTCTTACGTGATGTGTGATCAAACAAACATACAGACAAACAGACCGAAAGACACGATTAAAAAGAATGTTATATTATTTCTTGTTCAAAACATTTTTTAAGCACCCAAGAGCATTTTTTAATTTATCTTCTTTGTACAGCCTTTTTCTTACCTTTTTCTTTATTATAAGACTGTTTTGACTTTAGTATTGAATATAGAACGGTCACAAAAAAAAAACCAAAATATCTTCATTTTACAGAATTCGGGACATTATCCTGCGGAAACCCTTTAATTTTTCGGGAATAAAAGTATCCTATGTCCTACCTCGTAATATGAGCTGAAATCATACCAAGTTTCATCTATATATATGACTGTGTCAATTTGCATTAAAAAAACCGTCCAGTAGTTTCAGCGTGATACGTGTTCTTATTAATAACTTTCAACCCCTATCTTGCGGAAACCCTTTAATTTTTCGGGATGAAAAGTATTCAATGTCCTACTTCGTAGTATTAACTCAAATCATACTAAGTTTCATTTGAATTCATTTAGTAGTTTCAGTGTGATGCGCGGTCAAGATACGGACAAACAGACAGACAGACAAACAAAAATAAAAAGTAAAACAGTTTTGGCTTCAGTATCGAATATAGAGAATCATCCAAAAAATATTATTTATTACTTCAATATTAACATAACTTAGGACCCATATGCCGCAGAAACCCTTTACTTTTACGGGATAAATCGTGTCCTCAATTTTAACCCATCATATAATTGATAGATTTAGGCGTTACTCATATAACTTAAACCATCATATAACTTAAGACGGTGCCAAGTTGCATCAACACTCGTCCATTAGTTTCAGCGTGGTACGTGTTCTTTTAAATAAGTTTCAACCCCTATCCTGCGAGAACCCATTAATTTTTCGGGATGTAAAGTATTCTAAGTTTCTAAGTTCTACCTCGTAGCATGAACTCAAATCATTCGAAGTTTCATTTGAATTCATGCAGTAATTCCGGTGCCGTGATGCGTGGCCAGGATACAGACAGACAGAAAGACAAAAATAAAAAATAAAACTGTTTTGACTTTAGTATTGAATATAGAACGGCCTCCAAAAAAAATACAAAATATCTTCATTTTACAGAATTCGGGACATTATCCTGCGGAAACCCTTTAATTTTTCGGGATTAAAAGTATCCTATGTCCTACCTCGTAATATGAGCTGAAATCATACCAAGTTTCATCTAAATTCATTCAGTAGTTTCGGCGTGATGCCTAGCCAAGATACAGACAGACAGACAGACAACAGACGACAAAAATGAAAAAATACAGTTTTGGCTTCAGTATCGAATATAGAGTACCCTCCAAAAGAAAATGTCTAAATATCTTCAATGTACAGAATTGGACCCGTTACAGTTTTATTATAAGTATAGATTTTATTCTTTTTTCCCTTTTTTTTACTTTTCTGTTTTAACAATTATAATTTTTTTATTTCAAGGTTTTTTTCCCTTTTTTTCTCTATTTTTATCTCTTTTTCATTTTTTATGTTTGGTTTTTCACATATATTTTTTCTTTTTTTATTCATTTGTCATCGGTTTGTGAGCTACCCAAAAAGTTCCAGCCAGATAGCTAATCGGGAAGTGCTCGAAATTTGAATTGCAAGATTCCAGGACAGACAAAATACATACATAGATACAAGTGAAGTTAAATAAAAGCTTTTAAAATGATATATCGTACAAATGCCAGTAGGTAACATAAATAGATAACTCTTTATTGCATACCACTTTTTACAAGTTAATCGTACATTGTACATAACATAATATAAACTAAATAAATTTCGGTACCACAATCGGTGGTCTTAACGCTTACTGCAATCTCTTACAGATAACCTTTGGATGAACTAAAAAAAGATTGGAAATAAGTAGACGGTAGTGACAACAAATTAAACAACTTGAAAGTAAAAATAAAACCAGAAACCAAAACGAAAAAAATATACTTTATACTTTACCTTTTTACTATAAAATATATTGATATTTATTAATTTCACTTAGATACGTAAATAAAAAATAATAAACAACATAATAAATATATAGAATAAACTAATATAAATGCAAATATGTACGTATATTATAGTTTTCAATATAATAAGACAAAAATATAACAGTACTTAGTTAGAGAGGACGGTTAATTGACCTATTTTGTTGTTGAAAATCTCTATAGTTTTAGCCTGCCTGACGATTCAAGGCAGTTTAATCCATAATCAGACAGCTTGCCTATTAAATTATTTGCTGGAGAATTTTGTATAATGCACAGGCAACTTCAATAGATAGGTAAGTATAATAATAATCTATGTTACTTAACAGCCTAAAAAATCCACCGAAACCTTATACAAAAAAATACCGCAATCATGTTTATTCTATATCAAAAATCCACCCATAAAAAAATAATGAAATGAATAATGGTATGAAATAAATCATAATTTTAGCATATTTTTCACGATCACCTTGAATTGTTTGCGCGACCTTGCGACCACACTTTGCAGGATCTCGAAGACTCGTTTGAGTACAATGTATTACCTAATCTATGGCGTTACTGCGCCACTACAGAAGACGTCGGAACTAATTTTAGATCAATATTAGCACCTCTAATGAGATCGAATCATTTGCACACACAGGTTGGGTATCGGCATTCAACCATCTTCAGGGAGACAATTAAGTATAAGAACCGTAAGAACCATTATCATAGATCATAGTCCTTTTTGTAGGGTCCCATACCCAAAGGGTCCAACCACAGCCCTATAACGCGCCGCCCAAGTCCATAGAGCTGTATAATAGACCAGCTGTCTATTATACAGCTCGATGGACTTGGGCGGCGCGTTGTAATATTTACAGAATATGTGAATATCATCATCAATATCAATCAATACATAGTATAAAACAAAGTCGCTTCCCGTCTTTTAAACTACGCAACGGATTTAAATGCGGTTTTCATCAATAGATAGCGTGATTCAAGATGAAGGTTTATTAATATTTTGTACTTTGATATTGTTTTGTGTTAATTTGTTGAAATATGACGATAAATGTTCAAGATGCCGGAAGAAATATATACATATATTGATAAAACAAAGTTGCTTCCCGCCGTCTGTACCCACCCTTAGATCTTTTAAGCTACGCAAAAGGTTTTAATGCGGTTTTCACCATCAGTTACATTATTTTTTGTTTTAATACGTGCATAAGTAGCGAGGGAGGGAGGTGGCGAGCGAAACAAGCCGCCATCCCCTGAAGTGGAGTGAAGGCTGAGAGTGCGAGAACTACATTTATCACCTCTTTTTTTTCTTAATTATATCCATGCGAAGCGACATAGCGTAGCATAGCTCAAAGGATTAGAAAGCTGACGTGGCAATGGGCTGGTCACATTTCTCGAAGGATGGACAACCGCTGGGGTAGACGTGTCCTCGAGTGGAGACCGCGTCTTGGCAAACGTAGTGTAGGACGCCCACCAGCCAGGTGGACTGACGACCTGTGAAAGGCGGCCGGCAGAAACGAGGGGCCGAAGATCGGGCTCTGTGGCGTTCATTGGGAGAGGCCTATGTCCAGCAGTGGACGATGATGATGATGATGTTGATGATCCATGCGAAGACGGGCCGGATCGCTAGTATCATATAAAATATGAGTGGATATCTTAATTTATTCTATACTCATAATAAACCAGTAAGTAACAAGAACTCAGCACAATAAAAATAAAATGGTCTAGGTGACTTAAATTAAGCGAATGAACAAGAAAATAAACAATTTTAAATAGTGTTTCTCTGTCTGTGTGGTCACGCATCACATAAAAACTGCTGGACCTATTCACTGTTGGACAGCTTAGATTTTGACTTAAAAGCTGGTATTCTTTGTATCTCAATCCGATGAGAAGAAGCCGATCGAACGATAAAAACTATTTGTCAGCTGAACGAATTTTGATGAACTTTAGTATTTGGTACTTTGTAGGTACTTTTCTCCCAGTAAAATGTCCACGCGGGCAAAGCCGTGGGCACAGCTAGTAATAACTAAAACAAAAATAAAAGAGGGTGGTGGAGGTAAGGAACCCTCGTTGCGCGAGTTCGACTTGCACTTGGCCGGGTTTTTTATATTTTTAACTCCAAGCGAGGAATCTTAATACTACGAGTAGCACTCCTTTCTGTGGAATTATTTTCTTGCAACATGGAATTGTACTGAATCTAACTTTTTGACAACTATCTCGCTTGGGTTGTTCCCAAAGTACTCCATTCTTTTGTTCCACAAAAGTATGAATACCATAAATTCATTCTCAAACTACTCCAAAGAATTATATATAATTATTGTTATAAAGTTTTAATTTAAAAACACTGTTTAACCTCAAACTCAGCTAACTCCTCATACGCCACAGTGGAGTTAACTGAGTTTAACCTCAAACTCAGCTAACTCCACATACGCCACAGTGGAGTTAACTGAGTTTGAAGTTAGGCTACTCATTACTGTCTAGTGATCTTCAATTTTCTATCAGATAAGCTTCTATTTAAATACCTGACTTCCCTGACCCGGCTGAATATCAAATCTTCTAACGTATGCATTTGATCACGGATACAAGCATGTACAAACATGGTTATCTAATTAACAAGGCATTTCAATGAGGCGACTAATTAATACGTATTTAGGTAGACCTTCATGAGAATTAAATACCTATAGAATAAGGTTTTTGTACGGCATGAGATTGAAGGTTAAATCTGGACAATGTCTTAGGTACCTGTTCATGATAAAGCATAAATTAGTAACTAATTAATGTTTTGATGGTTTATTTGAAGACCAGATTCCTCAGCCTGTAATTACTTATTAATATTAGCCACTGCTAACAATATGAATTTGGAAAAAAGACATGAACTTATTTGTGATATGATAAAATTAAAATAAACGTTTAACACTTATGTTGCTACATTAGTTCATAAAGAAGTAGTTTAAAAAAAAAAGCAACGTGGCGATAAAATTACGAAAAAAACATTTTATTTTTGTTCATTTACAGTACAGATACATAAAGAAATGATATAATGATAAGAATGATATACTTGCATGAATGATAAGAAGTGATTTGAAAAGGTCTTGGGACGAACAGACGTGGGACGAAACACTGAACTAACCTCCGATCAAACCATATCGTGTACTATTATTTATTCTGTGACCATACTTCCCCAAATGTTCATAATAGAAGACTTGTACCTACAGTGTTGATTTTCTCGTGAGTATAAATATCAAAATGCTAGGACTCCATTTTTAGTTAGTATCAAAATAGGATAGGTTCATCAAGACGCATTGAAAACTGAAATTCAATTTTAAGCCCATTACTTTACAATAATTACAAAATACAACATTCTAACGTCGGGTACAAATAGCCTATGACTTTTTTTGCGATGAAGATGAATCGATTGATACCTGGCTTGTCAAAATCGGATTAAGTTTTTAGTTTGAACACATAACCTTTCATTTGCCTTGCCCTAGTCGGGTAAAAACGTATCCCATGACGATCTATACATGAAGACAAATCGATTGATACCTCGCTTGTCAAAATCGTACCAATGGGGGCGAGAGCTTTGGTGAAACATCCACATACCCACATAGATAAATACACAGACTGTTAACTTCATTACCCTTCGCTTGCTTGCTGCAGTCGGGTAATAAATAGCCGCCGCGGACGATTACCATTCGTTATCGTGATTGCCATCGAGCGCTGTCACAGATTAATAAAAAGCCTATAACATTATGCAAGAAGGAACAACTCGCCATCTCACGTGTGAAAGTGAAAGCGGCAGGTTGCCGGCTCCAAAGTGAGTGCACTTTAATTTAACTAAACATTTAATGAGCAGTTAGCCGATTTTGCATAACTGGTTAGTTGCTGGTAGCTGTTTTTGCTGATTCTGTTATGGCCAGTTCCTATATCGCAAAACAAACCGTTTTCGCTTACTGTCCGTCAGCTTTTAACCTAAACGCCAAACAAAAACGACAAAAAATAACAAGACGTTGGAAAAACGACTCGTTTCATTTTTATAGAAAAGTAGTTTAATAATAAGCCATTTTTGCCCTGCAAAAGGTGGATTAGAAAAAGTTTTGATTGGTTTTGCTTAAGTATGAAGTCTTTAAGAAAAATTTATTTTATTTTTTCTCCCACTAACTGGCCTATTATGAGTGTTCTTGCTCGACTTTTTTTTCTGTGGAAAAGAAAAGTGGTTTCGCCTTGACCTTTTTTCGTGTGTTTTTAAGATTGAGCAAATATCAAAAGCCAGGTTGAGTTTAGTCATTAAATCCATACCAATATCTAAAAGTGAAACGTTGTCTGTTTGTTTGTTTGTTTGGGGAGCTTTCACGTGATAATGGCTGGACGGATTTGATGAAATTGAGAATGGAGATAGCTTATACCCTGGAATAAAACATAAGATACTTTTTATCTCTGAAAATTGAAAGTTTCCACGGGAAAACTGGAAAATGTTGATTACTCACTGTAAGGAAAGGTTGCCATTACAGAATGGTCTGTGGTTGCCATGGAAATGAAATAACAAGTCTGTCAAAAAAATTGGTACTATACCAACTTTAGCATTGGATTTTATTATCCTAGAAGAAAATGGGATGCTTTTTTTCGCGATAAACATTAGTCCACGCGTGCGAAGTCGCGGGCGGGAAAACTAGTAAATTATATACTCGTATGTGGGCAAAATAAGGGGGCATCAAGACCTTTTACTTTGTAGTTAGAAGCTTTTGTTTATAGGAAACATTGAGTCATAAGAAAAACAGAACAGCATTCCATATTTCAAAAAAGTAGGTTGTCTAAAAACAAAATACATTTTAAAAAACAAGTTGGTCACAATCAACTCCATTTTTCACCAGGAAAACTTTTTCCAAAGTAACTTAAAAAATCAAATCGTACAATGTTGAAAAATCTCTGAAAGTACTTTTACGATACATGTTCCATTCGCAGCACCATTATGAGGTCCATGCACTGGAGTACTAGTAATGTGCAGTTGTCTATGGGTTCATCATGGGTTCATCCATTTTGTCATGCGATGAAACATTGTGTTCTTTATTCAAATTGTTTTTGACGTACATACACCCGTACATACGATACGTTACGTCTGTACCCAAGGAATTTATATACGTACTAACGTATATAAAAATTCCTTGTCTGTACCACAGAACACCTAATAATCTGTACCACGACAAAAGTGATCTGCAGCCCGATTCCATAACTTGGCTACAATCGGATTATCACTTTTTTCACAGCAAATTCGACTCTATCGCAAGGCATTAGTGGCTGCGATACTGAGAATTCGATTGAAGCCAAGTTATGAAATCGGGCTGCTGTAACGAAAAAGGTCTACTCGTATATCGTCCATTGACTACATGATATCGTCTCGCTTTTATAACTCTGTAACTATAAACTACTCGTATATCGTCCATTGACTACATGATATCGTCTCGCTTTTATAACTCTGTAACTATAAACTCCACAGATCTAATTTTGGTGTCATGTTTTAGATTATATAATTAGCTCGATGATGTAATATTTAATTTATGTCAAAATACAGACGGGGGACGCATAGAGTAAAATCAACAAAATTGATGTTTTTGTGATTTTTAATTCGGTATAAATCACGATTTGTACGTGGCGTAGACGTTTCACTACAAACAAAAAGCCGTGCGCTCCGACACAGCCCCATTCGTTATTTTTTTCATAATATCGTATTAAATATAACAGGATGGTCCTAAATAATTTATCATTAAATTCAGTACTTTTTAGTCAATATATTTTTAAGTCAGTGTTTTGGTTCAAAGTTTGACTATTTTTGTTTAACCACGCATCGAACAATCGCCAGCAGGCAGTAGGAATTCATGATTGTTTATTCCTTTAGAAGAATACATGCATCATTAAGGATTAACGCAAATAAACGTTGGCTGCTGCAAAGAAATGACGCAATTTATAATTTATGTTTGAGGTTAATTAATTAAATTACCACAATTTGAACACAACCCGCGTATTTCTCAGAAAGAGCTATTATTAAGAGTTATTAAGCCTGAGAAGTTACCGACATAGCTCAAAGAATTAGCTGAAATGGCAATGGGCCGGTCACATTATGTCAAAGAACCGATAACCGATTGGGTAGGCGAGCTCTTGAGTGGAGACCACGTATAGGCAAAATGGAGCGGCGACCTGTGTAAAGTAGCTGTCTAAGGCAGCAATAATTACATGAGAAGAGCCGAAGATCGGGCTCAGTGGCGCGCATTAGGAGAGGCGAATGTCCAGCAGTGGACTAATGCAGGCTGTTGATGATGATGATGATGAAGTTTGAGAATACACTTTTCGTATCTACTGCTGTAGTTACCTAAATCATTTATGATTGAACATCCATAAAAAAATAAAATCTGGCTGTAACTTTTACGTAGGTACCTAATACGAGTATAAGTGATATCAGTCAATAGCCTTATTAGCTGGTGAATACACGATAAAAGTACGACATAGTTATCATATTTAAATTCCTTCAATTATCATTATCGGGGTGAATGTGGGTCAGATATAACGATAAAAAAATAAACCAATGCAATGTTTACTATATGTTTACTATCTTTGACGGAAAGAAGAGGCGAGCGCTGTAAAACAGCAAAAACAGTGCTGGTCCGCTAGCTTTTCTGCAATATATGGGAGTGATTTTGTGAAAAACGTAAAGATACGTTAACATAATCATCTTACTTCTCTCTCAAACGGCTCAACAAATTTTGATGGAATTTGGAATGGAGATAGCTTATAGCCTGGAATAACACATAGGATACTTTACATCATTATCATCTTACTTCACTCTCAAACCGCTGAACGGATTTTGATGGGAATGGAGATAGCTTATATCCTGGAATAACACATAGGATACTTTACATCATCATCTTACTTCACTCTCAAACGGCTGAACGGATGTTGATGAAATTTGGAATGAACCTTATACCTTAGAATAACACATAGGATACTTTTCATCATTTTCATCATCATCCCTCAGATGTCAGATATTACACATCATATGCGACTACTATAAGGCTCGGTTGGTTTTTTAAATTTGTGGTATTTTAAACGTAATTCAACCTCTTTGCATATTATGTATGAGCACAGGTTTGAATCCAACACACGACCATCCTTGCCAATCAACTTCAACGTTCTCAATCTATTGAGCTTCCATAACTGCTTCGTCACACTCAAATTCTTCCTTCAGTTCCTTTGAGGTTTAAACTATTTACGGGGACGTTTTTACAAGGACGAATACAGTCTGTAATTAAAATTATTCATTTAGAACAGGTAATAAATGTGACGTAGGATAACCTCTTTGCTTAACATATTTACTTACCACCTACCTACTTACATTTGAAAATTATTTATACATGTCAGATTTCTAATGTTAGTTCACCAATATGACCCTGATTAAACATTCGTAAAATGTAAATCCATCAATAGCTGTAAGAAAAATTTAAAGTTTTACAAGTATTAGATTTAAGGACCGTGGATTTTGTTGAATAAATAACTAAAGAAATTGACGTACAAACTTTTCGTACCTTTTTTGTGTTAACTATTTGGCTAACTATGTTTAGAATACATTGTTGAGCTGCAGCCATAGGAGTACCTATAATATGTTTAGTAGGTACTACTATTATTTATTCTGTGTTAGTAGTTGTAGGAGTAATCAAGGTGTAAAATCGGAGTAGTGATATTTTGTAAAAATAAAATGATTTAACGAGATAAAAATCGTTGGTCATTAACATAATTATTTGAATTGTGTAATCTGCCTCTCACAAGTAGGTACCTAATTTAGAAAAGTATACAGATTTCTCTAAAGATAAGGCTGTGCTACATTCTCTGCAAACATTTTTAAACTAGTGCCCTGTCTGTACCTAATTTAACAGATATAGGTATCTGTCATTTTAGGTACATATTTTCCTACTTGTATATTTGTTACTAGCTATACCCGCGGCTTCGCACGCTTAGTCATTTATATGCTATTCCGAGGCATTAAATACCAATATTTACATTTGATCAAAGTTCCTTCAGCCGTCAAAAAGTTTTTAAACATTGCTCGGCGTCTACTCATCGGATTAAGATGTCAAGTACCCCAGTTTTTAAGTCAAACCTAAGCTATCCAACAGTGAATATATCCTGTGCGTATCATTTATTTTTTAAGTGATGCGCTTAAAAAAGTTCTCGTTCAGTAGCTTGTTTTATGTACACTTTTATTTGAATTATCTTCTTTGTAAATATGGTTTTGTTCTTATTGTTTTATTATAAGCATAGATAAAAATAATGTTCGATTCTACCTTAATACTACCTAATAGTACCTTTAGTTACATTTTTCAATACAAAGTAGGTAACCTTCAACGAAAACACTTCTAAAATGCAAAGGTAGGGCTACCTAAGACTCAAAGCCTACTTTTGAAGCAAACAATTTTAGCTATTCAAGAAGGTCGTACATATAAATGGTGAACGAATGTGGAAAATGGTAGACGAAATAACAAATTCCAAGTTTCTCTGGGACATATACTTTTAAAGTCTTGTATTTTAAAGAAGGTTGAATGGCTTATCCCATTTTTAATCCCTGAAAGAGAGAAAAGAGAGGGGTGTTTTAAGTTCAGGGTATAATGTATGTCTGTGGCACAGTAGCTCCCAATCGAATGGACCAATTTTGATGCGTTTTTTTTCTGTAGGAATGCTGATATGTTCGAGATGGTTTTTAGCTATAAATTTGAGGTCGGAATTGAAGCTCCCAAATGAATATAATAATTTTGATGCTGTATTTTTTCTATTTGTCAGCTGATGGGATTGAGATGTTTTTTAGCTATAAATAATCATCAAACATTTACCATTTGATATATGAATTAAGTTAGACGTCAAAGCCCAATTAAGCTAAACGAATTTTCTTTACAATTACAACTTGCTGTACAATTTGTTAGTAGAGCTGTGGGTAATTTGAACTCAGTTTCCGCTAGGATCGCGTGAGCCATGCGAGCCCCGACCTTGGATCCTTACGACCTGCCTCCTCACCCCCGGCCTTATTTATTAAATATACTTGCTTAAAGTCAATGAGCTAGGCTTTCTAGTCTAGTTTCATGCTTGACACTCTAATCTTCCTAGCATTAGGTGTTAAGTCCATACAAAACACAAGATTACAGTGATTATAATAGTTAGACAGGTCAATAATCAGAAGTGGGATTACGGGTAACCGATCCCATAAGTACTAATCTTTGGTGTTGCATGAACCTAACGTAGAACGCTGGTGATCAATATATAACATATCGCTGGTGTTTTTCAGTCTTGACTTTTAAAGGTTCTTGCTTGATTGGCGGAATCAAGCAAGAACATAAAACAAAAAAAAAACAGGCAGGTGCGAGTCCGCCTCGCGAACCGCCGGTGTACATTTTTTTTATCTTCTAATTTACGGTTTTCAGATTTTTCCCTTTCCTTGTGCTATAAGACATTCATCTTGCCAAATTTCATGATTCTATGTCAATGGGACATACCCTATAGGTTTTGATTCACTTGAGAGTGTCAAGACGTGCGGCATAAACGACCGTATATTTTGATTGCGTTGACTTTTTTTCACAGCGCCATGGGATTGCAGACCTGTGTATTTGATACTTATTTCAACTTGATACCTTCACGCGTTACTGAAAAATAGGGTCTTGACAGACAGACTGACATACAGATGGACAAACAGACATACAAACGGACAACAAAGTGATCCTATAAGTGTTATTTTTTTCTTTTGAGGCACGGTACCCTGAAAAGATGAGCTTGTTCTACATAGGCAAGTTCATCTTTTTAGGGAATATGGATTGTTTGACGTATCTAAATCTAAAGCTTGATGCTTCGAGTAACAGAGGTGCCGTGTCATCTAGCAAATATTACTTGGTAGAATCTAGTTAGAAAGTTTTTGATGATATATCGTTTGACCATTTATCTTATAGGTTGTCTTAAAATAATGTAAGCTGCGGTAATCCGCGGTATCCTTGTTCATGAGAAGGAAAGGTCTTTTCGAAACCACCAGACGAGTTTAGCAACCAACATTTTCTTAGTTAACGAAGGCAATGTAAGTAAATGTCAGTTTACTCAACGGTTTACGAGGTTATCTTCGCCACGGGCACTAAAATAATTTAATAAAAAACTTGTTCTGGATACATGACATTTGGGTATCATTGCATCACGCTTACATAAGGCCATCCCAATTCACGCCGATTATTGCTCGTGCAGTGTTTTGCACGATATCCGCACTCACTCCTGAAATTGTGGGCAATCACTTCCGATCAATTTGTTATTCACTTCCTATCATTATCCATTAAATTTGTGATAATACTGCAGTTTCGGTTTTCTGTCAGTGATTTTTGTTGAAAATACATAATTTTGAAGGAATAATTAGGTGCATTTGTAAAGCCTATAGAATATTGAAAATCTAGGTTTCCACTTCTATTTCCTAGCCGCCATTCGTATGCAGTCGGATGTCGGTCGGCTCTAATCGGATCCCGCTGGGCGCCAGCCAAGCCATTCCCGCCGTTCCGCCGAGTTTAAATTTGGAACACTATTTTTTTTTCTCTGTCCATAGTAGAACATTTGACGAGGTGAATAATCTCTTTCCGTTTACATTCAGCCAGTGAGGCGAGATAGTAAAGATAGGTGAACGTAAAAAGATAATTATTTAGTTTACGCTCTATAAAAATAAGTGCACCGTCCTGCGTGACATGAATACCTCTGCTTCGTATCCTGCTAGTGCTGCTTGTAATTCCACTGGCGTTAACTAACAGTACATAACTCGTGTGCTCTTTCCTCTAGCCTCCTCTTGGATTAGTGAAAATTGGTTAGCTTCATTTGCAACTCTATATTTATCCAGTTGAATGAAACGTCATGACGTGACGTCAACATTAACATTTCAGCAGGGTATTAAACTATTATTGCACAACTGATGGGTTGATTATTGTGCAGACATCTCGAACACGGAATTCAAAATACAAGTGCTATATTAAGAAGGTAATTAATATCATCTGAGATCTATGTCTTAGAAGCTATGCGGTTAACTTCGGGTTTCGTCCCAATCCGAACTAGATTACGACACAATATTGTTCAATTGCGCTCGCTTTACTCGATGAATAACCGCGCCTTACACTTAATAGGTCAACACAGTCATCAAAATACCAGCAAAACAGATGGCTCTGTTATCTCAGAGCAACAAAATACGTAATTCCAGGGAGAAGCTGTACTCGGTGATCTGTGAAACCACAATTCGCGACCGCAGACTGCCTTCCAATCACTAACAAAGTCAAGGGTGGAACAGTCATGACAATGGCTAATATTCCACCGCCATGCATGGATTCCTCTTTTCAATGCCGTCGTTGGAACATCAATTTAACTTTGGCATCATGAATAAATTAGGCAAATCTGACTAAAATAGTCTAAAAATAATGTCGCATTAGTTCAGCTTGAAGACTGAAGCGTTCTCTTGGAATAGTGGGCGTACAATATCGAGCATGATTGATGTCGCACATGGTGTAGATGCTGTAGATACGATACGACGAGCAACAACAAATTGGCAGACTGACAAAAATGCAGCGCACAGAATACAATGTGCCGGCGCGGGATATAGGAGTTCTAAATCAGAACATACTGTGCAGTGCTCGGGATGATTGAATAGCATCGCCACGCTGCACTCTGGTTCATTGGACTCATTTCGATACAGCGACTGAATTGGTCAACCGAACAGAATCAAGTATCCACTTATGGAGATATGGTTTTTCTCTAAGTAAACATGAAAGAAATGTGAACAAGATCGAAAGAGTTGTTGAGCTCGTTTGCTTTCCAAATTTGTATTTTACCTTTCCGTAAATTTAAATTTTGTTTTCCACACGTGTGACAAGCGTGAAATATTTCGCACTTGCAATGAATTATTTTGTTCTGGGAACTGTGCAATACAGCTGATGTCATCTCGTCTCTAAACATATTTGAATCATGAAGTAGTGGAGGCATAGCTACCTAGCCCATATCACCTCTGCAGCTTTGCGGCTCACTGCTGAGAGCAAACACTGCATAAAATAAATTGCTGTTTGCGCAATTCAATTCAATTTGCAATTGCTGTGCTTCTGTTTGATTTCCACTCCGACTGACTGGTAGTGTAGTGGTGCTATTGTGTGCAGTGATTAGACATTGGTACGGTATACTGCTCTAAGCTATCAACGTACTATGCTAAGCCTCACCTGTGCTCTATTGATGACATCGTGCGGTCCTCGCCACGTAGTGGCCGCTGGAGACTTCCTCTTGGCCAGCTCTAGGGTGGCCTCGCTGGGGCACTTCTCGAACATGAGCACCCGCTCAGCGACGGAACCGCGCGTGAGGAAGGGTCGCACGGGTGCCGTGCCACCCGCACCGGCAGCCGCTACGGGCTCGCCGGTTCCGGCACTCGACGAGCGCCTAGCTCTGGCTTCAAACTTAGATCGAGCTTCTGTCACATGTGAGCCCAAGGAAGCTCTTCGCTCCCCGTTTGCACCCGCAGCCGGCTTTCTGGCACCAGTTTCCAGTCTATCTTGGTACCGGCTCTTGGCGTAGTCGACGAGCGATATCGGTGGCACCACATCGGGACGCTCTGCAGAGCGCTCGGCCACCACGCCGCCGGTACGCAACGCTCTCAGGAGACGCTCCTCCTCACGTGCGACTTCCAACCGCATCGCGGCTGAGTCGCTGCGCCTGGCACCAGCACCGGCGCCTCCAGTGCCGTTCCTCGGAGGCACCAGGTCTGGAGGCAGCGAAGCGTCCATCGCATCGACGTGATCAGACTCATTGCGCTGTTCGCGGTGCTCGATTCTATGCGCCCCCCTTAGGACAGAAGGCCGCTGCTCCCGAACCTCCGGGCGATGGTGCCTGATGTCAGGTCGTTGTTTTATATCAGGTTTAGGCTCGGGTTTGGGCTTACTACGCAGGGTCTCTGTCAGTTTGATGCCGGGCGTGGGTCTGCACGAGAGTATCTCCGTGGGCGCGAGACCGCGCGCCTTCCACGTCTGGTAGATCGCCTCGGCGTGGTCGGAGATCTGCTTGGCGATGGCGGCGATGTCCTCCTCGCCGGTGTCAATCTCACGGCGCGCCGTGGCCGCCATGGCCGAGTCGGGGCCGCCGCGGCGGAGGCTCCGCACCTCGCGCTCAGGGGCTCGTCGGCCCCATCTACGGGTGCACTCACTGAACACACAGAAACACTGTTAGGACACTATGAGGCTGGATCATTAACTTATCACAGGATCTGGCACTAGGTTGGGTGAGTACGGCGCGGGGAACAGCTGTGGAGCGTGGTGCGTTCGACAACAAACAAAGGCAGGTATCGCGGCGGCGCGGCGGCGGCGAGCGGCGCAGACAACGAGCCGGCGGCGGCGCCTGGCGCGGACTGCGGCGTCGCCCGCCGCCGCCGCCCCCCGCGCCTCCTCCCGGTGCGGCCCTTCACTCCCGGCCCACGTCCTCTGTCTACTCATTCATTTGTACTCTACCACCTGATACCTAGAAAACCTGTACTCTACCCGCACGTGCACTTACTTACTACTTACTAACTTACTTCACTCGGGAGTAAGCATACGCATTTTCAGAAAACTATAAGTACCTACCTACATGCGCAATTAAAATTAATCCTATTATTGAAATAAGTACTGCGGCTTATAACAGTTGAAACAAAAGCTCTACTTGTTATATTTTTTGCAGTGCTCACGTTACGACAATCCTGAAATAAATAAACACGACACGTGTCCAGAAAATAATAGGTCGGAGACCTTGTACGTGTTTAGTTGGGTTGGGCGGAATGCATAGGTTCTGGGCGGGAGATGCAGGGCGATGACAAGGACGGCATATCGTCATAGATTAGATAATTCAGAAGAAACCAAACTGAGTGGCAATAAAAGACTTTTGTAATTATTAAACTTAATTATTACTCTACAATTATAATAACTTGCTTACAATACGCCTAAGTGAAATTAACACCCAGTTTAAGTCGTGTAAAAAGTCATATTTAATCACGTATGCCTCAATTAGATAAGTATGGCTTTTCAAGAATGACTACTCATTCAGAGTTCTCGGGCAATCTTAACACAGATAACCTAAAGTTTATTCGTTCGATGCGTAGCCGTCGCCGAAATGCCGATAATCCAGGCGATGCGTCACGGCGCCGTCCTATTATCTGACGCTCGCGAGTCTGTGGCCGGCGCGCACGCGCGCTGCCGACACAAATAGCACGCGCCAGCCGTACATTTATTTACGCGCTCTCCCTTCCTTTTTTATTTTTTTATTCATTCTACGAAGCGATACAGGAGCGGTGTCCTGTATCCTAATTATACGATACTGGCCATCGTGCAGCGACGAAAATGTATATTTTATTTTTCTACTCTGAGCAGTCGCGATGGAAATAAACGAATAGACGTGAATTACCATTGTAAACAATGAAGTCATCGAGTGGAAAAAATGGCTCACATGGCGTTGCTTTATTATTTAACTAGCGGTGCCCGCGGCGTTTCTCGCGTGCTCATTTTTCTGGGATATAAGGATCCTATGTGTATTCCAGAACCAAAAATACCAAAATTATCAAACTTGGTTCAGACGTCAAATGTTTTTTTATCGATTTCTCAGCTTCTTCTCATCTGATTGAGATACCAAGTACACCAGTTTTTAGTCGGACCCTAAGCTATCTAACAGTAAAAACTACTTCGCAATCGGTTCATTAGTTTTTACGTGATGCGCAAAACCAACAGACAAAAACCTTTTTTTTTGTAATTTTGTTCAGTAGCTATAAATTATCTTCATTGTACAGACTTTTTGTTACTTACTGCTTTATTATAAGTATAGATAGATATGAAAGAAGTCCCGGAGGGAAAAAAACCATCCGCAAAAAAGAAAGGAAGTAGGTGAGACATTTCTTACATCGTTGTTGAGTTTACCTTAGGAATCTTAGTAGTACTAGACTAAACTTATTATTTGATACGGCGGCGCGTATTCACGCCAGTAAGCATTAAATTCAAGATCTTTGATTTTGGGCTTAACCTTAACCGTAATAGTTACGTAATAATAGGAAAACGTTTCTAGGAGACCATCGATAACGTATTGAGATATTCTTAACTACATTCACATATTGTGGAAAAAAAATACAGTATACTGTGAGATAAACACATCACATTAATAAAAACTTTTTTGACGCCAATCGATTCTGTTTCTTAAAAGGATTAAAAGTCTGTAGGAGACCGACTGAGGTTTCCGAAAAACTTTTCCCTTACATTTTGTACGAAATTACCTGAACTGTATTAGCTAGATCAAAATGTTCATAAGAGGCTGACCTCAACTCTTATAGAGATATTTTGACCTGCATTCACAGATTTTGTTAAAAATGTTCAGTCATCAAGAAAAAGCAATTTACACAAAAACTATTTTTAGTTAACAATCGATCCTGTTCCTTACTTAACTGAGGTTAGAGTACTAGAAAAGTCAGAAATCGAAAAATAACTTTTTCCATACATTATAACGGTTAACAGTAAGGACAGTAAGGGTAGCAGTAAGGGTAGCACACCCTTACTGCTACCCTTACTGTCCCGTCTCAAAAATCCACCCTATATAGTCCGATCGATAATGCAATATTTAATTTGGTCAAATGAGGGGAAGGGGGCAGGAAGCACTGAGCAAAATCAGCAACATTGTTGGTTTTGTGATCTTTAATTCAGTATAACTCGCGATTTAGATGGAGTGCCATATTTATTTGGGTGTTGTTGTAAAGATCTCGTTGAGAACAGTCGATTAAATATGAAAAAGTGTACAAAAAGTCTACTTTAGATAAAAAAAATAAAAAAAATGGTGCAAAAAAAGTTTATTGACAATAGTGACTGCAGCGCCTGGAAAGTCCGTGCTAAAATAAAGATAAGGCACATGGTTAGAAAGAGAAAGTTGTAGAGTTCACAACGGTCCCTAAACTCTAGCACAGAGCAAACGAGAGGGTTTTTTGGAGGAATAGATGTGATGCTTTTACCAGCGATTTCAGGCCTCCTGTAACCGAAAGAAGAAAAGTACGAAATACATATTAATATAAGCTAGGCACGGGAGATATCGCTCTGACAGAAGCTATGTTTGGATCTTTCCGTTTCATAGCAACATGCTGCATACATCCAAGGGCTAAAGTCAAATACATTACACTGCTCCTACTTCGTAGGCTAGGCGTGTTTGGAAACTCAATCACTAAAATCACTGCCGAGATGTATGCCGACACTCAAACCCCGATACTGCTCATGGGAGATTTCAACATGGATCCGCGAAACTCTTGGCTTTTGCCATATCTGAGAAAAGAACGGTCTCATGGGTTCATCAACAACTCTAGATCACACATACGCCAGACACTTAGAGCCTTCTCTCATGCAGTTTATATAGTATTTCAGCGATTATAGACCCATAATACTAAGTTAGAGTCATAAGTAGCAGTAAGTTATTCAGAAGTTTTCATCTACGATATCTACTTCATATAACTAACAAGAACAAATAACACTAGTGGCTCTGTGAGCTGTAGACCTCGCGCGTACAAACTTTTTTGCAAACAACCTAGTGGTGCACAGTAGCGCCATCTAGTTACCTTATTGTAAAACTGACATTAATAACCAAGGTGCTCCATCAATCATAATAACCTAGTAGGTAAAGGGCTGATTCCACTGGTAGAAACCTAAAAGTGAGAAATTTACTGCATTTTCAGAAGCTATTCTGCTCATCATGCCGAACATCCTCATCAGGCCGAAGATACTCATCAGATCTTCACCAATTTTTTATAAGACTAACTCAAAGTTACTACCAAAAAAAAACCCATCGAAATCAGATTTAATATGGCGGAGATATTCAGTAGCCCCCTTTTTACCCTTTTTTGGGGGAAGTAGCAATCAAGAATCCCCGACAACTAAAAAGTTCTAAAAATTCGCTTAACCTGTATACCAAGTTTCGTCTAGATCGGTTGAGAAATGCGACCTGTAGAGGAGAACAGCCGGAGTTTTTTTGCCGAAGCTGAAACAAAGACGCTTCGCTCGCACATCGCACTCACTTGGTCAGCAAAATATAACCCCCGATCCTGCCCCCACCCCCCATAGCTAAGAAGCATCTCGATCACAGCTTTCAAACATAAAAAACTGCATCAAAATCGGTCCATTCCTTTGGGAGCTGTGGTCCCGACCCCCAACCATTATAGCTAAATACCATATCTATCACAACAGCTTTCAAACAGGAACAAAACGAATCAAAATCGGTCAATTCGTTTGCGAGCTACGATGACACATACGGACACACGGATACAGTAAGTAAGCGTATTTCAAGAAAAAAACAACGAGGTTGAATTACGCTTACTTAGTAAAGTTATTCAAACTCTTTGAGTATTATACGTCAGTGTACCGAAAATTTTGCGGGCTGTCAATGGACGCAAAGTTATTCGCAAACATTATTCGAAAAGCTCATTATGATACTGCAATCGATATCTTTGATAGTGGCTGCAGTGTCGACACAGATAGCGATTCCATCGCAACCTACCGATAGCTTAATAATAACGAATACTAATTGTACTGTAATAGGTACCGATGACAATCGTTAGCTTCCGCAATTACTGACTGAAGCTAATGATTGTCTTAAGTATAGATGACCAAATATCCTTACAATCGGATCGTTATGACAACCGATTTTGGTTGTAAACCAATCGCTATCTAGGCTTGCAGTTTCGTCATACATAGCGATTGTTTTACGACAGCGATATTTGCTAGTCTCTACAGTACATTTATCGACGACAATCGATAGCTTTGACAGTTACTGTCAGAAGCTATTGATTGTCATCAGTATACCAATATTTGCTAGTCTCTACAGTACAGATACCTAAGACAGATACCAATGACAATCGATATACTGGATTAGTCTAGAGACCAGCAAATATTGGTATACCGATTTCAACCGATATCTTCTGAGAGTTACTGACAAATCTATCGATTGTCATCTTTAGAGATACCTAAGACAGATACCGATGACAATTGATAGCTAGTGGCACTGTCAATGCTAACGATTTTTATCGGTATCTGTACTGTAGAGACAAGCAAATATCGGATCGTTAGGACTTTGCGGCCGATTTCGGTTGTAAAGTAATCGCTATGTTCTAAAAGTTCTTGATAAAAGGTTCAGAACATAGATAATCACTACACAGTTCACAAGCTGTCCCGGTGAGACTGCCCAATTACGAAAATAATATCTCGTTAGTTTTTTTTCTTCAAATAAGGCAAGCAAAATAGCTTAGAAATCGAAATTGCAAAGTCAGTATCGAATATGGCCAGAGAAAAGTGAAATCATGAATATCAATGAGGCGACTGCTGTTGGTGGTCGACTGCGGCCGTGAGGCTTTGCATACCGGAACACATTGTGGGCAACAGTGTATGCCAGTTTAGGCATCCCACTAACTATAATTATTTCGAGTTGATCATACACGTCGCGTCGAGGCAGTATGTTATGTAAATCGGAAACATTTCAGTGTGTAAATGATCTAAGGCTTGAGCGAGCGTGGTAGCCTAGCGGTTTACTAGTGCGACTTAGAATCCAACTATCCCGCTTTCGGTTCTAGGCTCCGCACCAATGAGTCGAGTTTTTGGATTCAATTGAGAGACGTGCTATGAGGCTCATTCGGGATGAGCTTCAAAGTCTGGCGCATCGACATGAGGGTGCAGATTTCACTATGGAGAGTGTGCACAAGAACTGCACAATCTGATTCCCCATCACCTTTCCATCACCGTACGATTAGACGATCGGCAAAGTGCCACCCTTTTATGGTTGAAATACCTCGCACAAGAATGAAGCGTTACGCTTCTTTATTTATTATAAGAACTGCAAAGGAGTAGAATGCATTGCCCTCGTCAGTGTTTCCGGTAAATTATAGCCCAGGTGTGTTTAAGTCAACAGTGAATAGGTATCTACTAGGCAAGCGAGCTACACCTTCGATCACATCATCACTTTCCATCAGGTGAGATCGTGGTCCAACGATTGCCTAAACCGTAATAAAAAAAGACTTTTCTGAGTTATGTGCGTTTTCCATCGCTCCGCGCTTCGGGGGGACGTTAAGCTGTCGGTCCCGTTATTGAGTAATATAGCAGTCAGAGGACCTCGGGTAGTCAGGCAATCTCTGACACCAGAGGCCAGCACTACCTAAGCAATGGCGTGCTGTCGTTAGCACTGAACCGCCAAAAACCGAACTGATGAAGACGTCACTATAGCTGTTTTGATATTTATATAGAAACGGTTTGACTCTATTTATGCTTCATTAAAAGTGAGCTCACTCCACTGTCTGTATGGAATTGCTGTGTCGTACTTTCGTTTGTGCCTATTCAAAGCGCCCCACCAAGGATCCACGAAACTAAAATTGACAGTAGTTGTAGTCTATATATTGCAGCTTAGTTGTCTATGGCTCTCTCGAAGATTGAGTTGTCTTCGCAAGCAAACATCTCATTGCAATTGTGTGACGAAACCTGAAAAGAAGCACGGTTAAGCCTAACAAAAACCCGACTGCGAACAAAACTAAAAAGAGGCAATAATTTAAGTGAGATAGGTCACTAATAAACTTTAAATCGTTTGAGATCCTAAATAGTCATTCGAAATGAAAAATGATCACATAAACCTAAAGATGATTTTCAAAGACCTATTCAATGCACCTAACATAGTTCGTAGACATTTTTTTCTTTTTCACAATATAGTGTCTGCTTGTCGCCATATTGAATTTTGATTACTGTCATGTCTTTAGAAGCACTCGCGAGATTAAGACAAATCGATTGACGTATGAATCATCAAAATCGACCCACGCGTTTGGTGTATATAGTGCAACAAAGGAATAGCCATACATCCATACATACACACATACATACATAGGCTGATAAACACAATTCCTTGCGCTCAGTCGGATAAAAAAGGGATATGTGACAATATAATGAACCCACACTATGAACCCACACTATGCCAGCGTGGTTGAATCTTTCTGAGAGAATGCCTGGTCCCAGCTGTGGGAACGTTACAGGCTGATGATGATGAATCCAGCCATTACCGGATTCAATAGTCGTCAAAATGACTGTCCCTTTTTTTTCTAGCATGTAACTGCAATTTGCTTATCATCAGTTTTTACCCGACTACGGCGATGCAAAAAGGATGGTTATGATTTTGACCGTTATGTATTCATCTGTTCCCTCATAACTTTTAAACTACTTATCATAATTTGAAACATGATGTATAGTTGAAAGCGTCTTGATCGTTCGCTGGTATGCAACGTCACATTAAATTGAATATGGCGCCCTCTAGAGGATAAATGTCAGAAACAAATAACACATTAAAAATATAAGTATATTGTTACCTGTTGCTCGTGGCTTTGCTTGCATACGGCCGATAATATTGTAACCCCAAAATTATTTAAATAAAAAGTAAGTTCAAAAACTAAAACACGAATTGTATTGATTTGTATTGTTTTGTTGTTTTTATATTGTATTATTGTGTTGATTTGTATATGTTAATTTGCCACTTTTTTAATAAGTGTTGAATAAACGACTTTTCTTTCTTTCTTTCTTTCTTTCTTTATTTTTCTTTATAAATACTCTTTATAGAATGAAACAAGCAAAGTTCTAATCTGAAATTGTAATAATATATATTCATAGTGATGTTCTGAGTAGGTATAGCTGAGTTTATTCACATTTTCCTTGTAGTAAAGTCTATTGTAAATATCACAGCTGCAATAAATAAATAGAACAATGCCATTTGGTGTGTAAGTTGTAATATAATGAGAGTTTTCAATATTTTTTCTGACACCAAATGTCGCTACGTAGGTGTCTGGTCCAAAAAACTGTCAAATTGTACTGAACTTTATGCCAGTGAAACTTTTTACCGAAAATTCATCGTATTTGCACTGTTTTACAATATAAATATGGATTACGGACAAATTAAATTAGCTTAACTAAAGATTGAGCTCAATCTATAGTCAATATCATAAAACTCAGTACAATTTGACAGTTGTTTAGACCCTACGCCTACGTAGCGACATCTGGTATCAGAAAAATAGCGAATACCCTCTACTATCTATACCTGCATAATAGGAAGGGAGGTTAAGCAGCACACTAATAAAATGTCAAGTGTGACACTTATTGTTCAGCCACCCTTGCAGGGCGCGGCAACCGTTCACCTCGAGCGGAGCCACATCGCAGGGTTTGTTACCCTTTTGACCCTTTTGACCGACTTCAAATCATAATCGTAGAGGGGGTTCTAAAATATAAGTACTAAGCGTAATTCAAAATCTTTGGTATGTGAGTACATATTTTTATGTATTTTCTGCGATAGCTTAGAAAAACTTTGTGTTCTGTGAAATAACTCTCTCATTAACCTAACCTACCCTAATTAAATGTACTGATTTAACTATGTAAGTAATACTTTTTTGTTTGAAAGGCTACGTTCTCCATTGTTAGGTACCATTATTTTTATAGGTAAATGTATATGTATTTTTGACTGCACGGAGAGGGTTATGTGTTAGGTTTGTATGTATGTTTGTTTATTTCTTTGTACGTTTCTTAGGCGCTTGCTATAACTTGATGGATTTTGACAAATGAGGTATCATTGGATTCGTCTTGATTACGAAAGTGCTATAGGATATAAGAAGTGTCAAGAAAACTAATATGGCGGCTTACAGCTGCCATATTGTATTTCTAACGGACAAAAAATTACCATAACCTATCGATCGAGTGAGGTATCAAAATGAAGGTCTTTAGAAGAACATTTCAAAAAAATATATATATTAAATAGTAACAATTGGCTTTTAAGCTTCTTACAAAATTTTCAATTTTAGATTATTCACTTTAATGTTAGTACTAGTGGTATGTTGCAAATGCATTTATTAAAGTAAATTAAAGAAGTAAAAATGAAACATTAAATTTATATAAATACTAGCTGCGCCCGGCGGTTTCACCCACGTCCCTCAGGAACCGTGCATTCTCCATAAGCTACTTCCTAAGCAAATTTCATCTAAATCCGTTCAGCCATTTATGCGTGAAGAAGTACAAACATACACACACGCACGCACGCACGCACACACACACACACACACACACACACACACACACACACACACACACTCACTCACACACACCCTTCGATACATACAAACTATTGGCCATTATAATATTAGTGTGATTACATTTGGTTACCTCGTATTCAATAATTTTGTCCGGAGTCGGGTTTTTGTATTTTTATAATAATTTTACTTGTTCTCTTTGAATTGTATACCTACTGCGGCGATATCTCTAAGACGGGGTTCGATCTCACGATTATCTATGCCTGTGGGCAAAGATAATATAATCACTAGCTCTGGGCGGTATATAATGCTCTTAAACAATTCCACTTTTAATGAGATATAAGTATATTATAAAGTATCGACGGCCGGTTGGTCTAGTCGCTAGTGACCCTAGGAACGAAATCAAACGGTCGCGGGTTCGAATCTTGCAAGGTGCAATCATTTGTGTGATAAGCAGAAATGGATGTGATATTTGTATTGATGTATGTTTATCCGTTATCTAGTGTCCATATTACAGGATATCCTAGTTTGGGGCTAGGTAATTGGTGTGGAATTGTCCCGTATATATCATTATTATTATTAGTATTATGTGGCGTAGTATTTGTATACTCTTTGTGTTTCACAGATACTGTGCACAGATATCACAGTACATATATAGCGGACTATATAATTATAGGTACTGTGCAGATAATATGTAACTAGAGTCTGTCTGTGCTAAATTTTTACATTTTTACCCGACTACAGCAAAGCGAGGGAAGGGTCTATGTAATTTATGTATAGTATGTATCTATGTATGTATCTATGTATGTGGTTATGTAGATGTTCCAGCATAGCATCGCCCCTATATTGCTTTGATCTTGATAAGCGAGTGTCAATCGATTCGTCTTCAGGTACAGAGTGTCTTAGGCTGTATATTTTTACCCGACTAGGGCGAACCAGATGAAGGGTTATGTGTTTAAAATAAAAACCTGGTCCGATTTCGACAAGCGAGATGTCAATCGATTCGTCTTTATTTATAGAGTATGATTGGCAATTTTATTTTTACCCGACTACGCCGAATTAAAGGAAGGGTTATGTGTCAAAACTAAACATTTCGTCAGATTTTGACAAGCGAGGTATCAATCGATTCGTATTAATCGCAAGAGTGTCGTAAGCTAGCTTTTACCCGGTTGTATTCGGGTTTTAATTTTCGAACTTATGTCGTGTTTGTGAAGCGAGCAACACAATAGCGCGCTTGATCCATTTGATCACTTTACCATTTTTATTAGTTTACGCTCAAGACTCTGACAGAAAGAAACCAGCTCCATAAAAAAGCTAAATTAAAAAACGGGATGGAAGAAAAGTAAAATCACGTGTCTGCAGATGGTATGCAGCGACAGGAAAGTCTGTACTAAAATAAAGATTGGGCACATTATTGGAAAGGAGAAGCTTTGGAGCTCACAATGGTACCCTAAATATGTGAGGGAAACACATATAGGGGGGGAGGGGGTATATGTGTTCCAGAGAGGGTTTCAGAACCGGGTCAAATTGTACGTGCCGTAGACGTTTCACGAGAGACTAACAGCCATGCGCCCCAACACAGCCCCACCCGGGTTTAATTGAAGCCCAAAGAGATTGTACATATAAATGTAGTTGGCGGGGAACAAAATAAACACAACAGAAAAAAGTTCGCCATCACTGCCATCATAGCTAGATAAATAAGAATTAATTATTATTAATTATTACCTTTCAAAACGTTACAACCTGCTAATTTGCTATAATGTGGTACATATTGTCTTGCTGAAGAATCCCGTGTTTATTTACGTACATCCACTTTGGTGTATATAGACAGAAAATTCAAGATGAGATTTTATATAATACCTACTAGTTTCCCCGCCCGCGACTTCGTACGGACGACTGATTAACGCGAAAAAAACATACAATTTTCTAAAAGGATATTAAAAACCAATGCGAAAGTAGGTAAAGCACCACTCTTGATGTTTTTTAACAGACTTGTTATTTCGTTTCATGGCAACTACACAACGTTATGTGATGGCAACCGTTCCTTACAGTGAGTAATCAACATTTTCCAGTTTTCCCCGGGAAACTTACAATTTTCCGAGATTAAAAGTATCCTATGTTTTATTCCATGGTATAAGCTTCTCCATTCTAAATTTCATCAAAATCCGTTCAGCCGTTATTGCGTGAAAGCTACAGACACTTACGTTACGTTACGTTTCACTTTTATATATTGGTATGAATTCTGGAAATTAAAGAAGTTCTTGTTTTGTTTGCCTACGAAATATCGATACCCAGCTTTTTAAGCGACTTCAGATACTCTATCTCTCGTCGAACCGTCTCTCTAGACGGTTATATGTTCGGCTGTAAGTAGGGAGACGGTTATATGTTCGGCTGTAAGTAGGGATACGGTTATATGTTCGGCTGTAAGTAGGGAGACGGTTATATGTTCGGCTGTAAGTAGGGAGACGGTTATATGTTCGGCTGTAAGTAGGGAGACGGTTATATGTTCGGCTGTAAGTAGGGAGACGGTTATATGTTCGGCTGTAAGTAGGGAGACGGTTATATGTTCGGCTGTAAGTAGGGAGACGGTTATATGTTCGGCTGTAAGTAGGGAGACGGTTATATGTTCGGCTGTAAGAAGGGAGACGGTTATATGTTCGGCTGTAAGTAAGGAGACGGTTATATGTTCGGCTGTAAGTAGGGAGACGGTTATATGTTCGGCTGTATGTTCTTTTTTTTAACTTATGTCGGTCGATATCTCCGTCACTTGTGGACCGATTTTGAAAATTGGTTTTATTTTGTAAAGTGTATTCTCTCCAGGTGGTCCCATATAAATTGTATCAAAATTGGTTAAGGATTTTTTTGAGAATAAATAGTTTTTTGAGTAAATCCATTCGATTTTGTGTTTATATTGCCTTGATTTTGTGTTTATCTCTAAGGTTTCTAAACCGATTTAGATAGTTGTTTCTTTATTCAATAGGGTAATCTTTCTGTTTAGTCCCATATAAACTTCGTCAAAATTGGTTCAGTGGTTTTATTAGAAAATCTAATTGTTTTATAGTTTATGTTCTCTAATATCTTGGAATTTCTGAACCGAATTAGATGATTGTTTTTACTTGAGTAAGAAGATCTCTAGTGCGGTACTGTATACATTTTAACAAAATTGGTTTAGTAGCTTTAAACAAGCTTTAATTTAATTCACTGTGTTATAATGTTTAGGACTGGATTGCAAGTCAATTTTGAACAATTTAAGGACGTCCAAAGATGCTGAAGTTTTTCACATGAGTGTAGTTCTGATGACAATTAAAAAACTACAGTAGTACCTAGTAGTGTTAGTCAAAGGAACTACACAATCGCATTATTTAATCCCTTCGAGATTGGGCTCATTATGTTTGTCTTGATGAGTTCTCTAGTTTTATGTGGTATCCAGGGTCTGATGATGGAGACGGAAGGTAGTCACAGGAACTCTACAATAAAATGATGGAACCCCTTCGAGACTGGGCTTATTTGGTTTATCTTGTTGCGTTCTCTGGTGTTATGTAGTATCCAGGGTCTGATTATGGATCCGGAAGGTAGTCACAGGAACTCAACAGCAAAATGATGGAACCCTTCCTAGTTTGGGCTCATTTGGTTTGTCTTGTTGAGTTCTCTGGTTTTATGCGGTATCCAGGGTCTGATGATGGAGACGGGAGGTAGTCATAGGAACTCAACAACAAAATGAAAGAACCCTTTCAAGTTTTGGCTAATTTGGTTTGTCATGATGAGTTCTCTGGTTTTATGTGGTACCCAGGGTCTGATGATGCAGCCGGAAGGTATAGGAACTCAACAATCAAATAATGGAACCCCTTCGAGTTTGGTTTCATCGGGTTTGTCTTCATAAGTTCTCTGGTGTAATGAGGTATCGAGGGACTGATGATGGAGATGGAGTCATAGGAACCCATTATCCAACCATCAAATGATGAAACCTCTTCGAGTTTAGGCTTAATTGATTGGTCTCGATGAGCTCTCAGGTCTTAAGTGGTACTGGTGGTGTCTTCTAAAAGATTGCTTTAAAAAAGGACACATACTGATGTATGTGTCCTTTTTTACAGCATTTACAACTTGAAAATCTATTTGTTTTGGGTTTATGTTTCCTCATATCTACGAGATGTGTAACCATTTTATTAAAGAGTTCCATTTCATTCCAGTGAAATAATAGATAATTTTCGTCAAAACTAATTCAGTTGTTATATAATTATGTAGGTTTATTCATCCTTGGTTTTAATTTACCAACGCTTTGAGTCTAAAGTGAGTGAGTGTCTACTATTTTCTTTGGCATATATATTCTTTACGATGTTTGCTTAGGCCACTAAAAACAAAAAAAAAACGTCTTCATAGTATTGTTGTTTGTTTGTTGTTTGTTTGTCATATGAGGTAGTGCTGGCCTCTGGTGTCAGAGTTTGTCAAGCCGTCCAAGGGCCTCTGACATGGCTTAACGACTGCTATTAATCAATAACAGCCGGGACCGACAGCTTAACGTGCCCTCCGAAGCACGGAGCGATGGAATTGCATTACAAAAGCTTCTTTGTGCAGCTATCCTGTTTGGAATCTAACAAACATTTATATAGGTACCTAATGCCTTCACTCAACACGAAAACAAAGTCTAGTCAAATGCGTATTGGACATGCATAGATAGTAGCTGTATCTATCTGTCCGCACTTAGTAATATAGTGTGACTCCAGTCGGTGAGCACGGGCACGGGCGCTCATGCACATAATATAGGAACTATATAAATAATATTATAGGCATTTTAGTGTCGTGCCGCTAGGGCATGCATTTCGAAATTTCGAAACTTCATAGATTCGAAATTTCGAACCATATTTGCATGTTCTGTAATTTCGAAATTGAAACCCTAAGTTTCGAAAATTCGAAAATTCGAAACTTAGGTTTATTACAATACGGTCTAGTAAAACAGTTACGTCGGCTCTAATATCTAAAGAAAAGAAAGGAAGAAAAGAAAATACATTTATTTCTGACAACTCGCTCGGTCAATAATGTTTAATGTTGGGTATTAAACATTATAGACCGAGCGAGCGCGAAGCGCGAGCGAAGCGTCTCCGTTTCAGCTTGGGCAAAAATTCTTTCGTATGTGTCTTCGGATGTCTGTCCGGCTGTTCTCATCTACAGGTCGCATTTTTCAACCAATCTAGACAAAACTTGGTAAGTATACAAGTTTAACGTATTTTTTTATTCCTCAGGGATTACTTCCTCCAAAAAGGGGTCTACTGAATCTATCCGCATTATTAGATCCAATTTCGATGGTTCCTTTTTTATTTGAAAGGTAGTAACTTTCCTAAGCCAAGGTAGCTGCAAAGAAACTCGGTATTTTGTCTAAGGTTAGGCGGTACTTCACACCGGGACAGCTTTTGTATCTTTATAAATCACAGGTCCGATCTTGTATGGAGTACTGCTACCACCTCTGGGACGGTTCTGCCAAGTGTCAGCTAGAGTCTTTGGACTCAATTCAGAGACTTGTTATCAGGCTCATTGGGGATGACACTCTAGTAAAGAGTAAGCTTCAAAGTCTGGCGCATCGACGTGAGGTCGCAAGCCTGTCGGTATTCTGCAGATTGCACTATGGGAGAGTGTGCACACGAACTGCACAATCTGATTCCCCATCACTGTACGACTAGACGAACTGCAAAGCGCTACCCTTTTATGGTTGAAATACCTTGCACAAGAACGAAGCGTTACGCTTATTCATTTATTATAAGAAATTCTAAGGAGTAGAATGCCCTGCCCTCGTTACCGGTAAAATATAACCCTGGTGTGTTCAAGTCAAGAGTGAATAGGTATCTACTAGGCAAGCGTGCTACACCTTCGACCACATCATCGCTTTCCATCAGGTGAGATCGTGGTCAAACAATTGCCTAAACAGTAATAAAAAATATATTAAAAAAAATGCACTTTGTTGTTTATTATCTTATCACCGAGCGAGCACCAAGATGCATGCCAACCCGCTATTGAAAGGTAGTCATAGAAGTTCTTGAGAGCAACCGCTTGTTGTGGCGTTAATGGGGGCTCATGGTTTAAGAGGATTTACGAGTACCTATATCATGATGATGATGATGATGATGATGATGATGATGATGATGATGATGATGATGCTTGTGAAGACATGGGTCGCAACAAGTAGACATAGTAGTTGCTAACTGACCGAGCGAGTACGAAGCGCAAGGAAGCGTCTCCGTTTCAGCTTGGGAAAAATTCATTCATATGTCCGAATGTCCGGCTGTTCTCCTCTACTCTATAGGTCGCATTTCTCAAAAATTTCAACGTTTTTATTTTACTTAAAAGGTAATAACTTTAAGTTGGTCTCGTAAAAAATTGGTGAAGATCTGATAGGTATCATAGGCGTGATGAGAGAAAGAGAAAAGTAAATGTGAAAATTATGAAACCGATACAAAGATAAAATCTTTCGCTCAGATCAATTGTTGTTTATACGTCACATCACTATGAGGTCCGGTATTTTAAATTTCATGCTATGCGTCATGGATGTGTCATGGACGTTGTGACATGACAAGTCCTGTCTATTGGACATTTCCTTCGCCATTGAGTATCACTACTTAGTCTGTGGTAGACATTTCTTACTGTCGTTGTTCGTAGTATATGTATACTCTTTGGCTGTCATATCAAGAATTTTGAGATTAGGCGCATTTTTTTGAAAATTCATATTTGTTATTTATTGGTAGTCATCAATTTATATTTTAATCACATCTTAAATACATAAATTACCTACCAACAAGATTCGGTTGATAGTTGCCTCAATACTACAAACTGGAAATAAATCAGAAAAAAACGATCATTCATTCAAGGATCCCCAAAGTATACAAAAAGTAGATAATAATGTTTGTGAATAAATCGGTTTATCTTGAATACCTTACCAAGTCATGAATTGGAGTTTCACGAAGTTTCTCATGGTCTTTACCGGTCAAAATCTTAGGTATAGGTGAAATAATGACATCTGAGGGAGCGAATGACCCCAAAAGTGACTCCGATTGGCTATCTATGGACATATTCGTGTTCTCAAACGGGCAGCAATACTCACCCCCCAGGAAGTACCACCTTCGCAATGCAGACCTCAACTGGTGGAATTCTACTTTGAACTATTTGGCGAGGACGCATTATGGTGCCTTGTAAGTTAATTCGACATAGGTACATATTAATATGCCACGAGTGCAGTGAGACCAGATAAGGGAATCCAGAAAATATACAACAGCATTTTCCGAGATTTTCGGGGTAGGCCTCTTCTGCAAGATTCCGCTCCTTGGGCGGTACCACACCTTTGCCAGATATTCAACCGCCAAGCAGTATTGTGCAACAGTCATTTATATTTTATCATTAATCCAGTAAAACGTTGAACCTAAATTTGTTGTCAGGTGTTTTTAAATTTAGACTTATAGTTGGTGCTAACTAATGCTATTTAAGTGGCGTAATTGCGTCGTTGTGTAATTATATGGATTGTGTCTAAGTATTAATCATTTCAGACAATCCAACATTGACTTGTATACCATAGAAGGGAAGAAAGTAGAAAGCCCCATGGAGCTCAGCAGGGGGGCATGTTATGTCGCTGTTAAGCCACCAGACAAGTTCGTCGATGCTGGTTATGAAAAGTACTTGATTCGAGCTTCCAGGTTAAGCATTCATATTCTACATCAAGTTATGACGAATGGCCAGCCCTGAGGTTATTTTTAAAAAGTGTGACGTCAGCATTGCTGACGTCACGGTCACTATCTTCATCAGGGTCGCCACTCATGCTTGAAGGAGAATAAACACCAGTTGATTTTCTTGCTTCTTTATATTGCACTATCTTGAGTCTTTACAGTTGTAAAGAGATCCGGGCGCTCCGACGGCTCGAAATGGAATGAGCTCTGCATTTATTATTCTTTTTATTTTTTTAGTAAGGATATGTACTGTTGGTCTATAGCTGACCTCTACAGCGTCACCGGACGGTGGTACGGGCGCAAAAGCGCTCCGCCGCAATGCGTGACGCAGAAGGCGCACGCCAAAGTTAAGTTTTTGGCCACTTGCTCAAGGGCACCCAGGGGGTACGAACCTCAGCTTGGGCAGTTGCCATTGATTACTTGGGGAGTATCGAACTGAAGGGGAGTATCGAATCGAGTTCCTTAGTTGGAGTATTTACAATTATTTGAGCTTAACAAATTATAATATGATAGTTTAAACGTTAACTTACATAGTTAAACAAGCCAATTATTCTATTAGATTACACAATCATTTTCGTTGTGAATAGCTTAGTTTGAGAATTTACTTGAATTGATTGAGTTTAACAAATAAATATCTGATGGTTTAAACGTTAATTTAAACAGTTAAACAAGTAATTTCTTCTATTAGGTTAATCAATTAATTCTAGCTAAGAATCAAAATGAAGTTTTTATATAAGTGATTATTTTCTGACTGTATTTTGGTAGTGCTGTTGCGCCGATACGTTATAATTCCAAAAATATACGCAAGTAGGTTAATTAGAAAACATTTAACAAAAAGCTTTTGTGCTGTAGCCATGTCTTGATGAAAATTAGAACGGACTATCACAATTTAATGCGTATGCAACATTTCATGTCTATGCTGTTAACCGTTAAGGAGTTCCCTAATCAGGTACCAACCCGAAGAGCAGCAACGATGTCATGGTACAACTTCAAACTGCCTAACATAATATAAAGCGTACACAACATTTCGTGCCTGTGCTGTTAACTGTTGAAGAGTTCTCTAGTCAGGAACCAACCCAGAGTGCAGCAGCCATGTTATGGTAAAACCTCAAACCGGCTATCATAATAGAATGTGTAGGTACACAAAAATTCGTGACAGTGCTGTTGACTTTTGAAGAGTTCCTTTATCTGGAGCTGTTCCTGGATGTCGATCCAGTTCATGCTTACCATAAAAATGTATTGTCATCGGATTTGAATCAACATGCAACAATTCAACTCCGTAGGATAAGAGTAAGTTGTTATAATTCCGCTTGCAAGATTTGACCTAAACAAAGATACATACAAGAAACAAACATTGCAAGTTAAATCAAAGTTTTTAAAAAAGCAATAAAAATTGTTGAAATAAAGGATGATCCAATTTTAGTTTCCTAACTTTAATTAAAAGAAAAACACGTACTATGCAAAACTGTACTAAGTAGTTAATTATTTACTACTGAAATATTTAGTGTTTTTCATAAAATATGAAAAGTTACATCGGTCAAATGGCCGCCCCTGGACATTCTACAGGAGTCGATTCGTCTAAGGTACTTTTCTATGACATGTTTCAGGTGTTATTTCAGCTAAAACTCGTTGGATGTTAGTTTTTAGGTTCTCCAACGTTGCAGGTTTGACGATATATACCCAACTCTAAAGAAAACCCCATAGAAAAAAATGTAACGGCGTTAAATCGCATGATCTTGGCGGCCAGTTAATGTCACCATGACGAGAAATAATGCGACCTCTGAACTTGTCACGCAAAACATCTAACGTTTCTCTTGATGTGTGGTATGTCGCGCCGTCTTGCTGAAACTATTTATCTTCCGCATGGATATCCTCAATTTGGTGCCAAAAATAATCGGTTATCATGCGCCTATATCGCTCACCGTTCACTGTTTCCGTCTGATCTTCATTGTTTTCAAAAAAGTAAGGCCTATCACACCACCTGACCACAACGTGCACCATACAGTAACTTTTTGGGCATGCAATTGGGTCTCGTGTATCACGTGAGTATTTTCCTTCCCCCAAATGCGGCAGTTTTGTTAACATACCCAGTCAGTAGGAAATGTGCTTCATAGGAAAATAAATTTTCTTTGAAATATTGCATCGACTTCCTGCTGCGCTAATACCCAATCTGCGTATGTTCTTCGCTGTTAATGGTCTCTGGTTCTTAGGTTTATCTGTATTTATACGGGTGCAGGTGCAAGTCTTTATGCAAAATACGCCAGCCAAAAAGGGAGCCATAAATGTACATATATGACGAGTTTCACAAAGCGGCAATGGATTTAATAATGGAAAGTCCAAAGTTGGCAAGTGCCTAATTTTTGTCTGACTTTCTGTACTAAATTATTAGTGTAAATGTGTATTAATTGTGAGTGTGTGTTAATTGTTTTTTAAAACATTCCTTGGTGTACTTGCTCTTAATTCTTGGGTGGGTGAAATGGGAAACTGTAATGCCCACCCACAGGAATGTTAGAATAAATAAATAAATAAGAAAGGCCCAAATTCTGCAAACGACGACGAATTGATAAATCTGGGTCTTCGGCCACACTATCGCTCACAGCAGCAATATTCTCGGCTAAAACGCACGCCACGATGATGCACACGGCTCACCCTATCTCCAATGCTTCCAGTTTCTTCAAATTTTTTCACAATGTTACGAATTGTTCGCTCAGTAGGACGATTGTTTTGACCATAATCTTCCCGTAAAAGTCTATACACTTTTCTTACAGAATTAAGAAAAGAATAAAGATATTAGAAAGATATTTCTGTACAATAACTGAACAGTTTTAACACGTTGAGCCTTATGCGATTCATATCGTAAATGTTGTATTTTAAACTAGCATTTGACGTTTCAAATATGCGCCATTATTAAAAAAAATACATTTAATTTTTACAGTGTTGGCAATATAGGAAACTCAATTTGGATCACCATTAATATTCAAAAAAAATATTAATGGTTATGGCATAACCGCCAACGTGTGCGAATCAGAAAAGGCTTCAACAGATGAACGAAACATCAAATACCTACATTAAATACAATGTGTTATTACCTACCAATTCTTTTAGAATCAAAATTAAAGCTTACTCAAAAGTCTTGAAATCCATGGGTCTTTAGTTTTCCTTGCATCATTCCCTATGAACAAATGTAATGATGTATCTCACTATCCGATTTACAGATCACGGGAAAAACGACAAGCACAGAGGTCAGGGAGTGTGGCAGTACCAGGTGCTTATATATATAATTATGTGCAGTTATTCAAAAGTGAATAGTTATTTGAGAAACGAAAATAGATATAGGAATCATGGCGAGTAAACGCTGTGCAATGCCCTATTAACTCATAATAAGACACTAACACTCTAAAATTCTTCTTTTAATATATTCTTCATCAGTCATATATTTAATTATCATTCATTAAAGTCTAGTACATTGTTAGAGCCCCCAGGGGGACCTCTATCATAAAGTCTCCGAGTCTCGTGTCCAGACACTGTATAAATAAGTTGTTACAATAGCCTTAAGCAACTACATTTGTATAGGTACATATATTATAGCTATTCATTGGCATTGTTCAACAATACTTTCAGATTCTAAAGATCACACTGAAATAACAAATCCTGATGCCAGAGCTGAAGAACCGAACGATGAACTACGAAAGGAGAACTCCGTTTTGAGGACGGTATGTTTTTTCTCAGCTCAATTTGCGTTACATAAATTGCAAATGTTGTAAGGAATGCCATTACTTTCTACGCTACAAATTTTTTTTTCAGATAAAATCGAGTATTGTTATCCACGAAGCCAGTCCGATAGAAAAACGAAAATCAGATTTGGCCGTCCAAGATAAGCCTAAACCGCTACGTTCTGCAACAGCTGTAAAACCAAAAGAAAGAAAAATAAGTTCAATTCCACGCCCTGCTGTTAGAAAATATAATCCACCTACGTCACCGGCTCCGAACTTAAAACCTTCATTTAGAAATAAAGATAGCCTAAGGACATCTAATGTTAAAATAACAAAACCCGAAGGTGACAGAAATTCATCTTTAGGTACCAGTTCTCACCAACCTAACAAACTGGTAGCAAAGAGCAAAGTATATAAAACTACAACCAGACCGAAAAAAACTACTGTACGTCATGAAACAGTCCTGAAAAAAGTACAAGAGTCAGAGAGTGAACTAAAAGCCTCTTCAGCTGTCAAAATAATAATTGACAATGATAACAAACAATCAACCAGCAGTACTAAACTTAAAAATATTATAGAAGATAGAAACTTAGTTTTGGTTTCGAATTTATTACAAAACCCACAAAGTTATAATAATCCCCTAGTAACTGCGGACCCAATTCATATACAACATAATCCAAAAACATACCATGCGGAAACAGCAAACTTAAATGATCTACAAATTGATAATCAAGAAGACAAAAAACCCCAAATCAACATTAACAGAGAAACCAAAATCATGACCACTAACAATAGCAAGGAAATTATTGAAATCATCGAGTTGCCTTCAGTTAGGCATTCATTCGTAAATGATGAACACTTAGATAGGGTCAAAGGTAATTATATGATTAATGAAGTCAATTGCGAGATTAACGAAAACAATAAAACTAACGATAGACTTCCACGGAAGCATTCAGTTGTGATTATGACTAAAAAGCTATCTGATGATCGACACAAATTGCATAGCAACACTACCTGTGTTGATGGAAATATGATTGCGCACAATGAAGTCAAAATAATTAATGAAGCCTTCGAGAATAACGAGAACAATACAATTCACAATTCACCCCCGCAGACGCACTCAATTACGATTATGACTGATAGTAACCAGTATGACCACTGTAAAAACAGTAACAAAAACCACAAAACTCAAGATCTAACTTCAAAAATTCATTCAACTGCAACCGACAGATTTTCAGATGATCAATATGTGGCTATTTTAAATAAAGGTGACGTTGTCAATTTAAAGCTTAACATTGAAATTCAAAATCATGTCGGTGGTTCACCTAAACACAATGACGATACGGTAAACTTACATTATGTTATTAGTGATATACATACAGAGAAAGAATCTCAAGTTAATATTGCTAATCAAGTTTTTAATCAAAATAAGTCACTATTGTCTTTGATTACAAAAATTAATAATCATCACATAGGAGACAACCATCCCGTTTTTATTGTTCAAAGCGGTGCTTGTAAATATTGCAATGAACGAAACGTTGAAATGTCGAATAACAGAGCAAATAAAAGTTACTTGATTGTTTTGCCAATAGAAAATGTTGAGATGGATACCAAAGGGTAATATTAATTATATTATGGAGAAGCTCGTATAAGCTTACTAAATAATGATGTCGATAAAAAATAATTAACTTTGTAGGTGTACTTGCGATGCTCAAACTCCACAAAACCGTATCTCGAGTACTTATCATTCTGTGAAGGCGACGTTTTCTTGTATGTCTCTACAGAGACTCACAAAACCGAGCCAAATGGAATATACAGCGGAAGCCTCGTCACCAATAAGTGTTGCTACCACAGATGTGAAATACGATGAGATCATGAATAATTCTACTCAAACAGAGTGGTGTGACGTTTTGGTAATATTTCTGTTATTTTACAAATCTACTAGCTGCGCCCGCGGCTTTACCTGCGTGTTTTTTTTTCCGGGATCTAGGGATCCTGTGTCATTCCAGAAACAAAAGTACCACTTTCAACAAACTTCGTACAGACGCGTCAAATGGTTTTTTATCGATTGCTCAATTCATTGGATTGAGATAACAAGTTTTTAAGTCAAACCCTAAGCTATCTAACTTGAAAACCGCATCTCAATTGGTCCAGTAGTTTTTACGATTTTCACTTTTGGATAGCTTAGGGTTTGACTTAAAAACTGATATACTTGGTATCTCAATCAAATGAGTAGAAGCCGAGCAATCGATAAAAAACTTTTTGACGGCTGAAGGAATTTTGATCAAATGTTGGTATTTTAGATCTTGAAATAGCACATAGAGTACTTTTATCCTAGAGAAAAAAAAACACGCGTGCGTAGCCGCGGCACAGCTAGTAATATATAGATTTTCGAAATGTGCTAATTAAGCCCTTTCATTTGATACCAAACAGGCTTAATTTTTTTTTCTTTATGTCTTCTTATTCAATTTAATGTGACGTCACGTATACCAGTGGCTTATAACGAGTGGACAGTGAAGACGCTTCCAACGATAGATACCTCATTTGTTATGATGAGTAGTTTAGAAGTCAATAGGGAACAGCTGAACATACATACATACATACATACATACATACATACATACATACATACATACATGCATACATACATACATACCCACCCACATACATCATCATAATCAACAGCCTGCATTAGTCCACTGCTGGACTAATGTAATGCATAGGCCTCTCCTAATGCACGCCACTGAGCCCGATCTTCAGTTCTTCTCATTTAATTGCTGCCAGCTACTATGCGTAAATCGTCACTCCATCAGGCTGGAGGGCGCTCTACACTACGTTTGCCTATACGTGGTCTCCACTCAAGAACTCGTCTACGCCACCGGTTATCGGCTCTTCGACTAATGTGACCGGCCCATTGACACTTCAGTTTGCAAATTTACCTAAATTTACTTTTAAAATCATAACCCTCTTTTCTGCTTCGCCGTAGTCGGGTAAAAAACTATTTGACGTTTGAACGAACTTTGAAGAAATGTAGCATTAAAGTTATATATTTAAACGGGACATAATCGCGCTGAAAACTTATTTTTTATAGCATTATGTACTCTTTATAGGTACTTTTTATCCTGGAATAACACAAGTTACTTTTAACCATAGATAAAGCCGCTAGTGCTTACCGCGCGCGCACGCGCATGTATGCGCTCAGTACTGCGCAATATTAGATATATCGCGACCCCATGATCGACTGGATAGTAAAACTATAGTTTGTTTGTTTGTTTGTTTGTCGTATGAGGTAGTGCTGGCCTCTGGTGTCAGAGTTTGTCAATAACTACTAATAACTATTATAGGTAAGTAGGTATAGATAACTTAATGAACTATGTAAATCGAAGACAAGTGCTGTATTTAATTAATTGTTTTCCTTTTATTTTAGTTGGAAGCAAGACTTCTTGATGACGGACATTACGCATTTCGTTTACCAACTCTTGAAATGCTGAAATATTACAAACTTGGTTAAAGGAGTAAAAATACATAATTTTATGTTAAAAATATTTTGTGATTTTTAATGCAACTGTACAGCATGATATAAAATTAAAGAACGATATTGTTGACCGCACTACTGAGTTGAGAATGAGTAGTTCATCTTCATAGTTGTGGACTTTCTTTGTGAAGATGTTCATAGGTTTATGAGCGAGGTATTTACGCTGCACTTTTGTGAGGTACACCAGGTTTTTGGCTGACATTTGCAACATCACCTGAATTCAATACAAAACTATGACAGTGGAATTGATTAAGATATTTCTTACATTATAAAATAAAATAGGGATTTGTGGACTTTTTGTCCACGAATCCCCATTAACTGCCCATTGAGCTCATGATGGGGATTTCAGGACAAATTCGTCTAATACTCATTGACTTGCCTCCACAAATCCCCATTAGCTGGGACACAACTCCCCGTCCATCCTCTGCTAGTAGCAACTATTATTTATTCTGTGCTAAACCTATTTATTTTAATTATCTTATTTTTTCGTTGAAAATCGTATTATGACGAAATGAGTTCTTCGTCCTTCCATTTAAGTTTCATAAAAATAAGCTTACTGAGGTTTTGCATGAAATAAAACCACACAATATATTATTTTACAAGATAAAAACTTCTGATTAACTCGACACGTCACACTTTCGTCTCGTCGTGCTTCCGATATTAATGGCATTCCTATTATTAAGTATTGAACTATGATGAACCTTACTGCGCTACTAGATACCTACTCATCAGTTTTCAATAATTACTGGCTCCAAATCGGCAACATTAAAAACTCTACAGGTATATTACAAAATAGGCCAGGACTTACTTGTGAAGTAACTCCAGCCATGGCCTCTGGGTTGATGGCGCTGAGCGCTGGTCCGTCGACTTCAGCTAGCAGCAACCCCAGTCGAGCAACATCGTGTGCGCTCCAGCTATTCGACTTGCCCAGCACCTGATCAAATGTTCAGAGCAAAATCACTACACTTATTTTGCTCTGAACATTTGATCAGGAGCTGGGCAAGTCGATTAAGATAAAATATACGGGTTGAGATTATAGCTTATTCAAAAAAATAGATTCTAGAACATTAAATGCCAGTGCTAAGGGTCCATTTCCCGAAAGAAGTCGCTCAGACGCGACTCCAGTTACTTTGTGGAAGTGTATACATATTTATAAAGAGTAGGGCTAAGGGTATTTTCAACTTCAAACGCCAAGTTCGCAACTTTTATGTGGAAAAGGTATGCTGCTTGCACGTCCAGGTTGACTGGAAGAAAATGCTTCTTATCATTAAGTCCTCCTTGTACATTGTATTTGTGTGCTAAAGAATTAATTAAATATAATAATAATAAAATTTCATAGGCATTTAACATTATCACCACGGGACTAGTTTTGTTCCGTACCTACCGAACTAGTGGTTCGGTTTCCAACAAATAGAGCTAGTACAGCAATATTCATAAGTTAGCCACTGATACTAAAAACAAAAAGTTTATATGAAAATTCTGAGATGTTTCTTTTGCGTCCCCGGCTCCGGAGTAATTTCCTATGGACCGTGACCGTTCTCCTTTACCTATGACGCATATATTTACCCGTGTCTTAGTCATCCGGCTCAGGTGAAATCTTCGCTGAAGGGCATCGCAAGCTTTTGTGTGGTAGAAAAGCTGCAAAATTTCAACAATATTTTAGTCTGATTTGCTATAATGATTTGGCGATGGACTCGTGGTCACACCGTTTTGTTCTACTAGTGTGACTACGAGAAATTATTTTCACTCATGGTCACACTGCTTGGTGAGACAACTAGTAAGCTACAAACTATAAATATGACTCGTAGTCACACCAGTGTAGGAAATTTATTGATTCATATTCTTTGTTGTTTCCTTTCATTTATTTAGCCCTAAAACGAATGAATTGTACTAGCAACAACCTCAGTTTTTTTTTCGGCTAATCTGAGGCAACAATAATTATTTATTAAAACATTGCAGGTAGGAGGCAACAAAATGTGCAACTAAAAAAGGCGGGGCAGATCCAGGATTAATTTCTGGGGGGCACAATAGTTATGTAGGACGTAGGTAGATATGTACATGATTATTTGCCATTATTCTGAGCCTAGTACTATTATTTATACAGTTCTTTGGAGGACATGTTAAGCCACAGTCCCGGTTGCTAAAGCAATAATTATTATTGATAGTAGTTGTCAGGGGCCAAACATCCTTACAGCCAGCGCCCCCAAATTCAAGGAGCCCCTTGCACCGGAGACTCAAAAAAAAACATCAAAGAACAGAAGTGCAAAATATTGAGCTATATGTATCAGAATAAACTTTAACACGCTCGATAAAGCGATCGCGAAAATTTTGAGCTTTTTCTATCAGTGTGGAGGTTTCGCAGAGACTAGTCAAATACTTGGTTGGTCAAATGTGGATATATAAACCAAACTCAAAAAATGTGGTGTAAATATTTGTTGTATCAAAAGCGCGAGCGCAAGTTTTGTGCTAAAAGTGTTAAGTTAAACACAATAAAATTAAAAAAACATTGTTTTAGAATAATTAAAAGTTACGAGAGTAGCGATTGTTACAATATTGAGCTACGAGTACATCTGTCAATGTAGAAAACAAAACACAACATCAAACTATACAAAAAATAAATAAAAAAATGCGACAATTTTGAGGCTTTTCTATCGGTTTAAAAGTTACGTTACATTACCAAATCATATAGAATAAAAAATTACTGACCAAAAAGCGCGACGGGAGCGAGTGCAAGTTTTTTGTCCCATTTCTCTTGGTGTTAAAAATAATTCCACGGTTTAAGGCTTATTACCGCAGTATTACCACTTTCTATATAAATAGTTACAGTACCTACAATCGATTAGTTGCAAACACAATCGATTTTTGTTTAGAAGTTTAAAGAGAAACTTTGTCCAATCTTCTTATAAGTAATTAGTTTTTACATTGATAAAGGATCATATTCCTCCAAAAATGATTTATTATTAAGTAAAAACTTTAGCTTATGTAACTTTGCGTATATAGTACTGGGGGGAAGCGCCCTCGCCGTGGCCCGTGCCCCTCCCCTGGATCCTCTCTTGTCAATTACATAACAATAACGTGCAATGCAACGATATTAAGTAAGTACTTAGTACATAAAAAGTTCTAAACTAAATTTTATAGGTATTTGTATTGGGTTTTATAATAAGGCTGCATGAACTTTGACAGTATATTACGGCCATGATGATGGAGCTCAACTGATTTCGAGTTCAAGCGCCCTTAGAGGAAAATCCTACATTTTATTTGAGTGAAATAGGGTACATAGACAACTGCATATTATTCCGTTCACTGTTTGTTTACTCATCATCATCATCAGTTTGTATGCTGGACATAGGCTTCTCCTAATGACCGACACAGAGCCCGATCTTTGGCTCTTCTCATTCAGTTTCTGCCGGCCGCCTTCCGCAGGTCGTCACTCCAAATGACCGGTGGGCGTCAAACACTACGTTTATCAAGTCAGTCTCCACTCGAGGACACGACTACCCCAGTGGTTGTCCGTCCTTCGTTTTTTTTTCGACAAGTCCTTTGCCTCTTTAACGTGCTAATCTTTTGAGCTATGTCGGTGATTTTAATTCTAGGTCGGTTAACCTCGTTTAGGATTTTATCCTACAGAGAGACTCCGAGCATAGCTAGTCGTTTGTTAACATGGAACATAATTCAGAGAAGCTACCGTTTTATGATGAATTTAAGAATAAACCTGATGCGACAGCTGTAGCCATATGTTCTCCGGGAGTGACCTTAAGTACTTCACGGGCAATCCACAGATGAGATTATTCATCAGGTTCAGATATTTCGGCGTCGTCCAATTTTCGTTGAGCGTAATATATCTGCTGGCTACGACGCCGACCTAGGGAGCAAACAGCGCTGTTAAACAAACAGCATATGTAGATTAAATAACTAATCTAAAAACCACGCTTTTTTTGTCGTAATTTTTTTAGGAGTAATTTTCTTTTAGTATTCATGTTCATCGATTTGTGAGTTACCCTGAAAGTTTCAGCTGGATAGCTAACCGAGAAGTGCTCGAAATTTAGTTGCAAGATTCCTCCCGGAACTACAGACAGACAGACAAGAAAAAGAAAGAGACTTAATAAGAACGTGGTAAAATATCCAATATTTGGAGCTTCAATTTACAAGCAGTTCTTTGCAGATGCAAAAGACGGAACCGGTTCGATTCGAAAATAGTAGTTACTAGGTACGTTGAATTAATGCTTGAAATTAGTACCTACAACCCAAACTACAAATAACCCAAATTAGTACCTGCAACCCAAAATACTAATAACCCAAATTAGTACCTACAGCAGTGGTGAAAGCACCATGACCTTACTAAAACCCAAATTAGTTCCTACAGCAGTGAGAAAGCTCCAGGCCCTTACTAAAAACCCAAATTAGTATCTACAGCAGTGGTGAAAGCTCCAGGCCCTTACTAAAAACCCAAATTAGTTCCTACAGCAGTGGTGAAAGCACCAGGCACTCACAAAAAATCCAAATTAGTATCTACAGCAGTGGTGAAAGCTCCAGGCCCTTACTAAAAACCCAAATAGTTCCTACAGCAGTGGTGAAAGCACCAGGCACTCACAAAAAATCCAAATTAGTATCTACAGCAGTGGTGAAAGCTCCAGGCCCTTACTAAAAACCCAAATTAGTTCCTACAGCAGTGGTGAAAGCACCAGGCACTCACAAAAAATCCAAATTAGTATCTACAGCAGTGGTGAAAGCTCCAGGCCCTTTACAAAAAACCCAAATTAGTACCTACAGCAGTGGTGAAAGCACCAGGCCCTTACTAAAAACCCAAATTAGTTCCTACAGCAGTGGTGAAAGCACCAGGCACTCACAAAAAATCCAAATTAGTATCTACAGCAGTGGTGAAAGCTCCAGGCCCTTTACAAAAAACCCAAATTAGTACCTACAGCAGTGGTGAAAGCACCAGGCCCTTACTAAAAACCCAAATTAGTTCCTACAGCAGTGGTGAAAGCACCAAGCCCTTACAAAAACCCAAATTAGTACCTATAGCAGTGGTGAAAGCACCACGCAGGTTAAAATGTCGGTGAAGTGGTAATGGGCTGGCCACATAGCACGTAGAACCGGTAATTGGGAAATGAAGGTTTTCGATTAGCAACACGGACTGGAAGACGGAGTGACCAAAGACCTGGCGAGAATCACGGGAACCACTGTATGCAAACAGAGAGCAACCGATCGTTGTGATGGAGGTTTACGTAAGGCCTCACGCCTTTATTATTCCGTCTGATGATGATGATGATGATGATGATGATGATGATGATGATGATGATGATGATGATGATGATGATGATGATGATACACAGCACTGTGGTCGTGCTCTACCTGGTGCCTATTAAGATCAGCATGCGTTCCAATGTACGATAGAATGCGATTATCTAGAAGATTGAGTCTGGACATCTCCCTGCCGGTGACGTACTTGAACAGGGGCCGGTAATACTCCAGAGTTTGGATGGTGATCTCTTCGGTTTCGCGGTCACCCTTCACCACCTGCCATGTAGCTGCCAGCTTCTCCTGGGCGATATTCATCATCGCTATCGTGCGGGCCTGAAATTAGTGTGATGTGTTTTTAATGATGATAAATGGTCTAGAATCGTGTCGTGTTCATACCGATGGTGACAATCGAAAATCCTGATCCTGATTGTCACCCACCAATATCTAACTGTTAGGGACTATACAGTATTGCAGATGACGTTTTTCTCATGAAAAACACGAGGGAGGCGCGAGACGCACTGCGAACGCGCGAGACGCGCTGTAAACGCGTGTGAGACGCGCTGGAAACGCGCGAGACGCGCTGCAAACGCGCGGGAGACGCGCTGCAAGCGCGTGTGAGACACTGCATACGAGATGCATGCATACCTGTGTATCTTTGCACAGGCTTGTGGGAAATACATATTCTGAGGTTCAGGGCAAACCCATAGATATAATTAAAAGTGGAAAGATTAGGTGTTATCTCCTTTAAGGATTCTTTTTCATCTCATGTGCGCAACTGAGTCTGATATTTTTGTTTTAAAGCGCATATAGCATGTAGCCGTGTGGGTGTGTTTGCCTGTAATTGTATCTGCCCAGTTGTTGTTTACGTGATTTATACAAACGTAATTCCAAAATCATTTTAATTTGAAATTATAGCATATTTCTACCATATTATACTATTATTCGCGTTTGAACTATGTTTATCGGTTTATTAACGCTGCGTCGAGTCTCTCTGCGTCGACTTTATGGCCCTAGCTCGTGGCTGATAAAAGTACTGTAGGAAAGTGAGTTTTAGTAAATACTAGCTTTCCCACCCGCGACTTCGTCTGCACGGAGAACTGTTTATCGCGAAAAAAGCACCCTAGGATATTAAAAACCAATGCTAAAGAAGGTATAGCACCAATGCTCTTGAAGTTTTTTGACAGACTTGTTATTTCATTTCCATGGTAACCGTTCCTTACAGCGAGTAATCAACATTTTCCAGTTTCCCGTGGAAACTTACAATTTTCCGGGATAAAAAGTATCGTTTGTTTTATTCTAGGGTATAAGCTATCTCCATTCCAAATTTCATAAAATCCGTGCAGCCGTTATCGCGTGAAAGCTCCCCAAACAAACAAACAGACAAACAAACAGACAACATTTCACTTTTATATATTGGTATGGGTAATTCATACTTCACTCTGGTAGGTACTAATGATTTTGCGTTGTTATGGATAATTCATGCTCCGCAGATGAAGATAAAAACTTACAGATTTCAGGACATACATAGGAGGGAGCCTCAGCACATCCTCGGTGCTTCCCTCCAGGAATATGTTAAAGGCGTTGACAGCTGTCTGCATGAAGTCCTTGGTCACGTTCAAGAAGCAGTGGTCCCGGTGTAGCCACTGAGTCGCCGGGAGGTGCACTCCGCTTTTGTTTTGAAACGTTTCTGACCTGCAGTTATAAGCATGGATAGGTTTGATGACATTCTCGATGATGTAATGTATTTATTTAATGTCAACATTTATATAATTACCTGTATCATTATAGAAGGCTCAGTACACCGCGCGCGGTCTCCGCCCCGAATAACTGATAAAACATAACTAATAAAACATCGGAAAAAACTTCTTCTATTTTTATGCTTTATTTTTTGAAAATGGATTGTTTTCATGGTGGGAAATGATTATCATGATGTTATTTTGAGGAAAAACTACCCCGAAATTAATCCGAGAAGTGAGGTGTAAAATTTGTTCGCGTGCAAACCGCAGGACGCAGCTATAATATAGTACACATTTTTCGAAGTTTTGTACCTGGTATCATAGATTGCTTAGCGCACACACCACCGGTCGGCCACCACTGCTCAATTACATCACTAACATAGGTTTACTAAAAAAATTGACAAAACAAGATGGAGAGACTAACCTCATAACTCTCCCAGACGGAAAATGTGCCAACTTGTCTATGTCTGGGATCGGGAGGCCGACACTCACCTCTTTATCTAAAACATTTACTGTGAAATGAGTACCTGCTGCATTAATTCACGACTCTGAGATCAGTCCACGTCATGGTAAAATTTGAAACCGGCTACTTTTTGTTTTCGTGTTAGCCGTTGAAGAGTTCAGTTGTCTGGAACTAATCCTGGAGTTCGATTCAGGTCATGCTTACCTACCATAAAAATGCATTGTCATCGGAACTAAACCAACATCAGGCCGGTCTCACTCCTTAATGTTTATGTATGAGTTTCTGGTCACCGGAAATGAGTATATTTTCTAAGGAAGTGAGTCTTCTGCACCTAGTACTATTATTTATTCTGTGCCAACATGAAAAATTCAAGTAGTAAGAGGTAGTGGTTCTATTTCAGCTAGATTTGAGCTAAACAAACAAACATACATACCTACATACAAACATTGCAATAAAATGCTTAACGTTGTTGGACGTTTCTGCGGCCATTTCCAGAAGAAAAAAAAAACAACTTATTTGGGGTTGAGTAAATTTGTACTAACTAACCTCTTACTCTATCTAAATTGTCACCAAACAAAATCCTGTTTATTGTTAACTCAAATTGTTCAAATGGATCTGTAAGAAATATAAAGAAGTCATTTAGTTTAGGTAGTACATCTTTATATCTTTTGACATGGTTTGGTTATGTGCCGTAGTGCATTTATAGCACATCGTTAGCGTAGTCTTCTAATTCTTTCGCAGTATACAAATCTGGAGACCTTTGTCTCAATTATGTGCCATGTTTAAAACACCTAAATTAATTATAGTATAATAGTAGTAAATTAGGAATCCTCAAAATAAATATTTCGTAATGTTTCACTCTTGTTTTAAACCAAGTTTTTTTTGCCACGAACTGAGACTTCTACCGTTTTTGTTTTCGTTTTTTGCTCATTCTAAACTCAAACTATTAAACAAATAAGTGTTTTAAATTTATAAAAACACAGCCCTTTCATATGCCACTTGACCCAATCTTCTTTCTTTGAAATGTTCTCCCCAAACCTCATAAACCACGATTAGAAAAAAAATGGAAAGATGTACGAGATGACCCCTGTAGTATGATGATTCTATGCCATTGTATGACAATACTAATACTATTTCATTTCATTTTGTAGTGTAGTCCCAAGTCCCCCCAGCCATCGATAAACTAACAAGACGGCATTTTTAGACATTATCTTTTTAAATCAGCTCAACCATATTAATAATTATGGCTCGGTTTGGCACCACCTTCAAAAAACTCTTTCTTATCTTATGTTGTATTTATGCATTATTATTACGTTGGTAATTTCGAAAAAGTGATACTGTTCTGGCTCAATTGTAATTATTTCATTCTTTTTAGTAGTTGTTTACAAAATAACATTTATATTATGAAGTCGATTATTTTTTTTTGGAAAAATATTTTATTTTTTGATTTTTAGTGTGCCTAAGAAAACATCGGAAAGAATATATGCCGAAGAAAATAGTAGACACTCACTCACTTTAGAGAATAAAACCTACATATATAACAACTTAATTAGTTTTGACCATTTTCTATCATTTTGTTGTTGCGTTCCTGTGACTACCTTCCTGCTCCATCATCAGACCCTGAAAACCACATAACACCAGACAACTCATCAAGACAAACCAAATGAGCCTAAACTCGAAGGGGTTCCATCATTTTGTTGTTGAGTTCCTGTGACTACCTTCCTGCTCCATCATCCCTGGATACCACATAAAACCAGAGAACTTACCAAGACAAACCAAATGAGCACAAACTCGAAAGGGTTCCATCATTTTGTTGTTGATTTTCTGTGACTATCTTCCGGCTCCATCATCAAACCCTTGATACAACATAAAACCAGACATGATCTCATCAAGACAAACCAAATGAGCCCAAACTCGAAGGGATTCCATCATCCGATTGTGTAGTTCTTTTAACTACTACTACCACCACTACCACTACCACTACCACTACCACTACCACTACCACTACAACTACCACTACCACTACCACTACTACTACTACTACTACTACTACTACTGTAGTTTTCAATTGTCATCAGAACTACACGCATCTGCAAAACTTCAGCATCTTTAGACGTCCTTAAATTGTTCAAAATTGACTTGCAATCCAGTCCTAAACATTATAACACAGTGAATTAAAGTAAAGCTTGTTTAAAGCTACTAAACCAATTTTGATGAAATTTATACAGTTCCACACTAGAGGTCTTCTTACTCAAGTAAAAACAATCATCTAATTCGGTTCAGAAATCCCAAGATATTAGAGAACATAAACTATATAACAAATTGTTTTTCTAATAAAACTACTGAACCAATTTTGATGGAATTTATATGAGATCAAACGGAAAGTGTACCCTTTTGAATAAAAAAACAACCATCTCAAACCATCCAACCAACCATCAAAAAAAGGCAATATAAACACAAAATCAAATGGATTTACTCAACAAAACTATTTATTCTCGAAAAACTGCTAAACCAATTTTGATACAATTTATATGGGACCATTTGGAAAGTATACCCTTTCAAATAAAAAAAGAATATTTAAAATCGGTCCACAATTGACGGAGATATCGAGATAATTGACCGACATACATAAAAAAAAAAAAAAAAAAAAAAAAACATACACATACATACAGCCGAACATATAACCGCCTTCTTTTGTGAAGTCGATTAAAAACACAGCCCTTTCATATGCCACTTGACCTAATCTTCTTTCTTTGAAATGTTCTCCCCAAACCCCATAAGCCACGATTAGAAAAAAAATATGGAATGATGTACGAGATGACCCCTGTAGTATGATGATTCTATGCCATTGTATGAAAATACTAATACTATTTTATTTCATTTTGTAGTGTAGTCCCAAGTCCCCCCAGCCATCGATAAACTATCAAGACGGTGGCGTCAGCAATGAGTGCTGTGTTAAGTACAAAAATAAAATAAATGTGGTGCTGTTCTAAGTTAAGACTAACTTTGAGGCAAGGCAAAGTTTTTCGCAAAATTCATTTAAATAAGGCGCGGAAGCAGCACACATTCACTTATTAATTAAAGTATTATTTTTGATGTCGATTAACTATGGCGAAAAATTCGACTATTCGCCGTATAGAATGTCGCATAATCGCTAACCGATTATTCGCCATTACCACTATTCGCTACTTCTCTAAAAATAACAAAACGTTGAGCGTAGGACCAGACAGATTATTTCGTTATAAATATAATTTTAGTACTTTATAGATAATGATTTAAAAGTTGAAGTGCCTGTTTTTTTTTTCATTAACTTGTATAAGTACTTACGTATATTAGGTTTAATATACGTATACCTTTACCTTTAAAACTACATTATTTTTGTTATATTTATTTAATAATAATTCTATCACGATTTTAATTGAATTATCATCGGAAATTCTCTGGGATATGGTGATCCCAGGCCCATGCCCATGTTGCAGCATGGACACCCCGGTGTACCTACTTGCTGATAAGTAGACTTTTGGAAAATGACTAAAATTTTATTAAAACACTAGCTGTACCCGCGGCTTCGCACGCGTGGTCATTTGTCTAGGTTAAAAGTACTCTATGTAATATTCCAAGACCTAAAATACCAATATACCAACATTTTATCAAAATTCTTTCAGCCGTTAAAACGTTTTTATCGTTTGCTCGGCTTCTACTCATCGGATTCAGATACCAAGTACACCAGTTTATAAGTCAAACCTTAAGCTATATAACAATAAAATGTCACCGTATCACAATCGGTCCTGTATTTTTTACGTGATGCGCGAACAAACATGCAGACAAACAGACATACACGAATAAAAAAAAAAAAAAACTTGTTCTGTAGCTTATTTTAAGTACCATAGACCTTTTTTTTTTAATTGTCTTCTTTGTACAGACTATTTCGTTCTTATTGCTTTATTATAAGTATCCATCCATACCAATATATAAAAATGAAACGTTGTCTGTTTGTTTGTTTGTGGAGCTTTCACGCGATGACAACTGGACGGATTTTGATGAAATTTAAAATGGAGATAGCTTATACCCTGGAATAAAACATAGGATACTTTTTATCCCGGAAAATTGTAAGTTTCCACGGGAAAACTGGAAAATGTTGATTACTCACTGTAAGGAACGGTTGTCATCACAGAATGGTATGTGGTTGCCATGGAAATGAAATAACAAGTCTGTCAAAAACATCAAGAGCTTTGGAGCACCTACTTTTGCATTGGTTTTTAAAATCCTAGAAAAAAAATATTGCCTTTTTTCGCGATAAACATGCAGTAGTCCGCGCGTATGAAGTCGCGGGCGAGAAAACTAGTTGATTAATAAACTCGAAAATGTAAGTGTGCCGATACTTAGCTAGATAAACTGATTGTTGAAATCCGCTTTAACATAGAAATTATCTTGGGTATTCTTTGCCATATGAGATTTGGAGATTTCGCTTGCTCGGTCAATTGTAAAATAGGGGCATAAATACCATCTTCGACAGTGACATCGTTCGCCACTGTACTAAAATTAAAGTCTCCAATAGTTTCGTTCCATTGTTGAGCGATGCCGGACAGTTTCTGGTGGATGTGGACGCCTGGCACTGGGTAGTTCAAGCCACCGCAGTCTTCTGTGAGGGAGGAAACACTCGTTATCATCGTCATCACCAGTTTATAATGATATATATGCATAAATGTATTCTAACTATATATTATACTAGCTGTACCCGCGGCTTCGCAAGCGTGGTCATTTCTTTAAGTTAAAAGTACTATATTGTTTATATTCCAAGACTTAAAATACCAATATACCAACATTTGTTCAAAATTCCTTCAACAGTGGCAACCGCATCGCAATCGGTCCAGTAGTTTTTACGTGATGCGCGAACAAACATACAGACAAACAGAAACAGACAGACATGAATTTAAAAAATGTTATGTTCTTGATCAGACGCTTAATTTAAGTACTCTACACCGTTTTTTTTAATTGTCTCCTTTGTAAAGTTTTTTTTTTTTTATTATGGATAGATATTAGATAGTGCCTATTTACGCCCGCGCTACATTTCCGTGCGAAGCTGAATGCCGCGAAACATGAATGTAGAACAGTTTCAGTCATCGCGGCTCCGCGCCACTTTCACGCCTTGCTCCCCGATTTTTCTCTGCGACAAAGGGTCTGCGGAGCACGAACTTGGCCATTATTCTCTATTGCCAATAAGACACGTTACGCGCCGCGTTAAGATATCTGCGTGGAATCGTACGGCAACTGCCGTACTGACGTCACACGTTTTCGGCAAGGAATTTCATGCGGCATAGTGAATAAGCGCCCTGGTCGCGAACGACTATGTTCCACATTCGCGTGTGGCTCATTCGCTAAGGCGAGTGTGCGAGCGGTTGTGTTTAATGAATTTAAGTGGTACGAGCTTTTGAGCGTCAATTAAATCACCGTAAATTGGTCTAACGAACTGGAACTGTCATTTTTAGAATATTTACATCCAGAACCCGTGTTATGGGATACTACAATGAAAGATTGCCACTTCGGCGTCCATCTTTATCAAGCTCGCAAACTATACTGTGAAACAGAAGCGAACTTTTGCCAGAGTGGAATTGCCTGGCAAGAACTGTTCACTGCGTGATTCGCGCAGTGAATGCATACGGGAATGTGGAGCGGGCTTTAAAAACAAATGTCTCATGGTGACGAGCGTACGGCAGTAACGCGCAAGATTTTGCAATAAATACTTAGTTCTGGTTGGCACTGCAATTTTTATTATGGGCAGGCGTCAGACCACCATCACACGAGACCACAACCTTGACCCACCACTCAATTTATAACAAAAAGTCACTTACCGCTATTGTTAACAACGTGACCGCCATGAATTAAATTAAATAAACTATTTGAGTAGGCGTTCAGGCTCAAGCACGCATTTAAAGCTATTAAAATGTAAATAAGCAATAACATTTCTTTTGTAATGTGTTAACCATTTATTTTTGACATTATAATGTTTGTTTACTCAGTACAAATCACTGTGGTCTCGCATTTTAAGTTATAGGTTGTTAGGTTACAAGTTCCTGGATAATTTATAGACCGTTCAGAACCAATACATAAGTTCCCTGCTTTATATTTTTTAATTTATTAGATCACCTACACATTCAAATTACAAAAAACATACACAAGCACAAATTAAAAATGTATATAACCCCCCCCCCCCCCCCCTCCCCCATTATAGCTGATCACATCAATTTTCAAACATAAAAGCCGCATCAAACCCCCCATTATAGCTAAGAACCATCTCGTTTACCTCAGCTTTGAAACATAAAAAACCGCAGCTAAATCGATCCATTCATTTGGAAGCTACGATTTGCACCCCCCTTTTCTCAACTCCCCCCCTCCCCCCTCATATAGCTAAGAACCAACTCGTTTACCTCAGCTTTGAAACATAAAAAACCGCAGCTAAATCGATCCATTCATTTGGAAGCTACGATTTGCACCCCCCTTTTCTTACCTCGCCGCCCTTTCTCTCGCTCTTTCTTTAAGTTTCTACCAGTGGAATCAGCTCTTTACACACTATAATAGGTAGGGATTGATGGAGCACCTTGGTTATTAATGTTAGTTTTATAATAAGGTGACTAGATGGCGCTACTGTGCACCGCTATATTGCAAAAAAGATTGTACCTTCTCGCGAGGTCTATAGCTCACAGAGCCACTAATTTTAGCCGTTTTAACTTTGCCGTTGACATTTTTGACTTAAAATGAACCGTTGGTGAATTATTTCGATTAAACCAATTTTACTCCTTTAATCCAATATTAAAGCTTGTCTTGCGCTCCCTCCCCCAAGGTTGAAAACTTGGATTTTTAATCGGAGTCTAGACCTAAACAACATATGTGAAAATCGTAAAGTACTACACCTTTTTATGTATCTACTTACTGGCGTACTATAACTTTATGTATCATGTTTTTTTGTTATAACTTGGTTCTCCGACACTTGTACAATGAGATATTCTGTTCCTCAAGGTAATGGTACTATAAATTAATTGTTGAAACAAAAAACACGTCTACTTTCACCAAATAATACCTAAATATAAACTTTTTTGTGCATTTTATTTCCCAAAAGAGGATTATAATATTTTAGAAAATCTTTTGTGTAGTTGCCATCAAGTAGCCATAAGTAATGTAGTATTTATATAAATACTCTTTGGTAGCAGCCTCAAAAATAGCACGCACCTAAAAGCAACCTACTACCTAAATTCTAGAATCTATGCCTAAAAGGTTTAGAAAAAGAAAAATGACTGTGTATAATAACGGTCAGCGCACACCTAACGCCCCGGCACCGTAACGGCATTGCTTTGCCGCGGGAAAAGCTTGAAGCACGTGGTCGCCGTCGACGCTGCGCTTAGGTCTCGCGTTCGTCACGCCTACGGCACGCAGTCACTCGCATTCACCGCGGCTAAGGCACGCGTGCTTGCCTCTCGCAGCCTGCTCACCCACGCCCAGTGTTGGTTTTAGGTACTTTAAAAACGATAGCACAAAAAAAAAATAAAAGGATAGTATATATTTGTAATAGTACATTACTGCCGGGGTTTGTAATGACTGCGTTGCTGGCAGCAATGATGATGACCGAAAATGCAGAGTAGCACAGGTCCAGGGCATCACAGCGCGGTTAGCATTGCAGCCCTTGATGGCCAAACTGGAATGAAGGCTGAGCGCATAATGCATCTATATCAAGGTATTTAGTTCATGTCAATAAGTTCAAAAATCATGTGATACTCTCTAAATTATTTTGGTGCATGACATAAATTAGCATTACACGATTTAATTCTCACAATTCTTATTAATATTAATCAGATTTAGTCAGATTTGGCATTAACTGTGTTCATTTAGTCAAAATACGCTATAAAACAAGGTACTTAGTTCATGTCAATAAGGTCCTTGAGTCTATGTACTTAACAAAAATTTGCATTACACGATGTTGACTATTATTGATATTAATAATATTTAGTCAGATTTGGCATCTACAACGTTCATTAAATCAAAATACGATCAATATATCGATAAAAACAAGGTACTTCAAGGTCAATAAGGTCGAAAATCGCCTGACACATTTAAAATATTTTGTGGCTATGTACAATTAATTAACATTTAAAAAAAAAACTCGGATGAATAATGAGCGAACGCATGGAATACATTTTTTCTATGCGTGTCCGAATCGCACTTGGCAAGTTAATTAAGTTTTTTTTAAATGTTTTCCTTTCTCTGTTAATATTATGTACCCAATACCTATCGTTTTTCACTCGAGAAGTTCTAATTTCTGCTTCCTCCTCATCAAATGATTTGGCTATGATGGCCATCTTACGTAATGTGAACTGAGACATAACCAAAACTGTGCGCTTCGGTTTACGTTCAATTTCAAAGTATCAGTATATACTCATCTTCGTCAAGTTTTGCCTCAGGTGACGCTAGCCGTAAGCGCAGCGTTGTCTCGCCCCGCCGCGCCGTAGCTAGGTGGATGTCTAGCCGTCATCCAGCCGTCGCGGCGTCGCCTAGCCGTAAGCGCGGTATCACCCCACCCCGTGGCGGTGACGTAGCTGGGTTGACAACTTAAACGAGGCGGTGCCGATCCGCTGCCAAGTACTTGTACTATTTATTCTGTGGCCAAGGCAAGATGTGCAGTGACCTTTAGTTTTTAATGTCTAAATCATGGTAAATTCGAAAATATAATTATTCAGTTTAATAGTTTTAAATGTCCTCGACATCATCCAGTGAGTGTGAAAGCGATGAATATTGGCAGTATGGACAAGGATATAACAGAGAGTATAGAAATGCTTACGGCCATAATCCCTTTTATCCGACTATGGGACATCCCCTGATCTATTATGCTCAAGTGGTATTATAACCCTTTATCTCTTGCTTAGTTAATTTCAATGTTATTTTTGAGAGAGGAAAAATCGGGAAACTTCACGATCAAAAGTTACTTAACAAATTGGTCTTCAGGCGTGTTTTCATACCCTACTTTGAAATCCTATAGCATATAGAGCCTAAACCATAGATCTAGTTAAAAGGCAGAAGTTACAGTACGCTTTAGTGTCAACACAGAATAAATAATAGTACAAGTACAGAAGGCTAACTGAGTAGTCATTTAAATAAATAGCGACTCTCGCTTCAACGCTATAAAGTGCAATTTAACTCGCACGGCGCTGCGAGCTTTCAATTATATTTACCTAGAAGGCGCTCGCCCACCGCGTGCAGACTAGAATGCACCGTATCATAACGCGCGAGAACTTCCATTGCTCTAACCGTTTCAGAATCGCTCCGTCCCTTTTTCGCTCGGTAGGGTTGTATTAAGATATGACTAGGTACTTGTACTACTAATTATTCTGTGATATGTTATGACTTAGATATTGTAACAGAATAAATAAGTAATAATGTATTATGTTATTACATATTATTATAAATTAAAATAGTTCTATTACCTACAATGACATTCTTATCAGAATAGACCTACTACCTCATTTTTACTACCTACCTATCCCGTTTTCAGAACGCCGATAAGTTTAGTCAGATACCTACCTACGTGTCGTTGGTTGATTATGATTATATCCTATAGGTATTGCACTTTGATGAATAAAGGTGCCTGTCTGAATTCCATGCTTTTTAATGAGTGAAAAATAAATTGCTACCTACGTAATAAAAGGTATTAAAAGTAGGTAGGTATTATACGAGACATATATTATATAAATTCCTAATTAGTTGTAGGCTACTAACTAAGTCAGCACAGTAATTCATTTTCCGATCAACAATACCTACTATAATCAATTATAAAATTACGTTGATCGATTTAATAAACGACTTTATTTCTGCGCGGAATAACCTTAACTCTTAAATATGCGTAGGTTCGGTATGGAACACAATTGAAATAACATAAAACTATAGGAACCTACGTGATAAAAAAATATCAATATCTAACTACATAACTACGACCTATTATACGTATTACAATTTATTACCTTTCAATATCCTTTGAAAACGTAAAGAATGACAATTCGTCATTTCTATCACTATTCAAACAGCTAAATGCTATGCAGTACTTTTTAGCTTTCTTCTTGGTACTCATAATTAAAACACGAATAAAGTTTGTCAATAACTTTACGTAAGTAGGTGCTCTATCGCTAAGTACAAGGCGCGCGACTCATCGAACGCACCCTTGACACTCGACTGAACGGATCCGAATATTGGGTCCTTGAATTTATTTGTACTTGTTGCGGAGTGCGATCGCCCTGGTGTCACCTAACCAAAATTTGGACTATATAAAACTACAAGCAGACACACCCACACAGCTTCATTCCCACTGTCGTGATTCATGTCTATCAACAACTAAGTTAGAGAGAAATACGCAGACTGTAGCGTGAATGAGAGTCACGCCACACAATCGCCACTCCGATTGTGACTACGGCCTAAAAAGCAAATTGGGTTCATTGCACCTAATTTATGCGGTCCACGCATGAGGAGCTGGTAAGTAATCTTCCCACCCTTAGAGTATATATTATATACCTAGGTACTCAAAGCTTCCAACCAGTCATAAACAGGGTGGATTTTTGGGATGGTACAGTAAGGGCAGGTACCTTAACCGTTATATTTACAGGAAAACGTTCCTTTGAGACCATCTATAACTTTTTGAGATATTTTGAATTGCATTTACAGATTTTGGACAAAATGTACAGTCAGCAAGAAAATGGTAATTTTACATAAAAACTTTTTTGATGCTAATCGATCCTGTTTCTTATTATGGATCAAAAGTCCCTAGTGGACCGACTGAGGTTAGAGTACTAGAAATGTCAGAAATGGTGGATAACTTTACCCATACATTTTGTACGATTGCAGCTACTGGAAAACGTTCGTAAGACCTGCATTCACAGATTTTGGAAAAAAATTACAGTTATCAAGAAAATGGGCATAGATAACGGGGTGGCAGAGGAAGGGCGCGCTGTTTTAGCTTATACTATTCTTTATTCTGTGCTTTAGTTTACTTCGGCATGTGCGCGAAGGGCACTTTAGTTTTTACAGCAGTAAACCGTCTATAACCTAAGAACTTTTAGAATAACTAGTTTGTGACAAACAGACCGCGCTGCCACAGAAAAAAATACCGTTTGTTATTTGTATCTCCTATACCTACGTAATCTGTGTTCAGCACTGGAGGTCTTCTGGCTTATGATATCCATGTAGCCTGCTGGTCACAGTACTATTGTTTATTCAGTTCTGGTATTCTGAGAGCGGACAGCGAGAGCGGACAGCGAGAGCGGACAGCGAGAGCGGATGGCGGCCCATGCCCGCGCTTTGTGAGCTAATAAACGATAGTAGAAACCTTGTTCCCGCATGTAACTCTATTGTATCAGAATATGAGTCTATGAACATACAAATAATCATCACTGACGTGTTTTTCAGCCACAGCCAATAAGTTTGAAACACAGAGGACGGAAAAGGACAAGGGATGGTCCTAACTGTTTCGTCAAAGCTTTCAGATGGTACACCGGGGTAAGTGTCCCAACTTTTTTACCCGACTATGGCGAAGCAAGGGAGTTCAACAGTGTATGTATGTATGTATGTATGTATGTATGTATGTATGTATGTATGTATGTATGTATGTATGTATGTATGTATGTATGTATGTATGTATGTATGTATGTATGTATGTATGTATGTATGTATGTATGTATGTATGTATGTATGTATGTATGTGTGTAGGTATATATGTATGTGGGTATGTAGATGTTCCAACATATTGGTCCGATTTTGACAAGGTTTGTCTGTTTGTCTGTATGTTTGTTCACGCATCACGTCAAAACTACGGGACCGATTGCGATGCGGTATTCACTGTTGGATAGCTTAGGGTTTGATTTAAAAACAGAGGTACTTGGTATCTCAATCCGATGAGTAGAAGCCAAGCAATAGATAAAATCATATTGAATTTGAAGAAATTTTGATCAAATGTTGGAATATTGATCATTTAATTCTTGGAATAGCACATAGACCTAGAACCTAGAGAAAAGCCTACGCGTGTGAAGCCGTGGGCACAGCTAGTACTAATGATAAAGCTGTAACTACCAAAAAGTCTGTCATGAAAAAAAAAAAGAAAAAAAAATGGTCTAGTGTACTTAAAATAGGCTACTGAACAATAATATAACATTATTAATCGTGTCTGTTTTTTGTCTGTAGGTTTTTCACGCATCACGTAAAAACTACTGTACCGATTGCGATGCGGTTTTCACCGCTGGATGGCTTAGCGTTTGACTTAAAAACTGCAGTACTTGGTATCTTAATTCAATGATTAGATGCCCAGCAATCGATAAAATACGGGTAACTATTTGACGGCTGAACGAATTTTGAAGAAATTGGTCCTGGAATAACACGTATGGGCTTTAGATGTAATGACCACGCGGGCAAAGCCGTGGGCATAGCTAGTATTTTTGACTTATTACTTGGAATTGTGTTTTAATTTTTACACTGATAGCAACATATAAGAATTTCGAGCTCTCTTCGCTCGCGCTTACACGCATTGTTATTTTTTGTTCATTGTTACTGTTCGTTCACTGATTATTCTACTTTTTCGCATCGCTACATTCGCAATGTTCGTAAATAATTATATCATTTCTCTATACTATAATATTATAAAGAGGTAAAGTATGTGAGTTTGTGAGGTTGTATGGGGTAATCTCTGGATCTACTGAAGCGATTATGAAAATTGTTTTACCAATAGAAAGCCACGTTATTTGTGAGTGTCATAGGCTATAGGCTATGCGAAGCCGCGGGCATCAGCTATACCTTAAAGATGCGCCCCAAGGAAAATAAAATATAAACCTTCTACAATGGTTCTAGAAAACTACAACCAATCACAAAACTAGTTGCTCGCAGTGACCCACTGGTAGCGCTAAGCAAAGCTTACATTGGTGTATTGCCGTCGGCCACCAGTTCTTATACGCGGTGGCCCTATGTATTACCGTCTGCCCCCACGCGGTGGCCGTTCTTGGGGATCGACGGTAATATATCTGCTTGGCTGCCACTTTGGCTGAAATGTTTCTTGTTGTAATTGAAGGAGAACGTGCCGAATAAACATGTGTCTGCAAACAATCCCGACCTGAACGGGTTCGCAGCATGGCTGGACACTAAATACGTACAGTACCTGCACGAATGCACTTATGACATGGACATTTTTCGAGTCAACGAGGAACAGACTTCAGTTTTTGACGAAGAGAAAGCGCATAAAAAGTATGGTATCATTCATGTCTTAGATTTTTTTAACCCCCGAACAAAGAGGCGGGTGTTATAAGTTTAGAGGGTGGGTGTGTGTGTACTGTGACAGTGACAAAGTAATGTCTGTCTGTGGCATCATAGCTTTCAAACGAATAGACAATTTTTTATGCGGTTTTTACTGTTTGATAGCTGATGTGATCGAGATGGTTCTTAGATATATGAGGGATGGGGAGGAGGTGATAAAAAGGGGGAGAGGAGGGAGGTGAAAACGGTAGTGAGAAAAAGGATGGATAGATTTAGCCGTGGTTTTTGATGTTTCAAAGCTGAGGAAAACGAGATATAGTTAATAGCAATAATGGGGTGGGGGAGGGGGGGGGGGGGGGGAATAGGGATGAGAATTGTAGCTCTCAAACGAATGGAATGATTTTGATTTGGTTTTTTATATTTGAAAACTGATGTGATCAAGATTAATGGGCAATAAGGCAAAGTTTTTTTATAAACTTTGCCTTAAGCGCGTCACAGACGACTAAGATACGATAATATTTTATCTTACGATAAAATATCGCTCGCTATACAATTTATATGAACCATCACAAACGGTAAAGATAATATATATTTGCATCTTACAGTATCTTAACATATCGAGCGATATGGAATTTATTAAAAGATGTCATCTTAAGATACGAAATATATCGTAAAAGTTACAAAATATATATTAATATAGTATCTTAAGATACAAAATATATCGTAATATGTTCTACAGGTTGCTCTGTTTTGTATTCGTGACGGTTTTTTAACCCCTGAACAAAGAGACGGGTGTTATAAGTTTAGGGTGTGTATCACTGAGTGTGTGTGTGTGTGTGTGTGTGTGTGTGTGTGTGTGTTTGTGTGTGTTTTTGTGTTTGTTAGTGTGTGTGAATGTGTGAATGTGTGAGTGTGTGTGTGTGTGTGTGTGTGTGTGTGTCTGTGGCATCGTAGCTCCCAAACGAATGATTGGCGAACGAATGACTGATTTTGATGCGGATTTTTCTGTTCGAAAGCTGATATGATCGAGATGGTTCTTAGATATATGGGGAGAGGGAGGTGAGAAAGAAAAGGGGGTGAAAATCGTAGCTTCCAAACAAATAGACCTATTTAGCTGTGTTTTTTTTATGTTTGAAAGCGGGGGTAAACAAGATGATTCATAGCTATAATTTGAAGATGGGGGGGGGGGGGGGGAGAGGTGCGAATCGTAGCTTTCGAACGAATGGACCGATATAGCTGCGGTTTTTTATGTTTGAAAGCTGAGGTAAACGAGATGGTTTTTAGCATACCTACTGCAAGTCGTTGTTCTGTACAAATGCTCTCGCGCATGTTCGTATTTTGTTTCACTAAATCTTCCTTAATCAAATTATGAATTTCGATAAAAGTTTCCTTCGACTTATTAAAATAAGTTTTTTTTTGTAGAAACATCTGCTTCAAAGATTAAATTCACCGCGGCTTTTTCTAAATTTAATGTGATTTTCTATCCAAATTGATCACCTTTTACAGTGCGCTAATGCAATTTGCATATCAAATTCAAAAATAGAATCGTCGTCTGATGAGCTATCTAATAAATCTAATAGTAAAACCGTACTACTCATATTTTATCATTCTGTATATAGAAAGCGGTGAAGAAATACGTGTGGCACCTAGGAGGGCCTGCGAGCGAATGAATAATTTCAATATATTATAGTATCTTAGCCGTGTGTGATACCCTAAGATGCTATAATATTTTATATGCAGATATCGTAATATCAAATATTATAGTATCTTAATCGTCTGTGACGCCCTTTATTGGTGTTATGGTCGGACGTGGGAAACACACCAACTGAGCGTAAAATGGTTGGGACTAGCTCTCAAGCATTGTAGCCGGAACGCTTAGGTATTTCTATCTCTATTCTATGGGTATTTTTCATTATGAAAACTTTAGACCCTTTGGGAAAAGTTGTTTACTTTAAAAAGGGCAGTTAAAATTTTGCGGATGATTAGTTTTGTACCCGATTACACTAACCCTTCCGTTTGCGTTTACGTGTTGAGTGTTGACCGTGAACTTGCAAATAGAGCATAGTTTAGAAACCCCACTTGCTAGATGGACCGACGATCTGCGCAAGGTTGCTTGTAGAAAATGCATGATGGAATGGAAATGGAAAAGCTGAAGATCAGGCTAAATAGCGTGCTTTGGAGAGGCCTAGGTATGCAGAGATGTGACTTATCTAAGATACAAGTATCTGAAATACAGATATACAAGATACATATTTCTTACAACTAAAATACTTTTTTTAAATGCATTTTGCATCTTGTATTTCGAAAATACTATGTTTGCAAAAATACTTTTAATAATAATTACCTATGAATTGCCTATGCAAATGCACAGAGCAATCTACTGACATTTGATGAAACTTTAGTCTGTGCCAATTTGATAGATGGCGACTCTTGCCATCTATTACATAGGCCCCAGACTAATGTTTTATAATCCAAACTAAAATATAAAAGTGAAACGTTGTCTGTTTGTTTGTTTGTTTGTTTGTTTGGGGAGTTTTAACGCGATTACGGATGGACGGGTTTTGATAAAATTTGGAATGGAGATACCCTGTGATAAAACATAGAATAGTTTTTATCCCGGAAAATTGTAAGTTTCTACGGGAAAAATGTAAAATGTTGATAACTCGCTGTTAGGAATGGTTGCCGTAGAAACGAAATAACAAGTCTGTCAAAAAACATCAAGAGCTGTTAGTGTTCTACTTTTGAATTGGTTTTTAATATCCTAGAAGAACAAGGATGCTCTTTTTCGCGATAAACTGTGGTCCGCGCGGACGAAGTCGTAGGCGGGAAAGCTAGTTCATAGAATAAACTTAAACTCCATAAAATTGTGTTTTCTTAAAAGTATTTTATCTTTAAAAAGTATTTAGAAGATACGTATTTTGTATCTAGGATTTCAGATACCATTCCATAAGGTATTTATTTGGTATCTGAAATACTTATTTTAATAGTATTCCAGATACTTTGTATACAACGTATCTGGAATACTATTACTACTATTAGGGTATCTTGTACATATCTGGAGGTATGTACAGCAGAGGATGAAAATAATGAAGTACCAGTAGGCCGACCGAATCATCTGAAATTCACACGGATGTGTCGTAACTTATGCTATTGCTATAGCTACAACGTAAATAATACTATGGCTACAATATTTAAGCACGCACTTGGGCTATTTACAATCAAAGTTGTTTTTTTCTTCCAGCGCGTACTGTGATCCATGCAAAAAACAATACATGCACAAAAGATTTCTTCGTCTAAGAAGGTATATTTTATTATTTATAAAAAATATACCATTGAATTAGATAATTGCTCACTTGAAATTAGATCAATTATCTTATTTCTAAAAGGGTTAGCATACAAAATATATATTAAAAAGCTTTTATTTAACTTCACTTGTATCTATCTATGTATGTATCTATGTATTTTGTCTGTCCTGGAATCTTGCAATTCTAATTTCGAGCACTTCCCGATTAGCTATCTGGCTGAAACTTTCAGGGTAGCTCACAAACCAATAACAATTCGATAAAAGAAGAAAAAACAAAAAAAAAATAAACAAACTTAAAAATGTTAAAAGAGAAAAGGAAAAATAACTTAAAACCGTAAAAGTTACAAAGCAACAAAAAAAAAGAACCCGTAAAAGATTTTGTTAATAATTTATTTTTTTAAATTATACTTATTATGTTTTCAGTCCATGGAGAAAAAAGCGACGTTCAAAAAGCTATGAATCGATGCAAAAGTAAGAAATTCAAATTGTATTATACACCTAACTAATTGCATAATTTGTCAATATCTTCTTTGCAGATCCAATCAAAGTTTTCAATACATTATGCAACCTAAGGATATGTCGTGTCCACCTTCAGAATGCTGTCACCCGTGGTAAGTACCACTTCCCTTTTTACCCGAGTACGGCGAAGCAAGGGAAGGGTTATGACTTTAACAGTCTATGTTTGTATGTGGATGTTCCACCATAGCGTAGCCCCTATTGGTCCGATTTTTTCAAGCGAATCAATCGATTCGTTTTCAAGTATAGAGAGTCATATGCTTGTTTTTATCCGACTACGGTGAAGTAAAGGAAGGGTTATGTGTTCAAACTAAAACTTGCTCCTATTTTCACAAGCGAGGTATCAATCGATTCGTCTTCATCGCAAGAGTGTCATAGGCTATTTTTTACCCGACCTTATTTTGGGTTTTAGTAATTATATTTCCTAAATGAAATAAATGTTTCTAGTTAGCAGATTTGTTGATTTTGATTTTGAAGTGACTCACCCCAGCTTCGCACGGGTAGACACGATTCTACCCACATTCTACCCTTGTTTTGATTGACTAAAACAAAAAACGGATTAAGTAAGTGTAATTCAAACGCTCGTGGTGCTTATTGATAGGGTTGTTATTATTTCATTTCCACGGCAACATGTTATTCCGGTCGTCATTTTTATAGGAACATTTTTGATACCTTGGGTTACATTATTGCAATTTCAGTAGGGACACCTAATTTCTCAACAAAAATGTACAGCCCATGTTGCTTGCTAAAAATGTAGCTTAGGTACTATAGGTGAATGAATTTTTAAAATCGGTTCTGTATTTTTGAGTTTATCCATTACAAATAAACAGAAAATAAAAACAAACAAAACGACACAAAAAAGCTAAAGCTAAAGTGGCAGTGGGCTGGTCACATTTCCCGAAGAACTGATAATCGTTGGGGTAGACGAGTTCCCGAATGGAGACCTCGTTTAGGCAAACTTAGTGTAGGACTTTAGGATGCTCTGTGGCCAGGTGGAGTGACAAGCTGCGAAAAGCGCTCGGAAAATGGATGAAGAGAGCTGAAGACTGAAGACCGAGCTCAGTGGCGTGCATTAGGAGAAGCCTACGATGGAAACATAGGAAAAAAAAACCTCATTATTGTACTAATAAGCAGAGATATTTTGCAAATGGCTTGCTTGCGTGATGCAGAACCTTGCAACGTCACCTAGTTTGATTCGGGTTAACCAAAATTACAACGTCGCATTGAACAATGGGCAAAATTTTTGATACTTTGGTTTACATTATTGCAATTCACGTAGGGATCTCTATTTATTTTTTAAAATAAATACCCTCTATGTTACTCGCTGTTAATGTAGCTTTCTATATGTGAAATAATTTTAAAAACGTATTTTTTTGTTTATACCTAGTGTATCCATTATACAAAAACAAACATATAAAAAGCAAATCTTTTCTCTTTATAATATTAGTAGTAGGTATATACACGTTCCTAAGAGTATTAGTATTTATTTATATAACCATTCAAGATTGGTGCAGTTAAATTCTACAGACCGGTGACGGGCAGCAGCGTCATCGGTGCGTGAAACTGTGCCCTGCGATCGGCAACCCGCCTGCCCAGCGTGGCGATTATGGGCATTACCTCTCAAGTTAAGCACAAATAGAATACGGCCCCCCGTTCCCGGCAGCCCTGCTATTCCTGACCACGGTGGCGGTCATGGTCACGGCAGGGCAGGGGGTGTTAAGAATCCCCGGGCTACGGAAGGCCGCAATAACAGACTGACTCTGGCAACGTATAACAGAATCACATTACGGCTCGATGAACATCTGATGCAACTGGGACATTCCTGAATATGTGCTTATTTTCCATCATGATGAAGCCAATCTCATTTTTAGTCGCGCCATCGGGGTTTTGCTGAGTCCACTTCCTCTGGGGTTACTTTCTGAAGAAGGAATTCATCAAAAAGAACCCCTCTTTTTCCAAAAAGTTAACTAGCATTTGCCCCCTGTGATTCCTGTCCCCATAACCGTGTGGACCTATTCTCGATTCACTGCAAGTCTGTACTCCGACTTTGGCGTTAAAGTCTCCCATGATAATGTTGTAGTGGGCCCTTGTGGTGTTATGTAGGGCCGAAGATATGTCATCAAACATATCTTCTACCTCATCATCCGAGTGTGCCGAAGTCGGAGCGTAAGCCTGTCCAACCTCAAGGCTATACCTTTCAGTCAGCTTAAGAACCAGGTACGTTATCCTGGACAACACACTCGATATTTCTACAAAATTATCAATGAGGACCTTATTGACGAGTAACCCCACGCCACCCTGAGACTGCTGATCGCCCTCTCAGAAGTAGAACAAGTGGCCCGATCCCAGAGTTCGTGTCCTTTTCGGACTTCACTTAACCCTAGAATATGCCACATGATCTTATTAAGCTCCGTCTCCAGTTGCGCCATGTGTACGTCAAGCATAATCGTTTGTCCGTTGTACGTAGTCAAGTTTAGGGAAGCACTCGAAGGTTTTTTAAAAACTAAATATTGAAACGAAAATGTAGAGACGTCTGAGTTGTAAGACGACTGATTTAATTAATTAAATTAAAAGTTACATTGTGCCTTACGAATAATCCTTATCGCTAAGCTCTAGTCTAAACATCACCCACACACATTGGAGCGGTCGCGCCACCCGAAAGTGCAACGCTGCACTCTATGGATGTACTTGGATGACTCGAACATAACTCCTTCCTCATTAGACGCAAGATAATCCGATAAATTTGAATCAGGATGATTTTGCGTAGGACATTTTAGTTTTAATCTAAGCTTATATACTACTAGCTGTACCCGCGGCTTCGCACGCGTGTTCTTTTCTTTAGGTTCAAAGTACCATAATGTGCTACTCCAGGACCAACATATGAACAAAATTTCTTCAGCCGTCTAAAATACTTTATCAATTGCTCGGCTTGTAACTCACCAGATTGAGGTACCAATTACACCAGATTTAAATCAAACCCTAAGCTATCTAACAATGAAAACTGCATTGCAATCGGTCCAGTAGTTTTTACGTGATGGGTGAACAAACAAACATACAGACAAACAGAAAGAAAGACACTATTAACAAAAAAATAATTGTTCAATACCTTTTTTAAGCACCCCACTAACACGAGCATTTTTTCATTTGAATTCATTTAGTAGTTTGGGTGCAATACGCGGTCAAGATATGGACAAACTGACAGACAAAATTAAAAAGTAAAACAGATCAGTATCGAATATAGAGAACCATCCAAAAAATATTTTTTATTACTTAAATATTAACATAACTTTGAACCCATATCCCGCAGAAACCCTTTCCTTTTTCGGGATTAAACGTGTCCTCAATTTTAACCCATCAAATAACTTAAGACAGTGCCAAGTTGCAAAAACCCATCCGTTACTTTCAGCGTGGTACGCGTTCTTTTAAATAAGTTTCAACCCCTAAATAATATCCCATAAATAATGTAAATTATCCTATGTCCTACCTCGTAGTACAAACCCAAATCATACCAAGTTTCTTTTGAATTCATCTAGTAGTTCCGGCAGCGTGATGCGCGGCTAAGATGATACAGTTTTGGCTTCGTAATCGAATATATACTTCCAAAAAAAACCACTATATCTTTAATGTACAGAATTTGGACCCATATCCCACAGGAACCCTTTATTTTTTCGGGACAAAATGTATCCATAATTTTCACCTATCTGATCAACTATGTCTGTGCCAAGTTGCATTAACATCCGTCCAATAATTTCAGCATGCTAAGAGTTCTTTTAAATATTTTTCAACGCCTATCCTGCAGGAACCCTTTAATTTTTCGGGATGAAAAGTATCCTATGTCCTACCCCGAGGTATGAACTCAAATCATACCAAATTTCATTTGAATTCATTGAGTATTTTCGGCGTAATGCACTTCCAAGTTACAGACAGACAGACGGACAGACAGACAGAACGACAAAAATTAAAAAAATATAGTTTTAGCTTTAGTATTGAATATAAAACGGCCCCCAAAAAATTTTACAATATATCTTTAATTTCTAGAATTTGGGACATTATCCCGCAGGAACTCTTTATTTTTTCGGGATAAATAGTATTCCCAATTTTAACCGATTATATAAACTATGACTGCGCTAAGTTGCATCAAAATCCGTTTTGAAAAAAGTTGTTTTTTGAAATAACTTTCAACCCCAATCCTGCGGACACCCTTTCATTTTTCGGGATGAATAGAAGCCTATGTCCTACCTCGTAGTATGTACTCAAATCATACCAAGTTTCATTTAAATTCATTCAGTAGTTTCGGCGTGATGCCTAGCCAAGATACATATGATCAGTTAAGAGAACCTCCAATATAAATGTTATCTGATTTCCTTTAGTATACGCCTTAACCACTATAGTCCTTTCTATTTTAACTAAACTATCTAGAGTAGCTGGATACATCAAATTATCGGTTACATCTATAGTTTGTAACATTTCTAACAATTCTGTAGAATTAACAATAGTTTGGTGTAGTATTTGTAACTTACTGAATGCTAGAGCTGTTTCCGTTTCGTCTATAAATGCATAAACAGCGCGAAAATTATTAATGAAAAAATCAAACATAGTTAAGCTAAGCTCTAGTCTAAACATCGCCCACACACATTGGAGCGGTCGCGCCACCCTAAAGAGCAACGCTGCACTCTATGGATGTACTTGGATGACTCGACCCTGTGGCTGGAACATAACTACGTAGCCAGGGTCATTTGTTTTTGTTTAGGGTGGCCTAGGGTAGCCCGGAGATTCGTTGTACCCCCTGCCCTGCCATTTCCTGGACCACCACCTTGGTCAGGAATAACAGGGTAACCGGGAACTGGGGGCCATTTCTTGTTTGTGCCGTTCCTAGGGAAGGTTTGCCTATAATCACCACGCTGGGCATGCGGGTTGGCGATCGTAGGGCGCAGCTTCTCGCACCGGTGACGTTGCTGCCCACCACCGGCCTGTGTCATTTGACTAAGCTTATTTCTGGGATGTTTATACCGCCATCTATTGGTCGCCAGAGCCTCGTTCGTTATTCAGCAGGATGACCGCGTGCAGATGAGGTTGGGTTGGAGCAGTGAGATCGTTTTTCACTCCCACACATCCCTATAAATATATCTAATCATTACAATGTAAACGATTAGATATATAAATGACAGAAATGAAATGGCCAGATGTCTCCAAGCTCTATGATAATAATAAATGATCAGTTCTATGTTTACGTTAAGTGAATAAAATTTTAAAAGTACTTTGTGAGATGTCTCATGACTACAACATACCATGAGATCATGACATGATGTCACGTTGTTTTATACAACATACCTAGTTAGAATTTTTACTTTATTTTTCCCAGTTTGTTTGCTTGATGATTGTGGGACATCTCAATGTCAATTTTATCGTTTATCTTTGTAATTTACAAATGTTTTATTATAATTTCTGACTTATGAAAAATTTATAAAGAATTAACAAATATGGAAAAAATTACATCCCCGTAGAGTTTCTTGGTGCTCTCTTCTCTAACGGGCGTATTTCCGAAGCACAAATAGAGTTAGAAGGGTATTTCCTTTTCCGGTGTGAGATTTAACTCTGTTGGCACATGAAAGGGAAATATCCTTTTCAAACTCAACTCTACTTAAAAGATTACCAAAATTTTATTGATTTGATCTTTTTAAGTAATATTTTATTAATTTCTCCTTGAGATGCTAATGTTGACTTTTAAAAGTGCTATTATTTTGCCTATTTACAATAAAAATACTTTGACGTTGTGCATGATAAAATATTGTTCATATCGTACGAAATGAATGGGAAAGTCTTAAGCGTTTTGTGTTTTTTTCTAGTACTCTAACTTTAGTTGGTCTAATAGAGACTTTTGCTCCTTGTATGAATTGGATCGATTGGTAATAAAAAGTTTTTGTATAAATGGCCCATTTTCTTGCAGACTGTTTCAAAATCTTTGTCAGTTCTAAATATCTCCAAAAGTTAAGGACAGTCACATAATATTAACGTTTTCTGGTAGCTACACCAGTTCTAGTACATGCCCTTACGTCCCATCTCAAAAATCCAAACAATATTTAGTTATTATCTTGTTGAAAGAAATAAAATACTACTAAGGGGCTTACGATGGATCTGATGATTTATTTTTTTGATAAATAAACGCTACGTTATGCAATGTTCAGTATTGACATATTCAGTATCTATCAGTTCAGTTCTATTCAGTAGGTACATATTGAACTAGTGATTTGTAATTCTTAAAAATACATAAATCTACTTATGCTTTGAGTACCACGCATTTTTATAATAATAGAATAACAATGTAAGATTTGACGATCGTCAGTCGTGGTACGGGACAGGTTAAATAGTTCCGATTGTCTATACTTATAATAATGCAATAAGTACGAAAAAGTCTGTACAAAGAAGATAATTAAAAAAAAGGTCTAGAATACTTAGAATAAGCTACTGAACTAAAGAATATTATCATTTTTTTAAATCGTGTCTGTCTGTTTGTTTGTTTCTTTGTCTGTAAGTTTGTTCGCGCATTACGTAAAAACTACTGGATTGATTGCGATGGAGTTTTCACTGTTAGACAGCTTAGGGTTTGACTTAAAATCAGGTAATTGGTATCTTAATCCGATGATTAGATGCCGAGCAATCGATAAAAATTGTTTGACGGCTGAACGTATTTTGAAGAAATGTAGTATATTGTACTTTATTGGTACTTTTGGTCCGGCAATAACATGTATGGCCGACTTTTAAATGAAATGACCACGCCGGCACAACTATTAATTGGAAGTAATTGTAATTCACATCGTTTCTAGCTCAACCGTCACTGCTACATCAGATTGTGCTTATAAAAGTAGCTGTGTCAAATCACGAAGCTTTTTGAACATAACGATTGCAAAAAACGAGGAACCTGCTCATACTCCATCAGAACACAAGGAAAACCAAAGAAAAGTTTGTAATCAGGACTTTGAGTGTCAATATTGTGAACAAAAACCCTTGAAAGTAGATGCAGGAACACAATATTATATGAAAAAAACAGATACTGCACTTGGATCTGCTTGTCCAAGTGAATTTGTATCAGAAAAAAACGACAAATGCTATTGCCAGGTAATTAGACCTACATTTTATTTTATATTCTATTCAAAACAAAATAACCACCACAAATTTTCCTTTTTCTTTTTGTGGTCCAAAAAAAGCAAAATTATGCATTTTGCGATATGTGAGACATAAACATTGTTACCATAACCCTCAAGAACAATAATTGCCTAGTACTACACTGTTATTGTTAACTCGACACTTGAGAACATAAAACGCGTCACAGACGGCTATAATATTTTATTTTAAGATAAAATATCGCTCGCTATACAATTTATATGAACCATCACAAACGGCGAAGATAATATATATTTGCATCTTACAGTATCTTAAGATACCGAGCGATATGGAATTTATTAAAAGATGTCATCTTAAGATACGAAATATATCGTAACAGATACAAAATATATATTAATATACTATCTTAAGATACAAAATATATCGTAAATGCTCTACAGGTTGCTCTGTTTTGTTTTCGTGACGTTTTTTTTAACCCCTAAACAAAGAGACTGGTGTTATAAGTTTAGGGTGTGTATCACTGTGTGTGTGTGTGTGCGCGTTTGTTTGTGTTTGTGTGGCATCGTAGCTCCCAAACGAATGGACCGATTTTGATGCGGTTTCTTCTTTTCGAAAGCTGATATTATCGAGATGTTTCTTAGACATATGGGGAGAGGGAGGGGGAGGTGAGAAAGAAAAGGGGGTTGAAAATTGTAGCTTCCCAACAAATGAACCGTATTAGCTGTAGTTTTTTTATGTTTGAAAGCTGGGGTAAACAAGATGATTCATAGCTATAATGGGGGGTGGGAAGTCGGGGGTTATATACATTCTGAATTAGTGCTTGTTATTGGTTTAATTGGCTGTGCCCATGGCTTTTCTCTAGGTTAAAAGTTACCTATGTGTTATTCCAGGAACATAAGTAAATTATGAATTTCGAGAAAAGTTTCCTTCGACTTCTTAAAATAAGTTTGTTTTTTTTTTGTAGAAAGATCTGCGTAAAGATTAAATTCACCGCGGCTTTTTCTAAATTTAATGTGATTTTCTATCCAAATTGATCACCTTTTACAGTGCGCTAATGTAATTTGCTTATCAAATTCGAAATCGGAATCGTCGTCTGATGAGCTATCTAATCTAATAGTGAAACTGTATTACTCTTATTTTATCAACCTGTATATAGAAAGCGGTGAAGAAATACGTGTGGCACCTAGGGCGGTTTTTTTGATTAGTTTATATAATAGTTTTTATCTGGTATTCTTAAAGTAATTTATCTTGCCATTATCTGTTTCAGCCACCTGAAAAGAAGCCAAGCACATGCGTCAATCAAATTCCTAAAGTTAATATTCCGAAACAACCTGAATCAATTCTTCATAAATGCCTTTGTCAGGTATTTTGAACTCCCCAAACTACTAGCAAGTAATATGTTTTACTAATATTCAAGCTAAACATTAATTATTTGACCTAATTTTCAGTCGCTCGATAGAATGACACGAAAACCCGTTAGTAGAGTACTCCAAGAAAACACTCCAATGGATGTTCCAGTAAAATTAGAGCCAAAGAAACAGAAACACAGCTCTTGCCAATGTCCTGAGGTGAAGGTCGAAAAAGTTGACGCCCAAACTCAATATGAAGACGCGCGCCCTTCTAAAACGTTTTGCAATAATTGTTGCGAATGTGATCTAATAGTAACTCAATATTTAGCATCTCATTTCTTACCACACATTTTTTATTATTGACTGTTAAGGTCAGGTTCCATTTATACATATTTCACCTCCCCACTCCCCACTCTACACTCTGCTACCCGCTACCCGCAACAAGCATTTAAGTGCCTGCGTAACAAGGTTGCATATCGCGAGCACTGTTTGAACACACAATTTAGCTCGGAACTAAATGACTTACGTCTCAAAAGTTATTTATTTTATTGGCAGGCTAATAATTTAGTTAGGTAAATTGCGTCTTGATAGTGGATAATTAACTATATTTTCATGCTGTGAGATTTATTTTAGAGATAAAACGTAAGCCGTTGAGTAGAAAAGGGAAAATATTACTGAAAATAACGTTTAATTTTTATTTTTTATTACAAAATGTATCGAACGAAATTCTGTTTATCACGATTTTGTCTTGATCACGGAGAGATAAAGATCTCAAAAACGTATGTGTTAAGTTTCACATTTATCAGGTTTTTGGTTGACCCGCATATCTACGGAATACACCTTTAAAAAGTGGAGCCTGGTCTTAAATAACAGTGTCTCGGGTTATGTTTGTTTCAGGAGTACGTGCGAAATTATCCTCCTCCCGTCCAAAGTACATCGAAAGTTCATCAGTGCTTCTGTGGAAGGAATCTTAAAGATGAACGCGTGATTGAAAAAATGGTTGTTGCTGTGAAATTATCCCAAAAATCAGCACAAACATCCAGTCACTCTATACGTCTTGTAAGTATTTGTCTCTAGATTATTATTATAGCTTCTCAAACGTAGCACATACTTATGAATCGTGAAAAATAGGCAGGTATGTATGAATAATTTCATAGATATAACTATGATTTTAGGAGAATGAAACAGTTCATGAATACCCATTATTCATGAAAATCGTCTGTGCCGATAAATAAGGGAAGAAAGTTAATGTATGTGATTTACTTTTTGTTTTTGTAATGTTATCGGTTGTGTGCTAAATTGTAAGTATGTCTAATTTAGTCCAATAAAACAGTGATAAATGTAATTTTAGTTTATTTACAAAACAAAAATTAAAAACTATAATATTTACACATTATCATAACTTGTACAAAAGTAATAACCACACACTGCATCTATTAGTTCGGGGGACCGTACGCTATCGCAGGCTTGTTTTGGGGCAAGAAACTTAAACTAGAGCTTGCCTCTTCGGAGTGGACGCTCGACGACACCGACGGGACTCCGTAGTCTGCAGAGGGACTTGTTAACGACGCGGAGGATGCAGACGATGACGCGATTGAACTTTCACTGCTACGCAGAGGGGAACTATGAACAAACGACGATACCTCTACGCTCGGTTTTGCATTTTCCAAAGAAACTCCAGAAACCAGAGACAAGTACCCGGCATCTCGTGCCGATGTGTGCTCATTCTCTTTGATTATATTCTGCACGCGGTTCACCACGAGGGAGTCCAGCGCCTCACGGTGAGTCTGTTCTTGCGCACTGTTGTACTGATTGGAATCAGCTTGGTAGCTGGATAGACCTGAGGTGGTGGGAAGGTTAGTCAAAGGTTGGGCTTGCAGGGGAAACTGAGGTGAGAACTGAGGCTGGATTGGAAACTGGGGTTGCGGTTGTTGGTAGTTGTACCCTTGTTGGGCAGAGAACTGTTGTTGCTGCTGATATACTAAAGACGGCACGGGCTGGGGACGAGGCTGCACGTATTGAATGGGCTGTGGTTGGGGCGCTGGTCGTGGAATAGGTGCGTTGTAGGATGGATTAGGCGGTTGGTAATAGATTTGTTGCGGGTGAGGTTGAGGTGCTGGGGCAGGCTGCTGATAGATAGGTTGAGGTTGGGGTTGCGGCTGCGGGGCAGGTTGTATGTACTGCGGCTGTGGAGCTGGCTGAATGTATTGAGGTTGTGGAGCCGGCTGAATGTATTGAGGCTGTGGAACTGGCTGAATATATTGTGGTTGCGGGGCTGGCTGAATGTACTGTGGTTGCGGCGCTGGCTGTACGTATTGGGGTTGCGGAGCCGGTTGCACGAAGTTAGGAGCAAAGTTTGGTTGGGGGTAGTTATAGCCGTTCTGTTGGAAGGGTTGGGGTGAGTGGTGATGATGTTGATGCGGTGGCGCTGGTGCCACGGGGTAGTGCAGCGCCGGCGCGTGCGGCGCAGGCCGGGGCAGGTGGTACGGCGCCTCGGCCGCTATCGTCGCTACCACCGACAATATAACGATCTGAAGAAAAACAGTTATCAGGTCACTGTTACCGCACCTCTGTATTAACTAATGGTCACACTATTTACAATCACTTCATTACAGAAAAAAGTAATAATCTCCGTTGACTTTGTATGTAAACAAATTTCACTTTTGTCACTCGTTTGTACACTTACCGCGGTCCTCATGTCTGCGATCGTGCGTATGACAATGTGTGAATTTGCATGAGGATCTATTTGGTTTTATACTGTCCACCACTTTGTCTCTTCGGCGGATCGCAGTGAGCATCTATGTGACACGCATACACATTCGTTATTGCATCAATGCCTACGCACGTTCTGAGCATGTGTGAGTTGCGTTTTCAGGAGCAGCTCTTCAATAATTTACAGCTGCAACGTTAGTTGTTTATTCTGTGGTTATACTGTGTTAGATGATATTACGGAAGGTGTGTCAGTTCTGTTTTACCTACTTACCTACATATTACGGAAGGTGTGTCAGTTCTGTTTTACCTACTTACCTACATTGTCAGAGACTCATTCAATTCTTAACTACTTATAATATTTGATCATTACGTAACTTTTCTCTAAGGCTCATTTAGATTTTATTTACCTAGGTACCTTATCAATCTAGACTAAATAAACTGAAATCAAATAGGGCCCGTGAGTCAACATTATACTCCAATTTATTCAGAATTAATTGAACCATCTTGGATTGTTTATAGACGATTAATGTTACAGAAGCTTGTTATTTGCTAGGTTCTGTCAACAGTTCGAATGTCTAATTATTTTTCAATTATGAAACTGTCTTCACATCAATGTCCTCATTGAATAAGCAAATATATACTTGTAACCTTCGAAATATCCAGTAGTTAGGTAAATTTTGAATCAAATATATGTTTAACGGATTTGTCAATCTCTACATTGGTAGAGGCTTGAGAAAGATTAACAACTCAAAAAATTTGGCATATTGTTGATAATAATCATAAATGGTTAGCTACAGCTTGATACAGTAAGTTCCATTAGATTAAAGGCCAAGTTAGTTCAAGTATCTGGATTTATTTTATCATAGAGATTTGATATAAGTACTTTATATAGAGCTCATGTCCAATTTGTAGTAGAAAAAACCTCTGTAGACATTTAAATTGAGACTTACATAAATTGGTAACACGAACCATATGGCCCAATAGAGCGTCTACAATAAGTACATAAGCAGTAGTTTGATTATGATTTCTAATTTGTCTTACTGCACGCAGATTGCTAATCCTGCGAAAAAAAGGTACTAATCTGTAGAACCCTACCTACACTACACCTCACAATAAAAAATTTGCGGGTTTTTTAAAAAAAAAAAAATTTTGCTCGTACCCGTCAGCTGAATTCATTCGCTGATTTTGAATGAAATGTTTAGAAGTGAACATTAAGTAGGTACTTGTATAAAATATAAGCAGCAATGTCTGTGCGTCTAGTTATTCATTCATTTACGATCCAGGAACGATATACCTAAGTAAGTTGTATTTAAACCAAAAAAACTGACGACCTCTTCTTAGAAGTCGATGAAATATTGTCATTTCGATAAAAGAACGAATGAATCAAAATGTGCCGAGTATTGTTATAGGCAATCGCTCATTTTAAAACTGATTTATCAGTCAAGCTTACACCTAACAAAGTAAAAAATGCAAATAAGGCAACGCGTACAATATTTGAGCAAGCGCGACCAGCCCAGATAGAGGTTGGAGTGCAAACAGTGAGGTAAGAGTGGAAAGCAGCACCGTCCGTCGCAATTTACACCTATGTTTTATCTACGACCGCAACATTACAATGAGCATTCTTAGATAATAGTTTTATATTCTGACTAGCTTAAGCCCTCGGCGTTGCCTACATTCCTTTGAAGCTGTAAGGTTCAAAAGAATGTAACGCTACCGCTCCCGTTTTAGCAACTCTAGGAGAAAGCGGCCGCCGCTATTTATAAAAAAAATATATTGTTTTACGGATCTACAAAATAATAATAAATAAAACTATAGTAATAATTTTGATGAAACGTAAAAGCTGAACCATTAATTATTTATAATAATCCAAAGCGTCCACAATTTAAATGAAGACATTACTAAAAAAGAAACAGACCGACGACATACAGACAAAACTCTTGATCAAGTAGGTACATAAAAATTCAATATACCTACCTCCTAACTCGAAATCTGTAATTAGGTATTCAATGTACATAGTTGACTGCCTCAACAATTTTGTAATAGTAGAAATTTTTACTCTCTTTTGCGGAAAGCTTTACTCGAGTGTGCTGGTAACAGGCATTTGCGGAAAGCTTTACTCGAGTGTGCTGGTAACAGGCATTTGCGGAAAGCTTTACTCGAGTGTGCTGGTAACAGGCATTTGCGGAAAGCTTTACTCGAGTGTGCTGGTAACAGGCATTTGCGGAAAGCTTTACTCGAGTGTGCTGGTAACAGGCATTTGCGGAAAGCTTTACTCGAGTGTGCTGGTAACAGGCATTTGACCTTAATGAATCGCCTCTAACTTCTTCTAATCTATTCCTCTTACTATAAGGAGCTTATTTTATTCTTATCTGTCACAGATTTTTTTGGAACAAATATTTTCTGTACCATAACCCTCAGTTTATTTATACAGAATATCATTGACAATAGTTTGTTTTATATGCTTCGTAAAGTGAAAAGAAAAGGACCAAAATTGGACCTTGGACCGCCGCCGGACAAAGTATCTAATTATCATATATTCTTGATATAACATTTATCAACAAGAACAACGATTAAACCTAGTCCTAGCAGGAAGGTTACGATTTACCTACCTATATATATAGTTCTGTTTCTAATTCAGTCATTAATAAATTCTTATTCAATATCCTAAGTATGACTACTCTTAGCTTAACCGCTCAATAGGTCATCTAGTATCTTTGTCTCCCGAGTTTCTATAAATTCAACTCTCTCTTTGCAATAATATACAAGATTGACATTCAAGGATGATATAGAAAGTCCCACCCATTTTTCTTAAAAATGTCACGGTGTTACAAAGGTCAAGCTGATTTAAATACAAGGCCCGTTATCATTTTCGTCATCAAGCCTATGGGCTGTGCAATGAACTCTTATGTCATTAAACAGTTCCTACCATAAAAATAGTAACTTAAAACTACATAACAAAATAATGACGTTCTCATTAATTAAGCGAATGATGAGGCTGCAAAAGCGAAAGTAAAGACTTTGATGTACATGCGAGCAATCAGGCGAGCAATTTGTTTCTTTTTTGTTTTTACAATTCATTTAAGATTCATGTCCTAGTCAAAGAAGCCACTTTTCTCCGTAATATTGCTACTCAGTGTATAGCGAGTCTCTAGCTAATCTATCTTCTATACTTATAATGAAGCAGTAAGTACCAAAAAATCTGTAAAATGAGGATTATTTAAAAATATGGTGTTGGGTTCTCAAAATATGCTACTGAACAAGAATATATCATTTTTTTAAATCGTGTATGTCTGTTTGTTTGTCTGTATGTATGTTAGTTAGCGCATCAAGTAAAAACTACTACACCGATTACGATGCGGCTTTCACTGTTGGAACTTAGGTAGCTTGATTTAAATACTGTGTACTTGGTATCTAAATCCGATGAGCAGAAGCCGAGCAATCGATAAAAAACGATTTGACGTCTGCACGAATATTGATGAAATTTGGTATATTGGTACTTTTAGTTCTAGAATAATTCATAGGAAACTTAAATAAAAAAATAACAACGCCGCGGATATAGCTAGTAAATCAATAAATCCCAAATCAATAAGCAATATTGTCTGAAACGCTTAATAAGACACGAGTCAACTATTATAATGAACATTTGACACATTCAACATTTGATTTCGGTTGCCAACATATTTTATGTTATTCTTATACCTACTCAGTTATTATTCGGGCTACAGTGACCATTCTGAACGTTTCTAGGGCACAAAATAACTGGTAAGTCGGTAGTGGCACAGTATAAATAATAGGTAGTGGTCTAATCTTCCAGTTGGACACGAGCTTATATAAAAATGTATACAATGCCAACAATAGCAAAGGTGACCTCGTACACCTGACCCTAACTTGAATATTCTCTCTCAAGGGAGAGAGTCCGAAAACATTGATGCTATTGACCCAGAAATATCCAGATACACAAAACATTGGTATTTATTTGGATTGTCGAAATATTTAAATAGGACCCCAGCGACCTCTGCCTTTTTGCACAACTTTGACTTAGTTTTATGTAAATGAATGGTATCGGTTATATAAAGATCAAGATCTTGATGGACGTTAATCTGATTATTTATCGTAAACGTTAATTTGTTACACACATTTTAGCAATCCCTAAAACTTTAACGAGGTAATTGATTGCCTAAGTCCACGCAATTTCGTAAACCAACTTTTCGTAAAAGTCACCAAACAGTTAATTACTTAAATGGTTTGCGGTTTGCAATCTATTGAAGCTCCTTAAATTGTCAAATATTATGTAAGTACGCAAGATGAATAAATTTATCGGAAACCATAAAGAAATATAATGAACAACGGGTTAAAAAAGTGCAACAATTGACGGTCTAATTACTTATCATCTCTTCCAGAAAACGTTTCGATGGAAAGAGAAAAAAACAAATAAACGTGTAGTAATTATGTATATTGTGTTTGTTAAGACGCCTATTACATTTTTTGACGCCAAAAGCTACGAGATGCAGATTTTTGGCGGTCTTATTCTAAGAAATAGAAAGATCTATAGAAATTTATATTACCGAATTACATAGATCGGTATTTTGTATATTAGGTAACGGCTTTAAATAATGGCAAAACTCAAAATGCCTGTTAATTACATTTCTTCAAATGTAGTCTTTCTTAAAACGCTCGGACGGAAAAGTTTGAGATAGTTTTACACTAAATTACTAATATAAAATTCAATATTTTTTGCATGTTGTTTTACTTGTTATGTTGTTTGATAGCGGCTTTATTTTTTCATTTTTTTTTCTTTTAATTTGAGATATTTTTCTCATTTTAAATCAACCTAACCAAAAACTTGCTATGTATCTATAACTATGTCAACTATCTCCTAATTAAAATAAAATTTCTAAACTAGTATTATACTACATTAAAGTTCGTACTTTTGCTATCACGATTCAATTAAAATATGGGCACTTTTAATAAAAGAATTCATAATAAATTAAATATAAAAATACTATACGAGTAATTTCTTTGCGCCCGCGAAAAGAGCACAGCTTAGTTCACAGTTAGTTACCGCGCGAACTTGAAATGTGAGAGGGCCCTTAAAAATAAATAGTTTAAGATGTGTCTAATTTTAATGGTGTTTTTTCTACATTACAATAGAATTAATGAACTGTAAGATTACTTGATATTATTACGTTTGCCAATTTTTTATTTTATTTCTAATGTAAGTAAAAGTTAATCCATCTATTTCTTGGTGGGGTAATCCCTGACTGGCTCGGGTGGTAGCGGGCGTCCTTTCAGTTCTTTGAGTTGTATTTCTCTCTGCGTCCTTTTAGCCACAATGCGCTCGTGCGTTCGCTTCATTTCTAGGATCTCTTTCATTTCTTCTTTGTCTTCATCCTGTTGAAATGGATACAATATTTATAAAACTAGAGATACCAAACTACTACTTAATTTAGTTATCAATTAGGTTCTACGACATAAAAATACGTCAGCTTTACAACTGAACCCTTATTCGCTATGACCATTCACACACGTAACGCGTCGCGTTGTGGAATCGTTCGGCAAATTGCGAACAATTCTACGCGGGCGGCGCGTTACTTTATGTTATGTGGCCAAGTGGTCATAGCGAATAAAGGCCCTGCTTGGTGATATAATTCAAAAACCACAACCATCCATATCTTTTGATTTGGAGCTTTTGAGCTGTGTGTCTAATAAGTAGGTATAGATTGAAAGTCAGTTGTTCAACCCAAAAAAAACATCATTATCCTAAAATTAGACTAAAATATTCTAACAAATCTATCAATCACTTATCTAACATTCTGTTATAATGTCAAGACCAATTACTAGTTCCCCTTGATCATGGGCTTGCTGTACGTCATCAGCTATATACATTTTTTTAACTTTCTAAACCGATATCATATTTTTGTACCACCAGTATTATCTCTCACCCACTACTGTCACCGCTCGTTTTGTCTTCTTCTTTTTCAACTAAGTTTGCCTTACCACTTGATATTTTAGTCTCAAGATCAAAGCTCTCTTCCAATTCAGGTTGGATATACGTCATCAGCTGCTTCCACGTCTGTGCTAGTGGCATTTATCTCTTTGCACCACCTGTACTACGAATATTATTGCCTAATGCGGTTATCACCTGTTCATTACCTTAAGATTTAAGTATTTTCAAGATAAGAACTGTCTTCTCGTTGGCAACCGTCTGGCTGTTCATCATCTGCTGGATCATGCTCTGCACTAGTGGCAATTTTCACTACCAGCACTATTATTGCTTACTATAAGGTTGTTACCAGTTTTGTGTTTCCATCATCTATTTTCACCTTACCTTTTGATTTATCCTCAATACAAGAGCTCTCTTCCCGTTGGCCATCGGTTGGCTATACGTCATCAACTGCTTCAGCCTCTGAGCCGGTGGCACTCCTCTCTCTACTACTAGCACTATCCTCGCCCACTGCCGTTGCCACTCGTTCCGAGTCTCCGCTATCTTCTGATAAGTGTTACCCATCATGGCAATCAGCATGTTTACGAGTAAGATGGCTACTATTATCATGTAGATCACGAAAAGTAGCTGAAATGTAAATATAGAGTAAGTTGTTCAGTGATCTTTGACGCAGTTAGATCTAAGATTATCACCCATTTGAGATCAACAGCTTTCAATAAACCTCGTATATACTCCGCCTGAGACGTAGTAATTGACGTATATACTCTTTCATTTTTATTCCTAATTTAAATACAACCTATTTGTTTTTGCAGGGCAAAACGAAATACAGTCATTAAATATTACCACTTTACTAAAGGTTTAAAATCTACCAATCCACATTCAGTGCATTTGATTCAAAATATATAAGTGCATGCTAGGCAAACGTGCTACACCTTCGACCAAATCATCCCTTTCCATCAGGTGAGATTGTGGTCAAACAATTGCCAAACTGTAATAAAAAAATTGCTAGTTTTTAAAAAAAATGTAAAGACAGACAAGAAGTGCTCATGCTTCGTGCTACTTTATGTGCATTCATCCTAAGTACCTAGTAGGTATTTTTCCATTTGAATCTTAATACATTTTCAACTTTTCCTACTTTTCCTTTTTTTTTCTTTTCATGGTTGTGGACATTTGGTATTCGGTCTAGCAATTGGATAACAGCAGCAAGAAACACAATCCTATTCGTGCAATGTCAACAGGAGGTCAATTGAGTTATTACAAAATGCCTCTAATTGGTATTTAGGCAAATTGATGGTGAAAAAAGAACTGCTGCTCTGTGGTGCAACTATTCAAAAATAATTGTCATTTATAATTTATAGCTTTCACCCATTAATATTAATAATTGCTAGCTTATAAAACCTTTCAACACATGGGTAGTATTTTTTTAGTATTACATATTTTACTTATCGCTCTGAGTGCACACGTCAAATTAAATCGTGGTGAGTTGGAACTTTTACGTAGAGATATATAAACATAAAATTACCGTGGTCAGTTGGGACTTACCCAACATTACACCTTGCAAACAAATTTTGACTACCTAAATGTCACATTCGTAAAGTAACAATTAAAGTTTTAAATAAATACTGATAAAAAACTACACAATAAGTGTTTCGACTTTTACCATAACATTATTTTCTATAGAGATAGGAAAAGAATACTAATATTTTGTAATGAATAATAATATTAGTGCAAATATTTTCCGACACCAAAATTCATCATCACGTTAATTCTATTATAAACACAATTGAAGAGCGGCTAACTTACTATAACTTAAAAACAAACAGTACTTAAGAAAAATCGAAGCTATATGTACTCGTATTACGAAAAACAGGTTTCACCATACGTGCAATAGTTCATTTACAAAAATGTCATAGGGCGCGATCTACCGTTACGAAATGTTTGAGATTCACATGTGCTTGTTACTTACACTACTGCCTGAGCCTGCCTGCAACTCATGGTCAATATTCTAGTGAATTTGACCACAGAATAATTAAAAGATAGTACATAAATATTTTAACACTCACACCAGGTACTCCATCCACACCATACAAATATTTGAAACAAGGCGGTGAAAATAGATTCCACACAGAAAAACGGGTACGGATACCTACCGACATGTACCGACATGACATGTGTGGGTAGGTATAGCATTTAGCCGTAAGTACCCTCAACTTCAAATAGTTTGAGTGGGCCTGCCATTATCACATGTTTTTTTTCCTATATACCACAACTAAAGACATCTATAGGTCACACACATTAAAAAATCTAGATTACTGAATTGAAATCGTGCATCCTCGCACGTTTTTAGTGTTTTAAATATTCATGAAACATAAGATTAGATTAAAAAGGTTATGGTGTCACAACTGCTCTATAATATAGAGCATCCGTGACACTATAACCTTTCCAATCATTGTGTGAAAGTTTTGAATAAATATTACTTATTTCATGTCTGCTTTTTAACCCAATTACCTACCACGTTTTTATTAAGTCACTTTTTTGTTTGTCGTTCGGGTGAAATCATGCAAATCAAATTTTGAGCATTTTCCAATTAGCTATCCGGCTGAAACTTTCAGGGTAGCTCACAACTCGATGACAAGAAATTGTGAAAAAAAAATATGGTTTTTGATAATTTTTTTAATCTACATTTGCTGTTTGTTTGTCTGTGAGATATCATTACCTTAGCTTCAATCTCGTGTTCAGTTCTGTCGAAAGCCCCATAGTAGTCGGAGAACGACGTTAAGGACATGAGAAACATTGCCATGATGCTCTCCATGGGAGATGGCATGGGGTTGGACATGCTATCATCCACCCCTTCCGGCGTGTTGGGGTTGTCGAACGATAGGAATATCACGTAATATGCTGGAAGGTAAAATAGAGAGAGTGTGACAAAGATGAAAGATGTGAGATGCACGAGGAACATAGACATGATGCTCGCATAGGGTTGGGTTTAAACAGGAATATGAGGTTATATAATATGCAGCAAGATAAAGTGGAGTGAAGAAAAAATTGTGATATCCAGCTCTACAAAGGATAGAGCATGGTTTATACATTTATACATGATTAGATATGGTGACATTATCGACGCCTTTTGGGGTGTTGGATTCAGATAATCTACTTGTAGCCAATCATATTTTCGACTGTAGCCAAGTTAGAGGCCCTCGGGCGGCCTAACAAACTCTGACACCAGAGGCTACCTCATACGAAAAGCAAAGCATTCTATTAAAAGCCCATTATAAATGGATTAAAGTTATTGTATATAACATAGACTTTGGGGTCAAAAACATAGCCTATACATTTGTAAGTATATAGGTACCTTGTGAGAATCCCATAACGAAGACTAGATATATAGCGACGAACCGAAGTAGATCACCCATTACCATTCTATAGATCATCACTACGAAAGGGCCCACCGTTTTGAAACCTCTGGAAGTTATAAAGTATACACAAAGACTGTACATTGTAACTTTTAAACTTTCGTGATTCGAACACATAGTTAAATATTTAACTAAGACTGTACATATGCTTTTAAACTAATTCGTAAGCGTCCCATTTCTAATGTTTAAAGTACCCAAATAAAAATTAAATTAATTCCACCACGCAACAATAGCATCCAATAATACGGCAATAATAGGACTGCTTCGATGTTAACAGGAACATTTTATATGATAATGTGAGAGATCAAGCATCCACCGTCACACACTATCTCAGAAGCAGTTTAAAAAAAAATGGGAAACTAAAATGATTATAAGTCAATTAAAAAAAACATTAAAAAAAGTTTTTGCGCAGTAGGTGGCCATGTCATGGTGAAACTTAGAACGCGCTATCAAAATTAAATGCAAAAATAACATTTCGTGTCTGTGATGTTAACCGTTGAGGAGTTCCCTAGTCAGGACCGAGCCCTGAGTGCAGCAACCATTTCATTGTAAAACTAAAATCGGTCAACATAACAAAATGCGTACAAAAAAAAACATGTCTTTATTGACCGGTAAAGAGTTCCTTTATCTGGGGCTAATTCTGTAAGTCAATCAAGGTCATGCTTACCATAAAAATGCATTGTCATTGGAGCTGAACCAATATAAAGACAAAACGTGAGAAAAGTATACTAAATGTAAATCCATAACATCAGCTATGATTGCCAAGTTGCATTAAAATCCGTCTGATAGTTTCAGCGTGATGCGTGTTCAAAGAGACAGACAGACAGCCAGACAAAAATAACTGTTTTGGCCTCCATGTTGATAATGAAGTTTCTTATATCAACGTAAAAATTCAACTGTGTAGGATAAGAGCAAGTGGTTCTAATTCAGCTTGCTAGATTTAACCTAAACAAACAAAAAGCTTTTAAACAAATATATCACCTGCAAAAGAACAAGAAATAAGGTGCAGTGGTCAACATGATAATGACAGCCAGGTGGTCCTCTTCCACTTCAGCGCACCAGAGCCTCAGTGTCGGCAGCACCAGCATCAACGAACAGGATATAAGGAACATCACCCTGGAACCAAATAAAATGTACCTAACCTTTATTAAACTTGTATTTTCCGATTGTTCGTAAAAGCCTCCCCGTACAATATCTAGAAACAATGATAAACAGAGCTATTTATCCCTGGACCCGAACAGAAGAAACGAAAACCTGGATCAATAATTTTAATCTATAATTTTACGCGTAGAGGTATTAGTAAAATCCTTTTATTACAAGCACAAATTAATAAACAATATATGACCCCTGACCCGGTCCCATTATATAAACCTATAAACCATCTCGATCACATCAGCTTTCAAACAGAAAAAAAAACGTATCAAAATCGGTCCATTCGTTTGGGAGTGACCCGGCCCCATTATAGCTATGAACCATCTCGATCACATCAGCTTTCAAACAGAAAATAATCGCATTTAAATCGGTCCATTCGTTTGGGAGCTACGATGTCTCATATAGAGTAATAAACACACACACCTTAGGGTGTACTCTGTACTTACTCTTTTCTCGGTCAAAGTTTAAAAATAAATAAATATTTGGCCAAATGGCCAATCAGTCTCTCACCTGGATGGCACAGTGCTCAAATTCTCAATGAACATTTTGATACCAAGGAATCTTGCTTCTCGCAACGCAGCTCCAACATACATCAACGCACCGACCCACAAAAATAGCTCTGCAACAATTCGCAGCTGAAAAATAAATTGACATTATATTAGCCAGCACTATGTTTGTAGTAACCAGGTTTTCAAAGCCAATGTATTTATTGTAAATAGGCCTAATTTACAATAAATAGTTAATAAAACTTTTCACTTTAATAATAAACTTATTTTCACTTTTATAAGTCAAAACTTTCTCATGAACAAAGAGAAAAACAATAATTATTATAAGTGATATATCAAATCAATAAAATTACTTAAACTATGCTTTGACTTTGAAAAGGAAATTTCCCTTTTCTGTGCCGACTCAAAGTTGAATCTCGCACAAGAAAATACCCTTCTGACTCAACCGGTGCTTTGGAAATACGCCCGCTAGAGAAGAGAGCACCAAAGGTGATATCACTTTCTCCATTTTTGACAATTCTTTAAATATATATATATATATATATATATATATATATATATATATTATAGGCTGGATTCGAGATTAAATTTAATATTAGAATTGTGGCATAGAAATGATGGAATAACCGACATTTGTCTATGCTACTATTCTAAGAATAAAATTTACTCTCGCTTTGTCGAATTCAGCCTTAATGTCAGAAATTAAAATAAAACATAATTATATAAATGTCTAATACAAAAAAGGAAGTGCAAATAAGACGTCCCACAATCATCAAACTGATAAACATAATAAAAATACAAAATGACTAATAAGAAACCAGGCAGGTCCAGTCCCCACAAGCAGCACCCGTTCATGAGTATGACCATGCACCAGCCATCACCAACTTTAACCATTCACTCCAAGTTGTAAAGCAAGGACCAAAATGCCTAGCCATACATTCTAGCCAGTAGGTATTACAGTAGTCGCAGCGAAAGTATGTGTCTCGGAAGTTATCTGCTAGTCGCTGCGCAAACGCTGTGTTTTTCGCATATTCTATCTCGCTCTTACTTGATGCTGTTTTATTCCCACAGCAGTACCTGCGCAATAGTTCACAGAGCCTAAATTCACAAACATATACATTGGCTGCGCTTACTATACGAGTTTGATCAATATTTAAAGGTACGTGCGATATCTATTTGTAAATTATTAAACATTACTGTGGATCAAAAGAATTGATGAAAATGATAGACTTACTTTCCACCTGCCCCAAATAAAATTTCACAATATATTAAGAAGAAGCAATATCTTGGACATCATCGTTTGATCAAAATACTTACTTTTGGCGTGCTTTGGGAGGGGCCTATATTATGTCCAGCAGTAGACTAATACGGGCTGATAAAGATGATGACTTACTTTTGCTTGCCAAGTTTCAAAGTTCATGAGCCTGCACTCCTCAGTGAGATCCTCCCACCAGCCTTCCATGTCATTCATGGGCGCTTCTGTTGCTGTAATTTAAAGAAAGACGCCTTATTTTGTTGCCCAGCTTGTCTATACTGACATGTTACATTTTTGTTTGCTTGATTATGCTACTATAAATAAAGGAAAGTCAATCGCACGACATTTAAAATGCTTAAGGACAAGATAAAATATCAGTTAGGTACATTTGCGAATTCTTCCGAAGCTTTTTAATCTTAAATTTAAAATGATCAAAATACTTGGTAGTATCAGGCCTGTTTCACTCGATGTACTTACACGCGCTAATTCTCAAGTAAAAAGCGACTCTTGTCGCGACGCCATAAAGTGCAATAAAGTTCGTTGCCGCCTGTAACTATTGTCTACAAGTACCATCCTAAGTAGAAGTAGGTTTCAAAGTATCTGGAATATCTATTGACATAGGATCTTACAAGATTCTATATAAATAGGAATACCATTAAACATACGGTGCACTTGCTTACCTATGTGGAAAAGTTATAGTTACAAACATGCTTACGTACTTTTCTCTTTGTCTTTGGGATGACTCTTGAAGCGAGCGCATTGTGGACCTTCAGGTTTACTTGCGTTTATGATTTCTACAGCTCCGGGGTCAAACTCCGTCCCGTTCATAGGTATTGTACAGTTTTCTAAAAGCGTGAATACCAAGTTACACTATAAAACAAGCCTTATGTATAGTAGCCATTAGACTTTCCGAGAATGGACACTGTTCCAATGCTGTCTCTCTCAAAATTATATTATTCTGTTGCAGACAGTATGCAAAATACCTTATTATGGTAATTTCTTCAATGGTGCGAGTTTTTATCAAACTTATACAAAAGCAAATAATCAACTTCCGCTTATTTACAGAAAGACAACTTCTGAGACTTAGGCTCCATTTCAAATTCATAAAACTACCTAAGATTTGCAAAACACGATCTGGATCCAAAATTGGGCTAAGGAAGGTTTTCCTAAACTATGATGGTGTTAAATAATTGTCATAACAGTAAAAGGTATAGGTACATTTATCTACAGTGTATATTAAATTGTAAATAATAATATACTTAATTGCAGTGTTGGCAAAAATCATAAGCATCTGGCGCACCAGGATAAATGATAAGTTCTACCTACTTCAATGGCAACAAACTATTATGTATAATACAGCAGTAAAGTTATATAAATACTTAGGCTGGATTCGACCAAACGAGAGTAAATTTAATCTTAGAATAGTGGCACAGAAATGACGGAATAATCGTAATTTGTCTATGCTACTATTCCAAGAATAAAATTTACATTCGTTTGGTGGAATCCAGCCTTAGATAGAAAATAAGACAACCATCTCTACATACTCTTGAAAAGTACATTTCATTATCAACAAATTGAACATTATGTATAAGAGTTTGTTGAATACTTCATTATAATTTTTAATTCTTCTTTTTTTTTCAAGCTGTGCCCGCGGCTTTGCCCACGTTGTCATTTTTCTGGGGTATTTGGATCCTGTGATATTCCAGAACCAAAAGTACCAAAATCATCAAACTTCGTTCAGAGGTCAATTTTTTTTTGTCGATTGCTCGAATTGTACTCATCAGATTGAGATACCATATAAGTACACCAGTTTTTAAATCAAACCCTAAGCTATCCAACAGTGAAAACCGCATCGCAATCGGTCCAGTAGATTTTATGTGATGAACGAACAAACATCAGACAAACAGACAGACACCATTTAAAAAAATGTTATAGTCTTGTTCAGTAGCTTATATTAAGTACCTTTTTTTAAATAACTTCATGGTACAGTTTTTATTTTACTTACTACTTTAATATAAGTATAGATAGATAGAGGAGAAATGAAGGCAGAAGAATCCATTTCCACTACGGCTGTTGTTGAAGTAAAAACTGTTTCTGTAAAAAGACTCAAATCATTACTTTATGTTATTGGAACCTACATACACTTACCAACATCACTGACTAATTCCGTGTCATTGACCAAAGGTCCTGCCGTGGAATTAATTGCAGTGCTGTTAAGACCTCTCTCCGGAGGTCCAGGCCTCAAGGTAAAACACACTAAAGACACCAAAAAGTAGCAGGTGAATAGGATGAATTGCCGGTAGAAACGGAACTTGACGAACGTGTTCCACTTGGTTTTCAGCAGGTCGATTAGCATGCCTTCGAGCAAGCCAAGGTGCTCATCTTTTTCCTAGAAAGGCGATTAATTTTCTTGAATGTTTTTATGAGCTTTGCATGAACTTCTCAAATGTTAGCGTTAATGATGACATTGGCTGATTATCTGACCATACCCAAAGGGTTTTGGTAGACCCTTTTACAATATTAATTGTTTGTAAAATATATTGCATCTTTGTAAATATAAACTTTGAAATGTCAATGATAACAGGAATCTTTCAAACGGACTTACCCCAAACACAACCAAGTTAAGAGCAGAATCTTTGCTGATCAGTCCAGTCTCAGTATCTATGGTATCCACCTGGCCCAAAGGGTACGCAGCACAGGTAGTAGCTCCGATTTGCCAGTAAATCTCTCTCTCAATATTGAGGATGTGGAAGAACATCTCGGTTCTAGCAAGTTTGGCTGCCAAAGTGAGAGGTGTGAGGTACAAGACGTTGCGGATGTTCAGAGATGCACCAACTTCGTATGCCATGTCAAAGGTACTCTAAAAAGTTATAGAGAAAAAGAGTAAACATGCGTTTCACTTCACTTGATGTATATCCTGTGGGAACTCAAAACTAATCAGGAAAATAAGATCACTAACCATTTTCTCATAAATAACCAGCATGTGCAGGACAGTGTTTCCATTGGTATCCTGCTTATCAGGGTTCGCTCCTCGCGCCAAGATCAGTCTGTAGCATTCCTCCTGACCCAGACATGCTGCGAAGCTTAGGGGGTACTCACCCCAATAAACATACCTAAAATACAACAAGCAAAAGTTTAGGTAACGAAAAGGCAATTTGTCCAAGTAATGGAAACTTAATAAGCAGATGATGATGATGACGATTTGGGTCAGCTTCAAATATGAAAAGGGGTAGGTAATGAAAATATCGATTGTAACTCAATAAAATGAAATAAAACCTTTGTTTTCAGTTTTCATCAAATGCAATACAATTTAAACTCACCCGTTATAATTAGTTTCAGGTTGCACATTGACCCACTCATGGTCGAACGAGTCGGTCCTCGATGCTTTCTGGTCCTCAGGGCACATGAAGTTGCCGTAGCAACGCTCGTGGTAGTCTGCTCCGGCGTCCAGGAGGAACTTCACCATGGTTGGGTCTTCGTTTACAATTGTGATATGAAGTACGCTTTCACCTGGAATTTGAGTAAAATCCATATCAGTGTTTTTAGTTCTCAAGGCTAATTTCTGAGATTGAGCTCAAAGTATCTGAGTCAAAGTCTCCATAGTCGAGCTATGGAGAGAACTATGAACGGAAACTTTTTGCGTTACAAAAACGGAATGTATATCGCAAAAGATAGATAGATAGATAACTCTTTATTGAAACACACAAATAAAAATCTTACAACTAAAAAAACAAAAAACAAAAATTAGGAATGGAATGTATACTGCAAACTAAGGTTCCCGACAAAGATGACGGAATAAGAACATTAAAGTGGCTATGGGCAGGCCGCGTATCTCATAGAACCAATAATCAATGGGGAAGAAAGATTATCGAATGTCTACCAAGGGTCCTGCAATGTTTGTGCCGTAATTACGATGTTATCCTTGAATCTCAACTGTGAGATGTACTGTCCGTTTATGATTATGCCACGTCCTTTCTAGTCCAGAGTCTTAAACATTATCAGGGGAATAACGTCCCCTTGTCTCACTCCTCGACATGACCATAGCCAAGACGGATGAAATTGGTGTTCAATCACCCCCCGAAATCTTCGAATATTGTTTAGATAGAGGACTGTTTCTATAAGTACCCGTAAGTATTTAAAAATCAACACAAATATCTGATGTCGCCATCGAAATAAATATTACATCTATTTTAATTTTCATTGATGGAAAATCATAAAATTTTCGTACTCGCTCCGCTCCCGCTTCGCTCCCGCTTCGCTCCTGCTTTTGCTTATAATTATCATTGCATGTTTAAGAATATGATTTTCATTTTCAACAATAAGATACAGACATTTAAAAAACACGCTCTCTTCACTACAATATTTGACAATTCTAATACATATTTCATTTACAGATTAGGAAGCATGTTTAATAAATACACTAAATAGAAATAGCTTCCAATTTACGCCCTCGCTTTTGTCGTGTTTTTGCATGACTATAATAATTATCAATGTATATTTTAATATATTCATCGTTGATATATTAATTATTTATGATTGATATATGAATTTTATTTTCCACATCAATACAAAATCTTTCTGTAAATATCATTCCCCCCGCGGCGTCATCATACAGGCAACCCAACGTCTTGAGATCGTTCCATCGTTGAGGCGTTCTATGGGGAGGTCTAATAGGTTCACCCGTGGACGCGGAACGTCTTATAATATGATGATATGCTTATCTCAAGCTTCTACCTCAGTAACACTGCAGATTTTAAATTCCAGCTAACTGACAAATAGCGATGAAAAAATGTTCACAAATTAAAATTAACACCATCCAAAGTTTTTCACACTAGTGTCAAATAGATAATTTATTGCTCTATTAATAAACATAAAAGCCTTCGTGTGGTAAATTACGTACACAGGAAGTATCTACTAAATCACTGTTGAATAAATTTTTCAGCGCGTTGTTATCAGGCGTTCTATCAAATTAGTTTTTATATGGCAAGGATTTGCCGCATTATTCTATCTAATGGGTTTCTCTATCAACACAATATATATAAAATTCTGATATGCTATGAAATAGTTGGTGTGTGTCCGCATTATATGATCCCGTTTTAAATGGTGGGTTTTGTTCTATGAATCTGATGGCTCAGTGACCCAAAGTGGATCTATAAGCGCCTAACTAAACTAGTAATGGTCATATGCTGCAATTATTGATCTGAGCTGGCTGCAATAGAGATGAAATGGCTGATAACTTTGCTCCTCTGGTTCAAGAATGTCTTCTTGTCTAGCCTCGCTATTACCAAGGCTCCGGTTCGTTTGTAACTTTAGACATCTCTGACATATTTCCTTGCTGCTCTAAATTCTCTAACCCAAGGCATAACCTGTAGAAAACTAAAGAGGTTTTTGTGAAATATATCTATGCACCTACCATAATACTCATCGCTCATGTAGATGTCGTTGATCATCTTCGGATAGAAGCGCAGGAGTCGCTTTGCGAGGTTCGCTAAAAGAGAACTGGCGTTCAGTAGGCAGAGGTGCAGGATTGTCTCTCCGACAGCACCACGCTCCTAGAATTATAAGTTCCATGTCATTAATATACTAGCTGTGCCCGCGGCTTTTTCCACGTGTTCATTCCGCTGGGATAAAAGTAACATGTGTTATTGGAATAACACAAAAAAGTACTACGTACTAGTACTATGTACTTTGTACTTTTTGGAGGTCCAAAAAGTACAAAGTACATAAATACAAAAAATTTGTTCAGCCGTCTAATAGTTTTTTTTATCGTTTGCTCGACTTCTACTCATTGGATTGAGATACTAAGTACACCAGTTTTTTAATTCAAAACCTAAGCTATCCAACAGTTAACTGCATCGCATTCGGTCCAATAGTTTAGAAATTATTTTATTTGTTCAGACTTTTTGTTAATTTTCTTGGTTTTGACCCAACTGAGGAGGGTTATGTGTTTGGGTTGTATATATGTTTGTTTGTTTATTTGTACGTTTCTTAGGCGCGTCCTACAGCCTAAACTGCTTGATGGATTTTGATAAATGAGGTATCACTGGATTCGTCTTAATCACGAGTGCTAAAGGATATTATGAAGTGTCAAGAAAACTAATATGGTGGCTTATAGCTGCCATATTGTAGGGGAGCGAAGTGAACGGAGGCGTATTTCCGACAGAACAAAATTGACCAAAACCTATCGAGTGAGGTATCAAAATGAAGGTCTTTAAATGACCATTCCAAAAAATATATAATTATTTTACGTAAGCAGTAGCAATTGTCTTTCAAGCTTCTTATAATTTTTTCAATTTTAGATTATTCAAGTTATGTAAGTACTATACACCAATGTGGCAATTGCAACTTTATAGTAAATTAAATTAAAATAAAACTATTAATTAAGAAACATTAAATGTATATTACTATAATTTTTGCGGGCGGTCAGCTCGCGGCTGAAAAGATAAAACCTGACATAGCTTGTTTAAAATGTTATGCAATAGTTTTGTTCGCAGTCAGATTTTATGTTTTTCATAATAATAATATATATACACTCATAAACAATATATACACATGTACATATATATGGTTAGTTTTAAAAGTGTATTTACTGTAGTTTCTCATAATATAAAGGGACATTTTCCTACCCTATAGTCGTCGGTATTTCATGAAGATTATAGAACTTGAGTAGTTCACTGAAATATAAGTCTACAAGGACATTCCGCAATCAATTTAACAGCTAGTTAAGTTTGAAAGCGCCTAATTTTAATTTAAAGTTAACTTGTTTTAGAGTTACGGTGAAGCTCAAACCCAAGTATCCCGAGTGTGGATCGAAATGGGGTATTTCATCACAAATGTTTTCCTTAGTTTCACAATGTCGTTTAAACTGGTGTATAAAGTTTAGGCAATTGTGTGCTGCGGAGATTAATTTGAACAAACATCAAGGTACAACTACCTAGTAGTTCATTAAATATCTAAGCTTTTTGACCTAGATGACGAGGCGTGATTACACTGAGGTATTGATACTTGCGATTGAGAGTTGCGACGTAGGCAGTATGATGTCACGTTTCAACATGATATTAGATCTGGTAATATGGATTGTCCTTAACGTCTAGTGTCTTTCTGTGTACCTTTATATTTATTTATTATTTATTTATTTATTTATTTATTTATTTATTTATTTATTTATTTATTTATATATTTATTTATTTATTTATTTATTTATTTATTTATTTATTTATATATTTATTTATTTATTTATTTATTTATTTATTTATTTATTTATTTATTTATTTATTTATTTATTTATTTATTTATTTATTTATTTATTTATTTATTTATTTATTTATTATATGACAAAAACTCTATACTTTCGTGCTGCGAGAACATTGAAATAAGACTACTCCGACCTAGATCTGTTTCACTCGTTGAAGATATCCTTGAGGCGGCAGATGAGGAGAATGCATTGTGTTGATGCGAATTGAGGAGTGCTCGCTGGAATAGGTTTTTTTTTGTATGCATCCATGTCCTTAAAAAAAAAATACGCCTGCCCTTCCAAAAAATAGCTTTTGCCAATAAATTATATACTGTTAGAATGTGCTTATCAAGGCCTTCAAATTGATACCCATATTGTAAAATTAGAACAAAAATTATTATTTATCTAATTTGAAAATGTGGCTCCATTTACAAATTCGCCATATTGTTTTTTTTAAATATGTAGCCTATGATGTAAGAATTCTAACAATACCCCATACGTCTAAATCTGTTCAGGCATTCAAAAGTTACGGTGGAATAAAGAAATTCACTTACAGACAAACATACATACATGGATGCTAAAAACAATACACTCCTTTTTTTGGGCAGTCGTGTACCTACTAAGTACAAATTTACTTACTTTGTACTTACAAAACAAACGAACAGAATTACCTACTTATAAACACTTTATTCTTCAGTTTTTTAAATAAATTAGTTACTTAGATTAAGTACATTCAAGCATTTAAAACTGTGTAGTAATCCTTGTTTGGGGACTGTGTTTGGGGTCACACTGAAAGCTTCCGGAGCTGGCCACTTACATAAACAATATTCAAAATTAATTACAACATTTGAAATTGGAACACTTTGGCTGTAGTTGCAGTTTGTTTAATCGAAACAATAAAAAAAAGAGAAATAACACATTCATTTTTGACCATTCATACTCGAACAATTCCTTACTACCGAAGTATTAGCTACTACTTCCTATCCCGTATGCAGAGAGTTTAGTGAACAATGAATACCTATAGTTAATCTCTACCGAGAGATATTGAATAGCGGGGTCCGTATCTCCTATTTAATTTGTGTTTCCTCTATAAACCAGCCATAAACTATAATACATTGTATTATCTTTGCTAGGTATAATGTTTTGTCTAAAGCGTAGAAAGAGGATACTCGCGTCTACGGTCTACAGGTATTTTTTCTCCCTCCTCGGAGATATTAGCTTAACACTTCATGTGTATCTGCCAGAGTCATGTTTCTTTATTGCTTATTTTTCTTAAGTTTCCTATTCATTCTTCGAAGTTATTTCGTTTACAATGAATGGGTTCTATGTTTTTTATTAGACTTATTTACATATTTAGTTAATAACAGGGAAACCATTGGGAAAGGAAAATATGGGGGAGATAGACTCGGACAATCGGAAAGGAATTATTGTGAATCAGGTGAGTACCTAAGTAAATAGGTAGTACAAGGTTACTATGGTACTAAGAAATAGAAAACATAAGGTCATAATACATACATAATATATACACGCAGAGAATATTTAAAATTTTACTTATTATTATAATTTTATATTGTTAGAAATAATATATTCTGATATTGCCATATATACATCAGGATCTGCATTTTGTAAAATGCAATTTATATTGGTAGGAAAATGGCGGGCATTGGTCGTGGTCCACCTGCTCAGTTCACCTGGGTGAACCACGGGCACTTTTTCTTGCCCGTGGTCCACCTCAGTTCACCTGGGTAGACCACGGGCACTTTTTCTTGCCCTTGGTCCACCTCAGTCCTGGGAAAACCAGCTGTCAAACTTAAAAGGGCTATAACTCTGAAACTAACGATTCTAGACTAGTAGTCATTACAGAAGTGATAGATCTCATTGCCATCTTCATTTTGGATGAAAGCTGTCAAACTTAAAAGGGATATAACTCTGAAACTAGTGATCCTAGACTAGTAGTTTCTTTACAGAAGTGATAGATCTCATCGATATCTTCTTTTTGGATGACAGTTGTCAAATTGACAGGTGAAAGCTGTCAAACCTGAAAACATCTAGTATTTACAGCTGATGTCAGAAATGAAAAGCAATGACAAAATGTCATGAAATGAAGATATTGATGAGATCTAACCTTTTTGTAATGAAACTACTAGTCCAGAACCAATAGTTTCAGAGGTATAGCACTTTAAAGTTTGACAGCTGTCATCCAAAACGAATATATTGATGAGATCTATCACTTCTGTAAAGAAACTACTAGTCTAGGCTCACTAGCTTCAGAGTTATAGCCCTTTTATGTTTGACAGCTGTCATCCAAAACGAAGATATTTATGAGATCTATCAATTCTGTAAAGAAACTACTAGTCCAGGATTGTTAGTTTCAAAGTTATAGCCATTTTAAGTTTGACAGCTGTCATCCAAAATATAGATATCGATGAGATCTATCACTTCTGTAATGAAACTACTAGTCTAAGATCGTTAGTTTCAGGGTTATAGCCCTTTTAATTTTGACATCTGTCTTCCAAAATAAAGATATTGATGAGATCTATCCCTTCTGTAAAGAAACTTCTAGACTAGGATCGTTAGTTTCAGAGTTATTGCCCTTTTAAATTTAAAGGCTGTCATCCAGAACGAAGATTTCGAAGAGATCTTGATAGGTGTTGAAGTATGACTTTGACGTTTGACATGACACTTCACCTGTCACTTGGACCCCTGTCACGCTGACCCCTGTCACTTTGACCCCTGTCACTTTGACCCCTGTCACTTTGACCCCTGTCACTTTGTCACCTGTCACTTTGGCATCTGTCATTTTGAGGTGCAGCTATATGAGAGCAGTGTGAAGGTTAGTCGGACGTGACCAGTCATGAGTGTGAACGCGAGAAAATACTAAGAAACGGTGTCACGGTTAGTAAATTTTCTTCCTAACCATCACACAAGTGTGACAGAGTAGTGGGAAAGTTAGTCGGTCGTGAATATTTTGCGTTGTTTAAAAAATACTTTTATAGGTGGACCACGGGCAATAGATATTTTTTGAACACTCTTATTTATCGTGAGGGTGAACCACGGGCAAGAAAAAGTGCCCGTGGTCCACCCAGGTGAACTGAGCAGGTGGACCACCACCAATGCCCGGAAAAATGGATATAAAGGGTAGCCAAGGTCTTAATCAATGTGGATTGATCATATTGAAGATTATAAACTTTCGTCTTGAGGCTCTGCGGTATCTGTGACGAGAAGATATGGCGTAATTTCCCGAACGCTGCCCATCCGAGTTGGATTCGTCGGTTGACCTCTTTGTTGAAGTTGGATCTACCCAGTTGGATCGTCTGACCCAAGTAGACATAGTGATCAACAGCTTCGATAATATCGTTCCCAATATAAACAGGCATGGGTACGACATGGGCATTTGACATGATGTTCGTCTTGCCCATGTTCATTTTAAGACCCACCCTGTTGGGAAACAATATTGAGGTCACTGAGCATTGTGCTTAAGTCTTACAGGGTTTCAGCCATGATGACTATATAATCAGCAAATTGAAGGTGAGTGATGTATTCGCCATTGATGTTAACACCAAATCCGTTCCACTTCAGAAGCTTGAATATATCTTCCAGTGCAGAGGTGAACAGTTTCGGAGAAATAACGTCTCCCTGTCTCACCCCTTTTTGCAGCTGGATAGAATTCTTGCTCTGATCCTGAAGACGAACTGTCATGGTGGCCTTGCTGTACAAACACTTCAACACTTCGATGTACCGGTAATCAATCTGGCACCGCTGTAATGACTGTAGCACTGCCCAGGTGCCTGAATTTTGATTCAGGCACCTGGGCAGTGCTACAGTCATTAAAAACATCATGAAGGCTTTCTCGTAGTCCAAAAACGCTAGACATAGAGGCCGATTATACTCTTCGGTCTCCTGTAAAATCTGCCGGAGCGTATGGATGTGGTCTAAGGTGCTAAAGCCTTTCTGGAATCCAGCTTGTTCGGGAGGCTGAAAGTCATCAAACCTACGAGCGAGACGGTTTGTAACTACTCTCGAAAACAGCTTAATGACGTGGCTCAGCAGCGAAATGGTCTTTTAGCTGGAGTAGCGTGGGAGTACCGAGGGAGTAGCGGCACATAACGTCAATAGATACATTTTCCCTTTTGATTTTATCCCTTTTCTCGACTGCCGTGCTATGTAAGGTAGAGAAGAGAATTATTTCCACTGAGAAGTGGATAAAAACGGGGGAAAGATAATTTGTCCACCTTCCCCTCCCCCTCCCCCTCCTCTCCACCGTGCTAGGCCTGCAGATATAATAAATAAGACAGAGTTTTTTTAAAGATAAAAAGTCTGCTGGATGGAGGAGGTTTTGCCACTCCATTTCACCAAATTCACATCGTTTCACAGTTTGGTATAATATCAGATTCAAATTTGGCATGAGTAACTAGAATCAATGTCTCTTACCCTCTACAATGTATAACTCTCGTACAATGTATAACTCTCGTACAATGTATAACACAAACAATCATTATTAGTTTGTATCCCGCCACAACTTAATCCAAAACCAGATTTGAACTCTGTTTTTTCTTTAAATGAGCTGAATGAGGTTCTGTCTAACCTGCGTGACACTGCACCTGTGAAGATGATATCCCATATTCGTTTTTAAGCAATTTAAGTGACAACACACTACAGTACTACCTCAACATAATTAACTAAGTTATGATGTCGGGCAAAGTACCTCATCTTGGAAGTCCCAAATAGTCATACCAATAATTAAACCTAATAAACCATCATCATCTGTATCATCATACCGTCCTATAGCGCACTTTCTTCAGTTATTGCAAAAGTAGCTGAGCACCTAGTAAAAAACCGCCCAGAGTGGTTTGTTGAAAGTTTGGTTTGCTTGCTGACTCTCAGCATGGTTTCCGTCGCGCCAGAAGCACTTTATATAGCTTGAGCATTTTTGTAACGGATATTCGTTTGGCCTTCACAAGTAATGAAACCGTTGTAGCAACCTTCCTAGATATCAATTCTGGATATCATAGCGTTTTTTTACCAGTCTTAAATGAGAAAATGCACTTACTCCATATTCCTCCAATGCTTTGTAACTTTGTACTTAACATGCTAAATAACAGATCAGTTAAATTAGATATTCTTAATTAAATTAAATTTCTTTTCCGCTCTCTTTGACTCTCAAAACACCCCATATTCTCCAAAATTCATTTTTTATCTAAACATGTTACTTCACTTTCTGGTTATTGGTTACACAAACCTCCGCCCTATATAAGTAATAGCTGGCATAAGTTTGTTAACTAACAGACACCTTTTCATAGTAACGAAAACCTGTCCATCTACTCGTATAATGTTAATTATGATTGTTTGACTCAGTCCCCCAACATCAATTACAGTATTGGTATTGATAGAGACGACCCCAACGCTAATTCTAATATCAACTATATTGTTGATGAAAGATAGCATGGTTGGCATCACGTTTATAGTGACGCATCCAAGCATCAATTCAGCACAAGTCCCTCGTCAACAACATTGTGAAGATCGAAAGCATTTCGAGCAGGGTGGTATACCTTATACTCAGAATTACCGAACAGTATTCGTTGAAGGTCATACAGGTGTACGCCCCACACTCGAAACGCCCGGACAATGAAGTGGAGACTAAGTATAACGACATTTCTAATGCCATACATGCCCCGAAAACACACTTCACAGTGGTGATGGGGGACTTCAACGCACGGCAGGGCATGAGGAATGGCGATGAACTGAGAGTGGGGCAGTTTGGATTTGGACAGCGGAACCAAAGGGGTCAGCGATTGGCCGACTTCATGGGGACTCTTTATGATGAACTCCTTTTTCAAGAAGCGCCCGTCCAGGAAATGGACATGGCTGCATCCCGGTGGTCATAAGCACGAGATAGATTTCATTTTGACGACCAATAAGCATATTATATTCAATTATGTCTCTGAGATCAACAGGGTTAAGACCGGTAGTGATCACCGCATGGTAAGAGGCTCATTGAATATCAACGTAAAGCTGGAGAGGTCTCGTTTGATGAGATTTACTCTTCGCCCAAGTCCTGCTCAAATCCAAAACCCCGAGAGCTTTCAGTTGGAGCTCTAAAATCGCATCCAAATCCTTACCGAATGCGATACAGTGGACGAACAAAATAACGGGCTGGTGGAAATTGTCCACGCGGTCGCGTCGGAGTTCTTTAAGACCCCCCCCGCAAAAAAAGAACACAGAAACTCTCTGAGCATACACTCAGAGAGTAACCTATGGCAGAACGAGGCGAGATGAGGCTGAGTTATCAATGGAATGGTTTGAACAATATAGAAGGAGAACATCTGCATACTGGAGAACGTTTACATGGCTGTTGATGTTTCTTTCCAAATCATATGTGTAAATGTTATACAATAATGGACTAATAACAGAGCCTTGTGGCAAACTTTTGCAAAGGTATCAGATTTCGTCAGAGTTATCTAATTTAACTGATCTGTTATTTAGCATGTTAAGTACACAGTTACAAAGCATTGGAGGAATATGGAGTAAAGGCATTTTCTCATTTAAGACTGGTAAAAAAACGCTATCATATCCAGAATTGATATCTAGGAAGGTTGCTACAACGGTTTCATTACTTGTGAAGGCCAAACGAATATCCGTTACAAAAATGCTCAAGCTATATAAAGTGCTTCTGGCGCGACGGAAACCATGCTGAGAGTCAGCAAGCAAACCACGACTTTCAACAAACCACTCTGGGCGGTTTTTTACTAGGTGCTCAGCTACTTTTGCAATAACTGAAGAAAGTGCTATAGGACGGTATGATGATACAGATGATGATGGTTTATTAGGTTTAATTATTGGTATGACTATTTGGGACTTTCAAGATGTGGTACTTTGCCCGACATCATAACTTAGTTAATTATATTGACGTAGTACTGTAGTGTGTTGTCACTTAAATTGCTTAAAAACGAATATGGGATATCATCTTCACAGGTGCAGAGTCACGCAGGTTAGACAGAACCCCATTCAGCTCATTTAAAGAAAAAACAGAGTTCAAATCTGGTTTTGGATTAAGCTGTGGCGGTATACAAACTAATAATGATTGTTTGTGTTATACATTGTACGAGAGTTATACATTGTACGAGAGTTATACATTGTACGAGAGTTATACATTGTACGAGAGTTATACATTGTACGAGAGTTATACATTGTACGAGAGTTATACATTGTACGAGAGTTATACATTGTAGAGGGTAAGAGACATTGATTCTAGTTACTCATGCCAAATTTGAATCTGATATTATACCAAACTGTGAAAGGATGTGAATTTGGTGAAATGGAGTGGCAAAACCTCCTCCATCCAGCAGACTTTTTATCTTTCAAAAAACTCTTTGTCTTATTTATTATATCTGCAGGCCTAGCACGGTGGAGAGGAGGGGGGGGGGGGGGGGGGGGGGGCGGGAAGGTGGACATTCTCTTCTCTACCTTACATAGCACGGCAGTCGAGGAAAGGGATAAAATCAAAAGGGAAAATGTATCTATTGACGTTATGTGCCGCTACTCCCTCGGTACCCCACGCTACTCCAGCTAAAAACATCGACTCGAAAAACATAGATTAAAATTCTCTCTGTTTGACATAAGACGGGGAATATATTATATCACCGTCTCTTGGAGGTGGGTATAAAAGTTTATCATCATACAACCACAATGTCGCGAGCATTTTATAATTATATTTTGATGCGAGAAACGCAAGCAATGGAAGAAAATTTCTCTGGCGTGGGCGGTATATCCGAGATGCCCGTGATCCGTTGAATTTCTGGACAAAAAAAACGTAGGTATACAAAACGACTGTCTACTTTATCTATTTGGTAGTTAGAACGCGACTTTTGTTTAGAAATCTAGGATAGTGCCGGGGTGTGTCAATGGTACGCACGAAATTTTTAGGAAATATAATCTATAAAGCATAGAAATGAAGATCAAAAGAACGAATGATTTTTGAAAGTATGTTGGATTTGTCAAAATATTGAAGATTAAATAGTAAAATTTAATAGTACCAGGGCGGTCGCACTCCGCAAAAGTACAAATAAATTTAAGGACCACGTTCAGTCGAGTGTCAAGCGTGCGCTTGATGAGTCGCGCGCCTTGTACTTAGCGATAGAGCACCTACTTACGTCAAGTTATTGTCAAACTTTATTCGTGTTTTAATTATGAGTACCAAGAAGAAAGCTAGAAAGTACTGCATAGCATTCGGCTGTTAAAATAGTGATATAAATTACGAATTGTCATTCTTTACGTTTCCAAAGGATATTGAAAGGTAATAAATTGTAATACCTATAATAGGTCGTAGTTATGTAGTTAGATATTGATATTTTTTTATTACGTAGGTTCCTATAGTTTTATGTTATTACATTTGTGTTCCATACCAAAGCTACGCATATTTAAGGTTTTTCCGCGCAGAAATAAAGTCGTTTATTAAATCGATCAACGTAATTTTATAATTGATTATAGTAGGTATTGTTGATCGGAAAATGAATTACTGTGCTGACTTAGTAAGTAGCCTACAACTAATTAGGAATTTATATAATATATGTCTCGTATAATACCTACCTACTTTTAATACCTTTTATTACGTAGGTAGTAATTTATTTTTCACTAATTAAAAAGCATGGAATTCAGACAGGCACCTTTATTCATCAAAGTGCAATACCTATAGGATATAATCATAATCAACCAACGACACGTAGGTAGGTATCTCACTAAAGTTATCGGCGGTCTGAAAACGGGATAGGTAGGTAGTAAAAATGAGGTAGTAGGTCTATTCTGATAAGAATGTCATTGTATGTAATAGAACTATTTTAATTTATAATAATAAGTAATAACATAATACATTATTACTTATTTATTCTGTTACAATATCTAAGTCATAACATATCACAGAATAATTAGTAGTACAAGTACCTAGTCATAATATCTTAATACAACCCTACCGAGCGAAAAAGGGACAGAGCGATTCTGTAACGGTTAGAGCAATGGAAGTTCTCGCGCGTTGTGATACGGTACATTCTAGCCTGCACGCAGTGGGCGAGCGCCTTCTAGGTAAATATAATTGAAAGCTCGCAGCGCCGTGCGAGTTAAATTGCACTTTATAGCGTTGTGGCGAGAGTCGCTATTTATTTAAATGACTTTACTCAGTTAGCCTTCTGTACTTGTACTATTATTTATTCTGTGATAGTACTGAACCATACCCGTATCTTCTTTTGTGACCATAGAGAACGCTACTCCCGGTGTATATCCACCGAATTTTATCCTTTCCCTGGGGAAAATATGTCCACCCCCCGTGCTAGGCCTGCAGAGAGAGTTTCAAAATTTTCAGGGGTCATTTCTTCGTTGTAATTTTTCTCAGCTATTTTTCATTTATTAACAGCTTGAGTGCAATAACTGTCCCACCAGGGTGGTGAAGGAATATTATCGGTAATTTTTTTAAGAGGGAAAATTTCGTCTGCTTCTGCTAAAATTGTTTTAGCTAGGGCATCAGTTCAGCTAGTAGTATTACTTTTAGATATATTGCCACACAAGATTTGAATTTGTCCCAATCATCGTTTTTAATTCTGTACTTAAGGCGAGGTTTATGAATTGTAGTTGTAGCTTTTTCTGGAGAAGAGATGATTATAGAGAAGTGGTTACTTCCATATGTTGATGAAGGCGTTTACCAGGATAACTGTGATGCTAAATTTGGAGTACAAATAGTTAAATCTACAGCACTAATGCCTTCATTAGGCTTTGTACGCCGGGTTGGGGATCCGGTATTCAATAAACATAAATTATTGTGGTCAATTATTTGTAATAGATCTACTCCATGACAATCGGTACTAGAATTACCCCATGATTGGTGATGGGCATTAAAATCTCCTGATATAATAAATGGTTTCGGAAGTTTCGAAAGAAGGGAATTGAACACATTAAATATAATTACAGAAGGTCGTGGAATATATATGGAAACATAACATATACCATTGATTGAAGCGGCAATAATAGAATACTCAGGACTATGTTGGGGAAGAAAAATAGGATTATAAGAAAGATTATTTTTAATGAGTATGGCAACACCGCCATACCAATCTTACCTGTCCTCTCTGAGACATGAATAGCCCCTGATCTTAAATACAAATCCAGGTTCTAGCCATGTCTCAGAGACGGCAAAGACATTAGGTTTAAATTTATTTGAAATGTAAATAATTTCACTTTTCTTACTTATTATGCTTCAGCAGTTCCACTGCCTTGGCTTGATCCATATTGGACCGATACATTTTGAATAGCAGCAATAACTGGGGCAACGTTGGACGGTTCAATAAATTTGGAATGAGAAAGAAGATTTATTAGTGCTATGATAAGATCTGCAACTGACTGTTGCCCGATGTCTGATGAAAAAAATCTGTTTAAGCGCACAGCCATTGGAAGGGGATGGAGCATCATACTCCTTTATGAGTTCCTTATGAGCATCACGATCATAACCCTTAGAATACTGGAGGAAACCAGGGTTTTTTAAAAACTGTTTTTTTTGTATGATACTATGGAACTAGGATGAGGTGATTATAAACCGACAGGAATAGAGTAGATCTGTGACATAGGTTTAAAATTTGCTGCCATGTCTGCAAAAGATTTGGAAACTGGAGGGTATAATTTAGAAGCCTCAAAGTAGGACATAAAACTTTCAGCCATAGTTAACTTAATCTGTTTTTGGCGGGCAAACTCTGGGCATATCTCGCTATTTGCAAAAGAGGACCTGTACAAAAACAGCCTCTTGACTCATAGAATTACCGAATCTGCAGCAATGATAGGATTGTATTGTGGGATAGGTATATAGTTCAACCTGTAGAGCACATTATAACACATAAAGATGCGCCTAGGCAAGATTTGGCCATCAAAAGTAAGTACCACTGTTTGTGACGGTTTCCATATACATTAATTGTAACTTTATAGTTAAGACGCCTGACTCTAAGAATCTTATCACAACTAAGTAATTGGCACATTTATGTTGTCAGCAACTTCTTCTGGGGACCACTCATTTGGCACACCACGAACCACCAACCCATACGAGTTACGTTAAATGATGGGATAAATGCTTTAAGGTTATCAGAGGATAGGCTGCTGTGTGTGAGGAAAGAGTATGCACTTACATAATTTGTGAAGGATATGGTTATTCTATTCCGTCCAATTCGCTTTAGCCTACCGTTTACAATGTTGTCATTAGAATATTTCTTTAAAAATTTGCCAAAGGTTATTGGGTGGAGTATTGTTCCATCATTGGGGGCAGATTGTAGTCTTTGGACGTGCACAACGTAAGGTGCACTATCCAAAGGTTCATATAATGTTCGGCTTTGGACGGGGGGGATCTACAATGTCAGTTATCGCAACATTAGCAACAGGAATTGCTAATTTTGTCATAGATTTCTCGAAAATGGGTTCACTTTCCATAAGTACAATGACAATCGGTAGGTGATCTACAGCATTATGCTTCCTCCTGCGTTTATTACAATTCTTACAGACTTTGTTAAGACGGCTACGCTTAATTGCACGGGCATTGCTAGAACAATCCATTTCCATACCAGATTAATTCGATACTATGGTTACATTGCATCCAACAGGAGGCACTGTCCCTCCTGGGTCCGGTGGCTCATTCATCGTCGACGAAAAACTTAAAAACGACTTACCAGTAAATAATGTACGCAAATACTTAAACAAAATATATACACTATAGAACTAAACAAACTATTGATTACTACTCAACTCATCAAGTAAACACGATAAAATTAGTTTTGTTATATATTCAAAACGAAAAAACGACCGCTACAAACGCTTTCAAGCGCTTTTTTTACGGTCTAAAGGTTTTATATTGACACGATATTGACGTACCATTTTGTCTATAGTAATATTATGTTTAAAGCAAGGAGGTTGAATTAAGATTACTGTTAAAAGGTTTAACGCCAGTATTCAGTAAGCATAATTCAACCTCCTTTTGTTTAAAATCCGGGTGGGAGGGAAGTAAGCGTAATTCAACCTTCTTGGGTTTAAAAAACCGGATGGTGCTGTCAAATCACGAGTTATACCGAATTAAAGATCACAAAAACATTAATTTGGCTGATGTTGCTCTGTGCGTCCTGTTACCACTGTTACTTTAGACATTTCCTTCGCCATTTCTGTTACTACACACAAACATACAAAAATGAAATCTTTTCACATTATAATAAGGTTTAACTCCAGTAAGCGTATTCAACCTTCATTGGTTTAAAAAACTGCTGTTTGTTTGTCGTGAAACGTCTATGCCACGTCTAGAGTTTTTAAAATGGGTTAAGAATTTTTTGAGTTCATTGAGTTTATCGGTAGCGCTCACTCCGCGGCAATTTTCTTAATTTTAGCATTTTTTTAACCGTCGTAACTTCTAAAAAAACAAATCAAGATCATTGGCATCAGTGGCCCTATTAACTTGGCTTCAATCAGATTGTCACTTTTTTCATAGCAATTTCGACTCTATCGCAAGGCACTAATGAATTTGACAGCTTGAAACCGATATGTTCAACAGTGCGTAATAGCACTGCAGTGCTTTTGACCATAGACAACTGCATTATTACTCACGTACTTGACAGATTTGTTATTATTTCGTGTATCTGTTCTGTAATTTCGTTTCCATAGCAACGTTTCATATACAAAGGTATCGGTTTTTTTTTCAAATTTTTAATACCTCTGGTTACATTATTGTAATTTTCGAAAGGAACGCTAACACTCGTTGACAATTTAGCTTTCAATACGTGAAAGTTTTTTTTTAAATTGGGTCTGCATTTTTTGAGTTTATCCATTACAAACAAACAAACAAACAATCAAATCTTTCCTCTTTATAATATTAGTGTAGATATACAATATTTTTGTTAGTCTGTAGGATTATGGAAATAAATAAAAGAAGCCACTAGTAAGTTATTGTTCTAACTTATTAACGTCGAGGTACAGTATAATTTATGACAATGTCGTTCAGCACCCTGTTCACCATGGCACATGTTACATAATAAATTTGAAGAAGTTACTGCGCAATAAATACATAACCAGGATAAGTTACCGGGTTTTAGTAGGAATGAGTAAAAACATCAGAAACCATGACTCAGTGACCTCTTACAATTTTTAAGCGACTTCAAAAAAGGAGGTTCTCAAGTTGATGTGTATGTAATATTGTCGAAAATGCGTAATATTCATATATGCTAGTCTATTTGGTTATCTAAGCATATATTCCAAAAGGGTTTGAACATTTTTGTATGGAAGCTGGCATATCCACACGCCCGCCATTTTGTTTTATTTTCAAAGTTTCCACGCAAGATTAAAGTATTATATACGGGTACACTTATACAAGCAAACAAAGACAATTGACAACATTTCAAATTTGTAACATTACTATTTCATTTTTTCTCTGAATGAGTACTGTAAAATAAAATATACACACGTATTTTTTTATTTTTCCAATCTAAGCTATATTTTCCGAGAAATTAATGATTAAAAAGTAGATTATTCTAAAGGGACGTAACTGCAAGAGTTCGGTGTTATGAACAAGGTTACCGAAGCCACATTCGAAAAAAAAACATTTATATCTTTTAAAGTCAGGCTCTACCGTAGTATATTTTTTTCTTTACAGGCAACTGTTTTTTTATTATTCCACCGAACTCCGCTCCGCTTGGTTGAGAATTATTACTTAATTTCTTTGTAGTTACTTCACTAAAAATTTTGGGAAAAAAGATTAATGATCAGCGTCGCAATATCTCAAACTGGTTTTCGAATTTCATTGCCATAAGAAATATAAAACTTGTTAATAAATATGGTACCCTAAAGCGTCACGTTTCCGAAATATTTGGGGGTGGGGAACATGATGAATCATGTGATCGAAACATTTCAATTAATATGGTATTAATTGAAATGTTTCGATTGTTTAAGTGTCCTCTACCCATTTAAACTACTTAAATCGTGCGAAGTCGGTTTAATTTCTTTTAAATTAGGTAGTCTTCATGTATTAACAAACTAGTAAGCATGTAGCCTAATATGTGTGTATACCTTAAGGTCCCAGCAGAGTTCCCTGTACCCCGAAGGGTTAGCGTCGTATTCTTCCTGCGTCACGTGCGGCCAGTCTATTTCCACGTCGAACTCTTCGTCTGGATTCTCCATACCTCGTAAAGGGGGAAGCTAGAAATGAAGGTGAATGGAGTAGTTATACAGGTCAACCAATACTCCAACTACCATCAGGCGAGGGAATATATTAAATTACCTACGAACCGCAGGTCAGATGTTGGAACTGTGCAGAGCAAAAGCTGGACTGTAAACCTCTTTCATTTGGAGGGGGAAATACATGAATAATATTTTGATGAAAATTACGTGCCTCTTTAACGGTTCTATTTATTATGACTGATTATTATGTGTTGATTGATCCATCTGAGAAAATTGAAGCTATTATATTGGTTCTTCAGGTCACGTAGGAACCGTACAGTATTTTTCTGAATATTTATCGAATCCTGTCTCAATGTTTTCAGAATAACTAGCTTAAAAGCTAAAAAAACACACCTGTCCGGCCAAAAAATAACTTATGCCAATAAATTATATACTGTTGGAATGTGCTTATCTTCAATTTGATACCCATATTATAAAATTCGAAAAAAAAAAACGCATTTGAAAATGGAGCCACACTGCCGCCATGTTGTTTTTTTAAGCCTATGTTATGCGGGGGATGTAAGTGTTCTAACGATACCTCATACGTCTAAATCTGTTCAGGCATTTAAGAGTCATGGTGGAACAAAGAAACTCACTTAAAAACAAACATAAATACAACCATGCATTCTAAAAATATTACACTCCTTTTCTTGGGCAGTCGTAATAATCCGATCGTCGTTCTAGACACGTGAATATTCAGCTCTCGAAAGCAAAGCCATAACTTCAGTGCGACTTCAAGTGTTGTTATATTCTCCGGTATGTGATCCTAGCTAAGAACAAGTTCTTCTCAGCAAGATCTTCGATAGTCAATTACTAGTTAAATCTCTTGTAATTTTCTATCAATCAATCAATCTCTTGTAATTTTCGATCAAACGATCAATCAAGATCAGGTATCTTGATTGATCGTTATATTTATGTTATTTACCAGTTTGTGCCTTGACCTCTCCTTGTTCCTGAGCAGCACGATATGCGAGACCGGTATGTAGCGACCCTTGCCCCGATTGTACAGGAACGGCTCCACCTTCGTCTTGATGGCGTGGTCGATCTCTGCGTACTGCTTGTTTTGGAGCGCTCGCTTCATCATGTCCACTAGAAGACCGCCTCCTATTCCATGAAAGAATGTGTTTACTATAATAACTACATTATCTTCTACACCCTAGATACAGGAACTCCTAGTAAGAGGGCAAGATCTATATGTATCCATGTGTCGTATTGGTATTATTATTAGGAATCTATTGGACTCTCCAAATTAATAATGACACTATTCCGCATTAAAAACATCACAGTACACCGAGGTTAACTGGAAGATAATTCTTGCTACCATTAAGTTCGCTTATGTACCTATCTTTTGTGTGCAATAAAGAATTTTCTATCTATTCTATCTATGTATCGTTCGATCTGTTTGGAATTTTATTTCTTACTACCTGGATACACGCGGGTTTGTCCGCGTGGTCATTTCTTTCAATGGGTTTAAAGTTACCTATGTGTTATTCCATGACCAACCCATTAGGTACAATAGGTATGCCAAATTTCGTTCAGCTATAAAATAGTTTTCCATCCGTTCTCGGTTTCTACTATCGGATTAGGATACACCAGTTTTTAAAACAAACCATAGGCTATACTATATTGAATACTGCAAAGCTTATTTCAAGACCATTTTTTAAAATAACCTTTTTCATACCGACTTTTTGGTACTTACTGCTTTATTGTAAGTATAGACTAGCTGCTCCACGCAGTTTTACCCACGTTGATGATGAAGTCGAAAAGTACGAATATCCAAAGTTCCAGTTTTTTTGTTCAGCCGTGACGTGCCATAAAACTCGCTAAGGCCGATTAAATGCACAGTTCATTTACAATATGTCTGGACACAAGACTCGGAGTCTTTAACGGCGAATTATACACTTAATTTTATCGAAGAAAAAATAAAAGAGGGGGGTGCAACCCCGCCCCTTATTCAAGCCAGCCAGTTTACTTTAGTTGTGTTGAAGTGTTTGTACAGCAAGGCCACCATGACAGTTCGTCTTCAGGATCAGAGCACGAATTCTATCCAGCTGCAAAAAGGGGTGAGACGTTATTTCTCCGAAACTGTTCACCTCTGCACTGGAAGATATATTCAAGCTTCTGAACTGGAACGGATTTGGTGTTAACATCAATAGCGAATACATCACTCACCTTCGATTGTCTGATAGTCATCATGGCTGAAACCCTGGAAGACCTAAACACAATGCTCAGTGACCTCAATATTGTTTCCCAACAGGTGGGTCTTAAAATGAAAATGGGCAAGACGAACATCATGTCAAATGCCCATGTCGTACCCATGCCGGTTTATGTTGGGAACGATATTATCGAAGCTGTTGATCACTATGTCTACTTGGGTCAGACGATCCAACTTCGACAAAGAGGTCAACCGACGAATCCAACTCGGATGGGCAGCGTTCGTAAAATTACGCCATATCTTCTCGTCGCAGATACCGCAGAGCCTCAAGACGAAAGCTTATAATCAGTGCGTATTGTCAGTGATGACATACGGCACTGAGACGTGGTCGCTAACTATTGGTGTCATACAAAAGCTCAGAGTAGCGCAGCGTGCAATGGAGAGAGCTATGCTCGGTGTTTTACTACGTGATAGAATCAGAAATGAGGAATTCCGTAGAACGAAGGCTACCGACATAGCTCTCAGAGTTTGCAAGTTGAAGTGGCAATGGGCAGGCCATATAGTTCACAGAACCGACAACCACTGGGGAATAAAGGTTCTCGAATGGCGACCACGAACAAGCAAGCAAAATGTAGGGAGACCCCCCACACGATGGACCGACATTTTAGCCATCGCAGGAAGTCGGTGGATGGAGGTGGTACAAGATCGCTCGTCATTGCGCTCTTTGGGGGAGGCCTATGTTCAGCAGTGGACTTCTAAAGGCTCACATGATGATGATGATGAGTTTACTTTTTGAAGTGTAATAATTATTTGATTGTCTTTAATCCATTCCAATATATAAAAGTGAAACGTTGTCTGTTTGTTTGTCTGTTTAGATATTTTTCACGCGATATCGGCTGAACGGATTTTGATGAAATTTAGAATGGAGATAGCTTATACCCTGGAATACAACATAGGATACTTTTTATTCCAGAAAAGTTTCCACGGGAAACTGGAAAATGTTGATTACTCACTGTAAGGAACGGTTACCATGACAGAATGGTCTGTGGTTGCCATGGAAACGAAATAACAAGTCTGTCAAAAAACATGAAGAGCATACTTTTGCATTGGTGTTTAATATCCTAGAAGAAAACAGGATGCTTTTTTCGCGATACACAGTAGTCCGCGCGAACGAAGTGGCGGCCAGGAAAGCTAGTAATTAATATCTACGGAAGTAGAGGATTTTCATGACTTTTTTATGAGTGAAAACAATACTTTTTCAGATAATAATAACTTTCTATTAAAAATATTTACACTTCATGGTAAAAATATTTACACTTCATGGTAAAAATATTTACACTTCATGGTAAAAATATTTACACTTCATGGTAAAAAAGATTGTTCATATGTGAGTATAATAAGTTTTTTATTCGTTTTTTCTAATCTATTGCAAAAATTAAACGGTTTATATAGGTACTTGATTATTTTATGCCTAAATCATAATTTATGATCAGTTCTACCTAACAATACTCCATTTAAAGTTCTCAAATATTAGATTAGAACTGATTTTTAATTGACTTCACATAAGGTAGAGATTTTCCAGTCAACTGTATGTCTTTCTTTTTTCTTAGTGTCTATATTGCTTCATATATACAGTACATACGGACCGGTTTAGAAGATCATTGTTTTATTCAAAAGGATAGATAGTACAGTCTCATTCAAATGTTATCAAAATTGGTTTGGCAGTTTTTTATTAATGAATTCATTTTTAGTAACTTAATGTGTTATTTTGTGTATGTTCCTTCATAACTCCAGTTTTTTTTTGCAGATTTGGATGTTTATTATTTTTATTTGAATGGTTATTAGTTCAGAATGATTTCACATGAATTTCATCTAAGCTGGTTGAGTAGTTTTTTTAGAGTAGGTAAATGTTTTTATTTCTTTATTTTCTTAATGTCTCTAAAAATCGATAATTGATAGATTATACCAAAAAGCAATAGTTAGTGGTGGACTGTCTTCTATAGGTCCGTAGAAAATTCCGAAAATAGCGATGAAAATACTAACCTTTAATATCGACAAGCTTGTAAAGTTTCTGCTCCGATGTTCCAGCTTGCTTCTTGACACCACTGGTTACGTTGCTCTCTGTATTACCCATTTTCACTCAAATGATTGTTTTCTATTTCTATTTTCAAAATAAACTGTTCATTTGTTTTTGTGTAACGGAACTACTAGCAAATTTAGTAAAAATATGTTTTGAAATGATCAAGTTACCTACTTATTTAACTTGGATTTATGAACGCGAAGTAGTAGTAGGTATGAAAGGATAATTATAAAAAAGAACTATTCAGACTTTTATGTAACAGACAAAAATGATCCGTAAAATACAATATCATCACTGTGTTAGCTATTGATTAAACAGAAGTGCGTTGCTATAACAAATAACAAACATTGTAGATATAGAATCTGATTGTTAGACTCAGTACCAGTACAGTATTATGTAGTCAAAATGTATGGAGAAAATAACCTCTTATTGAAACCAGTGCTTTTGACCCTATAATATTATAAGTTAACTTACGATCTAACAATCGCCTGTTCTCAACAAACAAACTTTAGTTTGTATAAGTTCCTTGTCTTGAGACCTATTTTAAATTAAAAGCTTCCCTTTCAAGTGACAAAATACATACATACATACTTCCCTTGTATGTATGTATGTATGTATGTATCGATGTATCTATGTATTTTGTCACTTGAAACTTTCAGGGTAACTCACAAACCGATAACAAAGCAATAAAAAAAAGGAAAAAAAGAAAACATAATAACGTAAAAGAGAAAACGGGAACATACAAGAAAAAATAATAATAAATAAGTGACATTCATAAAAAAAAGTCGTCATAGCATATTTTTTTTTACTTTTATATTGATTATTTGTTGTAGTTAATATACAGAGGTTTTTAGGTAACAGTTGGTTTTCTCGCTTTCCTGAAGTCAATAGAATATCTCCAAAAAGCTGAGAACAGAAGCGCCGAAGAAAACCCACGGACGCTGAAATGATAATGATCTCGAGAAATGCTCCATTTGAATATAAATAAATAACGTTTAATTTAAAATAGGCTTGAACCATAAAATCTATTTAAGTTACCTGAAGTCAAGTATTTTGCTTTGAAATGTTACTAGTAACAGTAGTAACATTAATTACTGTAGATACAATAATAATAGACATATTGCAAATTTTTTAAATACCTACATATACCTTATTACGTATATACGTAACTTATTAATGTAATACAACTTTGCGTACAAATCATAGTATTAACACATAAATAATATACCTACATATGTTTTTAGTTGGTAATGAAGTTGATGCTGGCGGTACTTCATGTAACATTCATGGACCTTTTGAGAAAAATAGGTTTACTTTAAATTAAGCATTACAATTTTGGTAACCAGCGCACTATGATTACAATTTTGGTAACCCGCGCACTATGATTTTTGGTCCCGATTACACTAACGCCTAAAATCGCGTTCTTGTTCTAAAAACTTCGTAAAAGACAACAAACATTATCATAAACCAAACTAGCCCGATTTTATCACTAATCTGTTAGGTACTCAACAATGATATCCCACTTATCTTTCTTATCAGCGTTAAAATGTTTTTGTAATCCAGTAAGCGGTGCATGCTCGTTCTGCAACGTGTTGAAGGCATAACAAGGCCCGAATTCCGAATCTTTGCAAAAGCAAAAAACTCAGTGCAATATTATTGTGGATAAATGGAATCATAAAATAAAAGGTAAGTACGTGTTTATAAAAATATGATTGATTTTCACTTTGTTGATATTTTTTTTTTTAATAACATGTGCATGTAGATGAAGTTAAATGTACATCATATGAAATTCCATAAGATCTTGCACTCATCGGGCCAAAACACTTTGATATCAGACTAAACATGTTTTTTTTGTTCTTTGTTTAGTAAAGAAAGAAAGAAATACATTTATTCAACACACACAAAAATAAGAGATACATATTTTTAGAATAATTAAGAAGGTACAATAGAAAAGGAAAACAAAGAAAAGTTAAAAGTAGATAGTTAAAATGGTGATAAATGGGCCTTAACTCAGCATTAGGCTGTTTGCCGAAGGCACGCAGCGCTGGTTTTCAGCTCAGAGCTGAAGCTGGTTTTCAGCTCAGAGGGTGCGGAAAAAAATAAACATACAATAATAAGTATAAAAAATGAAATTAAATATGAATACATTTATAAATACATTATATATATATATATATATATATATATATATTATAATAATAATAATAATAATTACATATAAGTAATTAAAATAAACATAGATAAATAAATAAATAAAAAAGTATATTTAAGATATAGCAATGACAAAGGAATAAAATAATGTAGTCTCTGAATGGTGTCAAATAACTGACGAAGAAAGTGTCGTCAAAATTGCGTAAGAGTAGCGCTTACTATTAAGAATACCACGCATGTGGGTAGCAGCGAAATAACCTCTACTACGGACTAGGTAATCGTTTGACCACGATCAAATGATTACCGATGGGAAGCGATGATGTGGTTGAAGGTGTAGCACGCTTGCCTGGTAGCTCTTGAGTTGAATACACCTGGGTTATATATTACCGGAAACACTGACGAGGGCAGGGCATTCCACTCCTTTTTATTTCTTATCGTATGTGTTGGGTTTGATTCCAGCCACGGGTCAAATTTATGTGCAAAAAGAAAAAAGCGTGTTTTTTAGCCGAGTGCGGAGGGTTATGTTTTTGGCTGTATCTGTTTGTATGTTCCTTTGGCACGACCTACAGCATAAACAAATTGATGGATTTTGATAAATGAGGTATTATGGGATACGTCTTAATCACCACAATGACGTAGGATAGGTACATATATGAAGTGACAAGAAGACTAATATGGCGGCATAAAGCTGCAATATTGTATTTCCGGCGTAACAACGAAAACCTATCGGTATCAAAATGACGATCTTAAATGGACCATTCCAAAATTATATAATTCTTATAAATCTATCAATTGTTATATAATAAAGCAATAAGAACGAAAAAGTCTGTACAAAGAAGATAATTAATAGTACATTATGATACAAGTGTGCTATGTTGGTCATTAAGATTACTGCATCAAAAGTGACTGCTTGCTGCAACGATTGGAGCACGAGCTTTAGCGAGCGCTCTAAAATTCGAATACAGCAAGAATTCACTTAAGCGAGTGTCAGTAACCTACTATTATATTCAATGCAAATTGATAAGGCGAGCGTGATATGGAAGCCAAGTGTGTAATGATCAATGCACACGCGTTTCATACGACGTTTTTCAACACACTTGCGAGGAAAAAACTTTAAATTTTGTAACTTTTAATTTTTGAAAGTACAATTCTCAGAAAGATACCGAACTGTTTTTGTTGACATTTCTGTCTAGATTTTGGTGGCAACAGGCTATCAATCGCGTTTCGTGCCTCGATTAGTATTTCCGGCGGGATCAAATCTACGTATTGCTCTACTTCCCTACGTGAAGTCGACATTTTTGATAATAATTAACCACACAAAGAAAACGTTAACAAATATATATACAAAATGGCGCCCTGGTTTTGTTTTTCTAGTGCAACGCGCTAGCGATGCGCGCGCATGTGTAAATAAAGGCACTGGCAAAAATGCCATACAGCCTATATAAAAAATATAATAAACACAAAATAATGTTTTGGATAAGCAAATTAAAATAAATTATAGAGTGAAAATACATATTTTGATGAAATGATGATAATTTTGATGATTGATTTATCATATTTTTTACCTAAAATAGTTTATGTATTCACAAAAATATTAATTGTTTTAGACCAAAAAAAAACTTTGCGTAGATTGAAAAAAATATTGTAAAGTAAAAAGCACTAGTGTGTTATAAACCTAAATACGTTGCCAGAAGTCACTTTACGAGCAAGTGTGTTGAAAAAATATATATGGTCTAGGGTACTTAAAACTAGTGGCCCTGTGAGCTGTAGACCTCGGGAGTACATTTTTTTGCAAAAAAAAACTGTCGGTCTACAGTAGCGCTATCTAGTTACCTTATTGTAAAACTAACATTAATAACCAGAGTCCTCCATCAATCCCTACCTAGTAGGTAATGGGCTGATTCCACTGGTAGAAACCTAAAAGTGAGCAATGTACTGCATTTTGAGGAGCTATTCTGCTCATCACGCCGAAGTTCCATAACAGATCTTCACCTTAATATTACGATCTTAAAGTTACTAACTTTCAATTAAGAAAAGAACCATTGAAATCGGATCTAATTAAGCGGAGATATTCAGAAGCCCCCCCCCCTCCCCCTTTTTGGAGGAAGTACCCCACCCCCCAGCTTGACCGAAAAAAGCTGAATGGACGGTCAATAAACTACTGAACATTTTTTTATTCGTGCCTATTTGTTTGTTTGTATGTTTGTTTGCGCATCACGTAAAAACTACTGGACCGATTGTAATGCGTTTTTCACTGTTGGATAGCTTAGGGTTTGATTTAAAAACTGGTGTAATTGGTATGTCAATCTGGTGAGTTAGAAGCCGAGCAATTGATAAAAGTATTTTAAACGGCTAAGGAAATTTTAGTCAAATGTTGGTATATTGGACCTGGAATAGCACATTATGGTTCTTTGAACCTAAAGACAAGACCACGCGTGCGAAGCCGCGGGTACAGCTAGTAAATTAATAAGAATAAACGACTGCAACTATTTTTTTTTTCTTATGATACTTTATGACCGCGTTGCTCCTGATTCCTTATAAAATAGCTCTCTAGATAGTAATATTAACGCCATAAAAAAAACTTTGAACAAATGATTTTCCATAAATGACGCTGTTCCGGCCAAATAATATAAATCTTTCTTTCAGTCAACTACTTTCAGGCATTATTGTTAATGGCTTGGGTATGAACATTAAGGCAGGCAGATAGGTACGTAAATTTAAACAACAAAGTGAAATTAAAAACCAACAGTTTCAATAATTTACTTTAAGTATATTGCAATCGGCTTTTAAGTATAATTAATAAACAATTTTAAACATTCTTGTATTCAAAAAACATAATAGATACTCGAATCTAGCGTTACATGTGTCACGTCTTAACTACAAAGTTAGTAATAAATAATATGGCACAGGAGTTATTTTTGTATCAATTATTTGTTGTTATTTTATTATCATAAATTCAATTAGCTAAAAATTTCACATTCACATAACTTGTAATAACAATAATGTACAATGTCACACTACTGTGACAAAACGGTGTGACTACGAGTCCGTCGCCAAATGCTTATATAATCGGTACCTTCTCTCAGCTAACCAAATAATACTTGACTCCTAATTAACAAAATTGGTAAGTATACGTCTTATAAGCTGCAGTACCACAGAATATATAATAGTACAAGGCAGTATTTTTTCATTTTATCGTATTCCAGTTTGATTTTACCGACACCTTTAAGCAAAATTTTACCACCCATCCAAAAACCAGACGCTAGACGTGTCACGTGACCAACCTTACTTGTATCATTTCCAACAAACACCATTGAAACCGTAGGCTGGAATAGTCATATCTATAATTTAATTAAAAGTAACAGAATAAATTCTAAAAAAGCACTTGATAAATCAAGTCAGTCATCCGCCCAACTATCAAGCCAGCTTTTTTTTATTGATAGTGCCCGATTGTCACCAGGAAAGTCCTTAACTAAGTCAGGGGCCGGTCGCTGTCATGCTGGTGAGTGGCTGTGGTGACGCAATGGTTATAGTGTGGTAGTTTTTTTTAACGACAGCGTTCCGAATTGTTGTAGGTACGAAAGTAGATCCAGCAATATAAGGTCAACGAATTTTCTACTAAGCAGATTTTCCATTAAGTCAGTCATTCATCTGCCGAAACACTTACGGATCAGTGCTTCTTTGTGCTAAATGTCCTCCAAAAAGTCACGGTCTGCGTAGACCGTGCTGGGAAGAAATCAGTTAGGCCGTGGTAAGCGACCGCATGAGACCAAGTCGCGGAGAATTAGCCATTTTTTACAAGTAGCTCTAGTAAATAATTACTATTATATTATAGTTTCCACAAAATTACCACTGCTCACTAGAAACAAATTAAGTCAGTCATTCATCCGCCGAACCACTTGTCGAACCAGCTCTTCTTTGTGGTGCTTTCTACAGACAGATTCTCAGTGGGGCCAGGGTCTGTGTAGGCCTTTGTCGTACTAGGAAGATCCGGTGGGCGCCTAGACAGGTCCTCTATGAGGTCAGGATCTGCATAGATCGGTGCCGTGCTGGTAGACATCGGTGGGCGCGTGGTGTGCGACCGCAAGAGACCTTTGCGCAAGTCACGAAGTAGCTCCAACAGGGGAAACCGACGTTCCTTTGGCGATACTGGAATGAAGGAGAACTGTTTATAAGCTCATATTAATTTGAAGCATAGCCCATAGAAGTACCTTGTGACTTCGTTGGACCAAAATCATGCTGCACCTAAATAAAATGAAAACTACAGCCACTTTCTATCTCGGGTCAGTTAGAGGCTAAGGAGGCAAAAGGACCATATTTAAAACTTAGTTTCAGGCGATCAATTTGCATTGGTTTTGTTATGGCCGTTATCGCTTATGCTACCTAAATATGAAATTCATAGATGAAATAGTAGGTAGTACCAATCGATCGTCCAAAACTAATAAACAAGTTTCACATTTTTGAATCAGAGTATGGTCGCTGCAGGCAGGGAAGGAAATGTTTATAACCTTACCTTACACGCACACTTACTGAGTCCCGAACTGGAAAGTGATGGCTGATGATGATAATAATACTACTGAACCCCTCACATGTATGAAATATGACCAATGTATGTTGTCTACACGAGTTTCATGATAGGGGACCAATCTCATTCAAGTTCTAGAATTGAATTAAGTTACTGAGTTATTGAGTTTTAGTTATAGTTAGTTAGTTTTTTAGTTATTTTACGATTGCCTAGTCCGTAATAAAAAAAAAAAAGTATTAATCACATTATTGAATAATGATTCATGAACACGTCAGATGATTGTGATCCTGTTGCAACGGAAGTAAACAATACGTAGTATTTTATTTTAATAGTTTTTATTTAACTTCACTTGTATGTAGGTACTCGTATGTATCTATGTATCTATATATTTCTGTCTGTCCTGGAATTTTGAAATTCAAATTTCGAGCACTTCCCGATTAGCTATCCGGCTGAAACTATCAGGGTAGCTAACAAACCCGTTTGTTACCCGTGGTAACACGGGTAAAAAAAACCCCGTAGAACTACCAAGCGATCCATTAGTACCACGGGAAGGTTTTTTTTATCCGTGTTACACTCTTAGTCGAAATTTCATAGTTTAACACGTCACTTTGACACCTGTCACTTTGACATCAGCCACTTTGACAACTGTCACTTTGATAAAAGACAAGGACTATAATTGTGGCACAGAATAAAAATTCGTGAATGAGCTAATTGTTAAAAAAAATTAAGCTTCGTCACAGAATAAATAATAGTACAAGTTCGTGTTGTTCTAATTGTCGCTCTAGTGAGCTGCTACTGCTCATGCAATCTTATTGTTATTTTTAGTCTTTTTTTTATGCGAAAGCTAGCCTTATTCGTTTAAATATGTGAAACGAATAATAAAATTAAGGCAAAACAATTGACGTATGAATCATCAAAATCGGTCCACGCGTTTGTTCTATATAGTGCCACAAAGGACATACATACATACTTAGGCTGATACATACATTACCGGGCCTTTGCGTTGCGCAGTCTGGTAATAAAGAATAGTAGATTATATTAATAGGGAGCGAAATAATATTTTGCCGGTGAGGGCGCTATTTTGAATCCAGATCAGGATTCTACTCTAGAATCCATCACTCAGATGGATTCTAGAGATTCTAGAATCCTGAACTGGATTCAATATCCGTCGCCCGAGTGATACACTCTACTTTTCATCCCCCTCTATGAGAAAAAGAAATAAATGGCACTTGTAATAATAGATACTTTACAGCTCATATATTTATTTACAAGCACAAAATGTTAATAAAAACTCACCCCCATCTCACCCCTCCACGACCCCCCCTCCCCATTATAGCTAAGAACCATCTCGTTTACCTCAACTTTGAAACATAACAAGCCAATAGGTCCATTAGTTTGGAAGCTACGATTATACTCTCCTCTCCCCCCACTCTTCCCTCCTTCCTACTATTATAGCTGAGAACCAACTCGTTTACCCCAGTTTTCAAACATAAAAAACCGCAGCTAAATCGGTCCATTCGTTTGGAAGTTCCGATTCTCACCCCCCCCCCCCCCCCCCTCCTTCCCTCCTTCCTTCCATTATAGCTAAGAACCATCTCGTTTACCCCAGCTTTCAAACATAACAAACCGCAGCTAAATCGGTCCATTCGTTTGGAAGCTACGATTGTCACCCCCCTTTTCTCACCGCGCTACGTAACCCAATTTGCACCACGCGCCTAAGGCGGAAAGAGCCGACGGAGCCACGAAAATTCAATACTGCCCTCTCCGAAAATCTTGAACAGAAAAGACCCACTTTGCTCCCACTTTTCCAGGAACCAATCAGTGTGTTTCGAATAGATGGGATGAAAAAGAATGTGGAAATCAGCAAAAAAACAATCATCGTTTCACATATGTAAATAGTTGAACACATGAGCACATGAAACTGTTGGACAACCACCGCTCCATAATATGAGTAATAAATATCTATACTATAATAAAACTGTAACTGGGCTAAATCTGTACATTAAATATTTTATGAAAATTATAATTGAGATAAACTTCAAAATCGATATAGAGTGCAAAAAGGATATTTTTTTAATTTTTGTCTGTCTGTCTGTCTGTCTGTCTGTCTGTCTGTCTCTTTGAACACGCATCACGCTGAAACTACCGAACGGATTTTGATGCAACTTGGCACAATCATAGCTTATGTTATGGATTAACATTTAGAATACTTTTTATCCCGAAAAAATCATGAGTTCCTGCAGGATAGGGGTTGAAAGTTATTTAAAAGAACACATATTACGCTGAAACTACTGGTCAGAGTTTGATGTAACTTGGCACAGTCAAAGTACATATTATGTATTAAAATTATGGATTCTTTTTATCCCCAAATAATATAGGGTTCCTGCGGGATAGGTATTCAAAGTTATGGTAATTTAAATGTAATATAAATAAAACATTAAAATGGTATCATAATTTCGACCCTCTCTCCACTATACTATCTGGTTTAGCGGGAGTATTTCTGCCTGCCAACCCAGACGTGCGTGGATCGAAATCACGTACTTATTGAAATGTTTTGTTCCATATTTTTATGCATTTACATATTTTATGCGTTATTTTTACAATTTCAATGCTTTTTTTTTTTCTTGAATTAAACCGTCAAATTATTACAACAAAATAGATTACATTTTTAACCCCCGTACAAAGAGACGGGTGTTATAAGTTTAGGGTGTGTATCACTATGTGAGAGGGTGTGTGTGTGTGTGTGTGGCATCCTCATAAAAAAGCTCCCAAACGAATGTACCGATTTTGATGCGGTTTTTTTGTTTGAAAGCTAATGTGATCGAGATGGTTCTTATCTTAGCTATATGGGGTGGGGGGGGGGGGGGGGGGCGAGAAAAGGGGGTTAGAATCGAAGCGTCCAAACGAATGGTCCGATTTAGCTGCGAGTTTTTTATATCTGAAAGCTGAGGTAAACGAGATGGTTCTTAGCTATAATGGGAGGGAGGAGGGGGGGGAGATGGGGATGGGGGTTAGGATCGTTGATCTCTAACAAATGGACCGATTTTGATTCGGTTTTTTATGTTTGAAACTGATGTGATCGAGATGGTTCTTAACTATATGGGGTGGAGGGGAAAAAGGGGGAAGTTTCGAGAAAAAAGGGGGTGAGAATCGTACCTTTCAAAAGAATCGACCAATTTAACTGCGGGTTTTTATGTTTCAAAGCTGAGGTAAACAAGATGGTTCTTAGCTATAATGGGGCTTTATGCTCGCTACGCTTCGCTCCCGCCTTCGTCTTCTAACCTATCACGACCATGTCGCATCGCCACTGAAGGTTGTTAATACAGGTAGGTAGGTAGGTAGGTACCTATATTGGTACTTTTGGTACTGGAATAATTCATAGGATCATTATATCCCAGAAAAACTACCACGCGAGCAACGCTTCGGGCACAGCTATAGGCAATAATAACGTTAAAGTCTGTACAAAGAAAATAATTTAAAAAAATTGGTCTGAGCTACTGAACAAGAATAAAACATTTTTAAAATTCGAGTCTGTCTGTTTGTTTGTCTGTATGTTTGTTCACGCATCACGTAAAAACTATTAGACCGATTGCGATGCAGTTTTCAGTGTTGGATAGCTTAGGGTTTGACCAAGACCTAGCGTACTTGGTATCGTAATCCAATGATTAGATGCCGAGCAATCGATAAAAACTTTTAAACGGCTGAAGGAATTTTGATCAAATGTTTATTGTAGGTCTTGGAATAGCACATAGAGTCCTTTTAACCTAGAGAAATGACCACGCGAGCGAAGCCGCGGGCACAGCTAGTTTTAAATAATGATATAGTAATGAATCGTTTAAACAATGATACAGTGAAATACTTACCACAGTAGGGTTCCTTATCTGTAGTGAGTAGAAAGTAGGGCCCCCGAGCTTTTGGTGATCCCATTGCGCTGATCCCCATCTCTGCGCATGATCCTTTCATATCGCAGGTGGAATTTAGACTCTTGTTTACTCTGAAAGGTCCAATAAACGGGTCAATTTTACAATAGAGTGTGTTTTTTGACCGAGTGAGCGCGAAGCGCGAGCGAAGTGTCTCTGTTTCAGCTTCGGCAAAAATTATTGCGTATGTCTGGTTTTGTCTAGGTCGCATTTCTCAACCGATCTAGAAAAAACTTAACTAAAACAAAAGGTATACAGGTTAAACGAATTTAAAAAAAATTATCCTCGGTGAGTTTTGATTGGAGTCTTCCCCAAAAAAGGTAACAAGAGGGCTACTGAATATCTCCGCCATATTACATCCGATTTCGATGGTTGTTTTTTCATTTGAAAGGTAGTAACTATAAATTAGTCTCATAAAAATTTGGTGAAGATCTGATGAGGATTTTCGGCGTGATGAGCAGAATAGCTCCTGAAAATGCAGTAAATTTCTCACTTTTAGGTTCTACCAGTGGAATCAGCCCATTACCTACTAGGTAGGGATTGATGGAGCACCTTGGTTATTAATGTTAGTGTTACAATAAGGTAACTAGATGGCGCTACTGTACACCGCTAGGTTGTTTGCAAAAAAAAATTGTACGCGCGAGGTCTACAGCTCACAGAGCCACTAGTTTACAAATCTGAAACTGCGTTTATCATTCTATTTCAATGAAAATTATAAATGCTATATTCGATTTTAGAAAAATGTATTCCCTTGTCGGAAATTGAATCCGTTGACTACATTGACTTATATGTACTACGTACCTATATATCTCAAAGGTTGACTATGGGAAAAACCGTACATGTGCAAGTTGAACTCGCGTGGAGAGAGTTTCGTACGATGAATATACTATCTCACAATATTGAGGGATTTACCTTGTTATTTGAAGACCATAGACTACCATGGACTTTTTTAGGTTTTACTGAAATGTGTATAACGAACTATATCCCGTACTTTTTCAAAATTTACTGTTTTTGAGTATGGTTAATTTTCATCTACATATAAATAACTTTGAAACTATTTATTTTAAAATTAGAAACAAGTGAAATTCTGACAACAAGGCTTTTCATCTGATATGAAAACACGGCACAGATTGCAAAACTTATTTTTAATAAATTTCTAATTTGCCTAGAAATTCACATGTGTACCAAATTTTAACATAATCGGTCTAGTAGATTCGAAGCAAATTGGCTGTGACAGATGGACAGACAGACAGATTCACGAGTGATCCTCCCCGGATTCCCTTTTTTTCATATGGGCGAACTTAACCATAAAAAAACGCTCAAGCTTCCTCGTTTTTTAAAAGGAATCTAAATAAATTTCAGTTACATAAAAGTAATTGTATTTAAAAAAACATTAACTGTCATAGAAAGTAGGATTCCAAACTTTGAAGAAATTAATATAAAGAAGATTTAAAAGAGGATTGGCAGAAATGTAAGGTGTCTGCGACCGCTTCACCAATAGCAATAATTTATGTGGCAAAATATTGGTATTGTATTATAACAATCGAGAACAATAGTTGTTTTGACACCTTTGTCAATTCGTTGTGTGTTCGGAGTTATACCACAGTATATATAACACTATATATGTACTGTGGTTATACAGTCATGAACATACATGGTAACTGATAGACAATAATAACAAAGAAATATTTGTTGTATATCATATCTAAGTACTTGACATAAACAATAAAATAAAGCTTTAGAGTTTAACCACTGAATAAATTTTAATAATAGTTAACACTGGAAGAAACATAAGTTTGAGAGGAAACACCCTCCATAACCTCAATATGTCATGTTCATGACAGTATAACACCGAACATGCAACGAATTGAGATAAGATGTCAAACTATTATTATACATACAATTACCGGCTTACGGACAGGCGTGACGCTTACCATCAGGCGAGCAACCTGCTCGTCTCGTCACCCAAACAAATAAAAAAAAACAGTTACATTTATATTGCTATGCTCTTTGATGCCGACCAGTAGGTATGAATTAGAACGTACCCTTCATAGGATAAGTCCCAGCGATAAGCCCGGAAGGAGCAGTTGTTGTTTATCAGCGACTCTGTGAACAAAACGTACGCTCGCCCGTGGCTGCACACTGCCGACTGTAGCCCTGGAATCGTACAAGGTTACTCATGTACCGTTACAAACCACCTAGCCACAAGTAGCTTGATGCGCGTAAAAGGACAATAACCCACCATAAAGTCAATTCCAGCACATAAGTACTTATTAGGACGTGGCATGCAATTATGTAAATTAAAAGTCTTTTATAATATTTATATTGAAATAATAATAAAAAAACTACTGAGTTTATTATCTACTGAGCGAGAAAACGGAAAAGAGATGATGTTGCTTTGATATTTTTTCTTTTTTTTTTGTGTGTTATAATGTGTACTATTGGTGGAATATTAACCTTAGGGTGTTCGTTATTGTGCAAATGATGGTACTCGACATTTTGATTACAATATGTCGAACAACCATACAACTTGGTCGTTTTCTGTAGAAGCTGTTCGTCTCTGGAATGCGCTCCCAATCAAAATCAGACAGACTCCGTCACTTGCAATATTTATAAGGCTAGTTAAAAGTTTTTACCTTTCTTAGTCATTGAAACTGGTACTGATCTCTTTAAATATTATAGGTCTCTATGTGTTGGAATCTACAATAACATAAAATAATGTTTTATTTATATTTGTATAATCTTATTACAGTACTAGCTGTACCCGCAGCTACGCAAGCGTGGTCATTTCTCTAGGTTAAAAGTACTATAATGTGCTATTCCAGGACCTAAGATACCAATATACCAACATTTGATCAAAATTTATTCAGCCGTCAAAAAGTTTTTACCAATTGCTCGGCTTCTACTCATCGGGATTCTACTAATTGAGATACCAAGTATACCAGTTTTTTAGTCAAACTTTAAGCTATCCAACAGTGAAATTGGATTGGATGGATTCCTGCGGGATAAGGATCCCAAGTTATGTTAATTTTGAAGTAATAAATAACGTCTATTCCCGTTGTCCCCCACTTTTTGTCCACCACTGGGACATAAAGTAAAAACAATATAATATTTTTTGGAGGGTATTCTATATTCGATACTGAAGCAAAAACTGTTTATTTACATATTTGTCCGTCTGTCTGTCTGAATTTTGACCGCAACTGAAACTTGTATGATTTGAGTTCATACTACGAGGTAGGACATTGGATACTTTTCATCCCGAAAAATTAAAGGTTCCCGCAGGATATTGGTTAAAAGTTATTTAAAGGAGTAGGACGCACTGACTAAAGACTTTTGTCTTCAGGCTCTCAACGAGAAGACTTGACGAAGCTTGCTGAAGCTGTTCAGCCCAGCTGAATTCTTCTGTTGGCTTCCTTCACAAAATTGTTTTTACCCAATTGCAATATTTGTCCAAGGTAAACATATTTTTGGGCAACTTCAAGAGGTACACCATTGACTACAATCGGTTCCGGGTCAATAAGATCGTTAAACATGATCTTGGTCTTATCTATCTTACCATATATTTGATGTATATTCTCACGTATTAAGGAACTTACTTGAAGGTGAAAACGGTCCTATCATGCGAGAAAAGAGAGATCTCGAGACATTGAAGCATCCTGGCTGTTTCAGTCCACCGTTCGGGTAGAAGTCGATATGTCCTGAAATACCACACAAAAATATGACATCAGCAAAATGCTCTTGAAGTACCTGGGATGTGGAATTTCCATGGCAACAGTACCTATCATTATGCCTATTATTTTAGTTGTCAAGTCTTCACGGGAGGCAGGAGACCAACTGTTTAGTTGGTCTGGTTCTGTTTAGATTCTTGTGATCATCATGATTTTCCATGCAAATACCACACAAGCTCACTTATTTTGTTTTATCTTACTCTGAATGCAGGACGAATATAGATAGAACGTCAGATAATTCTAGCTTCGAGTTGAAGGTCAGGAACCCAACGCTCACGGTCACAATGTTAGTTGTATTTGTTTGTTAATGAACTTGATGATTTTGAAGCGTATTATTTTCCAGTTAGATTACAGGACTTCATCATCATCATCAACCGAAAGATTTCTACTGCTGATCATATTTCATGCTATGTTACCCATAGGATCTGGCATCCCGAAGCCAATCTTCTGCAACAATTGTCCGTTAGTGTGGATGATGTCCACAAAATCTGCATCAGTTTTGTCCAGACGCTCCACATCGCTAGCTGTCGCGAAGCACGCCTGCGCTGGATCTAGGCCTTGGAAAAATTTAATTAGATAACATAGATGTTTATGTATTGACCAAAATATAAGGAAGTGCAATGTAAGGTTATGAGAAATGAATAGCTACCAGATAAACAGACAGAACCTAACTGGTAGCTATTCATTTCTCTTCTCCTTACATTGAAAGGATGACTTTATACAGTTGTAGGTATCTTACTAATAATAATAATTCAGAAACAGTGAAGTAATTCACAAGTGATTCACCCCTCAGATAAAATAGTAAGCCTGCACTACGCTGCTCTAGAAGTTGCTTCGACGAAGTAGTGTATTTTTGCACTACAAAAACCGACAATGACCGAAAGTCGCCCGATGCGAGCCGAGGGTGCACGAAGTAAACCACTGCCTTTCTCACGCTCGTATGTTTGCTTAACTTCGACCAACTTCGCGAGTAGTTTATTTAATATTTTCTCCGAGGTTCATCCGAACTGATATTATTGCGATGATGTACCAACCGATTTCAATAGGTAAAGTACGGCAGCAAGCAGGAAGAATTTCGTACATTGACCCCTTTCGTAGATATGTGATGACATATCTCTATCGCTCGCGCACAAATGTATTGCCATCGTGCTCGCACGTTGGAAGGACGTGAATTGTTAACTTTTTATCGCCGTTTTGTCTTTTGTTTGCCTGCTGCCACGTCCTTGAAGTAATCGCTGTCGGGCGATTACTTTGTTTCATTACTCCAAGAAGGCTTGAATAATATAATCGCTGAGAAATGGCAAAATTGTATAAACCACATCAAAAAAAAAGAAGGGCTGAAATTAAACGATAGTAATAATATCGATAAAACAATGGATTCATTTATTATGAATGTTAGAGGTGAAACATCTGACAGTTCCTCAGACACAGAATCTGATTCTGAATAAATAAGTGCAAATGCGTACCTACTTGTTTTTTTTTATTACTCAACGCTAAATAGGTACATAGGTTCCCATGCACTTCAGTGACGAAACGATATGCCATCGAGTTGACAGTTCTAATTCATACCCGAAAGCTACAAATTCTGTCAATTATTGGTTTACTGCAATATGACAGATGAACTCGTCTCAATGAGTTCTTCATTATGAAAAAACTCACTCATTTCTAGGCTTTCAAAATTAGACGCAATAAAATCGATAATTTGAGCGTTTTCGCTTGCCGAGCACCAGGACTAATTTATGCTCCTTCCGGTAAGACCTTATATATTGATCGTTATCCTACTAATGGACCATCACCTACATTGGGGGAATAAACCCATTAACCTATTATATTATTACTTAGGACGTAATGACCACGGGCTGACTAGAAATGTTTTTCTCGGTTGCCACCAGTGGCGTTCAATTTAGAATAAGCATAATCATTTAAAATACGTTAATGACGTTAATGAAAAGAAAGATGCTCTCCGGCTTATGACACAAATGCGGGCGACACACAAGCATCCTTGTCAGAGCAGATGACACTCCACAAAAATATCAAGAAACTGACCTAACGCGATCTTCGGTGCGCCAATACACGCCTCATACAGACAGCAATTGAGCGAAACCAAGGGTCCAAAGTTTTCGTGCAGCAACTTGGGAGAGTCATCTGACAAAGTTAATAACAGCTGATGGTAGAACCGTTGTGCTAAAACTCAAAATTGGAGATTCTCGCCGAGATTGAGGATTTCTATGGCAGACTATTATATGCTTCTCATGCTTCTCGACCGGAAATCCCTAGTGAGGATTCGAGGGCCAACCTGACCTGTCACTTCACAATAAAACATCTAAAAAAAAGAAAGGCATCTGGTGAAGACGGCATTACCTGCTGTTAAAGGCAGGAGTACTCCTGTCCTTGGACAGCTGCAGACGCTTTTCAATGCCGTCCTTCACAGTGGGAGAACTCCAGAGGGGTGGAACAGGAGTGTGGTGGTATTATTCTTCAAGAAAAGGGATAAAACCTTGCTCAAGAATTATAGGCCCATCTCACTCCTGAGTCACGTCTACAAATTGTTTTCAAGAGTTATCACCAACTGTCTTGCGCGTATACTTGATTAATTACAGCCATCAGAGCAGGCCGGATTTCGTGGAGGATATGGTAGACCACATACACGCAGATTATACAGAAGTCGGAGGAGTATAATCAGCCACTGTGTCTAGCTTTTGTGGACTACGAAAAGACTTTTGAGTCTATCGAAACCGAAGAGCCGAAGATCGGGCTCAGTGGCGCGCTTTAAGAGAGACCAATGTCCAGCAGTGGACGAGTATAAGCTGATGATGATGATGTTTGTTTGTTCTGTCGTATGAAGCAGTGCTGGCCTCTGGTGTCAGAGTTTGTAAAGCCCGAGGGCAACTAACATGGTTTAACGACTACTTGTACTATTATTTATTCTGTGCCACTGCTAAAAATCAATAATAGCCGGGACCGACAGCTTAACGTGCCCTCCGAAGCACGGAGCGATGTAAAACCACACGTAACTTAGAAAAGTCATTGGTGCTGAGCCTAGGGACGAACTCGGTATCATTGGATTGTAAAGGGCGTCAGAGACGACTAAGATACTATAATATTTTATCTTAAGATAAAATATCGCTCGCTATACAATTTCTATGAACCATCACAAACGGCGAAGAAAATATATATTTGCATCTTATATATATTTCTTATCTTAAGATATCGAGCGATATGGAATTTTTTAAAAGATGTCATCTTAAGATACGAAATATATCGTAAAAGATACAAAATATATATTAATATACTATCTTAAGATATTCGTGACGATTTTTTTAACCCTTGAACAAAGAGACGGGTGCTATAAGTTTAGGGGGTGTGTGTGTGTGTGTGTGTGTGTGTGTGTGTGTGTGTGTGTGTGTGTGTGTGTGTGTGTGTGTGTGGGTGTGGGTGTGTGTGTGGGTGTGTGCGTGTGTGCGTGTGTGGGTGTGTGCGTGTGTGGGTATGGGTGTTGTGTGGCATTGTAGCTGCCAAACAAATGGACCGATTTTGATGCGGTTTTTTCTATTCGAAAGCGGATATGATCAAGATGGTTCTTAGATATATGGAGAGAGGGAGGGAGGAGGGAGAGGTGCGAAATAAAAGGGGGGTGAAAATTGTAGCTTGATGTTTGAAAGCTGAGATAAACGAGATGGTACTTAGCATACTGCAAGTCGTTGTTCTGTACAAATGCTCTACCACATGTTCGTATTTTGTTTCACTATCTTCCTTAATCAAATTAAGAATTTCGAGAAAAGTTTCCTTTGACTTCATAAAATAAGTTTGTTTGTTTTTTGGAGAAAGATCTGCGTAAAGATTAAATTCACTTCGGCTTTTTCTAAATTTAATGTGATTTTCTATCCAAATTGATTGACAGTGCGCTAATGCAATTTGCATATCAAATTCGAAATTATAATCGTCGTCTGATGAGCTATCTAATAAATGTAATAGTGAAACCGTATTACTCATATTTTATCATCCTGTATATAGAAAGCGGTGAAGAAATACGTGTGGCACCTAGGAGGGCCTGCGAGCGAACGAATAATTTCAATATATTATCGTATCTTAACCGTGTGTTACCCTAAGCTATAATATTTTATATGCAGATATCCCAACATTAAATATTATAGTATCTTAATCGTCTGTGATGCCCTTTAGTTGCACTAATTGAACCGTTTCGGATTTTAGTTTTTGAACTTATGTCTTGTTAAAATATTTAGTTATCATTTTCGAAAAGTCTAGACATTTCCTACGCACAATGAAATTTCCTACGTACAATGGTTATGCTACAATCGCTCTCATGATGCTGAAAAAAAGTGTAATTATAGTTTCCTTCAAAATCTCAATGACAAAAAGTTGTTGACATTGTTTTTTTTAAGTTATTGTTATTTGTTCTGTTCCAGTTTATTTCTGTTTCAAATTATTGTGGTTTTATTTTGTTTTTGCACTCTTATAGTTACGACGATATAGGTAATTCAATAGAAACAAAAGTAAGTAATTGTTTTCCAAAGGTTTTGTTTCGGTCAGATAATAAGTTCTTGCAATAAGACGACGAAATATAGGTACATGAATGTACTTAAATATCTATTATCCACACAATATTATACATAACTTACATTTATTTAAATTTTTGTTGTAATAGAGAATATGTGTAACATATATTCAAACTGTTGCTACTTGATAATATTTTTTAGATCATTCTGATTACCATCCCAGCAAAAAAGTTTTTGACCTCTGGTAGTAGGCACAAAGGTAATTAATTGTACGAAATTCTTCCTTTTCGCCGTCCGTAATTTAGTCGAGGTACCTACATTTTTTTGACTATTTACTTAAAACATATAAGCCCTATAAATAAACAAAAGTTTTAAAAGTACAAACGAATCCCTTTTTATGACATTTCACCTGACTTGATCGACTCACTTTGAAATTTTTAACACATAAAATATGTACCTAACCTAACCCAACTCTCCATTTTATAAATAATAGATATCATTGACCTACTCCCATTTCTAAACAGCTCCTCGACTGATTTAACTCACACACGAACTTAAAAAATCTACTTATATTCTAAATCTCATGATAATTGGTTGAACACCAATAAGACTCTGTTGTTCTAGCAAACAACAGAGTTGGCTGGTAGCTCGAAGGTACAACGGTTCAAACATTATCGTCGAACAAACGAACATACATAGAAACGTTGGTTTGCTAAGATGATTTGGAGACTGTTCCACTCGATTAATTAGAAGTCTGACTAAATTAAATCTTACCAGTGATCCTCGCAACTTTGCCCAAATGGTACGAGACAAAAGATGAAATGTGAGCGCCCAGGCTGTGCCCGACGAAATGGAAGTCTTTGACCTTCGCTCCCGTCGCTTGCATCAACTGCCGCAGGAACCTACGAATAGGTGAAATAAAAGCATACAAATTATGAGGACTTAACTCTGATTTATCACCACCAGTGTCTCCAGCGTTGAAATATCTTAACATCAATTTAATGGATATTTATAGGATAATACGAACAACCCTTAAAACCAATTAAACTGTTTGAGGGTCATTCCTTTTGAAAGTATAGACTTTATGATTTCAAACGAATGTCAAGATCTTATAAAGAAGAACAATAAATAGAAGTAATATACATGTACCTGGTGACATCAGCACCAACTCTCCTGGTGTTAGCAACGGCCCTCCAGTACTTCCACGTGTTCCCACCCCCACTCCAGTCGACAGCAATCACATTCACGTCTCCCTAAAAAGGGTTAGTCGTGTGAAACACTTCAAAATAGAGCTTTCAACTAATTCAAACGGAGTTTATTTGAAAGCTCGATGGCTTGACAATCTTATGAGGGGTTGTGCTACACAAAATGTATATGCTTTCACTTACCCATTCAAGAAACGCCCTCGTCATTTCGAGGACCCAAGAAGCGTTGCTGTGGCTCATGAAGCCGTGAATGATCATCACCGTATTCCTAGTCGGTTTGTAGTCTACCCATTCGAGTCCAAATTGTTTATCTGGGTAAACCTGAACAACAAAAGACAATTGCTTTACAAAATAGCATGGTACAAAAAACGTCTTCAAGTGGATTAACTACCTACTGACTAAAAAAAATACTACATACTGATCATATTTTGATATTATTTATATGGGACCATCTTGAAAGTATACCCTTTCAAACATTTAAATTAAATACGCAATTGACGGAGAAATTGGTGAACATACTTACATAAAAAAAAACATACATTCAGTTGAACATAGAACTTCCACCTATATTGTGAAGTCGATTAATAAAGAACAATGCTTCGTACTTCTAATATATAAGTTTATTATACTTAGAAGAGCAGAAACTGGTTCCCTTATACCTGATCTCTATTAGGCCTGAGCCTGGAAGAGAAGTAGAAGTGTGTGTTGACTGTCTGGGCATCATCAGGCTTCATGTTGAAGAACTTTAGCACGGTCCGCGAGAAAGAGCCCAGGCCGAAGCAATCCACCAGCTCAGGGACAGGCAGAGTTGTTGCCTGTGATGGGAAATATTCTTTACACAATTATCAATCACACGATTCTAAGCATTTTAAGCCATCATCAATACAAAATGATAATTTTACGTTTACCTAAACCTGAACGTGCAATTGTGGAGAAGATGAGATCATGTCATTAGGGAGATCTCATATATCTCAGGACTCCTTTCCATCTCAGGACCACAAGCACGTCGAGGGTCTCTCCTTTTATGTAAAACCAATTAGAGCGATGGTAACCAAGCGGTATATTCCTCGTGGTCACACTAGTGTGACAAATCGGTGTGACCACGAGTCCGCAGCCTACTATTGTGCGTCAGAATCCAATGACACGGGTTCTTTCGCGGCAAAGCACCAATGTCTTTTCTAATTTATGTGCGGATTTCCATTTCTGTGTCACTATTATTTATTCTGTGGCTCTGTGCTTCAGAGGGCTTGATGAGCTGTTATTTTACCACAAAAATCTGAACTATACACGACATACAAACTACGTAGTTCGCACAAAACATTTATTTATCAATCGTGCATAGTGCATTGCATGCAGTATTACCGAAATAACAGTTTGGCCATACTTAAGGCCGGTTCCTATATCTTAAAACGAACTGTATTTGCTTACTGTCCGTAGGCTTTTGACATATACGCCATACAAAAAATGACAAAAAGTAACAAGACATTGGAAAATCCCATATCTATACTAAGCTACTACCGTGCTACTATTTTCCCGTTGCCCCCATTGGTACATAAAAAGTGGGAGACAACGGGAATAGACTTTGGTTTGGCCCTATAGCGACCGACGTCATAGACCATATCTAGCAAGCGAGGAACTCAACAAATGACATGTTTTCATATTTCATAAGGCAATGAAATTCGAAAACTGTTTCGAGATATTGCGACGCTGATCATTATTCATATTTTTCCAAAATTTTTAGTGCAGTAACGTCAAAAATATTAAGTAGTAACTCTCAACAAAGCAGAGTTCGGTGGAATAATAAAATACAGGTGCCTGTACAGAAAAAAATATACTACGCTAGAGCCTGACTATGACAGATAAATAAATGTTTTTTTTTTCGAATGTGGCTTCGGTAATCTTGTTCATTCCACCGAACTCTGGCAGTTGCGTCATTTTACTTTTTAATAATTAATTTATCGGAAAATGTAGTTTTAATTGGAAAAAGAAAAAATACATATATCTTATTTTTCAATATTCCTTCAGAGAAAAAAATTAAAGATGTAATGAAATGTTGTCAATCTTCAGATTAAAGGGTAAGGTACCTTTTTTGCTACATTTTAATAATATTAATAAACACTTTATTTCACCAGAATTATGGAACAAATATACAAGAATTTATTTTAAAAATAGGCACAATGGGCGATCTTATCGCTAAAAGCGATCTCTTCCAGACAACCTTTGGAAGGACAGAAATTACGAATTAAAAAAGAACGGTGGAGCAGAACAATAAAATAAATCATGCAAAATAAAAATGCCTATACCTAGGTACATATTTAATAAACCACAATAATACTAATAAGTATATTTAATATACTTTTACGTAGGTAAGTAAAAATTTAAAATTAAATAAATGAATACGCACCTCCTGATGTATTGTGGTTAAAAATAGATTTAGATGTACGTAGTACTTTTATTTATTCTTTGGGTGTATTTACCTCAATATCCGCATCATCAGGGTGACTAGTTGTAGTGGAGTTATGGTTCTCGTAGAAGCGGTAGAAGTCGCGCAGGTCTTCGGGACTGATGTGGTTCTCCACTACAGAAACAATAAATGTAGCTATCTGTTAGTTTTATTGTTCAATGTAATGCAAATATAAAGCACATTGGTTCAACAAACTAGAAAAAAAAACAGCTTATGGTTTCGTAGCTGGGATCCTAAGCTACCCAACTTTGAAAACCGCATTGCAATCGGTCCTGCTGGGCTATTACGATGGTTTGTAAGCAGCGCTGCTGCCACTGAACTGTCAAATTCGTAATTTTGCATTGCGAAATTATGAATTTGACACGAGTTCAGCCCCCAGTAGTTTGTACGTCGTATGTGGACAAAGTCAGCTATAACTAGCGAGTTAGTAGGTAAGTTCTACATGGCCGTTATCATGTTGTTAATAAATTCTTATTATGATAGAAATGTTTTTTTACATATTATTTTTATGGTGTGCAACATCATGCAACTCAAGCAAGAAGGTCACTTTGAAGCCGAATATTTCGTACATAGAACCAAATAGAAAAATACTGTCAAAAAAACCGCAAATTTTAAATACCTATTCAACGATACCCCCTTCGATGCGGTACAAAAAATGCCCTAGGATCCATTGATGGATCTCTACATTGATTTTGACATATGACTTTGACATAGGACATTACGTAGTTATTATTCAGCCAGGGAAGTTGGAAGTGTTGATAAAAGAAAATGGCTTGTTTTTTTTGCGCTGCTCATTTTATTATTAGATACACGTAAGCTCTAAAAAATCGAATTTGTAAAAAAACATGGACAAGGAATAAACTGGACATAAAGGTCCAAAAAGATCAACGGGACAAAATCTGTTAGCCCGGAATAGACAGACGCGTTTTGACTTTGTTTTGGATAATATTTTTTCCTCGCGCAATAATCATCATTTAAGTAAGTTAGTAGGTTATCATATTTTTTACTAAACTGAGTTTTTATGTAGCCTTTGATTACCTACAAGGATTATACAAATGATCGGCTGTTAACATTGATCTATACACAACATAGATATTACCATTGATTATATTATTTTCCATATTCAAAGGATATTACACATACCTACTTCGAGCAGAAACTGACAGCTATATATAGGTACTGAATATATACAATTTAATTATAAACCAAATTTATGCTTACGCAGGACTTGAAAATGTATACAAAAGAAAATAAAAATTAATTTAGTAATATCGCATTTCATTGAAAACACCGTGCGGAGTTTTCATCCGTCGAATATATTGTTTACGCAAATCTTTTGTCGTTTAACTGTTAGTGTTTATGCGACATGCTAGTGTTTAAATGCCATATTTCCCACAAGATTCAATGGCAACAGCCATTGATATACGGCACGCTTTACTAACAAGGAAACAAAAACTGGACTAGATACAAATACATCTACAGACAAACAACACCCACACCGCTACATTTCCACATTCGTGTCGTAATCCATGTGCATCAACAACAAAGAGAAACACAATAGGCTCTACGCAGACTGTAGCACGAATGAAAGTCACTGCTAATATGTGCTACACATATGCCACTCCGAAGACCAAAGAAGTCCAATTGTGTGCATTGCACCTACTTTATACGGTCCACGCCCGATGAGCTGGTACCTAATCTCCCAATTTTAATTAAATCTATGGCAACACCTATTATTTTTCGGGGGGTAGGATCAATTTCTTAGGCACTAGCGCGATTATTACTTGAGAAACTATGGAGTCACTTAGAACCAAGCCATTGGTACCTACAAGCTATAGAGCGATGGTGGCCTAATGGTTCAATAGTGAACATAGAATCCAACGATACCGGGTTCGATCCTAGGCTCCACACAGTAGTTATGTGCAGGCACGTTAAGCTGTCGATACCGGCTGTTATTGATTAATAGCAGTCGTTAAGCCATGTCACAGGCCCTCGGCCTGGCGGCCTGGCTTACCCTGACACCAGGGCAACTACCTCATACGACAAAAACAAACAACAACCACCTATATATTACCTTCTATCAGGTTATATGCTGATAGTTTCTAGTTATCTTCATGGGCGTTTAGGGGATTCAAGCTCATGGGCCAAAAAGTATTTTTGATTGGTACCCTCTTGTACATATCCATGAAAAGTGAATTTTGAAAACATAATAATTTTGTACTTCTTCGAGTGGGACATACACAAAGTTACTATTAAAACCATGGATGTTGTTATCGTGCTAAAAAATATATTGAATTTGTAGCAACTCTTTCTAACGTAACGTCTTTTAAACTTAGCAAATGCTGACTACTAAATTATAGTTAAGTCACTTAAGTAGGTACAATAATGTCATAGATAGAAGCATAAAAGTCACAGACAAACATGAAATCTAGACTAGTAGGTAACTAGGTATTGAAAGTTATCGTAGCGTGATATATTATAACAAAGCAAAAAACTCACGTTCGTCCGTAGTAATCCATATTCGTCTTTGCAAACTTCCCTTGACGTATATCATTAACACTATAATGATCAACAAATTATGAAACAACTTCATATTACAGAAATTAATCAAGACTCGTCTGTCCGAAACACACTGAATTCAGATAATAATATTCAGTTTATTATTTCGCAACTGCGCGGTTTATTTTGCAACACTTGCTCCCGATTGAACACTGTTGCCTTTACCATTCGCTACTGTTATGACAAATCCTTTATGATCATTTAGAACAAAAAGCCGCTCGGACGTAAGGGCATGAGAAGCGCAAACTACGTCACATGCATTTTCTGTAAGGTGGTACGTAGGTAGACATAAACTGTTGTATATTTATATATTTTTTATCTAAATCGAAGCGTTTGTTTCAATGATGTGTCACAAAACACCAAAGTTTAATTAGAAGGTAACGTTATTTATGTAACATTTATCAGACGCTAGGTAACATTATCGTTATTTAATCATTTGAATTTGATTATTCTACGCCATGGGCTATTATTTATTATGTGCCGTGGGTACACAACGTCATTGACTTCACCATTTTAATAGAGCATTGGTAGGTACGTATGTATATTGGGTGTTGACGGTTAATTCGTCATCAAGACATCTAACAGTGTACTGAAATAACCGAAGTCTTAACAAAATGTGCCTTGCTCCACTGGTTCAAAAATATGCAGGCTCAGAATTTTTTCGAAGAATATAAAGGCATAAAAGAACTAAGTAGGTACAGGAATAAAAAACATTATCATAAAGTAATACGGTACCAGTTGTGAGCGGAAAGCCCCCTACATGAACTGATGTGTTTCGGTATTGATAGATAGCACAGAATATATAATGAGTAGTACTAGATAAGTAGGAATGTCAAGCAGGAATAGCGATGTTTAGCTAAAAATAATTGAGGTATAATGAATCAATGTAGTTTTATTTTGTTTGCAAGTATAATCGGTTTTGGAGGTTAGAGAAAGTACTATTGAGGTAATACATTAGTAAGTTACACACCTATACATTACCTACCTATATTTGTCAATGAGGTAGTCCGTTTTTTTTTACAAAATAAATATTCCAAATAGATGCTTTCAGGTACTATTATTATTCGACTTTTACGGCCGGGAGGGTTATGTTTATGGGTTATATGAATTTACAAACATACCCATGTTTGTATGTTTCTTTGGCAACAACCTAGACGTTTTTATGGATTTTGATAAATGCGGTATCATTGAATGCGTCTTAATCTTATGGATGATATAGGATATATGAAGTGTCAAGAAAACTAATATGACGGTATACAGCTGCCATATTGTATTTCCGACGGAACAAAAAATGACCAAACCCTATCGAAAAGACCATTCCAAAAATATCTAATTATTTAAGCTGCGTTGACCCTAAAAAAAATGTTGTCCGACCTCACGACGAAAAATCTTTGGCCGAATAAATTCGTTTGCGGGAAAACTAAAAAGTTTAAAATAAAAAAACGGACTGCGAACAAAACTGAAAAGAGGGAAACAAGCTTTAGATCCTTGATTTCAAACTATAAGATGCAGTCGGAGGCATTAAGAATTTAATTTCTTCTTTGACGGGATCGACGAGAGAACCTGGCGAGAATGAGGTTCTCGCTCCAACTGCATCTTATTATACACATATTTTATTTGAAAAAAAGGAGAATTTCAAAATAGGCATGAGAATTGAGATCGCTAGGTTCTAGCTGATCCTCCGACTGTTGCTTTTATTTCAAAATCAAGAATCTAGAAAGCTGTTTGCCTCATTTTAGTTTTTTCGCAGCAGGTTCTTTTTACATGAAAATCATGAATATTTGTTTTTCTGTTTTAGGATTGTAAAGAGCACAAGATAATCTTGACCTACATAGACCTCATTTCATATTCCTCTTGTGGTATTTCATCTTTGTCACTAGGATGTGTCACAGGCGGTACCCAACTACCAACGTAACTATTGTAAGATGTAGGTACTTGTACCTAACTGCCAACGTTGTTAGCTGTGCACTATTAGTTCTGTTATTTTGTGGCTGTGCTTAGATAATGTCAATAAAAGGGTCTAAACAGACAACGGAGCCCTGTCTAGTATCTCCTCCGTGCCTTTGACTAAGACTTCGACACCAGTCTACCAGTCCTACCTTTACCTGTTGTTGTTTTTGGTTCTTTTAAACCATAATAGGTAGCCGGTTGATATTTTCACAGTATATTATGTGTTATTATGGCGGAATATCTTGACAAAACAACAAATAATAAAAACCGGCCAAAAGTGTGTCGGACACGTCGGATTTGTGACCTTCGGTGCCGAGTACGACTCGCGCTCAAAAATAAACATACAGGCGGAATTGGCTCGTCCCGTGAATTCTCCTTTCTTAGACCAGTTTTATATTCCACCAAATACATATTAATAATCACTCTCGCATAAACCAAAGTTTCCTTCAGCAATTTACAATAGTTCCAATTACTTAGTGAGTGGTAATATTGTACAAATAAGTAACCGGTAAGTATGTATAGTTATACCTCAAGATCCCAGCAGAGTTCCCTGTACCCCGAAGGGTTAGCATCATATTCTTCCTGCGTCACGAGCGGCCAGTCTATTTCCACGTCAAACTCTTCGTCTGGATTCTCTATGCCTAGTAAAGGGGGAAGCTAGAAGTGAAGGTGAATTGAGTACCTGCGTGTATATATAAAAGATATATTTTTGCAAATACGATGCGTTCCTGGTCCTACGGTCCCAATGTCTAACTAAACGGTCCGAATATGTAACCAAACTGAAGATAGCATACTTTCGCCGCTTGAGGTATCCTGCCGAAGAAGTAGCCTCAAGATTAGCTTCCAATTCCGCAACTGGTTAAAGACATTATAATAAAGCAATAGGAACGAAAGTCTGTACAATGAAGATAATTAAACTAAAATGGTCTAAGGTACTTAAAATAAACTAATGTACAAGAATAAAACATTTTTTAAATCGTGTCTGTTTGTTTGTTAGTTGGTCTGTATGTTTGTTCATGCATCACGTAAAAACTACTGAAGCAATTGCAATGCGGTTTTTACTGTTAGATAGCTTAGGGTTTGACCCAAAAACTGGGGTACTTGGTATCTTAATCCGATGAGTAGAAGCCGAGCCGAGAAAATATTTTAGACGGCTGAAGAAATTTTGATCAAATGTTGGTATATTGGTATTTTAGGCACTGGTATAGCACATAGAGTACTTTTAAACTAGAGAAATGACCACGCGTGCGAAGCCGCGGGCATCAGCTAGTAATCAATATTACATATGAGAGTACTAAATAGAGATAGCGTCTGATCGATGCGACGCGTGACCAAAATGCAGGTACTTATTTGGCTCGGATGAGCCAAAATAATTACATAATTAATTAGCATTGCAATTCAGCGGTGCAATGCCGCCAGCATGCTGGGTACGCCGCCAACTGGTAGTGGGCTAGAACATTTGGACTAACTATGAAAATGAAATGGCATGTGGGTTATCCAACTGTTTCATGTAGTTTCCTCCTTTCTGGGATGGCTGAGTGGGATAAGTGGAATAGCCGCATATTATATACATAATGTATATATATTAAATGAAAAATAAATAAGAGAGAGACTCTAATGTTTCTCTTTAGTATTATTGGCTATTCTGTGTCTTTATCCACTCACGCGTACATACCTACGCAACCGCCATTTCGTTACCCATGGCACAACTGCTTGGCACTACCAGTTGTGCCAAAGGGAAATATATTATACCAATGACACAACCAAACAATGCCAGTAGTGCCGGGTTAGTCCAACTGGTTCTAATATGTGTTCTACTCTAAGACAGATTGGACAATAAAAAACAGTCGTTTCTACTGAGCAGTATGACATTTTACTATGCTTCACTCGTTTGTTTGGCGGTGTGTAATTAGACTTTTTTAAACACTCTTGCCAGCTACGAGACGAATGTTTGTACAAAGAGAGAAAAGCGCGTTTTTTTCCTTATCGTTGGAACTAAGTTCTCGTAGTTCATAATTTCCTATAGAATCCCTAGGTGGTCATTTTCATGCCAGTTTTTTTTATCTTTGATGATTTCCATGAATGCCGCTGTTCCTCTCTACCAATAAATGTTGAACTACCTAAACATGCAGACATATTTGAAAATTGCTAGTGTGTTAGACCTAACAAGAACAAACTTTTAATAGAACAGGTAAATTCAAACATACACAACGTGAAATAGAAAACAACATTTTCAATATTGTATGAGTATAATTATTATTGTGATAAGCTTAAAATTAAATTACATTAAAATAATACTTTATAAACTCGTAATCATGCGTTATGCGTCACGTCATAAAATACGTACGTTAAGTAGTGTAATGACAAATAATAATTAATAACACAACTAACACTTAAATACTAAAACTAATCACGAAGTTAGTAGTAAAAGGTGAATAGGTATGTTTTGTACTAATTATTTTATATAATTAACTTTAGGTATATTCAATCAGTTGTATTCTACATAATATAATTTTATGGTCGAGTTTGACACAATCTATTATAAAAAATGCACGTGATGCTGGCGGTAGGTACTTCACCTGCATGGAACCTTCAGTAACAAGTTGTTGTTTACATTGAGCCATGGAGCATGGTTTTTGGAACCTTTAGCCCAAAATTTCACCTGCTTATTTAATCGGAAGTTTAGCTTTGCTAATCAATGACTAACTCACTTCACTCCAAAAACAATAAACAAAATTAGTTTAATATATCAGTAGGTAATTTTATCTTATTTCTTTCATTATCCAGACAGTTTTATTTTGCCGTTTGTACATCTATAGTCTGATATTTTGCTATTCAGGTTTTCTGCTCTAGTCCGGTCGCAAGTGCTATACATCGCCTCAGATATTGGAGTGGAACCCACCTCACCACCAGGAATATGGCCATGGAATCCACCAAACCGCCAGGGGTTACCAAAAAAACGCCACAGACCCATCTTACCAGTGGCCGACTCTGGTAGTTTGGTGGGTCCCATGGCTATCCATGGGATCCATCATACCACCAGGAGTATGGCCATGAGCCCCACCATATACCACCAGGAGTATGGCCATGGAACCCACCATACCACCTGTGGTGTGGCCAGTGGTATGATGGGTCTGTAGCGTTTTTATTTTGGATAGGTTCCGTATACACATAAATCAACACAATTAAATCTTACGCTAGGTAGCGGAAAATTCCCATAAGTATATGTTCGTCGCTTAACTTAAACTTCTGCTAACTCCACAAACTCAGAACCAGGGTCGGACTGGCCATATAGTCGAGGTGGTGTTTGCCAGCCGGGCCCTAGCCTATAAGCGGGCCGGGGAGCAAGCCCCGCAAGCCAGGCGGTAGGCCCGCGCAGGCTAAATTCGCGCTTTTTCTCTGGCCTTTGAAAAAAGGTACCTTCAATAAAAGGTATTAAATTGTTTCCTCACTCTCATAATGTAGCAGAAATAGCTCTAAAATTTCGCGGTCGCTTCGCTCGCGCTTTTATGGTATTGTTAATGTTTTTTAACTCCATCGGTGAGTTCATAAACATGAACGCATCAATGATCATAAACGCTTATATTTTTTTTCACAATATTGCCCTTTGTATGTATTTTCTAAAAATTTCTATATTGCAGTTTGGTATAAGACCTCTCTTTGTCTTAGACCGAACTGCAAAGGACGCCAAATGTTTGACCCGAAGCGGTTTGGACCTCTGTGAAAGTTGCATACTTTGTGCATGTAAATTTTTATCACACATATTCGTAACATGCACATCAGTACATAGGTACACCACCTTATATGATGCATATTGTGTAATTCTCACAATTTCGTTCACGAAAGTGACTTGTGAGAGACGATTTTCAGCGCATTCTACTGGGGCAATAACTGTTGGATTCATATTAAACACATAATCTGATATAATCAAGGATGACAAGACTAGCAGCTTTTACAATCCCGTTATTGACAAATTAGCAGAAATTACAACTTTACAAAAAGGATTGGCTTGCTTCAGATTTTTTATATTATTAGTATTTGGAACTATATTTACTCAATAATATATATCGTTGATAGTTAATCGTGTGTATAATTTACTAGCTGTACCCGCGGCTTCGCACGCGTGGTCTTTTCTTTAGGTTTAATTATGGTACTTTGAGTACCATATTTTGCTATTGCAGGACCAATATACCAACATTTGAACAAAATTTCTTCAGCCGTCAAAAACACTTTTATCAATTGCTCGGCTTCTAACTCATCGGATTGAAATACCAATTACACTAGATTTAAATCAAACCCTAAACTATCTTACAATGAAAACCGCAATGCAATTGGTCCAGTAGTTTTTACGTGATGCGTGAACAAACAAACATACACACAAACAGGAAGAAAGACACGATTAACAAAAAAAATATTGTTCAGTACCTTTTTTAAGCACCAAAGAGCATTTTTTTCATTTTAATTCATTTAGTAGTTTGGGTGCAATGCGCGGTCAAGATATGGACAAACAGACAGCAAAATAGTTTGGCTTCAGTATCGAATATAGAGAACCATTCGAAAATATTTTTTTACTACTTAAATATTAACATAACTTTGGACCCATATCCCGCAGAAACCCTTTACTTTTTCGGGACAAAGCGTGTCTTAAATTTTAACCGATCATATAACTTAAGACAGTGCCAAGTTGCATCAAAACCCGTCCATGAGTTTCAGCATGGTATGTGTTCTTTTAAAGAAGTTTCAACCCGTATCCTGCGAGAACCCATAAATTTTTCGAGCTGTAAAGTATCTGTCCTACCTCGTAGTTTGAACTCAAATCATACCAAGTTTCATTTGAATTCATCCAGTAGTTCTGACGGCGTGATGCACGGCTAAGATACAGACTGACAGACATACAGACAAAAATTAAAAAACATACAGTTTAGGCTTCATTATCGAAAATAGAGTAACTTCCAAAAAAAACACTATATCTATAATGTACAGAAATTGGACCCATTTTCCACAGGAACCCTTTATTTTTTCGGGACAAAATGTATCCATAATTTTCACCCATTTTATAAACTATGTCTGTGCCAAGTTGCATCAACATCCGTCCAATAGTTTCAGCGTACTACGTATTCTTTTAAATAATTTTTCACCCCTATCCTGCAGGAACACTTATTTTTTTTCGGGATGAAAAGTATCCAATGTCGTACCTCGAAGTATGAACTCAAATCATACCAAATTTCATTTGAATTCATTGAGTAATTTCGGCGTGGTGCCAAGGTACAGACAGACAGACAGACAGCGAAAAATAAAAAAAAACAGTGTTGGATTTAGTATTGAATATAGAACGGCCTCCAAAAAAATTACATAATGTCTTCAATTTACAGAATTTTGGACATTATCCCGCAAACACTCTTTATTTTTTCGGGAAAAAAAGTATCCTAAATTTTAACCCATCATATACACTATAACTGTTCCAAATTGCATCAAAATCCGTCCAGTAGTTTCACTCTGAATATAGAACGGCCTCCAAAAAAATTACATAATGTCTTCAATTTACAGAATTTTGGACATTATCCCGCAGAAAGTCTTTATTTTTTCAGGAAAAAAGTATCCTGAATTTTAACCCATCATATACACTATAACTGTTCCAAATTGCATCAAAATCCGTCCAGTAGTTTCAGAGTGGTAAGTGTTTTTTGAAATAACTTTAAACCTCAATCCTGCGGGAACCCTTTCATTTTTCGGGATGAAAAGTAGCCTATTTAGAACTTATTTAGAACACGTACCACGCTGAAACTAATGGATAGGTGGACTACAGGACAGGACACGTTTTATCCCGAAAAAGTAAAGGGTTTCTGCGGGATATGGGTCCAAAGTAATGTTAACATATAAGTAATAAAAAAAATATTTTTGGATGGTTCTCTATATTCGATACCAAAACTGTTTTACTTTTTAAATCAAGCCAAACTGTTTTACTTTTTAATTTTGTCTGTCTGTTTGTCCGCGTATCGCATCCAAACTACTAAATGAATTCAAATGAAAAAAATGCTCTTGGGTGCTTAAAAACGGTATTGAACAACTTTTTTTTAGTTTTCGTGTCTTTCTTTCTGTTTGTCTGTATGTTTGTTTGTTCACGCATCACGTAAAAACTACTGCACCGATATCAATGCAGTTTTCATTGTCAGATATCTTAGGGTTTGATTTAATTGCTATCTCAATCCGGTGAGTTAGAAGCCGAGCAATTGATAGAAGTATTTTTGACGGCTGAAGAAATTTTGTTAATTTCAGGACCAATATACCAACTTTTGTTGGTATATTATTGCTTGAATAGCACATTATGATACTTTGAACCTAAAGAAAAGACCACGCGTGTGAAGCCGCGGGTACAGCTAGTACTATAATAAAACTGTAACTGGGCTAAATCTGTACATTTTTTTTTTGTAAATTTTAATAGAGATAAACTTCAAAATCGATATGGAGTGCAAAAAGTTTTTATTTATTTTTTGTCTGTCTGTCTGTCTCTTTGAACACGCATCACGCTGAAACTACCAGACGGATTTTAATACAACTTGGCACAATCGTAGCTGATGTTATGGATTAACATTTAGAATACATATTATCCCGATAAAATAAAGGGTTATGTTAAAAGGGGCCCAAAGTTTATGTTAAATTAAAGTAATAAAACATCCGTTTAAAGAACGGTACCAAATTTAGTGTGTGTGTGAGTGGCCAAGCAGTAGCACACGTGGAAATGTAATCCAGATGTCCGTGGATCGCAAGCACGTGCTTCTAGTTTTTTTTTGTTCCATAATTAAAAGCATTTATATATTTTATGCGTTTTTTTTACATTTTTTAACCCCCGAACAAAGAGACGGGTGTTATAAGTTTAGGGTGTGTATCACTGTAAGTGATTGAGGGTGTGTGTGTGTGTGTGTGTGTGTGTGTGAGTGTGTGTGTTTTTTCGTTTTTTTTTTGTTTAAATCTAATGCGATTGAGATGGTTCTTAGCTATATGGGACGAGGAGGGGGAAGGTGAGAAAAAGGGGTGAAAATCGTAGCAATAAGAACAAAAAAATATTCAAAGAAGCTAATTAAGGTTGTAACACTACATAATTTACCAGAATCAACAACTCCAGCGCATAAACCAAACCAAATGATCTTTGACCAAACGCATCAAAGTTTTGCCTCCGATTTAACTAGATAGCGCTGTTTGACCTTAAAACACGCAAGCATTTCATTCACTGCAACCAAGCGTTCCGCTAAATTCAAATCTGTACATTTTTCGAATTTGGCTCACACTAGCTTTAGCGATTTGCCTCAGCTCGACCTCCAGCTCTCAAGTCCTTGCGACTGGAAGTTGTATGTCTGTTGAATTGACTACTGTCCGGTTGATATCAAATTACTCTGCGCATATCTACAGTAAACGAGATGGTTCTTAGCTATAATAGGGGGAAGGAGAATCGTAGCTTCCAAAAGAACGGACGGATTTAGCTGCGGTTTTTAATGTTTCAAAGCTGAAGTAAACGAGATGTTTCTTAGCTATAATGGGGAGGGGGGAATGGGGTGAGGATCGTAGCTCCCAAACGAATGGACCGTTTTTATGCGGTTTTTATGTTTGAAAACTGATGTGATCGAGATGCTTTCTAGCTATAATGGGGGGTGGGGGGCCGGGGGTTTTCCTTGATATCCTTGATATTTTTAAGGCTGCTGTAATTTTTTGTTAAGTTTTATTTTAAAACAAGCAGATAAACATGTACAGACGACTGCGCGTTTTTTATATCTTGGGATATTGATAACACAGAGACCGTGTTGGCGTCGGGCATGTTTTAAAAAAAGCGAAAACCAACGTTTATGGCCGAGCTGACATCGGGTATACTTTCGAATTCAGGATTTTGCGTAGTTTTTATTTCGAAATATACCTCTACACTACGCTACCGTAACACAGATTTCTGTCAACAACCTTCAGTGGCGATCCGACATGGTCGTGATAGGTTAGAAGACGAAAGTGGGAGCGAAGCGTAGTTATTATTACGCTGCAGGGTAAAAATATCAATATTTTGTTCATAGAAACCGTTATAATAAGCATAAGCGTTGATCAGTTATGCCGATTATAAGAACATAAAAACTTTAAAACGCGATTATCTACAAACTATCTTTTTGCACTTAATGACTTCTTGCTCGCCAACGACGAATTAAAGCGTTGTTCATCCGCGGAAACAGCTCTTCTTTGTGCTGGAAAGCAATAGCGGATCCAGTTTTTTTATAATTCTAGATCAGCCATTACTGACGGACTCGGTACTTTTTTGAGCTATTTCAGTAAATAGGCTAAATAGATATCAGTTTCGTGGAAAAGCCTTTACTAAATCAGTGTCACGATCACGTGACACATCTAGCGAGTGAAGTGAGCGCAAAAATGTTGAAGCTTTATATAGAGGGTATTAAAATGAATTTCAAGTTAAGCATATTAAACTATTGACATCATTAAAAAAATGCAATAAAATAAAATAAATACTTAGTCTTGTAAATAAACATTCCTAATATTGTGACAAAGTCCAAGCGCAATTTTTCTATTAATTTCTGTCAGTACAGATAAATAAACGCTTTATTGCACTATAGACCAAATATTTAATTAATTCCGAATAAAAAACAACAATCATTCAAAATAGAAACTACAAATAAAAAAATACAAAATTGTTTATTGACATAATAAGTTTAATACAGAACTCCCAAACTAGAGAAAACTGTGTTTCGGATGCCAGTGGCTTCTTCCATAAAATATCACGAAAGATAATGGTAGCGATTCGGACATCCCCTGAACTAAACTTAATTTCTGCAAATGTGATTTGAACCTTATTGGCTTCGTAACGAGGTATTTTTTCCCGTGTCATCCTCACTCACTAAACTATCACTAAAGCCTGTCAGCGTAAAGTCAACTTTGTTTCCACACGGCGAGAGTCCCAATTTCTCCAAACAATGTTAAACAGCGTGTTAAAAACCTGTTTTAATAACGTTATTTTAAGCAGTGCCGCTTAAATTGACTTAAGTTTAGAATAGATGCCAAGAGAAAAAAGACCTAAAACAAAGTCGACAAGATTTAAATTAAATTTAAAGAAATTTAGTCTAGTTTAGTTTAAAGAGTAAAATGACCAAATTGCTGCCTATGTCTAACATGAAAGTAGAAAATAATAATAACTTGAGTTAAGTACGTCACGAAAATCAGATACATTACAAGGCGCGAGCGTAGCGAGCGTGAAAAAATATTCAGAAATTGCCCACGCCCATGAGTTTTGGTGTGGGGTAGGGAATATCGTCGGCCGGAGGCGCGGCGCATCGCATCGGAGATGACAATTTAAATTCGACGCGGTTTTAAACGGAAAAATAAATACAATACGGTCCGGTTGTTATGTAAAACCGAACCCATAAAGGAGGTAGATAGTTTTTTTAGATCTGGAGTTTGGGGGACCTTCGGCGTGACAGTGGGGTGAGTGAGGCTGCATCCGCGGATTTAAAAACTCGCCCCGTACTCGTACCTACACATTATCGTGAAATCATACTATTCCTACTTGATGGATTAATAAAAATTGTACTGCAAGTAGTGCAATACTAAGAAAGCAGCATAATATTGTTGTGCCACTGACACGTAAGAAGAAGAAGAAGAAAAAGGAGGATAAGTAGGAGAAGAAGAAGGAGGAGGAGGAGGAGGAGGAGGCGGAGAAGAAGAAGAAGAAGAAGCATAATAGTATGATTTGTCAGTGGTGGACCCAGATGCTTTTGGAGAGGGCTTGAGCCCCTTACTCCCCCCTGTGGATTCGCTAGGCAGATTTGTCCGAGTCGGTGGGCGCGAGGTTTGCGTCCAGATATTTTTGCGCAGGTCGTCGAGTAGCGCCGTCGAGGGTTTTTCGTTTGGCAATACTGGAATAAATGAGAACTGCTTTTAGAAGCTTATGCTCATAATAACAATTTTAAATACAACTATTTGCTCATTTTACCCGACTACAGCAAAGCAAGGGAAGGGTAATGAGTTTAAAAGTCTATGTATATATCTATGTGGGTATGTGGATGTTCCATCATAGCGTCGCCCCTATTAACAATTTTAAATACATCTATTTGCTCATTTTACCCGACTACAGCAAAGCAAGGGAAGGGTAATGAGTTTAAAAGTCTATGTATGTATCTATGTAGGTATGTGGATGTTCCATCATAGCGTCGCCCCTATTAACAATTTTAAATACATCTATTTGCTCATTTTACCCGACTACAGCAAAGCAAGGGAAGAGTAATGAGTTTAAAAGTCTATGTATGTATCTATGTGGGTATGTGGATGTTCCATCATAGCGTCGCCCCTATTAACAATTTTAAATACATCTATTTGCTCATTTTACCCGACTACAGCAAAGCAAGGGAAGGATAATGAGTTTAAAAGTCTATGTATGTATCTATGTAGGTATGTGGATGTTCCATCATAGCGTCGCCCCTATTAACAATTTTAAATACATCTATTTGCTCATTTTACCCGACTACAGCAAAGCAAGGGAAGGATAATGAGTTTAAAAGTCTATGTATGTATCTATGTAGGTATGTGGATGTTCCATCATAGCGTCGCCCCTATTAACAATTTTAAATACATCTATTTGCTCATTTTACCCGACTACAGCAAAGCAAGGGAAGGATAATGAGTTTAAAAGTCTATGTATGTATCTATGTAGGTATGTGGATGTTCCATCATACAGGCTAATAGGTAACACATACCCACAGAAATGACCGCGCGGGCACAGCTAGTTTTCTAATAATCTCATAAACAAAGAAAAAAACTCACATTCAGCCTTCGATAAAACAGTAGTGGTTGGTATTCGTGTTTGCAAACTCCCTTTAACGTATAACATTAACAATATGCTAATTAAACGCAGCACATTATAAAACGACTTCATTTTACAGAAATTAATCAAGACTCGTCTGTGCGAAACTAATTGAATTTAAGTTATTAGTTAATAATTTGCAACTCTGCTAGCTACTTGCTCCCGTTTAGAACGTAACATTCGCTAAACTGACGGCAAATCCTTTTATATTAATTCTTATCAGAAAAATTTGCTTGTTTTGTTCGGTTGTGTGGAAATAAGAACCGCAAACTACGTCATTAAGCATATATCGACTGTGGAAATTTCAAATGCCGTATTATGGGTAATTTTGTCGTAATTACACTGAATAGGTATACCATACCATTGAACTGCAAATTTTGTTTTTAATCGATGTGCATTATTAGTTTTTTTTTTCTTAATATGATAGAGTCATGATGAAACATTGTTAATTTTTTTAACGTATAGGCCAACTTTTAGATTATTACTTAATTGTAGTATTATGCAACGTCGTAAGTCTCTATACCTGTGAGATTAATACGTTGTAACGAACCTACAAGAGTGTTTTATTCCTTTACAACATAACTAACTGTTTACAATATATTCTAAAATTTTGATCAAATACTTTCGTAGGTACATTTCTTTCATTTTTTCGTAAATCATTCGGTCTAGAAAAAATATTGAAATGTTTTTTGTCGTACTTGCCTAAGTAGCAAAATATTATTTTACTTTTCCCGTTTCGACATTATGTTCACGAAAATATTATCGAATTCAGTCATTTATAAAAACAACGTCTACGATCCTAATAATAATAATTACGCCAGAAGCGTAATTCAAGATCATTGTAATAATTATACTTTATCGTTATATAAATAACTAAAGTCAAAATTATACTTAAGCTAGTTTAAATAATCCTGAGTAAAAAATATTCAAGTTTTTTTCGCGCCCTTGTATGCTGTACTTGTGACTTTTCCTATAAGCACGGGGTGCGGGAAGATACCGGCCAGCTTGTTTTTCAGGAGTCTATCGCAATGTCCACGTTCTTTGTTGTATAAAAACTTCCAAGACCTTGCAAAGTTCATAATATGCTAGACATATCTCAAAGGCCAATTACAGCCACAAACAGCATAAAGATAATGACTTCTCTTGAGAAGTATTTGTTAATTAATTAATTTTTAGGTACGGACGAGCAGCATGAACGCTGATTTGTCAGTACCACCATTTATCTATGTAATTTATCTATGGCACCACACAGTGTTGAAAGTCACTTCACATAAATGTTCATTTTAGTAACGATGACTTTTAATTTTTAATGTTCCAATTATGGACTACTCTGTTACTGAGAAAGTGATGTGCAGTAGCTGTGGTGCTCAGAGCTCAAGTTATCTTAAATTGATGACCTTGAGAAGGTCTAGAGTCTTCTTTTTTGACCCCCGAACTCGAAAAGAGAGGCGTGTTATAAGTTTAGGGTGTGTGTAAGTCTTGTCTGTGGTATAGTAGCTCCCAAACGAATGGACCGATTTTGATGTGTTTTTTTTTCTGTATGAAAGCTGATATGATCGAAAGTGTTCTTAGCTATAATGGGTAAGAGGGGGTGTTATATATTTTGTTTAATTGTGCTTGTTACAAATATAGCCTGAATACTTTTAAACGAGTTTAATGGTGAATAATAATGATCTTGAAAGTTTCAATGAGGTCACCTCGAAGGCGTCTCTCTTCAAGAGTGGAAAGGCGGAATACATGCAGTCTTACTTCATTTATTTACTTACAACGCAGAGTCTGTGGTGTCTTGGTTGCTTTCCTCTGAAGACTTTCAAGTAAGTATATTTTTTTCGTTATTAAAGTAAGGGGTTCACACACGATATCCATTTCGTAAATTTGGATATCGTAGGAATTCTATAGAACATCCAAAGTTTTTTGAAAACTTGCTTGTTCAGACGAGAATCGAAACACAAATATGGCAAAAACTTAATTCTGTAATTTTATGCAATTAATCGGTATGCGCAATATTATTAAATTAATGGAAGACTATAAAACCTAATATTTATCTGTATATTGGTTTGATACAACCAAGTTGTGCTAGTTATAAAAAAACTTTAAATATAGATATACATACCTACTTAATTTCAAAATATAGGTTTTTTTTTCCTTTGAGTGAAATTTACTATCATCTCTTTCTTTCCCTCCACGCACCTTTTTTTTCGTCCTGCCATTGAATCTAAAGTCTGCCCATCATCATCATCATCATCAGCTTTTATCTGTCACTGCTGGACGTATACCTCTTCTGATGCACACCATTGAGCTGGATCTTCAGCGCTCCTCATCTTTTTTCATTCAGCTGCTTCTCGCAGGTCACTGCACCTGGCCACAGGGCGTCCTACGCTACTTTTGCCTTAACGTGGTCTCCACTCGAGAACTCGTCTACCTCAACGGCTATCGGTTCTTCGGAAAATGTGACCAGCCCACTGCCATTTCAGCTTGCTTATCCTTAGGGCTATGTCGGTTACCTTGGTTCTCCGTCGGATATCTTCATTACGAATCATGTCCTTCAGAGAAACTCCAAACATAGTTCTCTCCGTAGCTTGCTGAGTGACCTTAAATTTGTGGACTAGTTTAACCGTGAGTGTCCACGTTTCGGCTCTATAGGTCACGACTGCTAGGACGCACTGATTGAAGACCTTTTTTTTATTATGGACTAGGCAATCGTTTGACCACGATCTCACCTGATGGAAAGCGATGATGTGGTAGAAGATGTAGCACGCTTGCCTAGTAGATACCTATTCACTCTTGACTTGAACACACCGGGGTTATAATTTAGCGGAAAAACTAACGAGGGCAAGGCATTCTACTCCTTTGCAGTTCTTATAATAAATGAAGAAGCGTAACGCTTCGTTCTTGTGCGAGGTATTTCAACCATGAAAGGGTGGCGCTGTGCTGATCGTCTAGTCGTACGGTGATGGAAAGGTGATGAGGGTATCAGGTTGTGCAGTTCTTGTGCACACTCTCCATAGTGCAATCTGTAGAATACCGCCAGGCTTGCTACCTCACGTTGATGCGCCAGATTTTGAAGCTTACTCTTTACCAGAGTGTCATCCCCAATGAGCCTGATAGCACGTCTCTCAATTGAATCCAAAGACTCGAGCTGATGCTTGGCAGAACCGTCCCAGAGGTGGCAGCAGTACTCCATACAAGATCGAACCTGTGCTTGATAAAGATTCAAAAGCTGTCCCGGTGTGAAGTACCGCCTAACCTTAGACAAAATACCAAGTTTTTTTGCAGCTACTTTGGCTTTGGATTCAATATAAGACCCAAAATTCAGGTTTGGTGTGAGTTCGACACCCAAAAGCTCCAAATGGTCGCCTATTGGTATTGTTACACTTTGGAAAGACGGAGATCAGTTTAGAGGACTCTTTTTAGCAGAAAACAAACACGCCTGCGTTTTAGTAGCATTAAACTCAACCAGGTTAGCATCGCCCCAATCAGACACGGCTTCTAAGGCTAAATTTAAACGGTCTACCATAGCCTCTCTCTGAAACTGGACAGCATCACAGCTGGCTTGAGCATTGGAAGTGTATCTCTCAACTACAGTACTGTCATCAGCATACCCAAAGGTACCGGGTTTCAGAAGGTCATTAATGTGCAGTAAAAACAGTGTAGCCGAGAGAACCGATCCCTGAGGTACACCGGCAATGATAGCCATTTAATCAGACGAGCAGCCCTCTAAGACTACTCGAATAGATCGTTCCCTCAAGAAATCAACTATCCAATTGCATAAGCCAACAGGTAAACCATATGAGGGAAGCTTGTTTAAAAGGCCATCGTGCCAGACCCGATCAAATGCCTTGTCAAATGACTTGTCTTCAGGCACTGTGGTATGGACGACGAGAATACTTGACGAAGCTTGCCAGTACTGTGCGGGAATCCTCTGTGCTGGGGTCGGGTCTAGAAGCATGCGAATCGTACAATCGGCCACAGAAGTCTTCGATCTCAGATAGAATCTCCGGCGTAAAGACGACGGTTGTGTGATTATTGGTCTTGAGCTTCGTCAGATGGGACCTACTCAATTGCTGGGCGAAGACTTTTGACCCCCGATTTTGCTCAATTGCCTTTTCTATCCGGCGCGTATTTGAGCACCGGAGGTTACGTTGCACCAGCTGATTGAACTCCCTTTTTTCTGACAGTGTGGCTTGTTGTTCGGCCTCATCCGAGATTTTAGACTTCGTGCCCTTATGCTGCAGCTGACAAAATTTTGTGTCTTCTTCCCTTATAGGATTCTCACAATTTTTTTTGAGTTCCTCATCCACGTCATTTGTGGTTTTCAAGGCAGCGAATCGATTTTCCAACTTGAGTTGTAACCGTTCTGATCCAACAGTGGCTTGGAGCAGGTTGGGTCGCAGCGTAGACTTCACCAGACGGGATCTTTCAAGCTTGTGGTTGATATTCAAGGAGCCTCGGACAAGTCGGTGATCACTACCGGTATTAAACCTTGCGATCACTGAGACATCCCTGAATATGTGCTTAATGTCCGTCATGATGAAGTCAATCTCATTTTTAGTCAAAGTGTCGGGGCTTTGCCATATCCACTTCCTCTCATTCATCATAAGAAGCCCTCTTTTTCCAAAAAGTTAACTAGCATTTGCCCCCTGTGATTCTTGTCCCCATAACCTTGTAGACCTATTCTCCATTCACTGGATGTCTGTACTCCCACTTTGGCGTTAAAGTCTCCCATGATAATGTTGTAGTGGGCCCTTGTGGTGTTATGTAGGGCCGAAGATTTGTCTATAGTATTATTCTGTTTAACGCAAGGAGGTTGAATAACGGTTACTATTTAGTGTATTATTAGCATATGCTCTATGCTCATTCCTACATCATTGATTATTATATGTTCTGTGATTTCATTTCCATGGCAACGTTCCATATACAAAGACCCGTATCTCCTTCGTAGTTTGTGATCTTACGTAGTATTTACAAGTATATACTCTTTGGTTTGTTATACAAAGTAATCGAGATTGTTTGCAAAGTTTAATACCTCCGGTTTCATTATTGCAATTTTTGAAGGGAACTCTAATTTTTTGAAAAATAAAATTCTGCTAGTGTTCACCATCATCATCATAATCATGTCAGCTCTTAGAAGTCCACTGCTGAACATAGGCCTTCCCCAAAGAGCGCCATGACAAGCGATCTTGTGCCACCTCCATCCACCGACTTTCTGCGATGGCTACAATGTCGTCGGTCCATCGTGTGGGGGGTCTCCCCACACTTCGCTTGCTTGTTCGTGGTCGCCATTCGAGCACCTTTATTCCCCAACGGATGTCACACTAGTGCTAGTGTTACTCGCTGATAATGTAGCTTTCTTTATGTGAAAGAATTTTTAAAATCGGGTCTGTATTTTTTGAGTTTATCCATTACAAACAAACAAACAATCAAATCTTTCCTCTTTATAATATTAGTGTAGATGAGTGCCAGATGATGAGTGTCAGATTGACCGTTCGGGTTACTGGTAGCTGAGAAAACTTACAATCTTGAAGATTTAGTACGCTCCGGACACGAGGCAGTTCATTCACTGGCTTTACAGTGAAAAGTGTATATATATATATATATATATATGTGTGTGTTCATCCGTTATCTAGTGCCCAGTATAGGGTATCCTAGTTTTGGGCCAGGTAATTAATTAAACTGAATTGTTCCAAATATATTTATTTATATTTGTGATGCCAGTAAACTTTTCTTCACAGGGGGATACTGTCCCTAATCCCTTCCCACGATCCTACCGCGTCCTACCGGGTACGACCTACGGAGCCGAAACGTGGACACTCACAGTGAGGCTGGTCCTTATGTTTAAAGTCGCTCAGCGAGCTGTGGAGAGAGCTATGCTCTGAGTTTCTTTGAATCCGATATTTGATGATCCGCCAGAGAACCAAGGTGACCGACATAGTTCAAAGAATTAGCAAGCTGAAGTGACAATGGGCCGGTCACATAACTCGAAGAACCGCCAACTGTTGTATTAAGCCAGTTTTATAGTGGGGACCAAGTTTAGGCAAACGTAATGAGACCGCCGGCCAGGTGGAGCGATACGAATTGTGAATGGCGAGGAGAAATGAAGATCGGGCTCAGTGGCGTTCACCAGGCGAGGCCTACGTCCAGCAGTGGATGAATACGGGCTGATGATATTGATGATGATTATTATTATTATTATTGATGATGTTGTACCAGCTTGTTATAAACACATCAAAGTAATGATAAAATATATAATCGTTTATAAATATCTAATATATTATTATTCATCGGTCCATCAATAGGCTTGAAAAAAGTGTACAACCTTTCAAAATGGATGCTTGATAATCGTAAGTCTGTCTTGTTCTTTCAAACTGAACGGTCAATCATACGAATAAAAAGTTGAGCTATAGTGAACAACCATTCCGTTTTAGGGCTGCTTCTATTGTTTTCTTTTTCTATTTTATGCCACTCCGCCGCCTATTAGCTTCTCTGTCTAGTTTTTCTATTTTATGCCACTCCGCCGCCTGTTAGCTTCTCTGTCTAGTTTGTGCTGTTATTGATTCTGTGGTCTAGTGGAGTCATCTATCAATTTGTGTTTTATAGCTAATTGTCCCATCATATTATGTTAGGACGAGTATAGACAACGTGTAATAAAAAAAATACAACATATTCAATAACGTATGAGTATATTGCAATAAGCTTAAAATTAGATTAGTTGTACCACCCATTGAAATAATACATTAGAAACTCGTAATCATGCGTGACGCTTGTCACGTCATAAAATAAGTACGTTAAGTAATGCAATGACAAATGATTGTAAACACAACTAACACTTTAATACTAAAACTAATCACGAAGTTAGTAGTAAAAAATATGGAATAAAAGAGAAAAAAAATATATATAAGAAATATAAATAGAAGAGAGTATATTTTGTAATCATTATTTTATATTCTTAACTTTATACTCAATCAGATGTATACCTAATATAATTTTATGGTCGGCAATAGATTATTAACACAACTAACACTTTAATACTAAAACTAACAACAAAGATAGTAGTAAAAAATATGGCATAAGAGAGTATGTTTTCTAACAATTATTTTATATTCTTAACTTTATATTCAATCAGATGTATACCTAATATAATTTTATGGTCGGCAATAGATTATTAACACAACTAACACTTTAATACTAAAACTAACAACAAAGATAGTAGTAAAAAATATGGCATAAGAGAGTATGTTTTCTAACAATTATTTTATATTCTTAACTTTATATTCAATCAGATGTATACCTAATATAATTTTATGGTCGACAATGGATTATTAACACAACTAACACTTTAATACTAAAACTAACAACAAAGATAGTAGTAAAAAATATGGCATAAGAGAGTATGTTTTCTAACAATTATTTTATATTCTTAACTTTATATTCAATCAGATGTATACCTAATATAATTTTATGGTCGACAATGGATTATTAACACAACTAACACTTTAATACTAAAACTAACAACAAAGATAGTAGTAAAAAATATGGCATAAGAGAGTATGTTTTCTAATAATTATTTTATATCCTTAACTTTATATTCAATCAGATGTATACCTAACATAATTATATGGTCAACAAATGATTGTTAACACAACTGACACTATAGTACTAAAACTAACCACAAAGATAGTAGCAAAAAATAAGGCATAAAAGTGTATGTTTTGTAATAATTATTTTATATTCTTAACTTTACATTCAATCAGATGTATACCTAATATTATTTTATAGTCGACAAATGATTGTTAATACAATTAAAAAATTAATACTAAAACTAACCACAAAGATAGGAGTAAAAAATATGGCATAAAAGAGTATGTTTAGTAATAATTATTATATAAGTATTCTTAACCTTATATTAAATCATTTAGTTACATTATATCTATTATATAATTTTATGGTCGACAAATGATTGTAAACACAACTCATACAATACTTAAACTAATTACTTAGTAGTAAAAAGTATGGCATAAAAGAGTATGTTTTGTAATAATAATTTTATACTATTAACTTTATATTCAGTCAGTTGTATTCTACATAATATAATTGTATGGTCGTGTTTGACACTATCTATCCATTATAAAATAAATTGCATGCCGCTTACGTGATGCTGGCGGTAGGCACTTCACATGCATGGACCCTTTAGTAACAACTTGGTCATAAAAATCAATAACAAAAATGTGGCGCCACAAAGTATGGTTTTTAGAACTTTTATACCACAAGCCCAAAATTTCACCTGTTTATTTAATCGGAAGCTTATAGCTTAGCTAATCAATGACAACGTCACCCAAAAAAACGAAACATAAAATGTGTATTATAGCTCTATATCAGTAGTTAATTTTATCTTATTTTTTATTATCCAGTTTTATTTTATCATTTTTATAAATAGTCTGATATTTTGCTACTCTGGTGTTCTGCTAAAGCCCGGTTGCAAGTGCAAGTTAACGACTAAGATATTGGAGCAGAACCCTACATACCACAAGGAGTATGGCCATGGGACTCAGCGTACCACCAAGTAGTGGCATAGTCCCCTAAGGATATTATTATGTTTGTCGCTTTAATTGAAATTCAGCTAAGTCCACAAACTCCACATAAATAAGAACATCATAGTGTAGTTAACTGAGTTTGTTAGGCGACTCTTATGTTGATTTGGTTTCTTGTTCAATTGTTTACTTAATGTACGACTTCCAAAAGCCGAATCTCTACTTGTAATAAAACTGTAACTGGACCAATTATGTACATTGAAGATATTTCGTAACAATTTTTTGGAGGCTGTTCTTCATTCGATACTGAAACAAAAACTGTATTGTTTTTATTTTTGTGTGTCTGTCTGTCTGTCTGTACCTTGGCCGCGCATCACGCCGAAACTACTGAACGAATTCAACTGAAACTTGGAGTGATTTGAGTTCATGCTTCGAAGTAGGACATTGGATATTTTTCATCCCAAAAATTCCCGCAGGATATTGGTTGAAAATTATTTAAAAGAACACGTATCACGCTGAAACTACTGGACGAATTTTAATGCAACCTGACGACACAGTCATATTTTGTATGATAGGTTAAAATTAAGGATATATTTTATCCCAAAAAATAAGGGTTCCTGCGGGATAGGGGTCCAAAATTATGTTAATTTTGAAGTTATAAATATCTATATTATAATAAAGTAATAAGTACGAAAAAGTCTATACAAAAGAAGATGAAAAAAAATGTGGTCTAGGGTACCTACTTAAAATAAGCTACTGAACAAAAACAACATTTATTTAAAACACTCCATTACATATTTATCGCATCTGAGATGTATGCTTTCCTATTGTGTATTGTGTATACTTCGTCATCACGTCAAACTAATATAAGAAATCATTTTTTGACATCTTTTTACTACTACACTACTTTACTGTAACTACATTAGATCGTGCCTGGTACTCGATTTTTGAACTATTTAATACAAATAATATTCGAAATTTAAAAATATTTGACACTGCTTATGCACAAACTGAGAGAAGCCAAAATTAAAAAAAAACAAGTAATTTTAAAGAGTTCACTTGTCAAAATCCCATCTAAAAAGGTTATACACTCCAAACGCGCAAACAGACGCCATCTTGATTGAATAAAGTCATGGGCTACACGATCTAATTAATCCGTCAGTGGTAGTATTCTATTTGCGTCAGTGTACTATGTGACATCTTTCCGAGTGCATTTCCCTGTACCTTTTTTGTAGATAAACTTGTTTAATTTGTTTTGTGGACTACACGATTGGTTTTCATTAACTGTTAGATTTGTTGTTTTCTTGACTTTTTGTTCTACAATGAGCAAAAGAGGTATTGTTTAATATTGGCGAGCTTATCAAATTATTAGCTGATAATGTTGATAAATACTTCCAGGGCGAGAAACAACGTGCCATTAAGTACGTTGTTGGAAAAGTTAAAACAAGCTAAAATCGTGCCTGGCCCAGATGGAAACATTTATATGCCACCTGATGTATACGAAAGTTTGATGCAGATTTTGCAAACTGCTACTAAGGTAACCGAGCGAGTGACTTTAGCCACTGGTATTAATAAAAAATACCGTGGGTCACATTCGTCGTGAACAGGGAAGAGCAACTGAAGTAAGCACTAGCAATGACACCTAAGAATAAACCACATGGAATAAAATGGTGTGTGGCAGATTTGAAATATGCCCGCTGGACAATATAATAAATTCGATATATATGGTGAGAAAAGAAACTACTACAACACGGAGATTTATGCAGCTGCAAAACGAGATCATCATTTTGCTGGCAGCTTGTCTACATTGAGAAAAAATATGATCGCGTCGCTAGAAAATTGACAAAAATTGTCAGAGGAAGAGATCGTTATTGATTCAAAGGCTAAATATTAAAGCCTGGCACGCAAGGTACTTACGGCATATTCAGTCAAAAAATGCACTGGAAGCAAACGAAAAACCAGTACCTAGTTTTTATTGATGAAACTTGGAAGCGATTCAAATTGAATATATTTATATATTTATATAAATGTATAAATATATCCGGATGTCCGGATATGTCAATATTTAGCCAGACGCGAACTAAGACATTATATATTGATTATTGTGGGACATCTCATTGACACTTTTATCTTTATTTTTCTTTTATATTTGTGTTTTACATATGTTTTTTTATATATAATTAATCTGAAAAAAATATAAAACTTTAGCAGATATGGAAAAAATGACATCCCAGTAGAATTTCTTGGTGGCCTCTTCTCTAAGGGGCGTATTTCCAAAGCACCGGTAGAGTCAGAAGGGTATATTAGTTTTCCTATGAGAGATTTAACTCTGCTGGCACATGAAAGGGAAATTTCCTTTTCAAACTCAAAGCATACTTAGTTTACCAAAATTTTATTGATTTGATTTTATTATAATATTTTATGTATTTCTCCTCGTTCATGAGATATTAATTTTGACTTGTAAAAGTGCTATTATTTTGCCTATTTACAATAAAATCTTTGACTTGACTTTGATTTCATTGGTCACAAGCCAGACGCCTAGCAACCCTAATCTAGGTGTTCTAGGGTACAATCTAGAATCTAGGAATCTCTACTATCTAGGGTCAATAAATCACGTGTTCGGATTGTGATGTTTTTGCCAGTTTCAAAATGTAGGTATATTTTTAACAAACCGTTGGCCTATTTCAACACATGTGCCAATTTAAGAAAACCTTACCATACCAAACGACACAATACCCTTTAACTGACACGTAATTTAACGGTGATCGAAATCATTTAAGAACGTTAATTTTGCCCACAAAATTCCAAGCCTAACGCAAAAGGTGATAATTTTTACCGTTTTTGCTGTTATTTTTTCCATACGAACGCCCTATCATAAGGAAAGTAAAACGCGATCATAAACGTGTACGTGTGAACAAACAGCCGTTCGCTTTGAAGCAAATGGTGAAAATAACTGTTAAAACCCCTAAATATGATCACATTTGGCGTTCACTTTGGACATTTGTGGGCGAAATTAGCGTTCTGAAATGTTTTCGATAAACGTTCGTTTTTCATGTATAAATGCATGAGATGACAGTTAAATTAAGGCAAACAGTTAATTAGGAAAAGCGACTTTCTTCCGATCGAGTATAAGGATGTTTTTTATTCGGTTTGGGAAGCAACGTTAGTGTCAAAAATGGCATAAGTGTTGAAAATATTCAAAGCGAACGGCTTGTTAAAATTGTACATTTCTCGAACGTAGGGAAAATGATTGTTTTGGTAAAATATGAAAGAAGTGTTTATAATATTTATAATCTTTTATTACACTTCGGTAATATTATTACTAGTGGGTATCTAGTGCCCAGACATATTTCCAAAACGAACACACTTACCTTAGCTTATTATAACTGCAGGTACCACGTGAGGGCAATTACATGAGTCAATCCGATTTGTTGCAATCAGATATTCAAATCAATATCAACTATAACGCGCCGCACTATGTGCACGTGCTTATCTTTCCCGCTGGTACCACGTGAAATCAATTTAAAAAAAACCGAGCGTAGACAACTTTTCTTGTGGCATACAAGAATTCAGTTTTCGATTCCGCGCTATGGCGCGTTATGAAACGCGTTTGTGTATAACGCACGTTATGACGTCACACGTTTTCTGTGTGGAATTTCGTGTGGCAACAATGGCCCTGAGGTCCACAAGTAGCTCCAGCAAATGGTTTCCTTTAAATATACGTAGGCACACAACTACAAATTATAAGCTCCACCCACAATAAAGGTAAATACAAACAAATTTGTCATTCATCCGTAGAACAAGCTGTTCTTTATTTTGGAAAACAACGCTGGGCGTGGAGTTTGCGTCCATATTAGATTTTTGCGCAGGTCTTTATGTTGCTCCCGGGACAGCCGATTTTCCTTTGGTGATACTGGAATAAAGGAGAACTGCTTAGAAGCTCATAATAACAATTGTAAATACAACATATTCCATTTTGTGCTCTAAACAACTTGAGATTTGGGTTTGTTCTTCTGCAATTGTATATTTTTGGTAACTGGTGTACCTACAATAAATTATTTTTTATCTATCCTTGTCAGGATGGATGAAAAAATGTTTAGTCTGTTTCAGAGTATCCAAGTAAAGTTATTAATACTGTGATAATATCGTTTGTAATCATTAATTAAGATTATCCATATGTAACAGTTCAGTTTTGAGCATTATATCAGTAAATCCAACCAGACGAGTGTGGGCACTACACTTATAAAGATAAAATTTCAAAAGTTGCATTAGTAAGTACGCAGCCGAGCAATTAGTGCCGAGGCAATGTCCGCAGTATGTGCTTTGCTTCGATCAGTTCAAAATCGAATGCTCCTCTGTCATTAGTTTCAGTAGGCGCACTATTGTAATGTACAACATCAAATTTTACTTTGTTACCTACATTATACGCGAATGTTCCAGCAGTGCGATTCCTTAAGCAAAGTGATTTGTTGCAATCAGATTTTCATAGCAATAGCGACCCTAACGCGTCGCATTAAGTGCATGTGTTAATAAAATCTGATTGCAACAAGATAGGTAATTGCCCTGCTGGTGAGTAAGTAGGTACCTATGTGAATACGGAATTGCCAGTTCCCTTTCCTAGTAACTTAGGGATAACTAAAAAAATGTTTTTTGCTAGCGTTAGGTAGCATCATCACCGATTACTTTTTCTTTTACATAATTTATAAGATAAATGACCTCTTGATAAATTAATATAATGTATTAAGTTATGTGATATTAGTAGCTCATTCCGAAACAAACAAATTAAGAATCTACTTTTTTGTTCACTAATACATTCTGCGCCCGAATAGAAAGTATAACGAAACTTGAAATTGCGTAATGAGTCGTTATTCATATGGCTTTAAGAAGCACTTACCACAGTAGGGTGCCGTAGCAGTAGTGAGCAGAAAGTACGACCCCCGAGCGTTTGGCGTTGAATTCGCATTGATCCCCATCTCTGCGCAAGATCCTTTCTTTTTGCAGTTGGATTTTAGACTCAGCTCTATCCTGAAAGGACCAATCACATCGCATCATCACCCGGAAGACGTCAACTGGTGAAATAGTGTAATACTGTGACGTAGGCCACCAGAACGAGCCGTTACCCGCTGTTTATTGCCTATCCTTGTGATAAAGGGGGATTTTGCATTAAATGCCATAGCCACCGCGCTTGGAAGGCTTCTTAGCTATCGCAGTAGTTGGACTTATAGACCCTAAATTCATTTTGCTGGTTCACTCAGTACAGACTTTTTGTTCTTATTGCTAAGTATAGATTAATTTCCCTAGTCGGAAAAAGTACCAATAGATTTTCCAAAAAAAACTAAGTAGCTACAGTATATATTTGTAAAAATAAAAATAATACATTCAGTATAAACCAAGGCTGCTCAACCTTTTCAAATGTTGGGACAATTTGTCGATTTCAAAATCACTAGCGGGCCACTGACTACTAACGGTTCCTATTTTTGTTACCTAAGCATTTTGAAGTGATGTATTGTGCAAAAAAAAACATTTTGTAATTTAATAATCATTTACTATAATAATCAGATCTCGAGCAAAGTGTCAACATCTCTGACCCCCAAAATCTTCAGGATTCAGCTGTTATTGAATCGGGTCCTGGAGCTTTGTGAACTTTGAGAGAATTCAAAGCAGCTACCACTTCAGAACGAAGGATTTATGGCTCTAGATCCAGAGAGCTCCAGTCGGAGCGCGAATGAATTGTGGCATGGGGGTCCTTATATAAGTCCTCGCAGTAGTCACGCCATCTGTCTGCTATTTTGTCTAATTCATGTAAGAGTTGACCGTCAGTCATCATCTTCAATGACCCATGATTTTGGTTTGAACTACTTTGAAAGTAGACGGACCTTCTTGAAAAGATCTGCCCTTTGATAATTCAAGGAGTTCGCTTCAATAACTCTGCAGATATTTTCAATGAAAGCATTTTTGTCATCTACATATCATTTATCTATGTTCTTACACAAATCTGCATACTCCTTTTTAGTATCAATGAGTTCTGCAGACCCCGCAACAAGGTCTGGAGTAGTGGCGAGTGGCTTACCGACTGGGCCGAGTCTATTATACTTCCAATTCACAAAAAAGGCTCAACAAAAATTTGCAATAACTACCGAACTTTAGCCCTAATCTCTCATGCTTAACGATTGTACGATTGTATTCGTCACTAAATTGATTGGCAAATTCCCTAGGAGCAAGCTGGGTTCAAAATAGGCAAAGGTACGCGTGAACAGATATTAAATATCAGACAACTTATTGAAAAGGCGTATGAGTTCAACACACCGGTCATCATGTGTTTTGTCGATTACAGCAAGGCCTTTGACTGTGTTAATTGGGACCGTTTGTGGGAGGTTCTTGGAGTTCTTGGTGTCCCAAATCATCTAATAGCACTGGTCCAATCTTTGTACTGCAGCAGTCAAGGAGTAGTAAGAACTGTTTTGTCTCCCATTTTGTTCAATGCATACGGTGAATTTATAATGAGATAGATTTGTGACGACTGGGATGGAGGAGTAAGCATCGGTGGAGTGAAGATCACTAACCTGCGTTATGCTGATGAAACTACTCTCCTAGCCGAAAGAAGCTGAAATAGTCTCCCTTTTGGACAGGATGGAAAGAATAAGCAATGAATTTGGCATTTATTTGAACCGAGCGAAGACGAAGATTATGGTGATTGACAGAGCAATGAAACTGACTTTCACTGGTTCTCTCTGTCTTGAAACAGTGGAAAACTTCACATACTTGGGTTCCAACATAAGTTGTAGTGGATCTTGTGAAACCGAGATACGTAGACGCATTGGAACGGCCAAAAGTGCCATGTCTCAGCCTCATAGAACTTGGAATAACAGAAAGATCTCTTTGAAAACCAAAACCAAACTTGTGAGCACAAACAGTGTTTTCAATTTTCCTATATGGGGCTGAGACATGGACCATAAAGGCATCGGATCGCAAACGCATTGATTCTTTCGAAATGTGGTGTTGGAGAAGAATGCTGCGGATACCCTGGACAGCATATCGGACCAATGCATCGATACTTAAACAACTTAAAGTATCAACAAGACTCTCCAGTATCTGCCTCAAGAGAGTGCTTGAGTATTTTAGACACATAGCCAGAAAAAACGGAGACAACCTGGAGAAACTCATAGTCGCAAACTCATGGCAAAGTCCAAGGGAAAAGGTCACGAGGTCGTAACCCGATGCGTTGGTCCGATCAGATCCGAGCCACACTCGATAGGCATCTACGATGCTCTGCAGGTCGCCAGCAATAGGAACAGATGGCGTGCCATAGTTAAGGATAGGATAGTGAGAGGTGGTCACGACGCTCAGTAATGAGGATTACGACTCAAGGAGGAAGAGGAGGACTATAATAATAATAAAATAAATAGCGTCTACTGCCAAATAAAGAACCAAGATTGTCACCAATATCTAAATCGAAGTAATTGGTACAATCAAACCAATTTCTGTCATTATGTTGACAGTAACAACAAATCAGATAATGTTTATGTTGCTTTTTTTATTTTACAATTTATAAAACTTTCGACAAACATTATGTTGTTCAAAAAATACTTCAAAATTGAAAGGGCATGTCAGTTATTGCAAGAAAGCCTTCTTCTGGCATCATTTGCCAGGAATCTCCATATTCTTCTGAAGAAGTTTGTGATTTTGAAGATATCTTTCTGCATAACGGTTTTTAAGTGCAAAATGATTTTGCAGTTAAGTGTGTTCCATCTGAAAATTGGCAGGATAACTAATTATTTCAGTCCAACTGATTGTGAAAGAATTACAAAAAAAAAAGTTGTTGATTTTACTTTCTATGTCGTTGTTTTGTATGCTTATCACAGTCGTTCGAGAGCAGATCTTCGGCTAATTAGAAAAAAAAAACAGTAAATTTGACATTAATGAAAATCCTCAGCTTACGAATATAGGTAGGTAATATTAAAAGGCGCCAGCAAAGCGAGCGCAAAAAGACAAAAAAATAAAGATGACTATGGATCAATTGAAAAAATGTAAACTATGAAAGCAGCCAATAATAACAAGGCGCGATAATTTAAAATTATTTATTGAAGTACATGTTAAAAACTGAAGGAAAGCAAGAATCACCTTTTCCTTCATTCAAAAGGCAGCACAGTGCGAGCGTAGCAAACACGTACATTTGGAGTGACATAAAATACTAATCAATCGAGCAAAACTCATACGATCAGTAGCTGTGGATAGCAAAACAATACAAAAACCGATTTCTGCGCGAACGCTCGCTTTGAGCTTGTAATTATTTGAAAAAATGAATGTTAATAATTGACCTTTTGTGTTTGCATAGAATCACAATATTATTACAACGAAGGGAGCTTAGGGAGCGTGGAAAATTTGAAATATTTCTATTAGTGAAACAAATAAACATACTTCATTACAAAACATATGAAAATAATAAACGGAACTAATAAACATCTGGTTGAAATAAGCCCTGGATCCGCACAGTTTGTGTTTATAAAAATCTTTGCCATTATCATCTTTTCTTTTACGATTTTCTGAACCCGAAAGCTTATAAAAGTTAATAAGTACGCTGAATATTATTATTTTTAGATTGATAGAGACAGGTATTAAAATAAAGTGGTGAAGTTGTTGGCACCCGGGCCGCCTCCTTTAAAGCCGGCGCTGGTAATAAATATCTAATTTTACCTTCGTACTTGCTTGCTTGCTTGTCGTATGAGCTTAGGTAGTGCCAGCACTAGATGAAAACACTGATGACAAACACTGACACTAAAGTCTGGCCTTTAGTGTCAGTGTTTGTCAGGCCTCTGACATGGCTTATTCTTATTCCAGGACCAGGACTTATTCTTCTGGTTCACGCGGGCCACTTATAATTTGTTCGTGGGCCACAATGTGGGCCGCGGGCTTGGGGTTGAGCAGCCTTGGTATAAACAGTAATTAATACATGTATGATGCTACCAGCAGGTAGGTATTAATTAGAACGTACCCTTTATAGGATGAGTCCCAGGAATGAGCCTGGAAGGCGTATTTATTTGCGCATTTATTGGAGCATTTATGAGCGCATTTATTGGCGTTATTATTGTTAATCAGCGACTGCGTGAACAAGGAGTGCGCACGCGCGTGGCTGCACAATGTTGCCTTAAACTCTGAAATAATACAAGGACAATAATATATTTATCTATACTCATATCGTAAAATACTGATTATGAATTCAAAAATTGCGGCATAATTTATCCACACAACAGAAAAAACTAAAGGCAAACAAAGGGCACAAGAAACAATAGTAGTTTAGGAAACGGTTGCATAATTTTTAAAACACGAGTGTGTTTTAAAATTATAACCCGTGTGATAGTATCATCGATGATATCGATGACATCGATATATCGTGTGATAGTATCATACGAGTGTGAGTTTTACACGAACACGACGAATAGTACCTATTAGACCAGTGACCTAGTTATGTGCCGTTTCATACACTACTTTGTCACGAGGCGGTCCTAGGCTTTGGGCTTGCTCCACCGGCCCCGGGACCAAGCCTCAGTGGGCAACATAAAAGGTCAGGAACTCTTGGAAGCACAGGAACAGGAGGAGATGATCATAAACAGCGGCTTACGAATGTGGAATAAAACGATACGGATGAAGGTATTCTCATATATATTTAAAAGACTTACATATATTTGTAATAAACTTATTTAGATATTTTATTACATATTATTTTGTAAAATTGCAGTTCTGCTAAAAATCAATATCGGAATGACAATTTTAAGAATGACAGGTTATTTGAATTTAGAATTAATAATGACAAACTATCAAATGGAATGAAATGGATTATTAAAGAATTAAAGGATCAAATGAGTATTATTATAAAGAGTCGGTTACAATACCCCGCCTCCCAGGAGAAAAAAAATTGATAGTAAACAAAATTATTTTTTTGTAGTAATGTATGGATTTTTTTTGTTGTTATTGGTGTCCCAACATTAGATTTATTTTAAAAAAAAGGAGAAAAAAACTAAAGAAAAAGAAAATGTTACAAAAGGGTTTTGTCGCTTATTGCGAACATGCCACCCTGGTTGTTATGTGATCAGTTGAATAACTAATCATGCCTATCCACAAGCGAGTATAGCTTTCTGGCATCATCTGAAAGTGGATCTGCTAATATGCTATTACATCTACCTATTCCAGTCATATTACAATGATTTCTAATACTAGAATTCCGGGCACATTCCATTAATATGTGTGACCGGATCTTGTCCACTCTATAAGTAAATGCGTGACATTCTCGATTCTACTTTTCAGCGACTCATTACTTTGAAAGATAATATTTTTCAGTTTACTCATTAAATCAATAAATGATAAATCAATAAATGATAAATCAATAAATGATAAATCAATAAATGATAAATCAATAAATGATAAATCAACTCGAGCTTTTTTCTTCTTTCTATAGCTTGTTCCTTCTGTAACAGATTCTTCACCACTTACGGACTCAGGCTCTGTTAATTGTTCCATATCAATCAAGTTTTTGAGTTATATTTTCATTTGCCCATACATTACTGGGATTGTTCATATTAGTACTCGAGGACGCCGCAGCAACTTGAGCATAAGTCTCTTCAACTGGTAATGCTGAATCGAAATATTTGCTGAATGCAATAATAGGAGTAGACTTCGAACGGGATGCTGATGCCATATCATTAGGAGTGGATTTTTCATAAACCGGAACTTGTGGTGGGGCATACATTGATGCAGCTCTTCTGTACGATACGTTATATTCTGCCATTATATGGCGTATTTTTCTTTCTTTCATATAAACAGGGTAACTTCTATTCAGAGTTATATGACCGCCGGCACAATTAATACATTTGTAAGAAGTGACTTCGCAATTCACATGCTTTCCTCCACACTTTGGGCAGTATACTCTTTTAGAAGGACACATTTTCAGTGAGTGTCCAAATCTCCAACATCTAGAACACTGTGTAACAGGGAATAGATATGGTTCAACCTTAATTCTCATGTCTCATAACCATATTATGAAATAAGGTAAAGTTGGTCCTCTAAATCCAATCCGCACTGACTCACTGTCAGTCCACCCTTCTTCCCCGTTCACACAACGACGTTTCAGTCGTTTCGCAGCAACAATCTCAGTCTTCGGACATGATATAAATTTCAGCAAGTCTTCTTCAGATAAGTCGAGCTCAATGTTCTTGATGATGCCATACGACAAACCTACTTCCCATGGTCTTTGGAACCTCCAACCCAGCTCCAGTAAATTTTCACAGTTAATAAGATATTTGGCACTTTCGTCACAGTTGAGTTCCACAATTATTTTATAGGGATTTATGTATTTAACTTTAGTAATGTTAGATACGTTTTGTGACTGAAATATTTTCGCGAGTGCAAACTGTTTGGGGAACGCCTCCTTGGCTGTTATACAAATCTCAACTATTTTTCGACTATCTTTCAATATTTCTTTTCTATTTCTAACTTCGACCCAAGTTTCGTCGAGATCTTCTTCTCTTCTTCGCTTCGTTTTACTTACATTGTTTTCGTTTATTACTGTTTCATCAATCACAGTCTCAACCTCAAACAACTGAGTCACACCATCATAATATTCCCCATTGTCTTCCATATTCACTATTTGATAGGTTACTCCATCACTCGAAACTAGCTCTGCCGCCATACTTGTTAAAGATCGAATTCGATTGCACGGCCCGGCCCGATGGCCAGGCCTGTGTAAACAACTGTTTCCTAGAACTGATAAGCTAAATTCACACACGTATGCGAGATGCACGTCTAACCTCTGCGATGGTTACTGACGAATGAGGAGTGAGTTCTACAAAAGTGAAGTTTCAACATAAAAATACGTGAATAGTCATCGACCGCATAAACAAAAGAGGACGGGGCAACCTAGAACTTCATGTAAACTACACCTGGACTAGATACAACTACAGGAAAACACACCCAAACATGCTAAATTTGCACTGTCGTACACTTCATGTTCCAACAACAAAGATAGAGAGACATACGCAGATACAAGCGCAAAAGAGATAACAACAGTAATTCTCGAACCAAATACGATTCGGGTATCGGGTAAGTTCGTCTTAGTCCGTAAACATAAAGTAATGTAAGGAACCGTCAGCAAATAAATTTCAATTAAATAAAATAATATTAGCTTCTACCGCGGTTTTGATCAGCAATGTAAAAAAAAACGTTAAGTTTGGTATTTTTTTGTAGTAGGTACTTAAAACAGCGGTATTAGTGTGTGCTTGAGTAACAATATTTGAACATTTTATGTTCCAATAATACCATTTACGAATGCTTGTTTTTATGTTACACAATCACGCTCAGACTGCTGATAAGACTATGATGAACATTTGAAAAAAAACTCGATTTCTTGGCCATAAATGAAACTAGTGTCAATCGATAGGGAAAATTATAAGAAACAAAAAGTGTTCTATGAAAAAAATGTGATATACTTTAAGACATATTTGGAATTATGGGATGGCGCATATTAGATTAGTTGTTTGTGACATTAATTTCTTCAGATCCCCTCATCTCTTCATGACCAAGACTGAAAATCAATATTGCAACTTTATGTTCCTAACGCATGTAAAAGACGAAAAAAATATTTTTATACCCAAATATCTCAGAAAATATATCACTTAGGCGGTTTATTAATACACTTTATGATTATTATATTTTTTCCAGTCGATTGACATGAACTCATTAATGGCCAAGAAATCGCCATTTTTTTTCAAATTCGCTTCTGTTTAGGTATGCCAATAAGGTAATATGCTCTTTAATATAGGTAAGTACATATCACCTACCCAAAAATATGGACCTGCGTTTTTTAATATCTTCCTATATCCTTTGGAGTTGTACACATATGTTCTGATTTGAAGTGTATGAATATAATCAACTGTTATTGTTGGGTAGCCAATCTGGCTCTTCCCCATAGACAACTGCATATTACTAGTACTCTAGACAGACTATTGACGAACGTCGCAATTAGCTCATTTGATTATCGCCACTTTGGCTCTGTTGGCGCTGATAGCAGTACTTTGGCAGTAATGAGCGTCCACGGAACTAATGTATTTACTACGTACGTAAGTAGTTAACGTATTTACTTCTTTTTTTGTACTATTGTACGCTCAGTGAGGCGCTTTTAATCGGCACAAACGAAAGTACGGCAGAGCCTATCCATAGAAATCAGTACTCTTCCCTCTGTCTTCTGACAACTTGTAGCCACTTATGTTTCCACAGTTCATCTTTAGGAAACCTATTAATAACAATTAACATATCAGTTGGTGTAGAGTAGACAAAATAAACATGTGAAGAAATATCAGGAACATGTTAGAAAGTATCTATTATGTTGACGCTTCTAATATAAATAAACAAGGGGCAATACCTAAAGGTAGGTAGATTAAAAAAAATGCAATTTTTAAGTGAAAAAAAAAACAATTCTTAAATCTATGTAATTTTTTTCTTCCTGACGGTACAAAGAGATCTGGGCCCTATTTCATAAAGCGACAAATCATAATAAACCTGCAAATGTCAGTCGAATACGCAAAACCTGCGTTTCATATAACAAAAATGTACTACGTTTCTATATTTTCTATAGTTTGACTGACAATTGTCGGTTTGATTGACATTTGTCCGTGTACTATAGTTTTAAGAAATAGGGCCTTGATCAAACTTTTATACGCCGTTTGTCTTGTCGCACTCTTACGAATCGTATATTTCTGTCCCTTTCTGCAAATGGCGATTTTCAAACAATATCAATCAGTAGAATTTTAAAGAAAATTATTATTTATAGTACTTATATTAGTGAAAAGTAATGCAGTGCATTTTCTTTTTGGTTCTTGAGCTATTTGTGCACCTTATAAAAGAACAGGAAGGCATTTTTGCTGCGAATTCCGAATAATATTTGGTAAAGTACACGCACGTGTTACACCAACGCAACTCTGATTACGACTGAGGCCTATTGTGTGCGTTGCACCTAATATACGCGGTCCATGCTGAGTAGTTGGTCCCTTGTCCTATGTGAATAGTGCAAAATTTAAGGTTATGCAAACTAGATTCACTTGATTTCGATAATTAACCAACTTATTAACGAGGCCATAAGCAAATTATATTATTAAATTGTTAACTTATTTTTTTATTGTTGAGTACAGGAATGACGAATGAGCTATGACACTGGTGTAGAACGCTTTTGTAACTTTTTTATTCCCTGATCCGCAATTACTTGCGAAAATATGCCTGATAATACCGATACCGTAATATTTATATACTCTTTGACCAAGACCTGACATAGTAAAGGGTTGCCAGAGATATAAAATAATGTTGTTTATTGAAAAATAAAAAGTCTACTATTTGGATAATTTATTTCTACAGGTCTGATTATTTTTCACGAACATTGTAGAATGTTAAATAACTTAGAAAATATTACGAGTATTTTTTTGCTTTTTTAACTAGTTGATATTTTCTCATATACTTTACACATTAATTAATTTGATATATGCCTAAAATATTTCTAAATATTTTTTAGAGACATGTCAATGTCATAACCTGCGTCGCGAACATTCTACAGGACGTGAGTTATCACGTTCTTTCCTGCTGAAATTAAAGTAAATTTGACAATTAATGTGAAAATTGTTAATCGAGATGTTAAATAGCCATGAACTTGAAAAAAATGGTTTCAAAAGTAGTTAAAGTTTACCGAGCTCTATGACATATTTCAACCGAACCAAATTTTTGTGTTTCGGTAGAATGGCCCATTAAGGAAAATTAACACTCTGTTTATCGCCCTCGTGTAGGAACTTACTTGATAACGGTGACGTAAAGCGAGATCTGGTTCCCTCGAAGCATCCTGGCTGTTTCATTCCGCCGTTCGGATAGAAATCGACGTGTCCTGTAATATCACAGAAAAATTTGAAATTAGTTTCTTATGAAATATCTTGTATCTGGGATTTCTATTTCATTGTATGATTTCTATTTTATTGTCTGACCATTATTTTAATAGTCATGTCTCCACCAACTGAACCGTTTTTTGTGACTATTGATTTAGTTCACACAAATGAGGAGTTTCAAAAAATGATAAAACCTGTAATTTGGGGTGTGTCTCAAATTAATATATTTTTTAAAAGAAGAAGCTCTTAAATATACATGTTAATTTAAACTAAACTAACTAACTAACTAATTAGTCGTCAGGTTTGTTACAGTGCAATCATTACTTTACCACAAATGTTTTTACTGGTTCGATTATAAAAATACGAATAATTTGGTGTAATCTAGTTGTAACCTATCAAAAAACTGAATTAATATATATATTTTAATGTAAGTGTGCCTAACAAATGTTAACTCGGTTTTGTTACCAAAGCTATGCTAACATATAGACTGACTGTCAAAGTAACAAAACTGAAGGGCTAAAGCTTGGTTTACATAGCACTTTTATCTGATAAATTACACTGATATAGCCTAACTTAAAAATTGGAATAGAAGTGTGCTTTGTTTGGGAATAGAAGCGTTTCTTTTTTAATGTATGTTTTTTCTTATGTAGGCAAATTCTGGTTACTAAAACAGTGTCTGTTTACAGCGGAAGCTGCTTTAAATTTATATAAATCATATGTAATTATTTTTTATCTAAGTACCTATAACATTAGGTGGATAATTTACTCAACCACCTTTTTTAAATAGTGTAAAGGTATAAAACGGCTAGATGGTACGGTTAGTTGGTTTGGTTTGTTTAAATTATGAATCACGCTGACGTTAGTTTCTATAGTAATTTACTACCTCTTTATATAAAATACTTATTTATATAAATAACAGTGTTGTCGGTTTTCCAATTATCCGGATAGGTAGAGACAGAGGTTGTAGATTGTGTAAATAAATGCAAAGTGCAAGTTAAAGTAAAGCGACCTGGTAAATCAGTTAATGCAATATTTAGTTTACAACTTTTACTAGAATATTAACTCTGAAAGTTCGCAAAATAATCAGCAGTTTCATAGAAATAATAAATATCAACCGCGTAAAATACATAAAACAACTTTCTTTTTTTTCAGTTCTCAGAATAGCTCACATGGTAAAAATTGTTCGTATATGTATATGTACATTTTTATTTTTAAGAATTTAAAAATGTTTAACGGATCGCAGTGTTATTACTAACACTCTGTATAGAAAGAACTAGGGACGTAGGAGTTAATGACTTACTATACTACTTTTATTTTTATATGTCAAACCTAACTAATTTTCAGAACTATGCCACTAACACCCAAAGATAGTTGTGCTTTTTTTTGAAACTCCTCAAATACCAAAATTCTTTTTTATTGTGCTAATACTACTGCCAGCTCACATAGACCAAGTATTTATCCTACTCGAAGCATATGACGAATGTAGGACGTCAGAGGCTCGACTCGAGAGACAACAACGCTCACGGTCACAATATTAATGTCGCAGGTATATTGTCAAAGCAGTGATGTTATAATTTAACAAGTGAAATTATAATTGCAAGGTATATTGTCAATCGCTTCCATTTCTTACAACTTAATGGGCTGTATACAATGTGCCGGCTGGAGGGGTTGGAGGGGCTGACTTAATGGAGGGGTCCATTAAGTCTGAATTTATAAATTCTTCATGGTACCAAAGGTGCTCAAACAGATATGGTTTCAAGCCTAAAAAAACAAAGTCAAAGGTGGGAGCTCGCTACACTTTGCTCCCGCATTTAATCAGAATTTATAAATTCTGATTATTGGAGGGGTATTAGCCATTAAATTGTAAGAAATTAATGAAGAATTATAATTTTAAAATAATTATAATTTTTTAATGAATTATTTATATCCTTTTTGTATTGATACTGTGTGCATCTTATTTACTTTATTTCTAGTGGCAATACATACTTTTTTACTTTTACTTTTTTACTTTTAAAATTAAGCCGATTGACAATATACTGAGCAATTATAATTTCACTAGTTCAATTATAATATTACGGCTTTGAATACCTGTGACATAAATACAATTTATTAATTATGTGCTTCATGATTTAGAAGCATAAAAAAAGGTTGTCCAAAAAAGGGCGTGTCCCATGTTTTACAATTGTCACGACGGCACATACTCGTTTTTTTTATTTTTACAATAAATGCTCTATTATTCAACAAATACAAAATTGTGCAATAGAAATATAAAAACGATGGTAGCCTAACGGTTCTGTGAAACTTAGAATCCAACGATACCGGGTTCGATTCTAGACTCCGCAACAATGACTTTTCTAAGTTATGTGCGGTTTTCCACCTCTCCGTGCTTCGGAGGGCACGTTAAGCTGTTATTTGTTAATAGCAGTCGTTAAGCCACGTCAGAGGCCCTCGGGCGGTCTACTGACAAACTCGGACACCAGAGGCCAGCACTACCTCATACGACAAACAAACAAACAACATAAGATAACAAAAACCTAACCTAAAAAAATAATTAAACTTACGCCTAAACTAACATGGAAATTTAATCATCTAAAAATAATTGGTATTCATGAGGCATGGTGCCAAAAACGTTAGCTGCATTTCCGCGTGGACTAGCAACGATCAGGCGCAGGGAGAATTTCGTTAAATATTTTTTTCGTATTAGTCCAAGCGGCTCAAATATATAATCACTTGAGTGCGATACATATTTGCGCCGTATGGCCTCTTCTGCGGCCTCCGCCGCGTCTCCAGCCCTCACAACTGCCCCGCTGAGATGAGAAAGGGCTGACGTATCAGCGCAAGTCCCATACGAGAGCCCTTCCCCGCTCGCTAATGACACTGATTAATAAATTATTAAATAAGATATTATATCTAACCTTACCTACACTCTTTTTTTATTTTAACAGTTCTAAAAGGTGCCTACAAACTATATGAATATTTTATTGCATTGTTTAAACTACTTTAAAAAAGTAGGAATATCCTGTAAAGTACACCATGTAAGGCCATCTTTACAATTTTTGGCAATTGTTTACGCCCACTGACTTCAAAATGCAATCATCTGTCCCTATCACTAGCATACAAAAATGCAAAAGAGAGAACGCTATATTAAGTCTATTCAGTGGATATAGCTTTATTGTTCTGCGAGCCCTGCCCGACCTGCCCCCCTCAGTGTTGTTGATCGAATGTGCAGTAAACCAGTGTTTGGGGTCGACCCAACTGTGACCCCGCACGACTAATACTGTAGTTAAAATTTAGAAAAATATTAATTTATACCTTTTTTTTATATGTTAATTTTATTTTGATATTTATAAAATAATACAATGATTTTATGTTAAATTCTTCTGTTTTAATTCTAAATCGAGGAGCTTACTTCATGATTTTACCTTCTAAGAGTTAAATACTATAATTACGGAAATAAGTGTTTTATTAGCTTAAAAGCTAAAAAAAACACGCCTGCACTGCCAAAAAAGAAATTTTGCCAATAAATTATATACTGTTGGAATGTGCTTTTCAAGGCCTTCAATTTGATACCCATATAGTAAATATCGAAGTTTTTTCTTGTTTGAAAATGGTACCATACTGCCGCCATTTTGATGTTTAAAAATATATATAGCCTATGTTACTCGGGGTATGTAAGGATTCTAACGATATCCCATACATCTAAATCTGTTCAGGTATTTAACATTTATGGTGGAAAATATAAACTCTCATACAAACATACATACATACATACATACATACATACATACATACATACATACATACATACATACATACATACATACATACATACATACATACATACATATTACATACACGAATGCTAAAAACAAAACAAAAAGGTTTTCTAAGTTGTTCCTAGAATATAATTTAAGTTTTTTCAGTATTTTATAAAAGTTCAATATATAAAAGTGATACGTCTGCTTGTTTGTTTATTTGTTTGTTTGTTTGGGGAGCTTTCACGCAATAACGTCTGGACGGATTTTGATGAAATTTTGGAATGGAGATAGCTTATTTTGTGGAATAAAACATGGGATACTTTTAATCCTGGAAAATTAAAAGTATCTACGTGAAAATTGGAAAAACAGGAAAAATGTTGATTACTCGCTGTAAGAAACGGTTGCCAAGGAAAAGAAATACTTAACAAGTATGTCAAAAAACTAAAGAGCATTGGTGCTATGCCTACTTTTACATTGGTGTTTGATTTTTTGAACTTAAATATTTATCTATACTTATAATAAAGCAATAAGAACCAAAAAGTCTGTACATTGAAGTTAATTAAGAAAAAAATGGTCTAGGGTACTTTAAATAAGCCACTGAACAAGAATAGAACAGTTTTTAAAACAGTTTTTTTGTTTGTTTGTTAGTTTGTCTGTATGTTTGTTCGTGCATCACGTAAACACTACTGGGCCGATGTAACAGTTGGATAGCTTAGTGTTTGACTTAAAAACTGGGGTACTTGGTTTCTCAATCCGATGAGCAGAAGCCGAGCAATCAATAAATATATTTTTAACACACACATATATAACACAGAGTACTTTTTACCTAGAGAATTGACAACGCGTGCGAAGCCGCGAGCATCAGCTAGTTATAGAATAAAACAAAAATATTTGCCTATTAATTTGGGGTAACTGAAGACCCCGCGCGACTAACGTCATAAGTTGGTGCGCCTAACTAAAGATTAATGGGGTAGATATGATTGAACGGTAGCTCAGTTACCTATAGGATCTGGCAATCCAAGGCCCATCTTCCTCATCTCGCGAGCGTTAGTGTGGATGATGTCGACAAAATCTGCATCTGCTTTGTCCAGCCTCCCGTCGTTAGATGTCGTAAAGCATGGCTGTGCTGGATCAAGGCCTTAAAAAAATAGAGACACTTAATTATGTTTTGCACAAAATATATGTACGTGATACAGGAGGACGACAATAATAAATTTACTAAATTAACGAATGGCTAGTCTGTATTCTGTATTAAAAAACTACCAGAGAGCTCTTTCAACAGAATGTACGCGTTTGTCTGAACAGCTGCACTAAAAAGGATTCACATCTACCACTACGTAGCGTGACAGAGAAGGCAATGTAGCCCAGGGTGCGTGATATTGTGGATGAAATCACGCATGACTGACGAACACGGACTTCGAACAGCCTCGCATTGCACGCTTTTCTAACGGTGCGCATCGGTTTGGATTCGAAGCCATTTTGTCATTCCAAAATGCCAAGTAAAAGGGTATCACCAGTTATGAATACGACCAAAGATAATGCATTTAATATAATTTTTGACTGTGCTTTTACGTGTCTGCCATGTACGATGTCTGCAGATATTTGCTTCATATCTGCAATGAAGATCTGATATGAAGGGAAGTATTAATTAATGAAAACATTCTTAAAAACCCGACGATTAAAAAATTCTTAAAATTTGCTTAACCTGTATACCAAGTTTCGTCTAGATCGGTTGAGAAATGCGACCTGTAGGGGAGAATAGAGATCCGGACTGACATCCGGACATACGAAAGCATTTTTGCTTAAGCTGAAACCGAGACGCTTCGCTCGCGTCGTATTTAGGTAGTAGCCATGTCATGATAAAATTTATAAAATTTAAAATGGCCTATCACAATTAAATGCTTATACAAAATTTCGTGTCTGTGCTGTTAACCGTTGAGGAGTTTCCTTGTGAGGAGCCAACCCGGAGTGTAGCAGCCAAGTCATGGTAAAACTTCAAACCGGCTATAATTATAGAATGCGTACACAACATTTCATGTCTGTACCTACTGTTAACCGTTGAAGAGTTCCTTAGTCAGGAGCCAACCCGAAATGCAGCAGCTATGTCATGGTGAGACTTCAAACCAGCTATAATTATAGAATACGGACACAAAATTTCGTGGCTGTGCTATTGACCGGTGAAGAGTTCCTTAATGGAGCTGTTCCTAGATGTTGATTCAGGTCATGCTTACCATAAAAAAGCATAGTCATCGTAACCAAAATGCATAAATTCAAATCCATAGGATAAGAGGAAATGGTTCTAATTCAGCTTGCAAGGTTTGACCTAAACAAACATATACATACAGACATACATAATAAAATCATTGCAAAAAAGCCTCTGCAGGAATGAGTTTTTGGAGTTCATGGGCTATTTTTTTTATATAGAATAGTTAAGAGGTGAGCCATAGACAAATTTGTATTTGAGGAAGGTGAATGAACCAAAAAAGGTTGGTAGGTGGAACAACATCAGTTAAGCGGGCGACATGGTACTGCTGGGACATAAGCGACGGCACATGGTCTGAGGTATAGTGCGAAGTGCTCATCTTTAAGAGTGGAAAAACGTAACTAGTACATTTTCCGCCGATTATGCTTAATGGAGGGGCTCTAGGGGTGGTGACCAGTTTTAGGTACGAGTTGGGATAGACGAGTTTTTGGTTAGAGATCACGTTTGGTTAACGTAGTTTAGGACGCCCTTTGGCCAGGTGGAATGAAGACCTGCGAAAAACGACTTTAAGAGAATGGATGAGGGGAGCTGAAGACAGAGCTCAGTGTCGTGCACTCGTATTTGGGGCACATTGTGACGCAAGATCTTAAAGATGACGCGGACATAGAGAGGGATCGCAGGGCTCTGCAGAGCCTCTGAGTGTCCTGTACATTAATATTTTCAGGATGCTGATGCGGCCGCCTCGCTACTGCAGTGCATGAGGGATGTATGCTGGGGTGCGTACGGACGGCTTTCATGCGATTATTCGCAAGAAAGTCGCTTCCCTGCAACAGCGTGTGCGAGGCAGTAGCAACAGCAACCTGTAGATGTTGTTGCGCGAGCGGATTGCCCTATCCAAAATAAATGGTTGCTCGTAATCTTTGATTATATACTTGTATAATCAAAGCTCGTAGTCAAGGGTTCGATTTTTTAAATTTAATGACCTGATGTATGTTTTGACATTTCAATTTAATTTAATTTGTATAATCTTAGTTTTAATGTGTTTGGAATTTTATCCGAAATAAAATGATAAAATAATAATTACCCATTTTTGGCGGAAAACAAAGTCGAGGCGGTTGTTTCGCTTTGGTATTTTTTCTGAAACTCTTTCTTTTCTCAAACTGTTTCTTCGAGTTTGTGTAATATTGTTGGAATATTAGAGTCACAGCCAAGCCACAGGGGTTGAGCTTTTTTTTTTACCCGAGTGTGGCGAAGCAAGGGAAGGGTAATGAGTTTAACAGTCTATGCATGTATATATGTATGTATGTATGTATGTATGTATGTATGTATGTATGTATGTATGTATGTATGTATGTATGTATGTATGTATGTATGTATGTATGTATGTATGTATGTATGTATGTATGTATGTATGTATGTATGTATGTATGTATGTATGTATGTGGGTATATGGATATCGTAAGCATATTTTTTACTCAACTATAGCGAAACCAAGGAAGGGTTATGTATTCAGACTAAAAACTTGGTCAAATTTTGATAAGCGAGGTATCAGTCGTTTCGTCTTCATTTATAGAGTGACTTCTTTAAAGAGCAAAAAAAAACGACTACGGCGAAGCGTTTGCACGACCGTAGGCGAGTTTTAGTTTTGAACTTATGTCTTGTTTATATGCTGATCACTTTTAGGAATAAGACCGCCGATTGTGCCTATTTTTAAAATATTATCCTTTATATTTGTCCTTTAATTCGGGTCTCTATTGACACCAAACAGGATTTTTTATAATAATAATGAATACTTTATTAATCTTTCGCGGGCCATTTGGGCTTTTAAGCCCGAACATCGCAAGCACGCGCCGTACGGCAATGAAGTGGTGGCCGTCGAAGAGTTAAGTGTTTATTATTATTATTATGTTTTTAGGACCCCTGTGACTGTTTATAGGTAGGTACCCAAGTTTGGAATACTGAATATCTTGTGCTACTCCCGCGGTACCTACTGAAAATTGTGCCACTTGTATCGTTTTTTTCAAAACAAAAACATTAAGTGAGCGATTTTCGGGTATCCTAGAAATCTACATTTTTGTTTAAAAAAACTAAATTTTCTACAATTTTGAGCTCAACTTAAACTCTGGTCCATTGGAGATACAGCCAGTCAAAGAAGGGCAATTTTTTCAAAAAATGTGGATAATTATGGTCATTTCCAAGAAAAGTATTGGCAATTATTTTTTATACAAATGTCGTTAGATAGAAATTTGTAGAGAAATTAATGAGGTTAAATTTCATTCAAATAGCTTTAAAACAGTGCCTCTACGCCTCGAAAATTCCTTAAAAACTACAAGTAAAGATAAGTACCCGAAAACGCTTTCCTAAAGTAGTGTTTTTTTAAATAACTGAAACAAGTGCCAGGTTTTCAGGCAGTAGCTCAGTGTTGCAAGCTTGGATATAAACTACTCTCGCTCATGCGTCCTAACAATATAAAAAAACGTAGATACATTGCAATATTTGATGGTTTTATTGACTGGTGTTATTCATATAGACATTAGTTTTAATTGAAAACATGATTTGGTAAATACTTAATTTTACTTTCTCTCATAATAAAATCACCAAACACAAATAAATATAATAGAATTTCCATGTCGTTTCCAGTTTACATAAAAAAATATGTAATTTTAAATGCACTTTTACCTGTAGTAAAAAAACAATTTAAATTGAGCTTCCAGTCTTTCCGTGTATGAAACAGTGGTTTGTTTAATAACCACTACCTTGATACGCGCTGTATGCGCGTGGTAGCTTTTTCGCGCGCGAGCAAGGTATTTTGGGGGGGGGGGGGGGGGTTTGAACCCCCTAAACCCCCCCCCCTTGCCTACGGCCTTGGTCACAGCACATTCAACGCCTCGGCAACGGATCGACACCGGAACGCCTCGCTTACGGCTGGTTAACGGCTAGGCATCCACCCGGCTACGGGCGGCGGGGTGGCATCTCGCTTACGGCAAGGTGATTTGGTGTATTCCCAGTAGTCCCGCTATAGTTGTTCCGTATGTTTTATTGTAGTTTTTTGCCCCAGAGGTTCCTTTTACTGGACTACTGAGATTTTAATTCCCTGAAGTCTCTTGTACCTATCTTATAAATGATGCACAGAAGCACAAACGTGTAATTTGGTAAAAATAGTTCAATTTACATATTGAATCCTCTTTTAATTATTCCCATTTATTTTGTGAACCGCATGGATAATTATTTTTTGTTTGAAAATCATTTCATACAAAAAATAGTCTGACTAGGTCCCATATTTTTTAATTAAAATTGGTTCACTTTTTTTTGTCTCGCAGCTTCCGCTTGATTAGAAAAGGTCTCTACCCTATTATTAAGCAGACTTTATTAGTCTCATTAGGTACTCAAGAACTAGAGATGTAGTTTAAATGTAAAGTCCTATCATACATGACATGACATCCCACATTTTGTGACATTGAGGCAAGCAGTACAAACATACCTAAATGCCGATTCCAGCAAGTTGATATGGAGACTGCTTTGCGTGGTCAATTAGAAGTCTGAAAGCCTGTTAGAACTTACCAGTGATCCTGCCAACTCCCCTCAAATGGTTCGAGGCGAAAGCTGAAATGTGAGCGCCCAGGCTGTGCCCGACGAAATGGAAGTCTTTCACCTTCGCTCCCGTTTTTCTCATCAACTGCTTCAGGAACCTACGAATAGGTAAGATTACGTCAGAACCATGCATCTCAGAACTAATAGTTAACTGTTTTACTTGGGGTTAATAAAAAAGAGGGTGAAAGTCTTTATCCTTTTTGGCATGTACTAAGATGAACAATAGTATCAGTATCAGTCTAGTATCAGTATGTTGGCATACTTACTTGTAGATTTTCGAACCAACTACCTTGGAGTTAGCAACGGCCTTCCCGTAACTCCATGTCATCGCATCCCCACTCCAGTCGACTGCAATCACATTCACGTCTCCCTAAAAATGAGAAAGTCATGTCAAACACTTAAAATAGATAGCCATATAATAGGATAGCAATGTTTTTTTTCTTCATTTTTGTTATACGGCTGTATTTCAACTAAATATTTCAAAATGCAACCAACTAATAAAACATTCTGACAACCTCCCAGTTATTACTGGTTTATTAGCAGCCCAAATTTTCGAACTGCTAGCCCACTTCCAGTTGGCATCGCACCCAAGATGCTGGCGGCATTGCCTCGTTGAATTTGCTTTGCTAATTCGATGAGAAAAATAGATTTTTGAAAATACGATGAGCTCCCGGTCCCCCAGGTACCAATGCCTCAACACCAAACGGCTCAAATATGTAACCACTACCACAGAATAAATAATAGTACAAACACTACCAATGATGCTATACTTTCACTGCTTGAGCTGCTCTGTTTTTTTCTATTAATTTATACGTACCATGAGCCTCAAAATCTCACAGGATCGGAAGCTTGCGACTACGCCCTAATCATCCATGTCGACATTCAAAACTGATAGTACATTCTTTGCCATGTTCCTTGATCTCACTTTGTTTCCAAAGACAACATCGCAAGCGTAGGTTTTCGGAACATAAAGCCAGAAACCAAAACCTAATAATCGCCATACAATTTGTCTGAGGTACTCATACATTTAAAATTCTTCTTCATTCGAATGTTGAGATAGATTCGTCCAGCATGCCGATGCTGGACGAATCTATCTCAACATTCGTCTTATACAACTGCTTTGTGCCGACAAATCAGTTATATAACACTTGTCTACTAATTTAATATCGGGAGCAAGTTTATTTTTATTTTTAACTAGCTGTGCGCCGCGGGTTGAGCCGCGTGGATGATGAGTTGATGTTGAAGATGAAAAGTGGCCTTACATCTTTTAATATCGAGCTATGAGCTTTTTCAAACGCAGCTAGAAGTCTTAACAATCTTACAAGGAAGTTTGTGTAATGAGGTCAGGTTAGTGCTTATTTTTTTCTTAACCACAATGTTCTTCCACTTACCCAATTAAGAAAAGCAGTCGTCATTGCGAGGACCCAAGACTCCTTACTGCTGCTCCTGAAGCCGTGAACGATCATTACCGTCTTCTTAGACGCTTTGTAGTGTACAATTTTTTTTCCTGGGATCACCTGATCACAAAAATATTATTGGGATTAAAAAACCCAGAGTTGTAGCAAGTGAATTCGCCGAAGAGCTGCGAAACTAGTTTCCTAATGTACTGTACCTGAACTCTGTTACGTATTCCTTTGGAAGAGAAATAGAAATGCAATTTGACCATGTGGTCATTATCAGGTTTCATGGAGCACAGTTTCTCAAAGGTCGTTGTGATAAAGCCCGCTCCGGAGCATGTGGATTTCTTCTGGTCCGGCGCAGGCAAAACCTGTGGCGGGAAATATTATTTACAAAATAAAATAAGAAATTTTCTGTTTAAATTACACTGTTTACTAAAAACTAAAAAATAAAATAAAATCGTGGGGCGAGTCAAATTCCTAGTACTCAGATTACCCTACGCCCCATGATTTTGTTTTAATTTCAAATTTTTAGTTTTTATTCAGTTATTTCTAAAGTGTGCTGTGTTCTACTAGTCAAGCCCATTCATTAGATAACCATATTGAGGAGACTGAAAAAAAATAAAGTAATCCGCCTTTTTGTGGCGGCGGCCATCTAGAATTTACAATGATACTGAATAAACATAATTGTATTTTCATCAGTACTAGAGGTGTGTACCAAATTTCAGACCAATCGGTCAACAGGTAGGGGATAAAATTTCGATTACTAGATTTGACCCAAACAAATAAATATACAAAAATCAACAAATAGGTCAAGCTAAATAAAACTGTTTAGTTATCATAATTATATACACAAGTCTAAGATTTTAAAGCCACATGACACTTTCACGTTTACCAGAACGATATGATTCATGATCCGCATCTTCTAGAAAGAACCGAAAGAAAGTTTTTTTTAAATGTATTACCAACTAGCTGTGCCCGCGGCTTTGCCCGCGTGGTCATTTCATTTAAAAGTAGCCCACACGTTTTATTCCAGGACCAAAAGCCAAACCACCACCAGACCAGTTGTAGGTTTGGTCAAGGTCCAGAGGAACAGGAAGACCAGGACCAAACCTACAAAGTACAATATTATACTACATTTCTTCAAAATTCGTTCAGCCGTCAAATAGTTTTTTATCGATTGCTCGGCATCTAATCATCGGAATAAGGCACTGCCTTGCCTTTTTATAACGCATATTCTGTGAAGTACGGCACTCCGTACCTGCACCATATGTACCATATGTACCATATTTTATTATATGCGTTCATTTCAGTGCACGTATTGCAATGAAATGAACGCATATAATAAAATATGAAATAAACGCATGTAATACAATGTGAAATAAACGCTAGAATAAACGCACCACGTTCCACTGCAAGGCAGTGCGTGCAAGGCCTAAGATACCAAGTACCCCACTTGTTTTGATTGTGCTCCTTATTATATGGACACGAAGATCAATTTCCTATGCAAGTATTTTCTACTTTCAAGGCTTCGGTTTACAAAGCACTTGAAAGTATTTTGTACCCTGGATTTTATAATGAAAGATTCATGACATGAATGAGTTAAATTTATTTTTTTAATTAATAAATTACTATTTTACTATAAATAATTCGCTTAATTTCGCTGCGCGTTTTACAACTGCAGTCGACTTATTCTATCAAAAAACACAAAAAACATCTAAATACATTTTAAGAGCCTTTAGGGACCATAATGTAAAAAAAAGAAGAAAACGTGTTGTTCGAGTTCATTCAACGTTCAAACCACTTCGTAACAAACCGCTTGCGTGTTTTAAGGGTAGACAACGCCATCTAGTTTAAACGAAGTAACTTGTTATCATGAACGTCTTGTTATTGAGTAGAGAACATTATCTCCGAAGGTAAGGTGGCACAGATTAGAGAGTAATTAAGGTGGTGAGGTAAATTGGATGGGGCATCAAGGGTAGGTCATTATTATGAGGTCCATACGAACAAATTTTAATGCAACGAAACATTGTGTTCTTAGTACAAATTATTTTTTATGATGTTTCACAGAACGACGTACTTACTGGCACTTTAACTGGCTCTTAATAATTACCTACCCTACCTACCTACTTTTTGAGCTCTTTCAACACGATATGAGGATTGATTTGAAAAAATAAAAGTTCTCCAAACTTTCTCTGTGAAGAGCAATACATGTACCTACCTCTGTATGTACACATTTCAATACCGACAACTAACCATTTTGCCAGTAAGACATTATGAAGAAACCTCTGATATAACTATATAATTATGTAGGTACGTAGGTAGTACATTATAATATATCAATGGAAGAAAATCTATTTTGAAGTTCATCTCAATTAAAATTTTCAAAAAATATTTAATGTACAGATTTAGCCCAGTTATTATAGTATATATAGATATCAATGTAAAAAATAACGCATAAATAATGTAAAATCTTTTAATTATGGAGCAAAACATTTTTACGGCGGGTGACTTTGATCCACGTACGGATTACGCACCCATGCATCTGTCCAACAGGGCCAGTGAGCCTCGTAGCAGAATGACGAAATTCGGTACCAGTCTATAAACGGATGTATGATTACTCTAAATTTAACACAACTTTGGACCCATAGGTTGCAGGAACCTTTTAATTTTTCGGGATAAAAAGTATTCAACATTTTAACACATTATATAAACTTTGACTGTGCCAAGTTACATCAAAATCCGTCCACAGTAGTTTTAGCTTGATACGTGTTATTTTAAATAACTTTCTACCCCTATCCTGCGGGAACCGTTGATTTATCCGGGATAAAAAGTATTAACATTTAGGGTTAATCCAGTACATCAGCTATAATTGTGCCAAGTTGCATCAAAATCTATTGGGTAGTTTCAGCGTGATGCGTGTTCAAAGAGACAGACAGACAGACAGACAGACAGACAGACAAAAAAAAAAAAAAACCTTTTTGCACTCCATATTGATTTTGAAGTTTATCTCAATCAAAATTTTCAAAAAATATTTAATGTACAGATTTAGCCCAGTTACAGTTTTATTATAGTATAGATAGATAAACACCACCACCAAAACACCGTAACGAAATCGGACATACCCATCTCTAAAATTCAATCGATTGTTCACGATAATGGGGCGAATATGGTTAAAGGAGTTAAGGAAACTCTACTTCCTTCAGAGCGTTGCTTCATACATACTCTCCAGCTGGTGATAAATAATGCATTAGATAACAGTTTTCGAATAAAATAAATTCTTACTAGTGCCCGCCGCATAGTGACACATTTTAATCATTTAGGATATACAAAACTTGAAAGTATTCAATCTGAGCTCGGACTTCCTAAGCATAAACTGATTCAAGATATTCAAACTCGCTGGAACTCAACATATTACCTACTGGAGCGTCTATTTGAGCAAAAAAGAGCAATTTCGGTGTATATTTCAGAATCAAGGAGCGTGAATTTTGAAAATTTTACCAGTGATCAGTGGGTGGTTATAGAACATCTGTTAAATCTTAAATCTTAAAACCTTTCGAAGAGATAACAAAAATCACGAGTTCCACATATGCACTTATATCAGATGTGATACCTAGCACTGTTTCATTAACCAGATACCTAATGAAAGATTAGGTATCTGGTTAATGCTGCTTCTGGATAAAAGCTGATTCAACAAACTGCACACGTTGATGATTTTAGAAAGGCGTTAATAGAAAATATGCAAGCCCGTTTTAACTTGGACGATCTATGCTTCAGGAAGACATATTACTTGTCGACATTTTTAGACCCCCGCTACAAGGACTTTTACTTTGACGCTACCCAAGCTGAACGGATCCGTAGAGCTGCGCTCAGAGATGGTCTTAGGCTTTCTTTAGATGACGAAAATGATGATTCGGATCCAGAAACGGTCTCGTTTAGACAATGAAAGTGAGCATGTCGATTCAGAAACTCATAAACTATTTTGGGCATGTTTTGAAGAATCATCTATAGAGCAGCCTACTGAAGAGCAACCCAAGAATGCCACTGCTGAGGAAATCACCCACTACATCGCATTAGCAAAGGCTGACAGAAAAATAAACCCATATGAATGGTGGGCTTTGAGTACCAATAAGAATAGATTTCCTACTTTAAGTAAGCTTGCTAAACAATACTTAATCACACCAGCAAGCTCTGTTTATTCAGAAAGACTATTTTCCGAGGCAGGTTCAGTTTATGAGGAAAAGCGAAACCGACTTGCTCCCGAACGTGCAGAAAAAATAGTTTTTTTGCACCACAATCTGCCTCTGTTGGATTTTAAATATTAATTAAAAAGCCTAACTAATTTAATTTCATTAATATGATAGGCACAGGCACATATTATTACAGATAATAATTGATACTGTGTATTGTTTTATTAAGGAAAATAATAAAAATTCATTCGTTTTTTTGTTCGTTAAAAGTTTATTTTAGAGTATTCGCCGAATGCCGAATAATACTAGCTATTATTCGGTATTCGACGAATATCAAAAAAATGACGAGTAATGCCGAATACCGAATGATAGCGAGTATTCGCGGCAACTCTAAAAAAATGTCGAGTAATGCCGAACACCGAATAATAGCGAGTACTCGCTTCAACTCTAGTATATTGGTCCTGGAATAGCACATTATGGTTCTTTGAACCTAAAGAAAAAACCACGCGTGCGAAGCCGCGGGTACAGCTAGTATCTAATAATTTTCTTAACGAAAAACCCCGTCCGTGATTCAAATTTTTCGTTAAGAAAGTTATTAGATACTGAACCAATTTTGATGAAGTTTATATGGGACTACACTAGAGGCAACCTGTTAAATAAAAGAATAATCGGGGTCCTAACATTTGTTATAAAATCAATATCCAAGTCAGTTCAGAAGTTTTAGAGATATGAGATAACATACATTAAAAAACACCTGCACGCTTTGGGGGTCAAAATTAGTTTTACGTGTAAGTAGGGTACCTACTACTTACCTTAATAGAGGATCCATAGTAGCTTTTGAACTCGCTTATCTCGCCAGAGTTGAAACAGTTCTCCGCTACAGAAACAATAAATGTATCTGTTAGTTTTATCATAGACCAATATAAACAAGAAGACTGACAATCCCAACTTGCAATCAAACTATAACATACGCCACCCGGTGATCTAATGGATACAAAAAAAAACTTGTAAACCTACCAGTACTAAAGCGCTAGAAAGGCACATTAATTGATGTAGTTCCCAGGTTCAATGGTTCAATGGTGGTGGTCGAAAGTTGAATTAGTAGTTACAGATAAGTAAAACCATTTAATAAGTACCTACCATACCTAATCACTAACTAACTTTTACTGGACTTAATAATACTTGGTCTTGGTAAATATGGTTTTTATTGCCTGGTTTTTAGTCAGACGATCGACTATATAAAAAATATATACTTAAATAAAAGATTAGTGTCTAATCTGTGGTTAATAGCTTTTGCGTATAAATTTGTCTTTTGAACGATTTCATTTCAATTTGCTTAAAAAAAGAACTCCTTACATGTCAACAAACACAAACAAATATACTTTCGAAATTTTGAATTTTTTTATAGGTAAAATTATGAAAATGTAATCGATACTTTCAGTCATATTCCATTATCAAGTGTTATTACGTTATACATTTATTAGTATCATACTCCAATCGATGTTTTAAAAATTGCTATTTTGGAGAAAATAAAGTTATACTGGCAATACCGATAAAAAGTTCAAAATATAGAAAAAGGCATTGTTAAGTTGTTGCTCGTAGAGCGGCAACGTTTCATTTTGTCGTGACCTCCGCAGACAGAGAGGGCTACATGTGTGTGTATGTAATCTTCTCTGCCTGCGGCAAAGGACCGGCCGCGTTGCACGATCTGGCTACGATTATGATTATTTTCTCGCTACCTCTTCACAACAGATGAAATAGCTGGCTACTTAAATAATTAATTATGCTCATTCGTTTTTGCAATTCGACAATTATTCCAAAATAAATTATGTTTACAGAATACCCTAAATTAATATCGTTTTTAATATATTTGGATTAATTTTCGTATAATTATCTTCTTGCGCCATCTAGACAATTTGTTTTGTACTACGAGTAACTAGTTACGAGAATGAAATTGTTGCACCTATGTACTTATTAACAATTCGATTATTCGATACATTTAGCGTCATCTCACGGCGTAGAAGGCACTTATATATCGGGGTACGATTTGTTCTTAGGGATTGTCGGTCTTCTTGTTTATGGTTGGTCTATGGTTTTATATATCTTATATCTATCTATATATTTAACTAGCTGTGCCTGCGTTTTCGCACGCATTGTCATTTCTCTAGGTTAAAAGTGCTCTATGATCCAAGAAATAAAATACCAATAAATATACCAACATTTAATTGAAATTCCTTCGGCCGGCAAATATTTTTAATCAATTCCTCGGCATCTAATGACCTGATTAAGATACCAAGTAGACGAGTAGTATGTAAAAACTACTCAAACATACAGACAAACAAACAGACAAACAGCGAGACACGATTTAAAAAAAAGTTATAATCTTGTTCAGTAAATGCATATTTTAAGTACCCTAGACCTTTTTTTTTAATTATATTCTTTGTACAGACCTTTTCGTTCTTATTGTTTTATTATAAGTATAGAAGTATATATTTTTCACTTAGGTCACTGCGGTTTTTTTTAAAATACTTATATGATTCATTTCGGCCAAATTTTATTACGCTCCATTTTATTCTAAATGTCATCATACATTTCAGAACAACTAGAACTGTTTTTTTATATTTTTTTAATTATTGTAAAGATAATTAACTACAAGCATATAATTTCTCAACACCATTGTTTTTTAGTTTAATTGTTTAGAAAAAATAAATTGTGCAATATCAACCGCACGCTGGACTCAAAAGACAATTTTTAACTTAAATACTTAATTGATTTGCTAATAGTTTTATTATGGCACCTTTCCTTAACATAATTTCAACTGCGTATTAAGTAAACTCACTATAACCTTATGACATTTGTTTGTTTGTTTATTTGTCGTATGAGGTAGTGCTGGCCTCTGTTGTCAGAGTTTATCAGGCCACCCGAGGTTAAGGTTTAGGGCCTGACATTGGTAGGTAGGTGAGTGATGGGACAACTTTATCTGAGATGCACAAAGTCAATACCTACCATAGATATAATATTTTATACTATGATTAGATGTAACTTTTATTTGAGCAAACCATATGTGTAATTTTCAGGGTTTTTTTCTTGTTTTGTTCACATTGCAAATGGGAAAAATGGGCTTGGGAATTTTTCGATTCCCACCCACCACATCGACGGCAACAAAGAATAAATGGCTATCTACTAAAACACTAGTTTTCATCTTTCATGTAACATTGTAATAATTTCTGAACCACAGATGGAATTTTGTTGTTATTTACAATACTTTATCAATTCTATGTACCTAACAAAAGAGATGGTATTATCTAATTTTCATTTTTTATTACCGAAATATTTCTGTATATACTTTGTTTAACTTCATTTAAATTACAATTAAATGAGACAACTACTAGGTATAAAAGTCAGGTTGTGCGAGGATTACAATTATATATTTTTTCCTTACATATTAATATTAATACCCTAGCATTTAAAAATATATTTTAAACAATAAGACTCAAATTACGCTGGTTTAAAAAACGTTTTTTTTTACTGTAATTTAAGTGACTCCAATTCTCCGTCGCATTTAATAAGTCGAGAATGCAGGCTCTGTCCGTTACTTACCCCCTTTTGTACTGCGCAGAATTATTAATCATTGCATAACCATTGCATAACTTTTTATAAGTAAGGGGGTAATTATATATGATTTATCTATGGTTTATATATATTATATATATATATATATATATATATATATATGAGCCTTTTTGGGTCAAAGTGCTAAGTGCGTTTGGTTGAAGCAACATGTATTTTTGAACACGTTTTGTTGATAGTATTTATTTAACACAAACATTGAGCATTACTATGCTATGTGTTCAGTTTATTCAAAAATATCTTCAAATAAATATAAACCATAAACAAGGAAACAAGAAGAATAAGTATTAAATTATAAATCTTATTTTTTTATTTTTTTTACTATATATGTCAAAGCTAACGATTGTCATCGGTATTTATCGATTTCGGTTGTAAAGTAATCACTATCTATAAGTCTAGAATGCAGGCCCTGTCCATTACATAATTATTATTTTTTGACCATTATTGTCAAAGCTAACGATTGTCATCGGTATTTAACGATTTAGGAGAATGCAGGTCTGTCCGTTACTTGAAAAAAAAGAAGTAATCTTTGACAATAATTTTCAAAGTTAACGATTGTCATCGATATTTACCGATTTTGGTTGTAAAGCAATCACTATCTATAATTCGAGACTGCATGCAGGCCCTGGCCGTTACTTATAGTAATCCTTTTATAAGCGTGACAGTTAATATTGATAATGATATTTTTTTTAACTAAGTTTATATAATTGGACATTTTACGGCGAATATATACTTATAATCTTTATGTACTTATTATAAAGCAATACTAAGCAAAAATAAATATACTTATTATATACGACTCCAGAGTAGACGTCAATCCCGGAAACCGAATTCCATGGAGTGTGGTTGAACAAGAACCGGACATTCTACCAGCGGAAGTCGATCTGGCTGTAAGGGCTCTAAAAAACGCGGAGTCGCTTGGACGTGATGAAATACCAGCTGAACTAATAAAGGCTCATCCGCCCACAGGCATTGACACCATTACCCAGTTATGAAATGCAGTTTGGAAAACAGGACTCTGGCCCAACGACTGGATTGAATATGTTTTCATACCCTTACACAAGAAAGACTCCACCAACAAATGTGGCAACTATCGGACCATATCCCCTAAATCCCACGCGAGCAAAATTCTCCTTCATATAATTAACCGACGACTTAAAGCTTTCTCGACAGCCAAATCAGAAGACAGCCAGAAGAGCAGTCAGGTTTTGTTAAGGGAAAAGGAACAGGGGACTGATCCTCAATATTCTACAGATAATTGAGAAGAGTTGAGAATGTAACACTCCAGTTGTACTGCGTTTCATTGACTACTCCAAAGCTTTTGATTGCGTTAGATGGGACAGACTCTGGGAGGTCTTGTGCAATATGGGAGTACCAAAACACCTGATTGCACTTGTCATCAGCCTATACACCAACAACCGTTCCTTTGTCCGTATTAATGCACCTATTGTTCTAATGTGTTTGAGACAAAAAAAGGGTGTGCGCCAGGGGTGCACAATTTCACCACTGCTCTTCAATATCTACGGAGAATATATTATCCGCATGACACTGGCAGGTTGGCATGGTGGGTTTGCGGTCGGAGGCAAAATAAACTGCAATTTTTGTAACGCAGATGACACAACTTTGGTGGCTACATCGTTGGAGGAAATGGAAATGCTATTGCACCGGCTGGACGCCGAGAGTGAGGTCTTGGGGCTTTCTATCAATAAAAGTAAGACTAAATTGATGATAATCGATCGAGCCGGACTCCTCTCAGGCCCTAATACCTGCCAGGGCATTGAAGCGGTGGATAGACATCTACATCAGCAATGACGGAAGCTGTGTGCCAGAAATCAAACGACAGATGGCTATGGGAAGGGACGCAATGACTCGCTTGGGGAGCATTTGGAAGAACCGAGGCATATCATGGGAGACCTAGATGCGCTTAGTTCGAACTTTAGTTTTTTTCTATATTCCTATACGGTGTAAAGACATGGACATCATAAGGCATGAGCAAGAGAGAGGAAAAGGATGGACGCATTCGAGATGTGGTGCTGGAGGCAATTGCTACGGATACCGTGGACTGCGACACGCACCAATGTCAATTCTTACGCAACTAAACGTTAAAGACAGGAATCTTTGTTTTGATTTCTGAATATGAATTTCCACGATTTGTCACCGCCGTATACTCTCCTACTTCGGCCATATAGCGAGGCACGGCGACGAAAAATGGTCTATGTTACTTAAAATAATACACTGAATATGAATATAAAATTATTAAAAATCGTGTCTATCTGTTTGTCTGTCTGTATTTGTTCGCGCATCACGTAAAAACTACTGGACCGATTGCGATGCTGTTTTCATTGTTGGATAGCTTAAGATTTGACTTAAAATGGGTACTTTGTACCTTAATCCTATGATTAGAAGCCAAGCAATCGATAAAAACTATTTGACGACGAATTTTAAAGATATGTAGTATTATTGTATTTTATAGGCACTTTTGGTTCTGGAATAATACGAATGGGCTACTTTTAAATTAAATGACCACGCGGGCAAAGTCGCAAGCAAGTACAGCTACTTCTGAATAAAAGTGACTTTCGTTAAAAGTGCAGTTCTTTTATTTGCTATGGTCGTCGGCTCGGTGTATATATATATATATATGTATATATATACAGGGTGAATTTTTCAAGTGGGCGTGGATGGCTAAATCAGAAACTATGAGGAATAGCGAAAAGTACTCAAAGGAGTCTCGGGCCCGATTTTGATGAAAACTAAAACTGCATCTTTGGATTTTTGAAAAAAAACAATATTCCTAGGCAGGAATCGAACACGTTGATTTTGAAAAAAAAAGCACATACTGTATTATTACACCATTCTTTGGTGTCGCTAATAAGGATTGAATTCTGGGAAGAAATGACATACGGCAAACTTAAGGAAAATGTTGTATTTTAATAAACTGATTTATATTTTAAAGTACTGTTTTAATTCATAGCTGCATTACCTGTTCCTTGTCCGAAATGATGCTCAATATTTTTCTCAACACAGACCCGCAGCGCGGTCATCTTCACAACATTATGTTCTAATTTCAAATTTTTATTATGTCTTCGCGGTTAAAGGCCACAGTAAAAGAAAAAAAAGTAAGCAATTGAAATTAGAACGTAGAGTAAATTGGTGCCAATAATTTAGATTTTGTTCCACGTTTCGTTGATTATTCCTAACTGTTTGCGTACTGTTTCGTATTAATAGTCGTATAGTAAAAGAGATGTTGATTCAGCAGTTTGGTGAACATTTTATCGCAATTTATGGTCCTGTGCCGTGGCCAGCGAGGACACCGGATCTTACCCCTTAGATTATTTTCTCTGGTGGTATGTAAAAAACGAAATCTACAAAGACACGTATAATGCAATTGATGACTTGAAACGAACTTTGGAAAATATTCTAAGTGGAATCAATAATATTTTAATACTGAATGCAGTACAATCCTTCAGTCGTCGAATCCTAGCTGGGTTCGATGTATTAAAAACAACGGTCATCATTTTGAACAATTAATCAGTTATTGTTTAACTATTTTCGTTATAAATGAGCTCTTTCCTTAAGTTTGCCGTATGTCATTTTTTCCCAGAATTCAATCCTTATTAGGGACACTATCGAATGGTGTAATAATACAGTATGTGTTTTTTTTTCAAAAATCCAAATATGCAGTTTTAGTTTTCATCAAAATCGGGCCCGAGACTCCTTTGAGTACTTTTCGCTAAACCTCATAGTTTCTGATTTAGCCAACCACGCCCACTTGAAAAATTCTGCCTGTATATATATTGCATCTACCACGTTGTATTTTTTTTATTTTTCTGTAATGACTTACCACGGGATTGTGGTGCCTCATTAAAATTACAATCTAGCCTTAAGACTAATAAGTAATTTTACTTTAACCTAAGCTGCTAAGTAGAGTATAAACTAAGAATGTGTCCAATAACACTTTTCTTAATGTCACTATTTAAGGGGAAGTCACTTTGTTCTTGTGTTTATTTGATTTGCACTAATTGATACTACATTGTCACTATCATATCACTAAACTAACTCAAATGGTTTTGTCCGTTTGAGTCTTCTCACGATGCCCGTGTTGTCGAGGAGTTGGATAGCCTCGACGTTCACATGATGATGAAGCCTTCGTTCGTGAGCTTCGGTAACTTTTTTAATAACCTTAGTAACGAGATCCACCTTCAGGTCTCGATGGAGGTCGTTACTTCTGATGTACCACGGTGCATTAACGATGCCTCTGAGTACTTTATTTTGGAAACGTTGAATGATCTGTATATTAGTGGATTTGGTACAGCCCCATAGCTGGATACCGTAAGTCCATATTGGAATGAGGACTTGCTTGTATAAAAGTTATTTATTGCAAACTGAAAACGAAGAATGTTTTCCCAGAAGCCAATACATTTTTGTGTAGCGAAGCTCCATTTCATCGCGTTTCTTTTTGACATGGGCCTTCCAGCGAAGCTTTGCGTCTAATGTCATACCAAGATACTTGGCCGTATTTTCGTGTGGTATTACTTGATCGTTTATAAATACAGGATGATAATTCGGTTTCTTGTTTGTAAAATCTACATGTGTGGATTTTGATTGGTTAAGTTTTATTCGCCATTTTTTAGTCCAATCGAGGATGGTATTGACGGCTGTTTGCACTTTCTCGACCGCTTCCTCTTGAGTAGCCCCGATCGCCATGATTGCTGTATCATCAGCAAAGGTGGCAATGGTATTATTTTCTAAATCTGGGATATCGCAAGTGTACAATAAGTACAGGAACGGACCTAAGACACTCCTTTGTGGTACTCCAGCTTTTATTTGCTTAAGTTCTGAATACGCATCTTCTTGCCTTACTCTGAACATTCTATGTGTTAGATAAGACTCGAGAATATCTGCAAACTGTTTAGGCAGCATTTTTCTTAATTTGTGCAGCAGACCCTTATGCTAAACTTTATCGAATGCTTGAGCTACATCTAGAAACACAGTTGTTACAAACTTTTTTCTCCTCTAAAGCTTTTTCAATAACATTAGTGATTCTATGCACTTGGTCTATTGTAGAATGCTTTTCTCTAAATCCAAATTGATAATCCGGGATGAATTTATTTTCTTCTATGATGGGCTTCAATCGTCTCAGTAGTAGTTTTTCAAACAATTTCGACATTATCGGCAGCAACGAAATTGGCCTATATGATGTTACTTCATGAGGTGGTTTACCAGGTTTGGGTATCATAATGACTTCAGCTACTTTCCATTCACTTGATACATGCTGAAGTCTAAATGATGCATTGATGAGCGTAGTTATTTTAACTAAAGCTTTACGAGGGAGGTTTTGTAGAACTTCGCCAGTAATTAAATCATAACCAGGAGATTTCTTGCAACTTAGATGTTTGATCTCGTTAAAAACCTCTTTTGGTGTAACAAATCTTATGTTTAGCTCAATTTTAGAAGTTTCTTCCTGTATAAAGTCTTCATCATCTGTAAGATCTCCATTTGATTGAAAAACTTGCTCTGAAAATAATAACTTGCTTGAAGTGCTATGCGAACCTATTAACTTTCTGTTCGTTATTGCCCACTGCCCACTTTCCATTATGTTCTTTTATAGGTGGGATATGCATGATTGGCTTTCTAAGGTTCTTCATTGTTTTCCAAAGAGAATAATCTGTTGTCCGATCACTTGTTAGCTGACTTAAATTAGAATTTATAGACTCATCACTAAAGTTCTGTATTTCCCTTTTAAGATTTTTTGTAAGATTGTTAAAAAGTGTCTTGTCTTGTGGAGATCTAGTCATCTGCCACTTTTGTCTTTTAACTCTTAACTTAACTCTGGTTCTCTTTTTATATTCCGGTGTGTTTGCCCAAGCGCATTGTTGTATGTCTTTTATAAGTTTTCTTACTTCAATGTCTAGCTGTAGTGCGTTTTTTAGTGGGACTTTTAGATCGATTTTTTCTTCTAAATCTAGTTCAAAATTTTCCCAGTCCGTTCTGTAATTAACAAGAGTCGGAATATTCTCTTTTTGTACAATAGTATCACTTAAAGTTAATATTATTGGTGAGTGATCTGAGCTCATATCATAACCTTCCTCAATTAGAAGAAAGCTGGGTGATATATTTTTAAAGATGAAGAAATCGATGAGATCTGGTATTTTATTAGGGTCAGTAGGCCAATAGATGGGCTTTCCTGTTGAAATAACATTACAATGTATTTCTTTGATTGCACATAATAATTATTTTCCTTTAGTAGTGGTAAGGCGAAGGTGTTCTTATCATTAAAATCACCACCCAGTAAGAATCGATTACCAAGTAGTTTTAAAAAACTTCTATACTGTTCTGCTTTCAGCACATGCTTTGGCGGGCAATATATTGGTGCAAGGGTTACAGCATAGCGCTTAGTTCTGATACAAATAGCGACAGCTTGTATGTGATGTTCTTCAAACTTAAATAGTTCATGATGGTAGATGTTCTCCTTTATTATTATGGTGCTACCCCCTCTTGCAGTGTTATCGGGGTGCAATGCGTGATAAGTTTTGTAGCCTTGAATTTGAATACAGGATTCCCTTGTGAAGTGTGACTCAGAGATAAGACACACGTCAATATTTTCTATGTTTAGGACGGCTTGGAGCTCATTACGATGTTGTAGTAGTCCATTAGCGTTCCATTCCATGATCTTAAGTTTATTTATATTTTTTTCTGTTTTAATGAAGCTGTCTTGGTACTACTTTCAAGTGTTTTTAAACGTTCGTCGAACAAAGTAACGAGGTTTAGAATTTTGTTTAATTTTTCATCCATGTCATGTGTCATGCTTACTTGCTTATATTGTTTAGATTGTAGCTGCTGTAAGGTGGGCTGGCTACCACGTTGTCCTATCAAAATATGCTCACTGCAAAATTGTAGTTACGTGGATGTATACAACAATCTAGAGTATATACCCAGATGTAGATAGACGTCACTAATACAAATGGAAACCTAGACAAGTAGATATCTTCAGTTTATATTTGACGTAGGCCTCTCCTAATGCATGCCACTGTGCTCGGTCTTCAGCTCTCCTAATCCATTTCTACCAGCCGCTTTTCGCAGGTCGTCACTCCAACAGGCCACAGGGCGTCCTACACTACTTTTGCCTAAGTGTGGTCTCCACTCGAGAACTCGTCTACCCCAACGGTTATCGGTTCTTTGGGAAAGGTGACCAGCCCACTGCCACTTGCCAACTATCGTTGCTTGCTTATCCTTAGAGCTATGTTGGTTACCTGGGTTCTCCATCGGATATCTTCATTACAAATCTTGTCCTTCAGAGAAACTCCAAGAATAGCTCTCCCATAGCTCGCTGAGCGACCGTAAATTTGTGAACTACTTAGTTGGACCGTGAGTGTCCACGTTTTGGCTCCGTAGGTCATGACTGATTGATGACTTTTGTCTTCAGGCACTGTGGTAAGGACGAAGAGAAGACTTGGCGAAGCTTGCCAAATGCTGGCTAACCCAGTTGAATTCTTTTGTTGGCTTCCTTCTCAAAGTTGTTCTTACCTAAATGCAATATTTGCCCAAGATAAATATATTGTTGGACAACTTCAAAAGGTACACCATTAACTGCAATTGGTTCCGGGTCAACAAGATTGTTAGACATGATCTTGGTCTTATCTATGTTCATTCCGAGACCAATGCATTGACAAGCATCTATACTAGGTTGGTCAGCATACTTTGCAAGTCTTGCAGCGACTCCGCCATTAGAACGATATTATCGGCAAATTGTAAATGTGAGATGTTCTCGCCATTCATATTAATGCCCATTCCTTTCCAACATATGTTCCAAAGCATTAGTGAACAGTTTCAGGGTTATAACATCCCCCTGTCTCACTCCCCTGCGCAGTTGGATATGTTTAGACTGTTAGTTTTGTATTTGAACACTCATAGTCGCGGCGGCATATACAAATCTCAGCACTTCGATGCCGCCATGTTTCAACAGAGTCATAAGCCTTCTCATAGTCCACAAAACAAGACACAGGGGCTGGTTATACTGCTCAGACTTCTGTATAGCCTGCCCACTGTGTGTACGTGGTCTATGGTGCCAAATTATCCGCGAAACCTGGCCTGTTCAGGAAGCTGGATATCTCTCGAAAACAACTTATAGACGTGGCATAAGAGTGTCAATATTAAGTGCCTTCTTTCCTAAGGATTCCCATAACTATTTAGAGTTCCTCATCCACGTCACTTATAGTAACCAAGGCAGCGAATTGATTTTCTAACTTGAGTCAAAGTTGCATTTCTGATCCAAAAGCGGCTTGGATCAGGTTGGGGTGGAGCGTAGACTTCAACAGACGTCATCTTTGAAGCTTGTTGTCGATATTCAATGAGCCTCGGACAAGTCAGTGATCACTTCCAGTATTAAACCAACTGATCACTGAGACATCCCTGTATGTGTGCTTATTGTCCATCATGATGAAGTCAATCATATTTTAGTCACAGTGTCGGGGCTTCACCAAGTCCACTTTCTCTGGGGCTGCTTTTTAAAGAATGTATTCATCAAAAATAATTATCTTATTCCAAAAAGTTAACTAGCATTTGCCCCCTTTCCTGTTTCCATAGCCGTGTGGACCTATTTTTGATTCACTGCAAATCTGTACCTCACTTTGGCGTTAAAGTCTCCCATGATAACATTGTAGTGGGCTCTTGTGGTGTTATGAAGGGCCGAAGATACGTCATCAAACATATCTTCTACCTCATCATCCGAGTGTGCCGAGGTCGGTGCGTAAATCTGTTCTAAAGTAAGGGCTATAACTTTCGTTCATCTTGAGAACTAGGTACGCTACCCTGGTCGACACACAGGATACTCCTACAAAATTATCAATGAGGACCTTATTGACGAAGAGCCCCACGCCAACCTGAGACTGCTGATCACCTTCTCGGAAGTAGAATATTGTAACGATTTTTAAATGGTTTTCGTCATATTGTAACGATATATGCGGTTTTATAGTAAATTTCTCTGTGCTGGCGGATTCTGATGAAAGATGTGATGAATTGGTTTTTAGGCCAAACTCGCCAACCACCGAGATAGTTGGTCCGGTGTCTAACGCCGATAGGGTTCGCTCAAATCAATGAAAAGTAACTTTAAGAATAAAGGGAATAAAAAATAAAACGGGGTGAGTCACACCAAGAGTGGGGTGAGTAGGGATTCTTACCCCATCCGGTCGCTTTAAACGTGAGGACGCTATATCTTTCTTCGGAATCACTCAAAACTTAAAATACTCGTTACTACTTTGAAATTAATAAAATTACCTGGATAAACTTAGACCGGAACGAGCTTCAAGAACTATTGGATCAAGACCGTTCGGTAATGTACTAGCTAGTGGGTACAATAGTGGAAGATAAAACATACTACTCAAATTCACCAATATAATCTTTATTATTCTTGGTTTAACTTTGCCTACTTACTTAAAATCTAAGGAACCGTGCCGTAGGTACGTTGGACGGCCATTCAAGCTAGCATGTAATAGTGGAAGACAAAACATGCAATTTAAATTCACCAATACAATATTCACTATTTTTTATTTAACTTTGCCTGTTTACTTAAAATCTAAAGAACCGTGCCGTAGGTACGTTGGACGGCCATTCAAGCTAGCATGTAATAGTGGAGACAAAACATGCAATTTAAATTCACCAATACTATATTTACTATTTTTGGTTTAACTTTGCCTGTTTACTTAAAGTCTAAAGAACCCTTGCCTGCAGATCCAACTCAGCAGCTAAGAAGTACTAAGATCTAAGATTACCCTGTTATAACTAGGGTCGATATAGAACTGACAAAATTAAGTATTTACCCTAACAAAACAAGTGATGAGTTGCCGGCCGGCAGTGCAGTCTACTTATTTACCTTTTTCTATAAGATTTAGCCGTTATGTTAGTGAAGGTAATTCTCCATCCGACGTTTCAGCAATGTCCGATTCGCGTGAGAGGCAGCCAGGCTAGACCCCTCAGGCGTTGCAGGTGTCCAGCAGGTCGGTGGGGAACCAAAGTTCAACACTCCGGTTAATGAAATATATGCATAAACATGCCAATACGATACCGCATTCCAAGAACGTGGCAGGAATCGTTGGATATAATGTCGTCGTGGCGTAACGCGACACGGCGCCTTTCTAGTTAAATCCGGGGGAAGAAGCCTCCGTCGCGTGGTGTCTCAATCCGGGGGGAAAACCTCCGTCGTGGGGTATCTCAGTCCGGGGGGAAAACCCGCTGTGGATGAATAAACACAACGTTTCTTTAGAATTCGAGACTTCGAAAACGCCACCGCTCTCAGTTCGCTAAAATGGCGTCTCGAAAAATGGATAAAAGTGATTTCACAATCGCAATCATTACTGCCGACAATGCAAAATACCTGAAAATGCTCTCACCTTTTTTTACGGGTTTTATAATATGCAGGGAAAAGACTTGTCAGTCTTGCTATCGGGCTCTCCAGCACGAAAAGAACTTTCACGCCTCTCGTCTCCATTCCTCGGTTTCTTTTGTTTAGCCGGGTCTAGTTTGCTCCTCAGTTAGCAAAATCGATCCGAATAACATTTTGTTCCACCAAGAAACCGATCAGCGCTTACACATGGGCTTTGGAAATGATTATTTAGTTTTATTTTTATTTTTTAAGATTTCTCACATCGAAATCGAATTTGTTTATTTACTGTTTCTTTAACTATTTTTGACAGCTAAACAACTGTCAAGAGACGTCTAAGAATTGTTCTAACCTATAGTCCATAAAACGTTCCGTACTAGAAACGATCCGTTCACTTCCAGACGAAAGGTACGGAACGCGGTCTCTTTGCTTCGGTACCGTTATACTATCATAAAACTATATACTGTCACTATTAAATTATGATATTGTATGGGTTTGCTTTGGAAAAAATCTACGTTCCTAAACTTGACATTCGTTGCATTTAATTGGTTTGTTTAATTTTATTTTCTATTAGCTGACATTGCGGGACCGTGCCGAACGGAACGCGCCCTTTTGCTTCGACAGCTAATCGATGCAAAGATAAGTAGAACCTACCAAATACGAACGATAGTACTGTTTCAATCAACTATGTGCGACTTCAATGTCGTCATCTGATAGATTCTAACAATAAACAACAACAGAATGGCTTGTCTGTTTAGAGATTTGACCTGTAGTCACAGCTATGCTAAGCTTTTATTTAAAGAAAGGGTTTTATTGTTCATCTGTTTTCGAATTATTATTTTTTATTATAAAATTAGTAGCTCACGCTACAATATGTGGCCCGATTCCAGGGTTATTTTGTCCTCCCCCTCTCTTCATATGGCACCTGATCTTTGTAAGTTCCATCTCGAGTTGCGCCATATGCTTACTTAGTAGATAACTTGTGTCGATAGATATCAAACTTGCCTAAGTCCAGTTCCGTTCATTTCTACTTTTATTTGTTCATTTAATTCAACTAAATATGGCGGACTTTTGTGACAAAATCAATTTAACCTATGTCCACAGCTTCACGAAGAAAATAAGGGTCAAAGTCGAAACATTTTTCAATCCAGCCTAAGTCGCACGCAGGTTGCAAATCATAAATGCCTAAGTCCATTAGAACCAATCACACGCCGTCTCTAGACTGCCATGGCCACCATTCCTGTTTTATTGTCATGCGAGACACTGCGTTATTCCGTGTTTTTAATTAATAATGGAATATCTAATAAATACTGTGCCGCCAGAGTTAGCAAGGAAAAAGCAGAAAACCAATAGCAAGCAAAACATTAAAGAAAACCGGTAAGTTTTAAGTAGTTTTAAGCACTAAATCTGATTTCTTTCTAAAAGTACCTACGTTGAAGTACCCATAGATAGCGATGACGTCACGGTGTTGAACAGGGCCGGACCGTTTTGGTTGTAGGGATTAATAGATTGCTATTCGTTCATACGACTTTTTTAAATCAGTGAAATAAATACCAATGGACTTATTTATTTTTGAGGTACGTAATTAGGTATGTTATGTATGTATGTACCAACATCTTTTTTTTTTTACTTTTAAATTCCAGTAAAATGGCTTACTTACCAACGTAACAAATCGGAACTTCATCGTCTACGACCATACTTTGTGTTTTTTATTATTATCCTAAATTAATTATATTTTTGTTTACAGGTACTCGGCAAAATCTTTACCTAAAAAGCCCAAATGTAAACACCCCACAAAAGGCAAATACAAATGTGAAACTTTGACTTCTAATAGCCTTTTCCATTTCCATAAAAAATTCTATAGCAGCAACAAAAAAACTGACCAAGATAATTTTTTGATAAAATATATAAGTACAAAGCCAGTGCTCCGAAAGCGACCCAGAAAAAATGCTAGAAACCCAAAATGTTTTTCTAACCATTTCTTTATGAGTATAAAACAGGGGAGAATAAAAGGCGTCACTAAAAGATTTTCTGAAACTGGAACTAGTGCATCTGAGAGAAGAGGAGGAGACCGCAAGAAATTTGCATTCAGATCAAAATTAGAGTCCGTTCAGAAATTCATAAAAAAATTCAAACCTTTGGATTCACATTACTGCAGGGGCAAAATTAAACAGAGAATTTACCTCGACCCGAGTCTCAATATTTCTAAGATGTACAAAATGTACGAAGATCAGGCCATGCCTGGATTTTCGGTAACAAAATCTTATTTTAGAAAGGTTTTCAATACCACTTTCAACATTGAACCAACATTCAACATTCAATACCACTTTCAACTTTCGGGTTTGGATCGCCCAGACAAGATGTTTGCTCCGATTGCCTGCAGTTTTTGGAAAAACTAAAAAGGACCCCAAGCAGCGCAGAAAAAGAAACCATACGTGCGCAATATTTAATTCACAAGACACGAGCAAAATGCTTTTTCCAACTATTAAAAGATGAAGACCCAGAAATACTTATTTTATCATTCGACTGCCAAAAAAATTTACCAATGCCCAGGGTGCCCGATCAATCGACTTACTATTCGAGGCAGTTATATATATATATATATAATTTTACTATTGTTCAGGGCAACTCCAAAAACAGTTTGACGAGTGAAAATGTCAGCTCATATGTGTGGACTGAAGATACGGCATTAAAAGGTTCCAACGAAATATCATCATGTGTTTATCACTGCCTGAATCGATTGAATATGGAAGGGAAAAAAATCGTCACACTTATGGCCGATGGTTGCGGTGGCCAGAATAAGAACTCGACATTAATTGGGATGGTTTGTAAATGGCTACACGACACGCAGTATGATATTTCCAAAGTGGAGATAATTTTTCCAGTAACCGGCCACAGCTTCATACCTCCGGACAGAGTTTTTGCGCTAACCGAAAAAAATATTAGACGAATAGAAAACATTTTAAATCCAGATGACTACATTAGTTTAATGTCATCTAACGCAACTATCTTTCGTGTAGTTGATGAAGTGCCAGTGTTCGACTGGAAGGAGGCTTCCAAAACAGTATTAAAAAATACCCAGAGCCTGCACTTCCAAATAAGCAAGTGTAAAAAAATTGTGATCGAAAAACAGTCAAGAATTTTTTTTGTACGTGGTGAATTGTCTTACAGAAATGAAATTGGGCAACTCTTGCCAATTACAAAAAGAGGAAAAAAGATTTCACAAATATTACCCGAAAGACTACAGGGGACTGTTGCCATCAAACAAGAAAAGCGTGATGACGTGAATAAATTATTAATTAAACACTTTGGTGAACAGTGGAGAGATATTTCAGAATTACAATATTTCAAAAATGTCCTATCTGCACCTAATCAGGATACCGAAAATGCGGATAACGGAGATTCTTTTTTACCAGACCAGCATATTCCGGAAGAGATATTTGACTTTGTTTGACCTTTTTTTCTTCGTTGACCTTAATTTTCTACATAAACTGACTAAATAATATAATTCTAATCTGTTTTATTGTATATCCTGAGTTCGTCCCCTGATTAATTAAATTACATCATTCATGCCTAAGTCCTAGTATTCTATTTCATACTCGCCAATGTCCAACGCCCTATTTATCAAAACCGACTAAATCCATTACTGTTAGATCATATCCGCTTAAGTCCATACTTATTTCATCAATTTTTAATGTTTTTCTAAGAGAACTTATTTTGCTGTGTATTTATTTGGCATTGCCAGCTAAGTATTCGTATCACTGAACATTATTTCTAAAGATTTTATAGGTAAAAGTTGAAATTGTCAAAAAACGTCATTCCCCATAAAATTGTTAGACGTGACTTAGGCGCTTTTGGTATTTATCGACACACTTGATAGATTGCAATTGATCGTAGCGTGCTATCTATACTTATAATGAAGCAGAAAGTACCAAAAAATCAGTAAAATGAAGATAGATAAACAAGACATGTAGTTATATGTTCAAAAACTAAAACCCCATACGGTCGGGTAAAAAATAGCCTAAAATATACATGAAAAGGTATCGATACCTCGCTTGTCAAAATCGTACCATGTTTTTAGTTGGAACACAACTTGTTTTATAATAATCTTATAAACAAAACAAAACAACTCACATTCAGCCATCGACGTAACAGTTGGTATTCGTGTTTGCAAACTCCCTTTAACGTATAACATTAATAACAATATGCTTATGAAACGCAGCACATTATGAAACGACTTCATTTTACAGAAATTAATCAAGACGATCGTCTGTACGAATCTAATTGAATTTAAGTTATTAGTTAATTATTTGTAACTGTGCGGGCTACTTGCTCCCGTTTAGAACATAACATTCGCTAAGGTTACGGCATCCTTTATATTAATTCTTACCAGAAAAATCGCTTGTTATGTTCGGTTATGTGGAAATAAGAACCGCAAACTACGTCATTAAGCATATATAGACTATGGAAATTTCATATGCCGTAAGGGAAAACCATTGAACTGCAAATTTTGTTTTCAATGGATCTGCATTATTAGAATTTTGTTATCTCTTAATATGATCGAGTCATGAAGACTTTGTAGCTAGCGGCAAACATTGTTAAGTATTATATCGTATAGGCCAACTTTTAGATTATAACTTAATTGTAGTTTTATGCTACGTCGTAAGTCTCTATACCTGTAAGATGAATACGTTGTAACGAACTTACAAGAGTGTTTTATTCCTTTACAACATAACTATTAACGAGCGCAATAAGTTTGGCTTATATAGCTATAAGCATAGGTATAGGTTTAAACAGGTTGGAAATGTATAAACTTTAAAGACCTTAAGTAATTAAAAGAGTAATGAAACTTTCGAATAGAAAAACGTAGTACGTAAGACTGTAAAATGGAGCAAATAGTATTTATTTTCCTATGAATAGGACCCTGTTAGAACCTGTAATAAGACTACGTAAGGTACAAGTGCACGTAAACTCATTACACTCTGTGGGCTTACCTTAAATAGCATTCATCTCCGCATCTGTGGTCTGTGCCTAGTTGAATGAAACAGATGTAGATCGGTTCAGCGTGTAATATAGTATGAGGTAAATAACATACGTTCACGTAACACTAGCCCGGTCTACAAACATAAACTACCTTATAGATAGGTACATACTCACGTCTACGAGAAAACTTACAGGTAAGCACGCTTCTAAAAACGGCAAAGCGTGATGACAAATGATGAATCATACTTAGGAATGTTAAAAAGTAAACAAACTTTTTAACCTACCTAGCGAAAATGTAAACTCAGAGAACAGTCCTCATACGGGTTAGAGCAGATCGCAAACTCCGAAGTGCTCCTTGCACCCGTAGCAAAGTAATAAAAATTAGGCTCTTTTCGTGGTCAAGATTTGACTTTAAACCGTAGGGAACTTTAAGGACAAATTTTTATATTTTTTTTCAATCATTCTGATCAGCGGCGCAGCCGCCGAGCTGTGCGGTCGCCTTCTGCTTTCTGTCTCCGGTCCCCAGCCGCGCTCCGCTCGCAGTTCTCGCCGGTCCAGTCCGGTCTATTCCACCATGATCACCTGGGTGATCATAGGCGACTCTTTAGTCTCCTTTGATCACCTGTGAATGTAATCACCTGAGTGATCCACGCTCGCTTCCCCGCACAGGCACTCGTGTCTAGCGGGACGCTATCAAACCCGACGGTTTGTAGAGACTCTTACGGAGCGCTCTTCGTCTCGGTAAGCCAGACGGTACCCAACGGTTTTCTGAGGCAAACGCTCTTTTTAGAGCGGCGCCTCAGTGACAGAACTATATAATCATCATCATCATCATCATCATGTCAGCCTTTAGAAGTCCACTGTTGAACATAGGACTTCTAAAGGCTGACCCTTTAGCCTCCCCCAAAGAGCGCCATGACGAGCGATCTTGTGCCACCTCCATCCACCGACTTCCTGCGATGGCTACAATGTCGTCGATCCATCGTGTGGGGGGTCTCTCCACACTTCGCTTGCTTGTTCGTGGTCGCCATTCGAGCACCTTTATTCCCCAGCGGTTGTCGGTTCTGCGAACTATATGGCCTGCCCATTGCCACTTCAACTTGCAAACTCTGAGAGCTATGTCTGTAACCTTCGTTCTTCTACGGTTTTGATCTCATTTCTGATTCTATCACGTAGTGAAACACCGAGCATAGCTCTCTCCATTGCACGCTGCGCAACTCTGAGCCGCTCTCTCTTGTGTATGAGACTAACTATAACTAGGTGTTGTGTTAACGACCACGTCTCAGTGCCGTATGTCATCACTGGCAACACGCACTGATTATAAACTTTCGTCTTAAGGCTCTGCGGTATCTGCGACGAGAAGATATGGCGTAATTTCCCGAACGCTGCCCATCCGAGTTGGATTCGTCGGTTGAACTCTTTGTCGAAGTTGGATCTACCCAGTTGGATCGTCTGACCGAAGTAGATATAGTGATCAACAGCTTCGATAATATCGTTCCCAACATAAACCGGCATGGGTACGACATGGACATTTGACATGATGTTCGTCTTGCCCATGTTCTTTTTTAGACCCACCTGTTGGGAAACAATATTGGGATCACTGAGCATTGTGCTTAAGTCTTCCAGGGTTTCTGCCACGATGACTATATCATCAGCAAATCGAAGGTGAGTGATGCATTTGCCGTTGATGTTAACTCTATATCCGTTCCAGCTCAGAAGCTTGCATATATCTTCCAGTGCAGAGGTGAACAATTTCGGAGAAATAACTTCTCCCTGTCTCACCCCTTTTTGCAATTTGATAGAACTCGTGCTCTGATCATGGAGACGGACAGTCATGGTGACATTGCTGTACAAACACTTCAACACTTCGATGTATCGGTATTCAATCTTCCAGGGTTTCTGCCATGATGACTATATCATCAGCAAATCGAAGATAAGTGATGTATTCGCCATTACTATAACCAAAACCAAAACCAAAACTGTATAGTCAAAAATAAAATCCACAGTTTCGTGGTCCACCTGTGGAAAGGTGTGGCGCTGACCCAAAGCGTTTGTTTTGTGAGAAGTCATACTCCTTGCTCCTTCCCCTAGCGATTTGCTTGGGCTGGTGCCTCCGGCTTGCCGGTCACCTTTCCTAGGTCGCTAGGAAAGCACACACCCCCCTGCACTATAAGACCGGCAGAGAGCCACGCTAGGGATTCATTATAGGGACACCCCCTCTGTCTATCCCGTCGGAGGGGACCAGGATTACCACACTCACTTCCCGGTTTCCCCCGGGGTCGTAACCCTACTCAGTCCTACATGGAATCCGACCGCGATTTTGTTCACAGGGTTGCCTGTAAGGACTTCGTCCGATGGGCGCTAGATTTCGGCCTTCTGTCGCAATATGCGAGCTCAAAAAATCTCAACCCTGAGCAGGAAAAGCTCATTCACGATTTTTTCCCCATACCTTCCTCCGCGGACACCTCTTTCGCAAAACCACGCACTCCCCCCGCTCCCGTCGCGACTAAGGCGCTTAAAGCCACAAAAGCTGCCAACGCCGATAAGGCCGCTCGGGCCGCTAACTCAAAATCCGATCGTAAATCGGACAGGCAAGCGCCGGTCTCACTCTTGCTCCCCGATCGCGTTTCCCATCCCGGACTCCCCGGCCAGCCCCGATCCATCTCAGGATTCCGAACCCAAGATGGAGGTCGAGTTATTATCCGGGAGCAAGGACGACGAGTTCATCCTCGTCTCTAGCAGGAAAGCGAAGGGAAAGCGTCCACTTGACCATTCCTCAAGCTCGGAAGCCTTTTCGGCTAAAGCGGCTCGCCATGCCTCCAGGGCGCCCCGCCCTCCCCTCCGATAGCCGCCAACTTAGAGGCAAAAGAGCCCGCGAAGCCGAAGCTCCCATCTCCCTTTTTCATCACTGACAAAGGTAAGTAAGACGCGGTCACGCTGCTCCTCGCCGGAAAGAGGGCAGGTCAAGACAACCTGTCTTATGTTCTCGGCTACGCGAAAGCGGTTGACATGAACGAAGTGGACGTACTCGCCGCTAAGCTTCGCTCGTGTAAAACCGACTTGGACAAAGCCCGCGCCCTAAATAAGCACAGAGTACTCCTGTGCTCCTTACTGCCCTCCGTAACCTCAATTAACCAAACCAATATGTATAGTACACCGAGACGTATTAAACCCCGCTCGGTAGCGTTATCGTTCTTTAAAGAAAAAGGCGACCAAGGTCACGAATTCTGTAAGACCCATCAGGTCGATATAATGTTAGTACAAGAGACCTTTCTCAAACCTTATAACCGCAATCCCGGAATTGCCAACTACCGGGTCCATCGTAACGATAGAGTCACCGTCTTCGGCGGTACTCTAATTTATTACAAAAACTCACTCCAACGTATCCCGTTAGATACCCCTCCTCTAACCAGTTTAGAAGCCTCCTGCTGCCAACTTGCGATGACCGGTCATCAATCAATCATTATAGCCTCCTGCTACCACCTCTCCCCCGGTAAAACCTTACTGAAGAGTGATCTAGAGGCACTCCTCTCCATGTGAAGCGCAGTCATTCTGGCTGGCGACTTCAATAGCAAAAACCTCATGTGGGGATACCGGAAAACCAAGGCAACTGCACTAGACTTTCGACCTTAACGAACTCTTGTTTTCGATTTAATCCCACCCTCGGAGTGGACTCACTGCCCCCGTTGTACCACTTACCCGACATACTAGACATACCACTCCTAAAGAACATAAATCTTAGTTTCCGCTCAATTGAAGTGTTCCAAAAGTTAGAATCCGATCACCATCCTGTTATTATGTGCCTAGGCCCCGACCCGATAGACTCGTCCTGCTGTCCCCCGACCAAGACGATAGTGGACTGGAAGCGTTTGGGGAAAGCCCTAAAAGCTACCAGTTTACCCGATCTCGATCGTATCCCCGACGACATAATCACCCCCGACATTTCTCGCTCGATCGATGCCCTCACCAGCCACCTCAACACCGTCATTGTTAAGTTCTCTAGGCAGGTTCCAGCGGAGGATATTTGCCGCTGGGCCCTGCTTAAAGATGTGAAGAGGCTGGTGTCGATAAGTAACGCAGCCATTAGAGCCTACGATGCATTCCCCAACGCTGAACGCAAAGCCACCTTGAGCTACTACCAAGTACCACCGTATGGACAGGACGCGCATTAGCGAGCTGCGCGAACAACCTTGGGACGACTTATTGTCTGAAATCTCGCCGACCTACCAGGCCTACTGGGGGTTGGCGAGAAAGCTTAAATCTGATACCATAACCAAAAAAAACTTGGAAGGAAATCCGTAGAAGAACCAAGGTTATCGATATATTAGCTCTCAGAATTTGAAAGTTGAAGTGGCAATGGGCAGGCCATATAGTTGTGACGAGGTCAAAACCTCTTTCATAATAATACTCTTTTGATATCTTAATTCTTTCATAATCCATTTCTTTTCATTTTGATAGTTCATTATTCATTCTATATACAAAGAACCTGTCATTCGGACATTGATTGCATTAGCAAAACCGTAATTTTCGAAAGAATATTATAAAATACATAAATAAGTTAATTACAACTGGAGACTTGTAAATATATATAATAATTCCGTCGTTAGTGTTCGTTTGAAGCCACTGTTTATGGAAATCACCAAATGCTCCAATAGTTCCTGACCTTTTATGTTGTCCACTGAGGCTTAGTCCCGGGGCTAGTGGAACAAACCCACACCCTGGGACCGCCTCGTGACACTGGCGCCCTCAACGTGTCCGTACCCAGCCTGCTCTACCTGCCTATAAGTTCCTGATTTCTCCGTGTTTTTTTTTAATCAGTGTTCAATTTTTAAGACGCCCCACAAAATTCTAAAAGGCACTAGGCCATCTTGATTTAAATTTGGATTGGAAATATTTGGCAAACTCAGAACAGTTTTTTTATACTCAAGTGTATTTTATATTTGCATTCCAGTCATTCATGTAAGTAAGACATTTTCATTAATACGTACTTTATTCCAAATTTCACTATCGGCCTACCTAGTTCCGAATTAGTCTAAACTTTGACGCGTTATTATGCGTGACGCATTAACGCGTAGTTACATTAACGCTATTTTTTTTATATATTTTTAAAGCGTTACTAACGCACTAAACGCACGTTACCTACAAAGTAAACACTTAGTTTTATTTGCTGGTCTCATATTAAATAAAAATGGACCCTGCGCAACTAAATAAACCAGAATTGATCTATGAATTAAAATGTAGAAATGCTGAAGTTCATACAACAGATACTGCAGAAAATTTATGTTCAAGGTTATCGACCTTACTTGACAGCTCGAATACACAAGATTTTCAAAGTCCGTATACATTTGAACAGGATATAATCGAAATTCAAAAATGTCTAACCATTATTTCTGCACGTTTAATAGCTTACCCGGTACGAAAGGAGAAGAATGCGTCCTATATTATGCATATTAAAAATAGATTAAATAACATGGATATTACCACCGAACTTACGACAGTACAACTAGAAACATTTAAAAATGTTTCAGAGAATTTCTTCGATTTACAAAAACGTTTCGAAACATTAGAAAATCCTAGCTGCTCTTCTACAGAAAATTCTTCTACACACGATCATTTTCCAGAACAACAAACTCAATTACCATATTTTGACCTACTGACACAAAAGCTACAAAATATTTCGATCAACAGATCAAGTCACGAAATTAAACGGTTTATTTACAAGGGGGATAGTTGTCCAAGAGATTTTCTTGAAAAAGTAGAGGAATTCGCAGTTGCTCGAAATATTTCACATACTGAACTATACAATCATATATACGATATTCTGAAAGGAACTCCTTTAGATTGGTTTCGAGCTCACAAACAAACAATCCCGGATTGGGAATCTTTTAAAATTACATTACTAAATGAATTTGAAATTACAGACTACGACTATAAACTGCGTAAAATCATAGATGCTCGTAAACAAAAAACAACTGAGCGTGTGATTTCTTATTTTACCGAATTAGAATCATTATTTGCAAAATTACGTGAGCCTATTTCAGAAAAAGCCAAGATTGATATTCTTAGGCGTAACTTGCGACCCGAATTCGGTCAAAGGTTATCACCAGACGATCTCGACTCGGTCGCAACATTATTAAAATCGTGCAAATGGTACGAAAGTTGCATTGAAATTTCCAACTCTGATACTCCTTCTACATTACAAGACTTAGCGAAGCCTTCGACTTCTAATACCCAACACAAAGTCAATGCTACACCTAACATACCACATTATCCGTACAGTACCTTGCAACAACCACTTGTTCAAACACACCCTTATCCACCTGTACATTCAATTGCTGCAGATTCTAAGAAAACTGCACTACCTATATTTTGCCCTCGCTGTCGAAACGACAGTCATGCGTTATGTCAATGTCCCTACAGACATAAAGTTTGTTTTCGTTGCGGTAAAAAAGACGTAATTTTTACCAATTGCCCTGTATGTACAAAAAATTTAAAAACTAATTAGTGAGGAAATAGAAACACAAAATTGTAATACTAACAATAACTTTGATCAAAATGATTGGAACAATTGGCTTAAAACTATTTCAATATTTTTCAAAACATACAACGTTTCTACGCTCCTCTTTGATAATACATCGGACACTGAACGTCCATACCTTAGAGTAAATGTTGGGAATTTAACCCTTAACGGTTTGCTGGATAGTGGCAGTGCCATTACAATTTTAGGTAATAACTCACATAAATTATTACTTGAACATGGTTTGGAACTACAACGTGACCAAATTATCAAAGGTTCTGTTGCTAATGGTCAAACAATCAATTCAATTGGTACTATTAAGCTTCCAACTTTATTTAAAAATAAGTTTGCTATAATTACTGCCCATGTAATACCCGCTGTTACTCAACCTTTCATATTAGGTATCGACTTCTGGAAAACTTTTAAGCTGGCTCCAGACATACTTAATACGGTCAGTATGCTCAAGAGTTCAGATACTCCCATGTTTATCATCAATAATAATGATACTTACTTACAGTCTTATGACAGACTTACAGATACACAATTGATTCTTGCTAATGCAGTCGTAGAACAATTTCGTAATATTTCTACCGACGTACTTCCTTTAGGAAGAACAAACCTTATTGAATACTGTATTGATACAGGTGACCACCCACCTATTCGTCAACGTTGCTATCGATTATCACCTGAAAAACAGAAAGCTCTCCGAGCAGAAGTTGATAAAATGCTAGAACTTGATGTTATAGAGCCTTGTGAAAGCCCATGGCTAAATCCTGTAATTATTACCCCTAAGAAAGATGGTACTTGGAGATTTTGCGTCGACAGTCGTAAGCTTAACGACATAACTAGAAAAGATGCTTATAAATTACCATTCATATCAGACATCATAGATAACCTTAAACATTCTAAATATCTGAGTTCAATTGACATTGCTAAAGCTTTTTGGGAAGTGCCTTTACGTTTAGAAGACAGACCTAAGACTGCTTTTCACGTTCCAGGTCGTGGATCTTTTCAATTTAAGGTTATGCCTTTTGGTCTTACTAACGCACCAGCTACGCAACAAAGATTCATTGATAATATTCTTTCTGATGAGTCTAATAACGACTCTCTTTTTTATTATTTGGATGATATAATAATAGCCACAAAAACGTACGAGGAACACGTACGTTTGCTTAACAAATTACACGCAAAACTTTCAAAAGCAGGTATAACAGTAAATTTTCCAAAATGTGCATTTTTCCGAAATGAACTTAAATACCTTGGCTACGTAATTGATGATCAAGGTCTCCACACAGACCCTGATAAAGTCAAAGCAAACTTAGAAATACCAGCACCCAGGTCTGCTCGCGAGGTGAAAAAGTTTCTCGGTACAGCTAGTTGGTATAGACGCTTTGTACCCAATCTTAGCACATTAGCTGCTCCCCTCACTAAACTTACGTCTACCAGTAAGAAAGCTCCCGCTTTCAAGTGGACTTCTGAAGCTGATAAAGCTTTTAATAAAATCAAACAAGCTTTAATATCAACTCCTATTCTAACTTGCCCTGACTTTTCTAAACCCTTTGCTGTTCATTGCGACGCATCCGCTTTTGGACTTGGAGCAATGCTTACCCAAGACTTCGATGGAGTTGAAAAACCGATAGCTTACATGAGCAAATTACTTACAGGTCCCCAAAGAAACTATTCTATCACTGAACGTGAACTCTTAAGCGTTATAACAGCATTAGAGTATTGGCGTTGCTATCTAGACAATGGTCAAAAGTTTACTATCTATACCGATCATTCTGCACTTCAATGGTTCTTACACTTAGATAATCCTACAGGTAGACTTGCCCGTTGGAGCATACGCTTATCAATGTTTAATTTTGACATTAAATATAAACGTGGCAAGGAACATATGGTCCCAGATACATTATCTCGTATTAAACCAATTAATGTGATTAATTATGATCCAATACAGACTTCTGATTTGTGGTACACTTCTGTATACTCCAAGTGTAGCACAAATCCCACATCAACTCCTGATTATATGATACGACACAATAAACTCTACAGGTACACCCGTTCTAATACCCTCATAAACTCTTTTTGTAGTCACATGTTGTTTTTCCAAATATTGTCTTATATTCCCCATGAAGCGAGCTACCTCTTCTGTAATCAAACATATACTTGAGAACTTAGTTTTTATGGTTTATGGTATTCCAGAGACCATAATCCTAGATAATGGCCCTCAACTAATTAGTCATGAACTCCAGGATTTATTTCAATATTACAACATACCAAAAATTCATTACACCCCCCGTTACTGTCCGCAAGTCAATACTGTTGAACGTTACAACAAAACAATTATAACAGCAGTTGCTGCTTTTGTTGATAATGACCATCGTACTTGGGATTTATATTTAAATCAAATCCAATTTGCAATAAATTCAGCTGTTAATGAAACTACTAAATTCACACCAGCTTTCTTAGTATTTGGTCGCGAACTTGTAACATGTGGTTCTGTATATAATGCTTCGGATCTAAGTGAAGAATTGATTTTTGCTCCACGCGATGAATACGCTGACAACATAGGTCAGTTAAGCCCTTTATTTGCTGAAGTTCAAGCACGTTTATTTCGCGCTCATGAAACTAACGCAAAATATTATAATAAACATCAACAACACCTTGAATTTAACCAAGGTGACATTATATGGAAACGTTATTATCCCATAAGTTCAACAGGCAAGTATTTTTCAGCTAAATTAGCTCCTAAATTTGTAAAATGCATCATAGCAGCTAAAATTTCACCACTAATTTACGACCTCAGTGATTTATCGGGTAATCCCTTAGGCCATTGGCATGTCAAAGACATTAAACCTATACCACGTACGTCTTAACCTTAACCATCACTTTTCTACTTACATACTTTATTATAATTATGTGCTATGAAAGTTACATTGCTTTCATATTCCTGTACCTTACCATATATTTAAATACCTACTTATGACCATTGTAGGTTCCCTACTTACAAAAAAACTTGTATTTAAGTTGTAAATAATGTAATTTTAATATAATTTCCCTTTACGGAGTAATGTCCACATTTTTACCCTATTTTTTTTATTCACTTCATTAACTTGTCGGATTCATTATGAATATTGACTTCAAGTCCCTACGTATTGCTATTCAGTGCTATTTTACTTACTACATACTTTAATTATTTGGTACTTATGGTAGCTAATACCCTACTTATTAGCTATGTAATTTTTTATATTTTACAAACATAATGTTCAGTTTAAAGCGAAAACAAGTTCTATATATTATTATTTACTAGACCTACACACAAAACTACCAACACTGAAAAGAGCGGCAAATGTGATTACTCTATAAACCAAGCCTAGGTCACAAAACCTGTATTATTTTATAGTTAATATGCTATTACCTACCTACCTTACTCATATTATTTTAACGTTCTAACACAACGTTTATTATGTACATACACGTGCTACAGGCACGTCATACCCTAAGGTACGTTTAGCCATTTTGGCAAACTAATTGTATATAAATATACACATACATACATTTACACATCACACACCACACATTCACCACACATACACATACACACATACACTCACATAATCATTCTGATCAGCGGCTAGTGACTGTATAAATAAGCCTACACTATACTGTATTGGTTCCGCGAGTGACCTTATTGATATATAAGGTTTCTCTTTCTTATGAGTTTTATTTCCAAGGAATGGGAATAAGACTATGAATGATGATGAATGAATGTGTGATTTATGAATATGAATTCATCTAGGAATCCAATCAATTGTATATTGACATTGTTAATAAACATTTTCACATAACAATTTAAAAGACAGCATTTCCATTATTTTAATTAATTATTTTACTATTTTAACTTTATTACCCATATTATATATATTTTTATTATTAACTTCTACTATTATTTTTTTCTTTTGTTCTTAGGATATTTTTTTTTTCTTTTTTTTTAAATAAACCTTACAAAACATTTTTTGTAAGGTTTTTTTTTTTTATTATCTCCGGGGAGGCGGGGTATTGTGACGAGGTCAAAACCTCTTTCATAATAATACTCTTTTGATATCTTAATTCTTTCATAATCCATTTCTTTTCATTTTGATAGTTCATTATTCATTCTATATACAAAGAACCTGTCATTCGGACATTGATTGCATTAGCAAAACCGTAATTTTCGAAAGAATATTATAAAATACATAAATAAGTTAATTACAACTGGAGACTTGTAAATATATATAATAATTCCGTCGTTAGTGTTCGTTTGAAGCCACTGTTTATGGAAATCACCAAATGCTCCAATAGTTCCTGACCTTTTATGTTGTCCACTGAGGCTTAGTCCCGGGGCTAGCGGAACAAACCCACACCCTGGGACCGCCTCGGGACATAGTTCGCAGAGTTGAAAACCGCTGGGGAATAAAGGTTCTCGAATGGCGACCACGAACAAGCAAGCGAAGTGGATGAATACGGGCTGATAATTTTGATGATTATTATTGATGATGTTTTTACCAGCTTGTTATCAACACATCAAAGTAAAGATAATATATTGTAACGAGAAAAAAAAGGTGTTTTGTAACACTATAAAACGGTGTAACGGTGATTTCCGAAAGTAAAGATAACAAAAAATAAATTGGGGCAAGTCGGACCAAAAGTGGGGTGAGTCGGGATTCTTGCCCCATTCGGTCACCCTGTACGCGAGGACGCGAGGACCTTTCCTCAGAATCACTCGAAACTAAAAATACTCGCTTCTATTTTGAAATTAATAAAATTACCTGGATAAACTTAGACCGGAACGAGCTTCAAGAACTATTGGATCAAGACCGTTCGGTAATGTACTAGCTAGTGGGTACTATAGTGGAAGATAAAACGTTCAAATTCACCAATATAACCTTTATTACCTTTGGTTTAATCTTGCTCATGTACTTAAAATCTAAAGAACCGTGCCGTCGGTACGTTGGACGGTCACTCGAGCTAGCATGTAAAGTTGAGGACAAAACATGCAATTTAAATTCACCAATACAACATTTATTATCCTTGGTTTTAATTCTGCTTACTTACTTAAAATCTAAGGAACTGTGCTGTAGGTACGTCGGACGGTCACTCAAGCTAGCATGTAAAGTTGAAGACAAAACATGCAATTTAAATTCTCCAATACAATATTTATTATGCTTGGTTTAATCTTGCTTATTTACTTAAGATCCAAAGGATCCTAGCCTGCAGATCCAACTCAGCAGCCAAGAAATACCAAGATCTAAGATTACCCTGCTATAATTAGGATCGATATAGAATTGTCAAAATTAAGTATTTACTCTAACAGAACATTGATGAATTTGCCGGCCGGCAGTACAGTCTACTTATTTACCTTTTTCTATAGGGTTTAGCCGTTATGTTGGTGAAGGTAATTCTCCATTCGACGTTTCAGCAATGTCCAATTCGCGTGAGAGGTAGCCAGGCTAGACCCCTCAGGCGTTGCAGGTGTCCGGCAGGTCAGTGGGGAACCAAAGTTCAACACTCCGGTTAACGAAATATATGGATTAAATACGATACCGCATCCCAAGTATGTGGCAGGAATCGTTGGGTATAATGTCGGCATGGCGTGACGGATTGCAACACGGCGCCTTTTTTTTACTCAAATCCGGGGAAGCCTCCTTCGTGGGGTGTCTTTAGTCCGGGGGGGAAAACCCACTGTGAAAGGCACAACGTTTTTTAGAATTCGAGACTCCGCAAACGCCACCGCTTTCGGCTCGCTAAAATGGCGTCTCGAAAAATGGATAAAAGTGATCTCACAATCGCAATCATTACTACGAAAATAACACCGACAAATGCTCTCACCTTTTTTTACGAGTTTTGTGGTACGCAGGGAAAAATCCTGTCAGTCCTGTTAGGATCTTCGGCACCAAAAAGAAAGGACACGTCTCCATTGCCGGTGTCTTTCTGTCTCGCCAGATCTAGTTTTTTCTTTTCGAAATCTATCGGGGATACATTTCGTTTCACCAGGAAGCCTATCGGCGTTTACACATTGGCTTTGGACAAATAATCGGGTTTTATATTTATTTTTAAATTTCTCACCCTAGAAATCACCTTTGTTTATTTATCGTTTTTTCAACTACTTTTGACAGCTAAACAACTGCCAAACGTCAAGAATTGTTATAAACTATATTCTATAAAAACGTTCCGTTTCAGACGAAAGGTACGGAACGCGGTTTCTTTGCTCCGCCACCGTCATATTCTCGTAAAACTATATATCGTGACTATTAAATTATGATATTGTATGGGTTTGCTTTGGAAAAAATCTACGTTCCTAAATTTAGCATTTGTTGCATTTAATTGCTTTGTTTAATTTATTTCTATTTGCTGACATCGCGGGGCCGTGCCGAACAACGGAACGCGCCCTTTTGCTTTGCCAGCTAATCGATGCAAAGATAAGTAAAATTTCCGCTAGATGTGACCACCTGTCTCCGTGTTCATCAATTGAACTTTATTATTCCTACTTTTACTTGTCGAATTGTTGTTTTTATAGGTTTATTGTTTTTTTATTTAAGTAGCGTTTTGTCAACGGTACAATATACAGGATGTAACATAATAACCTATTACATACCGGGCTGGGGTATGTGGTGCGGCATGGCGAGTAACGTTAGTTTTAAACCTTTGAGATTTTAAAGTTTTTCATGCATGAGTTTACTTTTAAAGATTTCTTAAAAAACACATTACCTACATCAAAGCCTGTAGTAGCACAGAATAATGCATATTACTATCTAGTAATCAGCTAGGAAAAAAACTATACCGCCCTTGACCTTGAATTTGTGCTACAGTGCCACCATCTTATCTGTGAACTGAATGGTGGCGTGAGTGGTCCAGTCAATCAATAATTAGACCACTCATATAAGTTCAAAAACTAAAACCCGACTACGATTGGGTAAAAAATAGCCTATCTATGTATCTTCTCTCTTGCGATGAAGACGAATCTATTGACACCTCGCTTGTAAAAATCGGACCAAGTTTTTAGTTTGAACACATAACCTTCCTTTGGTTCGCCGTAGTTGGGTAAAAAAATTGCTTATGACCCTTTATAAATGAAGACAAATCGATTGACTCCTCGCTTGTCAAAATCAGACCAAGTTTTGATTATTTTACACATAACTATTTCTTTTATTCACCGTAGTCGGCTAAAAATGTATTGCCTATGACACTCTGTACCAAAAGAAACGATTGACACCTCGTTTGTAAAAATCGGACCAATAGGAGCGACGCTATGGTGGAACATCCACTTAACCACATACATAGATACATACATACATACTAAACTCATTACCCTTCCCTTGCTTCGCTGCAATCGGAAAAATAAACAAATACAACTTTTTTTTGCCATTTCACACATAAGTTGGTCGGACTGTAGTCTGTTTGACAACTTTGATTGACAGAACTTGTTGAACTTGTCGCACGTTGTTGCAGAACGTGTAGAACTTACGCAGGGGTCAGTATTGTATTCTATTTAGTGGTCAGCCGAATGTCAAAGTCAAAATACGTCCAATATAATTTATTATTTTGCTGAAGTGAATCTTTTCTTCTAAGAGTCGGCAAAGAGAATACAATACTAGCAGGGAGAGAACTGGATGAAGTGAAGTCGTTCGAATATGGCGCGGGAGGTACACTCTCGGTACTGAACGTTTGACGACCGACAAGGTTTGGATCGCCGTATCGACATAGATGAGATCATAGAGCCCGTGATTGAAGAGAGGAGGAGGCGTTTGAGCGACAGGCAGCGGGCGTTCAGTAGATCGAGGCTTTTGGAGTTTCCTGAAGGTGACAGAGAGAGTTTGTACGAGACCGGGAGTACCGAGAGCGGTAATCCTTCGTGCCAGCGGTGGCCGAGGGGCAGCCGAACAAATTCCGTCACAGCTACGCCGAGCACGTTCCCCGCGGCAGACTCGGTACAGTCCGACCATATTGAAATGCCATAATAGATATTTAGATTTGTGATCAGTTTCAAGGGATACATAAAATTGGCGTTTATTAAGGCCAGGCATTACATTTTCCCACTCCCCACTCTCCTGCCACCTCCCCTACACTCTGCCACTCCGCTACCCGCAATGAGCACTGAAGTGCCTCCGTAACAAGGTTGAATATCGCGATCGCTGTTTGAACACACAATTTAGCTCGGAACTAAGTAACGTATGTGACGTACGTAAAAAACTCTTAAGACCAGGCTCTGCTTTATAAGGTTTTTTTTCCATAAATATGCTGGGTCAACCACAAACCTGATAAATGTGAAACTTAACATACATGTTTTTGAAATCTTTATCTCTCTAATACTAAGACAAAAACATGATTAACAGAATATCATTCGATACATTTTCTTATCAAAAATTACGTTATTTTCAGTAATATTTACATTTTCCTACTCAACAGCTTAAGTTTTAATCTTAATCTCTAAAATAAATTCCTCAGCAAAAAAAAAGTTTATCATCTAATGTTTAGACAAAATTTACCTAACTAAATTATTAGCCTGCCATTAAAATAAATAACTTTTGAGACAGACGTCATTTAGTTCCGAGCTAAATTGTGTTCAAACAGCGCTCGCGATATTCAACCTTATTACGCAGGCACTTAAGTGCTTATTGCCGTGGTGGCCGAGTACAGGGTAGGTGGCAGGAGAGTGGAGAGTGGGAAAATGTAACCTTGGAGCCTGGCCTTCGATGTTTTCTTCAGTAATAATGTAAGAGCATGCTGAGAGACAATAGGCTGGCTCTACCCACATCTGCTCGTACTGATGAACAATCTCCACTCTATGGGGTATTTCCACCAGCGCGCAAGTGTGCCTAGCAACCTGAACGGACAGTTTGACGTAAATACCTACTTTTTTGTGCTAAGTGATAACAAACATTAAGGGTTGTCGCAAATTTTTAATTATTACTTTTGTATGTGTATTTTAAATACTATGTATTCAACTATTGCACACTTAAACCAATTTACATGCTTGATTGTATAATTATTTATGAATACCTAATATATTATGATATTCATCGGACCATCACTAGGATTGCAAAAAGTGCAAAAACAACCTTTCAAAATGGATGCTTGACAATCGTACGTCTTTCTTGTTCTGTCAAACTGAAGGGTCATAGGAATGAAAAGTTGTGCTATGGTGAACAACCTTTCTGTTTTAAGGCTACTTCTATTATATCTATGCTATTTTTTCTATGTTAGGCCATCCCGCCATCTATTAGCTTCACTGTCTAGAGTAGTCATCAATCAAGTTGCCTTCGATGAAAGAAACAAATAAAGATCGACAAACTAAACGCTACTCATTACCACATCACTATCGTACGCAACGGGCAACACTAGTTCGCCGCCCGACAGAGACGCGTGCTAATGCATTCCTGTATTAATTAATGTACTTACAAGAAATATAAGAGTTAAAGGTGATACGGACGTTTTATTCACACCGTCACCCTCTTCATTGGTGACCCGCGACAATTAAATACGTTGTCGAACATTTACAGTGAAGTGCAGTGCGCTAACAAAACATTTCCCACACGGGTGACACGGGACCGCATTCAAAAGTTGCGTCGCTGCCCGCCATTTTTCTACGCCCGGCCAGCTGAAATTTAGAATTTACGCAAACATCTACGGGTCCTGCGAAGCATACAAACGACCAAAGCAAATTTGAAGACGTATTTTGCCTCTCGGATTACTCGTCGCATCGAGGTCAACGCCCTGACGCCTGCCTACTTGGTGAACTTGGTACTTCTCGCGCCATCCACTACGGCCCGCCCGCGTCATCTCCGGCGCGCCCCTAACAACAAGTTCTGTCCGTCCATCGCGCGTCGACGTTCAGTGGCCCAATTCCATAACTTGGCTACAATCAGATTATCACTTTTTTCATAGCAAATTCGACTCTATCGCAAGGCATTAGTGGTTGCGATACTGAGAATTCGATTGAAGCCAAGTTATGGAATCGGGCTGCAGCAGTCACTTCAGCTTCGATCAGTGGGTAGGTAACAAACACAACAATCCGGTGAGCGAACTCATTATACCTACTCCAGACTTCTATCGCAGTTTCTCTACGAGTGTAACTCGAACTCACATCCGAATTCATCCACCGTCTCGTCAAATAGTGCATTCGAACATTTGACCTGCACTCTCGGCACAGACGAGTGAAATTGAGTGAATTAGTTCTGCACGTAACTGCACGCAGAGTGTTAAAACTAACTTTAAATACACATAATTACTGAAATTGAACATTCCAAAACAATAAAATCTTTTGCGTCGTGAGTTTATTACCGTAGTGACATAGTGACATAATTTACTGTGACATTTCTTATCAGATATAAGATTGATACCTGTGACATTTCTTATCATTGATAAGAGAACATTATTGATAAGGATAAGTCTTTTGTTTTGATAGTTCTTATCAGTGACATTTCTTATATACTGATAAGAAGTTTAGGGATAAGATAAGGATTAGTCATATGTCCCTGATATTTAATTTAATCTTGTGTGTTTACTTCTGGCTCTTTCATAATGGTACACGTTGAACCTACCATACAACCTAGCCTAGTTTGAACCAATGTTCCTATAGGTACGGTTAACTACCTAGGTTAGTTGTTTGTGTGTTGTTGTTTGTGTTTTATTATGTTATTGATATTGATTACATATGTGAAATATACTATATATTATTAATATTGATTTAACAAGGGCTCTTTACACCAACAGTATAATTAAAATATTTTTTTTTTGTTTCATTCACCGAAGCCAAGCGGTAAAGTTGTAAAATATGAATAGAACTGTTTTGTGTTACATTTTGTGTTCATAAATACTTAATATATTGTCTGTGTAGTTGCATAATTGTATTGCAATCCTTTTAATATTATATCAGAGCACCTATATTGTAAAAAATTTTTTTTTTGTTTTAGTACTGTTTATAAATTTTGTTCTGGTGGAGCGTAGTCAATCATTGTGTATCTTTTGTACTCAGCTCTCTCTACCTGGTTTTCCATTCTCTTACCTTCTTCTTTCTGTGGCCATGGCAACCGAAGAACAGAAACAAGCTCTGCGGGAACAGTTAAGAGAACTGCAGGCTAGCCAGGCCAATCAAGCAATGGCAGTATCGGTCAAGTTACCAACATTTTGGGTCGATAAGCCCACTGTATGGTTTAGCCAAGCGGAGGCTCAGTTTGAACTGGCTGGTATAAAGCATGATCGAACAAAATACAGTCACATAGTAGCTATGCTCGATGCCCGAGTGGCTGGGGAAGTAGCCGACATTATAGAAAATCCACCAGAAACTGACTGTTATAAACACATTAAAACGGAGCTTATTAAGCGCCTTTTAGCCTCAAGTGAGGACAGGGTCCGTAGACTCCTAGGAGAAGAAGATATAGGAGACCGGAAGCCCTCCCAATTTTTGCGCCACCTCCGCTTCTTGGCTGGATCCGTTTTCAAGAGCGATGATATCATCCGCCAGCTTTGGATGCGTCGCCTGCTGAATAACGTGCAGGCTATCCTGGCAGCCCAAGAGGACCTGCCACTTGAAAAATCTGCAGACATTGCCGACAAGATTGTCGAAGTGGCAGTGCCGGTTTCAGTTCATGCAGTGGCGGGCCCTTCATCTGAACTAACCCAACTCACTCTTCGAGTGGAACAATTAACCAAGGTTGTTGAAGCGCTTAGTGCTGACAGAGATCCACATTCACGATCACGGAGTGACAACAATGGTCCACGCTCCAGATCATGCTCATCATCCCGCTCTTCCCTATGTTGGTACCACAGAACTTATAAGAAAAAGGCCAAAAAATGCACCAAACCTTGCAGCTGGAAGGAGCCGGAAAACGAAAACCGCGGTCAGTAAACGCGGCGACTGACCGTGACATATCGTGCCGCCGTTTATTCGTGTCCGATAAGGCTACCGGACGCCGGTTTTTGGTAGACACGGGCAGTGACCATTGCTGCTATCCGCAACGTTTAGCCAAGGGTCGCGCCATATCAGCGACAGGGTACCAGCTGTCTGCGGCAAACGGCAGCTCAATTAAAACGTACGGCAGCATCACCCTGCGCCTCAACCTAGGACTGCGCCGCGATTTCCAATGGTGTTTCACAATTGCTGATGTTGAGACGCCCATCATAGGTTCGGATTTCTTAAGTCACTACAACTTGTTACCTGATCTGCGCCACAAACGCCTCATCGATGGCAATACGAGCTTGAGCATCGCTGCATCAGTCGGGCAGGCTACTCAAGCCAGCGTTAAAGCCGTTTCTTTGACTGAAGATTCAACTTTCGGGAAACTACTGTTGGAATTTCCGAATTTGACCCGCCCTCCTGGACTCCCTCGACAGGTCAAGCACACCACGGTTCATCACATCGTGACCATAGATGGTCCACCCGTGTCCTGCCGTCCTCGCCGCTTAGCCCCGCAGAAGCTGCTAACGGCTAAAAAGGAGTTCGAAGAGATGGTCAAATGTGGAACTGCTAGACCTTCTGACAGCCCTTGGGCATCACCGCTGCACATGGCTCGAAAAGGAGAAAATGGCTGGCGTCCCTGCGGAGATTACCGTGTTCTCAACGCCAGGACAGTCCCGGACCGCTACCTAGTTCGTCACATTGCTGATTTTTCCCAAAATATGGCAGGATCAGCCATATACAGCACCATCGACCTGGTGAAGGCCTACCAACAAGTGCCTGTCCACGAGGCTGATATCTGCAAGACTGCAATCACCACACCATTCGGACTGTTCGAGTTCCCTTTCATGACTTTTGGCCTCCGAAATGCTGAACAAACGTTTCAAAGTTTCATTGACGAGGTCGTGAGGGGACTCGACTTCTGCTATCCGTACGTTGATGATGTTCTGGTCTTCTCACAAACACCAGAGGAACACGTGGAATACCTGCGTACCTTGTTCCAACGGTTGACGGACTATGGGGTCATAGTAAACGCATCCAAGTGCGTTTTCGGTGCTGATGAGGTGACCCTTTTTAGGGTACCGAATCAACAAGGACGGCACGCGCCCTCCTACGGAAAGAATTGAAGCCCTGCGGAGTTTCCCCTTGCCAAAAACCGTGCAAGGTCTTCGCAGGTTACTCGGTATGATAAATTTTTATCGACGATTCCTTCCTAATGCAGCGGAACTACAAGCTCCGCTCATCAATGTCCTGACTTCAGCTAATCTCAAGGGTGCCAAACCAGTGCCCTGGACGCCTGAATTAGAGCTCGCGTTCCAGTGGTGCAAAGATAGTCTTGCGAATTTCCTTGCTCATCCGGTTAGTGATGCACCTTTAGGACTTTTTACGGATGCCTCATCACTTAAAGTCGGATCATGCCTACAACAAAAAGTGGACGAGCGATGGCAACCTTTGGCGTTCTTTAGCAAAAAGTTCACGGATAAACAGGCTCAATGGCCCGCGTACTATCGTGAACTCCTCGCCGTGTATGAAAGCGTTCAACAGTTTCGTCATGTGCTTGAGGTTCAACATGTCACGATATACACGGACCATAAACCGCTCATCTACGCATTTACTCAACGTCGAGAAAAACTTCCTCCAGTCCAGCTCAACCAGCTCTCTTTCATTTCCCAATTCACAACAGACGTTGTGCACGTGAAAGGGCTGGAAAATGTAGTAGCTGACGCGATGTCGAGGATAGAAGCTATCTCCCTCGAGGAAAGCTACTCTGCTTTGGCAGACGAGCAAGCTACAGATGAAGAGCTCCAGAATGTAAAGACCAATTCTTCTCTTAAACTGGAGAACATTAACATCCCAGGCACCGACCTTACCATTATATGTGACACTTCTACTGGAAAGCCGCGACCCTACGTTACGCCTTCTTTCCGTCGTCATTACTTTAATAAGCTACACAACCTCAGTCACCCTGGTGCGCAAGCCTCTGCACGCTTGGTGTCTGAGCGATATGTTTGGCCCTCAATTAACAAAGACTGTCGCCAATGGGCTCGTGAATGTGAACCATGTCAGCGTAGTAAGGTGACCAGACACACATCCACGCCCTTAGGCGATTTTGCAGTCCCAACAAATCGGTTTCACCATGTGCACATCGACATAATCGGTCCTTTGCCTTCGAGTAAAGGTTACCAGTATTGCCTTACTGCGGTTGATCGATTTACTCGATGGCCGGAGGTTTGGCCTATGGTCGGTATCACAGCCGAAGAAGTGGCTGAAACGTTCACGATAGGCTGGATAGCACGTTTTGGTGTACCCTCTATTGTTACCACTAACCAGGGCCGGCAGTTTGAATCTGCTTTATTCACGTCCCTTTTAAAGTCTGGATCTGTCCAGCGCAATCGCACTACCAGCTACCACCCATGCGCCAATGGCATGGTGGAAAGACTGCATCGGCAGTTAAAAGCTGCTCTTATGTGCCACGGGGGTAGTTGGTGTACTGCTCTACCTTAAGTGCTCTTGGGTATGCGGGCTGCCTTAAAAGAAGACTTACAAGCTTCATGCGCTGAGCTAGTTTACGGCGAACCTCTTCGCCTACCAGGGGAATTTGTAACTCCTGCAACGACGAGTAAGATAGAAGATGTCCACAACTTTGCAAAGGCATTGCAGAGCCACATGGCTGAATTGAAACCAGTGCCAGCATCACGTCACTCGGAGCGTCACGCGTTCGTTTTCAAGGAATTATCCAGTGCCACTCATGTTTTCCTACGTGACGACTCCGCTAAATCATCACTTAGGCCACCATATACTGGCCCCCACAGAGTTATCGCCAAAACCGATAAGACGATAACAATTTTATTGGGTAATAGAGAGTCACAAGTGAGTCTAGACCGTGTAAAGCCGGCGTTTATTGAACAGGCACCACAGTCAGGACTAACTGGCTCTACCTCTGAATCACCATCCTGTACGACTCCTCCAAGTGTGTCATCTACACCTCCCGCTATTTTATCAAAATCTGACGATCAGAAAAAGAACTATGTATCTCGTTCAGGACGCCATGTCCGCTTCAAGACGCCTGTTGACGTCTAAAGTTTCTTCTTTTACTTCTTTCGATTCTTTCTCTGAATTGATGTATTTTTAGATATATTTTGTATTTTTTTTGTATTGTGGGGTCATTTTACACCGTGGGGAGGTGGTGTGGCGACAAACTAAACGCTACTCGTTACCACATTACTATCGTACGCAACGGGCAACACTAGTTCGCCGCCCGACAGAGACGCGTGCTAATGCATTCCTGTATTAATTACTGTACTTACAAGAAATATAAGAGTTAAAGGTGATAAGGACGTTTTATTCACACCGTCACCCTCCTCACTTACTATTATTAAAATGCGACCATGCCACAATTTGTGGTGTGCGTGTCGCATGGTACAAAACCGTTCGTCACAGTTCGTCATCAAAAGACCGCAAGCGATATTGTGCCATCCTTTTTCCACACGCATTAACCCGTATCGCTTGCCTGTTCACTCCACGTAAACATTTACGTGTTACGCACATATGCGTGTGTGTGTCAGCCGTTTATTCCCATTATCCCCCACTTTTTGTCCACCACTGGGGTACAACGCTACTTTTTTTTCCATTGTCCCCCAGTGGTGGACAAAAAGTGGGGGACAACGAGAATAGACGGTGTTAGAGCGCGTAGTCGATTAGTTATGTGTGCTGCCCCGGCTCAAAACTATGGATAGCGGCTATTTACTTTTTATGATGAATAGGTTTAGTTACCTATTTGCCAATTAAAGAAGCCGCCTCCACTATAAGCGGACCATGCGCGGAGTTTTTTAATTGCGCAGAGTTTTGGTGGAACACGAATCGGGCGAACTTAGTGAATCCCTGTATGTTTCTTTCATTGAAGGTTTTAGCTAATTGTCATTTAATATGTTAGGGCGAGTTTATACAACGATAAACATTTGCAATAATGTATGAGTATAATGCGATAAGCTTAAAATGAGAACCACCCATTGAAATTATACATTAGAAACTTGTAATCATGCGTTACACTTGTCACGTAATAAAATAAGTACGTTAAGTAATGTAATGACAAATAATTGTAAACACAACTAACACTTAAATACTAATCACGGAGTTAGTAGTAAAAAAATATGGCATAAAAGAGTATGTTTTGTAATAATTATTTTATATTCTTTACTTTTTATTCAATCAGATATATACCTAATACAGTATTATGGTCGACAAATGATTGTTAGCACAACTAACATAACTAAAACTAACCACAAAGTTAGTAGTAAAAAATATGGCTTAAAAGAGTATGTTTTGTAATAATTATTACCTATGTATTCTTAACCTTATATTCAATCATTTGGTTTCTTTACTTAATATTCAATCAGATGAAAACCTAATACAGTCTTATGGTCAACAAATGATTGTTAGCACAACTAACATAAATAAAATTAACCACAAAGTTAGTAGTAAAAAATGTGACTTAAAAGAGTATGTTTTGTAATAATTATTATAAATTCTTTACTTTATATTCAATCAGATGAATACCTAATACAGTCATAAGGTCGACAAATGATTGTTAGCACAACTAACATAACTAAAACTAACCACAAAGTTAGTAGTAAAAAGTATGGCTTAAAAGAGTATATTTGTAATAATTATTACCTATGTATTCTTAACCTTATATTCAATCATTTGGTTATATTATATATCTAATATAATATTATGGTCGACAAATGATTGTAGACACAATTATCACTGATACTAAAACTAATTACAAAGTTAGTAGCAAAATCCGTAAATTTTTTCAACTTTTTTGAGCAGACGCAGGGACATCAGAATAACTTTTACCTACATCTCTACCTGAAGTCCACAAGTAGTTCCAGCAAATGATTTCCTTTAATTATACGTAGGTTCACAACTACATATTATGAGCTCCACCCACAGTAAGGGTAAACACAAACAAGTTTTTCATTCTTCCGCAGAAAAACATGACTTCTTGAATTTGGAAAACACCGATTGGTGCGTGGTTTACGTCCATTTTAGATTTTTGAACAGGTCTTTATCTTGCTCCGGGGTCAACCGATTTCCCCTTGGCGATTCTGGAATAAAGGAGAACTGCTTATAAGCTCATAATAACAATTTCAGTTTGTTCTTTTATAATGATAAAAATTCAAAAATTGTATTAGTAAGTGGGTGTACGCAGCCGAGTAATTTGTACCGTGGCCATTTCCGCAGTTCGTGCGTTGCTTTGATCAGTTCAAAACCGACAAATTGAGCTGGCGCACCATTGTAATGCTCAACTTCAAATGTTGCTTTGTTACATTACACGCGAATGCTCCAGTAGTGCGATTCCCTAAGCCAATGCGATTTGTTGCAATCACATTTTCATAGCAATATCGACTCTAACGCGCCGCATTAAGTGCACGTGTTAATGAAAATCCGACCGCAACAAGATAGGTAATTGCCCTGCTGGTGAGTAGGTACCTATATGCATTCATATATGTACCTACTCACCAGCATGGCAATTACCTAGTTGTTGCAATCGGATTTCGGAGTTGCCAGTTCCCTTTCCGAGTAACTTACGGATAACTAAAAATATGATTGTGAAACGCCAGCATTAACATCATCACCGATTACTTTTTCTTTTACATAATTTATAATATAAAATATGGCTCAACATATTAATATAACGTATTATATTTATTATGTGACATTAAAAGCTAATTCCGAATCAAACTGGAAACTATTAAGAATCTACCCTTTAATTGCCTAATATACATACTGCGCCTGATTAGAAAGCAGCTTGAAGTTGCCTACTGAATCGTTATTCATATAGCTAATAATATGCAGCACTTACCACAGTAGGGTCCCTTAGCAGTAGTCGTTAGAAAGTAGGACACTCCAGGTTTTGAAGTTGATTTCGCATTGATCCCCATCTCTGCGCAAGATCCTTTCTCTTTACAGTTGTACTTTAGACTCGGCCCTATCCTGAAAAGATCAATCACATCACATTATTACCCGAAAGACGTCAACTGGTGAAATATTATTATCCTGTAACATAGGCAACCAGAAAGAACAGTTGCCCGTTGTTTATTGCCTAGCCTTGAGATAGGGGGATTTTGCCTTAAATACCATAACCACCACGCTTGGCAGGTTTCTTGGCGATCGCAGTAGGTGGACTAGTTGGTGATAAAGGTGATAATTGTGGCGATCTCAACCACCACAAGGAAATCAGCGCCATCTAGTGCAATATCAAGCGAACTAAATCCCTCCGATCACAGATGGTGCAGGAGTAAAGAGTAAGTATCGTTTGCGCGTTGCAGGCTTAGTGTGTACACTATTATATTCTCGCCGCGAATTGTACTATTATTTAGGTGTATTATTTCCAACGAGTAACAGTCAGACAGCTGTCCGGCTAAGAACACCTAGCTCGGTCGGAAGACTCGGAACTCGGAACTAAGTACTACCCGTTTGTTTGTCGTATGAGGTAGTGCTGGCCTCTGACATGGCTTAACGACTGTTATTAATCAATAACAGCCGGGACCGACAGCTTAACCGTGCCCTCCGAAGCACCGCACATAACTTCGAAAAGTCATTGGTGCGGACCCTAGGTTTTGAACCCGGTATCGTTGGATTCTAAATTGCACTATAGAACCGTTAGGCCACCATCGCTCTAAATACCCGTGATGATGAAGGAGCTTCGACAGGAGATACCTATACCTATCCACTCTCACACCTTTACCTCCCTTTGCTTGTTCCTTTACAGTACCCGTGGAATGAGGAGTGGTTCTATCAGGCTCTAAGCTGGGCTACAAAGACGAAAAGAACTACTACTACTTTCAGGTGGATTTTTCATGTGGGCTTGGATAGCCAAATCCGAAATAACAAGGAATAGCGAAAATTGTTCAAAGGCGTCTCGGTTCTGATTTTGATGAAAGCTAAATATAATATAATTATCATAAATTAATTTCCCTAGCCGGAAAAATAACCCGTTGAATATACAAAAACCAGTTATACAGAATATTCTGTGATAAAGTATAAATTTCTTAATTCTTTTTATGATGCCCACCATCAGGTAGGTTCAATCAGAACGTACCCTTTATAGGATAAATTCCAGGGACCAGCCTCGAAGGTGCAGTTCTTGTTAGTCAGCGACTCCATGAACAAATGGTGAGCACGCTTATGGCTGCACTGTGCTGCCTCTATCTCTGAAATAAACAACATCAATAATTTAAAAATATATCCGAACTTAATAAACTACCAAGCCATAATTTACTTTGGAGCGTTTAAAACACAGATAGGGGGTAATCTGTGGTTTAAAAGGACAATAACCCACCACAAGACTAGTACTATTATTTATTCCGTGCCACAAGGTCACTTTAATAAAAAGAATATATTTTAAAAGCTCTCATTTTTTATGTTTAATGTTATGACATGACACACATCTCAGCATCATCCAGTAGGTCATCACAACGAGCGGTGTTGTGGAGGGGTTTGCCACAACATATAAGCAAGTAATTGGTAATATTATACAGTAAAATTATCTTTCTGAATATCGCCCTCGTGGTACTTACTTGAAAGATTTATAAAAGATTCGGTTTTGTCGTGGCATCCTGGCTGTTTCATTCCACCGTTCGGATAGAAGTCGACATGTCCTGAAATATCACAAAAAAAACTGTCAGCGATATTAGTTTCTCATGAAATATCTTGTTATTGGGATTTACCATTATTTCATTAGAACGATACGGTTGGTTATTGGTATTTCAATCCGATGAGTTGAAGAATGATAAAAATCTTTTTGACAACGGCTGTTGAAATGATGAAATATTGCTATGTTGGAATTATATGTCCTGGAATATAATATAGTAGTTTTAACCTAGAGAAATGACCACGCGTGCGAAGGCGCGGGTGCAGCTAGTACCTATACAGGATTATTGGTTATTGGTCACGATCCCGTGGCAAGGTTTTAGGACACGATGTCCACTATCAAATAAGCCAGTAATACTTTGGTCAAAAGTCAAACATTTTCGTCTTTTTTTTTAAATTTTGGCTGGAAGGTGACCATAAAAATTAATAATAAAAAACCATTACAAGAAATTCAACTTTGTTATTGTTTTTAGGTTGAAAAAACAGTAACAAAAATTGTGTATAATAAAATAGGAATAATCTGCAAAAGTTTTTGAATCAGGAGTCTAAAACTAAGCAATTGTTAAGTATAACATAAAAAAGTATTCAGAAAATACCTCTCAAAACTAAAATTCTTCTGAAATCTCTAGCCAATTGTGAGTAATGGCTATGATGAACAAATGGGCAACTGTATATATGTTTATTAGATGATTTATTAAAAAAAAAACAAATTGACCCATTTTTTAAATTCTCCGATATTTTGTTTAATGTCGCATAGTTTGTTACTTTGTCACTAACTACCAAAAAAGAAACCGTGTTGGATAGGTGATAATATGCAGTATTTTTTAAAGAATCTGCAAGTTAAGTTATTATGTGTTTTTTTTAAATAAAAACAGTTTTTTTGTTGAAGAAACTTACACAAATCATCAAACTTGTTTAGTTGTAGACACCTGATTCAAAAACTTTTGCAGATTATTCTTATTTTATTATACACAATTCTTTGTTAATGTTTTTAAACCTAACTACAATAAAAAACTTTGATTTCTAGCAATGGTTTTTTTATTATTAATTTTTGTGGTTGCCTATCTTTTGTGATTGACTTTTGCCGAATGCATTACTGGGTTATCTGATAGTGGACAGCATTTCCTATCACCCTGCTACGGGCCCCACGATGGCACAAACTCGTAATTTATATATTTTTATTACAATTTATAATCAAAAGTTTCACACGAAGAGAATACAATACTAGTTAATTTCACAAGTTTAGCTCTACTTATATGTGAAATAAAATGTATTTTTTGTTAATAAACAAAACTAACATTGTTACTCTGTGGGCAATATACATTGGACAGTCATATGACATTACAACTGCTTACTAAGTGATTACAACATTTACAACTCATCTGTTCTTATTTGTTCTGCAAGGATGAGTGAGTGAATGTGTTTTTTTGTCGCGAGTACTTCTATTGAAACCTGAGCAAGCGAAGGATTATAGGATTGAATCACGAGCGAAGCGAGTTTAAATATAGAATCCTGAGCGTAGTGAGGGTTTCAAAATTACGAGACGCAGAATAACTTTGCAACCGTACGAAACACAACTTTTCACCACACTACAGCGAGGAAAATGCTAGGTGCATGAAAAACAGCTCATATAATATATTAAATTAGTGTTTGTAATTATCCTGTTGAGGCTCAGGTTGAACAACCGACATTGTAGGATGTATGTTTTAGTCGGCGGCGGAGGAGTATCTAGTATTGATACCAACGGCGGCGCTCTGGACTAGCGTGGTGGGCTCTCTTTGTCCAAATCAAAAAGCCATGAATGTAAGTCATACAAATTTGCCCTAAGTGCCCTGCGGCTCCACGGGAGATGCTGATGATAGTAGGCAGGTACCTCGTGGCGTCAGGGGCCAGATGAATCTCCGGGTGGGAAACTTTAACTATCAAACGAACCATGCTAGACTCTCGGACTCCGATACAACTGAATCGATTTCATCATCTACGGCTGCGGTCGTTGTGCAGGAGGCATGCGCCGATAGCCCTTCACCCGCCAAAGCTAGTAAACGTGCACGTAGGAAGTGGACTGAAGATATGAACGCACATATATATCCTGCGCACATATCTAATTCTCACATCTATGGAAACAAACGTAAGGTCATATATACCTAAAATTCATACTAAATTTACTGAAAAACTCCCGGATATGCAAGTTAGTAGACAGAGAGTAGGTGACCAACGTAGAGCGATTGTTCGTAACAACTTATTAACTACTGAACAAATTCAAATCATACGGAATGAAGTAAATACTTATTTATAAAATAGCATTGGCAATGAGCAATAACAAAGGCAGTAATAGTGCAAGCAGTAATATCCAAAGAATGCGTTGGGATAATGATTTAAATGAGTTCATTATAAAAAGTTTTTTTATAGAATAACTGAAGTAGAGACGAATAAATCCGCGTACAGACGACCTTTGCACCAATCCTTTATAACTAAATATCCACATCTCTCTCATATCTCTGAACAGCGTGTAGCAGATCAACGTAGAGTTATTGTTAATAACAAACTTATAAGCACTGATAGACTTGAAGAAATACGAGATGAAATTGCAATAGAATTAGCTATCGGCAGAACTGCTACAAATAATAATCCAGAACCTACACCTACCTTACAAACTACACCAACAGAAAGTAATAATCTTCTCTACACCCAGTCGGTCACTAACCCATCTGATAATCTACAAGCACCTGACAATAACAATATACTTGATGGCTCTGACGTAAGAATCACATCTCCCATGAAAACCTATAACACTGAACAGGCAATTGAAGAAGGCAACAACCATCAATCTGACCTACCTTATGATTTGCAACGACAAATTGAAAACACATTCGTATTGCAATTAGATAAATATAAAAATATTGATCCTACTAAAAAACCGAGTATACCCAAACAAAAGACTGCAAAACAACTCGCCGGCATTGTACATTTCATAAATCAGTCCGTATTACCCAAGCACATATCACCCGAATCTGACTTTAGTCTAATCCAAAACGCTATATTTTGTGGTGCTTATACAGCTGCAACTTATAATGGATGTAAAATTATTGATAGCCCTAATCATAATAACTCAAGACGAGTTCCGTAATGGCAAAAAAGACTAGAAAATAGAGTTACTGATCTTAGAGCTAAAATCGGAAGACTAACAGAATACATTAATGGAAATACTAGTGCTTACCTAGAACGTGAAGTCAATAAAATAAGAATAGCTTACAAAATACATTCACAGCATGAAAATGAAAACATTGAATTTACCCACTTCCTTGACACTCTCAAACAAAAACTCAGCGCGCTCTCTAACCGGTTACGTAGATATAAAGAAACTACACTTAGAAAACAACAAAATGCACTTTTCAATAACAATGAGAACCTTTTTTACAGAAACCTAACAAATATACAAAATAATGATCAAAACCGTTCGACAGAAATACCAGAGGCAGAAAACCTCCAACTATTTTGGTCCAACATATGGTCAAATCCTAAAACACACCGAGACAGCGATTGGATTAAACAGGATAGAGATCTACTAGTAGACGTACCAGAGATGAGATTTGACGAAATAAGCATAGATATTCTAAACCTAGTTATAAATAAAACACATAATTGGAAAGCTACTGGATCTAATAAAATTCACGACTACTGGTACAAGAAGTTCACATATCTCCGTCCATTATTACTTACTCATATCAAGACCTTTATAAAAACTCCTAACACTATACCACACTACATCATGTTAGGGACCACATATATGATACCCAAAGATAGAAATGATTTAAAAAATCCTGCTAAATATAGACCAATAACTTGCCTACAGAATATTTATAAGATCATCACAGCTTGTCTTAGTCAACTAATCAACAAGCATCTAACTTCGGAAAACCTGTTAGCGGAGCAGCAGAAAGGATGTAGAAAGGGTAGTTTAGGGTGTAAAGAACAACTAACAATCGATGCGGTCGTTTCTAAACAAGCCATAACCAGAAAACGGAATATTTTTACCATGTATATTGATTATAAGAAAGCTTTTGATTCAGTTCCTCATAGCTGGCTTATATACATCCTAAAACATTATAAAATTCACCCGTTGATCATCGAATTTCTACAAAGTGCAATGCACCAATGGAGAACCACCCTCAAATTATATAATGGTGACACTTATTTAGAATCTGAATCCATACAAATAAGAAGAGGAATCTTTCAAGGCGATGCCTTAAGTCCTCTCTGGTTATGCCTAGCTCTGAACCCATTATCTAGTCTTCTCAACAATAGCAACAAAGGATACAAAATAACACACGACAGTACTCACCACACCTTATCACATTTACTATACATGGACGATATCAAACTATATGGAAGTAACTTACGAGAAATACACACAGCCTTGCTGATATTACGGAAACTTTTTCAACTGACATACAAATGGAATTTGGCATAGATAAATGTAAAATTCAGTCAATTCATAGCGGTAAATTAGAAAAGAATTCACACCCACTCCAAACTGGTGAAATAATAGAACCTGTAGATGAACACTCCGTATACAAATATTTAGGCTTTCATCAAACTCGCCAGATTCATCAAAAACAGACAAAGACATTATTACAACAGCAGTTTAAAACACGGTTGCATAGAATACTCAATACACAACTGAATGCTCGGAACACCATAAAAGCTATAAACACTTTCGCCATCCCTGTATTAACATATTCATTTGGAATATTACACTGGTCTAATAGTAATTTGATAGCATTGCAACGTCTTTTAAATACTACAATGACAAAGTATAGAAAACACCATCCACGATCCTGTGTTGAAAGACTTACACCCGTATTCACAAACGTTACTATGAGGTCTCACAGTGCTCACGAACGCACAGGGTCCTACAATCCTATTCTTATACGACACTCGAGTGCCGAACAACACTGTGAGTTCACTAGAAGGAGCGCATTCGTAAAGTAGATAGCTAGCTGTTTTAAGCAACGCATAGTGCCGAGCTGCCAAAAAAGTCAGGTTTTATATTATTATACCGTCTATGGATAAAATAAGCAGCAATAGTAATGTGAGGGCATGTTAATAGAGTACATTAGTTAAGTTTATTATCAACTAGCTGATGCCGGCGGCTTCGCACGCGTGGTCATGTCTCTAGGTTAAAAGTACTCTATGTACTATTCCAAGACCTAAAATACCAATATACCAACATTTGATCAAAATTCCTTCAGCCGTCAAAAAGTTTTTATCGATTGCTGGGCATCTACTGATCGGATTGAGATACCAAGTAGACCAGCTTTGAAGTCAAAAGCAATCCAAAAATGAAAACCGCATCGCAATCGGTCCAGTAAAATGAAAACCGCATCGCAATCGGTCCAGTAGTTTTTACGTGATGCGCGAACAAACATACAGACAAACTAACAGAGAAACAGATGAACAGACAGACACGATTTTAAAAATGTTATATTTTTGTTCATTAGCTTAAGTACCCTAACCCTTTTTTTTTAATTATCTTGTTTGTACAGACTATTTCGTTCTTTTTGCATTATTATATGTATAGATAGATATTTCTTTATAAACACCTACGTACCACTTGGTGGTTAATTAGACAAATCTATAGATGTAACTGATGTAGACATGTCCATACTTCAACTAAATTCACTTCACACAGAAAAATATTATGCAATTTTTTTTACAAAACAGACATTAAGTTTACCAAAAACTTTTCCTTTGAGATTGTTGGCAAACAATTTCAAGTATTTACGACTACAGATTTACAAAATATATGTCATTAGCACAGCTGCCATATTTAAGAATGAACATAATATTACACGGACCAATCCGATCACAATATTGGACGCACTGCGTTCTCATAGTAAAGAGTCGCCTAAGTATCGTTTGTGAATTAGAAGGCTCGCAACGACGGACGCATAGTGAAATGGCTTACTTCGCATAGTGTCGCTGCTTTACTTAGGCAAGTATTGTTTGTGAATCCGGCTGTTACACTTCCCAAAAGAGAAGGAGGTAGAGGCCTCATTGACATTAAAAACCTACACAACTCCCAAATTACGTCAATGCGTTCATTTTTTCACCACCATGCCCACAAAACCTCACTCCATAACGCTATAGTTCAAGCAGACACTAAACTTACTCCTCTAAACCTTAGGGAACAAATAAAACAGAAAAATGAAACAATTGTCTCTGCAGACGACAAAATTAACACCTGGCTTCAAAAATCTTTACACGGAAGACATCGCCGCGACTTGATGAACCCAATTGTAGACAAGATTGCGTTTAACACATGGCTCAAGCGCGGTGAACTTTTCCCTGAAACGGAAGGCGATCCAAGACCAAACCATACACACACTCAACTATAGGAAATATATAATTAAATACCATACACTTCAATCAGATGTATGTCGGCACTGCCACCATAGCCCTGAAACCATACAGCATATCACAGGAGACTATAAACATAGACATGATCAAATAGCTGCTATCATCCATCAGTGCCTTGCATTTAACTATAAACTTATAGGCGAGAAAATAGCTTATTACAAATACACACCAGAAATAATCCTCGATTAGATATAAGGACGATAGGACCATAGGACCATAATAACAGACAAGAAAGTACACTACAATAGACCGGACATCACGTTATATGACAAGAAAAATGAGACTGTATACCTTGTTGACATTGCTGTACCAAATACCCATAATCTTGCCTCCACCTACACCGAAAAAATAGCAAAGTATACTGATTTGTATCGAAATGAAATCGCAATGGAAAGTTAAAACTGTTAAAACAGTACCCATATTAATTTCATCGACAGGCGTCATTCCCTATTCACTCTACACGAGCCTAGATGTTTTAGACATCCACAAACTAACATTTATACTGTTGCAGAAAACAGCCATATTGAATACATGTAGGATAGTCCGCAAGTTTTTATCAACGGAATGATAAATTTACGCCATACTGTTTTCGTTTGGCCAAAAGCCCGCGAATACGGTTTAACCACCTCGGAAACGAGAGAAAAATAAACGAAATATAAGAATAATAATAATAATAAAATGAGCCGTTGCGGAACGCCTGGCAGATGTGTAAACATAATAGAATCGAATAGAAAAGAATAGAGTCAAATTGAGACGAATAAAGTCGAGTAGAGTTGAATAGAGTCAAATAGAGTTGAGTAGCGTCGAATAAAGTCGAATAGAGTCGAGAAAACTCCACGAGAATCGAATAGAATCAAATTAAGAGCAGAGTTGAGTAGAGTCGAGTAGAGTCGAGTAGAGACGAGTAGAGTCGAGTAGTGTCGAGTAGAGTCGAGACTCGACTCTATTCGGATCTGTTCGACTCTACTCTACTAGACTCTACTCGCTCTCCTCGATTCTATTCTACTCGACTCTACTCGCTCTCCTCGATTCTATTCTATTTGATTCTTCTCGACTCTACTTGACTCTATTCGGCTCTAATCAAGTATATTCGACTCTATTCAACTATATTCGACTCTACTCGACTATGTTTGACTCTATTCAACTCTATTTGAGTCTATTCGACTGTATTCGAAGAGTCGAATACAGTCGAATAGTTACAGCTATCGAATAGCTATCAGCTATTCGATCCTATTCAACTCTATTTGGTTCTATTCTATTATGTTTACACAACTGCCAGGCATACCGCGACGGCTCATTTATTATTCTTATTATAAACACTATGTAATTTAATATATTAAGTTGCTTTTCTTGCACCTAGCATTTTCCTCGCTGTAGTGAGGTGAAAAGTTGTGTGTTTCGCACGGCAGCAAAGTTATTCTACGTCTCATACCTGCCTTTGAAACTCTCGCTACGCTAGGATTCAATACAAGTACTCTCACTAAGTAATCACTTTTCAGGCTTGCATAACAAATAACCATTTGCTTTTCCCGAAATCCTCTCTAATGGGGAAGACCTGGTGAGGATTTCTATGATAATCCCCGCAGCATAGTTACAATACGTTCAAAGATATAATATTTTTAATGGGGTAGAAATGATTGAACGGTAGATAGCACTCTACTATGTTACCTATAGGATCTGGCAATCCGAGGCCCATCTTCCTTAGCTCGCGAGCGTTAGTGTGGATGATGTCGACGAACTCTGCATCTGTTTTGTCCAGCCTCTTGTCGTTAGTTGTCCTAAAGCACGGCTGTGCTGGATCTAGGCCTTAAAAAATATATAATTATCTTTTGCACAAAAGATATGAACATGATACAGTAGGACGAAAAACATAAATTAGTACAGTCCGTTATCAGTGGTAACCATTTTCAAAAATCATGAAGATCGGATCAACGCTTTCGTCCAATAAACACGATTCAAACAAGTAGATTTGGAGACTGCTTCGCTCGATCAATTATTAGAAGTGTGATAGATTCTTAAATCGTACCTGTGATCCTGCCAACTTTTCCCAATTTGTTCGCAGCGAAAGCCGAAATGTGAGCGCCCAGGCTGTGCCCGACGAAATGGAAGTCTTCCGCCTTCGCTCCCGTTTCATTCATCAACTGCTTCAGAAAACTACGAATAAGTGACAATACGTCAGAACCATGCATTTCAGAGTTAGCCGTTTAACTTGTGTAAATAACAAGACATAATTTCAAAAATGGGTCGGGTAAATATAGCCTATGACACTCTTGCGATGAAGACGAATCGATTGATACCCCGCTTGTCGAAATCGGACCAATAGGGGCGAAGCCATGGTGTAACATCCACATACCCTCACACATATATACATAGCGTGCCTTCCCTTGCTTCGCCGTACTAAAAAGAGGGTAAAAAGTCTTCATTACTTTTGGCATGTAAAAATGAACAATTACTTGTTATATTGGCATAATTACCTGTTGATTTTCAAACCAACTGTCTTGGTGTTAGCGGTCGACTTAGCGTAATTAAACGTTTTTTTACCCCCACTCCAGTCGACTGCAATCACATTCACGTCTCCCTAAAAATAGGAAATTCATGTCAATTGCCATGCAAATACATAATACGTACCTATGGTCGCAAAGTTTTTTTTCGTTTAACTAAATATTACAAAATGCAACCAACAAAATTTAACGGTTTTCAGCCTGGTAAAAGTGCGAGACACTACTCTTGTCAAGGTTCACTGAAGAAAACAAACAACATTATCAAACAAGCTCATTATTGTAAAAAAATCATCAGATATGCATGCTAACATGACGCGCGGCACGGTAAATTTAATGTTACTAATTGTCGCGAGTCATGTTATCGTGGAATATCTAATTTTTTTGATGATTGTGTTGATTGTTTTTGTTTGTTTGTTTGTAATAAATACATTTTATTATTATTATTATTAACAACTCATGCGCGAAAATAAACATGACTGTTAGTCTTTATTGATATATGGCTTTTGACACCTCGAGGCATGACTTATTGAACAGGAAACTGGACAACAGCGGCGTAAGAGGTAACATAATATACTGGTGTAAAGACTACTTAGAATCGTAGCTATCAGGTAAAGGTGGGTGCTGATTACTGCGATCATTTCAGTGAAGGCATAGCGCAAGGATCTCTCCTGGGCCCGTTGCTAGTGTGCATTACATTAACAATATCATTAAGCATTGCACTGTATATCAGTTTGCAGATGACACCCTGGTAACCGCTGACAGATATCGCTAAGGCGCAAAGACAAATACAAGCTGATTTCACAGCTATCTGTAAATGGTCGCACGATGCAGGGCTAGTCCTAAATGCTGAGAAGACCAAGTTTATTCATGTCGGCTTCAGTCACAAAATTTTGTACGGAAAATGTACAAGTAATAGTGGCTCTTTCTCATGACTGTCTACACATCTCTTCACACGTGTCCATCATATCCCCTTATTTTTTCGGTACAAAAAGTATCCATAATTTTCACCTATTTTCTAAACTATGTATGTGCCAAGTTGCATCAACATCAGTCCAATAGTTTCAGCATGCTACGTATTTTTTTAAATAATTTTCCATCCCTATCCTGCAGTCCTATATCCTATATCTTTACTTTTTCGGGATGAAAAGTGTCCAATGTCCTACCTCGAAGTATGAACTCAAATCATACCAAATTTCATTTGAATTCAGTGAGTATTATTTTTTTCGGCATTATGTGCTGCCAAGGTACAGACAGGCAGACGGACAGACAGACAAACAGGCAAAAATTACAAAAATACAGTTTTGGCTTTAGTAGTGAATAAAGAAAGGCTTCCAGAAAAATTACAAAATATCTTAAATTTACAGAATTTGCGACATTATCCCGCAGGAACTCTTTATTTTTTGGGACAAAAATTATCCATAATTTTTACCCATTATATAAACTATGACTGTGCCAAGTTGCAACAAAATCCATCCAGTAGTTTCAGCGTGATACGTGTTCTTTTAAATAACTTTCAACGCCTATCCTGTAGGAACTCTTCAATTTTTCGGGATGAAAAGTATCCAGTGTCCTACCTCGAAGTATGAACTCAAATCACACCAAACTTCATTTGAATTCAGTGAGTATTTTTGACGTAATGCGCTGCCAAAGTACAGACAGATACACGCACAGACAGACAGACAGACAGACAAAAATTACAAAAATACAGTTTTGGCTAAGTATTGAATATACAACGGCCTCCAAAAAAAATTACAAATTATTTCCAATTTACAGAATTTAGGACATTATCCTGAAAGAACTCTTTATTACAATACAATAATACAATACACTAACACTTTATTGACACACAGTTAAACAAATTACAAAATAGAAATAACATAAATAATAGGTACAACGGGCGGTCTTATCGCTCATAGCGATCTCTTCCAGACAACCTTAGGATGGAAAGAAGTTAATTGCTAATAAGGGTCGGTAGTGTGGCAATATTAAATTATTATTTTCTTTATTTTTTGGGGATAAAAATTATATAAACTATATGACTGTGACAAGTTGCAACAAAATCCATCCAGTAGTTTCAGCGTGATACGTGTTCTTTTAAATAACTTTCAACGCTTATCCTGCGGGAACCCTATTATTTTTCGGGATTAAAAGTATCCTATGTACTAACTCGTAGTATGAACTCAAATCATACCCAGTTTCATCTAAATTCATTCAGTAGTTTAGGCGTGATACCTAGCCACGATACAGACAGACAAAAATGAAAAACAATACAGTTTTGGCTACAGTTTCGAATATAGATTACCCTCCAAAAGAAAATTTCAAAATATTTTCAATGTACAGAATTGGACCCGTTACAGTTTTATTATAAGTATAGATAGATATACTTTCACTTACCCATTTAAGGAAAGCCTCTGTCATGTTGAGGACCCAAGTCCCACTATTGCTCCTGAAGCCGTGAATGATTATCACTGTCTTCCTATTAGATTTGTAGTCCACCCCTTTCAGTTGAATTTTTTTTTCTGGGAACACCTGTTTTACAAAAATAGATAATGAACAATGCATTCGTGCTTTCAAATTAGGCTTAGAAAACCCATAGTTCATTAATGCAAGTGACGCCGCAACGCGTGCAACTGCCGAATGTAGTTTAGTAATGTCACAATTTTAAAACTGTGGTAATGTACTGTTACCTGAATTCTGTTTGTCATATTTTGCCTGGAAGAGAAGTAGAACTCCGTTTTGACATTCTCCTCATTATCAGGAAATTCAAAGCATAAATTGTCCTCAAAACTTGTGATAATGCTGTCCAAGCATGCGTTCCACAATCTCTTCCACAACGGCGTAGACTGAGCCTATGACGGGAAATACAAAATTATCACAAGTCAAACATCCTATAAACAAAAACTTTTTAGAGAAAGCTTTTATAAGCCATCACCAGTCCGCTTATGTGGGTTTTTTAACGCGTTCTTGCCCATACAAATAGACAAACCTCTTTTCTACCTCTGAACATATAACTCTTCAAAAGCTTCGCCGTAGTCGGGTTTTTTTTTGCTTATGACACTCTATACATGAAGACCGTAGAATGAGAATAGGAAATGACGACGAATCGATTGATACCTTACGTGTCAAAATCGGACCAATATGGGTGACGCTAATGTTGGAACATCCACAAACGTACACACTTACACATGCATACATAAATACAATACATACATTGACTAAACCCCCCCCCCTCCCCCCCCCCCCCCCCTCCCCCCACCCCCCCCCCCCCCCCCCCTCTGCACGCTTTGGGAGTTAAAAATAGTTTTACGTATAAGTAGGGTACCTACTAGGTGCTTACCTTACTAGAGGAGTCATAGTAGCTTGCGTAATCGTTGTTGTCGCTAGGACTAAAGCAGTCCTCAGCTGGAATAATAAATGTATCTGTTAGTTTTATCTATCTATATGTCACCGTTAGATTGTAAATCTGATAGATTACAATTTAACGGATCCTATTTCGTAAGATAATAATAAAACGCAAAATTGACAACGGACATGCTTTTCGCAAGCTGATGGACCAATCAGTGCGCAGTTTTACAATTTTACAGATACTATCGCCTGTTATACTGTAAACCTTTTCCTGATTGGTCGGTCTAGGTTTGTCACCATAGAGCGACAAATTAAATAGAAGCTCACAAAACGGAATCGGAGCAGCTCGACCCCTACGTGGTCTGACCTTGTCCTACCCCCGGATGCAATTCCAAAACGTGGAGCCAAGCTCGCAAGGAGTTCCTGAGCGACCGGCCTGTAGCCCGGCAACGACCGCTAAATGCGAGCGGACGTTAAACGGAGCGCGTAAACTCCGCAGCGACGACGTCCTAAGCGGAGTGAAGGTCGGGTGTGCGAGTGGAGCGAAGGGACGACGATGCGAGAGTTCTGAAGAGTGCCCGTTTACTAATACATAATCAATTTCAGTTCTTGAGGTCATGTCGGTGTGAATGATCTCGAGATCATTTGCAATTGTCTGTTTTAATAAACACAAGTCTGACCAATCAAGGGCAGTTTCATAATTTGACGGTGCCGATAGAACCTCATTCATTCACAATTTTTCTGTCTATCGGTTCTTACAATACACTAGTGACATTTAATACTTATCTTATAGCAGTAGGTACTGAAGTACCTAACAAAAAATCTGTACGATGAAGATATTAAAAAAATATGTCTAAAAAAAAAAAGTTTTAATATGTTTTTTAGTCTGCTTTTTCTAGCATCACTTAAAGATGTCTGGCTGGACCGATTGAAATGAGATTGTCACTATTGAATGTCTTAGAATCTGGTTTAGGTACTTAATATATCAATCCGATGAAAAGAAGCCGAGCAATAGTTAAAAATCTTTTTATCGACTGAAGGAAGTTTGACCTAATTTTGATATATTTTGTATTTTAGGCCCTGGAATAACACATAGGTATCTTACTACGGTACGACCACGCGGCACATAGTATTATCGGTGAGTCCGCGGGAAACTCCGTAATTTAAACTTTTTAGACTCCTTGTTATTGTATTTTTAACCGACTTCAAAAATAAGTAGGCTCTCAAGTTGATGTGTATGTATGTAATATTGTTGAAAATTAGTAATATTAATATATTATGTTAGTATCTGAACAAATATACCAAATTTCGGGAATGTATTTCTCGGAAACTACAAGTCCGACTGCTATAATTCTTTTTGTAGTAGTTTCAGTTTTTTTAACTTAGAGATTAGTTTAAGTTTTATCAAAATAGGTTCAGTACCTTAAGAGATATGGACTATTAAACGTTTCCAGTATGGATTTCTTCCTAGCGTACGGAATTAAGTACCTAATCATTCATGTAGCTATTTCGCTCCAAATTCCTGCATAACACAAAGAGCGGTATCCAGAAGTAAATAACCGTTTGCGTTATATTTATCGCATCATGTGATATATTTGTGGCACATTTTTATCTCTGTAGGAACCTTAAGCTGTCCCGGTCCTCCTGTCATTCATTGAAATATGTCTTTGATATCCAGCTTCCAAGACTATCTGGCCGCTGCGGAAGACATATAGAGACTCAAAAGAGTTTAGTGACCACTCGAGGTTGGAAATTGCAATATTTCAAATATCTCAAAAGCTATCAACTTTCGGCATACATTGGGGGCTTAAATTAGTTGCATATTAGCACTCCTACCACGTCCTGCCGGGAACACGTCGAGATACCAAGACCCCTGTTATTAAATTAGTTGCATATTAGCACTCCTACCACGTCCTGCCGGGAACACGTCGAGATACCAAGACCCCTGTTATTAAATTAGTTGCATATTAGCACTCCTACCACGTCCTGCCGGGAACACGTCGAGATACCAAGACCCCTGTTATTAAATTAGTTGCATATTAGCACTCCTACCACGTCCTGCCGAGAACACGTCGAGATACCAAGACCCCTGTTATTACTATTCTGGAATAGGTTTGATGCTCTGAATGAAAAATCCTTCAATTAAATTACATGAGCATGTTACGTATGAGCCTTCCGAATAACTGTCCTTGATAAATCTAATTTTAGTGCAGTTTCCAAAACAACGCTCAAACGTTGTCCTGACCTCGGCCAAGTTTGGCTTTTTGGCTGCCGTCGTTTTACCCTATTTAATTCACGCAGTCAAACGCGAAGAGCCATCATAAACAAGCGCGACTTTTCAAAATTCGATTCTTTCCAAGGACTATGAAAAGAAAGATATGATGTGACTGAATTACTATTGTGAACTACTTTTTAAGGTTATACTCGTATATCAGAAATACTTGGGTTTCTAATATGACTTGGGCATTCAAAGATGGTGATCAACAAGTGAGGTTTATGGTTTTTAAAGTTTATAACAATTGCTTTTCAATTTTCGAACATCTTTTTCGAAGTGTGTGTCTAAGGGTAGTAGTATAGTGATCAGATCAGCACGATGTTAGGTATGTTCGAATTTAATTGGTATATAATTATAGATAATAACAACTAAAAGCGGGTTTATTAAAAATGTGTAGGTAAACTATACATAAATACTTAGGAAGGTACCTACATAATTGATTTGCTTATAATTGTATTACTAGCTGAGCCCGCGGCTTTGCCCGCGTGGTCAATAGGTACCTTCGTATGCATTTAGTAAAAAGCTGTTATTTTGACATTACAAACAAACAAATTTATTTTTTTGTTATATATACCTAATATAATATAATGTATAATAGGTATATACAGGTTGTAGTTTTGCATCCCCTCCATATTTGTAGAGGTAGGTATACTCCACTTACAGAACACGAATCATTAATAAAAGAAGTACAAAAAAAATGAATTAAAAAAAGTTTATAAAAAGCGATATGTGTACGCGATCCTAATTTGAAATCACCCAGTGTGGCAAGAACCTGCGCCCACACACACTAATGAAGCCTTGTCGCGTGTATTGCATCTTTCACGCACACTACGCGCCGGCCGCGGCGTGCGGCGGCGCGGCGCGCGGCGCACCAAGGCTGGCAGTGGCGGCCCGCGGCACCCTCAAAGAAAGGCGGTGCGGCGTACGAGTAAGCGGCGTTTGAAAAAGGCGGAACGCGCGCGGGTCATTGCCCCGGTCATTGCCTGAGCAATCAGCTGTTCGATTGAGATACGCTCGATGCTAAAATGGAGCAATTTTAGAATGTCGAACTTATGGAGATGGTTCATTTGTTTTAATGGTTCATTTATTATTTTTTTGCACACGCCCACGCGACGTGATGCTGGGTGCCACACAGAGCAATTCCAGGAGTTAACTCATTGTGAACGTGTTAAAAAAATTACACAAAACATTAAGACATCGTGCTCAATTGTGCATTGAAAATGAAGGAGGATACTGAACAGTATCAAGGTAACGTAAATTAATGGTAAATTTACGGTAATGTAAACTTGTTCATAATTTTTTCATTCCTTTTGTACTGTAAATAAGCTGATTCCAATTTTTTTACTACGCCGCAAATTCCTAACTAAGCTAATGTCAAGTTTGATAATACAGAATGTATTATACTTGCAATAAGTTTATTTATACAAACTGATAATTAAAGGTTTGCTTTTTATTCTGTGGCGCGGGCGGCGGCGCGCGGCGCGTCTATAGGAGTGCGCAAACATACCTATCATACATGTGTGTGTGTGTCGTGGGGTTCTACTCCAAAATAAAGTTGGGCCTACTACGATTTATCATTATAATATTTAATTAAAAATTCCACCTCCAGTTAAATGTAGGAAGTAAATAGTATTGTTAGTTGATTAAGGTATACCTATTACAATCGACTCTGCGAATATGACAGGGATGGAAAACTACAACCTGTATAAGTATATGTAGTATAGAATAGATTAGGGATAAGTAATTATATTTTAATTAATAAAATTTTCATATTATTCTGTGGTATTAGAACAATATTAACATGGGAAGGAAAGTGAGTGGGATCTGATTTGAGTTTATTAGTGAGAGACGCACTGCACAATATCTACCTACAATGATCTACCATAATTATTTATTCTGTTCTCCTCTACTACGTCATCTTCTATAGGTATAGAACATTAATTATATAAAGATTATGTTATCTACTGTACCAAATCACATCAGATTTTTAAGGAATAACTAGCTAAAAACCCCGCCTGCCCTGTCAATAACTTATACACTATTGGAATGTGCGTATGAAGGCTTTCAATTTGATAGCCATATTGTAAATTTCAAAGTTTTTTTTTTCGAGTTTGGAAATTGTGCCATTCTGCCGCCATATTGAATATTTCCTATGTAACTCGGGGGTTGTGAGGATTCTAACGATACCCCATACATTTTAATCTGTTCAGGCGTTTAAAAGTTATGGTGGGATAAATAAACTCACATAGATACATGAATGCTAAAAACAATGCACTCCTTTTTTGGGCAGTCGTGTAAAAATCAAAGGGTCGAGATACTGAACCAAAAAATATAATTTAAATTCAGGAACTTTTCTCATTGGGACGACTGTGTCGTGGTAAGAGTCGCTAAAGTAGTCCTCACTGACTTCAAAAAAAAGTAAGGCAGGTACAAAATACAACATGTAGACCGTATGGTAGTATTGTAGGTTTCTCTGAAGGACAAGATTCACAATAAAGTGACCCGACAGAGAACTAAAGTAACCGACATAGCTCTATGGATAAGCAAGCTGGCGTGGAAGTGGGCTGATCACATTTCTCGAAGAATCGAAAACCGATAGGAAGACGTGTTCTCGATTGGAGACGCTTTGGCAAATCTAGTATAAACGGTGAAAAGCCGCTGGCAGAAATTGGATGCAAGGAGTTAGACAAAGCTCAGTGGCGTGCGTTGGGAGAGGTCTACGTCCAGCTGTGGACAAGTAATAGGCTGATGATGATGATGATGATGATGAGGTATACAACATACAACAATGCCCTAGACTGTAGGAGTGTAGGGCATTTTATACATTTAGGCGGGGTTATGTAGATAGACTTGACGGACAAACATGAAATCTAGAAAATTGGAAAGAAGAGCTGAAATTCGAGCTCAGTGGCTTTGGGAAAGGCTTATGTCCAGCAGTGGGCTGATGAAAACGAAGTAGAATATTGCAATTCATTGTCATAGAATAACTAATGTAATAAGCAAAGCAAAAAACTCACGATCATCGTCCGTAGTAACATTGGTAGTAATGATAGCAGTGGTGGTGGTTGGTAGTTTGCTGGTTGGTGCTTTGCTGGTTGGTTGTTTGGTGATTGTTGCATTGGTTGGTGGCCTTTGCAAACTTTCTTTGAGGTATAACATCAACAATATACTAGTTAAACCCAACAAATTATGAAACGACTTCATTTTCCAGAAATTAATCAACAATTCTGTACGGAATATTATTTATTATTTGTAACTATGCGGGAAACTTGCTCCCCATTGGAACAACAGTCGCCTTTAACTTTTGCTACTGTTAGGGCAAACCCTTTTATATGTATTGTTATCTGTTTGACTGTTGTGGGATGAGCAGGGACCGCGGAAATACTCTATGGGGGGGGGGGGGGGGGGGGGTTATACGTCATTGGTTACCGCCTTCCATCAATCTCCTGCCCTGGCTTCCTCCGGACAATTTACTGCAGTTATTACACGACTGCCCAAAAAAATGAGTGTAATGTTTTTAGGATTCATGTAATTTTACAAGATGGATATCAAATGGAAAGCCTTAATGAGCACATTCCAACAGTATATAATTTATTGGCATAAGTTCTATTTTGGCAGGGCAGGCGTGTTTTTTAAGTGTTTAAGCTAGGTTTGCGTCTGGGCATCTCCAGAACAGAACCTCACAACTGCCACTGCAGAGGCGAGGTTGATCGGTTAGGTCACCATGGCCCTCCTGCCGCCGCAGTGCAGGACGACTCTCGCACCACGCCGCCCTGAATGACGTCATCCGGGCCCATGCCACCGTTAACGTGCCTACTATTTTAGAGCCAAACGATCTTTCACGTGACGAAGGCAAGAGGCCTGACGGTATGACTTTAATTCTTTGGATAAGTGAGAGGCCGCTAGTGTGGTACGCAAGTTGTGCCGACACTAGCGGCTTCTCACCTACAAAATAATTCTAGGGTGGCTGGTGCAGCGGTAGCCTCAGCAGAGAGCCTCAAGCGGAGGAAATATGTAACTATCGATGATGGATGCATATTTCTTCCGTTTGGGGTAGAAACTATGGGGCCCTGGGGTCCGGAATCAAGGGGGTTTTGTGAGGTAGATGTCCAGACGCTTAGTGAAGACCAAAGAGCTGGCGCTTACCTCGGTCAAAGAATTAGTTTAGCTATTCAACGAGGTAACGTCGTCAGCTTTTTGGATACCTTACCTGCAGACGGTGACCTAAATTCTGTTTTTTTATTTCTAAATAGTTATCATTTAAGGTTTTGTTAATTTTGTTTCTTGGTTCATAAAATTTTAATATAATTATTTACTCCAAAATGTCTATACGTATTTTTTTTGTTTTTCAATTTAATTGTTTTATGTTTACTTCTTATAAATGTAAAGATACAGGGAGTCGGTACCAAATTATTGTACTGTCATCGCTTCTCAATAAGTGTGCAAAGTTTCAGTTCAATCTGAACTTTTGAAGTGGGTGAAAATCAGGTTCATATATTCCAACATGAACCATATATTTGTTTGTTTATTTGTCGTATGAGGTAGTGCTGGCTTCTGTTATCAGAGTTTGTCATGCCGCCCGAGGGCCTCTGACATGGACCGACAGCTTAACGTGCCCTCTGAAGCACAGTTATATTCCGTTATAGACAAACATAAATACAGGTGGAACTAAATAAAACGTGATTAAAAAATATAATGGAGAATTTATCGGTACAACACTCGTAACGCAAATAAACTTTCTGGCGTTCCACGCAGATTGGCGAAGTCTGCTAAAACGCTTCACGTGATGGGACCTGATGTTTACAATAGGCTACCAAAAGTGATCGTGGATGCTCCCAGCTATAAGACGTTTAAAACTAAGTTAAAGATTTGGCTCCTTAAGCATGCTTTTTATTCTTATCAAGAATTTATTGACTTTAAATAACTTATATTTAAAGAATATATTATGCACTTACGGAAATATTATTATTGCATGTATATTATTAATAAATTATGACTATGACTACTTTTACTGTCTTTTTCATTTAAGGAAAAAACAAAGCTTTGTGAAGGATAGCACAGAGAAACCTTCTTTACCAGGTAGTAAAAATAGAGCCCCCCAAAAAAATTGATTTTGGGATTTGGCCCCATCTGCCCCGCCACTTCTACGATCCCTGGGGATGAGAAACATAACCTACGTCACTATGCAACTAAAGTAGATAGGTAGGTAAACTTGTACAGTTACCTATGACGCGCTACGGGTTTGCCGTATTGTTTTGCTACTAAATAATATGCTTTAGATATGGTAAACATGATTATGCCTGAACATTTATGCGTAATTATTATTATACTTGCACATTATTATAAGGTATACCTAAGTAAAATTATGCCACACTAAGTTATGACATTACATTTTATGCGTATCGATAGGGTACAGTTTTGCGCACATAGAAGATCGATTATAAACGTTCTTTTTTTTCACAAAACTACACTAATAAAAGTATATGTAAGTAGCTCAACATTTTCACTCTGCTAAGCTCGTGCCTTTTTGGTAATATTGCATGTTTCGAAATCATAGAAGATCACGCATAAAAAGAAACAAAAGAACTACACTAATGTCACAGTACATATATAGTCCTTAGAGACTAATATATGTACGGTGCTAATGTTGAGCTGAAGATCGAGCTCTGTGGCGTGCATAAGGAGAGGCTTACGTCCAGCAGTGGGCATACATTGGCTGATGATGAATGAAAGGGCACTTAAGTAGCTCAAAATTATCATATAACAAAAGGGTGCTGAAATATTTCTCGCCCGGGGCGCACAGATGCTTAAGGCCTGCCCTGCCCCACAGAATAAGTAAATAATAGAACACCGCCATCCTATGCACAAAATTATGTCCAAGAAGGTTTAGAACAAGAACAAAAAGACTATTGCTATCAAAACTAAAACGAAAAGGTAAAGGGGTCACACTGAAAGTTCGTGTGTCGTGAGCTGAACGGAACCAAAAGACTTGGAGAATCTCTCACCGTGATGGCACAGAATAAATAATAATACAAATACCGAATTTGCACTACTTTGATCTTGAAGAAAGCCGCGGATTTAATAGCCTACAAACGTAGGTCCTCATCCACGTTTGTACGTATTTGTAGTAACTAAGGCAGCGAATCAATTTTCTAACTTGAGTCAAAGTTGCGTTTCTGATCCAAAAGCGGCTTGGAGTAGGTTGGGGTGGAGCGTAGACTTCAACAGACGTCATCTTTAAAGTTTGTTGTCGATATTCAATGAGCCTTGGACAAGTCAGTGATCACTTCCGGTATTAAACCTAATGATCACTGAGACATCCCTGTATATGTGCTTATTGTCCATCATGATGAAGTCAATCACATTTTTAGTCACAGTGTAGGGGCTTTACTAAGTTCACTCCCTCTGGGGCTGCTTTTTGAAGAATGTATCCATCAAAAATAATTAACTTATTCCAAAAAGTTAACTAGCATTTGCCTCCTTTGATTCCTGTTTCCATAGCCGTATGGACCTATTTTCGATTTACTGCAAATCAGTACCTCACATTGGCGTTAAAGTCTCCCATGATAACATTGTAGTGGGCTCTTGTGGTGTTATGAAGGGCCGAAGATATGTCATCAAAAATATCTTCTACCTCATCATCCGAGTGTGCCGAGGTCGGTGCGTAAACCTGTTCGACCTTAAGGCTATACCTTTCGTTCATCTTGAGAACTAGGTACGCTACCCTGGTCGACACACAAGATACTCCTACAAAATTATCAATGAGGACCTTATTGACGAGGAACCCCACGCCAACCTGAGACTGCTGATCACCTTCTCGGAAGTAGAATATGTGGCCCGATTCCAGGATTATTTTGTCCTCCCCCTGTGACGAGGTCCAAACCTCTTTCATAATAATACTCTTTTGGTATCTTAATTCTTTCATAATCCATTTCTTTTCATTTTGATAGTTCATTATTCATTCTACATATACAAATATCCTGTCATTCGGACTTTGATTGCATTAGCAAAACCGTAATTTTCGAAAGAATATTATAAAATACATAAATAAGTTAATTACAACTGGAGACTTGTAAATATATATAATAATTCCGTCGTTAGTGTTCGTTTTGTTTGAAGCCACTGTTTATGGAAATCACCAAATGCTCCAATAGTTCCTGACCTTTTATGTTGTCCACTGAGGCTTAGTCCCGGGGCTAGTGGAACAAACCCACACCCTGGGACCGCCTCGTGACACCCCTCTCTTCTGGCTTCACTTAACTCTAGAATATGCCACCTGATCTTTGTAAGTTCCATCTCGAGTTGCGCCATGTGAATGCTTACACTGAAAAAAAACTTGGCTAATCAAGTTCAAAATTTGCTTGATTGAAAAAATAAAGATTTAAACATTCAAAAATGTTTCAGAAATGATAAACGGCTATTTGTTGCGTCAACAAAGCTAAATTGATCAAATGTCTAACAAGTTGAACATATTTAATATTATTATTCTGCTTATTAATTTTAAGAACATAGTAAATAATTACTATCATTCACCTCATACAATTAGAATCAATTTAGAATCCAATGATACCGGGTTCAAAACCTAGGCTCCGCACCAATGACTTTTCGAAGTTATGTGCGGTTTTCCATAGCTCCGTGCTTCGGAGGGCACGTTAAGCTGTCGGTCCCGGCTGTTATTAAAAAATAGCAGTCGTTAAGCCATGTCAGAGGCCCTCGGGCGGCCTGACAAACTCTAACATCAGAGGCCAGCCCTACCTCATACGACAAACAAACAAACCTCATACACTCTAATCAAGAAACATGATTGAGGTACGTAACAATTGCACTTGATAGTTTTAGTCAAGTTGGATTATCGATGCTATAACTACTAAATTATTTATTCAATAATACGCCTGCATAATACAAGTTAAAAAAAAGTCCAACGAACGTCAATTTTGTTTGACTTGTGGATGGACCTCGCACGCATTCTATTTCATTAAAATGATGTAAAAATTTCATAAAGTAAACTTCATAGTGTTCTGTGCCTCTTATGGTTTTCGCCGCGTTTTATATATTAAGTATTCTAAGTTTTCCTATGTAGGTGTGGTTATATGTATCTATGGTTAAGTGTATATGTATTGTGTTGTGTAGACCAGTGAAGTTCAGTGAAGGAAATAAAGTTAACTTATCACAACAAATGGATGAAGTGATCGATTTGTATCAGTAAGTATAGACCTTAGGTAGGTCTATACTTACTGATACAAGAACGTTACAGGAAAATTCAATAACAAAATCATACCTATCTACTTTGATTTTACAACAATAACTACTGTTATGGCTATAATTTTGCATATAATGGAATAAACATTAATAAGCACTGGCTGCTCTTTACTACATAACTGTAAACAATATTATGTATGTTTTATGGGAAAATAATAAGGAAAAAACGTACGACAGTATTTGATCAAATTTTTTAGAACATATTGATAACAGATAAGTTGTAAAGGAATTAAACACTCTTGTAGGTTCGTTACAACGTATTAATCTCACAGTTATAGAAACTTGTGGCAAAAACGTGCCATTCGAGCTATGGTACGCGTGACGCGATACACCTCTGTAAGACCATACTTTAAAGAACTCGGGATTCTCACATTACCTTCCATCGTAATCCTACAGGTAGCGTTGTTTGTGAGAACTAACCCTGGTAACTACAAAAAGCACTGTGACGTGCATGCCTACCACACCCGCAACGCGGACAAGCTCGTGGCGGTGCCGCGTACACTCGCCAAATCAAGAAAGCTGACCCACGTGATGGGGCCAGCCGTCTATAACAGACTGCCAGACAACATCACCGCCGCTCACAGCCTAGCATCCTTCAAATACAAACTGAAGCAGTGGCTTATTGAGCGGACGTTTTGTAGTTTTGAGGAATTCTTAACAGGTACTGGCACTGAATATAGCCCGGCCTCTTAATCAGCCCACTTCAAAAAATTTGAACTTGCCGCCAGCTTTAAAATTCACTTTACTCCTGTTATGAAAATGCACTCACGTCATTTCACTTCCGCGCCGCCATTTTATAGCTCGCTCATTTATCTGTGACATCAGTAGGCAACGCTGTGTTTATAACCTCCCTGTGATTTTATTTGCAAATTATACCAAAATTAGCTTTAGTTTTGGAAATATTGTACCAGAATATTGTTAATTAGTCTTGGATTACTCGAGTCTGAAGGTAAGTTGACAGATCAATTACGTTTTTTGTGAATTTAGTGCAATTTTTCCAACACGCGGCATATTCCTTATTATAGCCCACCTGTGGATCTCAAAGTAGGCCCGGGCCAATTTAGAAGTTTGGCTTATAATAAGTTCTATGAATCAGTGATTGAATTTACATTGTAACATGTCTCTTATTGTCTTGAATTATATAAAGCTCATTTCAGGTCAATCGTGATAACAGATTTGTCGATAGTATTAAATTTAAACTGTATACTTTTAAACACATAAATTATGAATTAGACTTGCATTAAATAAATTTCCTTATTTTTTAGACTACATATACATGGCATGGAGCCACCACAAAAAAAAAGACGTGGCCTTTGGGCTGAAAAAGACCTGTAAAGTGCTTTGAGGGATATTACAAATAAAACACTATCTCAACGCGAGGCGGAAAGGAAATACAAAATACCTCGGCGTACTTTACGAAACTATCTCAAACAAGCTAGTGTTAAAAATAAACTTGGAAGAAAAAGTATTTTGACAGAAGCCCAAGAAAAAGATTTAGCTGCAAGAATTAAAAAATATGCTCAAGTAGGTATGCCATTGACAGCTAAGATTATTCGGAAGCAAGCATATATTTTTTGTCAAAATAATGGCATTCCAAATAATTTCAATAACAGAAAATGCGCTGCTGGGAAAAATTGGCTGGACAGTTTTTGAAAAGAAACACAGACATATCAAAGCGTAAAGCCCAAATAATGAACCCAGCCAGGGCACAGAAATTAAACAAGTCTATAGTTCATAGACATTTCCAAGCAGTTAGAGAATTGTATTACGAATTGGACATCACAAACCACCCAGAACGCCTTTATAACATGGACGAAAAGGGATGTCGTCTGACACTCCACCACCAGCAACAAGTTTTGGCAGAAAAAGGTACAAAAAGAGTACATCTTATAGCCCAGGAACATGCTGAAAATGTTACGGTTGCTGCTTGTGTAAGTGCCACAGGAAATGCTATTCCTCCAATGCTGATTTTCAAAGGGAAACGCTTGAGACCAGAATTTAATGACAACTTACCTGCAGGAACATTGGTGAGAATGGCTCCTAAAGGAAGTATGACCATTGAACTGTTCATAGAGTTCATAAACCATTTGAGGAAATTTAAAGTACCTGGAAAATGTTTACTCATTTTCGACGGAGCATCATGCCACTTAAGCTATAACATTGTTGAAGCAGCTGAAAAACAAAACATAATTTTATACTGCCTGCCTTCTAATACAACACATGAGTTGCAGCCCCTTGACAAATCTGTCAACAAATCTTTCGAACATCACTGGGACCAACAATTCATGCTTTATAATTACCAAAACCCCAACAACAAAATAACTAAGTCACGCTTCAATAACATTTTTTCAAAAGTGTGGCCAAAGAGTGTAACTCTAAAAGTGTAAAAAATAGCATAAAAAATAACTTTTTTATTTTATTTATTTTGTCTAGTTGATTTTTATAATATATAAATTAATCGTACTTAATTGGAAGTTTGCAACAATATGTTAAGCTTGTTATTTTTAATAAAGATGTTGGTTCCTATATTAAAGAAGTCGATTTATTTGTTAAATAAATATTATATCTTGATAGATTTAATTAGGCCCATAAAAACATTGTAAATTTATTACAGTTTTTTAAGTTTTTGTGACTTTAGTGAGTACTGATGAGCTATTGAAACTAAATGTCGATTAGTTTTGTCTGTATATACGTTAAACAACACTTATGTGGCAAATTTTGTTTTTCTTACATATATTAAGGCCCAAGGCGTCTAATTCGCACAGTTTTTAATTTATTTATTTTGATTCTAGAACATAATAAACGATTACGGTTGTGCTCAATCAAACTTAAAACAAATGCTTTGATTATTTTGAGTAACAACTCTTAGAAGTCGGGCTGTAATAAGGGACTAAGACCTTAAATGTGTTTTTAGTGGCCACACACCGGCTCGAGCTGAGAAGAGTAAAGCTACCAAGTACCGTTCACACAGACACTTGTATATTCGAAATAGTTGGCGCGGCAGTATATCTAAATAACAGGTTTTTGTTTTTATGTTGTGTTGTTTATATACCTCCGAGTAGCAATGAAAATGAGTACATTATTTTGTTTGGAATTATAGAACACTGGTGTGCTAAATACAAAATAATGATAGTCCTTGGGGATTTCAATTTGCATTCAAGTAATGACAATGTTATTAATTATTATGAATATTTGTTGGCTTTCTGTGATTTTGTACAACTTAATAAGGTTCCAAATTGTAATAACAGGCAGCTAGATTTAGTGTTATGCTCGTCGAGTATAGCGGAGGGTGAAGAGCGTGCTGCGGACGAGGCACTGGTGCCGGTGGACGCGCATCACCCGCCGCTCGCTGTAACTGTGAGTCTCGGCCGCGCGGGGCACGTCGCGCCAGCTGCGCCCGCGCCCACATCCGCGTCCTCGGACGAATTTTTGCAACAGTATAATTTTGCTAAGGCCGATTTTAGTTTGTTATATGCAATGATTGCTGATGTCGATTGGAGCTCATTATATAATATGCAAGCGCCCGAAAATGCCGTCAAATATTTCTATGGTATAGTTAACGGTATTATTTGTGATTGTGTGCCGAAAAAACGAATAGTTAAAGAACCCGATAGGTATAGTTATCCGGAGTGGTACACCCTAGATCTCATCCGTGCCATACGCTTAAAAGCGAAACTTCATAAAAGGTACAAATCTAGTGGAACGGCGGGGAACTATAGGACTTTCTCTGGTGTAGGTCGAAAGTTAAATACATGATTAATACTGCTCACGATCATTATATTGAGACGGTTCAAAGAACTTTAGAGAAAGATCCTAAGATGTTTTGGGATTATATAAGATCGAAAAAAGGTACAGTAAATCGCAAAAAAATTACGAAGGAAGGAATAGTTTTAACCGACTCGGAATGCGCAAAAGAGTTTGCAATATTTTTTCACTCTGTGTATGGAAGAGAGGCTGCAAAACTAGACATCGAGGCGGAGGCGGCGTGCGGTGTGAGCGCCGCGCGCGTTCATCTCCCGCGCCTCACACTGAGCGAGGTGCAGGCGACGCTCGTGCGGCTCAAGCCGAAGCGCTCGGCAGGCCCGGACGGCATTCCTTCCTATGTTGTCAAGGATTGCCGCTTAGTTTTAGCAAAGCCACCCTACACGTTTTCAACTTATGTTTGGATACGGCATATTTTCCACAATGTTGGAAAATAACACGGGTTATTCCGATACCAAAAAAAGACTCCGGTGCGGAAGTGAGCGGTTTCAGGCCGGTGGCGATCCTTTCGACCCCGGCCAAAGTATTTGAGTCAGCGGTGCAGTGTAGTATCCAAAAGCAGGTGTCGGTGCGATTCTCGGACGCCCAGCACGGTTTCAGACCGGCGCGTAGCACTACCAGCAACCTGCTCCATGCGATGTCTTACGTCATCCCTCAGGTGGACGCGGGGGTGCAAGTCGACACAGCCTACTTTGACTCAAAAAAGCATTCGACTTGGTCGACAACGATATATTACTATCGAAGTTGGCGGCTGTCGGATGCACCAACCAATTATTAAATTTCTTTGCGAGTTACATGAGGGACAGAAAGCATTACGTGGAATACGCTGGGTGTAAATCTGAACCTTATTTCACAAGGACAGGGGTAAGCCAAGGATCAAATCTCGGTCCATTAGAATTTATCATTATGATAAACGACCTTCCAGATGTAGTCCGGGAAGCCCGATGTTTGTTGTTCGCGGACGACCTTAAGTTACTCTTGGCGGTTAAAGACAGTGGAGACTGCCAGCGTTTGCAGGAGGACGTGGACAGAGTGGTTGAGTGGAGTCATAAAAATAAACTGCAGTTTAATGTCACGAAATGCTCTGTCATATCGTTTAGCAGGTCAAGAGTTCCACTCCACTTTGACTATGAGGTCGATGGTGAGATTTTGAAACGTGTAGTTGCGGTTAGGGATCTTGAAGTTAGTATGAATACCGATTTAACGTTCAGAGATCACATAATAAACGTATGTAAAATGGCTTACAGGAGTTTAGGCTTTGTGTTACGTCGAGCTGAACGCTTTACAAATATAAGAGCAATATCGGCTCTGTACGACGCTCTTATTCGAAGCCAGCTCGAATACAACGCTGCCGTGTGGGCTCCACATGAAACTAAATACACTCTCATGTTGGAGGGCATACAAAATAAGTTTACGAGGTACCTGTACCGTAGGTTATATGGGGTTTCTATCCGTTGATGTATCCAACTCTGTTCGTTTTGGGCATGGTTGGATACAACAAATTGGAAACTAGAAGGGATTTGGTGTTCGCATGTTACATGATGAGGGTATTCAGAGGCAGCATCTCCAATCCGGAGATATTGTTATGGATGAGGCTGAATGTGCCGGATGGGTACGTGGCCAGTCGCCGGCGGCCTCGGTTGTTTGCGGTGCCCCGTGCGAGGACTCATTTATTATCTAAAACGCCATTGACACGCATGTTGCACATACTAAATCTAGTTGCCCAGAAAATTGACATATTCAATTGTTCAGTTGCCGAGTTTCGGAGATCAATTTTATTTCAAATATGTTATGGAGACGATTAGTTAAGGACTTCTTCTTATTTAATAATGTTAATGTTGACTTACTCTATTGCATTAGGTAATCCTGTAATAATAGTGTAAATTGGGTACAATAAATAAATAAATAAATAAAATAAATAAGCCCAGCATAGTGTTTTTAAAAAACGTTGTGTCAATACTCAATGTAATTAAATTAGATTTTGATAGAAATAAAACTTTACTAATATTGGTGATAGTATATACTTTGTAGAACCGTTAAATATAAAATTTATAGCATTTTCAAATAGAGTGGGCCTTATTCGGTGCCAGTACAATTGTACATTGATCATGTTCATTTATGTCTTGACAAACATTTTTTGTTTGACATGATTTAGTTTTTAATTAACATTTTTACCTATTGTGACATGTTTAATCTTCTTTTTTTTTAATTATGTTAATAATTTGATTTTAATTTTAATTGTGTACATGTATTTGTAGGTATGTACAATTAATTGTTTAATTTCTTAAATTTTTATAGCTCATTGACATGTAAAGATTTTTTATGAATATATTACTTTGACTTTGACTTTGACTTATGACGTTGCTTAAAACTACAATTTAGTTATAATCTAAAAGTTGGCCTATACGATATAATACTTAACAATGTTTGCCGCTGCTGAAGATAGGCCTCCCCCAAAGCGCGCTATGAAGAGCGATCATGTGCCATCTCCATTCACTGACTTCCTGCGATGGCTACAATGTCATCGGTCTATCGTGTGGATGGTCTCCCCACACATCGCTTGCTTGTTCGTGGTAGCCATTCGAGAACCTTTATTCGCCAGCGGTTGTCGGTTCTGCGAACTATATGGCACAGAAACACAGAAGCTCTCTGAGCATACACTCAAACTTATGGCAGAACGAGGCGAGATGAGGCTGCAGTCTTCAGTGGATATGTCGAGTTACAGCTTGCTTAATAAATAGATCTCCAAGTCAATGCGACACGATTTGCGTTACTTACTCATACTACTTGTATTAAGAACGCAATAGAGCGGAAGAAGGGCTCCAAATTGTTCTCAAGAGATCTATCTATTGGGCAAAGCCTGTTGACGAAGCTGAAAACCGACAGTGGCAGCATCGTTTCTTCGAAGCCAGAGATTTTGAGTGAGCTCGAGAAGTTCTATGGACAATTACACCTCATCTCGTAGTCCTCCTAGCATTACTAGCGATGCAAGAGCCCGTTTGACCCGACATTATACGGAAGATCAGAATGTCTCTCAAACAGCTTAAGAGCAACAAGGCACCAGGGGAGGATGGAATAATGACAGAGCTACTGAAAGCGGGTGGAATACCGGTACTTAAAGTCCTTCAGAAGCTGTTTAACTCCGTCATCCTCGAGGGTATTACGCCAGAGGCGTGGCACAGGAGCATAGTGGTTTTGTTCTTTAAGAAGGGTGATAAAACCCTCTTGAAGAATTATAGGCCCATTTCGCTGCTGAGCCACGTCTACTCGTATAAGCTACAAGAGAGAGCTCGAGAGTCTCGCTCGTAAGTTTGACGTCTTTCAGCCTCCCGAACAAGCTGGATTCCGGAAAGGCTTTAGCACCGTAGACCATATTCATACGCTTCGGCAAATTATACAGAAGACCAAAGAGTATAATCGGCCTCCATGTCTAGCATTTGTGGATTACGAAAAAGCCTTTGATTCAGTCGAGACCTGGGCAGTACTACAGTCATTACAGCGGTGCCAGATTGATTACCGGTACATCGAAGTGTAAACAGTTATACAGCAAGGTCACCATGACAGTCCGTCTTCAGGATCAGAGCACGAATTGTATCCAGTTGCAAAAAGGGGTGAGACAGGAAGACGTTATTTCTCCGAAACTTTTCACCTCTGCACTGGAAGATATATTCAAGTTTCTGAACTGGAACGGATATGGTGTCAATGGCGAATACATCACCAAACTTCGTTTTTTTTTTACTTATTTCGATTTGCTGATGATATAGTCATCAAGGCAGACACACTGGAAGACCTAAGCACAATGCTCAGTGACCTCAATATTGTTTCCCAACAGGTGGGTCTTAAAATGAACATGGGCAAGACGAACATCATGTCAAATGCCCATGTCGCACCCATGCTGGTTTATGTTGGGAACGAAATTAACAAAGCTGTTGATCACTATGCTTTCTTAGGTCAGACGATCGGTTGAATCGGTAGATCCAACTTAGACAAAGAGGTCAACCGACGAATCTAACTCGGATGGGCAATGTTCGGGAAATTACGACATATCTTCTCGTCGCAGCTACCACAGAGCCTCAAGAAGTGATGAAATACGGCACAGAGACGTGGTCGCTAACTATTGGTCTCATACACAAGCTCAGAGTTGCGCAGCGTGCAATGGAGAGAGCTATGCTCGGTGTTTCACTACGTGATAGGATCCGAAATGAGGAATTCCGTAGAAGAACGAAGGTAATCGATATAGCTCTCAGATTTTGCAAGTTGAAGTGGCAATGGGCAGGCCATATAATTACTCTTACGACATTTGAAATTTCCACAGTCAATATAGTTTGCGGTTCATGAGGATATTAGTGAGTAAATTTCTCAACTAGGGCCTAGAGCCCTTTTCCTAATGTTGAAATGTTTTGCAGACTGATTTCTCAGATTGTAGCTGAAGTATATCAGCTGCTGGCGACGTGACTAGCTATAAGTGTTAGGACCTAGTAAATAGGTATAGGTATATAATCAAGATTTCTCAAAAGCAGCCTGCGGCTTCAGCCCATCTACAGCAGCGTGCCTGCAGGCTGCAGAACATCATTATGATGAGTATTCCACCCAGGGCTTTTCGGGCAGTAGCCTAGGCACCTATCATTAGCTAGTGATTGCACAAGTAAGATATTTGACTCTGGTATCGATTATAATCAAATCAATAAATATACATCTATATTTTATCTATCTATCTATACCATAATAAAACTGTAACTGGGCTAAATCTGTACATTAAATATTTTTGGAAAATTTTAATTGAGATGAACTTCAAAATCGATATGGAGTGCAAAAAGGTTTTTTTTTTATTTTTTGTCTGTCTGTCTGTCTGTCTGTCTGCCTGTCTGTCTGTCTGTCTGTCTGTCTCTTTGAACACGCATCACGCTGAAACTACCCGACGGATTTTGATGCAACTTGGCACAATCATAGCTTATGTTATGGATTAACATTTAGAATACTTTTTATCCCGAAAAAAACAATGGTTCCCGCAGGATAGGGGTTGAAAGTTATTTAAAAAAAAATACATCACGCTGAAACTACCGTACGGATTTTGAAGTAACTTGGCACAGTCAAAGTTTATAGTATGTGTTAAAATGAATTATACTTTTAATCACGAATAAATACGGGATTCCTGCGGGATATGAGTCTAAAGTTGTGTAAGTTATGTTTAAAAGGAATAATAATTGCACATCCGTTTATTAAACGGTACCGTAAATTCGACTCCTATGCCACAAGTCAGAGTGGCATAGTCGAAGCGGTGTCTGGCTTGCAACCCAGAGGCACATGGATCGAATCCACGCGCTGCTATGAATGTTTTGCCTCAATATTTATAAGCATTTACATATTTTGTGCCTTTTTTTACATTTTCTTTGATTTTTTAAGGCTTATGTAATTTCCTGAAGTAAACCTTCAAGTTTTGTTTGAAAACAATATATATAATGGGATCTATCCAAACGAATGGTCCGACTTAGGTGCGGTTTTTTATGTTTGCAAGCTGAGGTAATCGAGATGGTATAGTACGAGTTTGGTACGAGTATAGATAGCACAATGGCATCAACAACTCAAGCGAATAAACCAAAGGCATCAAAGTTCTCCCTCCGATTTAACTAGATGGCGCTGATTGACCTTAAAACACGCAAGCATTTCATTCCTGCAACCAAGGGTCCCGCTAAATTCAAATTTATCAGGTGTTTCGGATTCGGCTCACACTAGCACTAGCAGGACCTCCAGGGCAGTCCAGGGGCCTAATTCTCTAATTTTAAGACGCCAATTCCTCGCTTCCTGCGTGGAAATTGGAATCACGAACAAATACCACGTAGGCATGGGTCATACTCGCAATATCCAGCACCAGGGCTTTCAAGTACGTCCATCTTCAAACACCAGGGCGAAAAACCAGGGTTCAAAATACTTTCAAGTGCTTTCTGTACAAACAGATTAAAGCCTTGAAATTAGAAAATACTTGCATAGGAAATTGATCTTTGCCGTAATATAAATAAGGAGAACAATCGTGTTTGCAAAATAAAAGTACTTGAAAGCCTTGAAAGTACAAAATACTTGCATAGGAAATTGATCTTTGTCTCTATATATATAAGGAGCACTATCGTGTGTGTGGAAAAGTACTCTGAAGCCTTGAAATGAAAGTAAAATACTTGCATAGGAAATTGATCCGTGGAAGACCACAATTGCTTTTGCGTAAAAAATACTTCGAAGCGTTGCAAGTTTTTTACATTATATGTACTACGTTTTTTTATTATGTTTCTTCCATTGAGATATTATAATGTACTAACTACGTACCTACATAATTATATATCGGAGGTTTCTTCATAATGTCTTACTGGAAAAATGGTAAGTTGTCGGTATTGAAATGTGTACATACAGAGGTAGGTACATTTATTGCTCTTCACAGAGAAAGTATAGAAAACTTTTATTTTTTCAAATCAATCCTCATATCGTGTTGAAAAAGCTCAAAAAGTAGGTAGGTAGGGTAGGTAATTATTAAGAGCCAGCTAAAGTGCCATTAAGTACGTCGTTCTGTGAAACATCATAAAAAATAATTACTAAGAACACAATGTTTCGTTGCATTAAAATTTGTTCGTATGGACCTCATAATAATGACCTACCCTTGATGCCCCATCCAATTTACCTTACTTAATTACTCTCTAATCTGTGCCACCTTACCTTCGGAGATAATTTTCTCTACTCAATAACAAGACGTTCATGATAACAAGTTACTTCATTTAAACTAGATGGCGTTGTCTACCCTTAAAACACGCAAGCGGTTTGTTACGAAGTGGTTTGAACGTTGAATGAACTCGAACATCACATTCTCCTCTTTTTATTACCTTATGGTCCCTAACGGCCCTTAAAACGTATTTAGATGTTTTTTGTGTTTTTTGATAGAATAAGTCGACTTCAGTTGTAAAACGCGCAGCGAAATTAAGCGAATTATTTATAGTAAAATAGTAATTTATTAATTAAAATAATAAATTTAACTCATTCATGTCATGAATCTTTCATTATAAAAACCAGGGTTCAAAATACTTTCAAGTGCTTTGTAAACCGAAGCCTTGAAAGTAGAAAATACTTGCATAGGAAATTGATCTTCGTGTCCATATAGATAAGGAGCACAATTGTGTTTGCGAAAAAAGTACTTGGAAGCGTGGAATTGAAAGTAAAAAATACTTGCATAGGTAATTGACCCGTGCGATTATGTAAATAAAGAGCACAATTGCGTTTGCAAGCCTTGCAAGTTTTTTGATAGAGCGAGAGCGTATCTTCCACCTAGCTTCTTGTGACCCGGCTGGCCGAGTACGGCCGAACTCAGCCGAAGCCATGCCGAACCCGCCACCGAGTATGTAAGTGCGGACGGGGCGAAAGAGCGAGTTGGTGAGTAAAATACTTTGAAAGTTTTGCAAGTATTGCGAGTCCGCACCAGGGCGGCGTACTTACAAGCCAAAACCTGGTTTAAAAACCTGGTTGCGTAAATACCCACTTTCCCTAATTCCACGCAGGTGGCGTGGAATTGGCGTGAGTGATCATACAGAATCCAGGCCCTGCTCTCAAGCCCTTGCGACTTATTTAAAAACTGGGGTACTTGGTATCTTAGGCCTTGCACGTAACGCACTGCCTTGCAGTGGAACGCGGTGCGTTTATTCTAGCGTTTATTTCACATTGTATTATATGCGTTTATTTCATATTTTATTATATGCGTTCATTTCATTGCAATACGTGCATTTCTATGAAGTGTCATAGAAGTGCAAGTGTGTTATAACGCATATTCTGTGAAGTACGGAGTGCCGTACTTCACAGAATATGCGTTATAAAAAGGCAAGGCAGTGCCTTATTCCGATGATTAGATGCCGAGCAATCGATAAAAAACTATTTGACGGCTGAACGAATTTTGAAGAAATGTAGTATAATATTGTACTTTGTAGGTTTGGTCCTGGTCCTCCTGGTCCTCTGGACCAAACCTACAACTGGTCTGGTGGCGGTTTGGCTTTTGGTCCTGGAATAAAACGTGTGGGCTACTTTTAAATGAAATGACCACGCGGGCAAAGCCGCGGGCACAGCTAGTATATAAATAAAACAGGTGCTTTGTTAAATGACTATATTAACTTTTAAGATAAAATCAATTATCTATATTTGATTAACATGCACTTTCATTCATCGAAAAAAAGCAGTATTGTGAATTTTAATACATTAATGTTTGATTCTGATATTGAACATATTTAAATAAATCAAGTTACTTGTTTATAGGAATAAGGTGCTTTGTTAACGAAATAAATTAACTTATAAAAATTAAACACGTGGCATCACTAGAACCACTAAAATACTTGTTAAACATTATAAAGCTCTTGGTGACATCAATAAAGCAGCAGATTATTGGCACAATAACTTGACTTGATACAGTTGACAAATTCTTATTTGGTTTTCATGTGTCTGCTTGTTACATCGCTTAATCAACGTAACTTTATTGCTGAAATCATATTACTTTATGCGCTCGTATTTAAACAAGTTGCTTGATGGCCGATAACATTTTTTTTATTAATTATATGAAGTATTTTTTCAGTGACTTAGTAGGTAATTTGATGAGTTGCAATTGATCGTAACGTGCTATCTATACTTGTAATAAAGCAGAAAGTACCAAAAAGTCAGTAAAATGAAGATAGATAAACAAGATGTAAATGTTCAAAAACTAAAACCCGACTACGGCGGGTAAAAAATAGCCTGTGACACTCTTGCGATGAAGACGAATCGATTGATACCTCGCTTGTCAAAATCGTGCCAAGTTTTTAATTTGAACACATAACCCTTCCTTTGTCTTGCCGTAGTCAGGTAAAAATAATAGCCTATGACCACAGATTACCCCCTATAGATTCCGCATCATTGAATTATTGTACGGATCCGAGTTCACAAATTATGGAGGAAAGCACGGGTCGCGCGGAACGCAACGACTGCGCCGTGATTAGCCTATTCAAGGTCGCACTCACAAACTACAAAGAAGATACGGGTCGCACTAGAAATGTACTAACCATAGTGATGGGACTGCAGGGCCGATCAAAATAGTTTTGATTTTGTTGCTTGATGCTTTTTGAGATAAACTCGAGAAAACAATCAAACTTAATAAAAATTTCTTTAAATAGATTAACGATACTTAGAAGCCTAGAGCATTGTACATAAAAAATATAGTCATATCAGTTTTTGGATTACATAGCAGATAAAAAAATATTCTTCCCCACTTTTACTAGCTTTGAGTTTTGATTGATTGCCTAAAATGGGTAGGTACTATCTTTCTATCTATATCACCCTACATCAAGCTATTGTTGGATATAGTAGGCCTCCTCATGTGCACGCCTAAATTTCCACTCCTGCGCGAAGCGGATGTGGAAGTGGTGGAATGGTGGCCAAGAGAAGGACTTAGTTTAAGAGTCAGACCACCTGCGCGATGGTCAGACGACGTCATCAAATTGGCAGAATGGGAGTGAGTAGGTACTAAGAAAACAAAATGTATAATATATATATATATATATATATATATATAATATATAATATATAAATAAGGATATTATTTAATGTATATATTTATGAGAAAAAAGGCACCTCGCCAAAATCTACATAACCGTATGTCTTCTCTACTTTTCTCAATTTTCATTTCGTCGAAAACAATACAGTAATAAATAGGCTTGTTTGCATATGCTGTCTTGAATTTCAAAGCTTCAAAAGCTTCTTTCGTAAAACCTGTAAAGTAAAATTGTATTTTAATTCTATCTTCGTTTACATCTAAAAGCAATCAAGTACCTACTCACAAACCACACTTCAAGCTTTAACCGTATTCCGTGATAGTTTGTTATTTGTATAAAAACAAAATAACTTTTGTGATACGGTTTTCTAAATAATTAGGTTGAAATATCGATATGTACCAACATGAGAATATTTTATGATATCCTAACACTAGCTTACACGTGCTCTTGTTAGACAAGGATAACTATTGTACTTAGCGTAATGAGTGAAAGAGACTTTTCAAAAAGACATCAACGCGTGCTTATTTTTCCATGACGCTCATGACATTTGGAACCAGTATAAACTGAAATCCGCTTGGCTCGTAGTATATCAGAAAAAAATACTAAATTACTTACCGGTGAAACGTTATACCAACTTTTTGATAATTTGACGTTTAGGCTGACTTTCCACACATATTTTACTGCACAGCAAGCCATTAAAAATTGTGTTTTTTCGACTATATTCGCAATAAACTAGCAATCTCGCACGGGTCGAGAGTTTGGTCGAGACTGAAGTCGTGTCTCAAAGCAAGCCTGTTTATACTAGCTAAAGCAAGTATGTCGTCCCCGTAGAGCGAAAATTAACTAAGTGACACTTTTATCGAAAATGAGTTTTGAATGTCATGCTTGTCACATTTTTTTTCTTTATTTTTCTATCTTACCACCATAGCTCTAGCTCTTCTCATGACTGAGATAGGAAATGTCAAAACTCACTAATTGCATGATTATTCTCCACATATGTGAGGACAAAATAATTAAATCATTTTAGTGATTATTACTTTAATAACAGATGATATCTAAAAAACCCAAGCGTACTTAGTTAGTTTTCCTCTGAAATATATAATTAAAATTGCCATTGGAATAAGAGAGAGAGAATTCACTAAATGATTGTAGTGACATAACATTACATGCTTAGAACAAATTCAGTAGAGCGAAAACTAACTAAGTCGTTTTAGTGAATAAACGAATATGATTATGTTGAATTTGACAAAACTTCCAGTAGTAACAAATAATTATTATCTTTTATAATTGATATATATTTATATTTTCTTTTTTTTTTCTTTTTTTTTATTATCTTTTAGTGAGTTTTCACTCATTACAATATGTAAAGTATATTTATTTGAGCATGACTAAAATCTTTTACTTATTTTTCATTTACATGACTTGGAGCAACTTGGCAGAAAATTGCTAACTACCGCGATTCGGGTAGTTATTGCTTTCTTGGAACTCGCCACGACGTAGACGGTCCTATTAGTTTATCTCTTAGATAGCATCTTCAATGCCGTTTTGAGCAATTCCTCGTTCCCTGATGCCTGGAAGAGTGCCAACGGCATCGGCATTAACAAACCAGGAAAAAACCACCAAGCCATCTAGCTACTGTCCTATCAGTCTCCTCTGCTCTCTGGGGAAGATTTACGAGTGACTCATTCTGAGTCACCTCTGGTCCATTGCAAAGTCCATAAATCTAATTCCTGACTAGCAGTTTGGCTTTAGAGCTATACTCACACAGAATGTGCTTCGTGATGTGGTGCACTTGATGGGTGGGTGCAACCCATCAAGTGCACCGCATCACGAAGCATATTCTCGATAACTTCAACAAGTATCCCAAACCCCAAACCACGAAAGCGGTCTTCCTTACAAAGGCTTTTTACAAAGTCTGGCACGCTGGGCTGACATACAAGTTGTATCAGCTTGGGGTGCTGGACCGCCTTGTGCTCATAGTACAGGACTACCTCAAGAGCCGCAGCTTTCACTATCATGTCGAGGGAATCAGATCTAACCCGCACCCTATCAGAGCCAGAGTCCCTCAGGGCTCTGCGCTCTCCCCGCTTTTGTTGTGCTCATTATACACCAAAGACTTTCTGCGTCCTTGCAACGTAGAGATCTCCCTCTTTGCCGTCGATACCGCGATCTATTCCACCAACTAAACTTCGGAGCCGCATCCAACGAGCGATTATCGCTCTTGGAAACTGGTTCCAAAGGTGGCACATTTTGGTAAACCCTGAGAAAAGCGTAGCAATACGCTTTACTGTGGGTGCCAAACGTTTTTTTCCATCCGGTCACCTTACAATGTTTGACCAACACATCCCGTGGGCCAAGTCAACCAAGTACTTAGGAGTCATCCTTGTTGATTATCGACTCAGATTTGACAAATACGTCAAAACCATCCGGGACAGGACGGCCATCTTCCAAGGTCACCTATACCATATCATAGGCAAGCTTATTTAAATATCCCTTAGAAATAAGGAAAAAAAGGTACGCGGTAAAGGTAAGGTGGTAAGGTGGTTTACAAAGCCTGCATCCGTCCCGTCCTGACTTACGCGTCCGTTGCATTCACGCATGCCCCCTTCGACTCCCCCCTTCCCCCCGTCTATCCTCGAACTGCTCCAGATAATACAAAATAAGTTCATTCGAAATGCAGTAGGTGTCCCCTGGTATCAGAGGAACGCCGATCTGCACTGCGATATCAAGCTTCTCCCGATCCGTCAATTCATGAAAAATGCCTCTCGCCTCTACTTTGATGCGACGCCCCATCACCCCAACCCCCTTGTAGTTCAAACCACAAACTACACGACAGCCACGACAACCCTCTGAAGACGGGCGTCTTTGTTGAGCTACCCAAACGACGCCATCGCAGTGTTGGATTACACTAATTCCTAACACTGTTTAAGAAATCACTATGTATAGTGATACCAATTTATAGCAACCTTCCTAGTTCTTTTGATTCAGCGATCAGATAATGATTTGGAGGTTTTGAGCAGAAATATCTAGAAAGCGGGCACACACCATAGAGGTGGAATTCATGCATAGTGCCATTGAGAAAGAACAACACATTCACCAATCTATTCTACGACTGACTGGAAGTCTATTATGATGCGTGCAAGGTCTAAAAGACACAGGGACTCTGAACCCTCCTATAAAGTTCATGAGTTTGTCTAAAATGCTTGATGTATAAGTTCATAGCCTTATCATGAACTGGATGTTTTGAAGACAGAGGAATTACAGGTGCGTACTACAAGAAAAATCCTCTTAAGGAGTTGACATAGTACGGAAGTACGTAACAGAAACAGAGACACCATTACGTCGAACTTAAAACAGTTCAGTATTCCGAAGACTTAATTTAGAGCTCTTCCTATTTCAGAGGTCAAAGAGAATGATTTGATAGGTCTTTGTACTAATTACTCCTCATAAGCAGCATCCGTGGTAAATAGGCGGACCAGCCCCCCAATTCAGAACAACGAAGAATGTGTTGATAAAACTGCTATTTAATAAAGATAATGCATGATTTTATTTCCTTTGTGTTATTAATTGCCTACTTACATAATTTATATTTTATCTATTAATTGAAACAGGTGAAATTGTATGTTAAAATTTTGATTTATTATTAAATTAGTTGATAACTCGCCATATAAATTATATTTAAACACAAAAAAAAAACAAGCTAAATGTCATTAACATGCCTTGATCACCTTCATAGTTACGCAAATTTTAAGTAATATTCCACTAAAGGAACTTATATTAGCTACAAATTCTAAATCATAACATTTTAAGTGAGCGAAAACTAACTAACTTGTACTTGAATAAATTAGTCCTAAGTAAAAGGTTTTGCTAAAATCTGATTTCACTAAACAAAAAAGACGGGTAATTCACATCCAAAATCATCAAATGCCAAATTTAAAAGTTATGATTTTTCTTTTTTTGAAAACTTTGAAGTTACATTATTACGAAAGTCACTATTTGTTAGTTAGTTAATTTTCGCTTTACGGGGACGATGTGTTGTGTGCGTCTGATGCCTTGTAAGTGGTATATTTAAGGGGTAATCTGTGCCTATGACACTCTTGTATAGAGACAAATCGATTGACACCTCGCTTGTCAAAATCTGACTAATAGGGGCAACGCTATGGTTGAACATCCACATACCCACATACATAGATACATACATACATACATACATGCATGCATAAATAAATACATACATACATACATACCATACGTAAATACATACATACATACATACATACATACATAGCCTGTAAAACGCTTTACCCTTCCTTTGCTTTGCTGTAGTTGGGTAAAAATTGGTCTAGGTTAAAATAAACGACTGAACAAGTATATTACATTCTTCAAAATCAAGTTTTTCTGTTTGTATATTTGTTCGCGCATCACGTAAAAACTGATGGACATATTGCGATTCACTGTTGGATAGCTTATGTTTTGACTTAAAAACTGGGGTACTTTATATCTCAATCCGATGAGTAGAAGCCGAGCAATCGATAAAAATATTATAAACGGCTGAAGGAATTTTGATCAAATGTTGGTATATTGGTATTTTAGGTCCTGGAATAGCACAAAGAGTACTTTTGACCTACAGAAATGACCACGAGTGCGAAGTCGCGGGCATCAGCTAGTCCCTCATAAAAAGCGCCCTCTTGCGGCTGTTTGTATTGGTAACCAAACTGCTTAATGTTTTACATGTTGTACTAACAAAACTGTCACAGCTGTGCGGTCGTCCGCGCAACCATGGGTTCTTCCGTGATGCACTAACTAAAGTGAGGGCCGACGTCGTTGCGTATTTTTAAAATATACATTACCTACACAACGCTCTTGACGTCAGAGACCGTGTTGGCATTGAGTATGTTTTAAAATCCAGAAATCGAAAATGTATTCTTCGAAAGTATACCGTAAAGGTATACATTCGAACATTTATGACGTCACTGGCCGATCTGAGATCGGGTATAGTTAGTTTCGAATTTAAGATTTTGCGCGGCGTAATTTGAAAATATACCTCTACATAACGCTATTGCAACACAGATAGATTCTGTCAACAGCATTCAGTGGCGACCCGTCATGGCCGTTATTGGTTAGAAGACGAAGCAGGGAGCGAAGCATAGCGAAACGTAGCGAGTTCCCTCCCGCCTTCGTCTTCTAACCAATCACAGCCATGTCGTGTCACTACTAAAGGTCTGTATGTAAGTATGTTCGCGCATCAAGTAAAAAACTACTAGATCGATTTCGATGCAATTTTCACTATTGGATAGCTTAGGGTTTGAATTAAAAACTGGTATACTTGGTATCTTAATCTGATGATTAGATGCCGAGGAATCAATAAAAAACTGTTTGACGTCTGAACAAATTTTGAACAAATGTAGTATAATTATACTATGTAGGTACTTTTGATCCTGGAATAACACGTATGAGTTACTCTTAAATGAAATGACCACGCCGGCAAAGCCGCGGGTACAGCTACTAATCTTATAAACAAAACAAAAAACACATTCAGCCATCGATATGCTTATTAAACGCAGCACACTATGAAACGACTTCATTTTACAGAAATGAATCAAGACTCGTACGAAACTAATTGAATTTAAGTTATTAGTTAATAATTTGCAACTCTGCGGGCTACTTGCTCCCGTTTAGAACGTAACATTCGTTAGGGTTACGGCAAATCCTTTTATATTAATTCTTATCAGAAAAAAAACACTTGTTTTGTTCGGTTGTGTGGAATTCCTGTATGCAAGGGGTGCGGGTAGGGTCGGCGCGGCGGGATGACACCGGCCAGCTTGTTTTTCAGGAGTCTATCGCAATGTCCACGTTAATTTAAGTTGTAAGAAAACTTCCAAGACCTTGCAAAATTCATAATATACTGGACATACGAGTACCTCGAAGGCCAATTACAGCCACAAACAGAAAGTAGTATTTATTAATGTTAACGTATAGACGAACAGCATGAACGCTGATTTGTCAGCTCCACAGTGTTGAAAGTCACTTCACATTAATGTTCACTTAAGTAGCAATGATTTTTAATTATTAACCATTTATCGAGTCCGAACTGTTCTCTGAGGTGGCAAAAACAACATCTGGCAGTATGTTCCAATTATGGACTACTCTGTTACTGAGAAAGTGATGTGCAGGAGCTGTGTTACTCAGAGCTCGAGTTATCTTAAATTGATGACCTTGAAAGGTCTTGAGTCTTCTTTTTTTAACCCCAGAGCTCGAAAGGAGAGAGGTATTATAAGATAAAGGTGTAAGTCTTGTCTGTGGTATAGTAGCTCCCAATCGAATGGACCGATTTTGATGTCTTTTCTGTATGAAAGCCGATATGATCGAAATTGTTCTTAGCTATAATGGGTATGAAGGGGTTATATTTTTTTTTTATTTGTGCTTGTTACATATATACCCTGCGAACTTTGGGTATATATATTGGTATTCGAGGTGACCTCATTGATCTTGAAAGTATCAATGAGGTCACCTCGAAGGTTTTTCTTTCTTCAAGAGTGGAAATGTGGAATACATGCAGTCTTACTTCATTTATTTACTTACGACGCAGAGCCTGTGGTGTCTTGGTTGCTTTTCTCTAAAGACTTCCTAGTAGCTGGATCTCTTTTCTCTAAAGACTTCCTAGTAGCTGGATCTCTTTTCTCTAAAGACTGCCTAGTAGCTGGATCTCTTTTCTCTAAAGACTTCCTAGTAGCTGGATCTCTTTTCTCTAAAGACTTCCTAGTAGCTGGATCTCTTTTCTCTAAAGACTTCCTAGTAGCTGGATCTCTTTTTAAGCGACTTCACAAAATGAGACGGTTATATGTTCGATTGTACGAGTATGTATGTTTTTTTTAAATGTATTTCGGTCGATTTCTCCGTCAATTGCGGGCCGATTTCGAAAATTCTTTTTTTGTTTGATGGTTATACTCTCCAGGTGGTTCCATATAAATTGTATCAAAATCAGTTCAGCAATTTTTCGAGAATAAATAGTTTTTTAGTAAATCCATTCTATTTTGTACTAATATTGTAAACAAAAAATCAAGAATCAAGATTTTGTGTTTATTTTGCCTCAAATCTCGAAGATTTCTAAACCGATTCATACGGTTGTTTTTTTATTCAAAAAGGTAGATTTTCAGTGTAGTTCCATATAAACTTCATCAAAATTGGTTCAGTTGTTTTATTAGAAAATCTAATTGTTTTATAGTTTATGTTCTCTAATATCTTGGGATTTCTGAACCGAATTAGATGATTGTTTTTACTTGAGAAAGAAGACCTAGTAGTGTGGTACTGTACAAATTTCATCAAAATTGGTTTAGTAGCTTTCAACAAGCTTTTATTTAATTCACTGTGTTATTATGCTTGGGACTAGTTTGCAAGTCATTTTTTATGCATTTAACGACGTCCAAAGATGCTAAAGTTTTGCACATGGGTGTAGTTCTGATGACAATTATGGTAGATACTATTTAGTTGACCTGATGATGGAGCCGGAAGGTAGTCAAAGGAACTCAACAATTGGATGATGGAACCCCTTTAAGTTTGGGCTCATTTGGTTTGTCTTGATGGGTTCTCTGGTCTTATGTAGTATCCAAGGTCTGATGGTGCAGCCGGAAGGTAGTCACAGGAACTCAACTACAAAATGATGGAGCCCTTTCGAGTTTGGAATCCTTTGGTTTGTCTTGATGAGTTGTCTGGTTTTATGTGGTATCCAGGGTCTGATTATGGAGCCGGAAAGTAGTCACAGGAACTCAACATCAAAATGATGGAACCCTTTCGAGTTTGGGCTCATTTGGTTTGTCATGATGAGTTCTCTGGTTTTATGTGGTATCCAGGGTCTGATAGTGCAGCTGGAAGGTAGTCATAGGAACTCAACAATGAAATGATGGCACCCCTTCGAGTTTGGGTTCATTGGGTTTGTCTTCATAAGTTCTCTGATCTAATGAGGTATCGAGGGTCTGATGATGGAGATGGAGTCATAGGAACCCATTATCCAAATATCAAATGATGAAACACCTTCGATTTCAGGCGTATTTGATTTGATTTCTTAACTGGTGGTGTCTCGTCAAAGATTTCTTTAAACATTGACACATCTTTACAGAATTTAAAACTTATAAATCCATTTGTTTTGGGTTTATGTTTCCTCATATCTACGAGATGTGTTACCATTTTTTTAAAGAGTTCCATTTAATTCCAGTGAAATCATAGATAATTTTCGTCAAAACTAATTCAGTTGTTAATATATATATATATGTAGGTTTATTCATCCTTGGTTTTAATTTACCAACGCTTTGACGCTAAAGTGAGTTTAACTATGTTTGCTTATGCTACTCAAAATAAAAATAAAAAATATTTTTCCATAAAAAACTACGTACGTAGTAATATGCAGTTGTCTATGACGGACCCTCATACAAAACACGAAACGCAGAAGAGACATAACAAGAGACTCCAACGAGCATTTGACTTTCACACGCTCACAAACCGATTGACACGAATACAGCTAGCTAGTAAATGTTAACTTTTTGTAGATAATTACATTAAAAGATTATTATTTTATATAGCACGACAAGCCGTTTATGACATCGTCTTTTTGAATAAGCTCAACCATATTAAGACTATAGGGTACCAACGCGGCCGCGGCAAAATAGGTATTTCAACAAAATCATGCTATCCCGCCGCTATGCGTCGGCCTCGCGCCCCGCGCCCCGCGCCTCGCACCTTCGTTGAACTACAGAGAGTCAGTCACTCAGTCATAAGTCGCAGCACACAGCTGCAGCCCGCGCGCTCGCTTTTGCTTCTCGTCGAGTAAAACAATTTTTTGTCCTTTGTACGGAATATATATTCAGTTATATTTGGATATACTTTGTTTGTTAGGTAGGTATTTTCTTTCATACTATACTTACCTAGTCCGTCCCACATACGAGTAGCTTTTGACAAGTAAGTAATCACAACATACTAGGTACTTCTTAGCGCCAGTACGTAGTACTATTATTTAGTCTGTAGCGCCAGCTAGCACGGTTGTACAGATTATATCGAAGTTAGTATAGTGCGAACGCCGTTTGCCCGGTAGTATTTACATTTTAGTTCATAATTAATCGGGTCTCTGCTTGTAGTATTGGAATTATTTGAAATGAATGTACCTAACTTTTACAACCGTAAAAAAGCCGTCGACCGTTATATACTAGATTTTGTGTTATATTATAAGGTAACAAGAGGACAGACAAAAATAATAAAATAAACCTTTGAATCCTTGTTTAGTTAATTATTTCTTAACACCCTTACTGTTTTTTATGTTAATAGATGTGACTCAAGACAAGTCTACATTTTTATCAGTACCTATCGAACTATTTATTTTTCAGGTTTTGTTCAGTATGGAAACGAGTGACTATAGGAAAGGGAAGAAAAAAAGATTGCGGTTGAACATAAAAAGGAAAAATGCCACCTTGTTAAAAAAAAAACTTGGGTAGTTTCTAAAAAGAAAAAGAGGTAAGAACCAAATAAAAAGAAGTACTTAATATAAAATAGATTATAGGTTGCGACAAACTTTATGACCGCTTTGTACAAAAGCGGTAAAATATAATTATCTATACTTCGCCATACAGCGGTGATTGCTTGCAACTTCAGACCTGCCAAAAAGTGTGACTGGACTTTTACGCGCCAATATATTATTATACTAGATCGCTTTGAACAGTGAACACTGAGACGAGTGACCAAAAGGTACCTTCCTACCCTATCTGATTCTTTGCACGGCACTCACTTGCAACTTCAGGACGATCTAGAAAGTTGACGCGAACTTATAGCAGCAAAACTTATTCAAACAGTAAAACAATATCTGCGCAGTATCTCCGAAATGAGTCATCACCAAAGGGGTTCGAACATTTTTGCATGAATTCACACTTTAGGGTACCACATTACTTGTTATTTTTTGTTTATATAAGTGTTATCTGCCCATATTATAAAAAGGCACGGAAACTTTGAAAAAAAAAAATGGCGGGCAGGTCGATATACCATTAAGGTTCTTTGCACTTTATATGTAATAGGACAACTCAATAAGTAGGTATAAAATTATTGCAAATATAAAAAAGGATTCTTCAAAATCTATTTACAAATGATCAACTAATATGTGGTTGATATGCTAGTATATTTTTTCTTCTTTTATCTTATAATTCCATCATTAGATCTTACTGTATACTGTATAATTATAACAGCTACAGCATGGACACTCATGTATATGCAAATAAATTATCTTTAGCTGTATCTTCATTTTAGCGATCCTGCTCAAGACAAAATAGAAATCAGTGATGCAACGAAGCCTACATATAGCATGGCAGAACGAGATGGTACTCCCAATAGACAGATACAGACAGAATTCAACACTAATTTTTCGTGTAACACTACTCCATCTTCAATTTCACAACAAAATCTAAATATAGAACCTGCAAACGAAACTAGTGAATCAAATAATTTAGATGGACGTAGAATTGTTGAAATAAAATATTTCTTTGATTCTATTAAAAACATTAAACATTTGCATACGGATTGCAACTTTTCTCATTTATCATTTGTAAAAGAAAGAAGACAAGGATTCAAGAGCCAATTTATTTTTGTATGCCAAATGTGCAAGAAAACAGAAACAATCCAGTCCGAAAATCCAAATAATAAAGTAGACATAAACAAGACATTGGTTGAAGGAACAATTTGTACTGGCAATGGTTATTCTCAATTGGAGGAAATCAGTGCTGCTATAAATATGCACAATAAATAATATGCATGGCAAACCACACATTTCAAAAAATTTAAGATAACTTACAGGGTTGTTTTGAAGATTGTGCACTAGACGAAATGCTTGCAGCAGGACAAGAAGAAACACGACTAGCCATATTAAATAATGATGTGGATGAAGAAGGATACTCTCTAATTCCTGTAGTTGCCGATGGTTCCTGGGCCAAGAGGTCTTATAAGTCTGGGTTTAGTTCACTCTCCGGCGCTGCTTGTATAATTGGTTACAGGACCAAAAAGGTGTTATTTTTGGGAATTAGAAACAAATACTGTTGTGTGTGCTCTAAAGCTATCAATAAAAATATACCAGTGCCTGAACATAAGTGTTTTAAAAATTGGTCAGGTAGCGCTACATCTATGGAAGAAGATATCATTGCAGAAGGTTTTCAGAGAAGTGTAGAGATGCATGGTCTGAAATATAATATGCTGATTGGGGATGGTGATTCTGGAATCATAAATAAACTACTAATAACCATGCCTTATGGTCCTAACCTTATTGTAAAGAAGGTCGAGTGCAAAAATCACCTGCTGAGGAATTTTTGCACGAAAATTAAACAGTTAGGTAAAAAGACTAATAATCACAAAGGCTACGTACCAGTGGAAATTAGAAAAAAATTCGAAAACAGTGCCATGCGTATGAGAAAAGCGGTTATTGGGGCTATACATTTCCACAAAAATGAAAATACTAGTAACTGGACAAAATAAAAAAACTAAGACATGATATTAGAAATAGTGCAAACCACGTATTTGGCAAACACGATCAGTGTGCAGAATATTTCTGTAAAAAATGCTGGGAATCTAATATTAAATGTCACAAATAACTGTGCTGAGCAATTTCACTCTATAATTGCTAAGTTTATAGGAGGATAACGAGTGAATTTCACATCACGAGGATCGTATCAAACGAGGTGCTTTGGGGCATTAACTTCTTGGAACAGCGAAGCTAAAACGTTCACGTTCGATTGCAAAAAAAAATTGCGAATCATAGTCGAGGACAGTTTACTAAGCAATATACTGAGCGAAGAAAAAATAATTTTGTGAATGTCAGGAAAAGAAAATTAGACTTTTCTAAAGAAACAGCCCGAGCCCCCCCAACTAAAAGATCAAGAATATGTGACCCAGACGAACACTATGGCATATTGGAGCTGGAAGAAGATATGGCAACAGATGTTGATGACGAAAAAAATAAAGAAGAATTTTTGGCTGCTTTGATAATGACAAAAGACCAGAAAAAACAAATGGAACAAGACACATTAGGTCAGAGTGATAATTATGTATGGCAGACTGAACGAAGAAAAAGATTAACTGCATCTATGTTTAGGCAAATTTGTAAAATGCGTAGAAGCACTTAATGTTTAGCTACAATAAAATGTCTGCTGTATACTAATTTTGTAGGTAATGCAGCTACAAAATATGGTAAAGAGCATGAATCAGAGGCTATTCGTGAATTTACAAAACAGAAAAAACTTGGAAGTTATTCCTTGTGGATTGTTTTTTGATGATTGGGAATATAAAACAAAATTATAAAGTTTTGTCAGTTAGTTACGTGATGGACATATTTTAGGCTTTAAAAAGAAATCACAATTATTTATATCAAGTACAAGGCCAACTTCACGTAACTGGCAGACAATATTGTTATTTCGTCGTTTGGACACCAAAAGGGCTGCATTACCAAAAACTTGAACGAGACGACCTATTCTGGTCGCAACAAATGCAACCGAATTTGAAATCATTTTATTTACAATGTTTATTACCAGAATTAATTGATTCAAGAATACCAAGGAAACTGACAGTTCGCGAGCGGATATTTCCTTAGTAGGGTCTCTACACTACTAAGAAAATAAACATTGTAAGTAAAATGATTACACAATCCAATAGAAGCCACACTGATTACCATTCCTAAACCTATGCTAATCTGGCTGATTCTAAACTTGGAGAACAAACTGAGCTTTCTTACCTCACTGAGCTAAAAATGTTGAAGATAAAGCAATTTGCCTTGATGTCGCCATTTTACATGTCCTGTCATTCACGTAACCCAAGTTTTGTTTGCACTAAATATATTAATTTTATGATGTATAATTTAATTGTTTTATTTATTTCATTGCGTTAGATCTGAACTTTAGGTTAGCCAGAATTATCCCAGAACATTTTAAAAAACACCGACGAATGTCATATGTACTGACAGTATATTACGAAATTACAAGTCAGAGGCGTAAATCGTGATAAAACAAACTAGCCAAAAGTACTATTATTTATTCTGTACCAAAGCACCAAACTTGAGGGAGTACTTTAAATTATTGTCAAGTTCCCGTAACTATCTTCCCGCTCCATCATCGGATCTTAAATACCATCTAGTATTAGAGTAGACTCATATACTCAATGAGATAAATCAAAGCAGCCCAAACTAGAGTTTTTTGGAGGGGATTGCATTATTGTTATTATTATTATTATATAATAACAATATTGTAATTATATGTCTGATTCCTATGACTACGTCGGTTGCGACCCAAACTGCAATGTTACTGTATTTATATTATGTATGCAAAACTTTAGCTCATGCGATCGTCATCATAATGTACGCTAAAATTAACTTATAATATGTTAAAATCACCATTAGTATACCGATTATCTACTATACAAACAATATGCAATATGCAATATGCCCTTACTCGTTCAGTTCCAATGACTATCAAATAAAACTGCAAGGTCGCAATTAAATAATAACTATATTGTAATCAAGCTCATTCTGATCGATTATTACAAATCCACAAGTTACATAATGTTGTAAGTTGGCAAATTGACTGGAAATGACTTATCCCCTTTAAACAACACGGCCACATATTTATTATGTTTGTTCTATTTTGTGGCACCGCAAGCTGTTAGAATCCCTTTAAGTAAGATAACCACACATTCATTAAATTCGCCATGTTTTGTGGTTCATCAATGTGTTAGAACCCCTCTAATTACATGATACACTTTTGTTATATTTATCATAATCTATGGCAAAGAAACTAAAATCCCCTTCTAACATAACAAATATATCATTAGAATTTTATTACCCACATAACACCCACATTTTCCAATCTATTAATACTATTACATAAGTCATTTAATACGAATTATTTCTTCTGTTATGGCTTATCGAATAACCATATTCACAAACATAAGATCGCAATGAACCAGTAAATAGCACCCTTTTGGGTTTTAATCGTAATTCCTGTGAGCACAGAAATATTTACTTCGATACAAACATAAATAAACCCTTGATGTAATAAACTAACATTATAAGCAGTTACTTAGCTCTTTTGAATTATATTGTATTCGTAAATTCTTTCCAGTTTTTCCAAAAATCCCATAAAGTCTGTCTGACGTCCTTCTCCTGTTTCTTTTTTCCATAACCATAAACAACTTAACAGAAAAGGTGTATTTTCCTAACCAAAAACTTTCTAAAGCTCACCATCTAAATAGCGCTCCACCTTCTAGCAAATATTTCACGACATAGGTAAGGTTAAATAAGAAATAAGAAGCTACATTAAAAAAAAACATTGGCTATGAATTATTTTATTCAAATATTGAGGTAAGTAAGTATACAATAGTTTTCCTAATCCATGTTTGAAAAAACATAATTTCATTATACAATCATAAATATCGATGGGTAGATATAAATTTTTTCCCATCACTCACCACCATCCAAAATATCGATAAAACTTATTGACATCACTAATACAAGTACCTCTACCCTGCCCCCCGAACCGAATTGTGCGATAAGGACAATAGCAGCTTCTACAGGTTTTGCCTTAGATTTTCCGTAAAATTTGCGTTTTGGAAGAAAACGTTTCCACCATACTAAACCTTAACCAAATCCAATAATTCTGGTCTTATTTTATTAATCACAAAATAAACTACGTTTGTAGGTTTTCCTTTATCTTAATTTATTATTATTTTTCATTTAAACAGAACACGAACTTGATACACAAGTTACGAGAAAATATCGGTATTTAAACACTCATTAATTCAAAATCTTTACAAATTATGATAAAAATTAAAACCTATAAACATCAATATTGATGACATCTCCTATGTTTCCAAAAATCATCAAAATCTGTGAATGTTTAAAGGGATGGAAGCATTTTCTCTTTTTGTATGAAAATTCGGAGCTACCCTTCGGTCTTCATAATTATGGCTCGGCTTGGCACCGCCTTCAAAAAACTCTTTATTATCTTAAATATGTTGAATTTATGCATTATTATTACGTTGGTAATTTCTAAAAAGTGATACTGTTCTGGCTCAATTGTAATTATTTTATTCTATTTAGTATTTTTTTTTTGGAAAAACATTTATAAAAGCATTTATTTAACTTGCAATGTATATGTTATGTATATAATGTATGTATGTTTATGTTTATGTATGAATTACAACCACTTCCTCTTATCCTACGGTGTTGAATTTTTGTTGTTCCAGTTCTGATGACATTGCATTATATGGTAAGTATGACCTGAACCAACATCCAGGAACAGCTAAAGGTAAAGGAACTCTTCAACGGTCAACAGCACAGTCACGACATTTTAAGTACGTATTCTATTATGATAGCCGGTTTGAAGTTTTACCATGACATGGCTGCAGCACTCCACGTTGTCTCCTCACTTGGGAACTCCTCAACGGTTAACACTGTAGTACAGTCACGATATGTTGTGTACGCATTCTATTATGATAGCCGGTTTGAAGTTTCACCTTGGCATGGCTGCAGCACTCCAGGTTGGCTCCTGATTAGGGAACTCCTCAACGGTTAACAGCATAGACACGAAATGTTGTAGGTATACGCATTTCACTGTGATAGTCCGTTCTAAGTTTTATCATGACATGGCCACAGAATAAATAATAGTACAAGACATGGCTACTGCATAAAAGCTTTTTTTAAATGTTTTCAAATTAACTTAGGTACATACATAAAGTAAGGGCTACACACACGATATCCTTTTCGTGGCCATATCGTATAATTGAATATCTTAGGAATTCTATACAACATCCAAAGTTTTTTGAAAACTTGCTTGCTTCAGACGAGAAGCGAACCACAAAAATAGCAAAAAAAAAATGCAATCAAAATGGTTTTAATGGAAGACTATAAAACCTAGTATTTATCAGTTTATTGGTTTGATTCAAGCAAGTTGTGCTAGTTTTCTAAAAACTTTTTTTTATAGTTACTTAATTTTTAAAATATAGGAATGTTTCCTTTGAGTAAAATTCACTATCATCACTTTCTTTCCATCCACGCATCTCATTTTTTTTCTTCCTGCCAGAGAATCTAAATTATGTACATAAAAAGGTAATTTAAAAAAATGGTCGGTTGGATTGAAAATAAGCTACTGATCAACAATATAACATTTTTAAAATGGTGCCTGACACAACTGCCCATCTCTAAAATCAATCCAATATATCTTTAATCACACTAATAATTATTATTATTAATGCGTAAATTAAAATCGATATACAGGCAGTCTCAAGAGTAACTGATTACGAATTCATAAAAAGATTTTTCACCTACCATTTTCATGATGTAAACGATACTTTTCATCACGATCTTCCATTGTCATTGTACACGCGGGTAATACCGCGGGGTGCAGCTAGTTATTATATGTATGTTTGTTATGTCATTGTACACGCGGGTAATACCGCGGGGTGCAACTAGTTATTATATGTATGTTTGTTATGTCATTGTACACGCGGGTAATACCGCGGGGTGCAACTAGTTATTATATGTATGTTTGTTATGTCATTGTACACGCGGGTAATACCGCGGGGTGCTGTGCTATGTGTATGCTGTGCTTATGTATTTTTAACCCCCGAACAAAGAGATGGGTGTTATAAATTTAGGGTGTGTATCACTGTGTCACTGAGACACTGTGTGTGTCAATATCGTAGTTCCCAAACGAATGAACCGATTTTGATGCGGTTTTTAGAATGATGGATGAATGATGGATGGATTAGAGAAAAGGGGGTGAGAATCGTAGGTTAATGGACGGATTTAGTTGCAGTTTTTATGTTTGAAAGCTGGGGTAAACGAGATGGTTCTTAGCTATAATGGGGCGGGAGAGTGGGGATGAGGATCATAGCTCCCAAAAACAAATGGGCTGATTTTGATGCGGTTTTTTATCTCCCCCCCCATCATGATCCCTAATGCTTTCCGATGATAATTCAATTAAAATCATGATTATGTTATAATTAAATAAATATAACATAGATAATGTCGTTTACAAGAAATTATAAAGTACCTATTCAAGTTTATGGAAAAAAAATAGTCACTTGCATTAAAATAGCATTGCTCAACGTTAAAATGAATAATTATCTTTGAAACAATATTTGTAACTATTTAGTTACAAAGTTACAAACATTTGTAACTATTTATTTAAAAGTTAATATTTGTAACTATTTAGTTACAAATATTTAGTTAATCAGTCTGGTTTCATCCTACGCTCAACGTTTCGTTTAACAGAATAACGAATTATTCTGTTATAATTACGACGACACTATTTCGTAAACAAATAAAATAATATTTTTTGGAATTAACGATCACGTCTTGTATGCAAGTAGAAGGATTGTCTGACCCCAGACCCAACTTTTGTATTTCAAGTTCCATAAATGAATTTCTTAGTTGTGCGCTGGTTACGAGCCTTATTTAAATAAAATTAAGCATTTTTGCATGCCGCAAATACAATACTCATTACATAAAACCAAATACGAAAAAAGTTGCTTAGCCTCAAAGTTAGTTTTAACTTAGATCAGTGCCACATTATTATTTTTTGTACGTTACATACCTCTCGTCACTCACGCCGCCATTAAAGTTTATCAGGTGGCTGGCGGGACCGGGGACTGCACTTAATCCAAAATTCAACGAAATAGCATTTGTAGTTTCATCAGAAAGGCATGACTCGAGGGATCATACCGTACACCTTTCCTCTACTCTGAGTATATTGCAATAAGCTTAAAAGTATAATTCATCAATGATTGTAAGCACAATTTACAACATAATACTAAAACAAATTAAATAGTACAGTAATAAAATATGGCTAGAATATTTCTGTATTATTTTTAACCGACTTCATTGTTATAATATTAAGTATTTTCATATCAAGTTTCAATTTAATTAGTTGAAACAATTCGCTTACTCGTTTAAAATAGAGTAATTCAGTAATTCAGTCATTTTGCTCCTTAAATTAAACTAGACTAAATTTGTTCAAATGTAATTTAAACCTTGTCGACTTTATAACAAGGTATTTTTGCCCCTGGCATCTATTCTAAACTTACGTCAATTTATGCTGCACCGCTTAAAATAACGTAATTAAAACAGGTTTTTAACACATTGTCTAACAACGTTTGGATAAATTCGGACACGTTCTGAGACAGCGTTTGGACAAATCGGGACTCTCGCCGCGTGGAAACAAAGTTGATTTTACGCTGACAGGCTTTAGTGATAGTTTAGAGAGTGCGGCATAGATGCCAGAGAAAAAATACCTTGTTATACTAATACGAAGCCAACAAGGTTTAAATTACATTTGAAGAAATTAAGTTTAGTTTATGTCCAAATCGCTACCAGTATACAACATTTCACCTAGGTACTTATATAATCGGTAAACTCGGCTAGAGCAATGACTACTTCATACTTGACTCTATGAGAGCTGCATCTAATTTAAAATTGTTGGATATTTTATTTTAAAGATTTGGTTTATTTCTCAATTGCTTACGATACGACTACAGACGTAACTACAAACTACACAAAATCAGAATAGTTTCGTCAGCGTTTTGAGCAGACGCAGAGACAGCAGTATAAGTACACATCTACCAGAAGTCCACAAGCAGCTCCAACAATATACCTACGCAACTACATTATAAGCTGCGCAGAATTTGTCAATAAGGCACAGAATAGTTTCGTCAGCGTTTTGAGCAGACGCAGAGACAGCAGTATAAGTACACATCTACCAGAAGTCCACAAGCAGCTCCAACAATATACCTACGCAACTACATTATAAGCTGCGCAGAATTTGTCAATAGTTTCGTCAGCGTTTTGAGCAGACGCAGAGACAGCAGTATAAGTACACATCTACCAGAAGTCCACAAGCAGCTCCAACAATATACCTACGCAACTACATTATAAGCTGCGCAGAATTTGTCAATAAGGCACAGAATAGTTTCGTCAGCGTTTTGAGCAGACGCAGAGACAGCAGTATAAGTACACATCTACCAGAAGTCCACAAGCAGCTCCAACAATATATCTACGCAACTACATTATAAGTACACATCTACCAGAAGTCCACAAGCAGCTCCAACAATATACCTACGCAACTACATTATAAGCTGCGCAGAATTTGTCAATAGTTTCGTCAGCGTTTTGAGCAGACGCAGAGACAGCAGTATAAGTACACATCTACCAGAAGTCCACAAGCAGCTCCAACAATATACCTACGCAACTACATTATAAGCTGCGCAGAATTTGTCAATAAGGCACAGAATAGTTTCGTCAGCGTTTTGAGCAGACGCAGAGACAGCAGTATAAGTACACATCTACCAGAAGTCCACAAGCAGCTCCAACAATATACCTACGCAACTACATTATAAGTACACATCTACCAGAAGTCCACAAGCAGCTCCAACAATATACCTACGCAACTACATTATAAGCTGCGCAGAATTTGTCAATAAGGCACAGAATAACTATTAAATTCCACATGGTTCACAAATTATGTTAGTCCTTATTCCAAAAAGATAATGTTTTGTACCAGCTCTCCTTTTTGATATTCGGATCAGACAGGTTCATAAAGAAGTCAGGTTCTTCGTCGGTCTGTGTCGTGCTCGAAGGACTGCGTCCGTACTGGTGTGCGTCCGTATGAGATTTTTGCTCAGGTCTTCGTATAGCTCTTTCGGGAGCAACCGACGTTCCTGAGGCGGTACTGGAATGAAGGAGAACTGCTTATAAGCTCATAATAATTTGTAAACACAACTCATTGAAAGTAGGCCTTTAGACCTTTTCATTTTCGTGTGACTAGGGTCAACCATACTACCGCACGAACGATTATATATTTTCATTGTACCGAAAAATCCGAGTTTTAGGCTACAGTTGTAGCCGCGCGCAAGCAACTTATATACAGCACTAGCTGCGCCCTGCGGTTTCACTCGCCTGAAGGATGATGATGATGATGACATCATTCACGCTCAAACGACTGAACGAATTTTGATGAAATTTGGAATGGAGATAGCTTATACCCTGGTATAACACATATGTTATAATGAATCCGTTCAGTCGTTTGAGCGTGCAGGATGATTATGATGATGAAAGTATCTTATGTGTTATTCCAGGGTATACTATCTCCATTCCAAGCTTCATCAAAATCCGTGTAGCCGTTATAGCGTAAAAGCTCCCCAAACAAACAGACAACGTTTCACTTTCATATATAGTTGCTATACTCCGATATAGTTCCAAGATTCTAATGGTAAATAAAACACAAGAGATCCGTTGTTTTCATTCAGTTTTTACTCGACTGCCTCGACTCGACGCGCCAATGGAACATACATACATCCCAAATACATAATCCGTGTTTGGGATGTATGTATGTTCCTTTGGCGCGTCCTACAGCCTAAACGGCTTGATGTATTTTAATAAATGAGTTATCATTGGATTCGTCTTAAACACGAGAGTGACATAGGATATAATATGAAGTGTCAAGAAAATTAATATGGCGGTTTACAACTGCCATATTGTATTTCCGACAGAAAAAATAATTATAACCAAAACTACCTATCGAGTAGTGTATCAAAATGAATATATTTCAAAGACCATTCCAAAAATATATCAGGGAAACTAAAAATTTGACAATAAAAATAAATCATTTACAAAATAAACAACAACCCGAGTGGGAACAAAACTTAAAAGAGAAACAAGCTTTAGATTCTGGATTTTGAAATATAAGATGCATTCGTAGGTAACACATTTCAGTTCTCCTTTGGCAGGATCAGCTAGAACCTTGGCGAGCTTCCTCATGCCTTCGACTGCATCTCATAATTTAAAATAAAGAATGTAAAGCTCGCAAAAGAGGGTAATGTGTTTATCAGCCATTTGTGTTTGTTTGTGTTTGTTGATTTAGATGCGTAACTTTTTTTTATATATATTTTATTTCGCTTTACTAGTCTTTCTCGCTACGCTCGCGGCTTTTTACACGACTGTCCAAAAAAAGGAGTGTAATGTTTTTAAGATTCATGTATGTTTATATGTATGTATGTATGTATGTATGTGAGTTTCTCTATTCTACCATAACTTTTAAATGCCTGAACAGATTTAGACGAATGAGGTATCTTTAGAATCCTTACATCCCCCCCCGAGTAAAATAGGCATTTTTTTTAAAATAATTTTTATGGCGGCAGATTGGCTCTATTTTCAAATGAAAAAAAAAGCTTACAATACGCTTAAAATATAGGTATCAAATTAAAGGCCTTGATAAGCACATTCCAACAGTATATATTTTATTGGCATAAGTTATTTTTTGGCAGGGCAGGCGTGTTTTTTTTAGCTTTTAAGCTAGTTATTCATATTGGCTGTTTTCATAACCTCGCTCAAAAGCTCCTTAATAATTATTGTGGAGCTTTATTATTGTACCATAAAAATTATGTGCAATGAATTATAAGTATTCATATGGCTATAAAGTGAAGCACTTACCACAGTAGGGTTCCTTGTCTTTAGTGATCAGAAAGTAGCTCCCCTGAGCTTTTGGAGTTCGCAATGAATTCGCATTGATGCCCATCTCAGCGCAAGATCCTTTATTTTTGCAGTTGGACTTTAGACTCGCGTTTAACCTGAAAGGTGAAAAAAAAATGCTGGGTATTGTTTAGAATCGTGCCGCACGAATTAAGGGGGGGAGGGAAAGGGTAAGGGGTGAGGGGATAGGGAACGCCCCCCCCTTGAGTGGGGATGTGCGGAAACTAATAGTTTTGGAGAAAAAAATAAAGAAGTTTTTGAGGTTAAGTATGAGTATTTTTTATAGGTAAAGTATGAAGTTTTATAAGTGTCGTACTCCGGTATGGGCTCTCGCCAGTACTCTCGCGAGGTTGCCCCTGAGCGGAGCAAGGACCTCCCACGCGAGCTACTGGCTCCGCGTTTTTATATACACTCTAGAGGCGTGACGCACAAGACCACTTGGAGTCGGGGTGCTCCGTGTCGGTTCTGTCACTTATTTTGAACCTAACCTACTCATGTCGGAATGCCCTGAGTCGATTCTGAGCCTCATTTTGAACCTAGCCTAAATAAATTAGATTGAGATAATCTAATTTATTTTGTCTAATTTGTCAACCACGCCTACAGGTGCTTATAGTTAGAAATAGAAAAAATATATTGTATTTTAATAAACATTTATTTAACTTTATACATTCGCGTAACCAGTAAAGGAACAGAATGACGGACGAGCGAGCTCGTATCGGCCATTCGTGAAACGAGCCTGATTGCCTGCACTATGTTTGTCTCGTTCTTGCATATATGAGACAGAAAGAGACAAACCGTTATGACCCTACGAAACATTTTTGGACCTGAATACATATATTTTTAGCCACTATTTGCGTTCCATAATAATACAATTTTCAAATTTTAAATTTCAATTATCTCAAGAAATATTAAATTCCGCATAAAAAGCAAAATATTATTTGAAGAAGGGGCTCCCCGCTACGTTTTCCACCCATCATTTTATCGAAGTTCGTGCGGCACGATTCTAAACCCAACCCAAAATGCTTTTATGTTTTTTTTTATAAATAATGTCACTACTTTTATCTATGGACATATTTTTCTAAAGAAAGTTTATCTCTAGATGCATTTCTTTTTCATTTTTACTTTAAACCTTTCTTTTCTTTTTTCTTTTTTATTACTTTGTCATCGGTTTGTGAGTTACCCTGAAAGTTTCAACCAGATAGCTAAGTGCTCTAAATTTTAATTGCAAGATTCCAGGACAGACAAAATACATGGATACATAGATACATACATAGACACATACATTACATACATAGATACATACAAGTGAAGTTAAATAAGAGCTTTTAAAATAAATAAATAAATAAACTTGTGTCTCTGTGAGCTATAGACCTCGCGAGTCTGTCTTTAGCCTGTAGGTAATATTTTCTTAGGTACTTACCTACTTTTAATTATTCATATTAATTACATTATTTCTCACTGTTTTAACTATCTAACGGTCTAAATCAAGGCTGCTCAACCACAGGCTCGCGGGCTACATTGTGGCCCGAAAACGAGTTATAGGTGGCCCGCGTGAACTAGAAGAATAAGTCTTGGTCCTAGAATAAGAATAATCCATGTCAGACGTCTTCGATCGGCCTGACAAACTCTGACACCAGAGGCCAGCACTACCTAAGCTCATACAACAAGTAAGCAAGCAAATACGAAGCTAAAATTTGATAGTTATTATTATAAAAGTGGTTAAACCACAGAGCAGATTCCAGATTTGCTTTCAAACGACTGTAATAAGCATACAAAACAACGGCTTTAAGGCCCATATAGCAGGCCATTATATTTTGGCATAATATCTATGCACGCTTCAAAAACTGCCTAAAACTGGCTTCTTTAATAAAATGTGCTGTGAATTCAAAAACGGTCTCTGGCCTTTACAACAGTATGTATTCAACCTCATTAATTAATTAAAATTATAAGCAGGTAAAGTTTGAAGTTTTTTTTTTAAATACTTATCTTATTCCGAAAATTATTTAAGTAATAGGAAGCTACATTGTCCCTGGGTTATATATACCTAGGCAATGTTAAATAAATCGTAAATAAATAATAAATATATACGGGACAAACTAGAATACCCTGTACTATGGGTAAAACGGAAAAAATACTAAAAAAAACAACGCAGGTGAAATCGCAGGGGGGTGATATACAACACTAGCAGCATTTTGTATATTTTGGTAGGATGTTTTATTAAAAAATGTTAGTGATATTTTGTATATTTTGGTAGGATGTTTTATTAAAAAATGTTAGTGATATTTTCCGTTGTTGTCGTAAAAATGGACAGGAGATCATGTGACTTTATATATTTTTAATAACGGAAGTTTGGGTAAGTTTGAAGCGTTGTTTAAACATCGTGTAAAACTCAGGTTACAAACTTGAGTTGTCCGAAACCTAATTATCGTGGTTGCATGTTGTTTGTTTGTTTGTCGTATGAGGTAGTACTGGCCTCTGATGTCAGAGTTTGTCAAGCCGCCCAAGGGTCTCTGACTCGGCTTAACGACTGCTATTAATCAATAACAGCCGGGACCGACAGCTTAACGTGCCCTCCGAAGAACGGAGCGATGGAATTGCATTACAAAAGCTTCTTTGTGCAGCTATCCTGATTGGAATTTAACAAACATTTATATAGGTACCTAATGCCTTCACTCAACACGAAAACATAAAGTCTAGACAAATGCGTATTGGACATGCATAGACATAGAGTTCCCTAGCCAAGCTACACAATAAAAAATGATAGACTTACAGCCATACCTACAAATTTCCTTGCATGCTAGCACACCTCACCCTGCTGGGAATAGGTAGGTACATCGAGTTGTCGAAGTTGGAGTCATAAATTGCTTTGTTATTTTTAAGATGCCCACCAGTAGGTAGGTATTAATAAGTACGTACCCTTCAAAGGATAAGTCCCAGGAAAAAGCCTGGAAGTCGCAGTTCTTGTTAATCAGCGACTGCGTGAACAAAAGGTACGCACGCGCGTGGCTGCACACTGCTGCTCGTATCTCTGAAATAATACATATTCTTAATAACATTATACAGTAATGTTTAATACTTATATGTTTGTTTTGTACATGTATATTTAGTATAAAGAGCCATAATTTGCTTGGTGCGTGTAAAAGGCTACCCACCACAAGATCCAGCACAAATATGTATTATTATTATCATCATAGATTTATATTTTTCTTAATAGGATTATGCAAAATCTGAGAGGTACTTATATAAACTGATCGTTACTTTTTCAATGATTTTGCTTAAATCGAGTCATGTTTTTTTGTCCGTGACCTTCTACCTCGTCATAATTCAAAAATTATAATAAATACCTTCCACTTGATGGCTACAAGTATACAACTACAGTTTTATGTGAATATATTGTTGTTTGAGTAAAAATTCCCTACTTGTCCTTGATGTCCCATTGAATTGATAAAATGATAGATTTATTTCGCAGTCTTTCTATAATTTAAGACAAAATGTTTCTTTTCAAAAATCTTTAAATCCAATTATAATTTATCAATTATTAGCTTACAAGACGTTGAAAAAAATTACTTCAACTATACACTTTATTATCAAACTCTTTTAAAAACTTCTCTGGTTTACGCTCTCTCTGACATCATGCCATATAATTCACTCATTTTATATAAGTACAAAGATAATAATTTCTTCTCCAAATATTTAATATCAGTTTTTGCATGCTATTTTATTGGCAAAATGTGAAGAAAAAAACCTTCGCGTTTATAGGTTTGGTAGGTAGTTAGGTAAATAACAATGAAAATGTACATGAGCACAAACTGTCGGCAGGGACCGCGTAAGTACTCCATGACGGGGAGACAAACTTCTTTGGTGACCAGAAGTTTTGGCCCGCCACTTCCGTGGTGCCTGACTGTCGGGGTTTTGGGGCTACACAACTTTGAAGCCAAATACAGGATATCAGGGGTGAACACATCGTGGATGGATCCACGACCTGATTATCATTTTCTTTTGGAGTACGTTCTACTCTACAACCTGTGTATCTCTCTCGTCATGAGGAACTTACTTGCAGTTGATAACGGTGCGGGTAATATTTTAGAAATGGTATATGGTGTTCCTTCGAAGCATCCTGGCTGCTTCATTCCACCGTTCGGGTAGAAGTCGACATGTCCTGAAACATCTCAGTTTTTTTTAAATCAGCTTTTGTAATTAGTTTCTCCTGAAATATCTTGGTAACTCTGTTATTTCAGGGCCATTATTCTCTTTGAACAGTCACATGCGTAACGCGTCTCGCTGTGGAATCGTTCGGAAAAGTACGGCAATTCTCCAACATGCACAAACAATTCCACGCAGATATCTTAACGCGGCGCGTTACGTGGCCGAGTGGCAATAGAGAATAATGGCCCAGACTATCAGTCGAACGGCTGATCTATCAAGACATACGATTTTCTGACGAAAAGTAAGATCTATCAGATGAAGAAGATCAGATCAGATGAAGTAGTTGCTGATACAGTTGACCAATGAGCGCGCGCGGGGCTAGAGTATGTTAATGTTGCTTATAACAAGATGTGATGTCAGATGTTACACATCATACGAGACAACTGTAAAGCTCGCTGATTTTTGTTGTTGTTCTAAATACTATTCCAATCTCCGTTATCCCACTGTGTTATCCTACTCGAAATATAAGACAGATATTAAAGGAAGTAAGAGAATTCGAGGCTTGAGTCAACAAAGCCAACAAAGCTCACGGTCATAAATGTCACAAATCACAAAATTTGGGTAATACAGGTACAGTAGGTACATAATATAAATGTTCGTTCCGTTGCTTCATTATTTTGAAGTATAGCTGTAGGTATGTTCATGGTGGGAAAGACTTTATCATATTATTTTTCCAAATCCCCACTAATGGAGATGACCTGTGAGGACTTCGCTAGTAGCCTAGCAAAGCAGTGTTACAAGGGCTAGAAATGATAGGACAGGAAGTGACACTGTTCTTTTACCTATAGCATTTGGTAATCCGAAGCCCATCTTTCTTTGCTGGCGACCGTTAGTGTGGATGATGTCCACAAAATCTGCATCTTCTTTGTCCAGACGCTCCACCTTACTAGAGTTCTTGAAGCACGGCTGCGCTGGATCTAGACCTTGGAGAAGTAGACAAGCACAAATTAAAAATTTATATAATCCCCGACTATAGCTAAGAAGCGTTTTAAACATAAAAGACGCATCCAGATCGGTCCATTCGTTTGGGAGCTACGATCCCCCCCTTCCTACCCCTGTGGCTGGTACACAAGTCATATTCCTGAAAGGGTGCTGCTTGTGGAGACCGGTACAGCCTGGTTTCTCGTTAGTTATATGTTTTTTTATTTTCCCCAATTTGATGGTTTAATGATTGTGGGACATCTCATTAGCATGTAGCAAAAATACATTCCCGTAGAGTTTCTTGGTGCTCACTTCTCTAACGGGCGTATTTTCGAAGCGCCGGTAGAGTGAGAAGGGTATTTATTTCCTTTTTCTGTGCGCGAGATTCAACTCTGAGTCGGCACATGAAAGGGAGATTTCCTTTTCAAACTCAAAGAATAATTTAGGTTATCATTTTTTCATTATTAAAAGTAGTAATGTTTTTTATACAACAAAAACATAATTTTATATCTTTAATATAAAATTTCTAAATAACTAAATCAAAATAAACAATTAAGTAAACCTACACCTAGGTAATTATTAGATTACCTAATTATAATAATTTGATCTATTTATAATATTTCCTGAGTTTCTCCTTGTTCATGAGATGTTAACTTTAACATGTAAAAGTGCTATTATTTTGCCTATTTACTATAAAATACTTTGACTTTAGTTTAACAGTTTTGTTTTCACGGTCGCGGGTTCGAATCCTGCAAGGTGCAATCATTTGTGTGATGAGCAAAAATGTTTTTTTCCGAGTCATGGATGTATTATTCTTATCTACGTATGTTTATCTGTTAGCTAGTGCCCATAGTACAGGGTATCCTAGTTTGGGGCTAGGTAATTGGTGAGGAATTGTCCCGAATGAATTTATTATATTATTAAATAATATTTATCACATATAAATATTATAGGGTCATTATTAAGCTTTGAAGAATTATTGTAGAAATGTCAAAATTAACCATAAAACAGTTTTTTTTATGTTCTAGAATACTCCGGCTTGGTCAATCTACCCCATGTCTGGAGTTGGTTGGTTGATAATATCCTATAGGACCTGTTGGTGAAGGGTTGCAAAGCTGCGTTAATAATAAATCTGTAGATGTTATATCAAAAATAACTAGCTTAAGAGCTAAAAAAAACAAGCCTGCCCTACCAAAAATAGCTTTTGTCAATAAATTATATACTGTCGGAATGTGATCATCAAGACCTTCAATTTGATACCCATATTGTAAAATTCGGAGGTTTTTTTGAGTTTGATAATGGTGCCGTACTGCACATATTGACTATTTTCAAATAAAATATGCTTATATTACTCGGGGGGATGTAAGGATTCTAACGATACCCCTTACACCTAAATCCGTTCAGGTATTATTTATTCTGTGGTTAAGGCATTTAAAAGTTATGGTGGAATAAAGAAACTCACATACATACATACATGAATGCTAAAAACATAGCACTCCGTTTTTTGGACAGTCGTATACGTCTCCGCTCGCACACGAAGTGCCACCGCGGTCTACCTACCCACAGAAATCGGAATAATTATCTGTGCACCTATGGGTATAGGTACACAGATATCGGAATATAATTATATAGTATAGTCGAAGCGCCCTGGTCTCCCCTACCTATTTTCCGCATTTCATGAAGATTGTATGAAAAAGTTCCGATAGTTATTCTCGAACAATTGTTTGCTGATTGGTTTGCATTAGGTACTGTTAAATCTTACCAGTGATCCTGCCAACTCCCCCCAAATGGTTCGAGGCGAAAGCTGAAATGTGAGCGCCCAGGCTGTGCCCGACGAAATGGAAGTCTTTCAGCTTCGCTCCCGTTTTTTTCATCAACTGCTCCGTAAACCTACAATTAGGTGACATTATGTCAGAACCATGATTCCCAATAAGCATCCGCCTGGGGAAGTACTTAGCTTTAGTTATATTAGTTTTCTTGACACTTCTTATACATCCCTACCAATATATAAAAGTGAAACGTTGTCTGTTTGTTTATTTGTTTGTCTGTTTGTTTATTTCTTAGTTTGTTTGTTTGGGGAGCTTTCACGCGATAACGGCTGGATTGATTTTAATGAAATTTGGAATGGAGATACCTTTTACCCTGAAATAAAACATAGGATACTTTTTATCCCGGAAAATAGAAAGTTTTCACGCGAAAACTGGAAAATGTTGATTACTCGCTGTAGGAAACGGTTGCCATGGAAACTAAATAACAAGTATGTCAAAAAAAACAAGAGCATTGGTGCTATACCTACTTTTGCACTGGTTTTTAATATCCTAGAAGAACATACGATGCTTTTTTCGCGATAAACAGTAGTCGCTGGCGGGAAAACTAGTATATTATATTATCATTCTCCTGATTAAGACGAATCCACAGGTACCTAATTTATCAAAATCCATCTAGCCATTTAAGCTGTAAGGCGATGGTGGCCTAACGATTCTATAGTGCAATTTAGAATCCAACGATACCGGGTTCAAAACCTAGTCTCCGCACCAATGACTTTTCTGAGTTATGTGCGGTTTTCCATCGCTCCGTGCTTCGGAGGGCACGTTAAGCTGTCGGTCCCGGCTGTTATTGATAAATAGCAGTCATTAAGCCATGTCAGAGGCCCTCGGGCGGCTTGATAAACTCTGACACCAGAGGCCAGCACTACCTCATACGACAAAGGAACATACAAACATACAACCCAAAAAATAACCCTGCGCAGCAGGGTGAGAAAAATACAAAACAAAACTCGTATAAAGTTAGAGGTTTAGTCATGGGGAACTGTATACTTGTAGGTATAGACAAAACTCGTATAAAGTTGGAGGTTTATTCATGGGGAACTGTATACTTGTAGGTATAGACAAAACTCGTATAAAGTTGGAGGTTTATTCATGGGGAACTGTATACTTGTAGGTATAGACAAAACTCGTATAAAGTTGGAGGTTTATTCATGGGGAACTGTATACTTGTAGGTATAGACAAAACTCGTATAAAGCTGGAGGTTTATTCATGGGGAACTGTATACTTGTAGATATAGACGTTTTTTAGGTTATGTGACAGCATTGATCAATTGTCAATGCATAGGTTTAAAACATTTGTAACGTAAATCTCATAAAGAAAGCTTTTTACCCGACTACGGCGAAACAAGGGAGAAGTAATGAGTTTAACAGTCTATGTATGTATGTATGTATGTCTATATCTATGTGGGTTTGTGGATGTTCTATCATAGCGTAGCTCCTATTGGTCCAATTTTGACAAGCGAGGTATCAATCGATTCGTCTTCATCGCAAGAGTGTCATAGGCAATTTTTTGCCTATGACACTCTTGGCATAATTTTTGGGTTTTAATTTTTGAACTTATGTGTTTGTTATAATTTAAAGTCCAAGCTCCATGATAATAATAAGTGATTACTACTTGTTTCTGTTATTTGAATCAAATGATCAGAGTAGTTTGTGAGATGTCTCGTAACTTTTTATACAACATACTTATTGATTTGATTGAAACTAGATTTTATTTTCATGCTCACTAAAATGTCTAAAATGGTTGAGGGGTGATGGCTGATAAACAAGTCATACTCTTGAACGGGTGCTGCTTGTGGGGACTGGTCCAGCCTGCTTTAATATTATTCTTATTTGTGATTTTAATGTGTCTTATTTTTATATTGATGATTGTGGGGCATCTCTCCGGCTTCTTCTTTTTTTAATTATGATAGCTTCTGCGGAGGCTCTGGCCAACACGTAATTTCGCCAATGTAAAGTATAATTTATTAAAAGTATTGTCACGTCATAGTCAGTAATTGTCAGCCACGAATCAGTAAAATGGTGGACGTTCGTAGTATTGTTGTGTGTTATGTGGCTTTACTGAAACTTCCTGGAGAGTTTTGAAAACATCACAAAGAGTCGCGTTTTATCGGAACTTTTATATTTTTGACATAATGACATACATGTATTTTATTAGAATCTCTATCAATGTTTAGAATTGTCAAAAATGGAAAATATGTCATCCCCGTAGAGTTTCTTGTTGTGATCGCTTCTCTAACGGGCTTATTTCCGAAGCACCGGTAGAGTCAGCATTTCGTTTTCCTGTGCGAGATTCAACTCTGAGTGGGCACATGGCACCTTTTCAAGCATACTTAAGTTATCTAGCTAATTTTATTGATTCGATCTAATTATTATATTTTTCTCCTTGTTCATCATCATCATCATTAATCTATATCTGTCCACTGCTGGACGTAGGCCTTATCTAATGCACGCAACTGAGCTCGTCAGCTCCCCTCATCCATTATCTTCCAGCCGCTTTTCGCAGGTCGTCACCTGCCCACAGGGCGTCCTACACTACGTTTGCCTAAACGTGGTCTCCACTCGAGAACTCGTCTACCCCAACGGTCATCGGTTGTTCGGAAAATGTGACCAGCCCACTGCCACTTCAGCTAAAAGTGCTTTTAATTTTCCTATTGAAAATAAATTTCTTTGACTTTGTTCGGCGCATCCTTGCAACGTAACGATGCGTTTGTATAATCCGTGAGTTGATGCCGTTTCAATATAAAAGGGGTCTTTATTCTTTTTGGCATGATTGAACAGTAGGAATAATTAATTACGTTTTGATATCAGCACCAACGGTGTTGACATTGACGACGGCGTTCCAGTACTTCCATGTGTTCCCACCGCCACTCCAGTCGACAGCAATCACATTCACGTCTTCCTGAAAATGGCGCGTAAAATAAAATGCTGTTTGGTGAAGCAATGTTACAAATTGCATTTGTAAACAACAACGACACACACAAACACAATACAATTGACAACAATCTACAATTTGAGAAAAAAGGTAATACGATGGACCACTACGGGTGTCACATATCCTTGTATTTACAGCGATGTTTTCCTTTTCACGTGACTCGTATTCATCAATAGCAAAGGCATTTACTAGGCTTTTAAAATCAAGCTTTTAAGCTTGGCTTCTAACAATCTTTCAAGGAAGTGTGTAAAGAGCGCTCCGCAGATTCACTTACCCATTCAAGAAACGCCCTCGCCATGTCGCGAACCCAAGACACCTTGCTGTGGCTCATGAAGCCGTGAACGATCATCACCGTCTTCCTCTTCGGGTTGTAGTCTACCTTTTCCAGATTGAATTGTTTTCCTGGGTACACCTAAATTACAACAAGTCATATAATCGAATAACAATAGAAGTCATATTCGTTATAATCGAAGTTATATTTTTGGGAGAGGCCTATGTCCAGCAGTGGACTGACACGGGCTGATGATGACGATGATGATGATATAATCGAAAGTGCTAAAAAACACGGTTTCGAACAAAATAAACAGAGGCATATGGTTGCTAATTAACCAACCCCTTTAAATCGTGATAGAACCCAAATGATCATTCGAAATGAAAAATAATAAGAGATACCTAAAGATGATTTTCAAATACCTATTCAATGATACCTACACCACTTAACATACGAGGGCTGTTTGATAAGTTGTTTTAAAAAGTAAAAAAATATATATTTTTTTAAACAATTTACATTTATTTCTCAACACAGTCTCCTTTGAGGGCCAAACACTTGTTCCAGCGAGTTTCCAATTTTTTTATCCCCTCCAAAAAATACGTTTTGTCGAGGTCTTCAAAATAGCCGTTTACACCTGCAATGCAGTCCTTATTTTCAAAAAAATTTGCCCTCCAAGCCATTTTTTCAGATTTGGGAATAGGTAATAATCGCACGGAGCTAGGTCCAGCGGATACGGACCAGCATGCGGAACCAGCTTGAAGCCCAACTCGTGGATTTTGGCCATTGCAATAGCTGACGTGTGCACTGGGGCATTGTCTTGATGAAAGAGGACTTTCTTGGAGGACAATTTTGGTCATTTTTCCAACAATTCGGCATTAAAACGGTCCAATAACTCTGCGTAATGGCCAGTGATAGTCTTTCCCTTTTCCAAGTACCTAATCAATCCTAATGATTCCTTCACCATCCCAGAAGACTGTCGCCATCACCTTTCCAGCCGACAAAATAGTCTTGGCCTTCTTTGGGGCACGTTCACCAGTCGCCATCCATTGTTTTGATTGCTGTTTTAATTCAGGTGTATAATGATGGACCCAAGTTTCGTCCACAGTGACAAATCGACTCAAAAAATTCCGAGGATTACGCTTCATCATATCCAAACACAGTATTGAAATTCGCTTTCGTTCGCGTTTTTATTCGATTGTCAACAAACGTGGCACCCATGGTGCAGACAGCTTTGTCATACCCAAATCTTCATGCAGGATTTTATTTACTCGCTCAGTGAAGATGCCTGTGTTCTCAGCTATTTCACGCACCTTCTCTCGCCGGTCGTCGAGTACAATATTATGGACTTCTTCAACAACATCCTCAGTAGTGACTTCGATTGGGCGACCAGAGCGTGGAGCATCAGATGTGCTTGACCGACCACGTTTAAAATAATTTATCCAGTTATAAACAGTCTGCAACATGAATAGAATCAAGTTCAGTTTTTATTGTGGCGGCACTGCAACCCTTCATGAAAATGTTTTATAACGACACGAAATTCAATTTTTCCATAGTTGTTGAAAATTTAGTGATACTTACAAAATTAAGACAAATTAATTGACGTAAGAATCATCAAAATCGGCCTACGCGTTTGGCCTACATGCTTCTTTTTTTTTATTATTTGGTATACATTGGTGTCTATGCAGTGCCACAAAGGAACAGACATACATACATACATACATACATACATACATACATACATACATACATATATGATCAACACTATCATCTTCCCCTCAGTAGGATTACAAGCACATTGAAAATTTACGTAACCCCCCCCCCCCTTCCCCCTCCCCTATCTAAGCTAAGAAGCATCTCAATCACATCAGCTTTCAAACATAAAACACCGCATCAAAAATCCCCCATTATAGCTAAGAACCATCTGTTCAGCTTTAAACAGAAAAAAAAACATCAAAATATCCCATCCCATTCATTAGGCCCATTCGTTTGGGAGCTATGATGCCACAGACAGACAAACGGATACATACAGTGATACATACATACTTACAACGATAATAAATCTAAACTTATAACACCTCTCTCAATGCATTCTTGTTAGGCTTACAAATACAGGGCTAGTACGAAAAGAAAACGAATCCACCGAAGAGCAGCAGTTACCTCAACTCTGCTAGACTTCACTTTGGAATAGAAGTAGAAGTGCGCGTTGACCTTCTGAGCATCATCAGGTTTCAGGTTGAAGAACGGCGACAGGATCCACGACGTGAAAGAGCCCAGGCTGAAGCAACTGGATTCTTTCAGGATCGATACAGGCAGACCCTGTGAGGAAAAATATTATTTAGATAGATAGATAGATAGATAAATGATTTATTTGTTTCTATAAAACACACACGTAGAACATTAAATGCAACAGGCAAGCAGATTTAAATATGGTATAATAGGTAACATATCTCTTAACATTATTCATATTTTGTACACGTCACGTGCACCAGACATATGCACAAAACACCTGAGATACTATACAAAACTAAAGTACGTGTGTGTTGTAGTAAAACAAATGGGTCATAGCTCAGCGAATAATATTGCTCAAGGAGCAAACACTGATTTTCAGCTATTACCCTCGAGATGACGAACGAAGCGAGCGCAATATGTACATCAATCAGTAAAAGTACAACTTCGACAAAGAGGTGAACCGACGAATCCAACTCGGATGGGCAGCGTTCGGGAAATTACGCCATATCTTCTCGTCGCAGATACCACAGAGCCTCAAGACGAAAGTTTATAATCAGTGTTGTTGTTTCCAGTGATGACATACGGCACTGAGACGTGGTCGCTAAATATTGGTCTCATACAAAAGCTCATAGTTGCGCAGCGTGCAATGGAGAGAGCTATGCTGGTATTTCACTACATGATAGAATCAGAAATGAGGAAATCCGTAGAAGAACGAAGGTTACCAACATAGCTCTCAGAGTTTGCAAGTTGAAGTGACAATGGGCAGGCCATATAATTCGCAGAACCAACAACCGCTGGGGAATAAAAAGGTTCTCGAATGGCGACCACGCACAAGCAAGCGAAGTGTGGGGAAATCCCCCACACGATGGACCGACGACATTGTAGCCATCGCAGGAAGTCGGTGGATGGAGGTGGCACAAGATCGCTCGTCAAAGTGCTCTTTGGGGGAGGCCTATGTTCAGCAGTGGACTTCTAAAAGCTGACATGATGATGATGATGTATTATGAAAAAGATATAATTTTTATCACGTTTTATATTTTTGTTCTTGTAATGAACATTCAATATTTTTATTGGCTGCTTTTATTTTATTTTTATTTTTACATAAAAGTAAACAACATGCCGTACATTTATATTATTGTATTATCTATGACGTGTAAACTGGTTTTACCAAATAAATGATTATGATTATGATGATGATCCTAATCTTAAGACTAAGATTTTAAAGCCATCATCAAAGCTACCAGTATCTCATCTTCTCTTTTCAACATCTATAAAAGAGAAAGGTACCACAACTACACCCATTGCCCTTGGGTGGCCTACCACAGTCATCCAAAGGACTGCCTATCCATCTTCTGGGCGAGCGTACACCACCTTCGACTTCAGGTGAGATTTGGTCAAACGCAAAACATTTAAGAATAAAAAAGATGTAAATAAAGAAACTTTAATATGAAATCTTTGTCCATTCTTCATACCTTCGATGTAACTACCTTGCTTGCTTGTTGCAAGCGGTAGTGCTGGTCTATGGTGCCAGAGCTTTCAGGCCGCCCAAGAGCCATTATCATGGCTCAACTATTGCTATTGGCAAATAACAGCCCGGACCGACGAGCTTAACGTGCCCTCCGATTACCTCCGAAGCACGGAGTGCCTACACGCATTTGCCTCCGAAGCACGAAATGCCTACGCGCATTTGCCTCCGAAGCACGGAATGCCTACACACATTTGCCTCCGAAGCACGGAGAGCCTACACGCATTTGGCCGGTTTTTATGCCAGAAACCTTCGCGCTTACTACCAACAATAGCCCTACAAAGTTTCAACTCAATCGAATGAATTATGCGCGAAAATATTACAAAAAATCTGTAAGTTCTCAAATTGATGTGTATTATGTATGTAATATTGTTTAAAATGCGTAATATTCATAATGTTAGTCTATAAATGAGTATCTGAACAAATATAAGCATCACGCTGAAACTACCAGACGGATTTTGATGCAACTTAGCAGAATCATAGCTGATGTACTGGATTAACATTTAGAATAATTTTTATCCCGGAAAAATCAACGGTTCCCGCAGGATAGGGGTAGAAAGTTATTTAAAATAACACGTATCAAGCTAAAAATACTGGACGGATTTTGATGTAAGTTGGCACAGTCAAAGTTTATATAATGTGTTAAAATGTTGAATACTTTTTATCCCGAAAAATTAAAAGGTTCCTGCCTATGGGTCCAAAGTTGTGTTAAATTTAAAGTGATCAGTTATTGATGCAGTTTTTTATGTTAAAAAACTGATGTGATCGAGATGTTTGTGCTTGCTACGCTTCGCTCCCGCCTTCGTCTTCTAGTTAGAAGACGAAGGCGGGAGCGATCACGACCATGTCGGATCGCCACTGAAGGTTGTTAACACAGGTAGGTAGGTAGGTAGGTACCTATATTGGTACTTTTGGTACTGGAATAACTCATAGGATCCTTATATCACAGAAAAACTACCACGCGAGCAACGCTGCGGGCACAGCAGAGCTATAAGGCAATAAGAACGTAAATCTATACAAAGAAGATAATTTTTAAAAAAATGGTCTATGAATAGAACATTTTTAAATTCGTGTTTGTCTGTTTGTTTGTTTGTCTGTATGATTGTTCGCGCATCACGTAAAAACGTATTAGACCGATTGCGATGTGTTTTCAGTGTTGGGTAGCTTAGGATTTGACCTAAAAACTGGGTACTTGGTATCAAATGTTTATTTTAGATCATGGAATAGCACATAGAGTACTTTTAACCTAGCGAAATGACCACGCGAGCGAAGCCGCGGGCACAGCTAGTGTACTAATACGATTTGAGTCTGTAAATTTTTTAAATATGTTTTTAATCAATGCGTGTCTGACGCGCACTTAGCTGGCTTTTTAACCGATTAATATAAGGTGGTTTTCAATTTCACGCGTATACGTATGGATATTATTGTTGAAAATGCATAATATTCATGTATGCAGTAGTAGTCTATAAACAAATGTACTTTTCGTGAATGTTTGACCACGTACTTCTCAGAAACTACAAGTCTGATTCCAATAATGATTTCTGTAATATTTTAATGTACGTTTACTGTAAATACAGCGCTAATATCATAATTTACAAAAGTAATTTACTTACTAAATAATAAAAAGTCGAAATTTGTTTTTTCCCATACAAATAGGTATTCTATTTACGGCGCGTACCCATTTGGCCCGTGCTGTCCAGCCGAAAAATTGACGCCAACCGGAGTTAATATATTTCTAATATTGCATGGGTTACTTAATTGTTAAAAAATACATCTCTCGTTATGCGTCGGGGCACAGATTATTTAATGGTCGAGGATTGTAAATAGTTTTAGCTATATTTACCTTATCAGTGGAGTTTTTGGTCTGGTGGAAGCGGATGATCGCTTCGAGGTCTTCGGGACTGATGTAGTTCTCCACTACAGAAACAATAAACGAATTTGTTAGTTTTATCTATTTGCTATTATATTTACCTATCTATCATTCTTTACTAATAGAGCAGTATTTAACAAAAACTATGTGCAATGAAGATAATTTATTTAAACACAAGCACATTTTTTTTTTACCTATTTATTTATTTTAATATAAGTAAATTAAAATAAAATCACCAATTCACTAAATGATAGACCTTCATGAGCGGGAGCGTAGTAGTAAAAACGAAACATAGGTATATATAATTAATAATAATAATAATAATAATAATATATAATAATAATAATATACAATTCGGAATATAAATATATACGAGTATGTAACTCGTATATATTTATATTCCGAATTATATACAAATTATGTACTGTCATAAACAACAAGCGGAGCGATCGCAAACATTTTGATAGAAAATTTTAAAGGAAACATGATTCCGAATCATATTAGAAGAATTATTGCAAACGAGCGCGAGCGAAGCGAACGCGAAAATTCTTAGCTACCTATTTCTATTGGTGTAAAACTAAAACATAATTTCAAATTGCACAAAAAACCATAAGAGACTAATCAAAAGGCCCGAGCGCAGTGAGTGCGCTTATTTTTAGATATTTCTTACTTACTGAAACAAATAAACGTGATTACAATACATATGAAATTAATGCTCACATATTTTGTTACTAACTACCACCTATCATATTATTATGTTAAAGCTTTTTATTATACCAATGTATTTCTATAAGTGGAAACTTCTAATTGAATTTTTACTACCTATTTATGTAACTATTTGCATTTTAAATTGTTAGTTTTCCGAATAATATATATATATATATTTATACTAAACTTCCGAAAGAAATAGCCCGATACATTTTTTATAGTCATATTCAGGGCAAGTGCCTTTATTAAGTTAGAAATAACTAACCTAAGTACTACAAAATCACGTGGATATTATAATACACTTGGACTAAGCCTGTAATGGCATGTGCGTTGTCCAACAGTTTCATGTAGTATCTAGTTTTACTTTGTTGTAGTTTGTTGCTAATCCCAATGCAACCTGATATTGATTTCACCGAGTTTAAGAAGTCCGACTCTCCCATGTATGATTTTAGATTCAAATGGCCATTGAACATAACAATAAACATATTTGGCAATTGAGTCCATAAACAAGCTCAAATTAAAAATGTATATTACCCCCGGCCCACCTTTAAAACTAAGCTTACATTAAAAACCGCAGCTAAAACGGTCTATTCGTTTGGAAGCTACGATTCTCACACCCCTTTTCTCACCTATCCCCTCTCCCCCCATCCCCCCATCCCCCATATATATAAGAACCTTCTCGATCACATCAGCTTTCAAACAGAAAAAAATGCATCAAAATCGGTCCATTACTTTGGGAGCTACGATGCCACAGACAAACACAAACACACACACACACACACACACACACACACACACACACACACACAGTTACACAACACACGCTAAACTTATATTATAACACTCGTCTCTTTATTTGTGGGTTATAAAGGTACCTAACATGATACTTATGTATACCATAGTTTCTCATTTTTCTGCATCCTATGGCTTTAGATGAAATCCAGCGCTGCTTGCCTTTGAATTCGACAAACAGCAAAATGCTAAGCTGACACTTCTGTTATTTCATTTTTATGTTTATTTGTTATTTCTATTATTTTGTATTTCCTTCATTATTGTAATTTTGTTTGTGAGTGTTTAATGAAAGTTTTTTCTTCCGTTTTGTTTCTTTCGATGCTGTATAAGTTTCCGGATATTTCAGTAGGCACCTACATATATCTTATATCTTTCGATAATTTCCGTATTTTCATTTTAACTAAGGCAGTGTTAACATTCATTTTTGATCACTCTCATTTGTAGTAACATTTCGGAGCATTTATTACAGAAGTACTATCCGTATAATATTATATAAATACAGGTATATTAATATTCTGGAATAGGTTTGATAAATCGTTCATGTTACGTATGGCTTCCGGACCCGGACAACTGTCCTTGATAAATCTAATTTTAGTGAAGTTTCCAAGGCAACGCTCAAACGTTGTCCTGACCTCGGCCAAGTTTGGCTTTTGGCTGCCGTCGTTGTACCCTATTTAATTCACGCAGTCAAACGCGAAGAGCCATCACAAACAAGCGCGACTTTTGAAAATTCGGTTCTACGTCTTTTCCAAGGACCAAAATATTACGTGACTAAATTCTGTGAACAACTTTTTGCGGTTATTTATCAGAATACTTGGGTTTCTAATATGACTTGGGCATTCAAAGATAGTGATCAACAAGTGAGGTTTATGGTTTTTAAAGTTAATAACAATTGCTTTTCAATTTTCGAACATCTTTTTCGAAGTGTGATCAGATCAGCACGATGTTAGGTATGTTCGAATTTAATAGTTATAAAAATAAAAATAATAATTAATAACATATATTCGGGACAATTCCACACCAATTATCTAGCCCCAAACTAGGATACCCAGTAATATGGGCACTAGATAACGGATAAACATACATAGATAAGAATATTACATCCATGACTCGGAAACAAACATTTTGCTCATCACACAAATGATTGCACCTTGCAGGGTTCGAATCCGCGACTGTTCGATTTCGTACCTAGGATCTCTAGCCACTAGTCCAACCGGCCGTTAATTAATCAACTAAAAGCGGGTTTATTAAAAATGTGTAACTATACATAAATACTTAGGTAGGTACCATTGATTTGCTTACACGTAAAATTATTATAAAAATACAAAAAACCTGACTGCGAACAATACTATTGAATACGAGCTGACCGCCCGCAAAAATAGTCACACTAATATTATAACGACGAAAGTTTGTATGTACTCGTACACATAGGCTACTTTTTATCCCGGAAAAATGCACGGTTCCTGAGGAACGCGAGTGAAACCACGGGGCGCAACTAGTATCAATTTTTATTGTTTCTTATTTACTTACATATTTTACATTAGACTATAGTATTTACATTAACTTGAATAATCTAATATTGAAAATTTTGTAAGAAGCTTAAAAGACAATTTCTCCTGTATAGTTATAAGAATTATATATTTTTGAAATGGTCTCTTAGAGACCTTCATTATGATACCACACTCGATAGGTTTTGGTAATTTTTTGTTTCTAAGAAACGTACAAACAAACATATACATACAACCCAAACACATAGCCCTCCGTAATCCGGTAATAATACTAGCTCTATAGAAAAAAAGTAGTTTACTAAACTAGCATAAAAGCTAAAAAAACACGCCAGCCCTGCCAAAAAAGAACTTATGCCAATAAATTATATACTGTCGGAATGTACTTATCAAGGCCTTCAGTTTGATACCCATATTGTAAAAATGGGAAAAATATATTTATTTGGGCTTTTTAAATGGAGCCCATACCAAAGCCAAATAGGAAATTTTCAAAAAAAAAATAGCCTATGTTACACGGGGAGATGTAAGGATTCTAGCGATACCCCATAAGTCTAAATTTGTTTGCATTTAAAATTTATGGTGGAATAAAGAAACTCACATACATACATACAAACATACATGAATGCTAAAAACATAACACTCCTTTTTTTGGGCAGTCGTGTAGTAATTGTATTACTAGCTGTGCCCGCGTGGTCAAAATTTATGTTTTTTTTTCGCGGAACGCTAATTATTTATCGAAAATAAAAGTAGCCCATGTTACTCCTTGCAACATCAGCTATCTTCCAGTGAAAGTCCCGTCAAAATTGGACCAGCCGTTTCGGAGATTAGCGGGAACAAACAGACAGACAGACAGAAAGACAGACAAAAAAAAAGTATACTTTCGTATGCATTTAGACGTGTTCTACATTGGAGACGCTCTGGCAAATCTAGTGTAAAGTGCGAAAAGCGGCTGGCAGAAATTGGATGCAAAGAGATAAAGACAGCGCTCAGTGGCGTGCGTAAGGAAAAGCTGTGGACAAGTAATAGGTCGATGATGATGATGATGAGTATACAACATATAACAATGCCCTAGACTGAAGGGCATTTTATACATTTAGGCGGGCCTATGTAGATAGACGTGACGGACAAACATAAAATGTAGACAAATAGGTAGGATAAAAAATGGATGGCAGCAGTTGGAAAGAAGAGCCGAAATTCGAGCTCAGTGGCTTTGGGAAAGGCTTATGTCCAGCAGTGGGCTGATGAAGACGGAAGTAGAATATTGCAATTCATTGTCATAGAATAACTAATGTAGCTATTTTATAATAAGCAAAGTAAATAACTCACGATCATCGTCCGTAGTAACATTGGTAGTAATGATAGCAGAGGTGGTGGTTGGTTGTTTGGTGGTTGGTAGTTTACTGGTTGGTAGTTTGCTGGTTGGTTGTTTGCTAGTTGGTAGTTTGCTGGTTGGTAGTTTGCTGGTTGCTTGTTTTGTGGTTGGTTGTTTGGTGATTGTTGCATTGGTTGGTGGCCTTTGCAAACTTTCTTTGAAGTATAACATCAACAATATACTAGTTAAACCCAACAAATTATGAAATGACTTCATTTTCCAGAAATTAATCAACACTTCTGTACGGAATATTATTTATTATTTGTAACTATGCGGGAAACTTGCTCCCCAGTCGCCTTTAACTTTTGCTACTGTTTGGGCAAACCCTTTTATATGCACTGTTATCTGTTCAACTGTTGTGGGATGAGCAGGGACCTCGGAAGTACTCCATGACATTGGTTAAGAAACTTTTATATGACTGGCTCATAAGTAATTGTTTTTATTGTATTAAGGAGTTTGTAGATTTTTTTGACAAAAATACTTGTTAATATTTGCACATCTGCATGCAGGCTGAATGCACTTTACCTACTTTTTAATATTAATAACTTTATGTTGAGTATTCTAGCAAATAAATTATTGATTTGATTTGATCACTTTTGCCAGGGCTAAGAGAAATTATTCTCTGAATGCGAGGGAATTCGAACTCAAATCACAGAGAAACTTTTGATCTGAAACCTTTATATTCCTTAATAATTGCTACGTAACGCATTATAACACAGGTAACCTCAGAGAAATTATAACTTCTCTGAGCAGACCTAACCCAAATAGAATGTAAATACTACGCTACGACCTAACCGTAAGCTTGTACTATTATTTATTCTGTGCCGTAAAACTCTTGCTCCTTTGAATCATAACTATACTCCTTCATAACCGTAGACGTTAAACGTGACGTCACAGACTGTGATGTTACGTGTCGACTCCAAAAATATCGTTTAGAATTTTTTCCTGTCTGTCTGTCTGTGACTTCATCATGCAGAAACCACTGGATGGATTTTGATGATGTTTGCTTAACTGTCTTCATTGGAGTCCTGCGGAGGCTTTTACTTTTGTTTCATTAAAATCGGTTCAACAAAAAGAAGTTTCAGAAATTTTTATATATACTTGAGCCACATGATAAAGAATATGAAGGTACTTATTGAGGTTGTTAAATTTTAAGATCTCTTAATTCCTCTTGTAGGTCTGTCTCAATATGCTGTAAAATATCTTCGCTTGATGAAATGTCCTCGACATCAGACTCAGCAAAATCTCTTGATTCGTGATTTCAGAGTATTTTTACTCAAACTCGATAGCTCTTATCATCGTTGTAACCAATCCGCTGAATCCCCTTTGGCACTGTAGCGACCAAAATCCAAAACGGCAAATCCCCCCTGGTCGCTACAGCAACCAAAAAAAAACATGGAAGTTAACTTTAACCGTTTGACCGATTTAAATCGATTTAAATGTAATCTCGCATTTATAATCAAAGGACTATGCCAGATCTCCAATGTGACTCAGGCTCGATGTAAAATTATCGCGGACACAACTGAACAGTATTTTTATTTTTAAAGCATTATGTTAAAAGCTTTTGTGTGTTATTAGTTTTTACTGGGAACTAGTCAAAAATTATGAGGAAATAAAGTTAACTTTTGTGGTCATGTGACTTTCGTTAGATTATGACACGGTTTATGGTCAAGAGAATAATATAGCCAAGATAATTATTGAAATCTAATATTAAACTGATATATTATGTAGGTACCTACACTTTACGATCATGTTTATTATCATTTATAAAGTATTTTTACCTACATTTACCTGCTATAGTAGTAGGCACTTAGATACTCAATCTGAGAATCGAACCCTGGGCACGGCCCTGGGCCTTCTCGGCACTTGTCATGAGCTTGGTACCTAAACCACTGAAACATTTATACAACAAATTATGAATTAACGTATAAGCAAGATAAAAAAAATACGTACCTATGCGTTTATTGTTTTTATTTTATAACATAAAATAATATACTGAAATGATTTCTATTAGAATAAACTAAGATGGCCGGTAGTTTTTTTTATCGATTTTGTTTATCGTGTTATTAATAGTTTATTTGCACTAATTACGAGTTATGGTGAACACTATGATTCGTAATTAGTATCAATCACAGCAATTTCCGGTCATTTCTATTCATTTTAATTCCTATTTTTTTTAATAACCATTCCCGAAAGTTATTGTTTTAATAAGAATTAATTACATTATTTTATATGGTCAATAATGTGGATAGATTTCGTGTTCGCAGTATTTAACTTTTAAAAGTCTTGCACAGCTATTTCCAGTCAGTTCTATTCATATTAATTGTTTTTATTTCAATAACAGTTCCAGAATGTTATTGTTTTAATAATAATTAATTAAATTATTTTATATAGTGCATAGATAGATAGATAGATAGATAGATAGATAGATAGATAACTCTTTATTGTACACCACATAGAACAAAAAATACAATAATAACTAAAACATTTATACAAAATAAATGGGACAATGGGCGGTCTTATCGCTAAAAAGCGATCTCATAATGTGGATAGATTTCGTGTCCGCGGCATTTAACATTTAAAAGTCTTGGAAGCCGAAAGCTGGCATCTTCCTTTGTGTGTTTCTTCAAAGGGATACATATATTATACGTAAAAAGACCAAAAAAGTTTTTTTTTACATATTACCTTGTACTATTATTTATTCTGTGATATTACCACGGTCTTTCTCCGCGAGCCGTAAATTTTTGCAATTTTTGTTGGTTTTCACAAAAATATTCTGATCTCTTTGTACTAAATTGTGTTGATGTTTTAACGGATAGGTAGGTTCATCTAGTATTTAAATAAATCAAAACAACAGTATGTGATCGCTTTCGTTTCCAAAATACTATTTTTTTCTGAAACTACTCCCATTTTTGTCCTTACATAATATTTTCATAACACTTTGTTTCGGTTTGTCAGTGGCTACATATATTCAGCCAATCACAGGCCAAGTTTTGTAAGGATCCGCCAAACCGTTGTGGAAGGAACGGAAAATAAGTTTTACTCGGCAACAATATTTTCGCGCCATTTGGCCGTCTTGCCGAAGTGATGTCATGGTCACGTGGTCGGAGTGTATTTACAATATTGTTTTCTTTATAGCAGGGGCACTAAGCGGATAAGCATATATTTTTTGGCTTTCTTGTCCAATTTTATGCGTGACGCCAACCAATACTAGTATCTCTGCGAGCAGAAACTTTTTTGCAAACGATCTAGCAGTGCACAGTAGCGCCATCTAGTTACCTTATTGTAAAAGTACAAGTATACCAAGTGTTGCATAATAAAGAATGATTACATTAGAATTGTAGCTTTATTCAACTTAGAACTCAACATTTAATTACACAGACAATAATTGACATTGTCAAAATATAAACAATACAGTCTAGTAGGTATAGTAGAAAGTTTATAAAGAGTTTACACTACATTCACCCCCTCTTATCTGTGTCTGTGACATAGTCTCGCAAGTATACGGGGGTCCGTTTTTCACGTGACGATCGACGCAGAGCCGGATCGGGTGCTACTACCTCTAAATTATCCTCTCGAGCTACGGGCGTAGGTCCGTTAGGTTCACCAGCGCGTTCCTCTGTTGCTGGCTCACCGTTATCGTCAGTGGCATCTTCGAAATGATCTTCATCTGGCAAAGGTGCCAAGTGTCGGTTGGATACGGTAGTTTCCCTTCCGTTTTGGAGCCTTATGTGGGAGTAAAGTGGATTCGCTTCTATGAGCTCCGCTTCTTCCACTAGAGAGTCAAACTTTGAATTCCGGACATGTTTTTTTATTAATATAGGCCCTGGAGTCAAAATCCAAGATGGTACAGATTCTCCAGTTGGAGAACGCCGCGAATGATTGAACATCCGTTCATGTGGTGTAGCATTCGTGCTGGTGCACAATAAAGACCGGATGGAATGTAATGCTACAGGTAGAACTTGTTCCCACTTAGTGATTGGCATGTTCTTGGATCGTAAAATCAGTTGTATCGTCTTCCACAAAGTTCCATTCAGTCGTTCCACTTGCCCATTACACTGTGGATTATACGGCGTTGTTCTACTGCATGCTACATCTAATGGAACAAGGAAATTTCGTAGTTCATTTGACATAAATGATGTTCCTCTGTCCGAATAAATATATAGAGGAGTACCAAACATCATGAAAATTTCTGTTAAGTGCTTTATGACTGTAGTTGTTGTCATGTCTTTGCAAGGAAATGCGAAAGGAAATCTGGAGAATTCATCTATGACGGTCAAAAAGTATTTGTTCTGTGAATTAGATGGTAAAGGGCCTTTGAAATCAATGTTCAATCTTTCAAGAGGGTTTAAAGCTTTTATTAAATTTCCTTTTGTTGTTGCAAAACGAGGTTTGATTTCAGCGCATATTCTGCAACTTTCTACCATACTTTTTATGTCGTTAGTGGTATATGGAAGATTTTTCATTCCAATCCAGTGAGTCATTCTTACTATTCCTGGATGTCCTAGTGCTTTATGCAATTCATGCAGTCTATTAGTATTTGAATGAGCACATACGCGAGAAAAAGTGTCTGCGACCGTATTCTCTCGACCAGGTGTGTATATAACATCGTATTTATAGCAAGAGAGTTCAAGACGCCATCTTTCTATTTTGTCGTTTTTTATTTTGCTGGTATAATTTTGACTGAACATAAATGACACTGATTGTTGATCCGTGATGAGGATGAAGTGTCTTCCGAGCAGAAAATGACGCCATTTCCGTAACGCCTCTACTATCGCAGCGGCCTCTTTTTCTATGGAGGGATGTCGGCGTTCAGGATCTGTCAAAGATCGTGAAAAAAACGCCACAGGTCTTCCATTTTGTGATAGTGTTGCAGCTAAAGCATGATCTGAAGCATCTGTTTCCACAGTGAATGTGACATCTTCTAGAGTGGATGTAAGGACTGCTTTTGCAATATCCAACTTCAGAGTTTCGAAGCACTCGATGGCGCCACTGTGCATAGGAAATGTCGTGATAGTTGTTAGTTGATGAATCTTTTCTGAAAAAATCTTTATCCATTTGGAATAGTGTGCAAACATTCCTAATGCTCTTTTCAAAGATGGCATGTCAGTCGGTACAGGCAGTTTGATTAATGGTCTTAAGCGATCCTCGTCTGGTCTTATTGTGTTATTTTCAATTGTGTATCCTAAAAGGTTAATGGATTCTTGTCCAAACACACATTTATCTTTGTTTAAAGTCAGGTTATATTTTTGTACTGCCTGCATGAACTTTTCTAAGTTTTTATCATGGTCTGTTTGATTTTTGCCACATACGGTAATGTCATCGAGATACGCATAAGTTCCGATTAAATTCTCTTTAGAAATGATATATTGTAAAGTTCTCTGAAAAGCAGCGACTCCGTTAGTAACACCAAATGGTATTCGTGAAAATTTATATAAATTTCCGCAAGCCTCAAAAGCTGTGTATATTTTTTCGCTCGCAAGGATTGACACTTGATGGTATGCGCTTTTGAGGTCGATTTGGCTGAAAAATCGGTGTTTTGCCACTTTAGATACAATCGATTCGATATTTGGCAGAGGGTATGCATCCAGTTGAGTAAATTTGTTAATCGTTAATGAATAATCTATGACCATCCGTTTACGATGTTGCCCTCCTCCAGCAACTAGGACCTGTGCCCTCCATGGAGATATACTGGGCTCTATAACGCCATCTTTGAGAAGCTTCTCTACTTCCTCTTTAATAAAAGTTTCATCAGATGTGTTGTATCGTCTTGATTTTATAGCGATTGGTTTGATATCTGGAGACAAGTTATGGAATATGGACGCAGGTGGTACGCCAGCAGCTAGCACGTTGCATATTTTAAGGGGCTCTTGACTGCTTCCAAATTTCATTTCAATAGACGAGTGGTTTTTCAATAAATCATGGCCAATTATGACGTCAGCGCAAAGATTTTCAACTATCAGGAGTGGTATTTGTTTGTAAGTATGGCCTTCTATTTCGATCGTTGCGAAGCTCAAACCATCTACAAAAGACGTATGACTAAGTGACGCTAGAGTTATCGTTTGACGATATGGTTTACGCTTGAGATTTAACGCTTGAGCGATACTTTTATTGATAAAACTTACGGAACTGCCGGTATCTACTAAGGCGTCAACGCGAAACTGGTTTATTGTGACAGGAACTGTTGCTTGTTTGAGGCTTGAAGGCGAAGCAGCGCATATAGAAGATGACTCTAAATATTCAACTGAATCGATCGCACTTGCAGAGGGCTTGGAACTGCGACACACTTTTGCAAAATGGCCATTCTTTCCACACAGTTGACAAGTGCTATGGAACGCAGGGCATTTAATACGTTGATGTATGTTGCCTCCACAGAACCAACAACATTTGCGTGGTGGTGCCGCGGCAGCTATATTCTGATTCAACGATGGTGGCGAGGATGGTAGAATAGGTTCCAAATGTTACAGCGCTTGATTTTGAGCAGTATTCAGAGACAAGATGTTTTGGTTGATGTAAGTTTTCGCATTCTTCTCAGCAGTTTCAAAAGAAATTGCTTGATTTATAGCTTCATCGAGAGTTAGGGACATATTTTCTAATAATCTTTGCCGTATTTTTTGTGATGAGAGTCCAGCTATGAATGAATCTCGGACGAATTGATTTTTGTGTTGCTCAGCAGTGACGGTTACGAAATTACAATCATGTGAGAGTTGTTTTAAAACTTGGATGTATTCAACCACGTCTTCTTCAGGTAGTTGTTGTCGCGTTGCTAGGACATGTCTTGCATGGATTTCGTTTTACGGTTTTATATAAATTTTATCCAATGTTTCTATTGCAACCGTATAAGATTGGCATTCACGTACCTGTACGTACACGTTAGCATCCAAGTGGTTTGACAAAAGCATTAGTTTTACAACGTCGGATGCGGAGTTGTCTAGCTCAGCTTGTAGAAAGTTCGTAAATAAAATTTTCTAATGCTTCCATCTAATTTCGGAGTTTGCAGAGTCTGGCGTGACGTCGAAACGATCAGGGCGTAAGTATTTCGCTATACCAGAAAATGGTGCATCACTATAAATCGTTGATGTTTTATTTTCCGTCATTTTTATTTACTTACTAAGTTGAATAAATTGTTGCATAATAAAGAATGATTACATTAGAATTGTAGCTTTATTCAACTTAGAACTCAACATTTAATTACACAGACAATAATTGACATTGTCAAAATATAAACAATACAGTCTAGTAGGTATAGTAGAAAGTTTATAAAGAGTTTACACTACACCAAGTTTCGTCTAGATCGATTGAGAAATGCGACCTGTAGAGGAGAATAGAAATCCGGAATAACGAAAGCATGTTTTCCCATGCTGAAACAGAGATGCTTCGCTCGCGCTTCGCGCTCGCTCGGTCAATTACATATAATATATTCAAAGAAATAGTTGATTTATTTAGTTAGAAACATCCACACCAATATATAAAGTGAAAACGTACAATTGTCAAGCATCCATTGTGAAAGGTTGTACACTTTTTGTAATCCAATGGATCGATGAATATCATAATATATTAGTTATTAGGTACCTATTCAAAAAACGATGGTAGGTAAGTATGTATTATCTTTACTTTGATGTGGTGACACATCATCTATAATCCTCATCATCAAAATCATCAGCCCGTACCGCATTTATCCACTGCTGGATGTAGGCCTTGTCAATGCCACTGAGCCCGATCTTCAACTCTTCTCGCCATTCACAATTCGTCACTCCACCTGGCCAACGGTCTCACTACGTTCGCCTAATCGTGGTCTCAGCACTATAACTAGCATACCCCAACGGTTGTCGGTTCTTCGAGTTACTCGTATTATTATTATTCGAGTTAAGTCGCGGGCGAAAGCTAGTACTTGATAATTCTTTTTTCCTACGGATGGTTTTTTTTTTTACTTGGGTGCTTATAGAGTATAGACCATCTAGACCAAATAAAATGTGTCATTTTGCTAGAATAAAATTAGATTAGAGCGGAATCTATTTTTCGCCAGTAAGCGTAATTCAAAATCTTTGCATTTTACCACAACAATAGATTCAAATTAGTTTGTGGATTTTTTTATGAATTTATTATGAATAAGCAAATAAAGTTATTTCGATTTTCATAATCGATTATTATTGTATTATAGTCTGTGATTAAGATGTCGCAATGACATGACACATTTCATTACATCACACCTTTCCATCACACCAATAAAGTACGACATTGTTGTAGGTACATTTTGACTGTAAAAAATACGAAACTTCATGCGCGTTATCTCAATCGCAGCCGTCATGGAGATCAAGCTATAAAAATCAAAGTATAGGTATGTACCTATATACCTTGTGTATATACCTCAGAGAAATGTCTGGTTTGGAGTACTTATTCGCCAGTAAACACAATTCAACACATTCATAGTTGGGTACAACCTGTAAATTTTAAAGCGTACTGTTTAGGTAAATGAATGATATATTTTTGGAATGGTCATTTCAAAATCTTCATTTTGATACTTCACTCAATAGATTTTGGTATATTTTTTGTTTCGTGGGAAATACAATATGGCAGCTTTAAGCCGCCATATTAGTTTTCTTGACATTTCATGTATCTTAGAGCACTCTCGTGAATGAGACGAATTGTACGTCATTTATTAAAATCCATCAAGAAGTTTAGGCTGTAGGACGCGCCAAAGAAACGTACAAACATAAATACAAACAACCCAAAAATATAACCCTCCTCTGGAGTCGGGTAAAAAACCAAGTGTGTGCGTGAGGCTTGTGCGTACGAGTGGATCGGCATAATATCTTGGTTGCTTCACTTTCGATTCGGCAGTGTGGACTCCGCGGAGTCTACACGGCTAAACAAACGAGTGAAGCATATTAATTGGCGGCCGTCACGCGTATGGGTGTGTGAGTGGATAATTTGATTTTTATGGTACACAATTTCATCACAAATTAACCACTTATCAATAACAAGGACGGGATCTTGTTGCGATGTGGCGGCCGATCGGCATAACATACTGTAAGTGTGTGCGTGAGGCTTGTGCGTACGAGCGGATCGGTATATCTTGGTTCCTTCACTTTCAATATGGCAGTGTGAACTCGCGTCTTCTTTTAAATCTTCTTGGCTTATGCCAAATAAATATGTTATACTAGCTTTTGCCCGCGACTTCGTCCGCACGGACTACTGTATATCGTGATACTTTTCAGTATCCTACGTCCTTCTCCTTCAAACTATCTCCATACCAAGGGATAAAAGAGCTATGGTAAATCAAGGCTGCTCAACTCCAGGCCCTCGGGCCACATTGTGGCCCGCGAACGAATTATAAATGGCCCGCGTGAACCAGTAGAATAAGTGCTGGTCCTGGAATAAGAATAAGCCATGTCAGAGGAACTTGAGCGGCCTGACAAACTGACACCAGAGGCCAGCCTCTAGTGCTGGCAATACCAAACGACAAGCAAGCAAGCAAGTACAAAGCTAAATTTATATGCTTATTACCAGCGATGACTTTAAAGGACCAGGACCGGGCGCCAGCTTAACTTTATCACTTTATTACAATACCTGTCTCTAATAATCTAAAAATAATAATATTCATCTTATTAACTTTTATGAGCTTTCGGGCTCAGAAAATCGTAAAAGAAAAGCTGAAAATTAATAAGTTTTTGAACTGCACGGATCCAGGGCTTATTTCAACCAGATGTTTATTAGTTCCATTTATTATTTACATATGTTTTTTAATTATTTTTATTTGTTTCACTGATAGAAATATCTCAAATTTTCCACGCTCCCTTCGCTCGCGCCTTCATAATAATATTGTTTATGTACACACAGAAAGTCAATTATTAACATTATGTTTTCAAATAATTACAGGCTCAAAGCGAGCGCTCGTGCAGAAATCGTTTTTTGTACCGTTTTGGTAACTACAACTACGTAAAAAAGTAAAATATCGCTTCAAATGTTCGCACTCGCTACAATCGCACTGTACTGCCTGTTGAATAAAGGAAAAAGTGTTTCTTGCTTTCCTTCAGTTTTTATCAATTACTTCAAGAAATAATATGAAATTATTGCTTTCATAGTTATATCTTTCAATTGATCCGTATGGATCAATGACTATTCACTTTCTTAGTTTTTTTTTTTTGCGCTCGCTTTGCTGGCCTTTTAATTTTACCTACTTACCTATATTCGTAAGCTAAGGAATTCCATTAAAGTCTAATTTACCGGGTTTTTTTCTAATTAGCCGAAGATCTGCTCTCAAATGACTGTAATAAGCATACACAGTACACACAAATATTTGGTAATTCTATTCTATTCTGCCAATATAAAAAATATCTTCTAAGTCACAAACTTCTTCAGAAGAATTGGGAGATTTCTGGTAATTGGTACCAAAAGACGGCTTTCTTGCAATACCCTTTCAATTTTTAAGTAGTTTTTGTTCAACATAATGTTTGTCGAAAGTTATTTTCAAATCTTAATTTGGTAAAAAATAAATACTGTCCACTCTAACTGAGCAACATATACATTATCTGTTTTTTTGTTACAGTCAACATTTGCGCGTAACATTGGAAAACTAAAATAAAAAATAATGACATAAAACGTGATAGCATGGCTCTTGAATGCTTAAAAAAACAGATCTCAGATACCTCTGCTCTCCGATTCAAAACCTTTCGATAACTCGATTTAGTATTATTTGTTGTGTGGATTCGGTTTGAAATCGTTCAATTCAATAAATAGGTTCACACCAAAGAGTATATAAATACTACGATATATAATAATACTACTTGTGAATACTACGTAAGAACTACGAATAAATAATAAGTAACTTATTACTTATTCGTAGCGTAAGAATTCAAATTCACACTATCGAATCGAATCCACACGGTTCTTAGCGAAAAGTTCTGTATCGGGGGCAGAATAGAAGAAAATCTAAGTATAATACATTATTTACAGTGTTAAATAAAAAGTTAGTCAAAATAAACATGCATAGGTACGTACGGGTATGAGTAATTACATACCTTGGATACATTTTCATCCGTTTTCAAGGTACTGATGTTTTCATTTGGCAGTATTGGGAACCTTTTCTATGGGTAGGTAGGTACTGTAAAAAGAAATCCAATGGGTCAAGATATTGTAAATGTGGTTTAAATATTCTTGGTTTCACGAAACACAACACAAACCCGCTGATGTCCATCTGATAGCGTACTTGCTGGAGGTCAGTGACCAGACAAAATACCAAACGAAAAAATATTGGAAAAGTACTTTTGAATGCTCCCGCCAAACCTCCCCAACCAAAGCACAGAATAAATAATAGTACATAAACAAAATGAAGTTTGCGTATTCACTCACACTAGAGACTAAATTAAGTAGTGAGAGAGAGAAAGCAAATGTCAATGGCCTTTAATTCGAGTGTTGCAAGATTACAAAAAAGTAGATTATTAAAAGTTAATTAAAATAGTTAAATTAGGTTTAGGGTTTTGGTCAATTTTCGAAGACAATAAAGCACATAATTATTCATAATAAAAGATTTATACCTACTGTTCTTTTCATTTTGTTTCAGGAAAAAATAATTGGATAAAAGCAGTGAAAGATGTTTGTGGTAGATTTTTTATTGTATTACTGGCAGCAGGAGTAGAAAATGTTGTTGCGTGATTGGGGAAAGTAAAAACCGTTCAAAAAGTTCAATTCAAATCGTAAACCGCATTCAGCGTATGGCCGTTTAAAATCTTCTTTGTGAATTTGTCAATAATCAAATTGTACTTTAATTTATTGCATTTTATTTGACTTAATTTTATCTTTAAGTTAGTTTAAAATGACGTCTAACAAGGAAGATGAAAAGAAAGAAATTCCTGAAATTATCCACGATCCTCAAACAAGCAGCACCTACCAAAGGTTAAGGTTTTTTGGGAAGGTAAGTAAACTTCTTTTCTGTTTCTTTTCAATGAACTAAGTCTTATTTATAAGATTATCCTTACTTAAATACGAAGCGTATTAATCAACTCTACCAGAATTAAAAGTTGTACGCCATAAAACGATTTGCAAAAACACCACAATATATAACCGTTAAGTTCACCTTCATTAGCTTACAGACATTCTTTCATATCACCTTAAAATAATATTACATAAATATATACCTAGTTTCAATCTTCCAATTAAATAAATGCATATTTTCATAGTAGTATGTAAAGTCAGTTACATTTCAAATCCTAGAAGGTACAGGTGCATGTGAAATTAAAATTTTACTTGTGAACTTAATTTCACTCTTTTTTCTAAGCCCTAATATATACCAGATATAGTAGGTACTTATTTATCTATTCTATACTATCAGTTAGCTGTGTGCTACCAGTTTTACTTGTTTCTCAGCAGTTACTAATTTATTTATGTAAACTACACCATGTATAAATAATTCAATTTGTAGGTCTTAATTTCACATAGTTTTGTCAAAACTCAAATAAAAATATAAAAAACACTACATACAACAAGCTTTGATAAATAAGTAATTTGTAATGACTTTACCCATGTCTCAAAAATTGCATTTCTTGTCAAGTACTAGGTACAACATTGGAAACAGGTGGTTTAGATAAAATTTTAATGAATAAAACATGACATTCAAATGCATATTGTTCTTTCAGGGTGGCTTTGCAAAATGCTACGAGATCCAAGACATAGAGTCCAACCAAGTGTACGCGGGGAAAATTGTTTCCAAAAAGCTGATGGTAAAGTCTAGTCAGAAGGAGAAAATGGCGCAAGAGATCTCCATCCACCGATCTCTTCTCCATAAACATGTGGTCGGCTTTCACAGCTTCTTTGAAGATTCTCAGAACATCTATATTATACTGGAGCTTTGCAAGAGAAGGGTTTGTACCTATATCATTTTATTCAAAGTATATATTCTTATTTTATTAGAGTGTGGGTGTAGCTGGTTATTACCCAACAGCGAAGTATGAGGTTGCAGGTTCGGTTCTGATGCATGGCAAATATTTGTAGATAGGTATTTGTTCTGACATTAGGGAGTGACAACCTGCGAAAAGCGTCTGAAAGAAAATGTATGAGGAGAGCTGAAGACCTAGCTCAGAGGCGTGCATTAGGAGAGGCCTACATCCAGTAGTGCACAGATATAGGCTGATGATGATTATCATTTGCTCTGCGTCTGGGTGTTTAGTGGACCGTGGCTCTCATGGTTTTTGAATATAGGGACTAGGGGTAAGGGCAATAACATACAGTATATGATCTTGACTATTCTATAGGAAAAAATAACATCTTGTAGGAGAAACTAAAACTAATAGCACAGGCAGGATATCATTCTATGAAGAATGCAAAAACACTCAAAAGAATAACAATGTAGTGACAATATGCCAGCTAAGTATTCTTACACTGCATGTAGTGACAATATGCCAGCTAAGTATTCTTACACTGCATGTAGTGACAATATGCCAGCTAAGTATTCTTACACTGCATGTAGTGACAATATGCCAGCTAAGTATTCTTACACTGCATGCTTAAATTATAAAGACAATGATTGTGATTAAAAATGATTTACGGATTTGCTTGTTTGTACTTGTTTTAGTTTATTCATTATAAAATAGTATCGGACAGATGCATGATAATATTTTCTACTGAAATTAACTACATATCATAGAAAACCACCATGAAAAGACATTTTTTCCATTAAAATATTAACTTATTAATTATAGATTATAACTTCTAAACACCCAAATTCATACTACTACTATCTAACTGGTTCTATAATTATTTTTTTGATGTGTACTACTAAATAGTAAACAGGTACCTACAATACTAATGTTTTACCAAAGTAATAAAATGAATTTTTAAACTGATTCATTACACCACAATGCAATTACTGGAAAACCTCATAATTATAAAATTATATAATAAAATCGTAAATAAAAGTTAATCAATATATTGTAACATGTATTTCCCAAAGAAACCACACCGATGAGGTGTGGTTTCGCACAGGGTAAGCATGGTTATCCTGTTTATATTATATTCAAATAATATTTTACTGAACATTAGGGATTATACTGTGGTAAAACCTTATCATAATAGGTTATATAAGAAAACCCCACTAACCACAGGAGTAAATATTGTGAAGGATAACTGAAAACCACAGAAGTTAGCTTTGTAGTTTCTAGAAATAGGGAAAAATCCATAAAATGCGACATGTTATTCAGCCAAAGCTTTTTTTTTTATCTGTGTTCTGTATTCAGAGAATCCAAACAAACCCTTATTGCTTCGGTACATTTTCTGAAAGGCCTTCTAACCCTTGCAGTATAGACACAAGTACCTATAAAAAAAAGCGGCCGCTGATCACAGCTTTGATTGAGGAATCAATTGAGAACTTCAAAGCATATAGCATAATTAGCTGCGTCCCGCGGTTTTACCAGCTTGATGATGAAAAGTCGGATAACACATAGGATATGTGTTATTCTAGGGTAAAAGTTATCTCCATTCCAAATTTCATCAAAATACATTCAGCCATTTGAGTGTGAAGGATGATGATGATAAGTATCCTATGTGTTATTATAGGGTATAAGCTATCTCCATTCCAAATTTCATCAAAATCCATCCAGCCGTTATTGCGTGAAAGCTCCCCAAGTCCCAAACAAACAGACAATGTTTCTCTTTTATATATTGCCGTGGATCACTAAAAGACTATCTTTGCGGTCGAATATCTCAGAAATGCAACTTTAGGATGATAGTGTTCTAACATTGTTTATTTGCATTGAAGTCCCTGTATCGTTTTATTAAGGTTTGATCAGTGTCCTCGACTTTCATTTGTTAATAGTAAAATGGAAGTAAGTGCCGTTTTACACACAATATGTATCATTGGCTCAACTAGCGAAAGGAAAGAAAGGAAAAAAAACTCAAGCTAAAGTGGCAGGTGGCAGTGGTCACATTTCCCGAAGAACCGATGACCATTGGATTGGAGTAGACAAGTTCTCGAGTGAGCTCCCTGTGGCAGTGTGGAGTGACGATATGCGAAAAGCAGCTGGCAGAAAATAGATGACATAAGCAGAAGACCAACCTCAGTGGAGGCCTACGTCCAGCAGTGGACAAGTATAGGCTGATGATGATGATGATGAATTATTTTATATATATTTTAGATAGATTAATTAAAAGTGGGAAGATTAGGTACCAGATTGTCAGGGTCGGACTGCATAAATTAGGTGCAAAACATACAATTGGCCTTTTTTGGCATATTATGATATGTATGTTGATGGTTGTATATTTTTAAATACCCAATTGTTTCCTATAGTCGATGATGGAGCTGCACAAGCGTAGAAAAGCAATCACCGAACCGGAGACTCGGTTCTACATGCACCAGATACTGCTTGGGGTCCAGTACCTGCACAGCAAGCGTATCATCCACCGAGACCTGAAGCTCGGCAACCTGTTCCTTGACGATGACCTCCATGTGAAGATCGGAGACTTTGGCTTAGCTGCTAGGATTGAATATGAAGGTAAACAAAGTATTAACACATAAGCCCACTTGCGCATCTATAATTAGCCTGAGCACAGAAGACTTAACACATTCCCTGTGGCAAAATGATCCCGTAAGTAATACTTCCTTGAAACACATATACTTTGTGAGCGTAGAGAGACATTAAATTGCTACGAAACTCACATGAGACATGTCATTGTGTGGTGCGAGTGCAAATATATTGCGTCACTCCAAGACCATCTACTAGTTTGATCACAGGTCAACACTTTCTATTAATAACTAGCTTAAAAGCTAAAAGACACACCTGCCCTGCCAAAAATAAGTTATGCCAATAAATTATATACTATTGGAATGTGCTTATCAATGCCTTCAATTTGATACCCATATTGTAAAATTCGCAGAAAATATATATTTTTCGCATTTGAAAATGGAGCCAAATTGATTTAAACAAAAACTGCTTATGTTACTCGGGGGATGTAAGGATTCTAATGATACCCCACATGTCTAAACCTGTTCAGGCATTTAAAAGTTATGGAGGAATAAAGTAACTCACTTACATACATACAAGACTCCTAAAACATTACTCTCCTTTTTTGGGCAGTTGTGTAAAATTCAGCGAAAGGAGGACAATAAAACTGTCCGAAAAAAATGCAGTAGATGCTACAAAGACATTCAAATAGTATTCGTACGCCCAGGCTTTTTTTTTTATTGTATGATCATCCTAGCATGTTAAATGCAAAAAAGTACAGTCCCAGCATGTACGGTGGAATTATTAACTAAATAAGTTGTTTGTGTCTCTGATACACATAAAGATCATGAACATTTTAGTGCTTTCCAAGCCCATGTTTCTTGAATCACATGTGGTTCAGTGATCACAGAATGTGTTAATGGTACCAGCCCGGGCTAATCTCTATGGAATTTCTTTGCCATACTTTTGTTTGTGCTGATTCAAAGCACCCCAACCGAGGGTCCATGGAACTAAAATTGACATTGTTTCATCTCCTGATGTTAGTCACAGAATAAATAATAATACAATTTTGTTAGTTCCGTGGATGCTCACTACTGCCAAACTACTGCTAACAGCGCCAAAATGGCGATAATCAAATGCTCTCATTGCGATGTTTGTTAAAACCCTGTCTAGAGTACGGAGTAATATAAGATAGATAGATAGATAACTCTTTATTGCACTAAAGAAACTTAAAAAATGGCACATTAACAATGAACTTAAAATAGTACAATCGGCGGCCTTATCACTAAGCAGCGATCTCTTCCAGGCAACCTTAGATTAGAAAGCGAGAACATGAACATTAATGAACGATAGTGTGCATATGCAAGTATACATTTACTGAACAGAATAAATTTATATTTTTAGAATATAAATACGATAAAATATTAATTATAAATACCATAAGTACAAAATATAAATATATATATAATATAAAAATACATACATATAAACATATATACTAATAATAATAATACATACTATAATAAACAGGACCTACACACAAAATACATCACATTTATGCAGTTGTCTATGGTGCTGTGAGAATCTCCTGAATTCCGTTTGCTGTGAGAATCAGCAAAAGGAAATAGGTAGCCGCATTTTCCTACATCAGTTGACATGGTCTATCTCAAGTTTCGTAAGCCCAGGCTAGCCACTAGCCCGGGCTAAAGTAGCTGCACAAGTGGTCCTGAGTTGGTATAGAAATTATTCAATGTGAAAACCTCCTAAACTGTCATTCCGAACCCAAGGATCTATCTCAAGCAAGAATAATCCAAAATAACTATAATTAAAAAAAAACATATTCTGGTTCCTTTTTTTTTGTTGCTTTGTAACTTATAAGTTTTTTTCTTTTTGGCTTTTCACTTTTAACATTTTAACTATTTTAACTTTTTTGTTTTTCTTCTTTTTTTTTTTTATTGTCTTCGGTTAGTGAGCTACCCTGAAAGTTTCAGCCAGATAGCTATTCGGGAATTGAATGAAATTTGAATGCAAGATTCCAGGACAGAAAAAATACATACATACAAGTGAAATTAAATAAAAGCTTAAAAATAACATAAAAAATCTCTTTTTTTTATTAATAATTTATATTATTTTATTTCGTTGTCGATTTGTGAGCTACCCTGAAAGTTTCAGCCGGATAGCTAATCAGGAAGGGCTCGAAATTTGAATTTCAAGATTCCAGGACAGACATAAATACATAGATACATACATAGAAGTGAAGTTAAATAAAAGCTTTTAAAAGAGGTAGACGGTATGTGCCCGTTATTTCATCTGTCGCCATTCAGACCTGCACCAGATACGGAGGAGCTTGCTATTCCTACATTGTCCTCTTTGAGAAACACTGTCTATTGTCTAAGGTTGGCCTATTCAGCCAGCTGCAACCATAATTAGTTTTATATAACATATTTGCATAAAAATATGAATATAATATGAATAATGTGTTTGAGTATCTTAGCATTTTATTTTACTATGCCCAAACTTTGTACTATTAGTTTATTCTGTGCTTAAACCTTGAAATGTAATGACTCCAGTTCGAATGGTAGACGTCAGTTTTATAGCTATGTTTTCACTCTAAATATACCTACCTAATTTGCATGTTGTTTTCTGGGCTAGTAAAGCAGATCTTACATGTAACTACACTCGTGAGCAATGAAATCGACTCCGCTCCTACGCGCCAAATCAAAGGTGTTTTTTTTCTATTTTATTATTATTCTTCATGTAAAAATCTGACACTTCTTACTGAAATTACGTACAGTTTGCTTGAAAATATTGCTTTCCTATATTTTGCGCCGGGAATGCCTACAAAAAAATGCCTGCCTTTATGCCTTTAATCATTATTCTAATTATATAACCATTATTATTGATTTTACAAGTAAATAAATGATTTTTTCTTTAAAGGTTTTCCCATAGCTTGCTTTCCAATTTGTATAAAATCTCGCATAATTTTAAGTATCGTATCTCAAAAACTACTCAACTGATTTTCACGAAAATTAGATTTTATTGTTTGTTACGTATTTTCAGAATTAGAAAACAAGATTGCGCGCATGAGGTCTTGAGTCGATTTCATTGCTCGCGAATGTATGAATAATACTAACTATGAATCATCAAGCCAGCCCTATATCTTTTGGTTCAGTCAATATTCATCATCTTTACTCGCATTTCATCATCATATATGGTACAACGTCGATCATCAGACGACAACCAAAAGGCCGGTTAATCAACCTGGCAGCCGCGCCTCGCCCCGGCCCGATTTTGATTTGTTACTATCAAGGCTCTATACATTTGTGACCTATATATATATCTCTACTAATAATAAAGCAATAAGTACGAAAAAGTATATACAAAGAAGATAATTGAAAAAAAGTTTGTTTCGAGCATCACGTAAAAACTACTAAACTGATTGAAATGCGGCTTTCACTGTTGGATAGCTTAGGGTTTGACTTAAAAACTGGGGTACTTGGTATCTCAATCCGAGGAGTACCCGAGCAATCGATAAAAAGTTTTTGACGGCTGAAGAAATTTTGATCAAATGTTGGTATATTGGTATTTTAGGTATTGGAATAGTGCATAGAGTAGGTACTTTTAACCTAGAGAAATGACCACGCGTGCGAAGCCGCGGGTACAGCTAGTGCCTAATAAATTATACATTAATAATGTTTGTATTAGGTATATCGTAAAATTTCTAATATAAACAATTCGATTAAACTAATTTTCCGAATACCCATGTACCCCAATTAGGCATGGTTTCAACAACATTTAAATCATAGTTTAACTACAGTTAATTTACAAAATGTAGGTAATAATGTAGCAACTTTCAAGTTAATTGTTGTTTAACAAAGGTTCTAAGTCCTAACGCTGATGAACTCTGCGTTCTACTGTACTTGTACCCATGTTGTAGGAGAGAGAAAACAGACCCTCTGCGGCACACCGAACTACATCGCGCCCGAGATTTTGACGAAGAAGGGGCATTCCTTCGAAGTGGACATCTGGAGTCTGGGCTGCATCATGTACACCCTGCTGGTCGGCAAGCCGCCGTTTGAGACATCCACGCTCAAGGACACCTATAAGAGGATCAAAAGCTGCGAGTACAGGTACGCTCCTGAATCCATACTTATTATAGAGCAATACGTAAACGAAAAAGTCTGTACAAAGAAGAGAAGTAAAAAAGGTCTAGGGTACCTAAAATAAGCTACTGAACAAGTATATAACATTTTATAAAATCGTGTCTTTTTGTTTGTTTGTCTGTGTTTGTTCGCGCAACACGTAAAAAGTACTGGACCGATTGTGATGCGGTTTTCACTTTTGGATAGCTTAAAGTTTGACTTAAAAACTGGGGTATTTGGTATCTTAATCCAACGATTAGGTGCTGAGCAATGGATAAAAATCTATTTGACGGCTGAAGAAATGTAGTATATTGTACTTATAGGTAGTTTTGGTCCTGGAATAACACGTATGGGCTACTTTTAAAATTACCGCGCGGGTACAGCTTCCTGTGCGAGATTCAACTCTGAATCGGGACAGGAAGTCCAAATTTCCTTCTGAATCTCAATGTTAGTGGTTCTTATTTATTGTTTTTTTTTTGCCTTGTGCTATTTGTAAAAACCCGCTGGAGTTTAGTAAGGTAGGGTTGCTTGATTCGTAACACGAAGGTTGTGGGTTCGATTCCCGCTAGGTACGACCTAATTTGGGCAACAGAACAATATGACTTAATATATTATGTGTTTGTTTTGACAAAATATTTTTAAATAGATTTCCTTAAAAAAAGGCTGAAAACTATTTGTCATGAAATTGATACAGGGCCACGCTAGAAATCCAAATTAAAAAAAAACTATAAAAATCTCTTCAGAATTCTTGCGAGAAACCAGGAGAAGAGAGGTAGCCAAATAGAAAAAAAAAACAAAATTATTGAGCAATTGAAGTTGATTTAAAAAAGCATAATAAACTAGTGGTTCTGTGAGCTGTAGACCGCGCGTGTGCAAACTTTTTTGTTAGACAATCTAGCGGTGCCATCTAGTTACCTTAATCTAAAAGTAACATTAATATAATAACCAAGGTGCTCCATCAACCCCTACCTAGTGGGCAAAGTGCTGATTACACTGGTAGAATCCTAAAAGTGAGAAATTTACTGCATTTTGAGGAGCTATTCTGATCACGCCGAAGATCCTCATCGGAACTTCCCAATTTGTTTATGAGACCAATTTAAAGTTACTACCTTTCAAATAAAAAAAGAACCATCGAAATCGGATCTAATAAGGCGGAGATATTCAGTAGCCCCCTTTTTGGGGGAAGAACCCTCCCCCTTCATTTAGTAATGTAAAGTAATTATTGTGAAATAAAACAATGTTTTTTTATGTATGTTTTATACATGTTTCGAAGCAAAATGTTTTAAATTGTGTTTTAAAAGGTGTGAATATTTTTCAGTGTTTTATACACTTGTTTTAAACCCTGAATACATACACAAAAAACATAGTCTAATTGAGGACTTCTTCTAAGAAATATCTCCACATGTTAAATTAACGCATATCGTACTATGAATAATTGAGTTCAATGCAATTACATGTGTTAACACATTCACTGCTGAAAACACAAACGTTGTGTTTTTGAAAGTACGACGCCAGTGCGGCAAAACACACGATGTGTCTTTAGACGTAATTTTAGCACTCAGAGGGAGAAGTATTTTGTAAGGTTCAGCAGTAAATGTGTTAATTACCGTAAGGTGCGAACTAATATAAGCAATATTTGTCCACACTAGCGAGGGCGCATACCTAGCCATGCGCGTTTGTTTGGGCGGCCCGTGGCTAGCCCTGAGTAGTCGGTACGCGCAAGCCGTCGCCGACGATAATGCCGTGAACCTACGATACAGGTGGTTACTGCACCGTTTGTAACGTCAACCAGCTGTAACTGTACACCACAATGTTTTTTAGTCGCTCGGACATTACTTTTCAAATTCAAATTGTTTATTTTCGTAAATATGGGTATACAAAGATGTTACAGTCATTATGAACAGCACGCTACATTTTTTTACCGTACGTTGTGCAAAATTATTTAAATATCATTAGGTATCTAAGTATAAAAAACTGACACAAATAATTATTAAAATTCTAAATTACTTACATGTCCATACTCGTAATACAATAGCATTAGAAAATTTAAAAAAAAATAAGCCAGGAAATAGCAGTAGTCATTGAAGAACAATATAAAAGTTAAGAATATATTTACATGATTAAATATTACAAATTGAATTTATTACAATGATTTGTAATTTTTTCAATTATATGCAAAGGTAAGTCATAATTTGTTCTGCATTTTAACTATATCAAATTTCTCTGTTGATATAGTATAGTTCACGAAAAATCATTTGTCCAGAATTTTTTATATACTCTGTAATAAATTATACGTTTACCTATGGTTTTTTAATTCGCTTACGAGTTACACTGGTGCAGATGTATTTAATTAGCTAATCAAATAAATTTATACTGTTCAATATTATATCATTATTTGCTGACTACAGTCCTGCCCAATTCCATTAAATTTGAAATAATAAAATTTTAAGTTGACCAAAACGGCTATTTTCTGCTGACCGTCACGTACAAAAGTATGCTTTTTTTACAACAAATTTTGTTGCTAGTTTGTGGGTGGTGCTATCCGCCGATTTTTGTCTACCCTCATTTTATTTTCAATTTAAGTGTTGGACGAGTGTTGTTGAAAGGCCATAGTCTTTTCTAAACCAATTATGATGATAAAGCTCGCGCTAGCGCTTTTTTTCTGCAGTTTAATCGCGTGTTGATTAGTTTCTAGAGTCTAAAAGCAGGGCTAAAAGATCCTCGTTTCTGTTAATTCTGGTACTGAGAATGCCGGAATGTCGGTGCAATACATGCGTGATGACGGAGCTGTTGGAAGGTGCACCAAGCAAGTAAGTTCAAAGTCCGAGCGTCCTGGTGAACTTTTACATGTTGGTCGGCGGTACAGACATTGATCTGTGGTGGTGACGGCAAACTTCAAAAAACAACGCACCGTGATCGCGAAAATATCAGCTTCTGTAAACTTAACCATCTTATTTCAATGTCTTTCTCATTGTGCTCGTCAAGTCGATTCATCCATTTATCTATACATGAGTTATCAACATAATTCCCACGACGTAAATAATCCATAGGTACTATTTCTTAATTCCCGTGAAAGCGACGTCATAATGTTTTTGTGTCGTGCAAAGAGCTCAAACGCGAAAACAGGATAACTGCACATAAAATCTTTTGTATTATATAAAGAAATTACAACGTTATTAACTAATTGTTATTAACCTACATACACAACAAATTACACATGTAATGTAGGTATACGAAAACTAAACCAAATAATACCTACACTCTTTTGAACCATTTGTTTGTATGTTTGTCATAGTGCTGGCCTCTGCTGTCAGAGTTTGTCAGGCCGCCCGGGGACCTCTGGCATGACTTAACGACTATTTAATGAATAACCGCCGAGATCGACAGCTTAACGTGCCCTCCGAAAGGAGCCATGGAAAATGATTGAAAATGTAACGCTTGCTACACTGATAGCTGTATATTTTATAAATATACAGGCTGGAATTTTTTAACCTCACTCGGAGGGAAAGTACTCTAAATAATGGAGATAGCAAATTTTACTCAAAGGAAACATTCCTTTATTTTTAAAAAGAAACAAATCTGTGTTCAAAGATTTTCGAAAACTCATTTGCCACAGTCGGGAATCGAACCGGCTAAAACCGAAAAATGACACCTGTACTCTTATGGCATCAATCAATAGGGTCAATCATAAGAATCAGATCTCTCTAACAAACATGATAAATAAAATATAAGGAAATCCATAAAATCTTAACTTATTTTAATTAGTGAAAAAAAGGGTAAACTATCTAATTATTTCCTCGAAATGAGCTCCATTTTGTAGGATACACAAGTTTATTCATTTAATAAAGAGAAGATAAATTTATCTAACAAAGAGTCTGCATTACAAACACGTGCAAATGGAACTAAATAGTTCTTAGTCATTTTAATAAATAAATGACATCAAAGATAATTGTAAATAAAGTACTTGATCTTGTCCCACTGAATTTATTTATTAAGATTTCATGGTTTTCCTTTCATTTAATTTACCATGTTTATTACAGAGATTTGATTCTTATGATTGACCCTATCAAGTGATGCCTTAAAAGTACAGAATGTTATTTTTTTAAATTTTAGCCGGTTCGATTACTGAGTGTGGCAAGCTAGTTTTCGAAATTCTTGAATGCAATTTTGTTTCTTTTTAAAAATAAGGGAATGTTTCCTTTGAGTAAAATTTTATATCTTCAGTATTTAGTGAACTTTCCCTCTGGGTGCGGTTGAAAAATTCCATCCTGTATATATAGCAAACATGCACTGCGCTGGCTACCGTTATACAATAAAAAAAAAACTGCAGGAGCGTTCGCTTTGAACTAAAGGCTTTGAGCTAATTAATGATTAAATACCTTTTGCACGTCTACATAGGCAAGAATAAGAGTACTTACTCAATTTTAGTTTGACTATTACCTTTTTTTTTGCAAATAAATTATTATGACTATGACTAATAACACTTAGATACATTTAGATTTAACTCGTTAACAACCGAAAGCAATTATGATCTTAACTGAAACGGGATCAAACCAGTAAACCATTTCAAGCTAAAAAAAAGCTAGGGAATGTTACAAATAAATGTTGTATTAGGATTCCGTCGTCGCTGCGCAAGCCGGCCGCCACCATGATAGTGCTGCAGCTGCAGTCGAACCCGGCGAAGCGGCCCTCCGTGGACAAGCTGCTGCAGCACGAGTTCTTCACGACGGGCATCCTGCCGGCGGCGCTGCCGCTGTCCTGCCTCACCACCGCGCCGCGCACGGACCAGCTCGAGGGAATGCTGCACCTCCGCCGCCCGCTGAACGAAGTTAACACTAATGGAGTTGGTGAGTATTATAAACCACGGTGAATGCACGGTTTAAAGTCGCTCAGCGAACTGTTGATCACTACACTACACCTCATCGCGTAGTCCACCTAGCACGACTAGCGATACAAGAGCCCGTTTGATCCGACATTATACCGAAGATATCCCAGACGTCAGCCTTTACGAGATCAGAATGGCTCTCAAACAGCTTAAGAGCAAACAAGGCACCAGGGGAGGATGGAATGACGACAGAGCTACTGAAAGCGGGCGGCCGGTGGTGAAAGCGGACTCCGTCATCCTCGAGGGTACTACGCCAGAGGTGTGGCACAGGAGTGTATGAGTAGGAGTGAGTGGTGATGTTCTTTAAGAAAGGAAATAACACCCTATTGAAGAATTATAGGTGCATTTCGCTGGTGAGCTGTCTATAAGCTGTTTTCGAAAGTAGTTACTAACCGTTTCGCTCGTAGGTTTGACGACTTTCAGCCACCTGAACAAGCTGGATTCCGGAAAGGGTTTAGCATCGTAGACCACATCCATACGCTCCGGCAGATTATACATAAGACCGAAGAGTATAATCGGCCACTATGTCTATGTGGACTGCGAGAAAGCTTTTGATTCAGTCGAGACCTGGGCAGTGCTACAGTCATTACAGCGGTGCCAGATTGAATACCGATACATCGAAGTGTTGAAGTGTTTGTACAGCAATGTCACCATGACTGTCCGTCTCCAAGATCAGAGCACGAATTCTATCAAATTGCAAAAAGGGGTGAGACAGGGAGAAGTTATTTCTCCGAAATTGTTCACCTCTGCACTGGAAGATATATGCAAGCTTCTGAGCTGGAACGGATATAGAGTTAACATCAACGGCAAATGCATCACTCACCTTCGATTTGCTGATGATATAGTCATCGTGGCAGAAACCCTGGAAGACTTAAGCACAATGCTCAGTGACCTCAATATTGTTTCCCAACAGGTGGGTCTGAAATGAAAATGGGTAAGACGAACATCATGTCAAATGCCCATGTCGCACCCATGCCAGTATATGTTGGGAGCGATATTATCGAAGTTGTTGATCACTATGTCTACTTAGGTCAGACGATCCAACTGGGTAGATCCAACTTCGACAAAGAGGTCAACCTACGAATCCAACTCGAATGGGCAGCATTCGGTAAATTACGCCATGTCTTCTCGTCGCAGATACCGCAGAGCCTCAAGACGAAAGTTTATAATCAGTGCGTGTTGCCAGAGATAACATATGGCACTGAAACGTGGTCGCTAACTATTGGTCTCATACACAAGCTCAAAGTCGCGCAGCGTGCAATGAAGAGAGCTATGCTTGGTGATTCACTACGTGACAGAATCCGAAATGAGGAAATCCGTAGAAGAACCAAGGTTACCGACGTAGCTCTCAGAGTTTGCAGTTGAAGTGGCAATGGCCAGGCCATATAGTTCGCAGAAGCGACAACCGCTGGGGAATAAAGGATCTCGAATGGCGACCACGAACAAGCAAGCGAAGTGTAGGGAGACCCACCGATGACATTGTGTCCATCACAGGAAGTAGGTTGATGAAGTTGGCACAAGATCGCTGTTCAGGGCACTCTTTGGGGTAAGCTTATGTTCAGCAGTGGACTTCTAAAGGCTGACAGATGATGAAAAAACAAATTTCTTCCCCTTTCATAGATTACACATTTAGATAAAGAGAAGGTACATTACATACATACACAAACACATACACACACACAGATACACACGAGATAATCTAAGCAACACCTTGTAGCATTTAAAAACAAAATCAACAAAATAAAATGTTTTCAAATAATTATGTGTGTGTTTTCTAACTGGTAATTACAATAAAGTGTTTCGTATCGTATAGTAAATCACATAAAATAAGTCTTATTTCTTGTTTATTTAGTAACTTAAAATAAAAATTAATTCATTATCAAGGACAATCTTTAAAAAAATATAGACTAAGACTATTCCTAATCAAATTAAAGTAGAAATGGTGCAAATTTATTATTAAGGTCCTCTGTTATCTTTTCAAGGGTCCGTTATAATAAATCTGCACCATTTCTACTATTTTATTGAACATTTTGTGACCCTAGTCAAGTTTTTACTTTGACAGTAAAAACAACACTACAACTAGGGTGACAAAATGTTCAACAAAATCCGCCGTTACCAGATGACTCCCGTAGTCTCGTAGTACTTGCAGTGCCTCACTCATTCAACTTCAGACCAAAGCCTAGCAAGTAACAATATATTACTTCCTGATACCTAATAATTAATATAGATTGTGGTCAGCCTGTCCAATTTATTCGCTCAATAGAGTAGAAATAGGGAAACAGTAAGTTTTTAAGAAGTTTGACTCATTATTAATGTTCAAGTGGTAGTATTTTACATAAACCATCCCGAAAAACCCGGGTTTTCAATCTTAAAAATCAGAGTTTCAAATCAGTCGGTTATTCGGGTTTTTCGGTTATGCGGGTATCCGGTTTGCATGCCCTAGTAACGACCTGCGAAAAGCTGCTGGATGAAAATGGATGAGGAAATCTGAAGATGGAGTGGCGTGCTTTATGACTAATATAGGCTGATTATGATAAACCACGGCTAGACGTAGGCCTCTCCCTATGAACGTCACTGAGCCCGGTCTTCGTCTCTTCTCATCCAGTTTCTGCAATCGCAAGTCATCGCTCCATAAGTTTGCTGAGTCGTGGTGAATCTATCCCAACGGTTGTTCGTACCTCATACATAAAAGTCGTGATTCGTATTGTATTGTTGGTGTGTATGTGTGTCTAATGTCACATTTTTAACCCCAGAAGTAAAATTTGAAATTGTACACGTTTGAAATTGAAGCCTTTTTAAACGACTTAAAAAAGGAGGTTCTCAAGTTGATGTGTATGTATTTAATATTGTTGAAAATGCATATTATTCGGTGACATTGAAATCTTTTTTTTTTTTTTTTTTCATTATTTAGATAAAAAAAAACACCAAAAAAAAATTTGCCTTAAGCTGAAATGTCCATTTATAATTAAAACGAAAAACGACGAATGTCCATTTCACTAAACACGCGACACGGTCGCGGCGCGGGTACTCCGCCAGGCGCGCGATGACAAGTTTGTTACAAACAATATTGTACCTATCTGACACTGGTGCCGTTGACAGACATGGTGATGGTGGTGGACTCGCCGGTGAAGCGCGACGCCGTCCCGTCGGAGCTGCGCGCCGTAGACCCGTCGCTGCACCGCCAGAACCTGGTGCTACTGCGCGACCAGCTGGAGAAGCTGCTGTCTCACAAGGTACCTACCTATCTTCTGTTTGTAACTTATCTCTCTATACTTATAGTAAAGCAGTATATATAACATAAAATCTCTACGAGGAAGATAATCTATACTTATAATAAAGCAATAGGAACGAAATAGTCTGTACAAAGAAGGTAATTTAAGAAAAATGCTCTAGGGTACTTAAAATAAACCGCTGAACAAGAATAAACCCGGTGTAATTGGTATCTCAATCCGATGAGTAGAAGTCGAACAATCGATATAAAAACTATTTGAAGGCTGAACGAAATTTGGTATATTGTACAATAAAGGTACTTTTGTTACTGGAATAACATAAGGGATACTTATTCCCTGAAAAATGACCACGAGGGCAAAGCCGCAGGCACAGCTACTCTAGTTTGACTTGGTTGTGTTACAGTTTTTTTTTATGTTGACCATTTTAATTCCTAGTGAATTTAAAGTATGAAAACTTATACCAACGTTTTTTTAATATCATTTTAGTTATGTATCCAAGTTTATTTCGTTCGTTTTTAGCGGGTTTTTTTTTAGTACTCTAACCTCAGTTGATCCTCATAAGAAACAGGATCTATTTGTAATCAAAAAAGTTTTTGTGTAAATGGCGCATTTTCGTTTTTTTTTAATCTTTGAAAATATCTCCAAAAGTTATTTTGTATGTACATCGGTCAAGGTACAGTGCAACCAGCTTATCTGTGAAGTGGCAAAAAAGGGTCTGCAGCCGCTACGAGTGAGGTTCTCATTTGCAACACTCACGCCACCCTTCAGTTCATAGATAAGTTGGTCGCACTGTACTTGCCCTTACTGTCTCATCTCAAAAATCCACCCTGTGTATAGGTAGGGTCATGTAAAAAGAATGCTGAAAGAAAGTGGAGGGAGTGGGTACACTCGCGCACAAAAGTACAAGGCCTATTGTTTTAAATAATTATTAATTAGCCTTTTTACCAAATGGACCATGGCTTTTTCATGGTTGAAATACCTCGCACAAGAACGAAGCGTTATGCTTCTTCATTTATTATAAGAACTGCAAATGAGTGGAATGCCCTGCCCTCGTCAGTGTTTCCGGTAAATTATAACCCCGGTGTGTTCAAGTCAAGAGTGAATAGGTATCTACTAGGCAAGCGTGCTACACCTTCGGCCACATCATCGCTTTCCATCAGGTGAGATCGTGGTCAAACGATTGCCTAGTCCGCAATAATAAATAAAAAAAAATGCGCTGCCTAACCGCCAGCGTTGTTTTACATGACGCGACCTATACTGCATTTTTTGTTTGTATCTCTGCACCACAATTTCTTGAGGAAAAGATTTGGATGATTCATTTTTATTTGAGAGTGTGGTCTTATAAAATACATTTCATCAAAGATTGTTCAGTAGTTTTTTTAGTAAATATAAAAATTCTAAATTTATTTATAAACTAAATTAATCTCCGCAAAGTAACCTCATCCGCAATCTATCAATCACAGCTAGTACCAAACAGGAAGGCAATTAGATATTAACGTATTTTAAAGTAGTTAGTAGTAGTAGAAATCAATTGAAATACATATTAACCAACGTTAATGCGAGTATGAAAACGCCTTACATTCAAATGTTGTCAACTACTTTATTTATCATTTTGATACTTAGTGATACAAAAAAACTATTCTAAATGCCTTGCAGTTTGGAACGGAATGTAACCTGGCCTTAAAAACTTGTCTGTTCCCCAGCTGAAATGCTGCCCAGAAAGCCTGACGGACGAGATGAGCGACCCAGGCGCGCAGCCCATCGTTTGGGTCGGCAAGTGGGTCGACTACTCCGACAAGTACGGGTTCGGGTACCAGCTGTGCGACGAGAGCGTCGGCGTCATGTTCAACGACACTACCAAACTCATCATGCTGGCTAATGGAGTGTGAGTATTGCTATTACTTGTTACCTGACTACGAAAAAGGAGAGTTATGATTATTGAAGCGTATGTATGTATATGTTTTTTACATATCTAATCATTTTGCCGTATTCGGTTGGTCAGGTTCCCCAAACTACCAATAGATGGAGTTTCCGAGGAAAAAATTAGGATGACGAGTCAGTTGATTACAGCAGAGGCACGGAATGATGCGGATTTGAGTCCCATCCGTGATCCAAATTTTTCTAAAAAATATTAGTAGATATTTTGTAACATGTATGTATATCATAGACAACTGCATATTACTCCGTAGTCTATCTAGACAGGCTCTTGATGAACGTCGTAATAAGAGCATTTGATTAACGCCATAGTGATCAGTGGTGTATATTCGCTTGTTCATGTAGTCATTTATTCATAACAATATAAGTTACATGTCAAAAGGGCAAATATTACCAATAATAATATCAAATTAATGGAATACAATTTCGACTGACTAATAATAATAAATAGGTACATTTAAAGTACCTTACAATCATAACATTAATTGAACAATTATTGATTGTTAAAAGTAAATAAAAATATTAAAACACAAGTAACTAAAAATAAATATGCCCGTTTAGTTTATGGTTTATGGTATTTACCGGTCTCCATCTTTTAAACATATTGACACCTTTTTATTATCTTTTAACAATGCTTTAATGTTACATAAAAACAAGCACATAGTTTGGGCTGGTGATATAAATATTGACCTTCTGGCTGATCCATTGAGTGAACAATGTACTGACTACCTCTGTCTGGCTGCAGAACATCAACTGATACCTGCCATCACTTTACAAACCCGAGGCAAAGCGTGTCTTGACCACATATTTATCAAGGCTGGTTTTGAGGCCATTGGTGTTGTATGTAGTAGTGACATTACTGATCATGACATAAGTTTGATGGGTTTGAAATGTTCTGGTAAACCTACTAAATTAGAGACCCGTTCTCGACTTAAATTAGACTATTTTGCTATCATTGATGACCTAAAGGAAATTGATTGGAGCTCCATCACATCCAAATCAGAGGTAAACCAGGCTACTCAAGAGTTTAATTCTATTCTCACTTCTATAATCTCAGTTCACAGCCATATGGTTACTGTTAGTCGCTCCTATTTTAATATTAAGCCTTGGATTACACCGGGGGTTATTAAATGCCAGAAAATTCGTGACCTGTTACATACGAAAGCAAGAAAAGAACCTAGAAACAAAATTATTCAAACTACATACAAGAGATATCGTAATTTTTATAAAGAATTACTAAGACGGATTAAAACTGATTATGAGAAGAATGAATTAGTTAAAAATAAGAACAACCCAAAAAAGTTGTGGAAAACTATAAATACTATTTGTGATAGTGTAAAGTCTTGCACTGAACCGTCAGAATTAATCGCAAACCATGACAATCCTATCTCAAGGCTTAATGAGTGTAATAAGTATTTTTCTAACGTCGGCAAAGATCACGCAGCTAAAATTCTAAATAAACTAACTGAAACGGAGAACTCTTTGGCCACTTCTATAAAATCGCAAAACTCACCTCTGAACTCATTATTTATTCCACCAACAGATTGTTTCGAAGTCGATAGACTTATTTCCGGCCTTAAGTCTGACATTGCTCCTGGTATAGATGGTTTCACCACTAACTTAATAAAATGTATTAAACCTAATATTCTAGAGCACTCACTTTTATTATTAATCTTAGCATTGAAAGTGGTCAATTCCCAGATAGTTGGAAGCTAGCAGTAGTAGTTCCTATTCACAAAGATGGCGCTAAAAATATCCCTAGTAACTATCGACCGATATCCCTGTTGAATGTTTTTTCTAAATTGCTAGAAAAAGTCGTAAATAAGAGATTGGTAGACTACCTTGAAAATAACCACTTTCTATCTGACAGACAATTTGGATTTAGGCGAGGCAGATCCGCCGAAGACGCAACAGTGCTTCTCACCAATACGGTCTCATCTGCCGTGGACCAAAACTTGCGTTGTATAGGGGTTTTTCTTGATCTCGCTAAAGCTTTTGATACCGTATCGATTCCAATTCTTTTGAAAAAACTAGACTCAATTGGTATTCGAGGCCAAGCTCATAAATGGTTCCTTAGCTACCTTACATGTCGTAAACAGTGTCTAAGAGTGGGTTCGATTATTGGTGATGAATCTTTTGTGAGTTTCGGAGTACCTCAGGGTAGTATATTAGGCCCAACCCTCTTCGCAGTATATATGAATGATGTTCTAGACCTAACCATCCCTGGAGCGGATATTATTTGCTATGCAGACGACACAGCAGTAATTTTTCGTGACTCATCCTGGGAGAAAGTTGTTAGTCTATCGGAAACAGGCATTAATAAAGTAGCAACATGGCTGGATCGAAATTTGCTTACACTTAACACCAAAAAGACTAAATTTATAACTTTTTACAAAACTCGACAATCTAAACCTAAGTACGATCTAGTCATCAAGTTACACTCATGTGGTGGTTTTTGGTCGGGTTATACTTTCTCGTGCAATAATAATTGCGAATCCATCGACCAAGTAGATCATATCAAATATTTAGGAATAGAGATTGACGACACTCTTACTTTTAAGCACCACATCAAAAAGTTGTCAGGACGAGTAAGGAAAATAATTTACATTATGAAGGCGCTACGATACGCCTGTGATAAAAAAACACTTATTATGGTTTATTTTTCGCTCTGCCAATCAATTTTAACATTCGGTATTCTAGCTTGGGGAGGTGCATTTAAAACTGTTTTGATTAAGCTCGAAAGGGCCCAACGAGCGGTATTAAAGGTAATGTTAGGAAAACCCTTTAGGTACTCGACTGACTCTCTATACAAAGAGACTGAAGTTCTGCGGGTGCGACAGTTATTTATCCTAAAAGCTGTAACCACGGTCCACAAAGAAATGTCGACTTCTAAAGAACTAGCAGAGTTGTTGAAAAAGCGTGTTTATAGGATACCAGTACCGACTGCTAACTCTGCCTATGCGAAACGGCATCCAAGCCATCTACTCCCACGCATTTATAATAAAATATCGAAAGTTTGTGCTATAAAGAGTGAGCGAACCTCCCTAGTGAGAGTACTAGTCCAAAGATGGCTATTTATGCAATCTTACTCTGACATAGAGGACCTGATTTATCTGTGAAAAAATACACACACACACACACAAACCCTCATCACACACACTCTCTTACACACACACACACACACACACACACACAACCACACACTTTCTTTTTCAAAACATGCGTACACATACTCACCCCCTCATACCCTTATACACAATACATTTCCCCTTACGTTGACACTTAAGTTAAGATCACATATATATATATATATTTTAAATTTTGTTATTTCATCATTATAAATTAGATCAGTAATGTTTATTGCCAGGAAGGGATGCCTCCATTAAATTAAATTGTATTATGGAATTCAGACCAGGCTTCCACGACACGGGCCTAGAGCCTAGTGTGGGGCCGCTGTCTATCATTGTATATCCACCTTATTTGGTTAATAAACTTATATTATTATTATTATTATTATTTCTCAGTGGAAGAAGTAATTTCAGGACTCCCTATTTATACATTGGGCCCGTTATTGTATTGGTAGCATTCTATCTTTGGACACAACCTTAAAATTGCTTCTTTTCCCATACTCCACAGTAAACAATAATATTGATACTAAAAAAACAATGTTAGTACCGCTGTCCCCTGACATCCCCTTCCCCTTGCAGGAACGTGCACTACATCAACCGGCAGGGCCAGGAGCAGTACATCACGATGCGCGAGTACCCGCAGGAGCTCGACAAGAAGATGAAGCTGCTCACCTACTTCCGGAGATACATGGCGGAGCATCTCATGAAAGCTGGTCAGACATTTCACACATTTTTTTTGGCTGTCGTATAGACGTGCTAAGTACACCAATTTTTTTGGCTGTTGTATAGAGTTGCTAAGTACAACATTTTTACTTTTCTTTGTAAGGTTCCTTAGTCAAACAAGGAACCCTTACAGTTTCGTCATGTCCGTCTGTCCGTCAGTCCGTCTTTCAGTATGTCACAAGTTGAAAATTGTTACATGTATGATGTTTATAACCGCTAAATAGGTGTATAAAAATGAAGTAATATTGTTACGAGCTGGGGTTCGGATAAAATTAATGTATGCCAATTACACCAAAAATTAACACCTTTATTCGGAAAACCACAAAAAGAAATTAATCCAACAAATAACGCTCAAACACTCTTTAACTTGACTGTACACTCTTATCAATTATCACTGAATACTCGCTTCGAATCAATTTGATCGTTTCGCTCCAAAAGCCAAGTCAATACTGTCCCAGGCAGTCAATGCGCGCTCTATTTATACCGCGACGGACATTTTCAGAAGGTACTCGTATGTACTAGCGGTAGTCGGTAGGTATTTGAAGTTGCCGCGCCGCGCCTGTAGGTACCTAAGGCCGGCGGCGCCTTTGATGTCGTGCCGCCCCTGTAGGTACCTAAGGCCGGCGGCGCCATTGATGATTGACGTAGGTATATACCTATCGCGCGCTCTGGAAACTTCTGTAGGTACCTACGCTCCACTAGTGTGTTCGAGAAGGTGTATTGCGTCATCCGTCCGCGACTACTGCTGTTTTTCTAAAAATCGACCGGGTAACAATATTATCAAATTGTAATTCATTTAATGTTAATGTTTATTTTTCGAGCGTTTAGTTTTCAATAAGAAACATAAATTGGCTCGATTAGCGATAACTTTTTTCTGATGGATTGTTTCGAATCAAAAATGAGTATAACATTGATATAGTGTTTATATAACTCCATCTACAAAGTTTGGTTACGATCCACACCCTTTCATATTTTTGTATGAGAGGGTGAATTTCAGCGACGTTACACAACCTTAGTACACCCTCGCCTGTCAAGCGATGATTTCAAGTATATAAATGAATAAGTTGGAAGTAAACAACACATTCGACGGAACGGAATTTGGTACATAATATACGAATACTATCGAAAGATACGGCACTCTTAGTTGGAAAGGACGTCGCGTCCCGCAATTTTAGATAACAATAATACTCCGGTTTCGCTCTATAAAATGTTAGTCGTTATTTTACAGTTGTATTCTAAACAGATTCCAGTAACAGAGACTCTTATTGGCATACCTACTATTCCGCCATTTTGAAAAGGATATGTTGGAATCGTTCCGTAAGTGGAAATGTCGCTTTTGCCGACATCGTTCACTGAATGGAGAACTTTTGAGACATAAGCTTGCGTGTAGTTCGAAATTCGAGCTTATGTTGTGAACGGCGTCGAAGGCGACTCGCTTATATTCTTCCAGTAGGTATAGTCGAATGTGTGACGTCGAAGTATCACAGTAGATCGGCGTTTTTAAATCGGGCGTATTCCTGCGCTTCTGCGACCTTATCGTAGTGTAATGTTGTAGAGCGAGTGAAGCTGTCGACAGGTATCTGCTACTGGATTGATTGATCCATCAATGAAGCGTACGAGGGGTGGTCAAAAAGTTCGCGGAATGAAAGGGTTAGAAAGAGACAGGTATTTTTTCATATACCTAGATGACTCAACTTCACTATAAATACCAAGTTTTGGCTAAATCTGGTCACTCTTGTTAGAGTTATCGCCAAGTCAACAGGTCAATCGGGAAGAAAATGTCAACTATACAGAAAATTGAGTTTCGCGCTGTCATAAAGTTCCTCACCAAGCTGGGAAAAACGCCGCAGATCATCATGGAAGAGATATCATCTGCTTACGGGGACTCGTGCCCTGGGAAAACCATGATTTACGAGTACAAATGGCATGGCCTATTCAAGCAAGGCAGAGAGTCAATTGACAAGTTTTCATATTTCATAAGGCAATGAAATTCGATAACCATTTCAAGATATTGCAACGCTGATCATTATTCTTATTTTTCCAAAAAAAAAATGCAGTAAATACAAAGATTTTAAGTAATAACTCTTAACCTAGCAGTGTTCGGTGGAATAATAAAGTACAGTTGCCAGTAAAGAAAAAAAACTACGCTAGAGCCTTGCTTTGACAGATATATAAATGTTTTTTTTTTTTCGAATGTGGCTTCGGTAATCTTGTTCATACCACTAAATTCTGACAGTTACGTCCTTTTAGAATAAACTACTTTTAATAATTAATTTCTCGGATAATATAGCTTAGATTGGAAAAAGAAAAAATACGTGAATCTTATTCTTCAATATTCCTTCAGAGAAAAATTTAAAAAAGTAATGTTACAAATTTGAAATGTTGTCAATTGAAGCCACTTCCTCAGACATTGTCGAAAAAGTGGAAAAACTTGTTCTTGAAGGTGCTTCATGAAGAAGAAACAATTAGCAGGAATGGTTGGGATAACATCTAGTACAATTTTGAACATTCTCCATGATCATCTTGGCATGTCAAAGGTCAGCGCAAGATAGGTGCCGAGAATGCTCACACCGCTTCAAAAGCAACAGGGTGTCGTGTGGTCGCAGTAGTTTTTGGAACTCTGTAGCGAAAACAGAGATGAGATTCGCGGTTCATAAAGAACCGCGAATTGTTACTGGAGACGAAACGTGGGTTCATCAGTATCAGCCTGAGTCAATGCAGTAATATAACACACCCGCCTAAGAAGTTTAAAGTGTCACAATAGGCCGGAAAGATCATAGCCACGGTTTTTTGGGATTCTGAGGGTATTTTGTTGATCGACTATAAAGAAAAAGGCGTCAACATCACCGGAAAATACTACGCCAGCTTACTCGAAAAGCTAAAAAATGCCAATAAGGAAAAAAGAAGGGGAAAATGGACTCGAGGTGTGTTGCTTTTGCACGACAACGCACCAGTTCACAAGAGCCACGTTGCGATGGCTACCCTACACAAGTGTGGCTTCGGAACTTTAAACCACCTAACCTATAGTCCCCCGGTATATATACCCCGTCGGATTATTATTTGTTCCCGAAAATGAAAAAATAACTTTTTGACCGCCTCTCGTATGTCCGTGGTAAATTCGATGAAGATGAGTTATCTTGCTCGGCGCGGTGTTTCTGATGCTGAAGGTAGCTTCTGGAAAACGTAGGTCAGCGGCTTGTGGTCAGTGAACACGATGAGTTCTCGTCCTTCAAATGTATTTCGTTCTATTGACGAGTAAATTTCAAATAATTCGCGGGTGAAAGTGCTGTAGTTACGTTGCGCGTAAAATGTATTTTTGAAAAATAGCCATTTGGCTGCCATTTTCCATTGATGTGTTGCTGTAGAACTGCGCCAGCACAGAAATCAGAAGCGTCAGAAAATATACTCGTAGTTAAGGTTGCTTCGTGTGAAGGGTGCGCTAACAAAGCGGAATTTTGAATCGCCGTTTTACAAGCTTCAAATGACTTTATTGCTTCGTCAGTCCTTTGAATGATTGTCTTGTTCAGCAGCTTTTGGGATGTGATCTCGGTAAAAATTGATCATGCCGAGGAATCGTCTTCATTCTTCGATAGTCTTCGGTTTCGGATAACTGCAGATTGCTGTGACTTTTTCGGCAGGCGGTTTGATTCCTTCGTTGCTCACAGAAAATCCAAGGAAATTCACTTCTGGTTTTCCGAGTACGCAATTTGATGGTTGATTGTCATGCCATTTTCTTGTAATCTTCTTAATGCGGTTCGCAGATGCTCCTTATGGCAGGATTAATCAATGTTTGCAATAAGCAGGTCGTCTTTATAGACGACCTGCTATATGCATAGACGAAATCGAGTCCGTGCTGTACTTCGTGGATGAATGTTTGAAATATTCGCCCCGCGTTCTTTAATCCTGGGCACATGCGCGGGAATTCAAATAATCCCATCGGTGTGATGATGGCAGTTTTTTTTATGTATTCGTCTCTTGTTTTGTGCTGATAAGAGCGGTTGCGATCTATCGTACTGAATTATCGTCTTGTTAGACAATTGGAAAGTGAAATATTTTATTCTTGGAATTGGATAATAGACCAAATTAGTATTAAATAGTTATGCGAAACAAAGGGATACCGTGCGCCGTCTTGGTCTTATGTTGCGATATGAAATGTAAGGCTCAACAAAAAAATAAAATTAAGGCTTGCCTATAGTATAATGTAGAGGATAATAAGTGCATGTGCATACTTTAAACTTTATGTAACAGTTAATTGTGTTCTCAGGTGCATCTGTGGCAGTGAAGGAGAGCGATGGACTGTCGCGTCTGCCGCATCTGCACCAGTGGTTCCGAACCACGCTAGCGGTGATCATGTACCTCACCAACGGAGCACTGCAGGTAACATTAGAACGATCGAATATTACCTGCCAATCAGTGCACTGTTTTACAATTTATCCGATTTCTCATCAAATTGTGAACCTGCTCTTGATTAGTCAGACTCGTTTTTATCACCATATGGAGTAACAAATTAAGCGGTCAGTCTTGTTTTGGCCTTGACCTCAAGGACTAAAATTGGTCGTGAATCAGTAAACGGGCACTCGCCAAAACTCTCGTATCGTCGTTCCAATCGCACAGGAACTCGTTGCTCCGCGTTTTGGAATTCCACCCGGGGGTAGGGCAAAGTCGGACCAAGTGGGGGTCCGGCTGCTCCAATTCCGTTTCGTGAGCTTCTACTTATGTTGTCGCTCTATGGTGACAAACATAGACCGACCAATCAGGAAAAGATTTACAATATAACAGACGACAGTATCTTTAAAATGTTGTAAAATTGATAAACTGAACACTGATTGGTCCGTTATGCTAACAAACTTATTGGTCCGTTAAATTGTAATCTATCGTTTATTACAATCTAACGGTGAACATGTGTATGTATGATCTTTTGTCGCATCTTAGAGCCTAAGCAGCTTGATGGATTGATAAATGAGGTCATTGGATCCGTATTTTAACGAGCACTCTTGACTACGTACACTACACTACATACTAGTGGCTTTGTGAGCTATAGACCTCGCGAGTCTGTCTTTGCATAGCTTAAAACTCAATAAACATTCACAGTGCAAAAAAGAAACACATAATTTTTGAACCTGCTCACTAAATTTCATGGGAATCGGTTGAGTAATGCGACCTGTGTATATTTTACGTATTCAACATAAACAACTCAGCCATTATAAAAAAAAAAAAACAAAAACAAAATGGACAAAAAAATAGCCGGACATACGAAAGCATTTTTGCCCAAGCTGAAACGGAGACGCTTCGGTCGCGCTTCGCACTCGCTCGGTAAACGATATATGAAGTTTAGAGTATAAAACTAAATAATTATAGCCCATTGAGTAACCCCATCGAGTATCGCAATCATATAAATAAACAGAAACAATTAAACCTACAGAAGGCAGCTTTCCTAAAATTGTACGGCAATACCTAATCTTTAGACAAAATACAGGCCAGCCTTTTGGTGACGTATGGCTTCGACCAGACGAGATAGGTCTTTTTAACACTGATGCTGTTATTTCCAGATAAACTTCACAGACCACACAAAGATAATCCTGTGTCCACTGATGCAGGCCGTCACTTATATCGACGTATCGAAGAATTTTAGAACGTTCCGTTTCTCCACAATAGAAGAGCACGGATGCGACAAGAAATTGTACGGCAACCTCACATACGCCTTAGAAAAACTCAAGAGTTTGCTTTCTAATAAGATCTGCTAATGAGGAGATGATTGTAATTAGACGAAACTTTTAGGTAAGTTCATTGAGATGCTATGTTACTAAGTACTAGAGGCGACATACACGACAAAAAACGTCGCGCACCACAAACGAGGAACAGCGCGGGCGGCAGAAAAAATTGTAGTACAGATACGACATTTATCTGCCTTAAAGTGCGCGTGATTTGCAAATGTCCTATTTTTGCAATTATAAACGTCACATTTTTTTTATTAAACATCTAACGACGCGGTACGGGGATAATGCCGACTTTTTGCGCGGCGACGCGAGCACACGGTTCTTCGGCTGTTTCCGCCTCAGCTCAGCCATATTTGATGTTTACACATCTGCCAAGCGTCCCGCGACGTCTTTTTTTTCTTTCGCATAAGGAGAACACGATTACACAACATTTTCTTGATCAAAAATGTTTTGAAACTTCTCTTTTTCGGTCTTAAGCGAAATATATCAAAAACGATAAGGTGGATGGTCCACGACATGAGTTTCACTAGATGGCGCTAAATGACAATACGTGCATAATTATCATTTTTTGGATTTTAATCGCAATCATGACCCTAAGTAAAACGTTATTGTCGGCTATATTACTGTGTAATGATTATATTTAATCTTAAGTTTCAATTGAAAATCTAATGTTTTAACTGTATTAGTTCCTTATAAATTTGGGTTCAGATCTTGTGTCAAGTCTTGAACCCAAATTTTTAGGGAACGAATACGGTTAAAATATTAGTTTGACAATGAAAGCTATAGATTAAACATTAACAGCGTATAGTGTTTTAACCGCGAATAAAGTTTTAAATCGAAACTGACTGTAATTTAAGGCCTATAGAAATAAATTGTTATTACTGTCATTAGCGCCATCTAGTGGAACTCGTATCGCGACCATCCACCTTAATTAACTCAGGATTTGTGTTGTAAGATAGTTTTCAACTTGATCTAGATTCTTACCTAGCGATTTTTCGAACCACCCGTATATCGTTCAAAATCACTAAAATGTATTTCCAAGCTGCATCACCTCTCGCTCAACCTGCACCTGGACGAGCAGGACAAACATTTGGAGAGTACACAGTGCCTTAACCTTTAAGGCAACCTAACCTAATTCTTTAACAGCCATCCATGTACTATCGAAAGATTATTTTAATGTAGATCTTACACAGCATATTTTATGCAGATACATTCCTTTTTCAAATCAACTCAACACGTAACCACGCAGCCAGTGACTGATATTAAATAATAAAAATATTTAAAAAAAATAAAAAAACATAACAAATTTATTTTCAATTTTTTGAAGTGTGGCTATATCGCCGCAATTGACGCGAAGTTTTTTTTAAAATTACTCTTTAGAAGCAAAGTTGAAGTGCGGTGTCTGCTCTAGTATGTAGTACATATTGGCTCAATGGGTAAGTATTGTGGCAATTAGCGAGAGTGATTTTGACGTCTGCCAGCGAGAACCCTCGCAAATTAAATGTTTCAAGCACTGGCATCAATTCCACTCAACAAATGGTTTGACATGCCAATGCTTGGAGCAATATTTTCGATTAGTTTGTTATAAAAATATGTAGATTCGTAAAAACTTAAATCAATTTCACTACTTTATATTTTTCTATGTACTCAGCTGTTATATTTTATTGATATTTTGGAACATCACATTGTGCTAACTTGATGTGCTTTCCAAAGTACCCAAGCATTTCTATTTTATCTACTACATTCTTTTGACTTCTTTAGAAATATTGTTTCTTTTGTACATATAAGGTCTATAAACAATAATCGCATCAACAATTGGCCTCTGGCACATGTGCTACCACTTGGTTTTCTAAAATATTGTTCTCGATAAAATCTTGTGTCAATCAAGAAGAATCTTACAGTGCCTTGCCAGAAACAGAAAACAATGGTACTTGTATATTTTAATGGTAAAATTGTTGTCTTACTATATTGCTGCCCAAAACGAAACTAAGTTCGCGCCAAACTGATCAGTATGAATATAGGCACTACTGATTGTTGTCAATTGTAGCTGTCAAATTCAATTGAAACTTGTCAGTTTGTTGTGAAATGATGTGGTGGTACCAGATGGTAGCCGTACATTGGTATGAGTTAGGTCCTATGCTTTGCACCAATTACCGTGGTTTTCTATCACTCCATGCTTTGGAAGGCATGTTAAACTTTCGGTCCCGGCTGTTGTTGATTAATAGCAGTTGTTATCCCGTCAATTGTCTGTGTGCATACATTGATCATATTTCATATAGTGACATGTGAGGGGTTAAGCCATGTCAAAGGCCCTTGGGCGGCCTAACAAACCAAAGGCCAGCAGTACCTAATACAACAAGCAAGCTGGGAAATTAAAATGGCATTTTTTTTGTAAAGGGGTTCTAAGGTATCTTAGAACCCTTTAGGGGTTCTTGATATATTTGTGCTATTGTAAAAATAATAACTACAAACAATCAAGGGTATTTGATGTTTAACCAACCAATATGTGTTTTAACCTGGATAAGTGCCGGGTAATTGTACTCCAATGGAAGCGTAAAAGACAGAGTAGGGTGGAGTGCATACTCATGCTGGCCAGATCGGCGCGGCAGGGACTGTGGTGTATGAACATCCTAACAATATACACAGTTTTGTTTATGGTGGCAGTTTGGTTGTACTATACAGTGCCACCAACTAATCTGTATATTTGACAAAAAATATACTAAATGGCTATAACATTTAAAATCACTTCACTCAACTCAGATAAGTTGGTAGCACTGTACTTTAACCATTTGTTTAGTCTTAGTTTGATTTAAATTTTAGTTATTTTTATTGTTTATTGTATATCGCAAATACGAGAGCAAAGCACCATGACTGAAGCGCGGGGTGCAGTACTTGAACATTTTGAGGATTAGTTTATAAAATATCATTATGTATTTTGTTAATTAGTCAAAAATGCTTCAGTAACATTCGATAGAATTCAAATTTTGCATGTAAATGTTTTAATTAGTCAAAAATGCTTCAGTAACATTTGATAGAATTCAAATTTTGCATGTAAATGTTTTATTATATAAACGGCACAAAAAAATAATTGTTACTGTTTGTCGTCTCATAACTTCCCGAATCAGTATTATAGCTTGTTCAATGATATTGAAGCACTGTCAATTTGTAACTCTGAAACTGGGGGTCCTGTTACCTCATGTAATCTTAAAAACATTAACCTATTTGACAATAAAATTTTAAAAGAAAAACAACCATTTCCTTTACCTCTATAATTTATTCCAGTCGCACTATCTCACCCGACTGCTCAACAAACTGTAGATAAAATAAAAACAAGTATCAAAAAGTGACATTCATTAGGATTTTTGAGCATTTTACTCATATGCTTTGGAATGTAGCTATGTTTACCATAAATAGATATTTCTAGTTACTATATTATTTGAGAATAGTTAATTACTCATCCACATGGAAGTTAACGCAGCACTGAATGACATAGCTTGCCTCATACAGCTCGACTCTCACTTAAATTAAAAAATACACTAAACAAGTTCATCACAGAAGGTAGTCTATTTCACATTATAGTTCAGAATGTATAGCATGTTGGTGAGGCAGGGGATCACTGGGGTGGACAAAGAGGCCTTCTTGGGCCTGCCAGTCAGTATAAGCGCCATATTGTGAGGATACACCCACTATTTCGCCTTGGCCGCTGATAGGGCGACCAAAAGTACGGCCAGAACCCGCCAGGTACCTGAAAAAAAAAACTACATTAAGCACTTCTGTTTTTTATTCCTGTGGAACATGGACATAAATACTCCTTGGACAGGCACGCAAAAAGAGCCGATATCCAGCCTAATTGCAGAAATGAGCCCGCACACAAAGTACTCCTTGGACAGAAATATTATGCATATTTCTTACTAGCTGTGCCCTGTATCTAGACCACATCAGGCGACGTAAATTGTCCTGTGTAGTGGAAAATTGAATAAGAATTGGTGAAATTGTATCGCATTCGGTCTCAGGAATACAACTAAAAAGATACCAAACCATTTTTTTTCTATTCACCTCTAAAGCGGTTAAGATAATCTTAACATGTTTCAAATTTCAACCTTTTTTTTTGTATTAACAGCGTATAATGGCTGCGACAAAGTAAAGACAAATGGACATGATGAAACTAAGAGTTCCTTATTTGACTATGGAATCACCAAAAGTATGTTTAATACATTAAGGTAGATCACAGGCAATATTAGCAATGCAATATGAATGAGATTAGCAAAAATAGTTTTAAGTTTAATTATATGGTAATTCTTAAAAACTCTGCCAGAGTGGCCATAGCTATACTATATATTTATTCTGTTCCACAACTTGTTCATACTATTATTTGCGTGCAGCCATTGAGTCAAGTGATTCAATGTAATATTGCCATTCTCCAATACACGTAGGGTACAAACTGTCTTGCACTGACTAGATTTTACGACTGCAGTACATTTCAGTAGGTATTTAAGCGTATTCTAAGGGACAGAAGACTCCCCTCTTCTGTATGGAGTACTATTATTTATTCTGTGCCAGCATGGATAAAACTAAAAAATAAAAGTTTCTTCATACAATCTACCACCCCTTTCCACCACTTTAGAGATGGAATTTCAAAAAACTCTCATTGCACCTCTAGGAATATTTACTGGTTTACTGGTTTTTTGGTTAAGCTATGCATTGTTCTTCAGTCAGTCGTCAATATATCATGGTATTATTTTATATGTAGTAAAGACAACAACAATTTTCTAATATTTAGGCCTCATAATATTTCAGGCTTTATCCAGATTGTTATTGCTATAGCAGAAACGGACTTAAGACACTTACGATCCTGTATCCACATGTTGGAACTTCACCGGTGAGTCCCTCCGCCAGTTGTCATTGTTGCAAACAACAATCCAGTTGTCACCACTGTCGCCTTCTCCAGTGTCATCTCCGTAACAAGAAACTTCCTGGTTTCCCGACAGTGGAGAAGAGAAGTAGTGAGAGTGGAGGTTCTTCTTTGTAGATACATGCTGGAGGCGGATCTTTGTACCACATTTGATTGGTACACTGTAAAGTAAAATATATTGTACTTGATTAAATTTAAGAATATGAAATATATCTATTGTTGTGTAGTCATTCTGAGAAACACTAATACTTTATCATTTAGATTTTAGCGTTAGTGAGGTTTTCGACACAGGATATATAAAACTAAGATTAACATGATGATGGTCAAAATAATTGATTATCATACCCTCTCTTGCAAGTCTCTCCCATCACCGGTCTTATCAGCCAATGGCTGTTGTGATCGTCAGAGACGTCGACCGCCGTCACAGACTGCTGGCCTGAACCCGACCCGTACTTCACATCGTGCGAGTGCAACCTCAGCCGCAAATCTGTATTTATCATCTTCAGAATGGAGCCGCATGTCACATAATCTGCTCTAGAACCTGCAATATAAGATGGCCACATTGAACATCCAAAAATAGACAAATTTAATTCAGAATTATCAAGAAATTTAGGCATAATCCTCCACTATCAAGAGGCCACGTAATGCTCAAAGCTACACACTTGCTTTGCGAAAATTGTAGAATTTATGGAAACATTGATCGACTTACCTTCTGAGTAATTTATTCGTAATGTAATAAGAAATGCTAATGCAGTAAACAAGCAAAAACTATTAAAATAACCCATTTTATTTTTAGTCAACATTGCGTTACGATCTTTATTCAATCTACGACAGCTAGAACTGGATCACAGAGTCCACATACTAGCAAAGCAGACTAGGGGTGCATTCCGAGACGCGCAAAAATCGATATTATCGCGCTAAAACGCGTACCGAGTCATCGTGAGCACAACAACGATATAACTTGTGATGTCACGGATTACGTCATTACATCCGCCATTTTGCGATTACACCGTCCATGCCCCAAACCGATATCACCGTGAGCGCTACTGTCAAAGTGACAGACAGGCTGATTTTAGAGTCACGCCGACCATCGGCCCTGACTGCTCAGCGCGTAGTTTAGTCAGCGCCGAGGGTTAGCGCGAAACGTTTTAGTATCGTGCCGGTTGCCGCGGAGTATAGACGCAGACATACTAGACGGAAAATACGGAGAGCTATAATTATTGCTGCTTTGTATTACCTATCGAAAAGAAAGAAAAAACTGCGACGAAGACTTCAAGTTCATCCATTGATTGAGCAGAGAGCCGTCGCAGGAGTGTTTGTTACGTTATACGGCACTTTGAGGGCTGACGAAACAAAATTCTTTAATTACTTTAGAATGTCAACAAGAACTTTCGACGAATTACTGGCAAAGACAGGTGATAAACTGGTACATTCCAGCTTACGACGTGTGCCTATACCACCGATTGAAAGACTAACAGTGACTTTAAGGTAAGAAAAAAAATATGAAATTACCATAATCATATTTAATATTCATAGAAAATAACATTTTTTCATATTTTTATTAATCGTTATGGCTGGCTGTTTGATACCCAGAGTAACCTGGAGTCGCATCATTGGTTTGATACCCTGAGTACCCTGGAGAAGTATCGTTGTATGATGAGGATCCATATGGCTCATATTGCGGTGGAGATCTTATGTCATGAGAGTGGGAGGATACCGAGCTGTTTGGTCGGTAATGGTAATTTTTAATTTCCGTGGCATCATGCAAGACTCTCGACCGAAACTCAAGTTTTTGTTCTATATTGAAAGATTTTAAAATTGGACCTAAAGAAGAAGAAAAAGCCAGGTCGTCATCTGGTGTTTGATTACTTAATAAAGTTAATAACTCTTTTTCAAATAGTGAATTTTCTTGGCATTTTTGTTGAGGCTTTTTTTTTCTTTTTTGGATCCAAGGTCTTTGTAAAGATGCGGAATCAACAGCTTGGTCGTTTTCGTCTTCTTGTAGTGTGTTTGGAGAAGCTTGATGCATTGACATATTAGAATCTTGCGAATTATCTAATGGTACCGTATTTTCCGGCGATGCTGCATTATCTTTATTTACTGAGGGTGACGATATATTTTCGTTCAGAGATTCATCAACTTCATTTGCATCTGACGGAGTCAGGAAGCTTAGTTCATCATAATAAATATACTTCTTGTACTTTCGTGCACCACATCCAGAAGAAGTTCTTTTTATAGCGATCTAAAATATGCATCTCTAGACGTTTTCCATCTTTGTTGGACAATTTTTCCTGAAACATTAAAATCATTTTTTATTTTCAGATTTTTGGCTACGGGTCGGACATATACAAATCTGCATTACTCATTTAGGATTGGAATTGCAACAATCAGTCTAATCGTGGACGAAGTGTGTAAAGTGTTATGGGAAACACTACATGCATACCAACAAAAACCTCTGATATGTGGCAAGAAATTGCTAATGGGTTTCTACAAAAGACTAACTTTCCAAATTGCATCGGAGCTATCGATGGCAAGCACATTCGAATCATAAATCCAGACGGTGGTGGATCAATGTTCTACAACTATAAGAATTTTTACTCCATAGTTCTTCTAGCCATGTGCGATGCAGATAATTGTTTTACATACGTAAACATTGGATCATATGGAAAAACTCGGATTCATCGATATTCCAAGACAGTACACTATACAGAAAACTAGAAAATAACACTTTGAATCTACCATGACTGAAGCCACGGCCTGGAACAAATACTCCAGTTGAACATACAATTGTGGGTGATGGTGCTTTTGGAATATCTAAAAAAAATATGAAGCCATATGCACGAACTAATATGACCCATAAGAAAAAAACATTTAACTATAGACTGAGCCGTAGTAGACGATATATATAATCGACATTTGGTATAATGTCAAACAAGTTCAGAGTGTTTCATACACCTATTAGTGTGGGTTTTAATGTATCAAAGAATATAGTTGAAGCATGCTGTGTATTGCATAATTTTATAAGAATTCGCGATGGTTATCGTATTGAAGATACACTTACAATTGAGGGTATGGTAGAAATACCAACTGTACCTACAAACAGGTCTGGCAACGCTCTGCGAGAACATTTCGCTGAGTACTTTTTGAGCCCTATTGGCAGGGTGCCTTGGCAAGACTCGTGTATATTTTAATTAAACTTTTTGATTTTTTTGTCCTGTAGTGTAGGTATTCTAAAATAATAAAATAAAACACTTACCAAGTTGTTGTTTCTCTTCCTCCGAAACATTTTCGAATAATGTGACGACAATATCCTCCCAGGATTTGTTTCTAGCGTCTTTATTTTTATAAAGTGCATCGGATGCATCCCACAAATTCCTTCTCAGGCGTACTTCGTGTATCACTCGACTTGTGTCCACATCGCGAGTCGACATGACTGTACACGCTGACGACATCCACTCGGTTCGACACTAGAACGCATACTGAAGGCAGAAGCGCGCGGGCGCCGGTGAGCGCCGACAGCTACGCGGCGCCGACGCGCAACGCGTACGGCCGCTGAGCTGTCAGCGCTGACCACCGTCCGCGCTGATAGCTACGCGTTATTCAAAAACGCTTCCTAGATGTTCATACATTTAGGCTGTCAGCGCTGACGATCAGCGTGCGCTCAGCTTGACTCTAAAATCAGCCTGACGGTTGTTTACAAACAATGTGGTTTAAATTGCACTCACAGTGCTGAGACTGCAAACACTGCTAACGATCGGTTTATACTGACACGAGGCGCGTAGGTATAACTCACTTTCCGGCCGCTTGTATGAAGTTATAATACTGTTTAAATAACATTACCGTGACGTAGCCCTTACTGTCGTTGAAGTATCACTACGCTACGACACTAGCGGCCCGATTACAGAACTTGGTTACAATCGGATTATCACTTTTTTCATAGCAATTTCGACTCTATCGCAAGGCATTAGTGATATCGATACTGACAATCCGATTGAAGCTAAGTTATGTGATCGGTGGCCCAATTACAGGACTTGGTTACAATCGGATTATCACTTTTTTCATAGCAATTTCGACTTTATCGCAAGGCATTAGTGGTTGCGATATTGAGAATTCGATTGAAGCCAAGTTATGTGGTCGGGCCGCGGGCCCCCGGAGTTAGTGAACGACTTTGGACGTCCACATAGAACTGACAACTGTCAGTTTCATACTATTCCTCCCCTCCCCTACTATTTTTCGGATGAACCAGGCGAACGCCCGACGACGCGTCGCGACGCCGTGAACGATTTCGAGTGATCGTGCGGATGATCGGTGCGTCCTCGAACGTAGTAAGTGAACGGGCCCCAGAAATGTCTACAATGGGGCCGTTCGTTTTGTAGCAAATGGTGAAAATAACTGTTAAAAACGCTAAATATGATCACATTTGGCGTTCACTTTGGACATTGTGGGCGAAATTATCGTTCTGAACGTTTTCGATCACCGTTCGTTTTGCATGTTTCGATGACATGTTGATATAAGAAAATCGAATTTATTATGTCGAACATAAGGTCATTTTTCTTTCGGTTTGGAATGGATCGTTAGTGTCAAAATTTGCAAAAATAGCAGTGTTGAAAATGTTCAAAGAAAACGGCTTGTTAATAATGTACATTTCGCAACTACCCACAGCGCCATCTCACCATCACGAACGCAGGGTCTATGTGTTACTTGAACTCAAGGAAGTTCTATGTACGAGTACATATAATTTTTATGCTTGAACTGGACTGTCACAACACAACTGTCAATTTATTCCGACAATTTTTTTTAAAAGTTATCGGGTTATCGGCTCTATTTTCTTATCTTCCTTACGATTATAATGTTTTTAGTTTCTGGTCTAGAAAGCCATTGAATTTATCAATAAGGACAAGTGATCATAATATCACATAAATAATAATTTTATTAATTACAGCTTGATTCGAAAAAACACCTTAAAAACTGTCATTTTTAGAAATAAATTACCTTTACTTTACTATCATTTTCAATTTTGATTTTTTCTTCTCGTTTTTTATAAAATTTCCTCTTTAAAATAAGTAAAAAAATATTATGCAATCATTATAATAATTCTAATATCAGCGTCCAATGATATTGGCGGGAACTCGCCGAACAAATTTTTTTTTTTGTGAATAGCTTATTACAATAAATGACATAATGTATGTGTGTTTTCGTCACTGATCGTTCAGTTTTCGTTGAGAACAGTATACTGTTGCTCGCGACCGCGCATACCAACAGTGAAACAGTGCCAACGTTATCATAAGACGCTCTTCAGCCGCCCTACTGCGATGACCTAGTTATTGCTCTAGGCTGCCCACTGACGGCAAATCATTTATTGTTAAGGCAAATACTTGCTTTAACTTTATTACGAGTTCTAAAAAGATGGAAACAACAGAAGAGAGTAAAATAAACTTGACAACAAAGACTGAGCATCTGTTGTACAAGAATTTTATCGAAGAACGAGTTCATTCAGGTAAACTGCAAAGCCTCGTAAATGACTTGAAAAATCAAGTAGCTTTTTTCAAGATTTTTCAAGAAATGTCTGGCGGAGAACCCAACAACACCAGCTACAACCACCATGAAGACTTCGCCTACACATGTTGAATATTCTACGGATGACGAAGATCTTGCTCGAGAAACAGACAGATTGATAAGGTCAAAAACAAGAAAAAATAGAAAGTTGAACACATCACCCGCTATATATGAAACAAGCAATCAAGAGAAGAAGTAGAAAAAGCCTTTTGCCACCACCAAAACTACCAGAAAAAGACTACCAGAGTTCTTTGACAATCTGTCAGAAAACCAATCAGCGGACGCATTCAGCATTAAAATGATGAATGGGGAACTGTTAAAGTCAATGCCACTAATGAACAATCATACAGAGCAATAAGAAAAGCCCTTATTGATGAGAATTGCCTCTGGCACTCTTATGAAAATACGCAAGAGAGGCCAATAAAGATGGTTAAAAAATTGCACTATATATTCACACCAGAAAGAATTGTTGGAGACCTACATAACAAGGGCTACAAGATCGTAGAAGCAGTTAATATATTGAGTTGGAAAACTAAAGATCCACTCAATATGTTTATGCTAACATTTTCAAATGACGAGGAGATAAATAAAATTTACAGCATAAAAACTGTATTAGGTTATAATGTCGAAATACAACCATTAAAAACCACCAAATTGGTTCCTCAGTGTAAAAGATGTCAGGCCTATGGGCACACACAAACATACTGCTCCAAAGAATCGAGATGCGTAAAATGCACAGGTAGACACCTTACCAAGGACTGTACAAAACCTAAAGAGGAGAAACCAAAGTGCATTTATTGTGGAGCTCCACATCCAGCCAACTGTAAAATAAAAATAATGAAAAAAAAAACAATTAAACCTGTCACGAGGCGATCCTTGGGTTTGGGTTTGTTCCACTAGCCCAGGGATCAAACCTCAGTGGACAACATAAAAGGACAGGAACAATTAGGAGCACATGGAGATGTTGATAAACAGAGATCTTGCACTCGACTATTCTATTCAGTCTTCTCTCAATTTAATATATTTGGTAAGAGTGTATCCTTGGGGCTCTAGTATTGTTATTATCGCCGACTTTTCGTGCTTCAACAATATGGATCAAAATAACCACTAACGAAGGTATTATCACATAATATATTTAAAAGACTCCAGTTGTAATAAACTTACTCAGGTATTTTATAACATATTATTTCGTAAAATTCCAGTTTTGCTAATGCAAAGACAATATGGGAATGACAGGTTATTTGAATTTAGAATTAATAATGACAAACTATCAGATGGAATGAAATGGATTATGAAAGAATTAAGAATTTATGAAAGAGGTTTCACATCGTCACAATACCCCGCCTCCCCGGAGTTTTTTTTTTTTTTTTAAATAATTAATACATTATTTTTTTTGGTTTTTAAACATTTTGATGTTATTGGTATCTCAAAACATTATAAAACAAAAAAAATAAGTAGAAGTTAATAATAAAAGTATATATCATAAGGGTAATAAAGTTGAAATAGTAAAATAATTAATTAAAATAATGGAAATGCTGAGCTGAAAAGGAATTTGCAAATTTCCTTTGAATTTTTGTTGTTGACCAATTTGGGTTATCGCCTTTAATTTTTTGGTGAACATGTTTATTTACAATGTCAATATACAATTGATTGGATTTCTAGATGCATTCAAATTCATAAAACACACATTCATTCATCATCATGAACCGACCTCTTGACGACAGGTTGGTCTCGTGGCTAGTGATCCTAGCTACGTAATCAAATGGTCACGGGTTCGAATCCTGCAAGGTACAATCATTTGTGTGATGAGCAGAGAAATGTTTGTTTCTGAGTCATGGATGTAACTAATATTCGTATCTATGTATGTTTATCCGTTATCTAGTACCCATAGTACAGGGTATTCTAGTTTGGGGCTAGGTAATTGGTGTGGAATTGTCCCGAATAGATATATAGGTATATATAGATATATATGTATATATAGGTATATATATATAGGTATATATATATATAGGTATATATATAAATATATATATATATATATATATATATATATATATATATATATTTACGTTTCCCCGCCTAATGTTGATCGTGTAATTTTTAAGGCAAATGTTGATCAGTTAGTTTTGCCGATTACTCCTCCCCCTCGGGGTACATCGGTGCAAGCTCGCAACAGCGCCTATATAATCGCGACGTTGCCCCTCCTCGTCCGATCCCCGCGTGAAATACTCATCATCACTTTTCCAATCAAATCTGGCTCGCCTAACGGTTTTTTTCCTTACATACAGTCGCACTTAGTGGCTCCGATTGTATAAGTATTTCTGGTAGTAGATGTGGCTCATATACTATTTGCTTACGTTTACCCAACGTTGGTGGCTCTTCATCCGACTATATCAAATGTGGATCATATGCACATTGCTTACTTATAACCATCGTTTGTGGCTCTTTAATTTATATTCAAAATATGAGGATGGTAATTATATAAACACAAAAAATGTACAAATCTCCTGTCTCATGTGACTCAAGTAACAGATATTTTCGCAACAGATGTAGCTCTTATACAATTTTATATCCATCATTTGTGGCTCTTCATGGTTCGTTTGCTTTAGTTCAATGTTACATCTTTTCAGATGACGCCGCTTTCAGATTATAAAACTCCTTTCCTACCCTATTCGTCGAATTAATGCTATATTGCCAGATTTCCAAAATGGAACATTTTAGTGTCCTATTTAAATTTGTAGTACCATTCTGTCTTTTAAGTATTTTTTGTTCATTGCAATGATTTTACATTCCTGACCAAAGTGACCAAAAAGCAATTACATTGAATACTATCTGATGAAGATATTCTTGGATTACCTGTGGCAACTCCGTATGCCACTCCCGTTTCCTTTATGATAATATCTGACTTAAAATAATTCGAAATTCCACACTTTATGTATTGATTATCCACAAAAACTGAAATCGGTGTTTTTCTTTATTTCTGTCAATAATAATACTCATTTTCGTATTAAAACAAGGAAACTTTATTGTTTCATAATGTTCGTCTTTCAGTATGTTAGTCATTTTATTTTTTGACACTATGAGCACAACGAGGTTAAAATTTTATATACAACCACTACGTAGGTGTTTAAAAAACAATAAAAATAATTTTGTAATGCCTTTCATGTTTTCACTTTTCATGTATGGAAAAACATAAAAGCTAAAACTAAATACTCTCGTTGAATAGGTATTTTATAATTATTAGAAAGATTCTTTAACAGTTTTTTTTAAATTAGGTTCTGTTTGCGCCTTAAATATTATTAGGCTTTAAACTGATATTTTTGCATTTAGTTGCATGTTCCCCCCCTAATTCTTATTAAAGTTTTTTTTTTACTACGTTTTTATTAAGTTTCTTTCTTGTTTGTCTGTCGTTCCGGGTCGAATCTTTCAGCTTAAATTTCGAGCACTTCCCGGTTAGCTATCCGGCTGAAACTTTTAGGGTAGCTCACAACTCGATGTGAATGCATTATAAAAAATATTAAAAAAAATATGTTACATTTACATTTGCTGCTTGTTAAATCTTGAGCCTTACATGAATAATCATTTCTATCTAGAACTGACTAGTTTACGAGCTACATCTGACCAAGTTAACGCTTATTTTGGCCCTCGTCAACTCTGAACAAATTCCATAGTGAGGGGCGGAATCCAACTGTAAGAACAAATGTGTTGATGCATTACATAAAAACTAACCATTAAAATGAGGTATTCATTGTTAGTCTTTGTTGTTGACATGGCTAAGAAAGCTTCTGTATATACTCTACAACTTATCAGCACAGAATCCCAGAAATCAGTCTATCTAGCCAAATAGACTTTCGTATTTATAAATGCAAACGGAAGGCTGGTTACATTTTTTAAATACATCACAATGAATCAAAAATAAATATAACAATTGGAATGCTAATGCCAAACAATTCACACAATACAAAAATATAAGACAAGGCGTGAAGAAATGAAAAAATAAGACATGCGGACACGTATTCGACACTAAGGTGGTAAGGCAACTAGGGCCGCGGAGGGCGCGATTTTCATAGTTCGCATTACTATTAACTTATTACTTATTCGTAGACTATTAATAACTTTGTGTCCCCACATGTCATATGCGGTTATTTTCGCATTATAGACCATGTGTTCCTGATGATTATCGTAGTTAACATGGAGTCCAAGAGATGGCGCTGACTTTTCTCTAAGGGAATTTGCAAAAGAGTTTTTTAGGTCAGCCGCTTGTTGATATGTAGTTCTATGGGAGTACCATTACATTATTTTGAAGAGGTTCAACTTTTAAATTTGAGCCGACGTGACTATTTTATGTTGTGATCGGGACAATGTACAGCCTCTTTCAAGTACTATTCCAGCCAATAATCGTAATATTTATATGTCTAATTCAATTCCTTTAATTAAATAATCTGAAACTTTAATAAGTATTTGTGTATGCAGTTTTATAAATTATTGTACATATGTATGTATATATATATTTAATTCATTTATTTAATGTAGTTCTCCTAAGTTTATAAAATTCATCATATGAATCTGGTCTTGTTTTGTGTTTCTAAATTTCCTGTATATAATAGTGTAAATTATAATACTATAATAAAGTAAATTATAAACTTTTTGACGCGAAGCTGACTACTTGACTCTGGCAGAGATGTCATATTGACAATTGCAAATAAAAAAATAAATAAAAGAACACACACTAAAGGCACTAGGGGGCCGTTCGATTTGATGCTGTTCGTGCCACTTAATGGCCTAACCCTAAATATCCTCCCTATCCCTATGTCCACGACTATCTTTTTCACCTCCTCTGTGGCACTGAAGGAGTAAACGCGACAACAAATGTCTGAGTCGTCGAAGAAGCTTCCTGGGCCCTATTTCATAAAACTAGTAGACTGACAAAGGTCAATCGACAAATGTCAGTCAAACTACCGAAATGCGTTTCATAAAAGCCCGACAATTAATTCAATGAATTGTCAAAATATCACATTTTATAAATAATAGTAGTGACCAGCAGTCAACTGACAATTGTCATGAGAAAATCTTTTTATGAAACGGTTGTCGCTTACAAATTACCACGATTTGTGGAATTGTCGTGACAAATGTGACAGCCGAAGCTTTACCCATCACTGGTCGGTCAATCAAAATAGTGAAGGTTTTTCTTTACTATGACTGTGGCATGACTGTCATTGTGAAATGCAATATGACTGACAATAATCAGTCACAACGTGTTTTTGGATGAAACGCAGGTTTGGCGTATTCGACTGACATTTGTAGTTTTATTACGATTTGTCGCTTTATGAAATAGGGACCAGAGGCCCTCAAGACGCCATCGAGGAACGTCGTACACAGCCCCACCACTCGGACGTTTACGATACGGCTCTCACCCGCGTTGCAAAATGTATGCTATTACCTCCTGGATTGCCACTGCGCGTGTACTGACCCAGGCCCTTGCCTTTGGTCCCAGGAGTACCACTTTTCGTGATAGGCAGCTCCCCTTGGACGCCTTCGTCGTGTTATACCAACCGCGAAAACCAACGTCGCGTCGTGATAATCAAATCATCAAACAAAACGCTCTTCAACACCCATACAGTCCACTAACGTCAAGGAAGGTAACCAGAAGAAACACAACCAGACGAAGACCAGGATTGCAGTGTCCCCCCGATTCAGAACCTTTCGATAACGAACCGAATCGATTCGATTCGATATTGTGAATGAAAAATGTATTGAATTGAACGATTTCAAACTGAATTCATAGAATAAATAATACCATATCGATCGACAACTGAGTTATCGAAGGGTTCTGAAACGGGGGCGGGCTAGTCGTCTTCGCTTCAGTATCCCTATTTCACCTCTAAAGAAAGCGCATTTCAAATATATTGCTTATTTGCGGCGCCAACAGATGCAAAATGAAAAAAAGAACAATTAAAATCTATCGATCAGCGTTTGGTTTGAAGATGACAGTTAAATTTGACATCCGCAGCCCGATTCCATAACTTGGCTTCAATCGAATTCTCAGTATCGCAACCACTAATGCCTTGCGATAGAGTCGAATTTGCTATGAAAAAAGTGATAATCCGATTGTAGCCAAGTTATGGAATTGGGCCACAGAAAAGCGAAAATATTCCTTATGTCTTAAGTAGGGTCGATTTTCGTTCGGTTTGGAAAGTAAAAAAATGGCAATCGAAACAGCCCAACACGCCCCTGCATCATCTCGAATGCAGGGTAGATTGATGACATTGACATGACAGTGGGGTGCTGCTGTCGTTGGTGTAATAGTATCTCTACCTAGTCTGTGGTGTAAGTACAGTCTATTCAATTCTATTCCATTGAATTGAATCCATTCTGAAAAATGAAACAAAGTTTAACTTGTGAAATCAGTTCCTTTGATCTTTATGTAACTTCGTAATGTAAATATAAATTTACTTTCACTAACTATTAGGAATTTCACTTTCTATCACAATGGATAGCACAACCAGTACCCCGGAACCAAAAACTAAAGGTGACTAAAGTAGTATTCCAGATGGTACATAACTAGGTTGTTAACATTTCGTCTTGCTGATTTATAACTGAGAACAAATTATACGTTTCAGCGACTTACGATCCCGGCTGGAACGATCCTCCACAATTTTGTTACAAAGCGCAGCAGCCATCACCAGGCAGACCGCGTAACTTCCTAAATAAAAGGGTTGCCTTCCCTTTTTCAAATGCCGCGTCGAGTCCTTCTCAGGCGGCACCAATGAGCCTCCCACCGATGCCTGTTGCTCCACTCATTCCTTTGGTGCCAACTTTGCTACCCACACAACCATTGAAAAGTCCAGAAGATGAAAATGACATAGACAGTGTAATTGCATTAAAAGAAGTTAAAGAAATTTTACTGCACCTTTTGGAAAGTAGCAGTGAGTTGGGACCTAAAGCAAATGACATTAAAAGAAGATTAGGTGTGATGGAAGACATGTGGCTTAGCGGGAAATTGAATAAGAGCATACACTTGCAAGTCAAGGAATTGGCTATAGGTAAGGTTTTTTCATTGTTTGGAGTAACGAGACAGGCAGATCGCTCGCCTGATGGTAAGCCTGCCCATGACAGTTGAAATCCACCCAGAACCTTGGTTGAAAAATCTTGCGAGTCACTGCACTGCGCTAGTCACCGTGAGACATTGGTTGTTAAGTCTCATAACCCCGTAATTTCACTGGAAACATTGCTCACAAGAAATGTTTACACACTACTGCTTGGCGGTTGAATACCTATCTGACAAAGGTTTAGCACATACACAGAAGGCCTCCTAAAAAAGTTTCAGATGAGTATTATATTCCAGGTAAAATATTTTTGAGTCTTCTAAATGTATGTGGCTACCTACGCGCAGTGTAGTGTAGGATTCCAACGTATAAATAAGACATGCAGGCTCCACATAAAAGTTCGGTTTATTTACTAACAGTATAGCAGAAGGCGTAGAAAAACAGATACGATAGTTTAAAGAAACACTGAACACAAGGTGAAAGTTCGAAGAGAGAAAGGAAGTGAAGTAGGTTCAGCGCGGGAGCCAGTTGGCGGAGCACTGACCGGCCGCCATGCGAATGCCGGGCGCCGGGCTGGTCGGCTGCCCCGCGCGTCGCACCTCAGCGTCCCGGTGTCTGGACGGGTTTTCGATGCGCGCGCGCCACTTGTCATGCGTGCGCCACACCACCCCCCCTGGAGAACTAATGTCCAGGGACCTGGAAATATTTGGTGAAATTAACACGACGGCCCGAGCGTGTAACATAAGGGCTATCTTTCTGTATGCAACCAAACGTCGCCTCCTGTGCTTTTTCTGCCAATACGTATGCTGGCTTAACTCTGTTGATAGAGACTGTGACAGGTCCTCGGCGTAAATCAATTGTTATAGTTTTATCAGTCCTACTTGTGACTTTATGTGGACCAGTATATGGAGGTTCCAGAGCACCTCGTAATGCATCTTTGCGTAAGAAGACGTGTGTGGCTGTTTTGAGGTCTTCGTGTACAAATACAGATTTGTTCCCATGGCTTGAGGCTGGACTAGGCTTCAAACGTGTCATGTGTTCTCTGAGCTGTGTAACGAAGTTTGTGTCGGTTGTAAATGTAGGTGTAGGAGTGTCAAAGAACTCACCAGGCATCCTCAAGGTCTCACCGTATACCATTTCGGCAGCTGAACTCTGTATGTCCGTTTCCACGCTGCTCGTATGCCGCGAAGAAGAAACGGCAAGGCTTCTGTCCATCTTGTTCCCTCATGCGCCATGATAGCAGTTTTCAAAGTCTGGTGTAGTCGCTCAATCATGCCGTTCGCCGCTGGATAATAGGCTGTTGTATGACGCATCTGGACACCGCACATATCTGTCAATGATTTAAACAGGCGAGAGTTGAATTGTCGTCCTAAATCTGTCGTCAGCGTTTCTGGAGATCCAAATCTCGTTATCCAGGTCTCAAAGAAAGCTCTCGCCACGGTTTCCGCTGTAATATCCTGCAGGGGAGTGACTTCAGGCCAGCGAGTAAATCTATCTATTGCAGTCAAGCAGTACCTGAAGTCTGACGATGGCGGTAATGGGCCAATGAGGTCAAAGTGGACGTGGCTGAAGCGGGCACCAGGTAATTTAAATTTGCTAAGTGGTGAAGATGTGTGTCGACGTATTTTACTCCTTTGATAGGCTTCACATGTCTTGGCCCATAGTCGACAGTCTTTGCGAACTGATGGCCAGACAAATCTCTCTGTAATAAGTTTGATTGAAGCCGCCGCTCCTGGGTGGCATAAACTATGAAGCGAGTTAAAAACTTGCCGACGCAACTCAAGTCGTACAAAAGGACGAGGAGTTGTCAGTGAAGTGTCGCAGTATAAAGATAAACTTGTACCTGGTATCGGAACTTTTTGCAGTTTTAGTGAAGTAGCAATAGTTTGAAGTACTTTCTGAAGTTCTTCGTCGCTCTGCTGGGCTCGTGCAAGGCTCTCAAAATCAGGGGGTTTCGTTACGGCTTCCACCCTGGACATAAAATCAGCAATTATATTATTTTCCCTTCTATAAATCTTATTTCCGTTGTAAATTGTGAAATAAAATCAAGGTGGTTAAACTGCCTCGGGGAGCATTGTCTTTCCTTGTGCTCGAAAGCGAATGTCAAGGGCTTGTGGTCTGTATAAACGACAAAGTGTCTTCCCTCGACCATAAAACGGAAATGCTTGATGCTTTCGTATATTGCAAGCAACTCCCTATCATATGCGCTATAAGGCAAGTGGTTGCCACTCGTTGTCAACCAGTTGCTGCAAAACCGCGCCCAAGGCTGAACTTGAGGCGTCAGTGACGAGGGCGAGCGGTGCGTTAAGTTTTGGATGAACTAAAAGTGTAGAGCGTGCTATGCTATCCTTACACGTTTGGAAGGCTTCTTGAAGTTCTGGCGTCCAAGTAAGGGGATGGGTTCCTTTCACCTTAGGTCCAGAAATCATGGTGTGCAGAGGAGCTTGGTCAGTGGCTGCGTTAGGTATGAACCGTCTGTAAAAATTCAACATACCCAGGAATCTTCTCATGCCGTTTACTGTTGTTGGGGGTGGGAAGTCCTGGATTGCCTTTACCTTTGTATCCAAGGGACGTGTACCATGCTCTGTCAAAGTAAAGCCGAGAAAATGTATCTCAGTGACGCCTAAAATACACTTTGACTCGTTCAAAAGCAAACCATACTCCTCCAACCTCTGGAAAACTTGACGCAGGTGTTCCAGGTGTTCGCTATTTGTCCTGGAATACACGAGAATATCATCTATATAGGCATAGGTAAAATCGAGGCCCCGTAAGATTTCATCTACAAACCGTTGAAAAGTCTGAGCGGCGTTTCTCAGACCAAATGTCATATATGGAAACTCGAACATTCCAAACGGGGTTGTTATGGCGGTCTTCGGAATATCGTCCTTGAAAACGGGGATTTGATTATAGGCCTTAATTAAATCTAGCTTACTGTATATTTTAGATCCTGCGAGCTTATGACTGTAGTCCTCCAAGTGTCGGTCAGGAATCGTTTGTGCATTAAGCGCACGATAGTCCCCACATGGTCTCCAGCCGTCGTCCTTTTTGGGAGCCAGGTGAAGCGCTGACGCCTACGGAGAATCAGAAGGACGAGCTGTGCCATCACGCAGCATGTGCTCAAATTCTTCTTTGGTTATTTTTAGGCGATCTGGGGCTAGGCGTCTTGGTTTGCTGTACACAGGCGGCCCTGGCTTTGTTCAGAGCCTGGATTCTGTATGACCACTCATGCCAATTCCTCGCGAATTCCACGCCGATTCCACACTGCCTGCGTGGAATCACAAACAAATTCCACGCAGGCGGCGTGGAATGGGCGCGGAATTGGTGTCTTAAAATTAGAGAATTAGGTCCCTGATATAGTGGGCCGTTGAGTGTTTGGCTTCGCGGAACACGCCAGACGGTTTAACCAAGTTCGGGTACTGCGATAATAGTTTGTGGTACTCACTGTTACCGGATACAGCTTTGATGCTCAGCAGCTGGCAAATTTTCAGTGAGCCCTGGGCGGAGAGGTTGGTGACGCTGTCTATTAGTCGCTGGTTTCTGCAATCCACAAGAAGACCATAATGAGATAAAAAATCAGCGCCTATTATTGGTTTATCCACCGATGCTACCACAAAATTCCAGGTAAAATCTCGTCGCAGTCCAAAGTCCAGATGCATATTCTGCGTGCCGTAGGTATTTATAACCGTTCCATTTGCTGCCGTCAGGTCATATCCAGAAGATTCACGAAACTGGCGGAGAAAACGTCGAGCAAGTACGCAGAGGTCTGACCCTGTATCGATTAGGTACTGGATTTTGCTATGTTTATCGGTTAAAAACAGGCGACTGTTCACGGCGTAGCAATCATCAGTCGCCTCTATTGATTGCTCAGGTAGTTTTCCTGCTTCTTCGCATTATAATTGCAGGGTGGCCTGCATTTATGCGCTCGTTCTTTAAAAATATCATGATACCAGCACATACCTGGGATTCTACTTTGGCTCTGACCTCTACTCTTGGACCTCTCAGAAGAACGGGAACGCTGGCGCTGGTGGGGGCGTCCTCGTTGACCACGCAGATCAAGTTGAGCGAGCTGCGCTGTAATTTCAGTTTGAATTCGATTTGTCATCATGCAGATTTTATCCGCTAACTCGGCGATCTCGTCCAGGCTCGCACTCTTCTGCGAGGCTATTATGGCCTGGACATGCGTCGGGAAGCGATTGGCCCAAAGGCTGCGCAAAAATTCGTCGCTTACCCCATCACTTACCAACGACCGTAGATGACGAAGAAACTGTGTCGGCTTTCTATCCCCCAGCTCTTCGTGAGTCGAATCCGTTGATCACGGGACGTCGACAATCGTTTTATTAATTCTTGCTTCAACCGGTCGTATTTATCCGAACGCGGCGGATTTGTGATAATGTCACGAACCTCCCTTGCAATCTTATGATCCAGTTGTTGTATCACCATGTAAAACCTGGTATTGTCCGACTTCGTATCAGAAATTTCGAACTGGGCTTCGATCTGGGCAAACCAAATTTCGGGGTCTTCTGGCCAAAATGGAGGTAGACGCACTGTAACGCGATCTACCGTTGGTGCCTGGGCGGACTGGCCAGCTATGCTTTCTTGAAACTTATCATCTTCGCCCGGCATCGTTTCTTCACGCGTCGAAATAGGTCACCAATATGTGGCTACCTACACGCAGTATAGTGTAGGATTCCAACGTATAAATAAGACACGCAGGCTCCACATAAAAGTTCGGTTTATTTACTAACAGTATAGCAGAAGGCGTAGAAAAACAGATACGATAGTTTAAAGAAACACTGAACACAAGGTGAAAGTTCGAAGAGAGAAAGGAAGTGAAATAGGGAAGATAGTTTATCGAATAAAAGATCGCGCAAGGGGCGGCGCTCCGTGCGTAGGCGCAAGCGACGTAGGTTCAGCGTGGGAGCCAGTTGGCGGAGCACTGGCCGGCCGCGAGGCGCCGGGCTGGTCGGCTGCCCCGCGCGTCGCACCTCAGCGTCCCGGTGTCTGGACGGGTTTTCGATGCGCGCGCGCCACTTGTCATGCGTACGCCACATGTGCACTACAAAATTATTTTTTATGTACAAAGAGCATGTAACCATATTGGCATACCAAAACTACAACCATTTTGAAAAACCTCAATTTCTGAGCCATCAATGGAACTAGTGTCAATCAATAGGAGTAAATTATAAGAAACAAAAATATTTATATAAATAATCGCCTCTCTCTCTCCTAAGTTCAGCACTAATCAGCGGCAATTTTTTTAACCCCTCCACTGGTTCCATGCTACGTCGTAGCATTGAAGCATTAAACCTTCGTTCGAGATGATGAGATAGTGTTGTGGGCAGTTTCGAAAAGTACATTTTTAAAAAGCCATTTCCTATGAACATTTTCATCACTTTTAGGAATTCTAGGAACTTTTGACACTCGAAGTAGGGAAAGACCGTTTCCTTCCCAAAAGGAATAAAATCACTTTCCCTATGTCAAATTTAACTGGTATGTCATCTAAACATTTAAAAAGACCGGTGAGCGAAAACATTTCAGAACGTTAATTTCGCCCACAAATGTACAAGGCGAACGCCAAATATGATCATATTTAGCGTTTTTAAGTTATTTTCTTCATTTGCTGCAAAACAAAATGGCCTACAGGCCATTTGATTATTGTTTATTTGGCCATGATAGTGTCTTATAAGACACTATAATTTTTTTAAGGCGTTAAGTGGTGTCTATTAAACTTACTACAAAATCAATTGTTGCTCTTATCAATATAAAACTTTGGTAATTAGCATGTCAACAGTTCAAACTAAAGATACACATATGTACCTACGTTTTCATGTTGTAGATTAGCTAAAGTCAATAAATAAGTATATAAAAAAAACAGTACAAATATTAAAAAAAAAAAGTTTCTTTTTATAAAAACATGGTGTTTTTTTAACCTTTTATACATTGGTTAACAAAATAAATGTAAAAAAAAAAGTTATTTTTTTAATAATTAATTTTAGATCAAAAATTTTTCATGGACTGCTGTGACGCTTTAAAATAGCTGTAGGAAATTATTGTTCAAATCCTTATCCTTAAAATTGATTAATTATCAGTTAACACTTCAACTGGCATGCTGCAGTTATCAATTTTTTGTATGCTTTTACCAATTCTGAGAAATCTCAAGTTAGATGGGCCGGAGCGCAACTTCCGTTTCAACTGCCGCCGCGCAGCGTGACATGGCAGCTAAGTTGCGCTCTCAAAACAGTTGCCACTTTTTTGAAATTAGAATGTTTGAACCGCTCAGAGGTGTGATACACTTTCCGTGATATTTGTGTGTGTAAACGTATTTTTTAACCCCAGATCAAAGATTAATAAGATAAGATGATGATAGATTGATTTGATAAGTTTAGGGTGTGTATCACTGTCACTGTGTGCGTATTTGTCTGTCTGTGGCATCGTAGCTCCCAAACAAATGGACCAATTTAGCTGCCAGTTTTTAATGTTTCAAAGCGGAGGTAAACGACATGCTTCTTAGCTATAATGGGGGGAAAAAAATTATATGACCTAATTTTTTTTATTTGTGCTTGTTTCTTTGTTTACAATTTACATGAATTGGAAGCACTTGCTGCTACGAATAAATAATAAGTCAGGAACTCTATTCAGAACAAATGTCACAATAAAAGTGAAACCAAGTAAGATTCAAAGTACGAATCACTTCCGAGGTTACAAATAGACATGCTTGGTGATTGGTTTAAATTCAGAACGAAAGCAGGGATTGGTTCACGCGCGTAATGCAATGTCTGCTATGACAGCTGAGTCATAGCGGCGTGGACCATGTTATGCAATAAGTGGACCGGACCAAGTCAGTAATAAAACAATATTACTGTACAATGTTATTTTTTTGGCTCACTCTTTACAATTCATTAAATTCTTTGTCCCACGAAATATAATTAATTTATTAAGTTTTTGTCCAGAAGACATTAAAAGAGAATCTTTCTTCGCAATGTAGTGAAGACGGATTCTGAGAAATTTAAAACGGAATGTCCTCTTGTCAGCCTGTGAATTTAGAGCTGAGGTTCAAGTTCAGTAAATTATTTTTATATATTTCCATAAACTGTCAGGCGTTTGGGTTATTGTTGCAACGGCCGTGGTTGCGGATCACTCCAAAAACAACTCAATATGATCTTGGCTTAATATGGTTAAATAAATTTCTATATTTGTAACTCTTCTAGCCGTGCAAAAGGTAATTTAAAACTTGAAATACATATGAGGAGTCCTAGAAGTCCAGTTTTGGACTGAGTTTTGGTCACTGGTTTCAAAGAGTTAGTATATACTGTTACTCTTTGTCCATTTACTGTTCGAGTTTTTTTTGACTGCACATTGATTTAGAGACCTTTAATATATTTTTCGCTTTGATCCAACACGTCATGTAGTTTTTCTTTTTCTACCACTGAAAAAGGGTGTTTAAACCCGTATCGGTCGGTCTTGAATTTAGTATGTCGAAAAGGTTGTTAAACGTTTCTAAAAAGCTAACAGTTGCATCTGTTTCTTAAAAATCAGGCATGTTTAACTGTTGCGAACCAAACTTAATCGCATCAGCTACACTTTGACTTAAGGTTTGAATCGCTAGTTCACGTTCATGATATTATTTCGGAAGTATAGATGCCGATTTGACAGTTTATTCCCAAAATGCAATCCAACGATATCTTGAACATTTTTCAGTTTCTGCAAATGTGCCCACTCAATTTTGTTTCTTGTTTTTATCTACGAGTGTATTTTTCCTCTAATGTGTTACGCACAAGTTTCACCATATGAAATGGATCTAATATTACAACTACTGGGTCTCCGGTAGATGGGTGGTCAAAAAACGATTTTGAATTGTTTGTCTTCAAAATTGCAACCCAACATCTTAGCCGTAGCGATGTTGGATGCACAGCCATCAAAGATCAAAGTAACTTTTGACTTTTTCCTTTTAAGTGCTAAAACTATATCGTCCGAAAAATCATTCAATGCAGTATTTTCTGTAGTATCGCCAAATCCATTTTTCTTCAATTGGGATAAAATATTTTAAGTGAAATATTCTTCATAGTTAATCTTTTATTTGGGCGTTGTAGATTTCTGATCTGTGACAGTCGTTATACTGCCAAAATAGTTTTTTTCTTAGTTTTTGCTTTAAAATGTGTGTTTTAGGAGTATTCAGAGCAGATTCAATATCTGACGATGGTATATTTATCGGCGTAACGCATGATCCTCTTTCTTCAAAACTAAAGACTTTGGTTGAAATAAGATTATTTTTTAATTTTGTTTTTCTTGGTTCTTTTTCTTGGTTGGTAAGGTTATTTTCAGGAGAATAATATCAACACCGTCATTACATTTAGTGTTGATATTATTCTCCTGAAAATACCCTTATTGAAGATCAGTTTCAAATCTATGAAAGACTGTCTCTAATTGAAATAGATACACATATACAGCTAAAATAAAAATTCCTATCAAACCTAAATATTAAGTGCAAAAAAATAGTGAAATCTTACAAGTTTTTGTGCCTTATTCCTTGAGGGTTTGCATTATTTGTTTTTTTGAGCAACTCAGGTAAATCAAACACTTCAAAATTTCCAGAAGGTGAATTTTCATTAGCCTGAAAAATTAAACGTGCTTTAATTCGATCAAACTATGAACTGTTTTTTTAATGCTATTGTTATTCCCATGAGTCGAAAAAGCCGAACCTATATTACATACCAACTGTAATCGTTCATTATTGTTTATTTGCTCATTTTGTTTAGTATTCTCCTAAATATGTTGACGTTTCTTAGGTATGAATCATCTGCGTGAAAAAAATAACAGCTTAATTTCAAAATTTCATCGAGTAGAAATTAAACTTTAGTGCAAAAATTTACTGACTTCATTTTGCATAGTATTGACCATCGCGGTTTGATAATGTATTTGAACGTCTTTGAATATAATTATAATTTTGCAACTACTACAAGTGAAAAGTGATCCCTGGACATTTTAATCTTGTATGGCTCCTGCACCACTTCACAACACATGCTGGCATGATGATTCACAGCTGTAGTTCACAATGATAAAATTAAAACGTACGCGAAGATATGACGTGTGCTCGCTTGCATGAAAAATGTACGACTGATGACGCGCTGGACACGACTTTTAAGCCCCACCTACTTGGGCACGACTTTTGTTGGGTCATTTTATTAACGCTGTTACGTTTCCTGACTTATTACTTATTCGTAGACTTGCTGCTATCATTTTCTGTCTTAGTCTGAGTATCACCTTAAAATAACTGTCTGATGAAATTAGTGTCACAGACAATTATTCTAACCTGCACCATCCCATAGTTGCATGACAAATTAATGTTATCGTGAAGAACGATAAAAAAAAGGTTTAATAACCCAAATGTCAACAATGTAACCAGAAAGTATATCACTTAGACGTTTTTTTTGTATAACACTTGTTTATCATAATTTTCCCTATCAATTGAAACTAGTTTCATTGATGGCAGAGAAAAATAGTTTTTTTTAAGAATATTTCGGAATTAATATTTGTAAAGGCTTTAAAAATATGATCGAAATAAATGATTGAAATTTCACCAAAAAATATTTACTATATGAGTAATTACAATGTCACCCAGAACTTAACATATCATATTTATGGTTTATAAATATTTGGCTTCAATAATGTGATGCTTGTAATGATGGTTTGTGTAATAGTGTTATTTCCTATTTACAGCTCTCCGTGATGACATTCCTAGCAAAGCAGATGACATCCACCGAGCACTAATGGTGGATCACGTCAGCGCAGTCGGCACCTGGATGCCTGGAGTGAAGCAGCTGATACATCATTGTATAGCGCGCTCTGAACTCCTTGCCATTGACAAAGAACAGCCCGATGAAGCTGAATACTAGACAGACTGCAGAACAAGGCTTTCTAAATCTGTCCAACTGGAACTGGATATTCATTTGGCATTAATGTCGTCTTTTTGAGGCTTATTTTCTGCACAATGCAAAATTAATTGAACAATGTGTTTCATGTTGCATATTCAATGTTGCTCATTGTTATAGCATTTGAGCCAATTGTAATTGTAGTTACAATGGCTCACATGATAATGGTTAGTATTGTTGCCAACAATCAGTGCCAGGGTTTTCTTCTTTCATCAATCAATCAGAATGTTTTAAGTTCAACCATTGTACCGGAGTTTTAATTGAAATATTGTTGTAAGAGTCAGCACCACATGTTTTTAGAATCATAGAGATATACAATTATAAAACCATCACTCATAGACGCTTCTGTCTTTCAACCCACACAAAGATGTTGAATGACACTTTGTTTCTCTGAGAACCCACACTAATTTTGATACTAAATGAAACTAAAAAAAAAACAATATGAACCAAGATTAAATCTCTTCTGTATCTTGTAATTAATATGTTATTAATACAATGCTGTTGCACTGCCCTATATTACTTAACTATATTTATGTTCTAAAATAATGTTAGGGACATAAATATGCAATAAAAAGTAATATGTATATAAATCAGCTGTTTCATAATTTTCTTCATACTGCACCAACCAAGATAACATGAAACCTAACTAAAAAATAAATGTATTTTTGTATATTGTCGTAATCTCCGTCACTGGAGTGGGTATTTGACAATGAACTGCATCTATCAATGAAGGTTTACATTTATATCATCATCAGCCTATATCTGTCCACTGCTTGACGTCTCCTAATGCACGCCACTGAGCTCGGTCTTCAGCTCTCCTAATCCATTTTCTTCCAGCCGCTTTTCGCAAGCCGTCACTCCACCTGGCCACAGGGCGTCCCACACAGCATTCATTTGTGGATTCAGAATCCAAACAACTCCTTCCATGGATTTATTATTCCTGTATTATTTCTTAGGTATTTCGACTAGTAACTATTATCCAGGCATGTAATATATTATCCAGAGTTTTCTCTTTTTTAAGAATAATTTTCGATTTAACAATACTTTGTCAAATGAGGTGTTAAAAGTGCGTCAAGAAAATATTTTGTATTATATTATTAATAAATGTGATGTTTATTTTTATTATTAATAAATGTGATGTTTATTACCTATTTGCAATTTTTGCATAATTTAAGGGCTTCCTTATTTTGTCAAAAAAATATTGTCTAGTACAAGTTTATGTTGTGTTGTGAAGATAATGTAAATAGTTATACAAATAAATAAACGTTTTCAATTTTATTTGTTTTATTTTTAATACTTTGGTTCTTTTCATATTTTTGAGAACCCTTCTGGAATTAATATTTCGTACTTTAGTCATATTCAGAGAATATAACTAAAACACATATGATGTATTCATCTGACTCTATTGATGAAATGAATATGATATAATTGATATATCAGTTTTAATAGATACTTAATACATATACTGATATTTTATTACTTCACTGTAAAGCTTTTATACAATGAAAAGAGTACCTTGCCATATAGTCGTACATACAACAGTAAATGAAATTACACAAATCATATACAGTTGCTAATTAGAAAAAAAAAGTTTCCACTAGATGGAATATATATTTACAATGTACTTATGAACTTCATGATATCTGCACGGAGTTCATAACAACACCGTCTCAGAAATATTGATGCCCATAATCTATACTTATAATAAAGCAATAAGTACCAAAAAATCTGTACAATAAAGATAATTTAAATAAAAATGGTCTATGGTACTTAAAATAGGCTGCTGAAAAGGTTTGTTTTTTAATCGTCTCTGTCAGTTTGTTTGAAAAACTACTGGATCAATTGCGATGCGGTTTTCACTGTTGGATAGCTTAGGATTTGACTTCAATCCGGTGATTAAAAGACGAGCGAATCGATAAAAATCTTTTTGACGGCAGAAGGAATTTTGATCAATTAGATCTTGGAATAGCACAAAGAGTACCTTTAACTTAGAGAAATAACCAAGCGTGCGAAGCCGCGGGCACAGCTAGTAATAAATAAGTGTCAGTATAGAATTCTCTTTGAGATTGTCAGATATCCTAAACAGAAACTGGTGAATAGAAGTTTTTAAACTAACATGGTCAAATAACACTAAAGTCAATATTAGAAACGCCTTATTTGCCATGGATACTTTTAGACCGTTATTTTTTCAGTTTATAATTTGCTCTTTTATTGGAGATATGTAAATTGAAAATATCACAATCAAAGCGACTGAAAAACGAGTGCGGATATGTCAATTAACAATGATTGAAGTGACATCACTGGAGATGTTGAAGTGGTAGCTGAAGGCGTGTGGAAGTCAATAGTTTAGAGCCCAGTAGCAGGCGTCTTGCACTCTGAAGCCGATCGTTATATGCCCCGTTTGATTGGCTTGGGCGCCACAGTGACGCGCACGGGCCGGCAGAGCTCCACCAGCGCGGGGGGCTCCCGCCCGCTGCCCTCTTCGACCGCGAGGCAGATGGAGATGTCCACCCCGCAGGGCTCCGTCCACACTCCGTGTGATATTAGGACTTTGGTGAGGATCCGCAGGTTCTGAGTGCCGTCATCGTCGTCTGAAATGGGAACCAAATTGTTAATGTCATTTTTGTTGCGTGACCGCTATTCTTAATTCAAATGCTACGAATGTGTCGGCTTTATCAAAGGAACTGATACATTTTACGGACACGAAATCTATTTAGGATAATCGCTGATTTGCAAATATTTTTAGTAGATACCTAGATATATAGATAACCTACTTAACTATCCATACATACAATATTTAATTACACCAAAATAATAGTAATAATAGTTGAATATAGGTTAAAAACTTTCTAGAGAATGTTTTATATAAAAGCGCGCGCGTGATCGCGATACTCAGAAGTGAAAAGGTCTATTTGAAACTTTTATAGAGAATCTGGGTTTTATTTATCACCATTTTCTCGATATTGGCGATGTAATAGTAGATTACTGCATCGAGCGGAAAGTGACTCATTACTGCAGTCGTGTTTTTAGAGTCCGAACTTTTATAACCACTCGGTGCAGCAATGAGTCACTTTCAGCTCGAAGCAGTAATCTAAGTACTATTTCATACCACCTGCTCGACAATGTCCAATTACATATCACGTAATCTCAACGTAAAGTAAGTCATTATATACCAAGCGATATAATGTTATATGAAACTCCCAAGGGATATAATGTGATTTGAATTTGGAACGCTAAAATTAATATGACTCTTAGCATAGATACGGGCATTGTAAAGAGAGTTTATTCGAAAATCGAAATGACCACCATAGGCAGAATAAGAAAATAAAATAAAAAAGGCAAGATTGCAAAGAATTTGAAACAAAAGACGATGTTTGGTGTTTTTTTAACAAATCCGTATTTTATCATTTTCATTATGACACAAAAATGAAGTCGATCGATAGAGATTTGACTCCAGAGTTTATTAAATCAGACGCTTTAAGGGTTATCAATAATTTACTACCGGAAAAATCAAAAGATAAATACTAAAATAAATAATAGTTTAAAAAAAATAAAAAACACGCTTTATATAGAAAACCAAACTAAAAAATAGAAAATAAATTTTAATAGTGTTAATAAGAAAAAAAGTTTTATTTCAAAAAAGCGTGGGGTGCTTCTCATATCTGTCAATGAAATATTTATAACTATTAATAAAACATTTTTTTTCTTATAGTTTGGTTTTCTATATAAAGCGTGTTTTTCATATTTTTTTTAACTATTTTTTATTATTTTACTTTTTATTTTTTTCGAATTATTGCATTGTCATCGGTCTTTGACAGGTGTGCAAAATTTGAATGAAATCTGACCGTTTAAATTGGGTCAAAATAGCGTCCAAAGGAGTCGGTTACAAACATACAAGTGAAGCTAATATAAAGCGTATAAAAAGCCTATTACGATTTTATTTAATGGAGAACAATTAAAGGAGTCAAGGCTGTGTCCTTTTAGTTTATTTCCAACACTTAGCATCAACTCGAAAGCCAAGCAGCCTATGGTGCATTTATCGTTTTTATTGTCTAGCAGAAGGTATGAAAAGCAGAGTATTCACCTCGGGGATAAAGCTTGTATTTAGTCAAGGGCGGCATATTGAATTGGGAAATTAAGCCATATCTTCTCTTCGCAGATACCGCAGAGCCTCAAGACGAAAGTTTATAATCAGTGCGTGTTGCCAGTGATAACATACGGCACTAAGACGTGGTCGGTAACTATTGGCCTCATACACAAGCTCAAAGTTCAGCAGTGGACTTTTAAAGCCGTCAGCCTTTAAGTCTGATAATAACCACCTACCCCTACTACATCCTGCCGTGAGTACGTCGTATTAACAATAGCCCTGTGTCTATATGTATACTATCTTAATATATGCAACTTTGATTTAGTTTATAATCTAATAATTTAAATAACGTGTTTTGTAAATTGAGTTAACAATAAGTAACGTTGTATATGGCTCGGCCACTATCGCTCAAGAAGCATAAGCGTGAGAGGACGTACTAGTGGTGTGGTGGTCGAGCGGGCGCAAGTGCGCGGCGGGCAGCGCGAGCGCGTGCACGCGGCGGTCGGGGTACGCGACGCGCACGCGCAGAGCAGCGGCGCGGCGCGCGCGCAGCACCTCGGCCTCCAGCGGCACCGCCGTCACCAGCCCTGCGCAGAACCGCAGAACCGTGTCGCTGTCCAGCGCCGGCTCAATGATGCGCGCCGTGCACATGCGGATCTGAGGACGGACGGACACGATTACATCATCCCCTTGCCCTCACTCGAAAACTCGCTGCTCAGTTGATAGAGTCTGACCTACGAAAGTAGGCACTGCAATTTAGATGATACGGCAGCATCAACACAATGTAAATTATCTATGACTAGATATCAAATCACCCAAACCAAATCTCCCCCTGTCCCTGTTGTTGTTCGCGTTCATGGACAGCTGACGGAACTATCGCGGTATATCTGTACCTTCAGGTTGGGGCGCGGCACTCGCGGCAGCGGCGCGCACTGCAGCAGTGGCATGATGGCGCGCGCGAGTGCCGCCGGCTTGTTGTCCGCGTTCATGGACAGCTGACGGAACACTGCGATAGTGAACGGGTCCGGTTCTACGCCTGTACAACAAACAGAATCATCATAGCTTAACCAGCATGTCATGGAAATCTAAGGGAAGGTCGTGGTAGTCTAAAGTAACCAGTCAACAGGCCATGATAATCTATCTAACCAACAGGTAATAATGTAACCAAAAAGTCATGACAGTTCAACTTGCAGGTCCTGATAATCTAAACATTCCACATGTAACGCGTAATACCTGCGGAAGCGAGCATGCGGTCCAGCAGTTCTGCGTGGTGCGTCAACGCAGCGGCCGCCGACAGCGCCGCGGCCGCGCCTCCTGCGCCCTGTGCCCCGGGGGTCACGGGCGCGGCGCTGGCGCCCCCGGCCACAGCGTACAAGCGCGCCGCACACACGCGCAGCGCCAGTTGCCAGACGCATGCATTTTCTTGCTCCGTTACTCCGCTGAATTGATGTTGGAGCCTGTGGAAGAAGTGAGAGAAAATCAATAAAATATTTATCAATACGAGAGCTCATTGAATTGCTTATAAGTAGACAGATACATCATGCTACCCAATGTATATATTTTTTAAATTATCGAATAATTAATACTACAGGTATCTAGTTAGTTAATATGTGGGTAACAATTTCTTTAGAAACAGTGGGTCAGCAATTTTAGGTTCAGATACAGAGGATAAAAGATTTCATTTACGCCAAAGTAATGGTGACACATTACTCTGGCCTCCTGTTTGCTACCATGCAGACATTTTAGATTATAGCTAATCTAAAATCGCGATTGGTAGTCCACTACATTAGAACGCACTAAGCGTGTGTAGAGCAGCTCATCATGCCAACCAAACCGACTGACGTTTGCAGTGCAGCTCTGGACAATTCTGATGGCGCACATAATGGCACTAAAGTTCACACACAACTGACGATAGTTTTTCCGAAACAAGAGAATACTCATACCGGAGGCAGTGCGTGGCGAGGTTGGGCAGCGCGTGCGCTGGCGGTCCGGACGCCGCGTGCAGTGCACCATGCAATGCCAGCACGCAGCGTGCAAACAGCGCCGTGAACTGCGCCGCGCCCGTCACTAGCGGCTCCATCTCTGCTAGTCTGCACGGACACAACAATAAAATAGATAAATACATAAATTAGAACCCGTCCACCATCTTGTTTTATCATTATCATCATCATCATCATCATCATCAGCCCATATTCGTCTACTTTTGCTAGTAATACGTCTAGTTGAGTAAAAATTGGTATTTTATTTGTTGTTCTGATCTGTATTGCACATTTACAATAATTTTATCCGCGTTTAATGTTGTCGTGGAATATGTATACTACTCGAATGATATTTCCGATAGACACATAAAAAATATTCAGCGCTTTGCATTTACCATGGTGTCGTTTGGCCAGGTTTCATTAATACCTATAACATCGTATTTACAAATTTAGACTAGATAAATACAAGTAATTGTAATTTGCTAGGAATGCTTCTAGAATGTATAATAGGTACTTATGACACTGACTGGTACTTGAAACGCCAAGCTGTATGTCTTCTCGGCAGCGTGCCGTTAGCCATTATCGATGCGCAGCTTTACCGGTGTCCATGAAACGTCGCACTGCGTTGTCGTCTTGTCTGTAGTCGCACCTGACAGACAGGCCAGTTTCATGTCGAAAAGTTAACAACTCACTTGTTTAGCTGTTCCTCCGCCGACTGCAACATTTTGAGCCGGACGCCCGTCGACAGCGTGTTGTTGTCGATGTGCTGCAGCACCGAGTCGAAGAAACGACGCACGGCGCTGTCTTCCATAGCCGCTTCGGTCTTCTCACAGGAAAGCTTCGCTTCGCCTAGTAATTGTTAAATAATATTCATGAAAAGTTGATATTAGTGGTTTTTAATTCCGGCTTGGATCCGGTCCTTTAAAGGAAAATGATATAATATTTGTGGGAAAATCACACTTTAAAGCGTGGACCGCAGAATAATGTAACTACCGACATCTGTCCCACTCAGCCCCCTGATTCAGAACCTTTCGATAACGAACCGAATCGATTCGATTCAACATTGTGAATTAAAAATGTATTAAATTGAACATTTCAAACCGAATCCACAGACTAAATAATACCGGATCGATCGACAACGGAGTTGGGCAGGTGTCTACTGCCTGTCCCCACTCAATGTGGTAAGTCTCTAAATGATGTAGTTAATTAACTTTATAGTAATTTAGACAATACAAAAAATGGTATTTAAAAAACGCCAAATTTCTCAGGTATCAAAAATGGTGTTGTATGACAGCTACACAAATGCATTAAAATATATATTTTACGTACCGATGCGATGGGCCTGGCCAGGCATTGACATTGTAGTACTCACTACAACACAAACGTGTCATACGTGCCTACTAGGATCAATACACACGTGTCTGCTAGGATCAACACACGCGTGTCTTATAGGATCAACACACACGTGTATGCTAGTATAAACACATACATGTCTACTTACTAGGATCAACGCAATTTACTAGGATCAGCACTGTCGCGTCTACTATGAATGTTACACGTATCAACTAGGATCAACACACGTGTCTATAAGGATCAACGCACACGTGTCTACAAGGATCAACACACACGTGTCTATTAGGATTAACCAACACGTGTCTACTAGGATCAACACACGTGTCTAGCTACAGTGTACATACCGATGGGCAGGCAGGTTTCGGCATTGTGTCGCGCAGGTATGTGTAATGCTTGATGGTGTGCTCCTCGAATAGGGGCAGCATCGTGGTGCAGTGCTCCGCTGCGTTCAGCACTAGGATCAATACACACGTGTCTACTAGGATCGATATTCGTATCTAGTTACATTATACGTACCGATATAGGTGCGGCATGGTGTCGCGCAGGTACGTGTAGTGCTTGATGGTATGCTCCTCGGACAGGGGCAGCATCGTGGTGCAGTGCTCCGCTGCGTTCAGCATTAGGATCAATACACACGTGTCTACTAGGATCGTTTTCGTGTCTACTTACATTATACGTACCGATATAGGTGCGGCACGAGGTGCGGCATGGTGTCGCGCAGGTACGTGTAGTGCTTGATGGTGTGCTCCTTGAACAGGGGCAGCATCGTGGTGCAGTGCTCCGCTGCGTTCAGCACTAGGATCAATACACACGTGTCTACTAGGATCGACATTCGTGTCTAGTTACATTATACGTACCGATATAGGTGCGGCACGAGGTGCGGCATGGTGTCGCGCAGGTACGTGTAGTGCTTGATGGTGTGCTCCTCGAACAGGGGCAGCATCTAGGTGCAGTGCTCCGCTGCGTTCAGCACTAGGATCAATACACACGTGTCTACTAGGATCGACATTCGTGTCTAGTTACATTATACGTACCGATATAGGTGCGGCATGGTGTCGCGCAGGTACGTGTAGTGCTTGATGGTGTGCTCCTCGAACAGGGGCAGCATCTAGGTGCAGTGCTCCGCTGCGTTCAGCACTAGGATCAATACACACGTGTCTACTAGGATCGACATTCGTGTCTAGTTACATTATACGTACCGATATAGGTGCGGCAGGAGGTGCGGCATGGTGTCGCGCAGGTACGTGTAGTGCTTGATGGTGTGCTCCTCGAACAGGGGCAGCATCGTGGTGCAGTGCTCCGCTGCGTTCAGCACTAGGATCAATACACACGTGTCTACTAGGATCGACATTCGTGTCTAGTTACATTATACGTACCGATATAGGTGCGGCACGAGGTGCGGCATGGTGTCGCGCAGGTACGTGTAGTGCTTGATGGTGTGCTCCTCGAACAGGGGCAGCATCGTGGTGCAGTGCTCCGCTGCGTTCAGCACTAGGATCAATACACACGTGTCTACTAGGTTCGACATTCGTGTCTAGTTACATTATACGTACCGATGGGTAGGTGCGGCACGAGGTGCGGCATGGTGTCGCGCAGGTACGTGTAGTGCTTGATGGTGTGCTCCTCGAACAGGGGCAGCATTGTAGTGCAGTGCTCCGCTGCATTCAGCACGAGGATCAGGACACACATGTCTGCCGCCAGGTTAAGGGACAAGTTGCTTTGAAAAACTTGAACCGAAGGCTTGGCTAAGCATTAACTTACTAATGGTTCGTTCCGAATTGATAGCTTGCGGTGACATTTTGGCTTAACTACCTACAAATTAAAAAAAATTGTCTGTTTGATCATCTTCTACGCGTACGCGCATCGTTCATCCGAAACTTTGTGCAATTGTTGTTGGCACTTGCATGAAGGTTCCTAACATAAAACATCAGTGAAGGCGAGTCGGACACGCGTAGAAAAAAAAACTTCTTTCTATGTGTTCGCGTATTTTTCATACCATTGAGTAAAAAAAAAGTACAGGTGTTGTTGGCACTAGCGTCTATACATATCCCGTGCTTGCATGAAAGTTCCTGACATAAACAAAGAAAACATAACCACAAAATTAAAAGACGCATTGCGACGCATGCCGGGCATGTTACGAAGCCTAAATCTAAACAAATAATCGTTTTGAAATGTCAAAGTTTGACACTCCACTTGACTTTTATGTTTTTTTTTCTGTTTTCACTCATATCTCCGAGGTTCCTGAATTGATTTGGATGATATTTTTTTTATTGAAAGTAAAGACTGGTCACGTATAAATTTCACCCAAATAGTATTTTTTTATAAATCCATTTGATAGCGATATTTTGTTCAAATGTGACACGTATAAACAAAGTTAGGGAGAGTTCACCGAAATATAGTTAACTGTTAAGTTAACCCACAGTTAATTCAAATAATGTTTGAAAATTTCAAACTAACTGTTTAACCAAGGTTCAGATGTTGGTGGACTCGCCTTAGCAGCATAATAATCCAGTGATCACATAGTAAAAACCGGACTGAGAATGATTGCTAATCAATTTCAAATCGTTATATATGGTCATGATGGCCTAAATGGTCATCCGAAATGAAAAATGATAAGAGAAGCCTAAAGATGATTTTCAAATACACAATTCAATGATAACCCACTTAACATAGTTCGTCAACATTTTCTTCTTTTTCACAGTATTGGGTCTGGTTATCGCCATTATGAGGATATGGCACCTACCCATAGCTATAGCTTTTATAGCTTTGTTTATTATTATTATTCATTTAAATAGCACACGAACTTGAAAGAAAATATCGGAATTAAAAACGCTCATTAATTGAAATTCTATAAAAAATATGATAATAAAAAAACTAGAAACGCAGTTTATTCTATGATCAATAAAAAAAAGACACGAATTATTGGATCTGGTTATGGTTTAGTATGGTAGAAACGTTTTCTCCCATAACTAAAATTTCACGGAAATGTAAGGCAAAACATGTAGAAGCCTCGTGCAGTGTCACTTAAGAGGACCCTCTTAAGTGACACTCGCAAGATTAAGACAAATCGATTGACATAAGAATCATAAGCGTAGTGTATTGTGTTAATCATGTGATAAACACAAAATATCTCCACTCAGTCGGGTAAAAAGGATACAGGCTGGGTCCTCCACGTCCGGCTCCGGCATGTCGAAGAAGGGATGGACGGCAAGCAGCCGCGTCGTCAGCGGCAGCACCAGCGTGGCGTGCGAGCTGCCGAGCCGCTGCAGGCACCGGAACGTCGACCGCTTGTCCTGCGGAATTATACTGTTAGCCTGAGGCAGTGTTGGGGAAAATTTAATTGCTGGGACAACTAAAGCTGACTATGACAATTAATAATTAATTAATTGTAATTGTGAAAAAATTACAACTAACACACCAACACCCCTTCCCCCCAAGTTCCTTAGTTCCGTCACAATGATGTGTAGATTTAATTTAAATGATTATATAACTTTTAATAATCCCTAACTAAACTAATCCGACGTCGCCGGGATACTTATGCCCTCTCTCTTCTGTACAGTGTCCTATTTAATCCATCGACCCCTCCCTATCTCAAAGAGCGATTTGAGTTCCTTCATCTTTCCCATTCCCGTATTCTTCGTTCCACCAATACTCTGCAGTTGAAAGTGCCTGACCAATATACGATGTGTTATCACAACTCTTTTACTAAACGGGCTGTAAGACTGTGGAATGCTTTGCCCATCAACATTAGAAAAGCTAAGTCGATAGCTGTCTTCAAAGACATGGTGAAGAAGCACTACCTGTCATAAAGCTGGATACTATGTTATTCATACATAATTTATACACTATTCCTTTGTGAACATGCTATTTATTTATATATATTATATTATAAATTTGCCAATATATATGTTATATTATTTAATTATAGTATATATATTTATGTGTTTAACAAAATTTATGATAACACATTATGTAAGTATGTATAAAAATATTAAGTATATATTAGTTAATAGATAAATAACAACTATATAAGTTGTATATATAGTTGTTATTTATCTATTAACTTTTTTGTTCCAAAGTAAGTCTCCATCACAGACCGCAATGTTTATTTTATATTCCTGTCCATCCAATGGTTGCCTGTAAGAAATTGCAAATAGCGATAAGGCCGCCTATTGTACAACATTAGATTTTATATATAATTACTGTGATGTTGTTTTTTTATTGTAATGGGTTCAATAAAGAGTTATTGTATTGTATTGTAAACTTTTAGTTGGAGTATAATGTACAACTGAATAGCTCCTATGTATCTCTTAAACTAAATTAAAACTAATTTAGTTTAGTGTAGTGAGCTGAACAAGAGAATTGACACTATTCTTAGAATGAAACAGTAGCGACCTTGACCTTGTCTTTCTACAAAACTGATTGCTAATCAATTGTTAATCGTGACCATACAAATAACAATTAATTGATTGTAGTTATGAAAAATTACGATTAATAACAAATTAATTGTTAATTGCTGTAGTAGCAATTATCAATTAACTCATTGTTAATCGTGATTTGCTACAATTAACAACTAATTAACTTTTAAATGTTTGAATGAATTTAGTTAAAAACTAATAATCAAAAATGATTATTGTATCTAGAGCGCGGAGTGGCGTTAAAACCAAAGGAGCAGGTTTTAAATTAATAATTTTATTCGAGAATCAAAAGAAACATTAATATAATTTTAAATTAATAATTTTATTCGAGAATTAAAAGAAACATTAATATAATTTTATATTAATAATTTTATACGATAATCAAAAGAAACATTAATATAATTTTAAATTAATAATTTTATTCGACAATCAAAAGAAACATTAATATAATAACTATACTAATGATATGGTTAATTGTTATTTTTTTATTGATTCTTAAAACAATAAAAAAATGTAATTGCAATTGCTTAAACTGCGAGTTGCGATTAACATGCATTAATCTAAATAAATTAATTGCAACATACACCTAATTGTTTAACTGCGATTAAATTAATCACAATTAAATTAAATGCAATTATAACGTATTGTCGCGCATATTAATGTGCGATATCGCACTTTCTGTGCTCGAATATTTTAAAAACCAAGATAGATGTGCCACATAGATAGCAGCAAATAAATAAAAACATTTAAAAAAAGTAAAACTGACTCGAAACATATTCGTCTTACCTGTGGATACCTCTTGAGATTCTCCAGTATTTTATCGATGCACATCTCGAGACAGGTCTTGGAGGCCACGGTGCACGCGCCCAGCATCCTGTGCAGCCCTTCTCTCACGTCCATCGAGTAGTCCTACAAAATAACGTTACAGCAAAATGAAAATCCATGTCTGTTTTAATGTTTCAGGAACGCGACACTTGAGGATACTTCAGTACCGACATTATATGTTTCTATTCTAGTCCTCTATCGATTTATTAAGTTTTGATCACAGGCCGCGATTTCGCGGTTTTTCAAAATGGCAACTTGTGTTATGCCACAAAGGTCAGGTGCCTTTCCTCTTACCTCTAAGGCTCCCAATATAGTCTCCAGCTGGTCCTCCCGCAGTATGATGTGGTGCGAGATCTTGGTGAGGCTGTCGATGGCGCGCAGGCGCACGTGATCGATCTTTTACCTCTAAGGCTCCCAATATAGTCTCCAGCTGGTCCTCCCGCAGTATGATGTGGTGCGAGATCTTGGTGAGGCTGTCGATGGCGCGCAGGCGCACGTGATCGATCTTTTACCTCTAAGGCTCCCAATATAGTCTCCAGCTGGTCCTCCCGCAGTATGATGTGGTGCGAGATCTTGGTGAGGCTGTCGATGGCGCGCAGGCGCACGTGATCGATCTTTTACCTCTAAGGCTCCCAATATAGTCTCCAGCTGGTCCTCCCGCAGTATGATGTGGTGCGAGATCTTGGTGAGGCTGTCGATGGCGCGCAGGCGCACGTGATCGATCTTTTACCTCTAAGGCTCCCAATATAGTCTCCAGCTGGTCCTCCCGCAGTATGATGTGGTGCGAGATCTTGGTGAGGCTGTCGATGGCGCGCAGGCGCACGTGATCGATCTTTTACCTCTAAGGCTCCCAATATAGTCTCCAGCTGGTCCTCCCGCAGTATGATGTGGTGCGAGATCTTGGTGAGGCTGTCGATGGCGCGCAGGCGCACGTGATCGATCTTTTACCTCTAAGGCTCCCAATATAGTCTCCAGCTGGTCCTCCCGCAGTATGATATGGTGCGAGATTTTGGTGAGGCTGTCGATGGCGCGCAGGCGCACGTGATCGATCTTTTACCTCTAAGGCTCCCAATATAGTCTCCAGCTGAAACTCCCGCAGTATGATGAAGTGCGAGATCTTGGTGAGGCTGTCGATGGCGCGCAGGCGCACGTGCTCGAACTTTTACCTCTAAGGCTCCCAATATAGTCTCCAGCTGGTCCTCCCGCAGTATGATGTGGTGCGAGATCTTGGTGAGTCTGTCGATGGCGCGTAGGCGCACGTGCTCGATCTCTTACTTCTAAGGCTCCCAATATAGTCTCCAGCTGATCCTCCCGCAGTATGTTGTGGAACAAGATCTTGGTGAGGCTATCGATGGCGCGCAGGCGCACGTGCTCGATCACTTACCTCTAAGGCTCCCAATATAGTCTCCAGCTGGTCCTCCCGCAGTATGTTGTGGTACAAGATCTTGGTGAGGCTGTCGATGGCGCGCAGGCGAACGTGCTCGATCACTTACCTCTAAGGCTCCCAAAATAGTCTCCAGCTGGTCCTCCCGCAGTATGATGTGGTGCGAGATCTTGGTGAGGCTGTCGATGGCGCGCAGGCGCACGTCCTCGATCTCATCGTTGAACATGTCCACCAGGAAGTCCAGCGAGGTGGTCGCGAACGTGGGGTTCTCCGTGGACAGCTGGCACACCGCATCCACGGCGGCGGTGCGGACCTCTGTGCACAGAGATATATATGTCACAGTAAAAACCTTTACCGTATTTAGTTAAAATACGTTTTCTTTAGCTATGTCTATTGTTCACACAAAAATAGGGCACCTACCTCCCCTAGGGCACCCTCGGTAGGTTAAGGTGCGGCGCCCAAAGTTGTTCATACAAAAATATGACACTGTTCCACAAAAATAGAGAATCGCTCTCTAGGGCTAGGCTAGGGCACCCCCGCCCCCGGCAGGTTACGACAAAGCGGCCGTGTCGTGAATATTTCTATAGTACACATGTAAATAGGAGTTTTATCGAAGGTCTTCAGCAAAAACTATTTAACTTTAAGCCAATAAATATAAGCAACTCTTTACATAGAAACCGTACTTGAAAGCCTGGGTTTAAGAAATACTACGTTTAGGGAACATTAGGTTTAGAAAATCCTAGATTTAGGAAATCGTAAATTCATACAACACTAGTTTTTTTTTTAAGCAAATCGTATGTCGTTATCACCGATAGCGTCTCCGAGCAGCAGCTGCACGGTGTCATGCTACACAGGGCGCGACGTCCGCTCAGCGACGCTGCTTGTGGCCGTGCGTGTATGTTACCTACCGCAGAGCTCGTCCTCCAGGCCGTGCACGAAGGCACCGGCGGCGCCGCCGGGCAGCAGCTGCACGGTGTCGTGCGACACGAGCGCGCCGGGCGCGTCATCCGCCCAGCGCCGCCCGCTCGCCCACGCACCACTGCGCACCAGCTCCGACGCGCGCTCATGTGCCGTGCGCTTTTTCTGTACACACACAAAACAATATAGCACCGATTTCATCAACAATTTCTGCAGAGCCTCGACAAACCGAACCTCCGTTGAACCGAATACCACCATTATCCGAATGCCCAGCCCTCACTCGCCAGTTGCTTGTCGCGTATGATTGGTGACATACGTATGTGGTTTTCCTTACTCATTCCGCCATTTTGTTTAGTTATTAGTGTTTTGTGGATTTTATGCCAAGGTTTCAACTTTCAAAAAATATAATATGTGACATTAACTATTTCTCAGAAATATGATAAACTACAGCAGCAGAAAAAACTGGATGCAGAGAGCTGACGATCGAGCTGAGTGGAGCTATAGAGAGAGCTATCCTCGGAGTTTCTCTGAAGGACAGGATTCGTAATGAAGATATCCGACGGAGAACCAAGATAACCGACAAAGCCCAAAAGAATAAGCAAGCTGAAATGGCAGTGGGCTGGTCATATTTCCAGAAGAACGATAACCGTTGGGGTGGAGGAGTTCTTGAGTGGAGACGACGTTTAGGCAAACGTGGCAAACGTGACGGACGCCCTGTGGCCAGGTGGAGTGACGACCTGCGAAAAGCTTGAAGAAACTGGATGCGGAGAGCTGAAGATCGAGCTCAGTGGCGTGCATTAGGCGAGGCCTTCGTCCAGCAGTGGACGAATATAGGTGTCACCTTCATGTTGCTCATGAGCTGCTTGTCCAGCGTCTGCAGCAGGAACCGGTCGGAGACGGCGACGGTGGCGCCGAGCAGCGAGCAGGCCAGCGCGCGCACCTGCATGCACAGGTCGTTCACCGCGGAGCAGATGCGGATGAACGCGTCGTCTACAAGCCGGATGGTGGTCTCGCCATCTTGCAGGGTCACTGCGCTGGAAGTTACAACAGAATACAAAATGATTTTCCTTTTCACTGCAAAGTAATATCACAATCGTTCACCTAAAAGTAAAACGTAAGCAGAAAGCACCTTGTGCTCATAGTAAAAACAGTGCAGAAATTAAGTATGGAAATCCATTACAACCCAGTTATTTTTAATATAAACAGTGCAGATAGTAAGTATGGAAATCCATTACATAACAGTATTTTTTCAGCTGGGAAAAAACAATAGCGACCTTGACCTTGGTGTTTGTACAAGTCTGTTTGTCAAGTCTGGTTGACAGACCTCGCGTCTACTGCACAGTGTTCAGACGAAAATCAAAGTGAAAATCTGTCGAATCGAATATTCTTTATTATTTTGTAATAAGATAGTCTTATCTTATACTTACTTCTCTGGATACTTGGTCCCCAGTACCCAAACCAGTTTCAATGCCACCTGCCGCACGATCTCGTAATCGTCGGCCAGTGCTACACACACATGGTCGTACAGACCGGCGCTCAATGTTTGACCTCTCTCATGAAGAGTGAGAAGGGCTTGGAATGCCTCGCATCTCACTCTTGCATCCTGAAAAAACATTGTTATTGATGTAGGTAGGGACTTAAAAGAAGTAGAAAATATTAGACCCTTAATTACTTAAATTACCTCCCATTATAGCTGAGAAGTATCACAATCACATCAGCTTCAAAACTTGAAAAACCGCATCAAAATTGGTCAATTCGTTTGGGAGCTACAATCCTCAACCCCCTTTCCGCCCCTATTATAGCTAAGGGCAATCATTCAAAGAGTAAAATCCGCATCAAACTCAGTCCATATGTTTGGGAGCTGTGATGCCACAGAAAGACACACGGATACAGTGACTTAATTTTTTATTTTGTATTGGAATTGCCACATCGATGTCTAAGTGACAGGTGGCAAAGTGACAGGTGTCAAGTGTCAAAGTGACAGGAGCTAAAGTGAGAAGTGTCTATGTGATAAACTATAGTCCGCATGGACGAAATCGTGGGCAAAAGCTGTTACCATATCTTTTTTGCCAAGGTGCTTTAGTACTCCTCTGAAATGTGCTAAATAATAATAATATATATAGCCTTTAATTTCTGAGACAAGGATTTTTAAATGTGCTTACCTCTGCATTAGAATAGTCTCCAAGAAGCTTCACTATCTCATCAGCCTCGGCCACCATTTCCACAGTCCTATCTGCATCAGGGTATATTGGATACAGCTCACTGATTAGCTGCAGACATCGGCATTTCACCTGATGGCTGGTGTCCTTCAGGTTGTCTTTGGCGACGCTGATTAGTCTCATCATGAGGATCTTGTCTTCAGTTAGTTTGTTACCAAGCTTTATCAGGGTAGTTATGCCTTGGGCCAGGACCTGCAAGATTGTACTTTTTTTTATAATTTGTGATTTGCTGTCTCTTAAATAATATTTACGAGTGTTGTGTTACTCGACTGTTTAGCAATATTGAAAAAACATAGATCTTAATATGATTGTTGTCGACTTCACAGCTATCTTTAACTTTAACTAAGTATTAAACATATTATAAATTGTTTTTTGATTGTAGCAGTTAACACCTGCTTAGAGAGAACATATCTAATAATTTTCTAAAGGAAAAATTTGGATCACGGATGGAATTCCAACCCGTATACATTCATGGCTCTGCGCGGCACATGCCTCTAATCAATTCAGCTTCATCATCATCCAAAATTTTCTATTAGATACTGAATCCGTCTTACGGGGATGGTAATGCCATCTATTGGTAGTATTTTGAACAGACCAACGGCAGAGGCATGGATGTATGGGTTCGAATCCCGTCTGTGATCCAAATATTAATTTTTGAAAATTATTAGGGTCATTCCATGGTGGCGGTCGGGATATATTTTTATGTGTAGCTCTGTAATTATACTCTTTTTGCATGATGTAAATATACAGAAATGTAATTAAATACTTGTGTATGGATATCATCTAGTAAGATACATGCATTTTGGTATGTTATAGTGTTAAATCCCTTCTTGAGAAGCGCGGCGTACGGGACAGGCACGCGCCCTCCCCATCCAGATTGATATAAACACACACACAGCACAGATTGATTGCATCCAACTATGAAAATCAGCCCCTCTAGAAGTACTACGGCATTGCATTTTTTTAAATAGATGCCTAGATAGTTGTTCTAAATCAAGAAAAAAAACAATAATTTCTATAATAAATGTCTCAAGTTTTTTTTTAAATTGCATTGTTTGGTACAAGGATTCCTGGCGTTTGGGACAAGCACCCAAATCATGACATTTTACAAAGTATTTTAAAGGTTTTATTGCTCAAGCAACCTAAGTACTTACTTAACAATAACAATATTATGAAAGCACAACATAAAAGTCTTTTGATAGACCTTGAAAAAATTGGTCTTGAAAAATGCTGAAACTTATATTAGATACTACGAGGGGAGTTCAATGTATTCTCGGTATAGGCATGAAAGAATAAGCAGAAAATTCTGAATAAAATTTATTTTTCAATGTAGTCCCCTAGGATCTGAAGATCCTATATATATTATTATTATTATTTATTTGTCCTGGAAAATAACTTTTCAATTCCCTCCACAAAAAATGTTTCTTCCTGGTCTGAAAAATGATCGTTAATTGCTGCCTTTAACTCTTCATCGTCGGAAAAATGCTTGCTCGAAGTTCTTTTTTTAGATTTGGGAACAGAAAGTAATCACTAGGGGCTAGGTCCGGGCTGTAGGGTGGATGATTGATTTCTTCAAATCCGCAATCCCGCACAGCAGCATTGGCAATGCGCGCCTTGTGAACAGGCGCGTTGTCGTGCAGAAGCAATACACCTGCGGTCAATTTTTCCCGTCTTTTTTCTTTTATTGCCTCCTTTAAATTGCGCAGGGTGTTAGCGTAAGTTGCGCCAGTAATACTCTCACCTTTTTTTGTGTACTCAATTAATAAGATTCCCTTGGAATCCCAAAACACTGTGGCCATGAGCTTTCCGGCGGATGGGCAGACTTTGAACTTCTTCGGTGGGGCTGTTCCTTTTTTATGCCACTGCATAGACTCCTGCTTGCTCTCAGGATCATAGTGATGAACCCACATTTCATCACCAGTAACAATCCGATCATAAACACTTTGCGGATTTTCACCACAGTGCTCCAAAAACTCCTTGCAACAATCAACTCGCGCTTGACAAATTCAGATGGTCATGAAGGATAGTGTGAATGGTACCCAAGGATAGCTTGGTTCTTTCTGCTAATATTTTCACTCTCACACGGGCATCTTCGAGTACAAGTTTCTCAACAATTTTTACGTTTTTATCAGTTGCGGCACTAACCGGCCCACCGGCACGAGGGTCGTCTTCAATACTCTCTCTACCCCGTTTAAATTCACTTGACCACTTCTGAATTGTAAATTATGAAGGGGCAGAATCTTGGTAAACAGCCATCATTTCTTCGTGAATTACTTTTTGAGTCTTTCCTTGTTTTGTGAGGAATTTTATCACAGCGCGATGCTCAATTTTTTTCAACATTGTCGTATCAGTCATAGTTGCCTTTCCGAAATGATATTTTGAATACTAATGGCGACAATCAAATAAAATTTTGTATTTCCCTCAATCACTCATTGAGGGAAATACAAAATTTTATTTGATTGTCATAAACTAATGAGATAATTTAATTACCCTCATCATTAGTATATTACCCCGATACCGAGAATACATTGAACGCCCCTAGTATGTACTTATTTTATGTATGTAAAATATATATTCGGGAACCTTCCAACTAATGCTCAATTGAACGTAATGCCTAAAAACTTGCTTTGTGAATTTTTAATTTTTCACCTCATAAGTCATGTATTGCGGTGGTCGGGACCTAAACTTGTCACCCCATAAAATCTTCAAATGAACACATTGCTACTAATAAATAAGACTAAAGGAAAGCCCCTCGAGTCCCTGCTTACTTCTGGAAGTTATTTACGTTACAGGTCTATAGCTTAGAACAACTAAACGCCAATTTTTACATGGTGGTCGGGACATTAAACATAACTATGGATTAACTGTGAATCCAACAAAAACACAATTAGTTATGTTTACTAACAAAAGAAACTTAGGACGATACACACTACCCCACCTTTTCGACACACAGTTAACTTTAACTGGTGAGGTAAAGTACCTGGGTATCATCCTAGATAGCAAATTAAACTGGGCTAGACACCTGGAAAATAAAATTAAGAAAGCAACCATCTCTTTCTGGCAATGTCGGAAAATGATAGGTAAAACTTGGGGCCTAAGTCCAAAAATAACACTTTGGTTATATAATACTGTGATTAGGCCTTCTCTAACTTATGGTTCACTAGTTTGGTGGCCAAGGACCAAACAGGTATCTACCATAAATAAACTACAGTCCTTCCAGAGGTTGGCCTGTGTAGCAGTGACTGGCGCCATGAGAACAGCACCCACTGCTGCACTAGAGGCAATGCTGGGTTTGCCACCGTTACAGTTGCACATCCTGCAGGAGGACAGAGCTGATTACAGACTCAAAGCTCTCAATCTCTGGGATCAAAATAGTCGAACATTCCACACTAACATCATACGTGAATATGTGGAGGGTAACCCGAACAAGCTCTCTATTTATGATAGGGTACCAAAACAACACCTTTTTAATAAACACTATAAGATACAACTACATGAGGAATCAAGTGATAGATCGAACACTGACGAAGTTAGAATCTACACAGATGGTTCCAAAATGGAAGCTGGGATAGGAGCGGGGACATTCTCGGACGACTTGAACATGCATATAGCAGCAGCACTGGGTACTCACAACTCTATTTTCCAAGTGGAATGTGTGGGTATAAACCAGGCAGCAACAGCGATACTGCGCAGGAAGGTAACTGACTCTAAAATCAGAATACTCTCTGATAGCGCCACAGTCCTTAAAGCACTTCAAAGGTATGAACATTCCTCGGGGCTAACTATCCAGTGTCACTATCTTCTGGAGGAGGTCAGTAAAGATAATTACCTTACTCTCCAATAGATAAAGGGACACAGCGGATCCAGAGGCAATGATGCAGCTGATGAACTGGCAAGGAGAGGTTTGGGCATGCGCCCTGTAGGGCCAGAGCCAATGATTCCATTGCCTTTCAGTCAAAGTCGAGCCTGGATCCGTCAAAGGACATATAAACTACATCAAGAACTATGGGCAAGTATAAAGGATTGTAGACAGTCTAGGGAGGCTTTCCCGGAGTTAAATCCGAGATACTCCCGAAAACTTCCGAACCTTAAACGAGACAGTCTCCGACAAGTGGTGGGAATTGTAACTGGTCATTGTCCTCTTAACAAACACCTTCACAGATTAGGTGTCACAGATAGCTGCTTGTGCAGAGGATGCATGGGGGCAGAAGAAACGGCCACGCATGTACTCCTCGAGTGCGAAAGCGTGGCGCCACAAAGGAAACAGTTCCTGGGAACAACTTCCACCCTCAGGGAGGCCTGCGCCGGAATTCGTGAGCTGCTGGCCTTCCTGAGGGACATCGGGTGGCTGAATTAGCTGTTGCCGCCCGTTTCACGCAAAAGGGGCCGATGATCGGCCTAGTTGCGGATAAGAAGCCCGACCACCAAGTACCAATAAGTACAAATACATACCTTACCTTGACACTTCATAAGTAGGTAATTTACAAACAAATTTAAATTTTCTAATTGCCAGGTAACAGAATAAATCCTACCGTAAACTCACGCTAAACAAAACACACCCCGTGTCGAAAACAAAACGGACGCAAACAGTGTTGAATCTATCAGCAAAAATTATACCACACGGAGATATTCGAAGTCGGTTTGAAAATATAGTAGAAAGGAAATGATTGTATTTTAATGTGTTTTTTTGTTAATTCATTAAATATGGGGTTTATACTCCACATTATGATTAAAATTAAGCGTATTTATGTACATGATCATCGGGTGGCGCTATTGCTAACATTGCGCAGTACTGAGCGCAAACATGCGCGTGCGCGCGTGGCAAGCAACTGGTTATGGAAGTTATTTTTTTCAGTATTGGTTTCAATTAGCTTGGAATGACCTATTAGCTAAATAGATATTTATAAATATTCTGGAGTATAATGTTCTAAAGTATCACATCATAGAGATCTATGATGTGATACTTTAGAACATTATACTCCAGAATATTTTTTGTTTATATGTGTCCTCTATCCATATATACAGGTTTCATAGTGCACTGCAAACTTTAAAATAATGTAGATGGCAGATTGACCACAATGCCAAAATCTTCAGAACCTTAAGGCCAGGTTCTAGCTATTTTAGAAATTTTCTATCATTTCTGAACATCTTCATCTTGTTTTATAATTAACCCAGAACTATGAAATTGGTATCACATCAAAATTTTACATATTATCTCATACTTTGTAAACACAAACATGATTAGTATGAATTCACTCGATAGAAAATAAAATCTAAGGTAACACTACTTTATGCTTAGAACATTGATTGGAAAGAGACCTTGTCACTAAATGATATCAAAGATATACCAAAAGAAAGAGCTTATTATGATTCAGAAAATGGTTAGACACTTTTAATTCAAAGCTTTAGTTTTCCTACAAATAAATAAAAACCTTAAATTTTACTCCCAAGATGTATCATCTTTCTCTTTCTACTTGGTCACGGATGAAAGGGACAAAATATTCACAGATGGGTGTCAGTAAATTTTTATATGTTGGTCCCTTCAGTCCAGGTGGCCTGAAGGGCTTTTTCACACAATGTGATTAAGCCGCCCTAGTGGCATAAATAAACCTATAAATAAAACACTCTAGTACTAATCTCTAATAACTAGTTAGTATGTACTGCAGTCTGGCTGAGTATGAGAGGCTCAGCCAGAATTCTGATATACAAACAAATAAATATAAAAATAATAATATAAATATATATATTTACGCTAAGCAGGTGCTACCTGCTATAAAAAAACATAAAATACATACACCAAAATGTTACAGCCAATCACTGGCTGAATTCTGATACAAAAACAGATTATCAATATGAACAATTATAAAATCTATGTTGTAATTAGCAAAATCTACACAATTGTACTACATACCTTGTGGGAGGTTTCATTTTTGATCAAATGAATAGTCTCATCAATAAGGTTGCTGAGATTAGCTCCAGGACATTCCAATCCAATGTCACAGAACAACCAAAGTATTTTGACCCTGACCACTGATTCCTCTTCAGACTGGAAATGCTCCGAGAGCTTCTTGATGGCCTCTTCAACATCTGATTCTTGGAACTGAAGGCAGTCCGATATACGCAATAGAAGTTGCAAAGCCTCGTCACTTGACTTGCATTTCTCCAGCAAACCAACAAATGCAGCCGCTGAGCTACCAATAAGAGGTTTTTTAACCAAGTGCAGCTTCTTTGAAGGAGGGTTGTCCTGTAAATTATTCATGGTAATATAATTTTATTGAACGATTTCCTAACACAAATATAGGTTAGGATATTACCTGGAAAGATTTATTGTATTCTGCTAGAGCTCGCTTTTTGAGTACTGCTGCCATTGTATTTTACTATAAATTAAACTAGTTATTTAGTTCAATTTATCATATTTTACAAATAAAAACACAGAAAGTTACGCACTGTGCGAAATGCAAAACAAATACAATACAAAAATATATACAATTTGACAAGGACACAAGCAGTGTGACCAGATTCAAATGTCAAATTCTGCTAGCCTGAATGACAAAAACTGCTAAAACATGCTAGACATTCTTCAAATAATGCTAAATTACTGCTTTCACAGATATTGCTTAAACATTAGAAAATATGGACAAAAATGCCAATCTGTACGATTAGAATGTCATTTTTATTAGGGTTCCGTACCCAAAGAGTGTCAACGGTCGACTATAATGTTTTTAAGCCTACGCTGTCTGTCTGTTTGTCCGTCCTACCGTTTAACGACTGTATCTTTTGAACCGATACTGTATCTTTGGAGAGCAATAGTATCCGAATGGTATCATGTTGCGCTATACAATCTGACGGATTATGGCCCATTCACTCTCTCTCTGAGAGAAGGCCCGTGTCCCAGCAGCGAGAACTGATAACGATGATCTTTTGAACTGTATATTAAAATGTTTATAGAATATGACTGTAATGTTATGGCGGATTAATTAAGAAATAATAATAATAAAAAAGGGGGATTCCTATACAACAAAAGTACTTATTACGTATTTTGTCTTTGCTCTAAGCGGTGATAAGTACAAGCGTAAGAGGCAAACTTGGCATGATTACACACTCTAAAGTAAAATTATAATAAGAAAAATAAAAGTGTGTGGTAAGGAACCCTTAGCGCGCGGCCCAACTCGCACTTGGCCAGTTCATTCCTATTTACAACACAATTCACTCGTCACTATCACTGTCCTTAGCAAATCCTTTGTATAATGATGATGAGTTAAGAGATAATTTTAACATATTTTTGTCGGCTCGAAATTCACACACCCATTTTCTCATATATTTCCTTTTTGCGTTTTTGGAATGCAAAATTCCAGAATCGTCATGTTTATTTTTGAACCTATTTCTAAGCCGGAATTTTATATTGTTAATCAGTGAAATGATTCGTTCACAATAAGTGTGTGGCATTAGTAAAATCATAATAGCCCACGCAAGATTCACAATGTTGGGTTTACCAATACCATTACCATTATTATTTATATTTACCACCATTACCATTACCATTTAAATTAAATAAAATTCATCGTTTCAATTTGTCTTCAGAAATTTTCGGTATCTGTTAGTTTGGCATCAGAGCTGCTTCCAGAAGCCAATAAACTCAAATATAAAGGCTTGAGCGTACTGTGTGCACTTTTGGGGCATTTTGAAACGCGTTCAATAAATCCTGCCAGATTATTGCTATTATTGGATGCATTATTGGATTCTGCTAAATAATGCTAGATTTCAATAAAATGCTAAAAATCCTGCTAGGAGCTAAAATGAGAGTCTAATCCTGCTAAAATCGCAGGAACCTGCTAAATATGGTCACACTGGACACAAGACAGAAAACAAACGTCAACGTCAATCACAGATTAGACTGGGACGTTTGTTTAGCTTTGCCTATATGGCGAAAATAACTGTTACAAACGCTATTAAAATGATCACATTTGGCAGCGATTGGCGAGTGGACGGATGAAATCTCTTGTGCAGATCACAGTAGACTCAGGTTCAGATTGGAAGTGGGAGAGCACGAACCTTGGACCTACAGAAATCCAAAGAAGACTGACAAGACTCTATTCAGAGAAACTCTTGATAAGAGTTTGTCAGAAGCACCACAAGTAGAAACAACTAAAGAGCTACACCACGAGAGATAGAAGAAACTGAAAGTAAGCTACGGACGATCATGTCGTCAACTAACGGAATCCAGCAAAATACTGCTTAAAAAAGATGGTGGACAAGGAACTTAGTAAACTGAGGAAGAAAATGAGACACCATTTCAACAGAGCCACGAACACCGACCTGGAGGTAGATTGGCAAGAGTACAGAAAAACTCGGCACCGATTCAAAGTAGGGTTAAACAAAAGTCGGAACAGTTCGTGGAAAAAATACAGTAGCTCGATTCAATCGGAAATCGGATGAGACCGCAAGATTGCGAAAATAGGTTTCCAATGATAGATGAAGGTAAGACTTGGTAAGTACTCTATAGAAACATGACGGTACATATACCACATCAGATCAGGAGCAATTTGAACTCCTACTTAAAACCCATTTCCCAGATTGTATAATAGACAATGAAGTTTTTTGGGAAACTCTGTCATCATAATTATGAACCTTTAAGAAGTGACTGGAACTTTGCAAATTCAATCGTCAAGGAAGAAGAACTTCTGTGGGCGGTAAGCACCTTCCAACCATTCAAAGCCGCGAGGCTTGACGGGGATCTCTCCAGCTCTCCTACACTGGAGTCTAATTAAGTTCAAGTCTCATTTTGCTGCTATTTTTAGATCATGCCTTGCCTGGAAGTATATACCAAAGGCTTGGCGGGAAGTAAAAGTAGTAGGTATTTTTGCCTAAACCAGGCAAATCAGATTACACATATCCAAAGTCGTTTAGGCCAATAAGCCTTAGCTTGTTTCTCCTAAAGACACTAGAGAGACTATGCGACAAATACATTCGCAGTGGGCCACTGGTTGACAAACTGGTACACATAAATCAACACGCCTATCCATCAGGCTAATCTACAGAAACACCCCTCCACAAGGTGGTTCATAATATAGAATCCGCACTGGGAAGCAAGTAATATTGTCTTGTAACCTTTATCGATATAGAGGGAGCTTTTTATAAAACAACTTTTCCCAGTATTGACAGTGGACTGAGGAATCAAGGCGAAGATGAAGGTGTTAATAAATGGATCTAATAGAGCAGCTAGCATAGAGACTGCCAAATCATAACGATGTGTGGTCACGAGAGGCTGTCTGCAGGGGGGCGTGTTATCTCCGCTGCTATGGGTACTTAGTAGTGGCGAACGAAATTCTCGAACTATTAAACAAGGATGATATAAATATAAATAAAACGGCTAAAAACTCACGAAAAAGAAGATCGGAAATACTCTGACCAGTTTCGGACTATTTTGAAGTCCTTCATCTGGGAGTGTTATGCCGACAAGCCGCGACGAGCGCTACAAACGTCAGCACGCAACTGACGACGCGAGCGTGGCGCGGGCGGCCCAGTGGGCGGCGATTGCGGCGCTCGACTATGTTCGGCCTGCACAGTCACTTCGTTGTCTGTCGAGGAGTCATCACTGTCACTCACTTCCGTTAACTTTGATTGTTGGCACACTGCGCTCGTTGTGTCCGGCTCATGACCCCACATTGTGAACCCAGTGTCAGTCGCATCAAGAACTGGTCTCCACGCCGAAGGAATAATTCAAGTTCCGTTGACTGAATGGTCGGATCCAATATTTATTTTAGAAACTTATCGCTATATATACATTTATACGATCTTACAAATAGGGCGGTATACACGCCGCAGTTAAAAGGGGCGTGGCCTATTCTCTCATGTTTTCTGTGTTCATGCTGTCGCGGGCAGGCTCGGCGTCCAGAACATCTCTCCCCCCGGCGCAGCTCGCGTAGCCTCTTCTTCCCTTAGCAGGACGGCGAGTTTGCTGGTAGGGCGTCGGAAGGTACCGCTCTTGGTTTTCACGTTGGCGGCTCGAACGCCGCCACCTGGGCTGGGATAGGTGCGCTCAACAATCCCGATTGGTCAGACGTTCCGGGGCAGCGTGTGGTCGACCACGACCACGATGTCACCGGCTTACAGTTGTCGTCGGCAGTCAGCTGGCTCCCCCCGTGGTACAAGTGTGGGGAGGTATTCAGGAGGCAGCCAGCGCTTCCAGAAATGGTCAGCGAGCGCTTGGCTTGCTCGCCAAGTTCGTCGGTCACCTTCATCGCAGGGGCCTGTGGTAGGTAGGCCAATCGATGACCCCAGCATGAAATGGTTCGGTGTGAGCGCTTCTGGGTCGAGTGCACTCACGCTGACGTAGGTGAGGGGGCGAGCATTGATAGAGTGCTCGGCCTCGATAAGGAGGGTCTGCATAACCTCCTCGGAAGGTGCCTTCTCTCTTAGCGTCGTGTGCAGAGCGGTCTTCACGGAGCTTACTAAGCGCTCCCACGCTCCACCCTGGTTGGGCGCGCCTGGTGGGATGAAATGCCACTTCATCCGGTGTAATAGGCTTTCGTCACTTAGGGCGGGCCCATTCCGCGTATGTATTCTTCAGCGCCAGGTCAGAGCCCTGGAAGGCCGTTTCGTTGTCCGAGACCATAAGACGTGGCCAGCCTCGACGTGCAGCCATCCGTCGCAGCGCCATCAGAGCTGAGTCAGTGGACAACGAAGCTACGAGCTCTAGGTGCACGGCGCGCGTCGTGAGACAGGTGAATAAGGCACCCCATCTCTTTTCTCGGTGGCGCCTCACCTTGACCTGCATCCACCCCGCAGTTAGTGAACGGGCGGTGAAACGGATCAAGGCGGGCGCGTGGCAGGTCCCCCGTGGCTGCCGAGCCCGAGTATCTTGCTCTCAGGGCTCCCTGCTCCCAACTGTGTAGTCGCTCGTAGCTCTGGCGGTACGTCTCGTAGCACGTTCGTGTTGCTAGCACTCCAACTGCGTAGCGTAAAGCCGGCGGCCGCGTGCACCTCGCGTAGTTCTTGGATGGTGCTACGGGCCTCTTCTTCATTGGCGTAGCTGTCTACGAGATCATCCATATAGTGGCTGTTCGTGATGGCCACTAGAGCGCGTGGGTGAGTCTGCGCATTGTGATTGCGCACGCTGTGCGCCATAAACGGTGAGCTGGCTGCACCGAAGATCATGCTCGTCATCTTGAAGTGGTGGGGCGGGTTAGTTCGGTCCCGGCCTCGCCATAGGAACTGCTGTGCGGCTTGGTCCTCTGGTTGGACCTTAACTTGCAAAAACATCTCGATTCGAAGACGATTCCCGGAAGAGAGAGCAGCAGGTCCAGCCCCTCTAGCAGCTGATCAGGCTTACGGTATTGGTGAGCCGCGTCGAAAACAAGCCGTTGTTTTCCGGGCTTGTTTGGGTTATGCACAGCGAAGTGCGGGAGGTACCAGCAGACGGCACTTTGTCGTTCAGTGCCATCGCATGGCACCGCATATCCTTTTTTCAGCAGATTTTCTATCTGCGCAGTGTATTGGTTCGCGAAGTCTGGGCTGGCGTCTATTATTCTCTCGATGCTCTGTAGACGTCGTTGAGCAGTGCCATAGTTCAATGGCATGGTGATGTCATTGCGCCGCCAAGGTAAACCCACTTCGTACCCGCTGTTCGTTTTTTCAAAGATCTCTGTCGCTCGTAGGTCCGCGTCGCTCACCCTCGGTCGGAGAGTGACGCCAAGCGCATCGATGCGGAAGTGCGCCTCCACCAGTTCGTACAGGCGATGGTCTTGCTCATGTATACGTTGATTGGGCGCGTACACGTGTAGCACACTCTCATGGTCGTATATCAGGCTGCGGGGTGCGGTTCCGTGCACCAACCAGCCAAGTCGGGTTCTCGACGCGGCTGGTTCATTGGCCCACCGAGGCGAAGTTCACGGGATACGATGAGTTCCCAGTGGTCTGCTCCCACCAAGACGAGAGGGTGTGCCAGGTCGTAGCACACCTCTGCCTCCATCAAGTCCCGTAGGTGTCGGTATTGTAGAAGCGAGCTTGGTACGGTCTGGCGATGTAGCTTCAGGTCGCGTACCGTGCGCGCTTTGACTTTGTATAGCACTGATTCCTTTGCTCGCCTCAGTGAGAGTGAGACGGTTTGGCTATCTTCCTCTCGCTGCGACATGTTAACGCCATTCAGATGTAGGGGCTGCGTAGGGCCTTCTGCACCGATCCATTTCGCCAACTAATGGCCGATGAGTGTGATAGTGGCGCCTTCGTCGAGCAGCGCGTAGGTGTTGACCTCCCCCCGTGGACCAGTGACAACCACGGGGCAGATCTTCAGCATCACGGTCTTCAGGCCGGCAGCATTGGTGGGTGCTACCGACAAGACCGCTGCATTGTGGCTCGACGAATGTTCGGGTTGCGCAGCTGATCGTGCGTTAGGTCGCGCTTCTTCGTGCAGTGTTGAGTGGTGCGGGCGGTGGCATTGGTTAATGCCGCACAACTTCGCCTTGCATTGGTACCGGCGATGTTTCTTGTCAGCGCATCGGAAGCAAACGCCTTTCTCTTTGACCGCATCGACGGTCAGTGCCCGGTAGGTTGGGCACTGATGTAGCGCATGGGCTTGGTTGCAGCTCTGGCATCGGTCAGTCTTTGCTTCTTGTTCCGCGCCCTTGTCGGTAGTGTACACGGCATTTCTCTTCTTAGTTGTCGCTGCCGGTCTCGTTTCACGGACGGCGGAGGTCACTGCGGGCGTATAAGTGTAGCGCAGTGCCATATCCGCCTCTCGCATGAGGAAGTGAGATAGCAAGACGATTTCGAGTTCCACTGATGACTGGTGTTCGTCGGCGTAGTAACACCATTGCGTCTTGATGTGCGGGCTCAGCTTTTCCAGCATCTCCCGTGCCAACATTGGGTTATAAAGGTACCCTTCAATGCTCTGAAGCACGCAGACAACGTTCTGAATCTTGACAGCGAAGCTATTGAGATCAGTCGCTGGCGTTCCTGGCTTCGGAAATCTTCTAAGCTCCTCCACAGCTCGGTCAATGATGAGCTCTGGTCTCCCGAAGCTCTGCTCTAACTTCTTAATGATGACGTCAGGATCGGTGACTGTGTGCAATAATGCAGCCACGGTGCCATGTGCATCACCCTTCAGGCAACGTCTCAGCCGCTGTAGGTTCTCGGCTGCTGAGATGTGGTACAGGGCGGTGGAATCCCGTATTGCAGCCTTGAAGGGCAACCATTCATTCGGTGCCCCAGTAAAGACGGGCAGGTCGTAGTTGTAGCGGGCCCGAGGTCTGGCCATTCGTTCAATGGCCTCGGCGAGTTGTTCGATCCCGGATCGCTTAAGTTCTTCTGGTTCTATCCGGCTCCGATGGACCAAGATGTAGGCGATGGTTCGCAAGGTCTACACGATGTACTGGAGAGTTCGGTTCCTAGCTCCTAGTAGTTCAGGTTCCTGGTTCGATGTGGACTGTAGTTCAATTAAACACTGTTGCTTGTTCAAGTTCCGTTGACTGAATGTTCGGATCCATCAGGGTGTTCTTCTTGCACCAGATGGTGCAGGGAAAAGGATCCGGGGCTCTGCCCCCTGTCCTTGACTCGTCTACGCCCATTAATATGGACGTGTCATTTGGTTTGGCAATTTTTGCCATAATTTTTCTTCATTTGCCGTTGGTTGTCGTCTGGAGTTTTCGATCCGGCGGTCACCATATGTCCTGGGCGATCAAGACCTAGCCGGGTGAGACCCCTGGTTGCCCAGGGGAGGCCCAGCGAGCCGATCGGCGACCTGGACGGCAACCGCCGGTCGTCCTTCCATCTTCCTCATCATCTCCTGTTCAATCATCCGTTTGTTTGTTTAGCTTCTGTGTCGTCCCGTGTGACGACAAGTTCTCTCGGGTTTGGTTTTAGTTTTCTCCTTCCTGTCTCGTCCGGTGGTCTCGCGTGGAGTGGCGCTATACCGCTGATGTGGTCATAGCGCGACTCGTCCGCTCTGCTGAACATACTCGTGGTTAACCTTCTGATGAAGGTATCCAGTTCTTCCATTTTTAGGTCTCTTCCGATTGTTGCGTTTCTAACGTATCTTGGTGCGTCCACTATCATTCTAAGACAGCGGTTTTCCTGGGCTTTCAATTTTGTCTTGTTGGTGGCAGATAAGTAGGCATACCACGCCGGTGCTGCGTACGTAAGGCGAGATCTAATATAGGTCTTATAGATCATCGCCTTCGTCCGGAGTGGTAGCTTCGACTGTAGGACTGGGCGGAGCTTAGCACGGGCTCCCTTTACCTGCCCTACGGTGTTGTTGACATGTTTTTGAAATGTGAGGCGTCGGTCAATAGTTACTCCAAGGTATTTAATGCTCGGTGTCCAGGGCACAGTCTGTCCCTTCAGTGTCATTGGTGGCGGCAGGTTTGATTTTCCTATTATAATTGCTTGGGTTTTCCCAACATTGACCGACAGCCTCCATTTATCTCGCCATTCGGGCAAGGCATCTAGTGTCGTCTGGAGTCTTGTCGCAGCGAGAGCCAGCTTGTACAACGATGCGTAGAAAGCGGCGTCATCCGCGTAGAGTGCGAGCTTTGCCTGCCCAACGACTGGTATGTCGTCGGTATACCAGGCATAGCAGACGGGGGAGAGGCAGCTTCCCTGCGGTACTCCGGCTCTCACTGGTCTCACAGACGACAGGGATTTTTCGACCGCGACCGTGACTCGACGCTCTTTGAGAAAGCTTGCTAATATGTTTATGATTTTTCTGGACGCTGGCGCCTTCGACAGTTTGTACAGCAGCCCCTCATGCCATACCCTGTCGAAGGCTTTCTCCATGTCCAGAAAAATTGCCGCTACGTATTCTTTTTTATTGTAGCACGTAGCCATATCGGTGACCATCTTGGTGATTTGCAGTGTTGTGGAGTGTTCAGCTCTAAAACCAAATTGCTCGTCCCTCGGTTTTATATGTGGTGTCAGGTGTGGCATTAGTAGCTTCTCAAAGAGCTTCGACATTGTGCTGAGTAGCGTGATCGGTCTGTAGCTCTCCGGCTTTTTGCAGTCTTTGCCCGGCTTTGGTATCATGACCACTTTCCCGGTCTTCCAACTCGTGGGGAAGTGTCCAGAGCGCATGATACCATTGAAGCTGCGCGTCAGAGCGACCACTGTCTTCGGGGGTAGGTGTTTGAGGGTTTCGTTCGTTATGTTATCCAGCCCTGGTGCCTTCTTGGACGGGAGTCTTTCGATCTGCCTCTTGACCCTTCCGGGTGTGAAGAAGATCTGTTGCTGTTCGTCTGTGGGCGGTGCCGCCGAGAAGTACTCCTGGAGTTCCTCCTCGACGGATGTGACGTGTTCCTTTTTTTTTTTTTTATTTAGAAAGGATATGTGCTGTTGGTCTATAACTAACCTCTACAGCGTCACCGGACGGTATGTGACGTGTTCCAATCCGGATCCAACATTTATTTCAGAAACTTATCGCTATATATACATTTATACGGTCTTACAACTAGTGCGGTATACACGCCGCAGTTAAAAGGGGCGTGGCCTATTCTCTCATGTTTTCTGTGTTCATGCTGTCGCGGGCAGGCTCTGCGTCCAGAACATGTATGTACTAAAAAGTTAAATAATATTGAAAGGTTATTACATACATTTGAGTACAATGTGATTGCAGAAATTCAAAGTGTGACAAATAAACATAGTAGAAAGAAAAATTGATGACTATCAAGGAGACTGACCAGCTCTCTTTCTGTCTTAGGTCACAGAATAAATAATAGTACAAGTACAGAAGAATAACGGAGTAAATTCGTTTAAATACATAGCAACTCTCGCTACAACGCAATAAAGTGCAATTTAACTCGCACAGCGCTGCGAGCTTTCAATTATATTTACCTAGACGGCGCTCACCCATTGCATGCAGGCTAGAATGTACCGTATCACAACGTGCGAGAGCTTCCATTGCTCTAACCGTTTCAGAATCGCTCTGTCACTTTTTCGCTCGGTAGGGTTGTATCAAGAATGACTAGGTACTTATACTGGTAATTATTCTATGATATGATATGACAAGACTTAGATATTGTAACAGAATAAACAATTATGTAATAATGTATTATTTTATGACTTATTATTATAAAAGTTGATAGTTCTATTAACTACATTCTTATCAAAAAAATAGACCTAGTACCTCATAATTAGATTATATCATAATAGATATTGCACTTTGATGAATAAAAGGTGCCTGTCTGAATTCCATGCTTAATAATCAATGAAAATAAATGACTACCTACGTAATAGAATGTTGGTATGTAGGTATTTTACGAGACTTGTCAGACCAAATGCTATGCAGTACCTTCTAGGTTTCTACTTGGTATTCATAAATAAGAAATTAATACAATTTGACAAAAACTTTACGTAAGTAAGTACTTTATCGTTAAGCACACGGCGCGCGACTCATCGAGCGCACGCTTGACACACTACTAAATCAACCTCAATATTGCGGCCCCGAATTGTAGGTATAATATTTGTACTAGTTTCGGAGTGCGACCGGCCTGCTTAGGTCGGGAATTAATGATTTTCATTATGGGCGTATTTTTGCAATGTGTTTGCTGCAACACCGCGTTCTTATATTGACACGCACTATTTTAGATCATGGACAATTTTGCACCAAAATAAGTAATTATTTTATGAAGCATCATGGTACATCTGATCTGACCATGATATATAATGGTGCCTGTCACCAGTATATTTGTACAATTTTTCATGCATGATACACCATATTTAATCTAAATTTTTTTACGCTGAGGATGGTCAACCAAGGATGACAATGGTATATTATTATACTGGAAGCATGTTCAATACAAAATGTTTGTAGAAATAGTAAAAAAAGCTTTCTGAAGTTCTATTACCCTTATTCACATTAGTCCCATAAAGATTCGATCTTTTTATGGAACGAGATTGTACAACACCTAGAATTATTCAACATCACATTTTTTGTTTCTGACTATACATTTTTCGTAAATCTGTAATGACTCTATAACCCATCAATAGTCTATTCTATAATATAATCTTGAATATGGGATTGCTTAAAATCAGGGTAAAAGTTTTGATATGGCAGCACAGCCCACCTATAGTTTTATCTCACAAGTGGCACGACTACAATGACCGTTCGTTTTGTAACAATTGGTGAATATAACTTTTTAAAACGCTAAATATGATCACAATTGGCGTTCCCTTTGGCCAATTGTGGGCAAAATTAGCGTTCTGAACGTTTTTGATCACCGATCGTTATGCAAGTTTCGATGACATGTTGACATAGGAAAATCGACCTTACTCCGTGAGGTATAGGGTCGTTTTTCATTCAGTTTGGAAGGGATCGGTTGTGTCAAAAGTTGCAAAAATTACAAAAGTGTTGAAATGTTCAAAGAAAACGGCTTGTTAAAAATTTACATTTTGAAAATGCCCACAACGCCATCTCATCATCTCGAACGCAGGACCAGTGTCTATTGGTTTCTATGTCTAGGACCCCATCCCTAGAATTTGCGCTAGTGTGCAACTACACGATACTCTACCAACAAGGTAACAATAGTCATTTTTTTAATTGGGTGCTTGTTATGTGTTTTTGTGCAGCTTCTATTTGCGTGTGCATTTATAAAGACGCCTCAACTTTCCGCAAGAGTTTGCGTGAGTTAATAAATGTGTGCTGTACATGTTTACCTCGCCTCCCTCAAAAACTGGCAGAAACATTTCAGTACTAGAAGTTGCGCTTGGGAACTCCCGTTCTCAAGCGCAACTTCTCGGGAATTTCTCTGAGGTCCAAAGCGAACGCCAAGGAGCCGTTCGTTTTGTAGCAAATGGCGAAAATAACTGTTAAAATAGCTAATTATGATCACATTTGCCCTTTGGACATATGTGGGCGAAATTAGCGTTCTGAACGATCACCGTTCGTTTTGTATGTCTAGATGACATGTTGACATAAGAAAATCGACTTTATTTCCTTAAGATTAGGGTCGTTTTTCATTAGGTTTGGAAAGCATCGGTAGTGTCAAAAGTTGCAAAAAGGGCATATGTGTTGAAAATTTTCAAACAGAACTGCTTGTTAAAAATGTACATTTCGAAACTGCCCACAACGCCATCTCACCATCTATAATGCAGGGCTATGTAATGTGATCATCTAAAGCGTTTATAACAGTTATTTTCAACATTTGCAACGAACGGCCCCACAGTCAGACAGAGGCAGCACTGGCAGCAGCAGTGACACTGACAGCTGCTGTCTGTCCAAAATTTATTTTGCATTGCTCTTGTTCGATTCGAATCCATTTCTTTTCTGAATTTATTTGTTGTTAAATATTTTGTTGAAGACTCTCGACGCTGTGGTAAAATCTAATTATTGATCAAAATTGATTTCATGTAATTATATCACTAGCTAACTATTACCACAGCTACTAACCTATGATGTTGCCAAAACTACTATGATTGATCGAATATTTGTTCTCCAATCAACTAACACGTAATAATTTACATAATATTGTATTTCTAATTTGAAGGTAAGCAAGAAATTAACGATCACTAATTTTGCAAACCTAATTGCTATCATTTGGAAAAGGTTAAGTGCGGTCTTCGATGCTATCACTCAACAACTGTAAAGGAAATTAACAATCTATGACCCTCGTTAAGTGTAGAACTAGTCGTCTTAGGCTTCGAGTGTATCTGACGCTCTTCCTCTTGAGTTTACTTCAGGAGTTTTATAATGTGCCAAAGTTATGAAATCTACACACATCAATCAACATTATCCTATTACACTGCTTAGCTGAGGGCTAAACTGTAGTTGCTATACCGTCGATTTTGGGGGTGGGGAGCTGTGGGGGGGGGGGGGGTTCCCAACTTTTCCTTCAATGGGTGGGTTCCTACATCCCCCCCTACCCCCACCACCTCCCTAAAATCGACGGTATAGCAACTACATTCCTACCTAGACTCTTACTATATCCCTGAGAGTACAGACAATTCAATATGCTGTCCCAGATCAGGTTGCTGGACTTGATTTCACATGTCATTAGGTTTTGTATTTCTTGGACTGGTGTATTTCCTGTGAATGTTTTTCACACCACATTATCACATTTATCAAATTTACTTCTTATGCTGTTTCATTCTTTTCAGGTAGGATCATGGCAATCTAATAATGTTGTATGATCATCTTAAGGGAAAATGTCAGAAAGCCAGCTATTAGAAGGGGGGTGTCTCAACGAGGGCGGCATGTCAGTGCCACTGCCCTCAGGCGGCCTCCATGATAATTGGAAAGAGTTTGTGTGTGGAGGAGGGTCGGCCTTCTGCAATATTCTGATCAGCTATCCACTTAACAAGCTCATATTTAGACAGGTAAGAGCAAGGAATATTTATTTGTTCTTCAATTAACATATATTTATTTGTTCTTCAATTAACATATATTTATTTGTTCTTCAATTAACATATATTTATTTGTTCTTCAATTAACATAAATAAAAAACAATAGATAGATTGGTTTTGTTTAGTGGTAAGGCTTGAAAAAAAAAAACTATTGAGCCTTACAGTAGTAGCATATGATGTGTAACATCTGACATCCCACTAGCACTGCGTGCGCTCATTGATCAACTTTATCAGCAACTACTTTGATCTACTTTTCTAGATCTTACTTTTCGTCAGAAAACCATATATTGGGATAGCTCAGCTTGCAAACGCTCGGCTGCTAATTGAAGCCTGAAGTATCGGAATTCTATTTTCGTCTGTTTGCCAAAGTGTTCGCCCAGCAATTGAGTATATCCCGTCTGACGAAGCTCAAGACCAATAATGGCACAACCGTCATCTCTAAGCCGTAGATCATTTCTGACATAGAAGACTTCTATGGCCAATTGTACGACTTGCATGCTGCTAGACCCGAACCCAGGACAGAGGATTTCCGGGCATACTGACCCGCCACTACACTGACGAACTGCCTGACGTCAGCCTAGATGAGTTTCAGATGGTGCTCAAACAACTTAAGAAGAAAGTCCCCTGAAGAGGATGGAATAACTTTGAAGCTCTTTAAAGCAAGGGGAAAGCCCGTATTTCGAGAGCTTCAGGGATTATTTAGCAACATACTTAACAGTGGGAGAACTCCAGAAGCTTGGAGCAGGAGTTTGATAGTACTATTCATTAAAATGATGATGAATTAAAGAACTACAATCCTATTTCACTCTTGAGCTACTTGGTACTTGGGCTTCTTTTCCGCTTCTAGGCCGATCATCGGCCCCTTTTGTGTGAAACAGGCGGCAACAGTTAGTTCAGCCACCCGATGTTCCTCAGGAAGCCCAGCAGCTTGCGAATTCCGGCGAGGGCTTCCCTCAGGGTGGAAGTTGTTCCCAGGAACTGTTCCCTTTGTATCTCCATGCTTTCGCGCACTCGAGGAGTACATGCGTGGCCGTTTCTTCTGCCCCCATGCATCCTCTGCACAAGGGGCTGTCTGTGATACCAAATCTGTGAAGGTGTTTGTTAAGAGGACAATGACCAGTTACAATTCCCACCACTTGTCGGAGACTGTCCCGTTTAAGGTTCAGAAGTTTTCGGGAGTATCTCGGATTTAACTCCGGGAAAGCCTTCCTTGCCTGTCTACAATCCTTTATACTTGCCCATAGTTCTTGATGTAGTTTATGTGACCTTTGACGGATCCAGGCTCTAATTTGACTGAAAGCTTCCATTTTGGAACCATCTGTGTAGATTCTAACTTCGTGAGTATTTCACTCTTGAGCTACATCCATAAGTTGTTTTCGAGGGTCATCTCAAATCGTCACGCAAGAAAACTTGACCAGCCTCTTAAACAGGCCAGGTTTCGCAGAGGATTTAGCACCATACCACCAGACCACATAAACACAGTGAGCCAGTTTATGTAGAGATCTGAGGAGTATAACCAGCCCCTGTATCTTGCTTTTGTGGACAATGAGAAGGCCTTTGCAGCATTGCCAAGGGGACTGGAGATACTTCGAAGTGCCGACGTATCTGTATGACGCTGTGACTATGAGTGTCCAAGTACAAAACCAGCAGTCTAAACAACTACACAGGGGAGTGAGACTGGGGGATGTTATATCCCCGAAACTGTTCACTAATGCCTTGGAAGATATGTTTAAGAATCTGGATTGGAAAGGAATGGGCATTAATATTAATTGCGAGAATATCTCACACTTACGATTTGCCGATGATATTGTCCTAATGGTGGAGTTGCTGCAAGAGATGCAAAGTATGCTGACCAATCTAGATGATGCTTCTCAAAGGAATGAATATAAATAAGACTAAGATCATGTTTAATGATCATATTGACCCGGAACCGATTGCAGTCATTGTCAAGGACAATGTCAAGAGGTACCTCTTGAAGTTGTCTAACAATATGTTTACCTTGGGCAAATATTGCAATTGGGTAAGAACAACTTTGAGAAGGAAGCCAACAGAAGAATTCAGCTTGATTGGGCAGCATTATGCAAGATTCGTCAAGTCTTCTCGTCGCCCATACCAGTAAATACCTACGGAGTCAAAATGTGGACACTCATGTTCAAATTATTCCACAAATTTAAGGTCGAACAGCGAGCTATGGAGAGAGCTATGCTTGGAGTTTCTCTGAAGGACAAGATTCGTTATGAAGATATTCGATGGAGAACCAAGGTACCATAGCTCAAAGAACCGTTAGGGTAGACGAGTTCTCGAGTGGAGACCACGCTTAGTCAAACGTAGTGTAGAACGCCCTGTGGCCAGGTGGAGTGATGACCTGTGAAAAGCGGCCGGAAGAAAATGGATGAGCTGAAGACTGAGCTTAGTGGGTGCATTTGGCCTACATCCAGCATTGGACAGATATAGGCTGATGATGATGATTCTCAACTGAAGTGTTTACATTTTGCACTATAATAAAATTATGTGATGGCTTTTAGCTTGACAGCACCACGCGCATTCATTGGTCAAATCAAATAGCGCGCGCTTACCCGGTTTCCCACTTCCGGTTAAACAATGGTTACTCTTTTCACAAAATCACTCCCATAGATTTCAGGAAAGATGTTCTTTGACCAGTGGATGAAATTATATGCACCGGCCAGTGACCCTAATAAACAAAGGGGCACCGGCACCACACTTTTGGCCGAGATGAGACGGTCTTGATATTGATAAGCCAGTGACAGTTTGGCCTCATTGTCACCCATTTTCACAGTAGCAGCGTGTTCCAACTCTCTGTTTAGCTCCAATTTATTTGTGAAACTTTATTGCGAGTCACATTCCTGCCTTTTATGAACTGCTGCTTCCAATAAATCTTGTGTTTTGTCCTGGCTCCCTTGATTCACTTAAACCTACGACGCATTCACAGATCAATCATAATATTGATTTTGTAAAAGAATCGAAAGAACTGATTGCCAGGTAACACATATTCTCTGATTGCCAGGTAACAGAATAAATCCTTCCTTAAACTCTCGCTACCCAAAACATGCCGTGTCGTTAACAAAACGGACGCAAACAGTCCTGAATCTATTGCCAAAAGGCGTAAATAACACATCATAACACTCGGTAAATATTCGAAGAGAGTGTAAAATATTCGAAAAAATAGTAGAAAATTGTTGTTCTTTTTATGAGTTTTTTGTTACTTCATTAAATATGGCTTTTACACTTCACGTTAGATTAAAATGAAGCGTAAATATTAAAGTTCTTTTTTCGGTCGGACCGAAAAATTTGCGTGGTATGACCCTACTGTTTGTTCGTTTGTCGCATGAGGTAGTTCTGTCCTCTGGTGTCAGAGTTTGTCAGGCCGCCCGAGGGCCTCTGACATGGCTTAATGACTGCTATCAATAAAAGCCGGGACCAACAGCTTAACGTGCCCTCCGAAGCATGGTGCGATGGAAAACCGCACATAACTTTGAAAAATCATTGTTACGGAGCCTAGAACCAACTAGAACTGAACCCGGTATCAGATTCTAAGTTGCACTACTGACTACCATTGACTTTACGTAACTAACTCACTTTTGTAACTATGAGTTATTTCTTCATAGCCAGTTATCGAGGTTTTTCCGCCTCTCGCCTCATGTGATATCTTCTCATTCGAACATTTTAATTCTCTGAACTGGGTGAAACAGCATCTAGCACTGTAGGAGGGTTATAAATCATGCATTTATATGAATGTTTTAACTTTCAGATGATGCACGGTGTAGAAGCCACGTTTGCATTGAATCAGCTGCAGAAAGAAGGCTTAGCGTATTTATACCGAGGAATGCTGCCTCCGTTGATGCAGAGGTCCCTGTCTATGTCCATCATGTTTGGCGTGTACGACCAAAGTCTAAGGCCCCTATTAGACCACAAAGTCAACCCCTACGTAGCCAAAACAGCGGCGGGTGTTATCGCCGGATGCGTCGAAGCGACACTCATGCCTTTTGAGAGAATACAAACCTTGTTAATTCACCCCAAGTATCACAATAAGTTCAAAAATACCGGACACGCCGCTCGACACATCGCTAAACATTACGGCATCAAAGAGTTCTATAGAGGGCTCACGCCAATATTACTCAGGAACGGGCCGGCGAATTCTATGTTTTTTATTATCCGAGATGAAGTTCGTAGTCGGCTACCGCCCCAGGACAAAATGCTATATCAAGGAATGCAGAACTTCTTAGCGGGAGCGAGTATCGGCGCATTTCTCAGCACGCTGTTTTACCCTCTAAATGTTATAAAGATCGCTATGCAGTGCGAGCTCGGAGGGCCGCACCGGACCCTCACCTACGAGTTCAGATATATTCTACTCAAGAGGGGCTCAAACTTCGCAAATTTCTACCACGGAGCTTTACTAAATATATCTCGCGCATTTCTAAGTTGGGGCATAATCAATGCGTCTTACGAAATGTTTAGAAAAATCCTATATCCTTAGTCAAGCTGTTTTATATGAATGCTTAAATAGTGTATTGAATCAATTTATTTATTTTCGTGTTTTCATCTTGTTTTGCGTGTAAATATTGTAACAGAATACACATTGCAAGAATTGCAACTCAAACTAGCGGCACGTAAGTCTAGCGTTGAACGAAACGTGGCGGGGATCTTGGCACAGTCAAAGTTTATATAATGTGTTAAAATGTTGAATACTTTTTAAACCGAAAACTGACTGTGCCAAGATCCCCGCCACGTTTCGTTCACCGCTAGACTTACGTGCCGCTAGATGCCTTACCTAACAGTAGATTATATTTGAAAATGAATGAGTTAAATATAAGTATCTTACAGTATTATTTTTAAACTATCATACAGAAATCAAACAAGTAATTACTATCACCGTATTTTTTTTTGCAATTTGTATTCTGAAACAACGCGTGATGTTGCAAGCCGAGTTATATTAATTTATTGCAACTTATTTTAAGTAGGCAAATGTTTTACTATTTTAAAGCATTTATATGTACATAATTATTGTTGTTGCAAATGCTGTTTTGCTTGCAAATCGCCATTTTTATGGTATTACAATGTGATAGCAACTAAGTGGGATAATGCAATACAAAAGTCAAGACAAAGTGCCTACAAGTTATTAAGGCGTTCATTCATTGAAAGAGGCTGTATACATAGCTGTGCGGAGACTCGGACAGTTAAAAAGTAATTATCTAATAGGATAATTTACAGATCACTTCTTATTCCCATTACGCCATAAAGGATCACTTACGGGTCACTTCATTTCCCATTACGCGTCACTTCATTTCCCATTACGCGTCATAAGGGATCACCTACAGACATGGATTGGCTTTGCCGTACTTTCGTTTGTGCCAATTCAAAGCGCCCCACCGAGCGTTCATGGAACTAAAATAGACATTGTTTCATCTCCTGACGTTAATTACAGAATAAATAATAGTACAAGTACGTTAGTTCCGTGGACGCTCACTACTGCCACACTACTGCTATCAGCGCCAAAATGGCGATAATCAAATGCTCTCATTGCGACGTTTGTCAAAAGCCTGTCTAGAGTACTTGATTAATAACGCAGTTGTCTATGCTTTATTCCCATCACGTCACAATAGAATGATTCTATTAGTTGTAATTTTTCACAACATCCCCTTGATGGGCAGCCAGTCTCAGGGCCGTCGCGCATCAACACCGCAGACTTATAATACACCAACTCGACTCATAGTGAAACATTGAAAAATGAGCGTTAGTTGTAATACATACAGTACATTTTTCAAAATTAAGCGACGTGTGGTTCCCGTATAGTACGCTGCTCTTTTTATTATGTTATACGGATTTTAAAACAAACGTAGTGTCCGTTTCATTACAAAAGTGACCATTATATAAATAAAAAATTCGAGCGAGTTAGTTTTAGTTTTCATACAATATTTAAGTCAGAATATCTGAGTTTATATCTTTATTTTGTATGGATTCGTTGTAGCTCAATCTAACCACAAAGTTTGCTTTCGGTTTGTATATTTTTACGTGTATTTTTGGAATGATACGGAAACTATGTTCATATCAAAAACTGAAATGAAATAAAAGCCCATCCCATCGATTTATTTTACTGAGACATGTCAATTCAGTTCAAGGTTGTTCGGGCACGGTGATAAAACTCCTGACAAGGTTGAGCCCATGAGCATTTGAACATCACCTAAAATTGATTATTCTAATTTGAGCTGTATCCACCAAGGCTAAAGAAAGAAATTAAGATCACTCCTTTGAAGCTTTATTATTATCAAATACTTACCATAGAAATATGTTTAAAGTAGGTATTTACTATTAATTCATACTAATATTTTAAGTTGGATGGTCCATGACATGAGTTTCACTAGATGGCGCTAAATGCAATCAGATTCAATTTATAAACGTTATTGGCGAATATATTACCGTGTAATGATTATATTTAATGTTAAGTTTCAATTGTAAATCTAATATTGTCTTTAGCACCATCTAGTGGAACTCATGTCGTGGACAATCCACCTTAAGATCATATGTAAATAAGTCCGTTAAATTGTTGGTATTAAAATGCTCCAATTTCAGAATAGTAATCGCTTAAATATTTATTAAAATCATGGCGGCGTCCCATTCTATGTAAATTATTACTTCCTAGTCTAAAATATCAATATACATGCGCAATAGTTCCGAGAGAATTAAAATAAATATGAAATATGTGATGCTATCTTTTGTATTATTCACTAGCTTAGGCCGCCACTCTGCTCCTACCACATCATCAGTCCAGACTTGCTCTGCTGATCATGGACCTCCCACAAGGTACCTATGGTTTCTGTTAGTCACCATTTTCCTCATGGTAATAATTAGCGAAATTGCTGGGCCAGAGACTTAAAACCAGGGATGTTGTGGATATGAAATTTCGGATCTGGTTACGTATATCGAAATAATATTATACCGGTTTCGGATAATGTATGGTTACGGGTATGAAATGATTTCGGATTATCCGTTAGTTTCGGATGGTTTGGTAGAGGATAATAGATTTTTAAGAAATTGTAAAAGTAAAACAAATAGGTAATAATTTAACTTTATTTTTAAGTTATCATTAGGTACTCTATTCAGTCATATAAGTAACTACTACTTATAGCTAGTCAAGTTTAACTGTTATCTACTTAAAATGCAGTAATAACAAAATTATAAAATAAACAAAAATAACATTGCATATTGATAGTTTTTTCATGAGTTACTAAAATTGAAACGTAGGCACATATTTACCTGAACGGCTTGTTAAAAATGTACATTTCGAAACTGCCCTCAAAACGCCCTCATGTCAATCATCTAAGTATAACATACCAAAACCTGTCATAACGTACTTATCTGATTCAGACTCCGCTCCTGTCCGAAACTTTTATATCGGATTCGGTTACGGTTACGGATAGATTTTTATTTCGGACTAGCTAATGCCCGTGGCTACGCACGCGTGGTAATTTATCTAGGCTAAAAGTACTCTATGTGCTATTCCAGGACCTAAAATACCAATATACCAACATTTGATCAAAATTCTTTCAGCTGTCAACAATATTTTTATTGATTGCGGCTTCTACTCATCGGATTGAGATACCAAGTACACCAGTGTTTAATCAAACCCTAAGTTATCCAACAGTGAAAACCGCATCGCAATCGGACCGGTAGTTTTTACGTGTTTCGCGAACAAACATACAGACAGACACGATTGAAAAAAATTTTTTTTCTTGGTCAGTACCTTTTTTTTTTTATTACGGACTAGGCAAAGGTTATTAAAAACCTTATCTTAAATAAACTAGACTTTTTTTTAAAATTATCTATGTACAGACTACTTTCGTTCCTATTCCTTTAGGCCCTGTCCGCACAGCGATATTTAACCGCGCGATTTTTTTTCCGCAATTCTGTATCACATTGAATCATACGGAAGTAGACGCACTGGCGGTTAAAAATTGGCGCGGAAAAAAAAACTGTGATTTGATGCAAATTGAACGCGATGCGGTGCGGATTTATTTCCGCGCGAATTTTTTGTACAGTATGAAGACTATGAAGTAGTATGGCTATGGCCGCACTGCGAAATAAAATTCGCGCGTTTCGCTCAGTCGTGCACCGGCGCTATTGGCAGGATGTCGTGCACTTCGTCTCCCGCCCGATATGGGGTGCGATTTTTGAATATCACCGAGTGATAAAAAATATCATACGTATGATTTCGTTTACGAGTGCCACTCGTTTTGAAATCACTCGGTGACATTTTTGACATTTCGTTCATAGTTTCATAAATTAACCTACTTTTCGTGTGTCGTTTTTCCTAAAATACGAACAACGAATGAGATAATACAGGTATGATATTCAAAAATACCACATTTGCGAAAAGCTTATTTCGAAATCACCGGTGACACTAAAAAATCGCACCCCGGGGGCCGCACATTAGTTACCAGATAATGACGACATTGATACAGTCAAAAGCTGCTTGATGTTTTATGTAGAAAAATCTATTCATAGGTCTCAAGGCCGTATCGTTGGAATCCAATGTTCATGACATCTTTTGATAGGTCTGTCACGCTGCCGCCGCCGTAGTATCAAGTAAATAAAACTAACTTAAAAGCTAAAAAAATACGCCTGCCTTGCCAAAAATGAACTTATGCCAATAAATTATATACTGTTGGTTAATTTATACTGTCACTAATTATATATTGTAAAATTAGACGAAAAAATATATATATATATTGCATTTGAAAATGGAGCCATACTGCCGCCACATTATTATTTTTCAAAAAATATATAGCTTTTGTTACTCGGGAAGATGTAAGGATTCTAATGATAACCCATACGTCTAAATCTGTTCAGGCATTTAAAAGTTATGGTGGAATAAATAAACTCACATTTATACAAATATACATACAAACAAACATACAAACAAACATACAAAAATACATACAAACATACATACAAGCATATATAAAAACATACATACATACAAACAAACATACATACAAACATTCATACAACCATACATACAAACATACATGAATCCTAAAAACATTACACTCCTTTTTGGGCAGTCGTGTAGTAAGTAAAATAAAAAATAAAAAGAAGGCTTTTACGACTTTTTTATTTAATGAATGTCACTTTTATATATTATTTTCTTATTTTTCTTATATTATTATTTTTCCTTCTTTTTTTATTGATTTGTCATCGGCTTGTGAGCTACTCTGAAAGTTTCAGTAGACGTCCGTCTTAGCCGGGCACTGCATCAAACTGACCAAAATCGTGCGGAATTTTATTCGCAGTGCGTACTAGATGCAATTCCGATCACGGAATAAAATACACGCGAATTAAAATCGCGCGGTGAAATATCGCGGTGCGGACAGAGCCATAATATAAGTATACTTAGATAAGTAGGTATCCGAAAGTTTCGGTTTCAGAGCTCCATAATATCCCTGCTTAAAACCAGGGTGGCAAGCGCAATGCAGTGACACGCAACCAAAGTTTTGAATCAAAGTATTATTATTTATTCTGTGGTTCTGAGTGGCACAGTAATGGTTATGAGTGAGTGACTCGCTCGTTACTCGATCGTAAAAAATATATCGTTTATCCCCGTGACCATATTGCTTGGCTTGGCACTACCAGTAGTACCATAAGAATTTACTCTCTCCCGTGATACCTACTAACTGGTAGTACCATGGTATATATTGCTTTTCCCGTGACACTATATACTCTGAAGCAGGTAGTGTTATAGGAAATTGATCTCCGGTAGCACTACCAGGGATCTAAAATCGGCTCCTCAATAATAAATAAGACATATAAGCACTAAAACTAAAACCTGAATACGGTCGGGTATAAAATAGCCTATGACACTCTTGCGATGAAGACAAATCGATTGATACCTCGCTTGTCAAAATCGGACCAAGTTTTTAGTTTGAATACACAACCTTTAATGCTTCGCCGTAGTCGGGTAAGAAAAACAGACTATGACACTATACCTGAACTACTTGTATTATTATTTATTCTATGCCTGAAGATCGATTCGATTGATACTTCGCTTGCGAATTATGACAAGTCATAATCGGACCAATAGAACATCCACATACATACATAAACTGTTAAACTCATTACCCTTCACTTGCTTCGCCGTATTCGAATAATGAACAAATGGCACAAATAGCTAGGCTGCCATACTGGCTTTCGTAAAAACAAAGATAATAATATCCCATTCACTTGCCGCTTTGTAATCAAAGCAATGTTCCAGTCATGACTGCAATGAAAGGATGTTGAAACAATAAAATGATAACAAATTTTCGCAGAAATTGTTTTCCCTTTATGCCATTACGATGAAATGTCAACAAATTTAAATGTTTTCTCATAAGTAAGACTTAGACTAAACTTGTTCCCAAGTCATGCTGCTTTACCTACATCCTATTCAGTGCAGTACGTAGAGGGACTATAAATATTCTCTCTACGAGTGCAATAACATTATGTAGTCTGTGCCCACAGAAATCGGAATAATAATAGCAACTATTCAAAACTGTAGGCATACGTGCTCTATCATTTACAAGCATATAATATAGACATTTTTGGAACAGCCAAAATAGAAATAGAGCTTTAGTGCAAGAGTGCGCTTCTTGGGGAAGCACAACACTTTTCCCAGATTAAGTGGCCGGCGGAGGGCGGATGGATATTTTCCATGCAAACATAATTCCAAAGTAATTTGTAATTGAAGCATATTTCCATCAATATTATTCGGATTCAGATAGTGTATTCTTGTCTAGGTTCCCAATTGTATTTCGGATGTAAAATGCTTACCTACCTCCTAGGTACACCTAAAACTTACCTACCTCCTAGGTACACCTAAAACTTACCTACCTCCTAGGTACACCTAAAACTTACCTACCTCCTAGGTACACCTAAAACTTACCTACCTCCTAGGTACACCTAAAACTTACCTACCTCCTAGGTACACCTAAAACTTACCTACCTCCTAGGTACACCTAAAACTTACCTACCTCCTAGCTACACCTAAAACTTACCTACCTCCTAGGTACACCTAAAACTTACCTACCTCCTAGGTACACCTAAAACAAAATGCTTACCTACCTCCTAGGTACACCTAAAACTTACCTACCTCCTAGGTACACCTAAAACAAAATGTGTACCTACATTTAAGTGAATTGTACCTATACCTAAGTTTTTCGTGAAAATATGCAAAATGCAATAATAACCTAATATGTATACCTGCCAAGAGCCATGGTAGCCTAACGGTTCAATAGTGCAACTTAGAATCCAACTTTACCGGGTTCGGTTCTAGGCTCCGCACCAATGACTTTTCTAAGTTATGTCACAGAATAAATAATAGTATATGTGCGGTTTTCCATCGCTCCGTGCTTTGGAAGGCACGTTAAGCTGTCGGTCCCGGCTATCAGTGATTAATATCAGTCGTTAGACCGTGTCAGAGGCCCTCGGGCGGCCTGACAAACTCTGACACCAGAGGCCAGCACTACCTCATACGACAAGCAAGCAAGTATACCTAGTCTAGCAATTTTTTTTTTTTTTTTTTGTAGTGGTATGCCTCTTACGCAAGAGTCCGCCTGGGGAAGTACCACACCTTTGTCAGATATTCAACCGCCAAGCAGTAGTGTGTAAACATTTCTGTGTTTCGGTTTGAAGGGCAATGTTTCCAGTGAAATTACTGGCAATGTCTCAGGGTGTCGAGCGCAGTGCAGTGACGCGCAAGACTTTGCAACCAAAGTTCTAGGTGCCACTGCAACTATTATGGACAGACGTGACGCTTACCATCAGGCGAGCGACGTGCCCGTCACGTCATTCAACGTTATAAAAAAACATTATTACAAGGAAAGTAAAAACATAGTTATTTTTTCTATTACATAGCGCTTTTATTACTGCAGTGTGCGTTAGTTTATATCTAATAGCATTTTTAAAATATGAAGATCATTCAAAATCGAAAAATATGTTGTGTCAGTTATCGATTGAAACACGCAGTTTCTCCGTGGGAAAATTTGACACTGCCAATCATAAAGAAAAGAAAAGCGGTTGGAAAAGAGCCGAAGATCGGGCTCAGTGGCGTGCTTTGGGAGAGGCCATAGGCCAGCAGTAGTATAGCAGTAGTGTTGTGATGCGGGCTGATAATGATGGTGATGAATCTTATAAAATGTTGTAGGGACTCAAATTATCTTGGCGTTTAGAGCATGCCATACCCTTTAACCCGTAATAGGGCACAGGACAATTACTTACCACCTCAGTTTTTTGACTACAGATAACATCGCATTCAATATATTCGTTCTTTTTTCTATTATTGAAAATGTGCGGAAAGTCCACAACTTTTTAGTACTGGCAATTTGGCTAGCTGTAACAGTTTTTGAACTATTATAATTTGTAAACCAGAAATTCAAAATCTTGAAAATCAATAACGGAGCTCCGCGCAATTAAATTGAGATTTTGTTTTACGTAAAAAGTTTTCTGATATTTGGTTTGATATTTGATTAAATATCCAAGCATTTTTTGTAGTAAAATTTATAAAACGAATTATTAAAATTTTTGAAAAGCTTTTTGGTAAGATTCTTGCCAATCTTGCCAAAAGGGCAAAGGTCATATATTTACCACCATGATTTCGCGCGGTTCTTACTATTATTATTTTATTTTTCGTCAATAATGTTGTCCTAATAAATGTATAAATAATACTTACTACTGTACTTGTATTTTTACCCTTACCCTATTAAGGGTTAAAAGAAACCGTAATTCATAATCAATCCGATTAAGATCGGGACTACTATCCGAATAACATCATACGTTTAAATCTATACTTATAATAAAGCAATAAAAAGGAAAAAGTCTGTACAGTGTACAATGAAGATACTTTAAAAAAATGCTCTAGGGTACTTAAAATAAGCTACTGAACAAGATCATAACATTAAAAAAACGTGTCTGTCTGTTTGTTCGCGCATCACGTAAAAACTACAGGACCGATTGCGATGCGGTATTCATTGTTGGATAGCTTAGGGGTTGACTTAAAAACTGGGGTACTTGGTATCTTAATCCGATGATAGATGCCGAGCAAACGATAAAAAACTATTGGACGACTGAACAATATTTTGAAGAAATGTACCTAGTTATATGTACCACAAACCCACCGTTGTTTACCGAAGTCCAATTGCGACATATTTAATCATACAAGTAGGTACTTCCTTCCAGTGTGAAAGTACCAATTAAGCACTTTTTGTACTTATGTTGTTTTTCTATGAATAATGCGCAGTAGAGGTACTCTACATGTTGACTTGATTTTAATTGCGCATAGCTGAATAAGCATTTATGTACTTAGATGTTTTTCTCGCTAAAGTATGAGAAATGTAACTACTTAGTTGTTATTACAATGAAGAATGTACTAGAAATCGCCTACGCATTTATAAAAGTTATATAAGGAAGTTAATAAGTACAAATTGACATTATTTTATCTTCGCTTGAATTGTAAAAGTAAGACCAATAAAATTAACTTCAAATTTAATTTGTTGTTTATTTTATTAAAATCTCGGCTCCGTCCAATTTGTCTGGCGCAGCCGGTTGTATTTTTTTTTAAAGTCGTGGAAATTTAATTTGTCCGGCGCTTACTTCAAAAATTGTGAAATATAATTTGTCTGGCGCAACCTACATATTTGGTGCAGCTGTCCTGAATAACTTCGTGTGTTCCTGACAAATCCACGTAAAAAAATACTTGAACCAAACAAATACGACTGTATTGGAAAAAGGAGTTGAGAAACAATTCAGCGAGTGGAATAATCACCGAGGCATGGGATCGAGCGGTTTTAAGTGAGTCGAAAATCATTCACTTTCCGTATTCTTGCCCTGCTATTCGACCCTTAGTGTTTTTGGACAAACATTGCCAATACACTTGTTATTTTTGATTTATTGTATGCGAATTTATGATTTTTATGTGAATTTTTGACGTTTTATGTGTTTTTATTGATTTTAATGTGAATTTTTTGACGTTTTATGCGTTTTTATTGAATTGTATGTGAATTTATTGATTTTATATGTCTTTATCGATTTTTATGTGAATGTTTTGATATTTTATGCGTTTTTATTTGAATTTTATGTGAATTTATTTATTTTTATGCGCCATAATTGATTTTTATGTGAATTTATTGATTTTAATGTGTCTTTATTGATTTTTTGTGCTTTTATTGAACTTTTATGTGCCTTTATTTAATTATATTTTGAATTTTTGTGTTATACGTGTTATATTGTACAAACGCATACTCAATTTTAATAATTTGAATTGATTTTATATAATAATTTAAAATGGAACCTATGAGGATTATAACGAATGAAATTGTGAAATTGATTCCTAAATTTGATGGAAATGAAAAATTATTAAATTTATTTATTTCAAAATGTGAATATGTGCGTAGCTAAAGTGGATCCGAAGTAACAGCAGCACAATAATTATATTTATTTTATGTAATTTCAAGTAGAGTTGTAGGCAGAGCAGCCTCACTATTAAATGAAAGTAGTGACATGGCTACAATTGAAAATCTTTTTATTCAAGTTAATAATATAATTGAAAATGGAAACAGATTGTGATTTAGATGATATATTGTCTAAAAATCTAATGAAACTTAGATTAAATCGTATGCATCAAGAACAAAGATATGCAATTTTTTTTTAATTGATGCAATCAAGATGAATTAATTATTGATATTAAAACTAAGATGCTATTTCACTAATACTTCTAATTATAACTTTATAAAATTTGAGATAAATTTAATTGATATTGAGAAAGCATTAAATAAAAATAAAATAAATTATTTTGCAAATAAAGTTACTCATGTTTATAGTTTGTTTACTCATAATCTAATGAATTATTTGAATTGTTAAAAATATTGAGAGAACAGATAAGTTAATTTTCTCTGTTAATTATGAAAATTTAGTAAACATAGAGCAAAATATAGAGATAAAAGCTTATATTAAGGGTAGGCAAATTACATATGTACTGGCAATTCCAATTGTACGCAAAAACACTTACAAATATTACCAGTTATTCCCCTTACCTATCCTTGATACTTTTAATAATATTACATCCTTGATACTTCCTAAATATCCTTTTATCCTCGTGAAGGATTTGAACTCTATTACATTGCTCTCCAAGCCATGCGACGAGATTGATGAGAAATTATTTCTTTGTAAAGAAAGTTGTGCAGTCGTATTGGAACAAGATAAATGTATAACTGATTTAATGAAATTTACGTTGAATATTACGTCGTGTTCTCCAATTTTAATCGAAACTTCAGAGATAAAAGTTCAACAAATTGAAATGAACATATGGATAATTTTTGCAAGTTACCAAACGTACTTGACAAAAACCTGTGAAAATGAGATTACTCGAGAGAAAATCCTTGGTACTTATATTTTAACCTTGGACGATAATTGTAAAATACAAGTTGAAGATATTACTCTACGGAAGAAATTGTATAGAGGAATGAACTTACATATTCCTAAACTACCATTGATAAATTTACCAAGTGTTCCAGTTACAAATAATTTCAAAAGGAAACCTGTTAACTTAGATGGAGTAAATATGGAAATCTACAAATGCTGAATTATATTTTGAAGAAAAGTGAAAACAGTGAATATAGTGAAATGAGTGAAATGGTCAATAAAGTGCAAATAAAAAGTGTTAGTTTATGGACATTAATACTTTATATTATTATGATTTTTACTATTGTATACTTTATTATAAAATATAAAGATAAAATTTTGAAATTATGTAAAATTGAATTGAAAATAATCAGACTTCATAAAATGAACTTTCAGATAATTTTCAATCTCAGGGTGGAGAAGTTATATGTACCACAAACCCACCGTTGTTTACCGAAGTCCAATTGCGACATATTTAATCATACAAGTAGGTACTTCCTTCCAGTGTGAAAGTACCAATTAAGCACTTTTTGTACTTATGTTGTTTTTCTATGAATAATGCGCAGTAGAGGTACTCTACATGTTGACTTGATTTTAATTGCGCATAGCTGAATAAGCATTTATGTACTTAGATGTTTTTCTCGCTAAAGTATGAGAAATGTAACTACTTAGTTGTTATTACAATGAAGAATGTACTAGAAATCGCCTACGCATTTATAAAAGTTATATAAGGAAGTTAATAAGTACAAATTGACATTATTTTATTTTCGCTTGAATTGTACGGTCAAAAGTAAGACCAATAAAATTAACTTCAAATTTAATTTGTTGTTTATTTTATTAAAATCTCGGCTCCGTCCAATTTGTCTGGCGCAGCCGGTTGTATTTTTTTTTAAAGTCGTGGAAATTTAATTTGTCCGGCGCTTAATTCAAAAAATTGTTAAATATAATTTGTCTGGCGCAACCTACATATTTGGTGCAGCTGTCCTGAATAACTTCGTGTGTTCCTGACAAATCCACGTAAAAAAATACTTGAACCAAACAAATACGACTGTATTGGAAAAAGGAGTTGAGAAACAATTCAGCGAGTGGAATAATCACCGAGGCATGGGATCGAGCGGTTTTAAGTGAGTCGAAAATCATTCACTTTCCGTATTCTTGCCCTGCTATTCGACCCTTAGTGTTTTTGGACAAACATTGCCAATACACTTGTTATTTTTGATTTATTGTATGCGAATTTATGATTTTTATGTGAATTTTTGACGTTTTATGTGTTTTTATTGATTTTTATGTGAATGTTTTGATATTTTATGCGTTTTTATTTGAATTTTATGTGAATTTATTTATTTTTATGCGCCGTAATTGATTTTTATGTGAATTTATTGATTTTAATGTGTCTTTATTGATTACTATTATATATTTATTGATTGATATACTATTACTAGTACCTACATTTCTTCAATAATAAGAAAAAATAAACTACAGCACAACCATACTTATCCACAAAAAACTAAAAAGTTCTTAACTACACATAGAAACAACTAAATTAAACAACTTGCAATTAAAAATTGTACAATACAAAACTAACAATTTATATAAGTTAGAAGTTAAGGCAAAATACGCAACAAATATGCTATCATTATAGATAACTATAGTATGTATATATACCACTAGACGACACAACAGTAACTCGTGACGATAGAGGAAGTAAAAACAAAGACCATAGCATACCTACCTACCAGAAAATAGATTATCCTTCTGATAATCTATTTTCTGGCTTATATTGCGCTCGTATCAAGTTTGAGAGCTTCCTGTCGCTGCTGATGTGTAGTAATAAAATATCTAAGTTTAACTCTAAAACTATGAACATTTTGCAGGTTCCTCACCGGTGGCGGGATGTTATTCCAGCATTTGGTAGCTGCGTAGCAGAAACTGCCCCTGAAAGCGGCCGAGCTATGGCGTTGCGTGGAGAGCCGTGATGCGCACTGACGAGACTCTTGGGTTCTGTGGCTGGATATCCAGGACAATTTCTCATAAAGATAGGAAGGCTGTTTATATTTTAGGACACCAAAAAGTAAACAAGCCAGGTGTAACTTGCGACGATGTTTCATTTTAAGAATGGAATGTTTATTCAGGTAAGGAGTAACATGAGCTCTAAACGGAATCTCAAAGCAGAAACGAGCACAGGTATTTTGTACACTTTGTATGAGTTTTTCTGTCCGTTCTAGAAGTCTGGGGCCAAAATCAGCATCCATATAATTTAATTTGGACAATACTAGAGACTCCACTAGTTGGATACGTAAGTCTTCCTTCACAAACGGTTTCATATGGTAGAGAACTTTTATTTTATAAAAACAATTTTGTATTGAGTTTGCTACATGTTTTTCATAACGCAAGTTGCAATCCATGAGCAAGCCTAGATTGTGAGCTTCATATACTCGCTCAATATATTTATTCATTAGCATAACATTCTGCGACAAGGTTATTTGAGCGAGTTGATGTTTATTACCGAAAATTAAATATTTTGTTTTTAAGGGATTGAGCAGCAGACAATTTTTATCGCACCAGCAGGCTATACTATTGAGATCTTCATTCAGTTTGACTATGGCACTATCGATCTCGTTGGGCTTGCATGAAATGTACACCTGAGTGTCGTCGGCATAAAAGTGAAACTTGCAGTGTTTTATATGGTTTCGTATGTCTGCTTAATACAAAATAAAAACGATTGGTCCTAAAATAGATCCTTGAGATACCCCTCTTCTTACAGTAATTCTATTTGATGCCGTAGTCGAGTCGAGCCATCATTTCGGTTAAGCTTCACGTACTGATAACGGTTACTAAGGTAGCTATTGAACCATTGTAAAGCTGCAGTATCGAAACCATAATACCGCAGCTTCGACATAAAGAGATCTATATATAATGAGTCGAAAGCCCTAGCAAAATCTAACAGTATTAGGATTGTACACATGCCTACATCCTGCGCACAGAGTATGTTATACGTAACGTCAAGCATGCTGTAACAGTGCCGCGTCCCTTTCTGAACCCTGACTGTTCCTTTGGCAAAATGTTATTTGTCTCTAGAAAATGTGAGAGTTGTGCGCAAATTGCTTTTTCAAGAATTTTCGACAAAAATATATTGTACTTTATGGGTCCTGGAATACGTATAGGATACTTTTGAATTAAATGACCACGCGGGCACAGCTAGTGGACAATTAAATTCATCCTCCGTACAGGCTTTCCAGCGAATTTACTGGACCTTGTTACTGGATATACGAGGTTGAAAACTAATGCCTCAGGGTGGCTAGCGCAGTACCTACAGCGCAATATTTTGTTATACAAACTTCATGATACCATTACAACCTGCAACTACTTATTCTGGGCTGGCTTGGAAGTCGTTGCGCTTATCATCATGTAAACTCGACCCTCCTCGTCTCGTCATACAGTTGTATGATAAAACGGAAACAACACATTTCATCCGTATACTGTTGTTTAAAAGAAATGCTAGAAAATCTACCACATTTTTAGCAGGAGCAGAACGATCAATATTTCTCACTACCGATACCGGAACAAGCCTTCGATAACTTCTACAAGCTTCACCGGTCAGCCACCACAAGGGCAGAAGCTCGCATTCGATACCGGAGCGAAGACTCCGAGCTGCCCGTACCAGACTCATTGGACGCAGCTGACGTGGTGCCGCTGCTCATGATCCTATACTGCAGAGTAAGGCGATGTCAGTAAGCGTAATTCAAAATCTTTGGCTTGAATTCTGCTCATATACACAGCTCATGTGTCATAGATATTTCTTACGTACAATGATTCTGCTACACAGCACATTAAAATGTTTTATTAATTTCATCGTGTTATTTGGAAATTTAGTACGTAATTGTGTCAACTTTAAAATTAAGTACTTAATTAGTTACATCATCAAAAAGTCATTAATACTCTTTTTACCCGACTACAGCGAAGCAAGGGAAGTGTAATGAAGTTATCAATCTATGTACTTATGTTTGTATATTTATGTGGATGTTCCATCATAGCGTCGCCTCTATTGGTCCGATTTTGACAAGCGAGGTGTGAATCGATTTGTCTTCAGACGGTCTTCAGGTATAGAGTGTCATAGGCTATTTTTTACCCAACTACTGCGATGCAAAGGAAGGGTTAAATGTTCAAACTAAAAACATGGTCCGATTTTGACAAGCGAAGTAGGTATTAATCGATTCGTCTTCATCAGAAGAGTGTCAAAGGCTATTTTATATCCGACCGTAGTCGTTTTATTTTTTTTAACTTATGTCTTGTTACTAGAATCGATGCTACACTTTTAAAAAGTAATAAGTACCTAGATATATCATTTTACACATTACTGCAGACAGTATGGTCAATAAATTTTTAGACCGCAACCGTATTTGGGTATGTAGGTATTGTATGTTTATCTGTTCCCGTATAACATAATCATAATTAGACAAATGAGGTATCGTTGGAAGTGTCTTGATACGCCAGTAAGCGTAATTCAAAATATAGGTATTTTCAGGCGTGACGACACGCTATGAGAACTCCCCGGTTTGGGAAACATTAGGTAGGTATCCAAAGAGGGGTTTTAGCTAATCTCAAGATGATCAATTACATTCCCAGGTGAGCGGGTAGAAGCCCTAGGCTACAAAGAGTCGGAGCTGATGTGCGCTACGGACTATAACAGCAGCTACCTGCGCTGCGGCGGCATGCGTCGCAGCGGTATCCTGGCCCTCGCCGACGCAACGTGTCGACTTTGTTCTTCTGTGAGAAGCCAAACGTGAACAACGTCAGAAACTTGCTGCAGCAGCTCGAGCCCAGCGACAAGGGACGGTATGAACACGCGCTAAGACATCGGGAGCAGCGCGACTGGCTGACTGAGTTTTATTGAAGGTTGACCCCACAAATTGATGCCAAACTATTTCCTTAAAAATAACGGTTTCAAAGTTTAAAGCTTCCTGTTCGAAATGAGAATAGTTTTAAAACCAATCCAGCACGCCCACGGATCTCCACCTGGGATCTGTCTGGAATATAATTTAAGGAAAAAGGCCAAGAACATTTATAAAGTTCAAATATAATAAATAATAGGTACCTATATAAACTGGTTGTTCTATAACCTCATAGTCATGAGTATACCTAGACCATGTGAATATACAAACGTGAATGTGCCATGTGAATATGCAGGTGACCTTAATTTAATTTTATTTTACTAACCAATAGTTTATATCTGGGCTGGGTCTATCATCACGTAAGAGTATATTCTTACGTGACGTAGAATACTACCTAGTGCCTATTATCTAAGCTACCTAAAGGTACTAGTTAGGTAGCAAAGTTAGTAGAGCGGGGCCTGTTCTTTTTGTTTGATTTTGAAAGCGAACGCGAGTGTTTTTCATATAAAATTACTAACTCAAGATTATGAAAGATCGGATATATTCCGACAGGATTTGGACTATTTTGAAGTCCTTCGACTGGGATGTTTATACCGGCAAGCCGCGACGAGTTCTTTATTGAGCATATTTTATCCTAAACCTTCTATTCATTTAAAAACTATCCTTTTGATTAATAGAGGTAATAAACTGTAAGAACCTACATAACTTTAACAATTTATTTTTGCATGAAGCCGTCTTCTGTGAATGGATTGTATTTCAATGACTCCACGGTGAGAGCCCAGAATTTGTCAGCTACGGCTTCATCTTGGCATTGCTTCGATGGAAGTTTCGGCACACAATCACTGAAACAAAAACGGACGACGTAAATCGTAGATTTTATAAGGTATGAGAGAACGCTTTGTGTAAAAAATATCTATACAAAAAGGTATATTAATTATTACGTCTAACGTAAACATGCGGGTAACACAAATTATCACCTTCAAAGCGTAATCATTTCGGATGGAACGATTTTTACGTTTGAAAACTGATGTGGTCGAGATGCTTCCTAGCTATAATGGGGGTGGGGAGTCGGGGGTTATATAAATTTTTAATTTGTGCTTGTTGTATCTATATTTACCTGTAATAAAGTCCACTTTCCTCTGCACATGCTTCGTCGACCGCGCAGTATACGGACGTCTGAGCCCCGCACGTCGGCGACTTCAGGAACCACCCGAGGATGTTGTCGAAGGCCCAGGTAGCGCCGAACCAGACCGTGTTGTCGAAGTGCCGGCTTATGTCTGTTCGTATCACGCCCGGGTGGAGGCTGTAACTCGTCACACCTTGGATGTTGTGTTCCTGAAAAATGTAGGAGGAAAGAATACTGAGCTCATTACATCAGTCTTCAATTTCCAGTAGATAATGTCCTATAAATAGCTGTAGGCTTTATTTTTGTGTTTCTCTATCTGCTATTCTGCTTTCAGCAGTAAGTATAATACATTTAACCATAACCTAGAATAAATAGAGTATATTGTAGAGTATACCTAGCTATACTTACAAAGTATGCTGACCAACCTAGATGAGCCTTCTCGACGCATCGGTCTCGGAATGAACATGGAATGAAATAAATTGTCCCGGAACCGATTGTAGTCAACGATGCACCTCTTAAAGTTGTCCAACAATATGTTTACCTTGGACAAATATTGCAATTAGGTAAGAACAACTTTGAGAAAGAAGCCAACAGAACAATTCAGCTAGGTTGGGCAGAATTTGCAAGCTTCGTCAAGTCTTCTCATCGTTCATACCACAGTGCCTGAAGACAAAAGTCTTCAATCAGTGCGTCCTGCCAGTCATGACCTACGGAGCCGAAACGTGGACACTCATGGTTAAACTAGTCCACAAATTTAAGGTCGCTCAGCGAGATATGGAGAGAGCTATGCTAAGATTCGTAATGAAGATACCCGATGGAGAACCAAGGTGACCGACATAGCTCTAAGGATAAGCAAGCTAAAGTGCCAGTGGGATGGTCACATTTCCCGAAGAACTGATAATCGTTGGGGTAGACGAGTTCTCGAGTGGAGACCACGTTTAGGCAAACTTAGTGTAGGACGCCCTGTGGCCAGGTGGAGCGACGACCTGCGAAAAGCGGCTGGAAGAAAATGGATGAGGGGAGCTGAAGACCCGGCTCAGTGGCGTGCATTAGGCCTACGTCCAGCAGTGGACATATATATGCTGATGATGATTGATATGAATGTTTTAACTTTCAGATTATGCACGGTGTAGAAGCCACGTTTGCATTGATCAACTGCAGAAATAAGGCTTGGCCTTCTCCTAATGCACGCCATTAGGAGAGGCCTACGACCAGCAATGGACATATATGGCTCATGATGATGATGATGATATTCTAATGTAATTTTCGTTTGCTTAAATACTTATAATAAAGCAGTGAGTAACAAAAAGTATGTACTAAGAAGATAATTTAAAAAATAATAATCTAAAAGTCTTAAAATAAGCTAATGAACAAGTTTTTTATGGTATCTTTCTGTCTGTTTGTTCGGGTATCACGTAAAAACTGCGATTGCGATGCCATTTTTACTGATAGCTTAGGGTTTGCTTTAAAAACTAGTGTACCTAGTTCGCTCGTCTTTGCCAGTGTGGGCTTTTCTCTGGGTTAAATTATAAGTAACCCTATTGGGCCTACCACACGTACAAACTTCACCACAGTTTTGCCTGCGCAAGCTTCTCGCATGAAAATAATGAACACGTCGTGTCCTACCACACGGCACAGTTAAGTACGCGCAAGTCACATTCTTGTTGAAATCGTCGGCGTGGAAACAATGTTTCCCAATGAAGAACTTTTCCTGCTGCTATTATTTTTCAAGTGTTTGCTAGTAACATATAAAACCATTCTTTTTATTTTACTTGTTTTTTCAAGTTTTTTAGTTCGTTATTTCTAAAGTGTACTGTGTTTTACTTGTCAAGCCCTTTCATTTGATACCCATATTGAGGGGATTGAAGACAAAAAAAAAACGCCATTTTGTGGTAGCGGCCATCTTGAATTTGGAATTTCCATGGTGTATTGTATTCTACTAGTTAAGTCTCTTCATTTGATACCCATATTGAGGGGATTGAAAATAAAGAAGTAATCCACCATCCACCAAAGTTTTGTATAGTCTTATAAATTCAGACATGAACTCGCGATTGTACGTATGCAAATCTGCCATTTTTGAGTAACGGACGACCACTTACCTCACCGAACGACTAGCCTAGCCTCGACTGCGGTGTGAACACTGAACTCCCAACTACACGCACAGACAAGTACGCGCAGACCGGGCTTGCGTAGGCAAAATTTCAAGCAAGTCGAAAGTGCGCAAGCCGCGCTGTGGGGTTGGCGCGTGATACAGTTTTTACCAACTACACGCACGGTGTTCCGTGTACAAAACGGCCTGCGCGTGCAAAACTGTGGTAAAGCTTGTGCGTACCTACCACACGCACAATAATAATAGTGTTACTCCAGGACCAAAAATACCAATATAACTAAAAAGATCAAAGCTCCTTCAGCCATCAAAAATATTTTCAAATATTGCACGGCTTGTACACTTTGGATTGAGATATGAAGTACGCCTACACTAGATTTTAACTGAAAACCTAAGCTATCCAACGGTGAAAACCACATTTCAATCGGTGCAGTAGTTGTCAACTGATGCGCTAACAACCGGCCAGGCAGACAGACACACGATTATTAAGTACGTTACATTCTTGTTCTGGTACTCATTTTAAGTCTTCAAGGCCATTTCATTTTGAATATTTTTTCTTTATACAATAAAGATATTAAGGCCGGGTGTCAGTGAGTTTTTGTCCTTCTCATCCGTGATCAAGTAGAGCGGGAAAGATGCGACATCTCGGGAGTAAAATTTAAAGTTTTTATTTATTTGTAGGAAAACTAAAGCTTTGAATTAAAAAGTGTCTAGGCATTTTCTCAATCATAATAAGCTCTTTCTCTTGGTATATCTTTGATATCATTTAGTGATGGGGTCTCTTTCCAATCAATGTTCTAAGCATAAAGTAGTGTTACCTTTGATTTTATTTTCTATCGAGTGAATTCATACTAATCATGTTTCTGTGTTTACAAAGTACGAGATAATATGTAAAATTTTGTTGTGATACCAATTTCATAGTTCTGGGTTAATTATAAAACAAGATACAGACGTTAAAAAATGATCGAAAATTGTTAAAAGTGCTAGAACCGGGCCTATGGTGAAGGAAAAAATAAGCAGGCTAACCTTAAGTTTCCGATCAAGTGCCTTTGCGAACAGCACGTTGGCGGCCTTGCTGCGGCAGTAGGCTGTGAATGCGTCGTACGGTGACCTCTCGAAATTGATGTCATCTAGCGGGAGGTCGAAGCCTGCAAGTTAACATTCATTTCACAACATTTACTCATTCTAATGCTGGCGTGTAGTCTTCAAAATAATTTTATAAAAACTTACTTCATAAATAAGATCTGTTTATTAATTTACTAAGGTTAAAAACGTTTCTTATGTATTATTATGACTTTTCCTCATTCAACTGATTGATGAGAATGATGAGAAAAACATGTTGATGTTATCATTTAGACAGACTATAGAATTAAAGTGTTATTAAACATTAATGTGGTAAGTTAAGTACGTTCTAACATTCAGCGTCATAAATAAAAGAATATCACAGGGTCAAATGGGAAAATATGACCAAGTCAGTGCGTGTAAGTACCTATGTAAGTATTTTTATTACCATTAAACTCAGTAACGGCTGAACGGATTTTGATGAAATTGGTAGGTATATAGGAATAAATAAATATATTCGGGACAAATCACACCAAATACCTAGCCCCATGTAGGATATCCTGTACTATGGGCTGTGCTATGGATAACGGATAAACATACACAGATACAAATATTACATCTATGGCTCGGAAACAAACATTTCAGCCTATCACACAAATGTTTGCACCTTGCGGGATTCGAACTCGCGACCATTTGATTTCGTAGTTAGGGTCACTGCCATCACTAGACCAGCCGGTCGTCCTGGAATAACACATCAAATAAGATATTTTTGAGTAAAGCTACGGAGCGCAAATAAAGTTTTTGGACCTTACGTTCATGCAAATAAGAAGACACGTTGACAACCCTCGCAGGTGCACCCTTGCCCAAGGCCGGCAGCAGCAGTAGGGTTAGCAGAGCATGCCCGAAATGGTTCGACCCCATGTGAGTTTCAAACCCGTCTTCAGTCTTCCCTTGCGGACACATCATCACCCCTGCGTTATTAACCAGGATATTTATCCTTTCTTCGCCAGCCAGCACTTTATCAGCAAAGTCCCTGACTGAGTTAAAACTGCACAAGTCTAGTTTCTCGATGGTTAAAGCCCCGTTGCTTTGCTGTGTCTCTGCTCTGTTTTCTATTTCTGACTTGGCTGCTTCTGCCTTGCTAAGGTTCCGACATGCCATTATCACTCTCGCTCCTGAAATACATAATTTCGTGTGTACAGAAGCAGTAACCCTAACAGAATCTCTTATGACCCTGTAGGAATGGTGTAGGAAACAGATTAGGAGATTATTAACCTACTTACTAAGGCTTAACAATTTAAAAAGTGAATAATTGAGTAGGCAAGGAGATATAAAAAAAACCGGCCAAAAGCAAGTTGGACTCGCGCACAAAGGGTTCCGTGCAAATTTAACTTTTGTCCCCATACCAAAGCCCATACATTGAAATAGGTCGCGGTCAGTTTAACAACAGCAAATAAAAAAGGGGTGTAACTACGAATTTATGGTTTTAGAATTTTCCCTTTACTTGTGCTATAACATTGCTTCTCACCAAATTTCATGATTCTAAGTCAACGGGAAGTGCCCTATAGGTTTTGATTCCCTTGCGGGTTTCAAAATATGCGGCATACGGCTTTGGTTTGCGTTGACTTAGAAATTTGTTTTTTTCACAGCTCCAAAGGATTGCAGACCTGAGTAATTTCAGCTTGATACCTCCACGCGTTCCTGAGAAAAAGGGTCAGAAAGACAGACAGACGGACAACGAAGTGATCCTATAAGGGTATCCTTTTGAGATACGGAACCTTAAAAAACATAGTATAATGTTATGATAACCATTTCGTAATGTTTAAAATTCCATTTCATAGTTGCCTGATGCCGCAGATCCACACGGTTCAGATTTTCATATTACTCATCATAAGAGCTTCACCATCATAACTCCTATTATACGCTGGAATAAGGAATGCTATTGAAACTAAAGAATGCACAAACTGAACATTTGAACTGGGCCCCGATTCTGTAAGCTATTGAACCGCGATAACGCAAGTTGAACGCTTGAATTTTTTTGTCAAATTTTCTTATTTACCACTTAAAAGTGCTAGAATTGTTTTTTTTGGAAATATTCAAAAAATAAAAAAACAAATAGCGAGAATTTTAGCAAAATTTTCGCTTCCAGCACTTTTAAGAGGTAAATAAGAAAATTTCTCAAAAAATTCAAGCGATCGACTTGCGTTATCGCGGTTCAATAGCTTACAGAATCGGGGCCCTGAACATTTGAGCACAAAGTTAGCTGTCTAAGGCTCAAAGCGATCGCTCGTGCAGAACCGGTTTTTTGTAAGTACAGTAACGATAACCAGAGCTATCGCTCGTATTTAGCGCCTGCAATAGTGCCCGAGATCCCTTCACAGAGTGATCAGAGCTGAATATCTTGGGAACTGCTGTACAGATTTCTTCAAACAAAGCTTAGAACATATTGCCAACTCAAGCTTTCAAATAAAATATAACGCTTTGATATCGGTCCTCCATAGTATGACGCCACAGACCGACAAAGACTCCCTAAGGGCTCCATAACACCCCTAATTTTTTTCGAGGGTTAAATTAAATTTGACCAACAAAAAAACGATAAATTTGAAGTAATTAACGCACTCGACGACGGGTAAAACCATTTGACATGAGCTTTAATTCCTTACCTCTCTTATAAAAATCTAACACAGTTTCTTTTCCGATCCCAGAGTTACATCCGGTGACGATAGCGGTGCATCCTTCCAGCCTCCTCTTGCTTTTACACCATCCACTAAGGTAATCCATTGTCTTATCTGAAGACAGCCTTAAAAGTAATATAATTATGTAATTATATTCATTTAGACCGAACAGAACATCCACAAACACAATTTTCAACTCGTTCCTACAGCTATCTCATTTAATATTAAAATTAAAACTGCGCGTTCGACGCCTACTTGGATGTCAACAGAGAGCACGAGGCCTTGTTGTTGCGCAATTTATTCGAATTACCGAATGTTAACAAGTTACCTACTGGGGCAATGTGTTAACAGGTTCCCTGCCCCATGCATCAGTTTGTATAAATATATCAAGGAAGCCGACCGGGGCGGGATAGGGAATTTGTATAATTACAATTGTTTCTTCTTTTTAACCCCCGACGCAAAAAGAGGAGTGTTACAAGTTGAACGTGTGTATCTGTGTCTGTCTGTAGCTCCCTAACGAATGGACCGATTGTGATGCGGATTTTTCAGTTTGAAAGCTGACGTGATCGAGATGGTTATAATTTATAGCTAGATAGAGCTAGCTAATTTATGTGACAGTGTGTTTTTATTTTTATTTATCTTGTTTTAATCTAATTTCCTGATTTAAAATAGGTACGCTGAAATCCAACTTAACGACATAACCAAGAAGGTTTAAAAAGGTAGAACATAAAATATTATCTCTATTTCATGCATAATGTCACACACACATCCTTTCTCTTCTCTACACTATACTGTTTAATCCTTCCTCCCGCGCTATCTTAAGGAATGTTTTCAATTTCTTCATTGCTCTCACATCTTAAATCTTAGGTCATCAGATAATCTTCTCCTGAATAATCCTCTACACAAGAGCTCCTATTATGACAAATCTTTTGTTGTACAAGCGGTAAGACCATGGAACTCTTTACCAGTAACCATAAGGCACGCGACATCGCTTCAATGTTTTAAACATCTGAAACTTTTATCATTCAACGCTATGACTTGTTGCTGTATTTACTTATTTTAATGTTTAATATGCTTATGTAGTGTAATGTATTTTGTGTGTAGGTCCTATTTATTTTTGTATGTATTATTATTATTAGTATATATGTTTATATGTATGTATTTTTATATTGTATACAATACAATACAATAACTCTTTATTGAACACATTACAATAAAAAAACAACTTAACAGTAATGATACATAAAATCTAATGTTGTACAATAGGCGGTCTTATCGCTATTTGCAATTTCTTACAGGCAAACTTTGGATGGACAGGAATATAAAATAAACATTGCGGTCAGTGATGGAGACTTACTTTGGAACAAAAAAGTTAATAGATAAATAAAAACAACTATATAACTTAATATTTGTATACATACTTACATATGTGTTATCATAAATTTTATTAAACACATAAATATTTATATACTATAATTAAATAATATAACATATATATTGGCAAATTTATAATATAATATATAAATATACATAAATAAATAGCATTTTCACAAAGGAATAGTGTATAAATTATGTATGAATAACATAGTATCCCGCTTTATGACAATATATATATATATTTATTTTATTTTATGTATTGTACTTATGGTATTTATAAGTAATATTTTATCGTATTTATAAGCACACTATCGTTCATTAATGTTCATGTTCTCGCTTTCTAATCTAAGGTTGCCTGGAAGAGATCGCTGCTTAGTGATAAGGCCGCCGATAGTACTATTTTTAAGGTCATTGTTAATGTGCCATAATTTAAGTTTCTTTAGTGCAATAAAGAGTTATCTATCTATCTAATGTCTCATTGAGTACTATTGAGACTATTGTTAAGTCTGTTCAGCTAATCTAATGACCTTGACCTGTACGTACCTAATCCCTACCTATTCGCGCTGCTGCAGGAGCATTTTAAGCAGCTATAATTAAAACAAACAAACTCACGCAAATATGTAATGTGTGCACGTTCGCGGCTGCTCCGGAACTACTGATGCTTGTTTCGTATCGTGATTCACATATCTAACTTAGGTGTACCTACCTATGCAAAGTAAATAAAGTAGGTAGATTCCTAACTATACCTACCTAATATATTACTTTATCTTCATAGACATGCCTTTGTGTATGCCTGTGCAGCATGTATTAGGTACTTACGCGTATAATTACAAATTATTGTGTTGTCTGAGTAGGTACTACATTTTACAGAGAGCGTCAGGCTGGCTACAGAATAACTAATAGTAGGTTTATTGTGAAGTTCTCTCAAAATCGCTGTGCAATATTTTCAAGGACCATTTCAAGCCCTTTTCGACTCCCCTCTATCTCCGTCTAGTAAGTAAAACTAGTAACCTACGTTACAGGTATTATTTTCCAAAAAAAAAGCGCACCTTTTCTATCATTATTTCGAACGTCTTTGTGTCATTGTTTCCATCATAGGTTACTACGACGCAAAATGTTTTGGGCACTTATGACTGGCTGATATGCTTCTAGCCACTCTAATCCAGGTTTTGTCTGCCACTGCCCATGTCTAACGTCTATCAACTCTGGCCGCTGGTCTGCTAGTACTAAGTTTTTCTTGACCACCTCTCCTTCAGAACTTTGCTCCACCTATCGTCAACATATCTTGCCACGGGCCCACCATCATCTGAGTCCTGCAATCTAGAGTGCGGCACGAAAACGACTTCACACACCAATTTTCAGTTACCAGCGGCATTAAGCAGGGTTGCGGGATGGCTCCTACTCTCTTTGCCGTATATTTTGCTGCCGAATTGAGAGACTCTTACACTGGCTGCTCTGGACAAATTCGCGTTGATGTCTGAACTGGATTTGATTTAAATAAATAAATAAATAAATATATTCGGGACATTTCCACACCAATTATCTAGCTCCAAACTAGGATACCCTGTGCTATGGGCACTAGATAACGGATAAACATACATAGATAAGAATATTACATCCATGACTCGGAAAGAAACATTTCTGCTCATCACATAAATGATTGCACCTTGCAGGATTCGAACCCGCGACCGTACGATTTCGTACCTAGGATCTCTAGCCACGAGACCAACCGGTCGTCATTTGTCACGCTTTAAATCCAAGCGTTTGGTGCATGAAGTATCTTAGACGCTCTCTATGCAGATGATGTTTGCTTGATGGCCGACAACGTTTACAACCAGCAACAATTCTAAACCACTTAAGTAGATGAGGCGTGTAGAAAGTTTGGCTTGGTTATAAGTGTCTTCAAAACCCAAGTGCTAAATCAGCCTGCACGTGGTATCACTGCAGACACTACACCAATAACTCTAAGTGGCAAGGCTCTCGAGGAGGTATATATGTATATCATGTCGGTATCTAAGCAGTAATATTCTTGATAATAATCGCCTAGAAACAGAAATTTCCTCACGAATCGCAAGAACATTAGCATCATTTGAGAAACTTCAAACAAGAGTTTGGGATTCACATGATCTGCAACTCACACTAAACACTAAGATCACTTTCACACTAAGATTTCTGTGTACAAAGTAATTATCTTACCCATCCTACTTTATGCCACCGAGACATGGAGTCTCTACAAAGGCGACATTAGACGTCTCGACACCTTCCACATGAAATGTCTCCGCGCAATACTTAGTACGCGTGAAGTGGCAGGGTCTTGTCCCAAACTCAGAAGTCTTACTCCAAGCTAGGATAATAGCATAGAAATAATCCTTAGGTGGTGTGGTTACCCCTGCGTATGAGTGAGTCCAGGGTGCTTAAATCTTTGTTCTGCTCACAGCTGAGAGAAGAAAAGTGCAGACGAGGAGGCCAGTTCCTACGCTACAGGAATGTAAACAAGCGCCGTCTTACCGTATGTAACGTTCCAACAGAGGAATGGGAAGAGCAGGCGGGTAATTCTCATCGAAGCTCAATCACACAGCTATATTTCCTTAACGGTATAAAATAGAAACAGAATTTTTTAATTGGAGGATTAAACATTTATTAAGCTACAAAATAAATAAAGCTTGTCAGAATAGAAATAAAAATAATACCAAAAATTAACACGAATGGTCAAAAACGGGGCCATTTTTCGTATTCTCATCGAGCCACACTTCCCGTTGCAGTAAAACATTTGGTTACTGCTTCACCAAACAGTGTATTTGTATGTTACGTATACTAAAGTCATCGTAATTAAATCCACTTTACACCCAATAGTCTAAGAATAGAAAAGAAAATCTTTTGATCATAATTTTGAATTTATATCTACATATGCGTCGGTCACACTATTTTAGATACTTTAGATTTGCGTAGTTTAACGGCTGGCAGTTGAACACAACATCGGCAGCCCGATTCCATAACTTGGCTTCAATCGAATTCTCAGTATCGCAGCCACTAATGCCTTGCGATAGAGTCGAATTTGCTATGAAAAAAGTGATAATCCGATTGTAGCCAAGTTATGGAATTGGGCCACAGAGCAACAGAGACAAAAGTGCAATTCTGTTAACAAGGCTGCGACTTATTTCGAACAAAATCGATTACAAGATCTCGATGCTAAGCGCCTTTATAAAAAGAACCGTCCCAAGCCTTCCTACGTTGTACTGTACGCACGCAGTGCGCACTGCAACAGGACCTTTATGACAAAATTTGGGTTTGCAAGCCATTTATGCTCTCACCTCCGCAGCTAGCATGGTTCGCTGTTGACGGATATTTCAGGAGGACATAATCATTCACCTGCGATATCTGATAGAAGTACATACCTAGGTATATTGTTCAATGGTCACTTCATAAGTAGCACAAAATCAAGTTTACACCCAACCACAGACCCAACTGTATGACTGAACCGTGATATGATGGAATGAATAAATACAGAGAGATACAACACGCTTGTGTGACACACAAACAAGTGGATCAGCAATGTCTCTGTCTTGCCGTTCGCCGCGTCGACTCGTGGCGATGAACTGGGTGCCTAATTAAATTATATTGCCGGGCATTGTCGGGGTTTGGTTGGTCTCTCGATCTTTTTCTTTCAGTATTATATAAATGTTATAGGAAAATATATCTTATTGTCACAGAAAAACTAATAGTGCTACACTATCGCTAACATGTCTTCTTTGCAGTGCAGCTTATTTTCTCTTAGATTATCTTTTTAATTGGTATTTTGTAGTTTATAGGTACTTTCGGTTTTGGAATAAAACCTATGCTACTTTAACTCCGTACGAGAATATTGAAGTTATTTCGCCTTTGGACAACTCGACAATCGTCTAAAAATTACTCCCAATAATAACAATGAATTGACCAAAAGAAGCGAGCTCTCATGGTAGAGTTAATGGTACCGATTATCATAAAAGTCAAAGCTGTCACAACACAACACAACCTTAGATGGTATATATATACTAACTGCGCCCCGCGGTTTCACCCACGTCCCTCAGGACCCGTGCATTTTCCGGGATAAAAAGTAGCCTATGTGTTAATCCAGGGTATAAGCTACCTCCATACCAAATTTCATCCAAATCTGTTTAGTAGTTTTTGCGTGAAAGAGTAACAAACATCCATCCATCCATCCAGCCATACTTACAAACTTTCGCGTTTATAACATTAGTAGGATAGGATATACCATATATTTGCGTGGATGGCCAAATCCATAAAAAATACGAAAAATACTCAAACGAGATTCAGAGCCGGTTTTAATAAAAACTAAAACAGCATCATTTGATTATTGTTTTTTTTTAATTAATAATATAATTTAATAAATAATCGTGGTTCGATTCTCGGTTAGGAATTATTTTTTTCATTGTTGATTTACAAAAAAGTACACTATGTTATTACACCATCCAATAGTGCCAAAGGGTACTTAAGAGGTGCATGTTGTAGTAAGGTTTACAATACGAGTAAGGTTTTCCATACATGCCAGCGTCCGTCACAGTTGCGAATACGGTCGAGCGATGTCATACCTTGGGCATACAGATCTTATTAAGAAAAACACATTTCACTGCTACAAATTAATATATTTAATTTATTTTACCAAAGTTATAATTTACCAAGTGAAGGGAGGTGTAACATTATTATCTACTTACAGCATAACAAACGTGAACCTAGCTGTATTCAACAGGCGTGTTATATAATTAGATCCGATAATAATTTAGAGAGAAATAAGTGAAGCAGTACCGCCAAGGGCGTCGCCAAGGGGGGGGGGGGGGGGGGGGCAGAGTGGGGGGGGGGCAGAGTGGGGGGGGGGGGGCAGCTGCCAAAGATTCAAAAAAAGTAGTCAAATGCAGAGAAGCCAATTGACCGATTATTTTCCATTTGACTTTCATTCCATTCCAAGTGCAATCCGCGCTGCTACAGTCTATTGTTGAACCCGTGCAAGTCCATGCCTACCCGCGCCAAAACGTGTGAGGTCCTCGGGTAACCTGCAGGTATCCGGGTTGAACCGAGTTCCCATGCTCTATTTACGTCTCTTCCTGCTGAATGGTTGCGATTATAATGTTTTATGTTTTTGTGATTATGTTGTTTTACTCACCTCACCTGTAAAGTACGAGCATCAATGTGTTCTTGACTCTGTACCTACAATTCACACTTTTCCGTCCTCCATATAATATCAACTTGCCCCCCCCCCTAGGCCATGGGCTGGCAACGCCCTTGAGTACCGCAACTTTTAGTTTTATACAAAAACTTACCTACTACACATTTTCTGGGCTTAAAGACTACAAGACTAGATTTATTTGGGTGTTGGATACGCAGCCGTAAAGGGTTCGAAGTTGTCGAGCCCGACAGCCTTCCACGAGACATCCCACAGCTGGGCCGCGAGCTCGTCGCTTTGGGCCTTCGCGGAGGGAGACACTACGGCACAGTCGCTGGAACGAACGGAGGCAAAATTAAATGTCTTTAGTTGTGGCAGGTGAGCTTGGAACTAGTGATCATGGCGCTTGAAATATCGAGAACTCAAAACAAATAAAATACATGGTAAATATCTCATTTACCAAGTGGCTATAGGTACTTATGATCGTAGTAAAGTCAGAGCACTTCTCATCCACCGCATAGTAGATTGTGGTCTGCGCGCTGAGTTCCGGACTCTTCATAAAGGGGCAAACCACGAACATTAGTGCTATAATATGTATAGGATTTAGCACTGTAACTGCTAATAAGTACCTGATTAGAGTTATAATAACTTACATACCTGCGATTCAGTCTGGTCTCCTCAGCGCACCTTTCATCCACCGTGCATGGTGGAGCCCAGCGCGTACCTAGGTACGCGCTGGGCTCCATGCTCTTCATAATGGCCTGACCACGAACCCGATGGGCACTATAACTATAAGTACCCGATGATAGCTATAAGTAGGCAGGCACTTTAGACTTACATACTTGTAGTACAGCCGGTCTCGTCAGCACATCCACAGCGCAGAAGATATTTGTCTGCCCGCCGAGCTTCGGGCTTTTCATGATGGGCCCGACCACGAACTCGATGAGCACTATAAGTAACCGATGAGGGCTATAAGTAGGTAGGTACTTAGAGTTACCAGTAGTAAAGTCCGGTCTCGTCAGCACACTTTTCATCCACAGCGCAGTAGATGTTTGTCTGCGCGCCAAACTCCGGGCTTTTCATGAAGGGCCCGACCACAAACTCGATAAGCACTATAAGTAACCGATGAGAGCTATAAGTGGGTAGGTACTCAGAATTACCTGTAGTAAAGTCCGGTCTCGTCAGCACACTTTTCATCCACAGCGCAGTAGATGTTTGTCTGCACGCCGAGCTCCGGACTTTTCATGAAGGGCCCGGCCATGAACCCGATGAGCACTATAACTATACTCGTAAGTACCCGATGATAGCTATAAGTAGACAGGCACTTTAGACTTACCTGTAGTACAGTCCGGTCTCGTCAGCACACTTTTCATCCACAGCACAGTAGATGGTTGTCTGCGCGCCGAGCTCCGGGCTTTTCATGAAGGGCCCGACCACGAACCCGATGAGTGCGCGTGCGCCGCGGAACAGCGTCTGATCCATGTGCCGCCCCAACTCAGTCTTGATCACCCCGGGGTGCAGACAGTACGTGTGCACGCCTTCTATGTTGTGTTCCTGGAATTACACCCGGATTGCTTAGTAGGCAAAGCACGTGCTTAGTGTTTACCGTAAAATTTATAAATATCGTTATTTCGTTATATGTAACGATATATCGTTCTAAGTGCTCGCGGGCAGCTGGCTGCAAACTTATTTTTTGGCTATGTATGCCGAAAGCACATAATAAAATAAACTGGAAGTATTGCACTTTTCATTTAGTATATATGCATCATAGTTTTTTTCAAGTAGGGCCTTCCCGTTACTAATTACCTGATTCAAAAATTGAACACGACTGTCGCCTGGTGCTGAATTCTTAGACACATAGACAACAAACAAAAAAAGACTCTCAAAGACAATTCCTTACCTTCAGTTTCTTAGCCAATTCTCTAGAAAACAGCACGTTCGCGATCTTGCTCTGAGAGTACGCTTCGCCGGCTTTGTAGGGATTCTTCTTAAAATTAAAATCATCTAGGTAGAGGGTACCTCCTGAAATCAATACATTTATGTACTAATTGATCGAACGAGCGCGAAGCGCGAGCGAAGCGTCTACGTTTCAGCTGAGGCAAAAATGCTTTCGTATGTCAGGATATCCGGATCTCTGTTCTCCTCTACAGGTCGCATTTCTCAACCGATCTAGACGAAACTTGGTATGCAGGTTAAACGAATTGTTTGAATTTTTTAGACGTCAGGGATTTTTGATTGGAGGGGGGGGGGGGGGTACTTCCCTCAAAAAAGGGCAAAAAGGGGGCTACTGAATATCCCCGCCAATTAGATCCAATTTCGATGGTTCCTTTTTATTTGAAAGAGAGTAACTTTAAGTTGGTCTCATAAAAATTTGGTAAAGATCTGATGAGAATCTTCGGCATGACGAGCAGAATAGCTCCTTAAAATGCAGTAACTAGGTAGGATACGAGGAACGAGGTAGGTAGGATGATGGAGCACCTTCGTTATTACTGTTAGTTTTACAATAAGGTAACTAGAAGGCGCTACTGCGCATCGCTAGATTGTTTGCAAAAAAGTTTGTACGCGCGAGGTCTACAGCTCACAGAGCCACTAGTTAAGTGATTAGCACGACCAGCAGAATCCACCCACCGTATCCTTCAATTAAAAAGGAGAAGCAGGTAAGCACTCAAAGCAAAAACCTTTATTAAATCTTATGAACTTTAAAATCAACAAGGAAACCAGTGACGGTAGATCTAGAAACAAAGAACGTGACCACCGGACTGCCGTGCCTACACAGTTGTATTATTAGGTATTCTGTGGCAGTTGGCAGAGTAATTAATTTAGCCTGACTGATCTCTATTGCAGCCATTTTGGATGTGAAATATTTTTAAACAACCCATCATACATTTCTAATTTCTGTGGCTATTTTCAGATATTTAATGGATCAATGTCGTGTTGTGTAGATACAAGGATGTGAAATAATAAGTACAAAATAAAAAGAAAAAAATATATTTTTTCGTCCTTTGTCGTAGAGTTGTTTCAGCTACCTTAAAGTTTCAGTTGCAAGTAGTTTGAGTTGCAAGATTCCAGGACAGAAATACATATAGATACAAGTGAAGTTTGTCACGAGGCGGTCCTAGGGTTTATTCCACTAGCCCAGGGACCAAACCTCAGTGGACAACATAAAAGTACAGGAACAAAAGGAGCACACGTAGATGTTGATAAACAGAGATCTTGCACTTGACTATTCTATTCAGTCTTCTCCCAATTTAATATATTTAGTAACAGTGTACCCTTGGGGCTCTAGTATTGTTAAAACGAAAGTACTATCATATATATTTAAAGGACTCCAGATATAATAAACTTATTGAGTTGTACATATTTTTATATCATATTATTTGGTAAAATTCCAGTCCATTCCCGTTTTTGCTAATCCAATGACAATATGGGAATTACAGGTTATTTGAATTTAGAACTAATCTAAACAAACTATCAAAAAGGTATGAATATGATGAAAGAGGTTTGACATCGTCACAAGTTGAATAAAAGCTTATAAAAAGCACAAATTTAAAAAAAAACCTCCGTACCCCTACTCCATTATAGCTAAGAAGCATCTCGATTATATCAGTTTTCAAACATAAAAATCGGTCTATTCGTTTGTGAGCTACCGAGCTACAATCCTCACTAAATAAAAAGAAAATAAGAAAAATTAAATTAGTACTTAACTTTATTAATTAAATTATATACTGTTGGAATGTGCTTATCAAGGCCCTTCAATTTGATACCCTTATTGTAAAAAAAGTTTTTTTTTCGCATTTCAAAATGGAGGCAAACTGCCGCCATATTGATTTAAAAATAAGAAAAAGTGTCCTATGTTGCTCGGGGGATGTAAGGATTCTAACGATACCCCATAAGTCCAAATCTGTTCAGGCATTTAAAAGTTATGGTGGAATAAAGAAACTCACATACATATATAAATACATAAATCCTAAAAACATTACACTCCTTTTTTTGGGCAGTCGTGTAAAAAATAGATACCTACAAAGTTCAAATTACGCGCCAACAGCATAATTTAGCGAGTGTCTAGTTTAACATCTAAAATGCCTAAAGAATGTCAACAAATTTCATTGTTGTCAGGTGCGCTCAACCTGTTTTAAACAAAATATTACTTCCATTAATATAGGTATAGTAGGAACCAATCTTAATGGCGGCTGTGAACCGCGCTGCGAGTTTGACTTCGCGCTGGTACAGTAAGGTTCGCAATTATTAGAGTTTTTTTTACTACCTACTTGTAGAACATGCTAATAATAAGAAACAATTAATTACACCAGAATTATGGAACAAATATACAAGAATTTAATATAAAAATAGGCAAAACGGGTGGTCTAATCGCTAAAAGCGATCTTTTCCAGAAACCTTTGAATGGACAGAAATTACGAATTAAAAAAGGACGGTGGTGCAAAACAATACAATAAATCATGCAAAATAAAAATGAATATACCTACATACATATTTAATAAACGACATGATCCATACTTACATGTCACATGCAAATATTGTTATGATTGAAAAAATATAAGTGTTAAGTACATACAAGTAATTAAATGATAAAAAAAGTTATACATACAGCTATGTTTCTAGTAGCTAAATTAGCGTCGAAACTTATCGCGTTAACCTATTCATTATTTTTTAACCAATCATGAAATTATGTTAACATACGTCAACACAATAATATTAATATCGGAATATATGCTGATATCGTGTTGGTGGATTGTATTGGTTGGTAACAAACAACTTTAAAATAACTAACTAGACTGTACTTGACCAGAATCGCATGCATGTGTGCAGCGTACGGATGTAGCGTGCACACAAGCACAACCGCGGCGGGCGCGCGCGGGAAGCGGTGGGCTAGCGGGAGGGTGTGCCCCGGCCTCTCACCTCTCCAAAGCCCGCACACCTAAAATTTGCTATTGCGCAGCGCCTTGCGCCTAATTTCTCAGCCGCTATAAAGATTGTTTCCTACTCTACATATATGTTAATACTCTCACTATAAAATGCCTATATGTGCCTATGTACCTATTTTAGGGATTTATCACACGAAGTAATAGATGTAGGAAATTAAAGAATGTCAAATACACAGTGATTGGTTGTGTCGCCAAATTAATATAAACTAATTATTCATATTTTGAATGGTGCAATCCTTATAATCCTTTACTCCTGCATAAAACATGCAAGCATATTGCATGACCTATCGGCGGAATGGATTGTAACGAGTATAATTTGTGAGCTGTCAGTTCAGTTCACTAGAAGTTTCGTTTCGAATGCGACACGGACGCGTTGCTTTAAGACTATCGCTTGCCGGAAGACATATCTTCCAGATTCGCCAGTGCCATTGTGGCCTTATAAACTGTATTCTGTGATCGCGCATTCGCGAGTGCTTCGAAGAGTTGGAGACGTTGCTCTGGAGAACCGGGATTGTGACCCTCGTGCGTGGTGCTGCCGCTGTCAACCCCCTTTGTTTACATTTTTGGCCTCTAATTATGAATCAGAGTACAGATACCTATACATAGGGCCCTCTCTACTTAGGTCTGTATTTTTACGCCAGGCGAGAAAAGCTGCGCTTGAACCACAGAATAAAAGATAATAATACATATTATTATTTATTAATTTTATTCATTCTGTGGTGTAAGTATTTCTTTTGTGACCGTGCGTGCGGTGAAAGGCGGATCGGCGCGGGCGGCCGGCGAGCAAAATCAACATAAAAATAAATTATTATGCAAAAACAAAAAACCCAACTGTGTACAAACCTAAAAAGAGTAAAACAGTGATATAAGATGCAGTCGGAGGAATCATGCATTTCATTTCTCCTTTGACGGGATCAGCTAGAACCTTCATGCCTCCTACTGCATATTATATTTCAAAATCAAGGATCCTATCCTAACCTACTTATTTGCCTATTTTTAGTTTTGTTTGCAGTCGGGTTTTTGTTTTTTTATACATTTTTTTCCTTTTTTATATTTAGAAGAATTATATATTTTTGGAATGATGTTTCAAAGACCTTCATTTCTGAACCACACCCAAACCTAACCAACAATAGTTATAGATCCTAAATGGTAATTCGTAATAAAAAAACATAAGAGAAACCAAAAGATAATTTTTATTTTTAATTTTTTGTTCTTGGACTGTGTTTTTTCTTTTTCACTATATGGCGTCTAGTTGTCGCTATATTGAATTTTGATTACTACCATGTTTTAAATGTCACTCGCAAGATTAAGATAAATAGATTGACGTAAGAATTATCAAAAACGGCCCTCGAGTTTGGTCTCTAGAGCGCCACAAAGGTACACATATACTTACATAGGCTGATAAACACATTACCTATCCTCCTTTGCGTCGCGCAGTCGGGTAAAAACAGCGGGTGGCCACGGAAACACAGAATAAATAATAGACTCGTTGTTACTTAGCAAGTACTATTGTATATTCTGTGCCGTATTGACGTCAATATTGGCTGACCCTCACCACAATGGCTCTGGACATAACTTATATTAATTTTCTTTTTCATTTAATTTAATTGCTTTGTAATCTCTGCTCCAATTAAATTTAGATTAAATAAAATTTCTTCAACATTTTGGAAGCCCTCTGAGACATCGCACTTTACTTCCTACAAAATATGAATGGTAAATTATTGTAGGAATTTGACAATTATATTGTACTTAGTAATCTTAGTATTTTATGAAATGGTTGCTTAACAGGGGTTATTAAAACACGAGTGTGAGTTTAAAAAAAGAGCCACAGATGTTTTTTTTTAATAGTATCACACGATTGTTTTAATACCTAGGTACCTACTTAGTTATGTGCCGTACCATACACTAATTTATCTACACTCATGCAATAAGAAGGTTACCTACGTTAAATAATAAAAATAAAGATAAAACAACAAAACCGATAAAGATTCTTTATTTTGCTGGTAAAAGATCATTCGTCTTTTTCGTTGCTATTTCCGTGATATAATATGGTTTAAAACTAATCTGGTCACAAACACTAGAAGTATAAACATTACAAACGGGATACTTAACATGGATACTATTCATAATTTTTACTGAGTTACCGATATTTCGGCACTCCGGGATAATACGTAATATCCCGTTTCTAATGTTTTATAAAAACATGAAGTTTAGTTGGTACTTCTATAGTGTTTCCGTGATGTCAGGTGGAATCAAACTTCTTTTTCTCAGAATAGTTAATACTTTTGACCAACAAAAACACACAACCATCACACAACACTAGAATAATAAACATTAGAAACGGGATATTTACCATGGATACTGTGAAAATTACTTTGTTTGTTTTTCAAGAAGAAACGAAAGAAGGCATGAAATCCAGCTTTTGAGTCCAACTCGAATGTGCGTGCATGCGCTCTAGCACGCGCTGACATCTATCTTCTATCTATACTATAATAAAACTGTAACTGGGCTAAATCTGTACATTAAATATTTTTTGAAAATTATAATTGAGTTAAACTTCAAAATCGATATAGAGTGCAAAAAGGATATTTTTTTAATTTTTGTCTGTCTGTCTGTCTGTCTGTCTCTTTGAACACGCATCACGCTGAAACTACCAGATGGATTTTGATGCAACTTGGCACAATCATAGCTTATGTTATGGATTAACATTTAGAATACTTTTTATCCCGAAAAAATTATGAGTTCCCGCAGGATAGGGGTCAAAAGTTATTTAAAAGAACACATATTACGCTGAAACTACTGGTCAGAGTTTGATGTTACTTGGCACAGTCAAAGTACATATTATGTATTAAAATTATGGATTCTTTTTATACCCAAAAAATGCAGGGTTCCTGCGGGATAGGTATTCAAAGTTATGGTAATTTAAATGTAATATAAATAAAACATTAAAAGGGTATCATAATTTCGACCCTCTCGCCACTATACTATCTGGTTTAGTGGGAGCATTTCTGCCTGCCAATCCAGACGTGCGTGGATCGAAATCACGTACTTATTGAAATGTTTTTTTCCATATTTTTATGCATTTACATATTTTATGCGTTATTTTTATAATTTCAATGCTTCCTGAATTATACCTTCAAATTGTTACAACAAAACAGGTCACAATAATTCAAATTCAGATAATTTAGTAAAAACTCAAAAACAGAAAAGAATTCTGTCAATTTACTTTGTTTTTTTTTTACTTTGTAAATTTGTTAGTTTTAGCTGAAGTGCATGTTTAAAAACTTAATACATAATTTACATTCCCTCATAAAAAAGCGACCTCTTGCGGCTGTTTTACATTTTTAACCCCCGAACAAAGATACGGGTGTTATAAGTTTAGGGTGTGTATCACTGTGTGAGAGGGTGTGTGTGTGTGTGTGTGTGTGTGTGTGTGTGTGTGTGTGTGTGTGTGTGTGTGTGTGTGTGTGTGTGTGTGTGTGTGTGTGTCTGTTTGTGGCATCCTCATAAAAAAGCTCCCAAACGAATAGACCGATTTTGATGCGGGTTTTTTATATCTGAAAGCTGAGGTAAACGAGATGGTTCTTAGCTATAATGGGAGGGAGGATGGGGGGATGAGGATGGGGGTTAGGATCGTTGATCTCCAACAAATGGACCGATTTGATGCGGTTTTTTATGCGATGCAGTTTTCAGTGTTGGATAGCTTAGGGTTTGACCAAGACCTGGAGTACTTGGTATCGTAATCCAGTGATTAGATGCCGAGCAATCGATAAAAAACTTTTAAACGGCTGAAGGAATTTTGATCAAATGTTTAATGTAGGTCTTGGAATAGCACATAGAGTAATTTTAACCTAGAGAAATGACCAAGCGAGCGAAGCCGCGGGCTCAGCTAGTAGATAACAAAAGAAAAAAAGAAATAAAACCTCCTTGGTCATACTGTACTATAATAATTAGATACTCTGTGCTATCATGGAATTATAAAATAATGAACCGTCGCGGGACGCCTGGCAGATGTGTAAACATCGAATACGTCCGAGCGTAGGCGGAAAAAGCCGACGAGCCACGAGCGACGGGGTGGCGACGGGACACGTCGCCACGCGCCACTCGCGTTATGCCGGGTCCAAACCAAGAGAACGAGAGCGAGCGAAGGCTACCGAGCGAAAGCGAACAAATCAATATGGACGACTTAACGAAAGCGAGCGAGAGCCAGCGTAGGCCTTCGTTCGCATTTGGCCGTGCTCCGCCGCGTGTCGGTACATCAAAGGGATTATAGCGAGCGAGCGCACGCGGTGTGTATGAACGGGCGAATGCTCATTCTGCAGCGACGAGCACCCTGTAGTAGTATCTAGTCCAGCTTTTGTTTATTTGGTTTTCAAACGTGCCGTAAGCCCTTTAACTAGATCTATGTCATAGTGATATTGTCTTTTTGTTTCCCCAAAGATTACCCAAACATATAATTTTTCCCTAAAATGGGGAAAAAAATCCCCAATCTGGACACCCTGATTCGCCGTGGTTCGCCGATTGTCGTCGGGTTCACACGCGTTCACTTAGTGTGGGCACTACGACGAAACCGAGCGAGCGTGCGGTACTAATCGGCGAATCCTTCGTTTGCCTTCGCTGGCTCTCGTTCTCTTGGTGTGGACCCGGCATTAGATGCCTTGCCATTATATGTTTACACATCAAAAATATTAATGGGAGGGAGGATGGGGGGATGGGGATGGGGATTAGGATCGTTGATCTCCAACAAATGGACCGATTTGATGCGGTTTTTTATGTTTGAAACTGATGTGATCGAGATGGTTCTTAACTATATTGGGGGGGGGGGGGGGGCGCGAGAAAAGGGAGGAGTTTCGAGAAAAAGGGGGTGAAAATCGTACCTTTCAAACGAATGGACCAATTTAATTGCTGGTTTTTATGTTTCAAAGCTGAGGTAAACAGCTAGGTTCTTAGCTATAATGGGGCTTTATGCTCGCTACGCTTCGCTCCCGCCTTCGTCTTCTAACCTATCACGACCATGTCGGATCGCCACTGAAGGTTGTTAACACAGGTAAGTATTACCTATATTAGTACTTTTGGTACTGGAATAATTCATAGGATCATTATATCCCAGAAAAACTACCACGCGAGCAACGCTGCGGGCACAGCTAGTAGATAACAAAAGAAAAAAAAGAAATAAAACCTCCTTGGTCATACTGTACTATAATCAAATAAAAAAATAAAGTCTGTACAAAGAAGATAATTTTAAAAAATTGGTCTGAGCTACTGAACAAGAAAAAAACATTTTTAAAATTCGTGTCTGTCTGTTTGTTTTTCTGTATGTTTGTTCGCGCATCACGTAAAAACTATTAAACCGATTGCGATGCAGTTTTCAGTGTTGGATAGCTTAGGGTTTGACCAAGACCTGGAGTGCTTGGTATCGTAATCCAGTGATTAGATGCCGAGCAATCGATAAAAAACTTTTAAACGGCTGAAGGAATTTTGATCAAATGTTTAATGTAGGTCTTGGAATAGCACATAGAGTAATTTTAACCTAGAGAAATGACCAAGCGAGCGAAGCCGCGGGCTCAGCTAGTAGATAACAAAAGAAAAAAAGAAATAAAACCTCCTTGGTCATACTGTACTATAATAATTAGATACTCTGTGCTATCATGGAATTATAAAATAATGAACCGTCGCGGGACGCCTGGCAGATGTGTAAACATCGAATACGTCCGAGCGTAGGCGGAAAAAGCCGACGAGCCACGAGCGACGGGGTGGCGACGGGACACGTCGCCACGCGCCACTCGCGTTATGCCGGGTCCAAACCAAGAGAACGAGAGCGAGCGAAGGCTACCGAGCGAAAGCGAACAAATCAATATGGACGACTTAACGAAAGCGAGCGAGAGCCAGCGTAGGCCTTCGTTCGCATTTGGCCGTGCTCCGCCGCGTGTCGGTACATCAAAGGGATTATAGCGAGCGAGCGCAAGCGGTGTGTATGAACGGGCGAATGCTCATTCTGCAGCGACGAGCACCCTGTAGTAGTATCTAATCCAGCTTTTGTTTATTTGGTTTTAAAACGTGCCGTAAGCCCTTTAACTAGATCTATGTCATAGTGATATTGTCTTTTTGTTTCCCCAAAGATTACCCAAACATATAATTTTTCCCTAAAATGGGGAAAAAAATCCCCAATCTGGACACCCTGATTCGCCGTGGTTCGCCGATTGTCGTCGGGTTCACACGCGTTCACTTAGTGTGGGCACTACGACGAAACCGAGCGAGCGTGCGGTACTAATCGGCGAATCCTTCGTTTGCCTTCGCTGGCTCTCGTTCTCTTGGTGTGGACCCGGCATTAGATGCCTTGCCATTATATGTTTACACATCAAAAATATTAAATTATAGCATTATTTTGTTAAGAAAACAGTCCTAGTTTTTTTAATAATTATAGACGTGTGTGCATGAAGTAGTCATTATGCCACCATTTTTTAATTCATTAACAGTTGTTTACGATATGAGTGTAGATTATGCACCAAAGGGATAAATCAGTGTCTTACGTCACGGGCGGCATATTGGATCCTGAGCTTAACGAGGGACGCAGAGTCAACTCCCGAGTCACAGTCATAGTCAAAATCTGTGTCTCTTGTTTCACATTTACTTACAATAGCGGTTTTTTTTGTGTGTTTGCCTAGGCCAGTTCGGTTTTCAAATAAACTCTCTTTACAATGCCCGCATCTATACTAAGAGTCATACAAATTTTAACGTTTCATATTCAAATTCCTTATATCCCTTGGGAGTTCATATAACACGTTGAGGTTGCGTGATAATTGGACCTTGTCGAGCAGGTGGTATGAAAATGTATTTACTTGTGTGCGCCCTTGAAGATACAGTGACGATCCTGGCCGGCTTGCTCTCCTTGATGCGGGGCATGAGCATCAGCGTCAGCAGGAAGTGTCCCAGGTGGTTAGTCCCGAACTGCATTTCGAATCCGTCAGCCGTCTCCGTGTGTGGACACATCATCACGCCTGCGTTGTTGACGAGGATGTTCACCTGAGGGCATAGGTATTGTTATCTATCTTCTTTCTCTAAGTACGTTACATAATCTAGGGCTCTTTTATTTGCTATGATAATTCACACGTAACGCGTCGCGTTAAGATATCTTAGTGGAATCGTTAGGCAATTGTCGTAATTCAAAAATAATTCCACGTAGATATCGTACCGAGACGACATTGCGAGGCCGAATGGTCATAGCGAATATGGGCCCAGCCAGTATCGTGACATATAGGCTGACAGACAACGCATAGCAACCGGTGGAACACAATACCTTGAAAGCACTAAGGATTTATTTGAAATTCTTAGCTAAATACGTTTTTTTTTTATTACGGACTAGGTAATCGTTCAAAATCGCTCGTCATGGCGCTCTTTGGGGGAGGCCTATGTTCAGTAGTGGACTTCTAAAGGCTGACATGATGATGGTGATGATGATGATGATGATGAAGTAATCGTTTGACCACGATCTCCACCTGATGGAAAGCGATGATGTGGTCGAAGGTGTAGCATGCTTGCCTAGTAGATACCTTGACTTGAACACACCTGGGTTATAATTTATCGGAAACACTGACGAGGGCAGGGCATTCCACTCCTTCGCAGTTCTTATAATAAATGAAGAAGCGTAACGCTTCGTTCTTGTGCGAGGTATTTCAACCATAAAAGGTTGGCGCTTTGCTAATGTTTTAGTGATGTCAAAATCATCAGCCTATATCTGTCCACTGCTGGACGTAGGCCTCTCCTAATGCACGCCACGGAGCTCGATCTTCAGCTCCCCTCATCCATTCTCTTCCAGACACTTTTCGCAGGTTGTCACTCCATCTGGTCACAGAGCGTCCTACACTACGTTTGCCTAAACGTGGTCTCTCGTCTACCCCAACGGTTATCGGTTCTTCTGGAAATGAGTCCAGCCCACTTCCACTTTAGCTTGCTTATCCTAAGAGCTATGTCAGTCACCTTGGTTCCCCGTCGGATATCTTTATTACGAATCTTGTCCTTCAGAGAAACTCCAAGCATAGCTCTCTCCATAGCTCGCTGAGCGACCTTAAATTTGAGAACTAGTTTAACCGTGAGTGTCCACGTTTCGGCTCCGTAGGTCATGACATCAGGCACTGTGGACGACGACAAGACTTGAAGAAGCTTGCTGAATGCTGCTCAACCCAGCTGAATTCTTGTGTTGACTTTCTTCCCAAAGTTGTTCTTACCTAATTGCAATATTTGTCCAAGGTAACAGTGTAAGTAACAGTTAGTGTACCTCTTGACAACTTCAAGAGGTACACTATTGACTGTTATCGGTTCCGGGTCAACAGGATCGTTAAACATGATCTTGGTCTTATCTATGTTCATTCCGAGACCGATGCGTCAAGAAGCATCATCTAGGTTGGTCATCATACTTTGCAAGTCTTGCATCGACTCCCCCATTAGGAAGATATCATCGGCAACTTATAAGTGTGAGATATTCTCGCCATTGATATTAATATTAATTCCTTTCCAATCCAGCGTCTTAAACATATCTTCCAGAGCATTAGTGAACAGTTTCGGGGATATATCATCCCCCTGTCTCACACCCCTGCGCAGTTCGATATGTTTAGACTGCTGGATTTCTACACTCATAGTCGCGGCGTCATACAGAAACCTCAGAAATTCGGTGTATCGCCAGTCTACTTGACAACGCTCAAAGACTCCAGAACCACCCAGGTTTCAATGGAGTCAAAACGGAGCCTTCTCATAGTCCTCAAAAGCAAGACACAGGAGCTGGTTATACTCTTCAGACTTTTGTATAACCTGCCTCACTGTGTGTATGTGGTCTATGGTGCTAAATCCTCCGCGAAACCCGGCCTGTTCAGGAGGCTGGAATTCGTCAAGTCTTCTTGCGAGACAATTTGAGATGACCCTCGAAAACAACTTGTACACGTGGCTCAAGAGTGAAATAGGTCGGTAGTTCTTTAAAAGGGTTTTATCCCCTGTTTTGAAGATGAGTACCAAGTTTCCTGACAGTGGGAGAACTCCAGAGGCATGGAGCAGGAAGTGGGAGAACTCCAGAGGCGTGGAGCAGTAACTCCTGCTCCACGCCCACGCAATGTAAAGAACGGTGCTAAATAACTCATGAAGCTCCGGAAGCACGGGTTTCCCCCCTGATTTCAAGAGCTCCGAAGTTATACCATGTATTGCACGGGAATCTTCTGTGCTGGGTTCGGATCTAAAAGCATACGAGTCGTACAATCAGCCGTAGGAGTTTACATTTCTACGGCTGATTGTCGACTCCAACACCAATACGATGGACTATATTTTGTCTCTTTTTTGCTTGTGGGGAAGAGAGATAGATATATGTAGTGTGAAGTTTGTGCAATCGAGCTCTTCGTTTATTTTTATCGTGTGAACTTCATTTGAAAACATGAACTCGTCCTACCGATTACATTTAAAACTGTTAGTTTAGTGAACTCACGATATAAATGAGCGAGGTCACGAAACTTTTTCCGTTTTCTTAATGTGCAAACTCGTACTAGGCGAATTGATCTTTGTGAGCTCCGTCTCGAGTTGCGCCATATGCTCGTCTACCTTATCGTTCGTCCATTGTACGTAGCCAGGGTCATTTGCTTTTGTTTTGGATGGCCTACGGTAGCCCAGGGATTCTTCGCACCCCTTGCCTTGCCATTTCCTTGACTGCCACCTTGGTCAGTACTAGCAGGGCGACCGGGAACTGGGTTCCATTTTTTGTCGTGTCGTTCATTTTAGGAAGCTTTGCCCATAATCACCACACTGGGCATTCGGGTAGGAGATCGTAGGGCGTAGTTTGTCGCACTAGCGAAGCTGCTGTCCGTCACCGGCCCAAGATTTATATATAACATCATTGCACCGGCCTGTGTCATTTGGCTACGCTTGTTTTTGGGATGGATACGTCGCCAGAGCCTCGTTTGTTATCCAGCAGGATGACCACGTGCAGGTAAGGTTGGTTTGGAGCTGTGAGATCGTTTTTCGCTCCAATACATCCCCCATCTATAAGTACTAACTAATATAATAAAAGCGAAAGTTACTGTTTCTCTGGCTGTCTGTTTGTTACCTTTTTACGACTAAACGGCTGATGACTTTGATGAAATTTGGTATGGAGATAGTTTGAACCCTAGGGACCCTAGGACATAGGATACTTTTTAGCGCGATAAACTGCAGAGCGTGCGGCCAAACTCGCGGGGAAAAACTAGTAAAGTATTTGATACATTTTATGTGGGTAGGTTAGGTACCTGTGGTTCCGTGTCCAGTATCTTCTTAGCGAATTCTCGAACCGATTGTAAAGAAGACAGGTCGCATTTCTCCAAAACTAAGTTGCCCTTGTCGCTGTCAGGGAGATTTTCGCACGTCTTCTCTATATCCGCTTTTGCCTCTCCAGCTCTCTCAAGACTGCGGCATGCCATTATCACTTTAGCACCTGGAAAATTTGATAGTAATGATACTTAACAGCATACACAAGTTAATTTCGGTCAAACATTTAAAAGCCTCTTTTCAAACATAACACAAACAGCCGTCAAGAAAAGATCAAAACTCAATTTCATTGGTTTTAATCTAGATGCTACAGATTCCCTTGATTCAAGCTTCTTAGTCAGCTATCTAACCTACTCCACGTTCTACTATGACATAAGTCTTTCATTTATTATATAGCCATCCAAAGGGATCATTTGAGCACAAACACAAACTCAAAGTAGATATTAGGGCACGGGTCCAGCCTGCTGGGGCCTCATAATGCCGGCAATCGGGAATCCTCGTATTCACACCAGAAAAATGGTAGAAAAATCACTGAAATCAGTAATGTTCAGTGATGTTGATTGTTGAGTGATGATACATTGTTTTTTTTGCGTTTAACCAATTCAAGGAAAATTACAGAATTTTTAAGTGCAAATTAAGTTCTGAAGTCTCTCCTCTGATGCTCTAAATGCTTTGACAAATGGTTTTATAACCACATTTTTCCGACTGTGGAAGTTACTACAATCTGTGCTACAAGGTCCTTTGCTTAGTGGGGAGCGCTCATTTTCACAGTTTAAAACAATAAAAAAACATTGCGACAACTACATAAATGTGAAAAGACAAATTATTTAATAATGTGCAAAGAAAGTGATATGCTTCAAAAATTTGACATTGAGATCATAAAATAGAAGATTTTGTACAACAGATACCCCAATTATCTAACCTCTAAGCACTTCACTTAGGTATATATATTGATCTCTTTATAGCTAACCGTAATAACCGATAAAGTCATTAATGTAGATTCTGATGTTTTAATTCATTTTTTTTTTGCTTTTTGAAAGGGCCCCAACCTCTGTGTTCCGTCTTAGGCCATAGCAGGGGCCGCATGGCCTAAAACGGCCCTGGAAAGGCTGCACCGATTTCATCCAAACAAAACTCCAGCATCGAAATAAAATAAAACACTTGATATCGGTCCATTAGTTTGAGAGTATGGGTTGGGAGCTACGCTACGACACTACGACAGCCAAGTTTCTATAGCTTCCTACTTCTTTTATGGTTTTCATTAGTGGTTTTTTAAGGCAGTATTATGATCAGATGTTTACCTGTTTAGCTTACTGTCTTGTACCTACCTAGCGTCCGGTCCGACTTGTTTAGCTTACTATCTACCTACCTAGCGTCCGGTCCGACTTGTTTAGCTTACTATCTACCTACCTAGAGTCCGGTCCGACTTGTTTAGCTTACTGTTTACCTACCTAGCGTCCGGTTTCGACTTGTTTAGCTTACTATCTACCTACCTAGCGTCCGGTCCGACTTGTTTAGTGTTTTTTTTATTTTTAATACACCAGGTAGGTAGGTTTATGGTAGGCGAATTGGATAAACGATTCAGAATAATAATTAACACGGATTGAAAGTATTTTAGCTGTTTGAAGGTATTTAAAAAAAACTTATTTACTATGTTATGTAGATACCTCCTGTGGTAATGATAATAAGTAGGTACGTAATATACCTGTACATAAATCATACAGGTAATAGGTATTATTTTTACGTTGAGATTACCTTTACCACTGAATAGACAAAACAAGCGGAAGTGCAACATGTGCGGTGGACCTGTGCCACAGTTATGCACTCGAAATCATAACTAGCATACATTCTATGATTCTTAGGCTTAAATCGTCTCAATAATACACACCCAATTTCAAGAAGGGTTAGTTAGTAGTGCAAAATAGGACTTTTATTTTATTTGTTTTAGTTTGGCGACTGCGGTTCCAATGTACATTGGAAGTACAGTACGTACCACTTCTACTTGTTTTTTCTATTCCGTGAACTTTACTATAACTATTAGGTAGGTAGGTAGGTTAACATAAGTGCTTTTAAAAGAAAATTTGGATTCGTGGCTACTATTTATTATACCTAGGGCTGCCATCCATCCGGGTTTCCCGGATTTGTCCTAGTATGAAGGGCGTCCAGGGGGCGTCCGGGGGGTTTCTCAAGAAGTGTCCGGGTAAAACCCGGCCGCTCGTCGTGTTGACAGTTTTGTTGGTTTCCTATTCCAGTAATTAGTTATATGTATACTAAGTATATGCATGACATATGTTACGTATATGAGTTGAGTCGAAAAAAATGCCTCTGAAAAAAATTGTGCATAGCATTTTACGGGGACAACAGCAACACAAACTTCGGTTGAATTAATAGAGCAGGTACAATAAAAGTTTATTCTCCCAAGCTGAAAGTAAAAAATGACCTCAACATGACGCGTGATCACTTTTCATTTATAATTCAACCGACGCGTGAATCGATCAAAATACAGTAAAAACTAGTAACCTACCAAAATACGATGTTTTTTTAAAAAAAAAAGTTTTCAATAAGAAGCGATTTCTATATCTATCTATACTATAATAAAACTGTAATATCTATACTATAATAAAACTGTAACTGGGCTAAATCTGTACATTAAATATTTTTTGAAAATTTTAATTGATATGAACTTCAAAATCGATATGGAGTGCAAAAAGGTTTATTTTTTATTTTTTGTCTGTCTGTCTGTCTGTCTGTCTCTTTGAACACGCATCACGCATAAACTACCCGACCGATTTTGATGCAACTTGGCACAATCATAGATTATGTTATGGATTAACATTTAGAATTAGAAAGGATATTTCTCACGATCTCAAATTATTATTTTCCAAAATCACCACAGTCCTTTTTTTTGACGTCTCTCGTTCTCTATTCCCATTCCTTTTTTTATTTCATATCAAACTTGCACATAAAGAGGTTTGCCTTTATTTGAAAATAGGCCAGTATTGACGTCACGTACAGTCGAGGGTCGCCACAATACTTTTTATCCCGAAAAAAACAATGGTTCCCGCAGGATAGGGGTTGAAAGTTATTTAAAAAAAACACATATCACGCTGAAACTATCGTACGGATTTTGAAGTAACTTGGCACAGTCAAAGTTTATAGTATGTGTTAAATGAATGATACTTTTAATCACGAATAAATACGGGATTCCTGCGGGATATGAGTCTAAAGTTATGTTAATTTGAAGGAATAATAATTGCACATCCGTTTATAAAACGGTACCGTAAATTCGGCACCTATACCACAAGTCAGAGTGGCACAGTAGAAGCGGTGTCTGGCTCGCAACCCAGAGGCACATGGATCGAATCCACGCGCTGCTATGAATGTTTTGCCTCAATATTTATAAGCATTTACATATTTTGTGCCTTTTTTTTTACATTTTCTTTGATTTTTTTAAGGCTTATTTCCTGAAGTAAACCGTCAAGTTTTGTTTGAAAACAATATATATAATGGGAGATATACAAACGAATGGTCCGACTTAGGTGCGGTTTTTTATGTTTGCAAGCTGAGGTAATCGAGATGGTATAGTACGAGTTTGGTACGAGTATAGATAGCACAATGGCATCAACAACTCAAGCGAATAAACCAAAGGCAACAAAGTTCTCCCTCCGATTTAACTAGATGGCGCTGATTGACCTTAAAACACGCAATCATTTCATTCCTGCAACCAAGGGGACCCTTGGTTGCAGGAATGAAATGATGGGTTCAAATTTATCAGGTCTTTCGGATTCGGCCCACACTAGCACTAGCACGACCGCCAGGGGCCTAATTCTATAATTTTAAGACGCCAATTCCTCGCTGCCTGCGTGGAAATTGGAATCACGAACAAATTCCACGTAGGCATGGGTCATACTCGCAATATCCAGCACCAGGGCTTTCAAGTACGTCTATCTTCAAACACTAGGGCGAAAAACCAGGGTTCAAATTTCAAAATACTTTCGAGTGCTTTCTGTAGAAACAGATTAAAGCCTTGAAAGTAGAAAATACTTGCATAGGAAATTGATTTTTGCCATCATATAAATAAGGAGAACAATCGTGTTTGCAAAATAAAAGTACTTGGAAGCCTTGAAAGTAGAAAATACTTGCATAGCAAATTGATCTTTGTCTTTATATATATAAAAGGAGCACTATCGCGTGTGTGAAAAAGTAATCTGAAGCCTCGAAATTGTTTGTTTGTCGTATGAGGTAGTGCTGGCCTCTGATGTCAGAGTTTGTCAGGCCGCCCGAGGGCCTCTGACATGGCTTAACGACTGCTATTAACCAATAACAGCCGGGACCGACAGCTTAACGTGCCCTCCGAATCACGGAGCGATGGAAAACCGCACATAACTTCGAAAAGTCATTGGTGCGGGAGCTTAGGTTTTGAACCCGGTATCGTTGGATTCTAAATTGCACTATAGAACCATTAGGCCACCATCGCTCTTTTGAAATGAAAGTAAAAAATTATTGAATAGGAAATTGATCCGTGGGTATACATAAATAAAGACCACAATTGCTTTTGCGTTATAAATACTTCGAAGCGTTGCAAGTTTTCTGAGTATGTATATACATTATAGGTACTACGTTTTTTTATTATGTTTCTTCCATTGAGATATTATAATGTACTACCTACGTACCTACATAATTATATAATTATATCGGAGGTTTCTTTATAATATCTTACTGGCAAAATGGTTAGTTGTCGGCACAGATTACTGTGGTTGTCGGTATTGAAATAGGTATTGCTCTTTACAGAGAAATTATAGAAAACTTTTATTAGGGGGTAATCTGTGGTTGTCGGTATTGAAATGTGTACATACAGAGGTAGGTACATGTATTGCTCTTCACAGAGAAAGTATAGAAAACTTTTATTTTTCAAATCAATCCTCATATCGTGTTGAAAAAGCTCAAAAAGTAGATAGGTAGGGTAGGTAATTATTAAGAGCCAGTTAAAGTGCCAGTAAGTACGTCGTTCTGTGAAACATAATAAAAAATAATTTGTACTAAGAACACAATGTTTCGTTGCATTAAAATTTGTTCGTATGGACCTCATAATAATGACCTACCCTTGATGCCCCATCCAATTTACCTCACCACCTTAATTACTCTGTAATCTGTGCCACCTTACCTTCGGAGATAATTTTCTCTACTCAATAACAAGACGTTCATGATAACAAGTTACTTCATTTAAACTAGATGGCGTTTTCTACCCTTAAAACACGCAAGCGGTTTGTTACGAAGTGGTTTGAAAGTTGAATGAACTCGAACAACATCTTTTCTTCTTTCTTTACTTTATGGTCCTTAGAGGCTCTTAAAACGTATTTAGATGTTTTTTGTGTTTTTTGATAGAATAAGTCGACTTCAGTTGTAAAACGCTCAGCGAAATTAATTGAATTATATATAGTAAAATAGTAATTCATTAATTAAAAAGATAAATTTAACTCATTCATGTCATGAATCTTTCATTATAAAAACCAGGGTTCAAAATACTTTCAACTTGAAAGTAGAAAATACTTGCATAGGAAATTGATCTTCGTGTCCATATAAATAAGGAGCACAATCGTGTTTGCGAAAAAAGTACTTGGAAACGTGGAATTGAAAGTAAAAAATACTTGCATAGGAAATTGACCCGTGCGCTTATGTAAATATAGAGCACAATTGTGTTTGCTTAAAAAAACTTCGAAGCCTTGCAAGTTTTTTGAGCGATGTATCGGCCACCTAGCTTCTTGTGACCCGGCTGGCCGAGTGCGGCCGAACTCAGCCGAAGCCATGCCGAACCAGCCACCGAGTATGTAGGTGCGGACGGGGCGACCAGGGCACCAGGGCGGCGTACTTACAAGCCAAAACCTGGTCGCGTAAATACCCACCTTCCCTAATTCCACGCAGGTGGCGTGGAATTGGCGTGAGTGGTCATACAGAATCGAGGCCCTGCTCTCAAGCCCTTGCGCTGATTTAAAAACTGGGGTACTTGGTATCTTAGGCCTTGCACGCACTGCCTTGCAGTGGAACGCGGTGCGTTTATTCTAGCGTTTATTTCACATTGTATTATATGCGTTTATTTCATATTTTATTATATGCGTCTATGAAGTGTCATAGAAGTGCAAGTGTGTTATAACGCATATTCTGTGAAGTACGGCACTCCGTACTTCACAGAATATGCGTTATAAAAAGGCAAGGCAGTGCCTTATTCCGATGATTAGATGCCAAGCAATCGATAAAAACTATTTGACGGCTGAACGAACTTTGAAGAAATGTAGTATAATAATATTGTACTTTGCAGGTTTGGTCCTGGTCCTCCTGGTCCTCTGGACCTGGACCAAACCTACAACTGGTCTGGTTGTGGTTTGGCTTTTGGTCCTGGAATAAAACGTGTGGGCTACTTTTAAATAAAATGACCAGGCGGACAAAGCCGCGGGCACAGCTAGTTACTAATATGTTTGTAAAGTAAGTTCCTACCTAATTTTCATAGTAGAGTACGATAGATGTAATTTATTTTTTATTGGAGTTATTTAAAGTGGAGTGTCCCGAAATCAGCGAAAAGACGAATAGCAAAACGTCAACTAAGTAATGAAACAACTTTATGTGAACCAATAAATCCTGAGGATAGAAAAGTATACTAGTAAAATATACTAGTAAAAGTATACTAAATATACCTACTTATTATTATTATTATTATTCAGACATGATCATCGCACTGCAGGGCAAAAGCCTCCCTACCCTCTTTCCATTCCTCTCGGTTGAAAGATTTTTGCGGACAATCCTTCCAAAAGGCGTCTATCTCGTCCCCCTCTCTCCGTCTGGGCCTGCCAAGAGTCGTCTAACGTTGGGCTCCACTCAGTGGTGAGTCTTGTCCACAGCTCGTCCGACATGCGGCAAACGTGACCTGCCCAGTTCCATTTAAGACTTGCGGCTTAACTTACCCAAAAAAAAACGAACAGAACTTTGTTTGGTATCCTTGGAAAAAAAACACTAACTACCACATGAAAATAACATGTTGTAAAGCATTTCCAATTAGACGAGAGTTATTTGATTATATGAATATTCATATTTTCAAATATTTCAAGGGCGTCCGGGGAAAAATCCCGATTTCGACCAAATGTTCGGGCTTTCTGAAATCTTTGTCCGGTTTCAGCAATTTAGATGATGGCAGCCCTAATTATACCGCGTTATGCCCAAAATAAAATTCTCAAGGAATTGAGACGGCTAACTACATGTACCTACTTACCGCCTACCTAGTCCAAAAGTTTTGAACCAAAACAAAATACCTACGAAAAAACATCTTCATATTGATCTAAGTAGATCTATACGAAAGTTACTATGGTAGCATAATTTAGATTCAAAGAAACTTTACCTATAAATACCGCAAATTGTATGTAGGTAGGTACTTGCCTCGTTTATAAAAGTCCAGCGCTGTTTCCTTCCCGATTCCAGTGTTGCATCCAGTGATGATAGCAGTCTTCCCGATCAACTTTACGGTGCTGTAGCACCGGCCGCTAAACCACGGCATTTTGCACTTGAACTTTTTAAAAATCAATAATCAATTAGTCTAGGAGCTACTCGGTAACAATAAGGATAATAGTATTCCTGAGTTTTGTGAGTCAGTTCAGTTAGTCACTAGCTAGACCGCGACGTTTTTAAAGTTATAAATACAAGTCACGTCGGAGTGAGTTGTAAGCTGGAATGCGTGTCATGCGACGCGACGAAACCAGAGAACGATTCAATAACGGTACCACACGCGCCGGTCGGCCAACCAATCGTGCTCTCGCGCTACTCGGTAACTGGTTTAGTTATCAATGAGTTATCGCACCTTGTCTTTATCAAAACAGTACATAATAATGTCGTGGCCATATCGCAGAATTGATTATTTTATGAAATGGTCGACAATTTCATTAAAACTGAGCAAATAGTTGAAACATCAAAGTTTAATGATAGGTAGGTATTTCAATCCACGTATGGCCATATCATTAGATATAATTAATGGAGGGTTTCATGATACAGGCGCGGATCCAGAGGGGGGGAGGGGGAATGATCCCCCCTGGGACTATGTCAATATGTTTATTTTATTTATTTTTGTTATTTTCATAATATGTTTATTATCATGTTTATTTTATACACTGCTAGAAATATCTCAAAATTTCCGCGCTCGCTGCGGTCGCGCTCAACTATAATCACTTATGATCGTTTTAGTTTGGTTTTACACTATAGAAATGCTTCGGAGGGCATGTTAATCTGTCGGTCCCGGCTGTTATTATTTAATGACCTTCTTTAAGCCATGACAGGGTTGTCGGGACCCTCAGGCGAACTGACAAACTCTGACACCAGCCAACACACAATTATAGAAAAGGACAAGTTTTTTTTTAATATTAATGTTTAATTTTTTAATGGTATCTCAGTCCAATGAGTAGGAGCCAAGCAACGTAATAAAAAAACTAAATCTATTAATTTTAAAAGTGTGGTAATATGTGTTTAATAAACTACTGGACCGATTGCAGTGCGATTTCCACTGTTGGATAGCTTAGGTTTCATTTAAAAACTGGTGTACTTGGTATTTCAATCCGATGAGTAGGAGCCAAGCAATTTAATAAAAACTATTAATTTTAAAAGTGTGGTACTAAGTTTTGGAGGCCAGTGTAGCTCAAAATGTTTGCACTTTCGCACTTATACGCTCGCACTTATTTTAGCCTGATAGTTCCAAAATGTCTAAATATTTGACAGAGCGAGCGCGAAGCACGAGCGAAGCGTCACCGTTTCAGCTTGGGCAAAAGTGCTTTCACTCACTGCTCAATGCTTTTGCTGCTTTTGGTCACTGTTCTCCTCTATAGGTCGCATTTCTCAACCGATTTAGACGAAACTTAGTATACAGGTTAAACGAATTTTTAGTTATTTTTTGTCATCGTGGATTTTTGATTGGTTTTGACAGTACATTTGACACTTATAAGTTTCTATCAGTGGAATCATCCCTTTACCCTTTATTTTTTACTAAGTTGGGATTGTTGGAGCACCTTGGTTTTAATGTTAGTTTTACAATAAGGTAAGTAGATGGCGCTACTGTGCACCGCTAGATTGATTGCAAAAAAGTTTGTGCTCGCGATGTCTACAGCTCACAGAGCCACTAGTTTATACGATTTGAAGTTTCGTTTTAATACCCTCACTGGTAGAAATTACTAAAATGTATCGCACTCGTTACGCTAAAAAAATGTATTCCTCTCCATTCAACGGTTGTCTGGATGAAATCGCTTTAAGTGATAAGACCGCCCATTGTACTCTATTTAAGTTAAATGTTTATTCATGTGTATGATTTATTTGGTGTGCAATAAAGCGTTTATCTATCTATCTATCTATCTATCTACGCTCGCGCTTATTTTATTGTTTTGTTTTCTCATATAAACAGCTCAATTTTTCCCCGTCTGTTTTTTTCAAGTCTCTGGTGGCCCTCTTGCATTTGGGGGCTCTGGACGGATTTTTGGACCCTGGCGCCGCATGACGACTGCTATTAATAAAATTATTGTTATAGCAACCGGAACTGACACAGTTTAACAAATTAAGATGCACTCCGAGGCACAGAGAGATGGCAAATATACAGGATGTCTCAGAACTCAACGTAAAGCCGAAACGGGGTGACAGGATTGATTGTAACCATCATGAGAAAAATCAGAAAACAACTATCCCATGCAGTTAGAAAATTATGGGCATTTAAGAAAAACCTAGAAATTTGGTCAAACTGTAACCATTTTTCGGTTATTGTGGTTAATTTTTATTATTTTTGTTCATTTAAACCGCGGTAAGGCCAGGCGTAAGCATAGAATAAAGTTTATGATCCCCCCCCCCTTACTCGATGGCTGGATCCGACTTTTTCATGATGTGGCCAACCATTTCATGAAATGATCAATTCTATGATATCGCTACGACACATACATATATAGATATAATATACCTCAGCACAGACTACAAATACAGACAATAAATGTAATGATTTTAGGGACTAGCTGCACTGCGCGGCTTTGCCCGCGTGGTCATTGTTCTGGAATAAAAGTATCCCATCCCCCTCAGCCACACTATGCTACTAACTCTGCTCACTGCACATCGCGCTCCCGAGTTGTTGCCCTAGTCAGCCACACACACTGCTCTACTCTATGCCATGATCATTGCTCCGCATTCGGCTTGCCTCCGGTTTAGCAATGAATATCAACATTGTGTCTTCCATATTGTTATATGGGCCTATTAGTTTGTCTTAAAAAAAAAAAACTTTTCGGGCACACACTAACATTTATTTTTATTTTTCTTTATTCATAACTCTTAACAGCTAACACAACAATTATGATACTTTAATTGTTGGTGCACTTCTGTCTGTTTGGGCAGAGGTTCCACCTGACACCACCAGCTCAAGCTGACCGGCAGGCCTAAGACCGCGTCCGTAGTCAGGTGGCTTCAGAGCGCGATGAAGGAAAAAGCCTCAAATACTATAAACCTGATTATATACCTTTGCATATTGCCAGTGTATTGAATAGTTATTGGGGGTTATCCCTTAGGTCAGCAATATGCGCAGTGTAACAGTACGCACTAAGCCTGGCCTGGCCATATGTGGCCTGGAAGAGATCGTTTTTAGCGATAAGGCCGCCCATTGTAACACTTCTTCTACTATTGTTTCTTCATTTTTGTTGTTTATGTTTGTGGTGTGTACAATAAAGAATTTATCTATATAACCTAAGGGCAAATCTGCAGATCATTTTTTTTTAAATTATATTTTGACTAGCTAAGGTTAAGAATTTATTTCTCAAAAGAATTTACAAATTCACTTACAGAGAAAATACAGGTTATGTCTAAATTGTATGCGCCATTAAGCGTAGTATATGCATAAAATTAGTCGTGGTATCAAAATACAATTTCTAACTAAAAATAAACAAATAAAATATGGAATCAATCGGTACAAGTGGGTCTTAAAAAAGAAAGAGCAAGTGAACACAAGTGTGGAGAAGAGCGAGTTTCTCGTGTTTACAGAACATTAGTTATAATAATGAAAAAAGAAAGAGCAAGTGAACACAAGTGTGGAGAAGAGCGAGTTTCTCGTGTTTACAGAACATTAGTTATAATAATGAAAAATCCTTTAAAATGTCCTCTTTTAATAGTTTTTTAAATGTTATTAGTGATTTTACTTCTTTTATGTCTTTTTGTATTTTTGACTAGCTTCATTATCGATATGCAGGTCAAAACAGTATTTTTTGTCTATCTGTTTGTCTCATTGAACATGCATAACGCTGAACTATCGGACGGATTTTGATGCCACTTGCCCCGATCAGAGCTGATGTTATGGATTAACATTTAGAATAGGTATCCCGAAAAACTAAAGGGTTCCTGCGGGATAGAGGTTGAAAGTTATGTAACCGCACCTACGGAGTCTAAATAGAGCCATAATATTAAGCCTACAATGGGCTGAATATTTTGATTCGATAGAAGGGCTAGAGAAAAACGTCATCTACTCGTACATAGATCCTATTCTACCTATGTTTGCCAATAACCTTCTGGCGCATGTGAGTAAGTTACACAGAAGAAAAATAAATACCACTCGAGCGAAGCTGCGAGTAAAATCTAGTTATAAATAATTTGATTGATTGATCCCATCAAACCTAGCGTTCACTTTACTCGGGAAAATGATTTGGTATTTATTTATATACAATCTAATCAAACAAATGAGTTATAACTTAATTATTTGAATTACAGCACATTTATGTTGTAACGCTCTTCCAGTACCTAGTATTGTTTTTTTTCACATATACTTATATTATTATAACTTTAAAACATTCATTTATTTACTTTACACGTGTTTGGGTCACAGAACCAGAACAGAATCTACTGGACTGATGTCCAGTAGATTCGGAGAAAATTGGCTATGACAGACGGACAGACATACATACACACGCGTGATCCTAAATTTAATAGCTATACTGTACCTATTAATTTTAGTAAATTTCTGGCAAGTCAAGTCAAAAAGCAATAAAAATCAAGACAGGTTACGAATTATTACAATGAAAGGGCCTAAAGATGCACCGAGCTTCTGCCGCCCCTTGCGGCCTGCCGTCCCGGGCCATGGCCCTTTTAGCCCTGGAATAAATACGTCTCTGTGAACATCACGAAAAAATATATGTGCAGAATTATCTGGGTCATTTTCATTTGCTTTGTACATTGGCACAAATTCTACTGTCTTACTAGAATTAAAATATTTAAAAAATATATGTGAGTAAATTCACATGTTTTTTTACATCTCTTAATGACTTCAATGTAACACACATATTATTTTGACGTAAAACATTGAATTAAAATTAAAATAGTTGTATATGAATGATTTTGAAAATATAAAGCTCAAATCGTTTCATACATTTTTGTGTTGTCCTCCTGCCACCAGGTCATATAAAAACATATTTAAAAAAAAAAAAAAACAATTACGCGTCCTTGTTTTTTTTAACTCATATCATTAAAGTAAAGTATAGGTAATATTTCATTCTGACAATTACCCTTTTAGATACTTGACTAATTTATAAACACATTTAAAAAAATGTTTCAAATATTTTTAACACTGATTTACTGACATCGTTCAGTGACTTTCTTGTGGCTATAACAGTAGAAATTTAACTTTTCCAATTGGCAACACTGAAGTCTCATGAAATAGACCGGCCATTACGATGACACCGCCATTTTGAAGTATTGTGGTGTCACACAGGAGTAGCAAGTGGGGTGTGAAATAATTATAATACCGTTTCCTGACGATATCTTTTCACGTGAAAGTATTTTTTTTGAACAATTAAGTGATACATTTCTGGTAGTACATAAACAGTGATAAGATTGATTAAATCGCTCTCAATTTATTAGCCTACGTGATTTGTTTTGGAGAAAAAGGCATTTTTAGGTTAAGTTTTACCCTTTAATGACGAATAATTTATTGACATTTCCTGACATCAGTAAATTGTAGCTGGTAAAGGTGTGTTCTCAATGTATACTCATACAAGTAAAGCAGGTAGGTACCTACCTAGTTGACTCATTATCATCACCAGCCGGAGGACGTACACTGCCGGACATACTACGCTTAGTTGATTAATATGCATGTATAAATAAGTACCCATAGGATGACGAAGAATCATGGTTGCATTAGAAGTTTGAAGCTTTTGTATTAACTAGTATAATACTAACTAGTAAACAACAACTCATGTTCCTTCTTATTTTTGTTTCAGATAACCTGAATAGGTATTAGAAATATATAAAAATAGACTAGCTGTCCCGCAGCTTTGCCATGTGGTAATTTTGCTGGGGTATAAGGATCCTGTGATTTTCCAGAACCACAAGTACCAAAATCATCAAATGTCGTTCAGGGCCCTTATTTTCTATTGCCACTCGGCCACGTAACGCGCCGCGTTAAGATATCTTCGTGGAATTGTTCGTGCATGTTCGAGAATTGCCGTACTTTTCTGAACGATTCCACAGCACGACGCGTTACGCGTGTGACTGTTCATAGAGAATAATGGCCCAGACGTCAAATGTTTTTTATCGATTGCTCAAATTCTACTCATCAGATTGAGATACCAAGGACACCAGTTTTTAAGTCAAACCCTAAGCTATCCAACAGTGAAAACTGAATCGCAATCGGTCTAGTAGTTTTCACGTGATGCATAAACAAACAAACAGACAGAAAAATAGAAAGACAATAAATAAAATGTTATATTCTTGTTTAGTAGCTTATTTTAAGTACCCTAGACCATTTTTTTATTATCTTCTTTGTACAGACTTTTTCGTACTTATTGCTTTATTATAAGTATAGATTATTTATTTAAAAGATTCATGAAAAAATAATATTTCTTGACATTTCCTGACGAAACAATTTTCTGTCAATTTCGTGACGTACATATTTTTTGAAAATGACCCATCTGCAATTAATAAATGTAAAATTGGTACAAAAATGGGGGAATTTATTTGTATTCTTATCTCAAAAATCGTGAAAAATTATTACTTTTCGGGTGCGTATAACAGAGTTGGTTCTTTCGTTCCTATTTTTCAAGCTACTTGGCTGCTTATGAGACAGCATTATGAAAATTATAAGACAGGGCCACAGATTAAGTATCCTGATACTTGATCTGTGGACTTAAAAATATATTGGTCAGTCTAAGAATTTACAGCCACTAATTAAAATAGTAATATACTTATTTTTCAGGATGCTGTTGTCGGGCTGCTGAGCACTGTAATTTGTATAAGATATTTCTCTCCGATCAACCGCCCCGCGCGGCGGGCAGCACCCTCAATTTTGCTCTGGGCATTTGCCCGGCTTGCTCCCTCCCCTAGATCGGGCCCTGCTTATTCGTCAGGAACAAAGAATGGATTATAATCTTGTAGGCCGAGCATTTCTACAGTAAGGTCCCACAACCTGGCCGCATTTCTATCGTTACGACATTGTGCTGACGGGGGAAACCGTGTACAGTCGCTGAAACAAAAATATATACTTATCAAAAAATATTTAAACACTAGTAACCTATATTTTTAGCCGAATACGGAGAAACAAAGGAAGAGTGATGAGTTTAACAGTCTATGTATGTGAATGTTCCACCATAGCGTCGCCCTATTGGTCCGATTTTGACAAACGATGTTTCAATCGATTCGTCTTCATGGCAAGGGTGTCATATGCTATTTTTTAATCGACTTCAGAAAAGGAGACGGCTATATGTTAAGCGGTATGTTTTTTTTTATGTATGTCTGTCGATATCTCCGGATTTTGAAAATTCTTTTTTTGTTTACCCGACATTAGTGGGGTTTTAGTTTTTGAACTTATGTCTTGTACTATACTTATTAATTCTAATACAATAACCATTATACCTCTTAGGGAGACTAGTGGCCCAATTCCATAACTTGGCTACAATCGGATTATCACTTTTTTCATAGCAAATTCGACTCTATCGCAAGGCATTAGTGGTTGCGATACTGAGAATTCGATTGAAGCCAAGTTATGGAATCGGGCTGCAGGCCTGCAGTCTCGACATCGATAAAGATTGCTTTACAACCGAAATCGGTAGGAAAGGCCGATTATGACTAATCTATTCTATACTTATAATAAAACTGTAACGGGTCCAATTCTGTACATTTAAGATATTTTGAAATTTTCTTTTGGAGGGTGCTCTATATTCGATACTGAAGCCAAAACTGTTTTTTTTTTCATTTTTGTCTGTCTGTCTTTCGGTCTGTCTGTCTGTCTGTATCTTGGCTAGGCATGACACCGAAACTACTGAATGAATTTAAATGAAACTTGGTATGATTTGAGTTCATACTACATAGGATACTTTTAATCCCGAAAAATTAAAGGGTTCCCGCAGGATAGGCCTTGCATGTTATTTAAAAGAACACGTATGACGCTGATGGGTTTTGTTGCAACTTGGCATAGTCATAGTTTATATAATGGGTAATAATTGGGGGATAATTTTTATCCCGAAAAAATAAAGAGTTTCTGCGGGATAATGTAAATTGAAGATATTTTGTAAAAATGTTTGAGGCCGTTCTATATATTTTTTCAATACTATAGCCAAAACTGTATTTTTGTAATTTTTGTCTGTCTGTCCGTTTGTCTGTTTGTACCTTGGCAGCACATCACGCCAAAAATACTCACTGAATTCAAATTAAATTTGGTATGATTTGAGTTCATACTTCGAGGTAGGACACTGGATTCTTTTCATCTTGAAAAATTGATGAGTATCCCATCTTGGTGAAAATTATGGACACTTATTGTCCCGAAAAAAATAAAGGGTTCCTGCGGGATATGGGTCCAAATTATGTACATTAAAGATATTGTGTTTTATTTTTGGAGTTTACTCTATGTTCGATAATGAAGCCTAAACTGTATGTTTTTTCATTTTTGTCGGTATGTCTGCCTGCCGCATTACGCCACCGGAACAACTAGATGAATTAAAATGAAACTTGGTATGATTTGACTTCATACTACGAGGTAGGACATATATATATACCTTACTTCCCGAAAAATTAATGGGTTCCGCAGGATAAGGGTTGAAACTTATTTAAAAGAACACGTACCACGCTGAAACTAATGGACGGGTTTTGATGCAACTTGGCACCGTCTTAATTTATATGATGGGTTAAAATTGAGGACACGTTTAAAGGGCTTAATTTTTATCCCGAAAAATTAAAGGGCTTCTGCGGGATATGGGTTAAAAATTATTTGGATAATTAAGTAATAAATAATATATTTTGGATGGTTCTCAATATTCGATACTGAAGCCTAAACTATTTTACTTATTATTTTTGTCTGTCTATCTGTCTGTTTGTCCGATCTTGAACGCACATCGCATAGAGACTACTGAAGAAATTCAAATGAAACTTGGTATGACTTCAGTTCATACTACGAAGTAGGACATTGGATACTTTCCGAAAAATTAAAGGGTTTACGCAATATAGGGGTTGAAAGTTATTAAAAAGAACACGTATCATGCTGAAACTACTAGACAGATTTTTTGATGCAAATTGACACAGTCGTAATAAAGCAATACGTACAAAAAAGGCTATAAAAAGAAGATAATTAAAAAATGCTCTTGGGTGCTTAATGAACACGAATATAATGTATTTGTTAATCGTGTCGCTCTGTATGTTGTTTGTACACGCATCACGTAAAAACTATTGGACCGATTGCAATGCGGTTTTCATTGTTAGATAGCTTAGGGTTTGATTTAAAAACTGGTGTAATTGGTATCTCAATCTGGCGAGTAAGAACCGAGCAATTGATAAAAGTTTTTTTGATGGCTAAAGAAATGTTGATCAAATTTTGGTAAATTGGTCCTGGATTAGCACATTATGGTACTTTGAACCTAAAGAAAAGCGTGCGAAGCCGCGGGTACAGCTAGTAAATAATATAATTACACTTATGTGCAAACGGCTTCCGTTATCTTAGAGTTTACATGTTAGCTCATATTAAGTAGATATACATACGAGTAACTATATGTTGATGCGATACAAGGTGAACAATCCCTCAGTGCTGGCAGATGATACTTTGTTTAACATGAAGCGGGACATGTTGGCGTCCGGGGCGCAACGTGCCGCTCAATAAGCCTTGGTCAGTCTGTCTATGGATATGGTCAGCAGAGTGGGCCACCTCGGACATTTGCGTGACACCGACTGGTGTGTGCGAGAGATATGGCCAGGGACATAGATCTCGGGATGCGAACGCTAGAACGTTTTTATTAAATCTAATCTAAAAACAAGGTCAGAGCCAAAAGGATCTATTTTCTTTCGACCCTATCAAAGCAAAGCGACCATTGGCAATGTCAACTCACGTATAATATAGGCTCGATTGTTCCGCACAGCTTTCGTCAACTGCGCAGTGTATTGAGGTCTGCGCGCCACACCGAGCACTCTTCCACATCCACCTCAGCAGGAAGGAGTGGAAGCAAAGTCTGATCCAAGACCAAAAGTTCCGATCGATTTCTGTGTGCACTATTCCGGGGTGCAAACTGTACGTCGTCACGCCTTCAATGTTGTATTCCTGGAAATTGATACAAATTTCAAAGTACGCAGCCAATCTATATGTTTGTGAAGTTAGATTCTGTGAACGATTGCAGGTACTGCTGTGGGGATAAAACAGGATAAAGTAAGAGTGAGACAGAATATGCGAAAACGTAAAAAAGTGAGTGAAAAGCGAGTGAGCGAGGCAGTTATAAAATGCTGTCTTCACCTTCAACATTTGGATTGCGCCTGAAAAATTGCAGTTTGCGCAGTGACTAGCAGATAACTTCCGAGACACATACTTCCGTGGCGACTACTGTACCTAATTTCACAGACTAAGTAATAGTACAAGTACCTACTAATATACCTAAGTAAGTGAGTACCTATTGAACTATCACATCATTAGGTAATGATTACTGATTTAGAATGACTGTCGCTCCAGTGAACCATAATGTAACTTTAAAACAAGCCTAAATTAAGAGTTTGTATAACCCCTGACTTCCCACCCCCCAATATAGCTAAGAACCATCTCGATCACATCAGTTTTCAACATAAAAATCGCTCCATCCGTTTACGAGCTACGGTCGTCACCCCCATCCCCCCCCCCCTCATATAGCTAAGAACCATCTCGATCACATCAGTTTTTATACATAAAATACCGCATCTAAAATTGGTCCATTCATTTGCGAGCTACGATCCCCACCTCTAATCCCCCCTCCCCCATTATAGCTAAGAACCATCTCGTTTACCTCAGCTTTCAAATATAAAAAACCGCAGCTAAATCGGTCTATTCGTTTGAAAGATACATTTCTCACCCCCCTTTTCTCAACTCCCCCTCCCTCCCCATATAAGAACCATCTCGATCACATCAGCTTACGAACAAAAGAAACCGCATTAAAATCGGTCCATACGATGCCACACACGCATACACACACACACACACACACACACACAGTGATACAACTCCTAAACTTATAACACCCGTCTCTTTGTTCGGGGGTTAAGAAACTAACTCATACCTAATTCATAATGCCTAAAGACAAAAGTCTTTAGCCAGTACGTCCTACCCGTAATGACATACGGAGCAGGAACGTGGACACTGACTGTGAGACTGGTCCATATAATTCAGTGGCCCAATTACAGAACTTGGCTACAATCGGATTATCACTTTTTTCATAGCAATTTCGACTCTATCGCAAGGCATTAGTGGTTGCGATACTGAGAATTCGATTGAAGCCAAGTTATGTAATCGGGCTGCAGGTCGTTCAGTGAGCTATGGAACCGGCCATGCTCGGGGTTTCTTTAACGGATCGCATCTGAAACGAGGTGCTTCGGCAGAGAACGAAAGTCACCGATATAGCTCTCAAAGAATTAGAAATCTGAAGTGGCAATGGGCCGGTCACATTAGTCGAAGAACTGATCACCGGTGGGGTGGACGAGTTCTTGAGTGGAGACCACGTATAGGCAAACGTAGTGTAGGACGCCCTTCGGCCAGATGGAGTGACGATTTACGGAAAGTAGCTGGCAGCAATTACATAAGCAGAGCCGAAGATCGGGCTCAGTGGTGCGCATTAGGAGAGACCTGTGTCCAGCAGTGGACTAATGCAGGCTGTTGATGATTGATGATAACTAATTCATAATTAATTTATTGACTAAGCTAAACTAAGTAAGTAAGTATTATAGACAAATACCTTTAACTTTTGTGCTAAAGCTTTAGCAAACATTATATTTGCAATTTTACTTTTAGAATATGCCTCCAAGGGTTGGTATCGAGTTTTTCTGTAATTGATGTCTTCGAAGTTGATCTCGTGAACTGCACAAAAATAATGGTGTCAATATTAGAAGTAAATAATGATAAACAACCTATTAATTACTACTTTTATTATCTTTACTAATACCAAGTGATACTTCGAATAATATAAGAAACTAGACTAGAAGCAATGTCGATCCTATATTCTGTGCCGTTTGACATGAGCTTGGTCTTCAACATATTCATGCTAAGTCCAACCTCGAAGCTTGCCTTGTTGAGTTGTTGGATCATTAAGCTTAGCTCTAGACCTGAGGAGGCAAAAAGGACAATGTCGTCAGCAAAGCGGAGGTTGGTGAGCCTCTTTTCACCAACGACAATGCCCTTGTTCTCCCAGCTAGCCGCCAGTGTTCTGAATACCTCTTCTAGAGTGGCTGTGAAGAGTTTGGGAGATAGCGGGTCTCCTTGCTTGACTCCTCTCTTTATGAAGAATAGCTGTCCGGTTTTATGTAATTTCACGGCTGCAGTGCTATTGTGATAGATGTGCTGGCTGATATAAGTATGTTGTGTGCCTTGATTGTGGAGAGCTTGAAAAATGGAACTGTGGTTGAGGCTGTCAAAAGCTTTAGAGTAATCTATGAAGGCTAAGTACATAGGGATATTAAACTCTTGGTGTTTTTCAATTAATTGATTTAAGGAATGGAGGTGGTCGGTTGTCGAGAGACCGCGTCTGAAGCCGGCCTGCAGCCTTATCGTCTAACTCTGGTGATAATGAAACTGACGTTCATTTACACCATTATGAACATGAATCTCCGAATTCGAATTGTCTAACTATGCACCGGTGATCTCCTCGGTGATCTTCACCGAGTCCCCACTATCAGCTGTTTTTAAGCGAAATGAATGAACCAAACATCATATTTTGACATATATTGGTATTGTCTAAATTTTCATCGCCACCGAGACATGTCAAATGAAAAAGGTTGCTCTGTCCTAACCTTTCATATCAACTGGCTTTGAGTTTGTGACGAAATTATAGTTTTATTGAATTAAAAGTTGACTGTTTGCGTAAGTTCAAAGGGAAGGGGTAATCTAGGTATCATAATTAATTGCGATTTATTAATTTCAGGCATTAATTTTCCGAAAATTCGACTTCCAAACTTGCGAAAGTCAAACAGAAAATTCACTGGCTTTTTGTGATATATATAGTTCGATACAAAGAGAATATTTCGATATTTACTTCTACTAGCACTTATTTCAGTTTAACATATCTAATTTATTCGATTACAGGCACTATAAGTACCTAACCTACAAAAACATAAAATTAAGAATATTTTTATGGGCGAATTTGTAGCCAACTGCAGATAAACAACATCTCCAAACTAATGGACAGGCTCTCAAGCCCCTAATATTGGTGCTGACCATGTGGCTATTATAATATCTATGGATGTTCAATGTTTAACAACAAATATCAACAAAATAGACCAATAAATTATTATCTCTATGCACTTCAAATCAGAAAAGTTTTGATAACAAGGTGGACAGTGGAAACTAAATATTTCCCAAGTAACACCCAGGTGGACAAAGGTAAGCTATTGTAAAAAAAAACTTTCCACGGTTCACCCAGGTGGTCGTAAGAGATGAATTGGCTAGTGCCCTGACTGAGAGTCAACAAATGGTTGCAAGTTCGAATCTCGCAAGGTGCAATCATTTGTGTGATGAGCACAAATGATTGTTTCTGAGTCATTGATGTAATATTGGTTTATATCTATGTATGTTTATTTATAGAATATTTTTGATGAGAAAATTTGTAGCCAGCTGCAGAAGAAAAACATCTCCAGAAGGTTTTGAGGAACAATCACAGGCCTATTTACACCCTAGACCATTCATTATGAAAGAATTTGCAAAAATAACAGTCAAAATGTATTAAAAGTATCGACAAAAGATACCAAGTCATATTAACAATTAAAACAAAATAAGTACAAAACCTAAAATGATACCTTTATAGGTAATCGGTTAAAATTTAATCGGGAACTGCCTACTTTCAACCCATATCTAATGCACCTTTTTTTTATTACGTTTTATGCAAGTGTTTGACCATGATCTCACCTGATGGAAAGCGATGATGTGGTCGAAAGTGTAGCCTTGCCTAGTAGATACCTATTCACTCTTGACTTGAACACACCTGGATTCATTATATTTTACCAGAAACTGACGAGGGCAGGGCATTCCACTCTTTTGCAGATCTTACAATGAATGAAGAAGCGTAACGCTTCGTGCTTGTATGTGGTATTTCTATCATAAAAAGGTGCCGCTTTGCCAATATTCTAGTTTGTACGGTGATAAGCGAATCAGATTGTGCAGTTCTTATGCTCACTCTCCATAGTGCAATCTGATAACTTGAATTTTGCACATTGTCATATTTGTCGTTAAAAAAAAAAAAATGTGTAGCTTACTTCCGCCAAAACTGTAAGTCAGACAAATGATAAATGGTAAAATTAACACAAGTAAAACCCCACGCTAAACAAAACCCAACCCCAGATTGAACTAATGAAAAATATAAATGAAAGAAAAGAAAAGGCCTGGAGGCCAAAAAAAAAAAAAAACACTTATATACAAATAATATATATAAATATATATACACAATAAAAAACCCCCAAGCTAAACAAACCCTACCCAAATACAAGTATTGAAACACTTATATATTCATATACATATAATATAAAAAATCAATAAAAAACATATACCTCGATCCAAATACCAAACGTCTGACATCAATACGACACGTGTTTCGCCTCTGCACGAGGCATCTTCGGGTGATGTTGACTCGTCGAATGCTGGACTGAGAGTGCCTGAGCAATGGTGACAAATTCCCTTATATAGGCCACGCGCCTGAGCTAGTGCGACTGCACTGCTGCATCGCCGCGAACCAGTTTGAGCCAGAATGAATCGCTATGAATCCGCAAGGTCATGCTACTATTGCACCATATTTACGATTACGTCATCGCCGCCTGTTACTTGTGACGCATTTCCAGTGAAAATACGCAACAAAGGTGATGAAACTAAGTTGGTTTGGTCGTTCAACAATGTATACCTATTATTGCAATGTCTTAAAATTTCTAATTGTTCCAATACACACAAACGGAAACCCTTGTCACAAACATGTAAAACATTATACGTATTATCACTCCGCAGAGAGTGACCGGACTCAATTAAATGTTTAGCGAAATGGGACTGCTCTGGATGACTATTCCTATACGCGGCCTTATGTTCTTTAAACCTAGTTTCAAATTTGCGGCCAGTCTGACCCACATACACCCCGTCACACTCATCACAAACCAACTTGTAAACACCGGATTTTTTGTGGTTCTCCATCCGGTACTAACCATTACAAAGATGACGCAGATTGTTATTGGTTCGAAACGCTACATGAACGTTGTTTTTCCTAAGCAAGTTTGCGATTTTATCCGAAACTGGGCCCATGTATGACATACTACCCACATATTTGTTGATTTTATCCCGCAAAAAGTAATGATCGAACCCTATCTTGTAGTTTCCTTTTTATCAAATTATCTACCACTTCCTTATTGTACCCGTTTGAAATAGCAATTTGATAAATAATATGTAATTCATTATTATAATTCTCAGAAGACAAAGGAACTGTCAATAACCAGTGTACATAACTATGAAAGGCTGCTAATTTATGTTGAATGGAGTGACAAGACGAAGAAGGAATAGCAATATCCGTGTGTGTTGGTTTACGGTAAATTTGAAAATCTAGTTTATCAATTACCCTCGTCAAAGTCAAATCTAAAAAGTTAAGAGACCGATTTTATTCTAGTTCTAATTTAAACTTAATTTTGGGGTGGATATTGTTGATCTCAACAACAAATAAATCAATTTGACGGAGAGTACCTGTCCAACAAATAATAACATCGTCCACATATCGAAAGTAAAAAAGAATATTGGGATCGTTAACTAAATGTTGACATTCAAAATTGTCCATAAATAACTCGGCCATCAGAGGACTCAAGGGGGAACCCATTGCTAAACCTTCTCTTTGTCTAATATATTGATTGTTGCAAGCAGAAGCTATTCTTTAGCTCAAGAGTAAACTGATCTTTATTGGCAAGAAGTGTGAGTTTGTCTAGTCTTCTGATTGTGTTTTTGATCATATGTTGCCGTAATATTTTTATATCTAATTTAAGTGTGATGCGTAGGGGACGATGATCTGAACTATATTTTAAGCTATTAAGTACTTCTGTATTGCATATAATCTGTTTGTTTGAAGAAAGACAAAAGTCAATTTCATTTTTGGTAGTGCCATCTGGAGATGACCATATCCAACGACGGTGGGGTTTTTTGAAGAAGAAGGTGTTGCTTACGCTGAAATTCTGAGCAAAGGCAAATTGTAGAAGACGAATTTAGTAACAATAATTTTAAAAAAAAGTCTCGGGACGCCTGGCAGATGTGTAAACATCGAAAATGCCCGAGCTGTGGCGGAAAGAGCCAACGAGTGGAGCGGTGCGGCGATGCGTCGCTGCCCAAAGAGTCAGCGTTACCCCCGTACCGCGCCAGTAGATGTTTACACATCAAAAAAGCTTTTATGCAGTAGCCATGTTGGATTTGGATGGCTCCACATTACTTTTTGTGTTTCGCCATCAAGCTCTCTCATTTGATACACATATCATAGTGGTTGTTGTGGAAATTATAAATAGCCATTTCGTAACGCCATATTGGAAAATGGCGGTGTGAACGTGTGTGCCTTTCAGCCCGATAGCTTCAGTGGGAGTGGGCAAATTGATTGCAAAATTCCAGGACATACATACAAGTAAACTTAAATAAAAGCTTTTTAAAAATGAGGAGACATAATTGAACACACTTTTCTGTTCTATTTTCTGACGAAAGTGGACCTCTAAGAGACAGAAGCGAGAATTTTTCAAAAACGTATCTACAGGTTAAGTATATTTTCGGGAATTAATTCAACCTGTAACCCTTTAGGTGCAAAAGTTAAGAGATTACATAACTTACAGTAGTGAATAGCTGAGGAAACAAAGACGATCCTTGACGGAGCACTTTCTATCAACCTCGGCAGTAGTAACAGTGTCAGCAAGGCATGTCCAAAATGATTTGACCCTATGTGAATCTCGAAGTCGTCCTCCGTCCTGCCTAGAGGGCAACACATAACTCCTGCGTTGTTCACCAGGATATGTAAGCGTTTCTCGCTTGCTAAGACTCTTTTAGCAAATTCCCGAACCGAGCTGAGACTGCACAAATCTAGCTTTTCTACAGCTACTGTGCCATTCTTTGAGTTTTCAGAAGCGCTTTCTAAAATTTCACGTTTTGCTGCATCTGCTTTTTCCAAGTTACGGTACGCCATTATCACTCTTGCGCCTAAAAATAGGAAAGAGGGTTTTTAAATTTCCAGTAAACCGGTAAGTCCTTACTTAAGCAGCCGTAAATAAGTTTGAAATGTTTCGTCTGCATTTTAGCACAGATAACTTACTGAGATCAGCATGTTAGGTAGGAGCCAGGAGCTAGAAAGACGATTTCTCTGGAAAGTCTCTACTTCCGTAGTTATAAATCTATACTATAATAAAACTGTAACTGGGCTAAATCTGTACATTAAATATTTTTTGAAAATTTTAATTGAGATGAACTTCAAAATCGATATGGAGTGCAAAAAGGTTTTTTTTTAATTTTTTGTCTGTCTGTCTGTCTGTCTGTCTGTCTCTTTGAACACGCATCACGCAGAAACTACCCGACGGATTTTGATGCAACTTGGCACAATCATAGCTTATGTTATGGATAAACATTTAGAATACTGTTACGGGGGCGGGTACGGTTAGGGTTGGAAGGAAAGAACTTGTATGGATGGAGAGACAATTTATTGAGTTCCGCACAGTACAAGTATCCCGTCACAACGCGCACTTAGTTCAGTACTGTAACTGTCCACTGCTTACTGTTCCACTGTTCACTTTTTCTTACACAATTTGTTTCAACAACAGGGCTCACTTCCAACTAGACTGCCGCTAGGCGCATTCCAGACCGATTAAAAGGAACAAACACGTCGGGTACATAAACTACACTTTATCTGAACTAAACTTTAAACATTAGAAAGAATATTTCTCACGATCTCAAATTATTATTTTCCAAAATCACCACAGTCCTTTTTTTTGACGTCTCTCGTTCTCTATTCCCATTCCTTTTTTTTTTTATTTCATATCAAACTTGCACATAAAGAGGTTTGCCTTTATTTGAAAATAGGCCAGTATTGACGTCACGTACAGTCGAGGGTCGCCACACCATCCCCTCTCAAGACATGCTCGTTTCGAGCATCATTAGAGCCGTGGTACTGAGCCAATCTATCCATATGAACCACCTTTGCAGGACTTCTCGGTATCTTCCGTATCCTATAGGTAACATCATTGATTCGTGTAACCACTTCATAAGGACCTTCCCAGCTTGGCTGTAACTTCGGGGACTTCCCTATCCGTCGCACAGGATTGTGGAGCCATACCAAAGATCCATTGTCGAAATTTCTGGAATTAGCACTCCTATCGTAACGCGTTTTCATTCGCTCAATAGCCCGAAGATTTTCCTCCCTCATGTGTCCATGAACCTCATCCATTTTCTTTCTTAATCCTTCAGCGTACTCCGCAACACAGCTTGGCGTATCAGGAGGGCATCCTGCAAGAAGGTCCGCTGGAAGTCGTAGTTCTCTACCGAAGTTTGCACGTGCTGGGGTCGTGGAAGTACTTTCATGAACAGCTGTCCTATATGATAGGAGAAACAACGGAATGAACTCGTCCCAATTCCTTTGATGGCTCTCTACTACTTTTGCCAGATGCCGCTCCAAAGTTTGGTTGAAACACTCCACCATCCCATCAGATTGCGGGTGATACGGTGTAGTTCGGGTTTTATGTATTCCCATAATTTTGCAAGTTTCGTGAAATACTTGGGATTCAAAATTCCGCCCTTGATCACTATGAATCTCCAATGGTAATCCAAATCGATAAAATACTTCATTCACCAACTTATTGGCCACTGTAATTGCTTCCTTGTTTCGAAGAGCGAAAGCTTCTGGCCATTTTGAGAAATAATCCATTACTACGAGGATATAGCGGTTTCCATTGTCTGATAAAGGAAAGGGCCCGGCCACGTCTAGAGCTATTCGTTCCCAAGGAGTTCCTACATTGTATATTTTCAAGGTGCCTCGACTCCGTGTCTGTGGCCCCTTAACAGAAGAACATCTCGAACATTTTTTGCACCAATCCTCAACGTCGTCCTTACAGTGCAACCAGTAAAATCGTTGACGAATCTTTACTAAAGTTATCTTCACACCAAGATGTCCACCCGACGTTCCGTCATGGTATGCCCGCAGTATTTCAGGAATCTTTAGCTTAGGCACAACCATTTTGAGGTGAATGTCTTTTCCGGATACACTCTCCCATTTTCGACATAATAGTCCATCGTGCATAAGCAAACTATTCCACTGTGCCCAATAACTTTTAGTTGTTGTGCTCATGCCGGCAATTTCACTCCACCCAGGTCGTGGAGAACCATTTTTTATCCAGTCTAGTATAGGTTTCAAATCTTCATCTTCGTCTTGTGATTTTCGCAAGGCATCATTACTCCATTCTTCACTAATGGTATCCGTTCTGAGGATTCTGATTGTATCTTTTTCCTTCTCTTCATGTCTCACACAATGCTTACAATCTTCAGAACATGGTCGTCTCGACAAGGCATCAGCATTTCCATTAGATTTTCCACTACGATGTTCTATATCTACATCAAACTCTTGCAACTGCTCGATCCAGCGTGCAACTTGTCCTTCTGGATTTTTGAACTGCAATAGCCATTTTAACGCCGCGTGATCATTTCTTACCCGAAATTTCCGTCCCAGCAAATATTTCCTGAAGTGCTGCAGGGTTTTGACCACGGCTAGAAGTTCCCTTCTTGTAACGCAATAATTCTTTTCTGGTTTCGATAAAGACTTACTAAAGTAAGCTATAACAACTTCTTGGTTTTCCTTCATCTGAGAAAGTGTTCCACCAATGCCTGTATTACTTGCGTCTGTGTCAATTATGAACTCGCTGTTTTCATCCGGATACCCCAGAATCGGTGTTTCGCATAAATGTTTCTTGAGCTCATCAAAAGCTGCTTGACATTCTTTATCCCAAGTGAATGGTCGCTTCTCTTCCGTGAGTCTATGCAATGGTTTTGCAATATCCGAAAACCCCTTCACAAAACGTCGATAATAAGAGCAGAGTCCCATAAATGCTCGTACTTCTGTCTTATCAGTGGGTGCAGGCCAGTCCCAGACTGCGGAGATCTTATTTGGATCTGTTTCTATACCATTTTCAGAAATAACATGCCCCAAATAGTTGACTTGCCGCTTAAAGAAGGAACATTTCTTAAGATTTAACTTTAAATGTGCATTTCTTAGATTTTTGAACACGCTTCCCAACTTTGTTAGATGGTCGTCAAAATTTCGACCTATGATGATTATGTCATCAAGGTAAACTAGGCAAGTTTCACCCAATAGCCCCGCGAGAACACATTCCATCAATCTCTCAAAAGTGGCCGGGGCGTTGCATAATCCAAACGGCATCACATTAAATTGCCAAAGTCTCTTGCTTGTAGAGAACGCAGTTTTCTCCTTATCTCCTGGGTCCAGCTCCACTTGCCAATAACCACTTTTGAGATCTAACGTGGAGAACCATTTCATGTCATTTAAAGTGTTCAATGTGTCGTCTATCCTTGGCAATGGATAACTGTCCTTTTTCGTAACGTCGTTCAAACGGCGATAATCAATGCAGAATCTAGTTGTTCCGTCCTTCTTTTTCACCAGGACCACTGGCGAACACCATGGACTAGACGACGGTTCTATTACCCCATTTCCTTCCATGTCTTGAATCATGTCATCCACTTCCTTTTCCTTGGCGAATGGGATTCGGCGAGGTCGCTGACGAATTGGTTGTTCATTTTCAGTATTGATTCTGTGTTGAACTAATCCTGTCCTTCCAATATCGCCATCATCCTTCGAGAAGATGTCAGAATAATGCAGTAACAAGTTCCTTGCCTTCATCAGTTCCACATTCGTAAGGTCACTTTTGCAGTCCTCTAGAATACTGCTAAAGTCGACCGAAGTTTTATCTTTCCTCCTAATTTCTGGGCAATTTCTCAACCAGACAATTTCCTCACTCGCTCCTATTACGGTGCCTTTCTTCAATAACTGCTCCTCGTCGCTTAAATTCAAGACAGGCACCATTGTTTTCGATGATGAACTGAAAATTGTTCGGGCGGGCAACCATGAAGATGGGAATTTCAAACTCTCCACACTTAAGGACGCCGTTCTGTAAGTCGATTTTGCACTGGTAATATTTCAGGAAGTCCAGTCCAATTATGCAATCATCCACTATGTCGGCTATTACCGCTCGTTGCCAGTAAAGCTTATTACCAATCTTGATGGCCACTTTTTGTTCGCCCTTTACTGGTATGCTCTGGCCGGTAGCCGTTGTTAATTGAAATATATTTATCTGGGTATTCACTTTCCCATTGCATCTCATAAGCTGCGTCCCAATAACCGTTCTCGTTGCTCCAGTATCCAAGGTCAATTGACAACCAATTCCATTGATTGCTCCATCAACAGTTAAGCTGTTCCCATCCGTGCTTTGATTGATCATAATTTTTGGGGCATATTGTCTACCGGCCAGCGCCCTCCCCACAGCTCTAGCCGGAATTAGTTTCCCTGGTCTTCTGACGCTTGTACACCAGCGTCAGTTCCTCGCCTGCCTGCAAATAGCTTCGGGCAGCCACTTCTAAGATGTCCCCGCTCTCCACAATTGTAACATCTCTTCGACCACTCCCTTGATCCGCCTCAGTTGCAGTAATCTCCCTTACGCGCACATTTCTTGGGTCTCGTCGAACGGCTTCTACTTCAAGAGCATGAGCTACAGCCTCTTTGATATTACTATGGTGACCCAAGCGTACAGCTACTCATACTTCTGCGTCATAAATTCCATCGACGAATGCTTGTAGGAGCATGCTATCGACAAGTGCTGGTGGAGACGTTTGATATGCCTTTTTCACCAATTTCTCGACCTCCAATGACCATTGTTGCAGATTTTCGTTGGCACGTTGACAGCGGTTGCGAAGTTGAGCTCCGAATACATGCTTCAAATGTAAGTCTCCATAAAGCAATTCCAGAGATTCTAACAGTTCTTCATAGGTGGCGTTGCTACCTAACGCCTCCAGCACTGTTAATGCCTGGTCTCGTAGCCCCAAGGTAAGGGCGGTCTTGGCTTGATCTTTGCTCCAGCAATTCATCTGCATTATGGCTTCAAACTGCAGCTTATATGCCGCCCACGAGGAAATGCCATCGAACGTAGGCACCTTAAAATTACCGCTTGATGATGGACATGCCTTAGTCACCGAAGCTGGTACTCCGGTTAGCTTCATCTTCCTCACATCCTCCTCAATCGTTGAGATGCGTGTCTGTTGTTCCAACAATTGATTCTGGTGTTTCTGGATAGCTTTCTCTACGGCTTCCACCCTTTTCACACCCTCTGAGACAGCCAACAATATGTCTTTCTGCATGGTTGTTTTTCCTGACGGCGTATTTGCTCCTCCTGCAGGGTGCTCAGTTGTTTATCCAGCCGCCGTGCTTGTTCCTCCTGCATAGCGCGCCGCTGCTGGAACAATGCACCAAAGTCAGCAACGGGCATTTGCGCCGCAATAACAGCACTGCCAGCGGTTCCTTCGCCTGAGCCGCCTTGACATACAGAAGCTTCCACGTCAGGGGTTCCCGCGTCAGGGCCGCCCTGTTGCTGCGCGGTCGTCCTGCCACGAGTATTTACGCCTTCCCGCGGCATCACATGCATTTTATCTTCCAATCCCACCACTTCTGACACCAAATGTTACGGGGGCGGGTACGGTGAGGGTTGGAAGGAAAGAACTTGTATGGATGGAGAGACAATTTATTGAATTCCGCACAGTACAAGTATCCCGTCACAACGCGCACTTAGTTCAGTACTGTAACTGTCCACTGCTTACTGTTCCACTGTTCACTTTTTCTTACACAATTTGTTTCAACAACAGGGCTCACTTCCAACTATACTGCCGCTAGGCGCATTCCAGACCAATTAAAGGGAACAAACACCTCGGGTACATAAACTACACTTTATCTGAACTAAACTTTAAACATTAGAAAGGATATTTCTCACGATCTCAAATTATTATTTTCCAAAATCACCACAGTCCTTTTTTTTGACGTCTCTCGTTCTCTATTCCCATTCCTTTTTTTATTTCATATCAAACTTGCACATAAAGAGGTTTGCCTTTATTTGAAAATAGGCCAGTATTGACGTCACGTACAGTCGAGGGTCGCCACAATACTTTTTATCCCGAAAAAAACAATGGTTCCCGCAGGATAGGGGTTGAAAGTTATTTAAAAAAAACACAGCACGCTGAAACTACCGTACGGATTTTGAAGTAACTTGGCACAGTCAAAGTTTATAGTATGTTTTAAAATGAATGATACTTTTAATCACGAATAAATACGGGATTCCTGCGTGATGAGTCTAAAGTTATGTTAATTTGAAAGGAATAATAATTGCACATCCGTTTATAAAACGGTACCGTAAATTCGGCACCTATGCCACAAGTCAGAGTGGCACAGTAGAAGCGGTGTCTGGCTTGCAACCCAGAGGCACATGGATCGAATCCACGCGCTGCTATGAATGTTTTGCCTCAATATTTATAAGCATTTACATATTGTGTGCCTTTTTCAACATTTTCTTTGATTTTTTAAGGCTTGTGTAATTTCCTGAAGTAAACCGTCAAGTTTTGTTTGAAAACAATATATATAATGGGAGCTATCCAAACGAATGGTCCGACTTAGGTGCGGTTTTTTATGTTTGTAAGCTGAGGTAATCGAGATGGTATAGTACGAGTTTGGTACGAGTATAGATAGCACAATGGCATCAACAACTCAAGCGAATAAACCAAAGGCATCAAAGTTCTCCCTCCGATTTAACTAGATGGCGCTGATTGACCTTAAAACACGCAATCATTTCATTCCTGCAACCAAGGGTCCCGCTAAATTCAAATTTATCAGGTCTTTCGGAATACATTCAAGTGCTTTCTGTAGAAACAGATTAAAGCCTTGAAAGTAGAAAATACTTGCATAGGAAATTGATTTTTGCCGTCATATAAATAAGGAGAACAATCGTGTTTGCAAAATAAAAGTACTTGGAAGCCTTGAAAGTAGAAAATTCTTGCATAGCAAATTGATCTTTGTCTCTATATATAAAAGGAGCACTATCGCGTGTGTGAAAAAGTACTCTGAAGCCTTGAAATTGTTTGTTTGTCGTATGAGGTAGTGCTGTCCTCTGATGTCAGAGTTTGTCAGGCCGCCCGAGGGCCTCTGACATGGCTTAACGACTGCTATTAACCAATAACAGCCGGGACCGACAGCTTAACGTGCCCTCCAAAGCACGGAGCGATGGAAAACCGCACATAACTTCGAAAAGTCATTGGTGCGGGAGCTTAGGTTTTGAACCCGGTATCGTTGGATTCTAAATTGCACTATAGAACCATTAGGCCACCATCGCTCTTTTGAAATGAAAGTAAAAAATAATTGAATAGGAAATTGATCCGTGGGTATGCATAAATAAAGACCACAATTGCTTTTGCGTTATAAATACTTCGAAGCGTTGCAAGTTTTCTGAGTATGTATATACATTATAGGTACTACGTTTTTTTATTATGTTTCTTCCATTGAGATATTATAATGTACTACCTACGTACCTACATAATTATATAATTATATCGGAGTTTTCTTCATAATGTTTTACTGGCAAAATGGTTAGTTGTATTGCTCTTCACAGAGAAAGTATAGAAAACTTTTATTTTTTCAAATCAATCCTCATATTGTGTTGAAAAAGCTCAAAAAGTAGGTAGGTAGGGTAGGTAATTATTAAGAGCCAGTTAAAGTGCCAGTAAGTACGTCGTTCTGTGAAACATCATAGAAAATAATTTGTACTAAGAACACAATGTTTCGTTGCATTAAAATTTGTCCGTATGGACCTCATAATAATGACCTACCCTTGATACCCCATCCAATTTACCTCACCACCTTAATTACTCTCTAATCTTTGCCACCTTACCTTCGGAGATAATTTTCTCTACTCAATAACAAGACGTTGTAGCGTTGACAAAACGCTACTTAAATAAAAAATAATAAACCTATAAAAACAACAATTCGACAAGTAAAAGTAGGAATAAACAAGACAAGCCATGTTATGGTTTGTTGTTAGAATCAGATGACGACATTGAAGTCGCACATAGTTGATTGAAACAGTACTATCGTTCGTATTTGGTGAATACCAGCGAAAGCAGTTAATAAAGTTCAATTGATGAACACGGAGACAGGTGGTGACATCTACCGGAAATTTTACTTATCTTTGCCTCGATTAGCTGGCAAAGCAAAAGGGCGCGTTCCGTTGTACGGCACGGCCCCGCGATGTCAGCAAATAGAAATAAATTAAACAAAGCAATTAAATGCAACAAATGCTAAATTTAGGAACGTAGATTTTTTCCAAAGCAAACCCATACAATATCATAATTTAATAGTCACGATATATAGTTTTACGAGGATAGGACGGTGGCGGAGCAAAGAAACCGCGTTCCGTACCTTTCGTCTGAAACGGAACGCTTTTATAGAATATAGTTTATAACAATTCTTGACGTTTGGCAGTTGTTTAGCTGTCAAAAGTAGTTGAAAAAAGGATAAATAAACAAATGTGATTTCTAGGGTGAGAAATTTAAAAATTAAAATAAAACCCAATTATTTGTCCAAAGCCAATGTGTAAACGCCGATAGGCTTCCTGGTGAAACGAAATGTATCCCCGATAGATTTCGAAAAGAAAAAAAACTAGATCCGGCGAGACAGAAAGACACCGGCAGTGGAGACGTGTCCTTCCCTTTCTTTTTGGTGCCGAAGATCCTAACAGGACTGGCAGGATTCTTCCCTGCAATTTATAAAACCCGTAAAAAAAGGTGAGCGATTCTGTTGGAATTTTCGTGTCGTCGGCAATAATGATTGCGATTGTGAAATCACTTTTATCCATTTTTCGAGACGCCATTTTAGCGAACCGAAAGCGGTGGCGTTTGCGGAGTCTCGAATTCTAAAAAACGTTGTGTCTATCCATTCACAGCGGGTTTTCCCCCCCGGACTAAAGACACCCCACGAAGGAGGCTTCCCCGGATTTGAGTAAAAAAAGTCGCCGTGTTGCAATCCGTAACGCCACGCCGACATACCCAACGATTCCTGCCACATACTTGGGATGCGGTATCGTATTTAATCCATATATTTCGTTAACCGGAGTGTTGAACTTTGGTTCCCCACCGACTTGCTGGACACCTGCAACGCCTGAGGGGTCTAGCCTGGCTACCTCTCACGCGAATTGGACATTGCTGGAACGTCGAATGGAGAATTACCTTCACCAACATAACGGCTAAACCCTATAGAAAAAGGTAAATAAGTAGACTACTGCCGGCCGGCAAATTCATCAATTTCCTGTTAGAGTAAATACTTAATTTTGTCAATTCTATATCGACCCTAATTATAGCAGGGTAATCTTAGATCTTGGTATTTCTTGGCTGCTGAGTTGGATCTGCAGGCTAGGATTATTTGCACCTTAAGTAAATAGGCAAGATTAAACCCAGGATAACAAATATTGTATTGGTGAATTTAAATTGCATGTTTTGTCCTCAACTTTACATGCTAGCTTGGGTGTCCGTTCAACGTACTGACGGCACGGTTCCTTAGATTTTAAGTACATGAGCAAGATTAAAACAAAGGTAATAAAGATTATATTGGTGAATTTGAGTTGTATACTTTATCTTCCACTATAGTACCCACTAGCTAGTACATTACCGAACGGTCTTGATCCAATAGTTCTTGAAGCTCGTTCCGGTCTAAGTTTATCCAGGTAATTTTATTAATTTCAAAATAGTAGCGAGTATTTTTAGTTTCGAGTGATTCTGAGGAAAGGTATAGTGTCCTCGCGTACAGAGCGACCGAATGGGGCAAGAATCCCGACTCACCCCACTTTTGGTCCGACTTGCCCCAATTTATTTTTTGTTACCTTTACTTTCAGAAATCACCATTACACCCTTTTATAGCGTTACAACACACTAATTATCATTACAACGTTCATGATAACAAGTTACTTCATTTAAACTAGATGGCGTTGTCTACCCTTAAAACACGCAAGCGGTTTGTTACTCGAACAACACGTTTTCTTCTTTTTTTACTTTATGTATTATGGTCCTAAGAGGCTCTTAAAACGTATTTAGATGTTTTTTGTGTTTTTTGATAGAATAAGTCGACTCCAGTTGTAAAACGCGCAGTGAAATTAAGCGAATTATTTATAGTAAAATAGTAATTTATTAATTTAAAAAATAAATTTAACTCATTCATGTCATGAATCTTTCATTATAAAAACCAGGGTTCAAAATACTTTCAACTTGAAAGTAGAAAATACTTGCATAGGAAATTGATCTTCGTGTCCATATAAATAAGGAGCACAATCGTGTTTGCGAAAACAGTACTTGGAAGCGTGGAATTGAAAGTAAAAAATACTTGCATAGGAAATTGACCCGTGCGCTTATGTAAATAAAGAGCACAATTGTGTTTGCTTAAAAAACTTCGAAGCCTTGCAAGTTTTTTGAGCGATGTATCGGCCACCTAGCTTCTTGTGACCCGGCTGGCCGAGTGCGGCCGAACTCAGCCGAAGCCATGCCGAACCAGCCACCGAGTATGTAGGTGCGGACGGGGCGACCAGGGCACCAGGGCGGCGTACTTACAAGCCAAAACCTGGTCGCGTAAATACCCACCTTCCCTAATTCCACGCAGGTGGCGTGGAATTGGCGTGAGTGGTCATACAGAATCGAGGCCCTGCTCTCAAGCCCTTGCGCTGATTTAAAAACTGGGGTACTTGGTATCTTAGGCCTTGCACGCACTGCCTTGCAGTGGAACGCGGTGCGTTTATTCTAGCGTTTATTTCACATTGTATTATATGCGTTTATTTCATATTTTATTATATGCGTTTATTTCATTGCAATACGTGCACTTCTATGAAGTGTCATAGAAGTGCAAGTGTGTTATAACGCATATTCTGTGAAGTACGGCACTCCGTGCTTCACAGAATATGCGTTATAAAAAGGCAAGGCAGTGCCTTAATCCGATGATTAGATACCGAGCAATCCGAGAAATGTAGTATAATATTGTACTTTGTAGGTTTGGTCCTGGTCCTCCTGGTCCTCTGGACCTGGACCAAACCTACAACTGGTCTGGTTGTGGTATGGCTTTTGGTCCTGGAATAAAACGTGTAGGCTACTTTTAAATAAAATGACCACGCGGGCACAGCTAGTATATAATATAAACTAATATTATTGTGAGAATCGTATCTTCCAAACGAATGGACTAATTTTGATGCGGTTTTTTTATGTTTGGAAACTGATGTAATCGAGATGGTTCTTAGCTATATGGGGGGAGTTGAGAAGAACGGGGGGGGGGGGCAGTTGAGCAGTTGGGGGGACTTGGGAAAAGGGGGTGAGATTCGTAGCTCCCAAACGAATGGACCGATTTTGATGCGGTTTTTTCGGTTTGAAAGCTAATGTGATTGAAGAAGCTTCTAAACTATAAAGGGGGAAGGGGGTAAAATAGTAGTAAAATTAACTAATTAAATTACGTAGTAAAATTTTATATTAACCCCCGAGCCAACCCAAGTTGGCTCGGGGGTTATATAAAATTTTCATCATTACCATCATCATCGTCATCATCATAGGTACTTCACTCTCAAATAGCTGAATTGATTTTGATAAAATTTGGAATTGGGATAGCTTATACCCTGTAATGACACATACGATATTTTCATCATCATCATCATCATCATAGTTCAAACTCTCAAACAGCTGAAGGGATCTTGATGAAATTTTGAATGGAGATAGCTTATACCCTCTTATCATCATCATCATCAACAAAATACTTCACTTTCAAACGGCTGAACGGATTTAAATGAAATTTGGAATGGAGATAGCTTATATCCTGGAATAACACATAGGATACTTTTCATCATCACCATCATCAAACTTTACCATAATCATCATACTTCACTCTCAAAAGGCTGAACGAATTTTGATAAAATTTGGAATGGAGATAGCTTATACCATGGAATAACACATATAATACTTTTCATCATCATCATCATTCCTCACGCGGGTGAAGCCGCGGGGCGCAGCTAGTCAGATTTAAGACTAGATGCTACTTATGCTTTGATGCCAGCTACTCGGAAACCAAAAAATACATCTATTGCTGAAAGGCGAAAGCCGAAATGCATGCCGATGAGCCAATGAGTAGCTCGAGTAGAGTATTGTGTGGGGTTTAGGCGGCCTCGGGCAACCGCGCGGCAGCGCGAGGAGCAGTGTGTGGGGTTGCGGGCTGCCTAGGGCAACAACGCGGCAGCGCGAGGAGCAGTATGTGTGGAGTTGTGGGCTGCCTAGTGCAACAATCCGGAAGCGCGAGGAGCAGTTTGTGGGGCTGCGGGCTGTCTCGGGCAACAACGCGGCAATGCGAGGAGCGGTGTATGGGGATGCGAGCTGCCTCAGGCAACAACGCGGCAGCGCGAGGAGCAGTGTGTGGGGATGCGGGCTGCCTTAGGCAACAACGCGGCAGCGCGATGAGCAGTGTGTGGGGATGCGGGCTGTCTAGGGCAATAACGTGGCAGTGCGTGGAGCAAAGTGTGGCTGAGGGGATACGCTGACAGATGTTCGAGTAAGCGCTGTTTATTTTATACCGGCTTTGCCAGCGTGGACATTTTTTCTGAGATAAAATATCCTATGTTTTATTCTGAAGAGAATTTTGTTTTTCGCCACAATTCCATAATATGAAGTATTAATACTTATACCAATTTTAATTTAGCTGTCAAGTAGCTTTCTTAATACATCAGACCACCTCTTTGTTCTTACCTACACCATATTTTAAGTCAAAAACTAAGTTATACAAACTGCAAAACTGCTTTCAATCGGTCCAGGTTTTTCACATACTTACCTACACATTGATCGACACCTATACACATAGAAATTTTAAATACTTGGAAATCGGACAATACGCGGAAAAGGCAAGCATACTAACTACTATCAAACGCACAGGTATAGTAGGTACCCTAGATTTTGGAGCAGGGCGGGGTTTAAAAAATAACAAGTAAATGTATGGAGAAAATGATTTACATTACCTCTTTTGTAAAGGTCCATGGTGGTCTCCTTCCCGATGCCCCCGTTGGCTCCCGTCACGATGGCCGTGAGCCCCTCCAGCCTGCGCTGGCTCCTGCACCAGCCACTCAAGTAATCCATGTCTTTAGCTGCTCAGATTCGTAGGTCACTTGCAAGGTAAAACTCGTGCTGAGTAAATAGAACGTAAAGTAACGTGCAAGTATTAGTGTAATTATTTCACGAGACTTTATCAAATAATCACTAGAAATCATGACTGTAACTTAACTACGAGGTAGGTACTTAACCTAAGTAGTTACATACAATAGTCGAATCATCAATCACGACTGTCTTTCTATCTGTCGGTCTTTGGAATATTCAAATATCTGATGAAGTTGAAGGTTGGTAACAGGTAAAATGAGCTAACTGCATGATCTCAATCATAACCTTCCTAATATCAACACTAATCACTATCACAGTACTCAACTATAGCACTATTTATTTTCTTGGGATAATAATTTCGATCGCTCTCGCAGTCTCGCATCGTTGCTAAAACAAGACTGACTAGTTATTATTTTGATAAAAGTTATTTGCTGTTGGCCTCTATCGGCCTCTACAGCCGCAATGCGTGACGCAGAAGACGCACACCAAAGTTAAACTTTTGGCAACTAGCTCAAGGGCACCCAGGGGGTATGAACCTCGGGTCGGTTTGGGATCGAAATAAACACCCCTGGATCGCTAGTTTTAGTAGTGATCCAGGGCAAATGGCTAGGAGCCCTTTCATTGATTTAAGTAACTGACCACCGATACGGAATAAGACTTCCCGACGCCTGCCGTTTTTATACTCCCAACCGTCCGACGCGCACTTCTTATCGAAATTTCATGTAGCCACGTGCCACATTGCGTCTTCCAGCCCCTGCTTCTAGAACATTCTGGTACGTATCAACTGGAGACGTCCAGTACCTTCCACTACATCTCATTACCACCTAGTAGCTGCTGGAACATTGTAAGCGATTTTCTAGAACCTTTCAGAGACTTACTCTTTGTCTAAGAAAAATAATGATTGCACGTCTTCTACTCACTGGACGACTTTTTCAAATGTACGGTCTAAGTATAATTTATTTAATCTACTTATGTAAAATAACTTATTACGACATAAACCCCTGGCACATCCAAATATTTTGAGGTTGACCACGGGAAGAAAAAATGGACCACGGAGCGCATTTTGGTATATTATTCTGCTTTCTAAAATTCAATAATATTTAATGAATAGAACATTATTCTATCAAATTTTGATCAAATAATAATATTAATTACTTGCATTTTAAATCATTTCTAATATTTATTTAATAATAATCGTTTTTTTAGCGCTTGCATAGCTGTTTTTTTGAGGGAACGATCTATTTGAATAGTCCTAGAGGGCTGCTCGTCTGATCAAGTGGCTATCAGTGCCTGCCGGTGGGGTTAGTCCAAACTGTAGATTGGACAAAAAAAGTCCAAGCTGTTCTACTAAGCGGTATGACATATTGGATCCGAACAAATTGTGTATTTTCCATTCATGCTGTTCTTCTATAGAACAGATTGTACCTCAGGGATCGTTTCTCTCGGGTACACTGTTTTTATTGCATCATTAATGACCTCCTGAAGCCTGGTACCATTGATACCTCGCTTGTCAAAATCGGACCAAGTTTTTAGTTTGAACAAATGACTCTTCCTATGCCTTGCAGTTGTCAGGCAAAAAAATAGCCAATTAACATAGGACGAATCGTTTGACACCTCGCTTGTCAAAATACAACCAACAGGAGCGACGCTATGGTGGAACATCCACATACACACATACATAGATATATACATACATACATACATAGAGTGTTAAACTCATTACCTTTGCCTTGCTTTGCTGTAGTCGGTTAATAAACATTCATGCATCCTTGCTGAAATGCTTCGCTTCCTAGGGCTGCCTCAGTGACCGTGTCATCTGGACCGTGTCACCAAGCCTGGATCCTAGATCTAGGCTTGATCCCGGGAGAGCGACACAGTGTCAAGACCATTCCCCAGCGAACCGAGTAAGTAGTGTCTAAATAACGAAATTGATTGTATTTACATTTACTTTTGTTCCCGAATCAGGATTTTGAGACATATCGCTGTATTCATCTTGAATTTTCGATGACTTAAAAATAAAAACCACTATTTTACACCAACTCAACACTTGCTCTGTTTCTTAATGAAATCAAATTATTGTATAGTCTTTCCTAAAGACTACAAAAATACCCTAATTCAACACTTTGGTTCGTAAGCTACTTTCCCATTTTCGACACTTTCTTGAATTCGTCATCTTTCTCAGTAGACACTTTCCTATCTTGATACTAGTCATTAATAAAAAAAAAGGTAAAACAAAACAGCTAAATTTATTCGTCTATTCCCGTTGTCCCCCACTTTTTGCTAAATACCTACTTTACGAAGATCACGTCAAGCGACTATCCTCTTAAGCACGGCACGACACTAAAATGCACATAATATTATTTAAATAGTCCCTATATAGTGCATGAGCGCTGAAGGCCCGTGCTCACCGACTGGACTCACACCATATTACTAAGTGCGGACAGATAGATTAAGTAATTACAACGATGCTATTCACAGAATAAATAACAGCGCAAGTATATACCTAAATGCGTAGACCTGTCTACGCCTAAATGTTAATGTAAGCACATATACCCAAGGTTATTTTTGGCGACGGACTCGAGGTCACACTGATTTGATTTGATTTGATCACAGTGTGACCATGAGGAATTTTAAACATTCTTCTCTGTACCTACGGCATAGTCTTGTTAAGAAAAACACATTTCACTGCTACAAATTAATTTATTTTTGCCAATGTTATAATTTACCAAGTGAAGGAAGGTGTTACATTACTAAGTACTTATAGCATAACAGACGTGGGCTTATTATACCTAGTTATATTCAACAGGTGTGTAATATTAATCAGATCCGGTAATCAATTAGAAAGACATAGCAGTGTGAAGGTTAGTCGGTCGCGAGAAAGAAGTGAAGCAGTGCTAGCGCCTGTTACTTTTACTTTTATGCAAAAACTTACCTACCCTACTATATATGTTCTGTACCCATAGTACGAGTTTTGAAAGTTAGTTTCGTATACATTTACTGGTTGTGCCTCTAGCGAAAACTTACAGGAACTAAAATCGGTAGTACAAGATTTAGCTAATCGTAGTAGGTATTCGAATTCGATATAAGTTTTTGAGTCTTCTTTCGAGTATACTTTGCATTTAGGCATTTTTGGAGTTACCACTTTGACAAGTTGGCGATAGTAAACCTCGCCTCGAGGTATTTTCCCCTGGCAAACCAGGGGAAAAATACCTTGTTACGAAGCCAACAAGGTTTAAATTACATTTGAAGAAATTAAGTTTAGTTCAGGGGATGTCCGAATCGCTACCATTGACTCGTACTATCGATTACAACCAAGGCTGTTAAAGTTAGATCACGACAACTGTTGCCGTTTTCGTAATGTGCAAACTCGTACTAGGCATGCCGTGCTAGATTTATTTTGGGGTTGGACACGCAGCCGTGAAGGGCTCGTAGTTGTCGAGCCCGACGGCTTTCCACGAGACATCCCACAGCTGGGCCGCGAGCTCGTCGCTATGGGCCTTCGCGGAGGGAGACACTACGGCACAGTCGCTGGAACGAACGGAGGCAAAATTAAATATGTCTTTAGATGTGGCAGGTTAGATGGAACTCGTGATCATGGCGCCTGAAAAAAAGACAATTCAAAACAAATAAAATACTTGGTTAACATCACATTTTTAATTATTACATTTTAACTTGGAACTGCTTTGCAAGTAAGTATTGTTATGAATAATTGTATAGAGGCCGATGTAATGAAAAGTTTTATGGCGTTATTCGTATTTGGCGACTCGCGTGAAAGCTTTTTGGCATTATTCGTATTTGGTGTTTTGCGTATTTGGCACAATGAGAATTTGGCAATAAGCGTACCATTTTATGACTTAGGGATTTTGCGTTTTTGCTATATTGCGTTGACAGGAATATTAATCTGTTATCGATTCAACAGAATTGTCGAGTGTAAGCCTTGTGTTAGAGTCATAAGTAGATACATGTCTGTAAATCATTTAAGATTTGATGTCATTGTCGTTACCTAATTTACATAAAATTATGTAATGACAATGACATCAAATTAAACTTGTGTTTTATGACAAATTATGAGGTTGATTATAATCAGTAGCTCTGATTAACTGGCTACTTTATTAGAAATTTGCAGTGAATTGCATAAGATCCTGTCCCTATAATCAGGTACGTTCTTTTCAAAATATACGTACTGACATATACTTTTATGTGTTTTTTTATAGATACGCTCGATGATCAGGACCACGGGCCACCTGTATAGGCCTTATTTAGTTACCTATACATATTGTCCCAGGAAGTAGTGATAAGTGGAGGTGAGTCTAATGAATTCTTGGATCCGTTAGCTATCAAGTGATGTAATTAAAATTTGGATGTCCATAATAGATAATATGGAGTGGCAAAACCAAACTATATCCCTCGATTTTGTTATCATCCAATTTTTTTGTCTCCCTATGGAAGCAAATTAATAGGTGTATCCACGTCAAAAATAACAAACCAAACTTTACTTCATTTTTAGTGCGATATTATTTTGCCAATAATAATAAAATAATATTTATTGCCTAATAATGTACACATAACAGAAAAGGAATTACTGATGGTCCCCACACTAGGTCAAAGCCTGTCCCGTGAGGGCCTTTGATAATTTAATAGGTATCCTATCTGTGTAACTACGACAAGTGCAATATAACAGGTTATGCAATATAACAGGAAAAACGAACTTAAAGTAAATATAAATAAGTGATAATAATATTTTATAATGATTTAGTAAGCCCCAGAGTTTTGAAAAATGTATATGACTATAATAGGTACCTTATTTTTCTGTGATCACACTTTCAAGTTTTAGTACTTACTCGTTAGATATCAGTACCTATCTATGTTTACATGCAAGTTGGTAAGCGATAATTTTGATTTAGATCCAGGAAAAGGAATAAACTAATTTTTATCATGACTATTACCACCACCACTTCTCACCGTGAGAGTGCTGTGAGAACCAGCTAATGGGAAATGGGCAGCAGCATTTTGTTGAGTAGGTATCTTATCACCAACTACTGCGATCACCATGATGCGCCTACCCGTTAATGAAAGGTAGTTGACAGAGCGAGCGCGAAGCGCGAGCGAAGCGTCAGCTTGGGCAAAAATGCTTACGTATGTCCGAATCTCTGTCCGGATCTCCGGCTGTTCTCCTCTACAGGTCGCATTTCTCAACTGATCTAGACGAAACTTGGTATACAGGTTAAAAGATTGTTAGAATAATTTTGTCGTCGGAGATGTTTGGATTTTTGGGTAGGATGGGGAGGGGGAGGGGGTGGGGGGGGGTACTTCCCTCAAAAAGGGGCAAAAAAGGAGACTACTGAATAGGCCTTAATCTGCCTTTTTAGATACGATTTCGAGGGTTCATTTTTTTTTTGAAAGGTAGTAACTTAAAGTGAGTTTCATAAAAATTTGGTGAAGATCTGATGAGGAACTTCGGTGTGATGAGCAGATTAGCTCAGAATAGCTAGTAAATTGCTCACTTTAAGGTTTCTACCAGTGGAATCAGCCCTTTACCTACTAGATGGGGATTGATGGAGCACCCTGGTTATTAATGGGAGTTTAACAATAAGGTAACTTGATGGCGCTACTGTGCACCACTAGATTGTTTGCAAAAAAGTTTGTGCTCGCGAGGTCTACAGCTCACAGAGACAATAGTAATAGAAGTTCTAGAGAGCAACCGCTTGTTGTGGCGTTAATGGGGGTTGATGCTTTATGTGGATATATATATGATGATGAGTGTGAAGCCGTGGCTCGCAGCAAGTAGACATAGTATTAGTTAGCTAATATAATAGCTCACTTACAGTTGTACGTATTTGTTTTACGATGCTGTAAACAAATAAACTGCTGTGGCCGCTAAGGTCACGCCATCCGTTTTTCGTATAAGCGCTCTGACCTCATAAAGAAATCATAGGTATAACCATCAATGTGAAAATTATGAAATCGATACAAGGTCGAAGGTTCGATCTGATCAAGTGTTGGGTAGAGGTCATGTTGATGTTGTTGGCATTTTATATCCTATGCTATGGTTCATACTTAGAGAGAGTAGCTTCTTAGGATGGCAGACATTTCCTGTCCTGTCATATAGACATTTCCTACGTCAATGGCTTTTTTGTATAAGTATGTTGTAGTGTTTTGTGCCAAGAAATGTTTTTTATTCCTTTCTTTTTTTCAAAGTCTAAACTACCCGGCAAATTACCAGCATTTTTTCCTAGGAGTATTATGCCGTGCCACAGAACACCTAATAATACTACGTAGCCGTGCTGTGCGAAGCTTGACATCTATTTTTTTAAGACTAACCACAGATTATACACTTTATACACTAAACCTGCGTTCGAGTTGATCGAGATGATGTTTTTTAGCAATTATAAGTAGCATGATAAGACTCAGCCTGTCTCTCATCAGTGCACTGCTCATCCATCGCGAATTAGATCGTTGTCTGTGCAACGAGCTCCGGGCTCTTCATAAAGGACTTTGACCCTTTGAACTTTGAACCCGGTGAGTGCTTTAAGTAACATGATCGTTACTGGGACCCTATGATTACAAGATGAGCGCTATAAGGACCTGCCCCCCGATTTAGAACCGTTAGATAACTAACCAAATCGATTCAATTCGATATGGTGAACTAAAAATATATTGAATTTAATGATTTCAAACCGAATCCTCAGAATAAATAACACCAAATCGATCGACAACAGAGTTATCGAAAGGTTCTAAATCGTTGGTAAGGTTGAATTGGGGGGCTGATGAGTACCTGATGAGCGCTATAGGTACCCGAGGAATACCGGAAGAGCGCTATGTAGCTATAATAGGTACCCGATGAAATCTACTATAATAACCTGACCTAAAATGCTAAAACCTAAAACCTGTAGTAAAATCAGAGAACTTCTCATCCACCGCTGAATAGATTGTGATCTACGCGCTGAGCTCCAGACTCTTCATGACGGGCCTAACCACGAACAAGAGTGCTACATGTTCCGGATGATCGCTATAGATGCCCAATTAATGTTAAGTACCGGGTTGAGCGCTATAAATACCTGATTAGAGTTATAAGTAAATACCTACTTACCTGCAATACAGTTCGGTCTCCTCAGCGCTACGTTTATCCACCGTGCATGGTAGTCTACGCGCCGGGCGCCATGCTTTTCATATTGGGCCTGACCACGAACACGATGAGTTCTATAAGTACCTGATGAGAGCTATAAGTACGCAGGTACTTAGACTTACCTGTAGTACAGTCCGGTCTCGCCAGCACACTTTTCATCCACAGCGCAGTAGATGGTTGTCTGCGCGCCGAGCTCCGGGCTTTTCATGAAGGGCCCAGCCACGAACATGATGAGTGCGCGTGCGCCGCGGAACAGCATCTGATCCATGTGCCGCCCCAACTCGGTCCTGATCACCCCGGGGTGCAAACAGTACGTGTTCACGCCATCTATGTTGTGTTCCTGGAATTACACCTGCATTGCTTAGGCAAAGCACGTGCTTAGTGTTTACCATAACATTTGTTTATCGTTCTAAGCACCACATTTCACAATTATTCTTTTTGTAAGTACATGCTATCACGTAGGTACCTAATCATATTCATGAGCAAAATTTTTGCTCAGAATAAAAATCCTTGAAAATAGTACGTAAATTACTACACTTTTCGCTTAGCCGCTCGGATTATGTTAACAATATCGCTTAATTTGTGTCAAGAATTTATTTAGCTATGGTTTGCTACGATGACTTTCGACTCTAACCATATGTAAAAAATAGTCAAGCATTTAAGCAAACATTTTCAATTTTTAAATTTGCATCCTTGGTCAGGTGAAGACAAATCCGCTCAAAAAACTTTTGCAACCTCAGTGGCGCTGCGACAACTGAGCGGTTACTACGAGCATGTATCTGCTCGTTCGTTGAACTGTGCTTTACTTAGGTTTTTTCAAGTACAAGGTGGGGCAATAGTAATCACCTGACCAGATGTTGGTTTGCATTAATATTTTTTAAGGAATGAAAAATTTTGGTTCTTCTTGTGGATTAAATTTATTTAATGAATCAGTTTTCGCTAGTTTTATGGCATTCTCCATCACTTGTCAGAACTTCCGGCGATAGGATATCTCATTCCTGTCAGATATTCTCTTTAGGCGCTTCAAGAGTCTGAGGCTTGTTTACATAAACCCAAGACTTCCAGTAACCCCATAAAAAAAAGTCTGGGGCGGTCAAATCGGGTGATCTGGCTGACCAGTGCAAATCGCCAAAGCGAGAGATTAGACGACGCGTTTTTCCGTTCCGTTCCGTTTATTCCGCGTTCTTGAGGAGTATAGCGTTCCTTGGTTTATTGACGTGTATTCTGCATCTGTTAACTTTACAAACGTCAACACAGAATTGTTTACTGCCATTTGCAAAAGTTAAAGCGTTTTTTTTAGGGTGATTACTTTTGCCCCACCTTGAATATTGCCTGCCCATTCCTAATTACATTGAAGACTACTGTGGCCTGACGCTGGACTTAAAACAAAAACACAACAAGCAAACAAAACATCCTGTCTCCCAAAGAAAACTCAAAGGCAGTTCCTTACCTTCAGTTTCTTTGCCAGTTCTCTAGAAAACAGCACGTTCGCGAACTTGCTCTGACAATACGCGTCGTCGGGTTTGTACGGAGTCTTCTTAAAATTAAAATCATCCAGGTAGAGGATACTCTCTGAAATCAATACATTTATATAGTTACTGGCTGTACCCGTGGCTTCGCCCGCATAGTCATTTCTTTATGTAATAGCACTCTTAAATTACAAGACCTAAAATACCAATATATCAACATTTGATCAAAATTCCTTCAGCCTGATGGCTGACAGTTTTTTATTGATTGCTCGGCTTCTACTCATCGGATTCAGATGGCTACTCCTCCAGTTTTTAAGTCAAACTCTAAGCTATCCAGCAATGAATACCGCATCGTAATCGGTTCAGTAGTTTTACCTGATAAGCGAGCAAACCTACATACAAATAGAATGACATGTTTTTTTTTGTATATTCTTGTTCAGTAGCTTAGACCATTTTTTTTTATTTACCTTTGTACAGAGTTTTTCTTTCTTATTACTCTATTATAAGTAGGTATAGATAGATAGATATAAGTGATTAGCTCGTCCGGAATCCACCCACCAGATCCTTCAAGAGCCCTCTATTTGAAGAAGAGAAGCATGTACCTAAGCACTCAACCAAAGAACATTTTAAAATTTTATGAACTTCAGCAATACCTACGTTTAATGAATTCGTTAAATGAAGACGAAAAAAACAAGGTAAGCACCAGGATACCAGTGACCAAACATTATTAGACGTTCTGTGCCAAATACCCAGATCTAAAGACCTGCCATCTCCGGAGTGCCGTTCCTACAGAGTTGACAGAGTGATTAATTAGTCTGTAAGAAAAAAAACAGGACTATTCTACACCAATTACCTAGCCTCAAACTAGGATACCCTGTACACTAGATAACGGATAAATATACATATTTAGATACAAATATTACATCCATAACTCGGAAACAAACATTTCTGCTCATCAAACAAATGATTGCACCTTGCAGGATTTGAACCCGCAACCGTTTGACTTCGTACCTAGGTCTACTAGCCACTAGACTAGACCAACCGGCAGAAAAAAAAAGGCGCCCTATCCAGCCATACTGTGGCTAGCTGCTCATAAATATCGTGTTGTGTAAGTGTACAAGGATGTGAAATAAAATAGATACCTTACCGGACGTTCAAATGAAGTACAAACATTAAACAAAAAAAAAACGCTATTGTCACAGAAATTTAAATTAGCGAGTGTTTTGTTTAACATCTTAAATGCCTGTACCCCTAGTACGAGTTTTTATAGTTTTCGAAAACGAAATGTAGTCCCATTTAGTTTCATACATTTACTGCAGCTCCTGCAAGTTTCCACTAGAGGCGCTGCTATTAAATGTATGGAACTAAACGAAACTACATTTCGTTTTTGAAAACTACAAAACTCGTACTAGACCCCCAGTAGTATATATCCATCATCATGTCAGCCTTTAGAAGTCCACTGTTGAACATAGGCCTCCCCCAAAGAGCGCCATGACGAGCGATCTTGTGCAACCTCCATGCACCGACATCCTGCGATGGCTACAATGTCGTCGGTCCATCGTGTGGGGGGGTCTCCCCACACTTCGCTTGCTTGTTCGTGGTCGCCATTCGAGAACCTTTATTCCTCAGCGGTTGTCGGTTCTGCGAACTATATGGCCTGCCCATTGCCACTTCAACTTGCAAACTCTGAGAGCTATGTCGGTAACCTTCGTTCTTCTACGGATTTCCTCATTTCTGATTCTATCACGTAGTGAAACACCTAGCATAGCTCTCTCTATTGCACGCTGCGCAACTCTGAACTTTGTATGAGAACAATAGTTAGCGACCACGTCTCAGTGCCGTATGTCATCACTGGCAACACGCACTGATTATAAACTTTCGTCTTGAGGCTCTGCGGTATCTGCGACGAGAAGATATGGCGTAATTTCCCGAACGCTGCCCATCCGAGTTGGATTCGTCGGTTGACCTCTTTGTCGAAGTTGGATCTACCCAGTTGAATCGTGTGACCCAAGTAGACATAGTGATCAACAGCTTCGATAATATCGTTCCCAACATAAACCGGCATGGGTACGACATGGGCATTTGACATGATGTTCGTCTTGCCCATGTTCATTTTAAGACCCACCTGTTGGGACACAATATTGAGGTCACTGAGTATTGTGCTAAGGTCTTCCAGGGTTTCAGCCATGATGACTATATCATCAGCGTTTTCCTGTATTACCACAGAATGACCTATTGTTCTATTTTTGGTAGTAGTATTTCTTCTGTGACCATCACCGTGGTCTGTGGTGACCGTGCAGCAGTACGTGGCGGGCGGGCAGCCACCAAAATCAACAAATTAGCGGGGCGTTAGGTTAGGTACTATCGCAATCAAAAAATCACATAGGTAGTTAGGTTAGGTACTATCGCAATCAAAAAAACATATATAGCACACTGTGTGCTGTAACACCTAAGTTGCTATGTCTAGGTACTTATTATTACTTTTTAATAGTGTAGCATTGATTCAAGTAAAAAGAGTGTTAATGACTTTTTAATGATAAAACTCTTAAATTTAAACGCCCCGCATGCTGCAACATTTGACGGGCTAATTTTAAAGTGACATAATTTAATGGCTTGCTCGGTCAGCAGATATAAACCCGTAGAGGTAGTACAAATCAGTAAGCATAATTCAATATCTTTGTATGAGGTTATAAGGTTTCCTATATTTATCGTAGACAAATATCTTGAGCTTAGAGAGATGATTATGAGTACTGGCGTATCTTGAGTGACCGATATTGTATTGATAATAACACGATGCTCTATACAAAGAGATGTATTATACAAAGCATTCATTTGCTATGCTTCACTCGTTTGTTTAGCGGTGTGGAATCCGTCATGTTTTAAACATTCTTGGTACCTAGGAGGTAAGACTGAAAAAATGAAATTTTTGTTCACATTCTTTCTATTTCTTCTTCTTGTTTTCAATTTATCTTGTAGCAATTTAAATAATAAGTCACCCTCCATTCCGTTTTCAGTATCTAAACAGTTTTTATACATTAAAACACACAAGTTAAAAAGGCAATAATAGGTATAACCTCAAGTTATGATCAAATCTTCATAATTGAAACATAGGGCCACAAAAAATGTTATTTAACTTAGGTACCTACTTATCAAACTATAAAATACTAGAATTAAACTATATATTATTGTCTTCTACTTAACATTCTTGGTACCTAGGTACTTACTAAAAATATGAAATGTATCTTCACATTTTGTCTCTTTCTTCTTCTTGTTTTCAATTTATCTTGTAGCAAATTAAATAAGAAGAGGCCCCCATTCCATTTTGAGCATCTAAAACAGTTTTTAGACGTATAAAACATACAAGTTTTATAGTAGCATAAACTCGAATGTTGCTCAGTAATATGGTCATTAATCTGTTTATATTTGAAACATAGGGACACAAAAAATATTATTTAGCTTATGTACCTACATACAAAACAATAAAATAGTAGAATTAACTACGAATAAATAATAGGTAAGTCAGGGGGCGCGTTCACTTACTACGTTCGAGGACGCACGGTAGGCCAATCACGAATATTTGCGAGAAAGTGTTCGTATCGTTAGCGTAACCATTTTGTATGAGATTTGATAAGCGCCTCTACCGGGCGTTAATCAGCCTTAATTTCGGCAGCAGAAATACTATCGTGTCACCTGCGTATCGCCTTCGTATCGCATGCCTAGCGTAACCTAGTACATTTTGTATCAAAACAGTGATCACGAATATTTTTTTGACATGAGCACGCAGGCTGGCTCACGTCAAGCTACGGTGAACGTACGCAAATTTATTCACGTAGATTTTGTCAGTGAAAATACTTGCGTAAGGTATTGAATTACAATAATATTGTTTAATTCTAGTATTTTATAGTTTTTTATGTAGGCACATAAGTTAAATAACATTTTTTGTGGCCCTATGTTTCTAATATGAACATATTAATCACCATGTTACTGAGCAAAAGTCGAGGTTATGTTACTAGAAAAGTTGTGTGTTTTAAACGTATAAAAACTGTTTTATATGCTCAAAATGGAATGGGGGGCCTCTTATTATTTAATTTGCTACAAGATAAATTGAAAACAGGAAGAAGAAAGCGATAAAATGTGAAGATAAATATCATATTTTTAGTAAGTACCTAGGTACCAAGAATGTTAAATACAAGACAATAATATTGTATAATTCTAGTATTTTATAGTTTGTTATGTAGGTACCTAAGTTAAATAACATTTTTGGTAGCCCTATGTTTCAAATAAGTAGATATTGATCATATGTTGAGGTTATGTTATTGCCTATAAAACTTGTGTATTTTAAATGCATAAAAACTGTTTTAGATACTGAAAACGGAATGGGGGCGACTTATTATTTAAATACTACAAGATAAATTGAAAACAAGAAGAAGAAAGTGAAAGAATGCAAACAAAAAAATATTTTTTTATTCTTAATTCTAGGTACCAAGAATGTTTAAAACAAGACGGATTCCACACCGCTAAACAAACGAGTGAAGCATAGCAAATGGCTGCTGTGTATAATATATAATTCAAGATCTTTGTGTAGAGCATCGTGTTTTTATAAATACAAAAATGGTCACTCAAGATATGCCAGTACTCATAATCATTTCTGTAAGCTCAAGATAGTTGTCTACGATAAATATAGGTAACCTTATAACCTCATACAAAGATATTGAATTATGCTTACTGCTTTATACTACCTCTATGGGTTCATATCTGCTGACCGAGCTGGTCATTAAATTATATGTCAACTTTAAAATTAACACGTCAAATTTTGCAGCATGCGGGAAACCTACCTAGCCTACTATGTATCTACTTTCAGAGATATTAGCTGTGATATTAATCAAAAGGAGAAAGGTCTGAACATATTCATGGATTTTAACATAACCGAATCTGAGGAACAAGCAAACTAATCAGTCTCATCGCCTCCTAACATTTTAAAAGAAAATCGTAATGAGGTACAAGAAATAATCTAAATCAGTTTTGCACTGCACTGTTACAAGTGACAGGGCCTTCGCTTCGCCTACTTGTGGTCACTGCTACCTAAATTATCACTTGTACATGACTATAGAACACTAGAGAAATAAAACCATTGATTTAATAAAGAATATATGAATTAAATCAGAACTATTATTGAAATCCCATCCCACCTTTTCTGTGCATGACAACATCAGACAAGCGGCAGGAGTGATGTGGAACAGAGTGGCTCAGGAAAGACATGAATGGAAAAGGTTGGCGGAGGCCTTTGCCAATTGGCAAATAGATCTACAGAAAAGAAGCAAATAGTAGCAACATACTTAATTCTCATCTATTATAATCTTTATACTATGTAAATAATAGATCTGAATAAAAGGCTATATTATTATTATTATTTAAATAAACAAATTTATTGAAAAGAAACTTCCAATCTCTTTCATTCTTTTTTCTAGGTAAAATAAGGCAAATAAATCTAGTTACTGGTACATTTATTGTAGGTACCTATTTAATAATAATTGGTGCTTGGAGAAAGGGATGGCCTTTCTCCCTTTGACTAATTTCTCCAAAAGTAGGGAAATAGCTAGTTAGGTACTTATTAGTTTATTGGTTTAACTTTAAAAGACTCACCGTACCACCAGGGGTACAGTTTTGTTGTCCGTTTATTTTAATGGATTTTTAGTCGTCCAACGAAAATGACAGTATCATAGTATACACACTAGTTTCTAACCGCTTTTGACCAAACCATATGTGGACAATATCAAAATATTCATTCTAATGGGATGTAACTTTTGTATTGGATAAGTACTTCGGATTATCTGCCTCCTCATTACCATGTGTGCCTACATGTGAGAAATCCTGCAATCCCAGGGTCGACTCCCCCCCCCCCCCCGCGCTACCAGCACTAGAACACTGCACTGACTAGAGCTACAGATACTTCAATAAAACCATTGAATTAATAAACAGTATATGTATTTAATCAGAAGTATTACATAAATAACAAGATTTATTAAAACTTCTTTCAACAAACAAGTGCATCATCATTCTTCTTTCTATTGTTTGAAAAGGCTTCCATTCATTGTTCATCAGGGATCTCCACCACAATAGGTTGGCTTGTCCCCAGGTGTGCCGATCTGAAACATTAAATAGGGAGGAATAAATAAGAGATAACTATTCAAAACTACTGGGCCTACAGCTTGTGACAATGTCTTCCTCATCAAAATTATAACCTCTTTCATATTTTATCACCGTCTCGGTAGAGAGTAACACCGTACTGTCCACACATATACTTTATCGTCATTCAGACATTGTCTTTAATTGGCAAAACTATGTTTTTACCTATCGTTGTACAAACTTTAATAAAACAGAATTTAATCGAAATGAATACCCGCTTATAATACACGTAGTTGAAGGAAATGTGTCTAAAATAGTATGCAATAGACAGAAGCTGTGCCATATAGCAATGCATGAAGTGTTCGTATGAAGACTTGCAGCTGAGAAGCCTCACCTGCCCATTGAAGGAAGAGCCGGCACAGAACTTGGTGCTGTTTGTGCACTAGCTGTTTATTGGTTTGTTTGGTAGACTCCTCCGTGTTCCTGTACCGTATTATTGTTTGCTGACAGTCGCCCCCCTGAGCTAGTAGGCCATACCCTCGAGGGACCGCCTTGCAACAAGCTCAGTAGGACATACCCTCGGAGGACCGCCTTGCGACAAGCTCAGTGCAGTGCTGTGCAAAACTTTACAGCTTGATATCCTAAGTGAAAATACAACCATCATTGGCAGGTGTGATGCTTAGCATCAGGTGAATGACTTCCTTGTCACATTACTTACTTTTTGTGGTGGAGCTTGTTCATCATATGCCATTTTTCCTCTGAACTGTCCCCGGTGCAGTGACTTATGTTAGCATGGGTTTATTAGTGTATTCTATGCTATGGCTGTCAGCTCCTTTCACTTCTCTTAGAGGATGTGTCGGCCATGAGAATCCAAAGGAGATTTGGATAAATCTCCATGTCTAGAACATAAATTCAAATAAGTAATTACATTTATGAAATACAAGGACCTTTTCTAAATTATCTACCTTATGGGAAAGTAGTACTTACTTTTCGATGATTCCAATCCAATAATATCACGTTTGGGAGTGGTTCAAAACAACGAGATCCTCAAAAAAAGGGAATGAATTCGTATTTGTGAAATAAATTCCAAATCGAAACCAAATGATATGTTAACAAGTGCTGCCAGTGGCCGATAGTCAAAAGTAACACGAGACAGTTCAAAAAGTAACTTTTTCACGAGAAAAGAAACATTATCTTATTTTATGAAGAAAACGTCTTTGTCACAGTAAAATAAAAAAATAACCATTGAAATCAGATCTAATAAGGTGGAGACATTCAGTAGCCCTCTTTTTGGAGGAAGTACCCCCCCCCCCTTCCCCAATCAAAAATCCCAAAAAAAAACATGTGTTAAACCTGTATACCAAGTTTTGTCTAGATTGGTTGAGAAATTTTACCTGTAGTGGAAAACAGCCGGACAGTCGGAAACACATACGAAAGCATTTTTGCCCAAGCTGACACGGAGGCGTACGCTAGCGCTTTGCACTTGCTCTGTCAAAAAGTCTTCACAGCTACAGTTCATAGCAACAATTCAACTTATACGCGATTGGTCCATTTCGCATTTCGTCGAATTCGAGACGATGATGGCTCAAAATCAAATGCGCCAAAACGATGAACGAAAACTTCCTTTGATGCGTTCCATTTCACGCTTTTTTTTATTACTGAATAAAATTTGGACACGGCCCGTTTTGCTAGCGCTCTCTGCCTAGTTAATAAAAGTTAATGTACATCAATAATTTAAAGTTATTCGTGTTCAAGATTACCCTATTACTAATTGCAAATAAGCAATATCTCTCAAGAACTTCTGGCTTTAAAGATAACAAGGTGCTTTTTTACTAACTGAAACGCATTTTAAATAACTACACAGGCGCTTTTGGTCACAAAAACCTATCAGATACTCCATTTGAATTTGTTTTGAGAAAATCTTTTGAACTATAGAGTGTATCATTGAAAAATAACGATTATTAATTAGACACAATCTTTACATAGCCCAATTAAAATTCATTTTCACATGCTTACCTCAATTGATAGCCATCGTGTAAGTATCATCAGAAAATGCGTTGATAGTGAGAATGCATTATTATGCCTTTGCAAACGTGCAGATGATACACCTCATAATCAAATCAATTGTATAAATATTTATCCAAAACGTGAGCAAAACTGAGTCCGTAGTATAATAACAAGCGAAATATTATATTATTATTTTTTATTACGGACTATGCAATCGTTTGACCACGATCTCACCTGATGGAAAGCAATGATGTGGTCGAAGGTGTAGCATGCTTGCCTATTAGATATCTAATCACTCTCGAATAGTAAATAATAATATCTCGAATTTGTCGAAGAAATCAGTCCGGGAGAAGGCCAAGGTCGTCGGTTGTAGAATGCAATAACAAGCTCAGAATTAAATGGTACAGTACACACGAATGCAAGTGCATCGGAACCAATGGATATCGCATTCACAAGTGACATGACATTTTGTGATATCACAGATGTCTGACATTTCTCGTAGTCCGTTTTTGCTAAGTGAAAGTGCGAAATCGTATTGTATTATTTGTTAAGACATAGATAGAACAACTTAATTACTTTTATTAGCAGCCCTTTAACGCCTGGAGTTCTAGTGATACATAACACAAGCCATAACTTTTATTTTATTTTTGTGAATTTTAACAATTACCTACAGTCAAAGTACATTCTAGGCAGAAACTGGCCATGTCCTTTGAATATATATATTTTAGTCGTAAAAATTACGTAAAAGTAACATTTTAAGTCGTGTAACATGAAAGTAACATGAGGGGGTCAAAAGCAACGTAAAATGTTACAAAAGTAACATTCTGGCAACCCTGATGTCAACAATTTGTAAAAAAAGGAGTTTTCACAGAACATACATTATATTATTAGGTTTTCAAACAAACTATTCGTTCTTTGTTCATTCAATTTGGCCGGCTTTCGTTCAACCGAGCCCATCCTTATTTACAATAGAAATACGTCATTAACGTAAGGACGCTAGTCGTACGCAAGTCGTACGCAAGTCGTACGCAAGGTATTGTGATGGCGACTATCGTCTTGCTCTGGTAAACACGGTACGCATGCGATACGAATGTTTGAAAAATTTGTGCTTGGCCTACGGATCACCCGCGCGTACTCTTGAAATCGTTCACGGCGTCGTCGGGCGTTCGCCTGGGACATCCGAAAAATAGTAGGGGAGGGTAGGAATAGTATGAAACTGACACTTGACAGTTGTCGGTTGTATGTGGACGTCCAAAGTCGTTCACTAACTCCGGATGATCGAGCGATAATAGCACGGATGATTGAGATGTTAATTTTGACTTGTAAAAGTGCTATTATTTTTGCCTATTTACAATAAAATACTTTGACTTTGACTTTGATTCGAGCTTTGTAAGTGAATACAGCCAGGAACTCTAATTCAGAACAAATGCCACATAAAAAGTGCCCCTACTTCAAACCAAAACGACGTATGATTCAAAATACGAATCACTTCCGAGGTTACAAATAGACATGCTTGGTGATTGGTTTAAATTCAGAACAAAAGCAGGGATTGGTTCACGCGCGTGCTGCAATGTCTGCTATGACATCGGAGTCATAGCGGCGTGGACGATGTTATGCAATTAGTGGACCGGACCAAGCAATGAATAAAGCAATATTATTGTACAATGTTTTTTTTTTGCTTACTTTTTACAATTCATTTAACTCTATGTCCCTCGAAATATAATTAATTTATTGAGTTTTTGTTTAGAAGACATTCAAAGATATTCTTTCTTCGCAATGTAGTGAAGACGGATTCTGAGAAATTGGTCCTCTAATCGGCCGTGGTTGCCGATCACTCCAAAAAACAACTCAATATGATCTTGGCAAAATTTATATGGTAAAATAAATTTCAATATTTGTACCTCTATTAGCCGTGCAAAAAGTAATTTAAAACTTGAAATACATAATGAGGAGTCCTAGAAATCCAGTTTTGGACTGAATTTTGGTCACTGGTTTTTTATAATGTTGGAGTTAGTATATAATGTTACTCTTTGTAGAGTATTCGAGTTTTCGCATGATGATTCACAGCAGTAGTTGACAATGATAAAAACTAAAACGTACGCGAAGATATGACGTGTGCTCGCTTGCATGTAAAATGTCCGAATGATGACGCGCTGGACACGACTTTTTAGCCCCACCTACTTGGGCACGACTTTTGTTGGGTCATTTTTTTAACGCTGTTACATTCCTTAGAGAATTAAGCAATATCATTGTAATTCAATACAATGGCTGTGTTCACTTACACGCTCGAATCATCCGTGCGATTATCGCTCGATCATCCGGAGATAGTGAACGACTTTGGACGTCCACATACAACTGACAACTGTCAAGTGTCAGTTTCATACTATTCCTCCCCTCCACTACTATTTTTCGGATGACCCAGGCGAACGCCCGGACGACGCCGTGAACGATTTCGAGTGTACGCGCGGGTGATCCGTGCGTCCTCGAACGTTTATGTGAACGGGCCCCTTACGAAAGTATTTTCACTGATAGATTCTACGTGAATTAATTTGCGTACGTTCACCGTAGCATGACGTGAGCCAGCTCATGTCAAAAAAATATTCGTGATCGCTGTTTTGGTACAAAATGTACTAGGTGACGCTAGGCATGCGATACGAAGGCGATACGCAGGCGACACGATAGTATTTCTGCTGCCGAATTTAGTTCTGTTTAACGTCCGGTAGAGGCGCTTATCAAATCTCATACAAAATGGTTACGCTAACGATACTAACACTTTCTTGCAAATATTCGTGATTGGCCTACAGATCTATCTTTCATCTTTAGAAGTGGTGTGTGTGTGTGTGTGTGTGCGCGCGTGTGTGTGTGTGTGTGAGTGTGTACGATTGTTACTCCTTCACGCTCAAACGGCTGCACGGATTTGAATGAAATTTGGTACCAGGATAGTTTATATCCTGGATGAGCACATAGGATACTTTTCATCATCATCATCTATCATCATAATCCAAGCGGGGGAAACCGCGGGGCGCAGCTAGTAGTAGGTACGAGTACATAATTGTATAATATCTATCTGTCTATACTTATAATAAAGCAAATATGAACGAAAAAGTCTGTACATTAAAGATAATTAAGAAAAAAATTGCAGACTTATAATAAGCAACTGAAAAAGAAAATAACTTTTTTTAAAATCGAGTCTGTCTGCTTGTTTGTTAGTATGTATGTATGTTTGTTCACGCATCACGTAAAAACTACGGAAGAGAATACGATTCGGTTTTCACTGTTGGATAGCTTAGGGTTTGACTTAAAAACTGGTGTACTTGGTATCTCAATCCGATCAGTAGAAGCCGAGCAATCTTAAAAACGATTAGGCGGCTAAAGGAATTTTGATCAAACGTTTGGTATATTGGTATTTTAGGTCTTGGAATAGTAGGTACGTAGAGTACTTTTAACCTAGAGAAATTACCACGCGTACGAAGCCGCGGGTAACAACTAGTTAAACAATAAATGTACACAATTTACTTGTATGTAGCTTTGACGATACAGTGACGATCCTGGCCGGCTTGCTCTCCTTGATCCGGGGCATGAGCATCAGCGTCAGCAGGAAGTGTCCCAGGTGGTTAGTCCCGAACTGCATTTCGAATCCGTCAGCCGTCTCCGTGTGTGGACACATCATCACGCCTGCGTTGTTGACGAGGATGTTCACCTGAGGGCATAGGTATTGTAACTATCTACCATATCCTACTTTCACACTCACGCGCAGGTACAACAGTTTTTTTTTTATTTTTATTTTTTTGCGTATGGTTTAGCTGCTTTTATTACATAGCTTTATACTCATTATACAAGAAGTTAATTCTATAATCATGATTGTAGTAATTCATTTTAGTTCTGATTATCTTCAATTATGTTTCATTACTATGATAATTGTTTGGGCGGTCCAACCTACTTTCGTCTGATTACTTTCCTCGTCAACCAGAATGTATGTAAAGAAGGGGAGGCAGTTTTGCTACTCTAGCTGTCAGGTCTCACAGGGGGTTGGTAAACAGTGTTTCAATGATTTCTATGAGGCTGGGAATAATGTTTGTTGGAACTCAAATTTTAATGTATTTTATTTTATTTTGGATGTAATGTAATTTTGTGTGTAGCTTTTTGATACCTATTTCTTTAGTTATGGATGTCTTTCTTTTTTATTTATGTTTATATTCCAATGTTTGGTTATTAATATTGGTTTATTTTATTATTATTATTATTATTGTCTTAACATTTTTATAATTTGTTAGTTTCATTGTTTGGTCAATTGTTATTACCACTTGTGAATATTATTACTGTGCACAGAGATTCGCAGACCATGTACAGTTCAGTTTTAAATACCTACATTTTTGGATAATTAAAGAATGGGTACCCAAGATACAGGCATGGCCTAGTTTGGGGCCCGTAGCAAACTTAAGATATAATTATTATTAAGATTAATTGGTAATAGCTAAACTTCAGTGGAATAAGTTATAGCTAAGGAGCATCTCGATCATATCACTTTTCAAACTTAAAAATCATTTCATCCGTTTGGGAGCTAAGAGCGTCACCCGCCTCCCCCCCGCCCATCCCATTGTAGCTAAGAACAATTTTGTTTATCTCAGCTTTAAAACATTAAAAAACTGCAGCTAAATTGGTCCATTCGTTTGAAAGATACGTTTCTCACCCCCCTTTTCTCAACCCCTCCCCCCCCCCTCCTAACTATATAGCTAAGAGCCATTTCGATCACGTTTACGTCAGTTTTCAAACATAAAACCTAAATATGCAAAATAAAGATTATTATGAACTTTACCAAAAAAAAATTGCGAATTCAGACTTGGGCAAGTGCGTCAAAGAATCGCGCTTGCCCCATCAAAATCGAGTATTTTGCTAAATATTACAAAAATAATTACATTAATGTGAAGAATAGCATTTATGAAATAACCATAAATTAATTGATTCACAGAATATACCAATGTGGGTAGATACCTGTGGTTCCGTGTCCAGTATCTTCTTAGCGAATTCTTGCACAGATTGTAAAGAAGACAGGTCGCATTTCTCCAAAACTAAGTTGCCCTTGTCGCTATCAGGGAGATTTTCGCACGTCTTCTCTATATCCGCTTTTGCCTCTCCAGCTCTCTCAAGACTGCGGCATGCCATTATCACTTTTGCACCTGGAAAATTTGGTAGGTATGGTATGATACACAAGTTAATTTTGGTCAACATTTAAAAGCCTCCATAAATAACCGTCATGTCAAAAACTCGATTTCAAGCTTTAGACTTGTTTCACACGTACCACAACCACACCACAACCATCCACGTGGGTGGGTGCTAATTTGCTTGAAAATGATTAGTTGAATTCACACAGACCACATTTTGCCGTCGCGTTCGACCGCGTGGGCGATACCGACCACAACGCAACCACCAGCGAAACCGCGCACTAGCGGCCGGCCACATCGCAAACACAACGTTGCGTTGCGTCGACGCATCGACACTGTGCTCGTAGCTCCCAAATGAATAGACCGAATTTGATGCGGATTTTTATGTTTGAAAACTGATGTGATCGAAATGGTTCTTAGCTATATGGGGGGGAGTGTAGAAAAGGGGGGGAGTGTAGAAAAGGGGGGGAGTGTAGAAAAGGGGGGAGTGTAGAAAAGGGGGTGAGAATCGTATTTTCCAAACGAATGGACCAATTTGGCTGCGGTTTTTCATGTTTCAAAGCTGAGGTAAACGAGATGGTTCTTAAATATAATAGGGGGAGGAATGGGGGTGACGACCATAGCTATCAAACGGATGGAACGGTTTTTATGTTTGAAAACTGATGTGTTCGAGATGCTTCCTAGCTAAAATAGGGGGTGCGAAGTCAGGAGATATATAAATTTTTAATTTGGGCTTGTTTTGAAAAAAAAAAAAAACAATGTGGCGGCAGTACGGCTCCATTTTCAACTGCAAAAAAATATATTTTTTCTTGAAGTTTTACAATATGGGTATCAAATTGAAGACCTTGATAAGCACATTCCAGTAGTGTATAATTTATTGGCATAAGTTCATTTTTGGCAGGGCAGGCGTGTTTTTTTTTAGCTTTTAAGCTAGTATTTTATTATATTCATTGTACAGATTATTTCGTTCTTTTTGTTTTATTATAAGTATAGATAGAAGATATCTATACTTACAATAAAGCGATAAGAACAAAAAAGTCTGCACAACGAAGATAATTTAAAAAAGTTATCTAGTTTACTTAAAATAAACTATGTACTGAACAAGAATATTACATATAATCCTGTCTGTCTGTTTGTTTGTTAGTTTGTTAGTTTGTCTGTATGTTTGTTCGCGAATCACGTAAAAATTACTGGACTAATTGAGATGCTATTTTCACTGATGGATAGTTAGAGTTTGATTTTAAAACTGGGGTACTTGGTATCTCAATCCGATGAGTAGAAGCCAAGCAATCGATAAAAACTTTTTGACGGCTGAAGGAATTTTGATCAATTAGTATTTTAGGTCTTGGAATGGTACATAGAGTACTTTTAACCTAGCGAAATGACCACGCGTGCGAAGCCGCGGGTACACCTAGTACTATAATAAAATTGTAACTGGGCTAAATCTATCACTAAATATTTTTTGAAAATTATCATTGAGATAAACTTCAAAATTGATATAGAGTGAAAAACAGTTTTTTTTACTAAATATTTTTTGAAAATTATAATTGAGATAAACTTCAAAATTGATATAGAGTGAAAAACAGTTTTTTTAAAATGTCTTCCTTTCTGTCTGCTTTCTCTTTGAACACGCACACGCTGAAACTACCAGACGGATTTTGATGCAACTTGGCACAATCATAGCTGTTGTTATGCATAAGGATACTTTTTATTCCGAAAAAATCAAGGGTTCCCGCAGCATAGGCGTTGAAAGTTATTTAAAATAACACATATGGCGCTGAAACTACTGCACGAGTTTTGATGTAACTTGACACAGTCAAAGTTTATACTATGTGTTCAAATTAAGGATACTTTTTATACCGAAAAAATAAAGGGATCCGGCAGGATAGGTGTTCAAAGTTATGTTAATTTGAAAGTTATAATAATAATACATCCGTTTATAAAACGATACTCTAATTTGGCCTTCCCGCCACGATTAAGAGTGGAGCGGTGGAAGTATACATAGGCCGCCCGTAATCCAGAGCAGAGGTTCGTTTATCGAAATCACGCGCTTCTAGAAATATTTTTCCCAATAATTAAAAGGATTTACATAATTTAATGCGTTATTTTTACATTTTTAATACTGCTGTAATTTCCTGAAATGAACTGTCAAGGTTTGTTTGAAAACAAGCAGATAAACATATACAGATGACCGCGTGTATGTTATATCTTGGGATTTTGATAATTTATAACACAGAGATAGTGTCAGCATAGGGTATGTTTTCAAAAAGGCGAAAACCCAACGTTTATGAAGTCACTGGCCGAGCTGACATCAGGCATACTTTCGAATTTAGGATTTCGCGTGTTTTTAATTATTATTTTTGGTACTTTTTTTTATTTAATGATTCGTGTTCTGTAAGTGGAGTATACCTACCTCTACAAATATGGCGGGGGTGCAAAACAACAGCTTGTATATTAGAGTATAGCACAATGGAGTAACCTACCCAAAATTATACCAAAGAAACATGTTGAGGCCGGGTGAAGGTATTTTCCAAAAAAAGAAAAAAAACATACCTAGTAGTTACATTATTATTATCACGGAGTTCCAGAACCAGACGTACGACGGACGGCAGGAAGGCGGCAGAGGTAACATGCTATGTGGCGGGAAGCAGCACCCGGCACACCGTCCAGTGAGAGTGACAGACACCTAGCTAAGTGACACCCGACTATAATTGACCTAGCGAGCGCTAAGCGTCTCTGTTTCAGCTTGGGCAAAAAATCTTTCGTATGTCCAGATGTCTGTCAGGATGTCTGTCCGGCTGTTCTCCTCTACAGATCGCATTTCTCAGCCGATCTAGATGAAACTTGGTATACAGGTAAAGTGATTTTTTAGATTTTTTTATTCGTCAGGGATTTTTGATTGGGGGGTACTTCCCCCAAAAGGGGTAAAAAGGGGGCTACTGAATATCTCCGCCTCATTAAATCTGATTTCGATCGTTCTTTTTTTAATGAAAAGTAATTTAAGTTTGTTTCATAAAAATTTGGTGAAGATCTGATGAAAATCTTCGATGTGATGAGCAGAATAGCTCCTCAAAATGCAGTAAATTTCCCACTTTTAGGTTTCTATCGGTGGAATCAGCCCGTTACGTACTAGGTAGGGATTGATGGAGCACCTTGGTTAGTAATGTTAGTTTTACAATAATGTAACTAGATGGCGCTACTGTGCACCACTAGATTGTTTGCAAAAAAGTTTGTACGCGCAAGGTCTACAACTCACAGAGACACTAGTATTGTAGGCGATTGTCGGGAATGCTAAATAAGCAGATTTCGCGTGCGGCATCGCCGCCGCCCATTGCACCGACAGTCGCCTCCCAGCCACCACGTATGGCACTCTTGTATAGTCGTCTCCCAACTTACGCGCATATCACTTGTCGGTTAATTATTGTATTTCGTGTGAACCTAATAAAAGGTTTTACAGCATAACCCTATGCGTTTCCAATTAGCACTCCCACTCACAACACATCCCTAACATACCATTACAAGTGGTTGTACTATTATTTATTCTGTGCAAGTGGTGACCCCGACGTGATTAAAAGTGGGGTGCGTGCTCAATTGTGTAATGTAAAGTGAACTATTAAGTGCGCCACGGGAGGCGATTCCCCGTAGACAACGCGGGTAAAAGACAAGTGTGGAGTCAAAAATGATCGCTGGTAACCAGATAAAACCGGCGGTGCCTATTCCTGGACCATCAGCGACGCCTGTTCAGCGACCACCAGCGGAGCGGAATCCAAGATACCTCAATTTTGGACGGACATGCCGCGAATGTGGTTCGCGCAGTTTGAGTCCGTAGTAGCACCGCAGAAACAAGGCGATGCTACAAAATTCGAGGTCAAGGACGCCCCGCATAACGCCGGAAAACCCAAAATGGTTATGTAAATATCACTAACGATACAGAGAGAGAGCCAGATCGTGTGAATCACCTTGCAACTGGAAAAGAAAACGGAAACCAGAATCAGGGAAGCTCCAGCAGATAACCATCGCTTGTGCATTACCGATAGGGAAAACGGTATTACCTTTTTAATCGACAGAGGCGCAAACGTATCGGGTCATTCCAGTGAACAAAGTTAGTGTGAAAAACCGTCGAGAAAGTAAATATAAACTGTTTGCAGGAAATAATACTGAAATTAAGACTTACGGTGTAACTGTATTAGAGCTCAATTTAGGATTGCGTAGAGTTTTCAAGTGGACATTCGTGATTAGTGACGTAAGACAAGCCATACTCGGTGCAGAGTTTTTAAAGACTCCTAAGTTATTAGTAGATGTGTGTAATAAAAACCTCATTGATTCTGTTACAAATTTACGCATGAACGGGACCATTGTAAAGTATAACGAATCGTCTATTACTAGTATTCAGTCCGATAATCCGTATCACGATTGGTTAGAAAAATATCCGGATATTACTAAACCAATTTCTTTCAGAGAAAATCCGTCACATTCCGTATACCGTCACATCAAGACAACGGGACCATCCGTACATGCTAGGTCTAGGCAATTACCCCCCGACAGGTACAAGAAGGTGAAAGAAGAGTTCACCTTCATGCAGGTCGTTGGGATTTGCGGACCATCGAAGAGCCTGTGATCCAGTCCACTCCATGTCGTGCCCAAGAAGGATGGCGCGATTTGACCTTGCGGAGATTATAGACAGTTGAACGCAGTAACCAAAGCTGATAGATACCTTGTGCCAAGGTTACAGGATTTCACATATGGACTGGCAGGTAAGAAAATTTTCAGTCCCATAGATATTAATCGAGCTTATCATTTAATAACAGTACATCCTGATGATATTGAGAAAACAGCTATCATCGTACCTTTTGGACTTTTCGAGTTTCCAAGGATGACGTTGCAGCTCAAACCTTTTAGAGATTCATGAACGATACTTTTTTAAAAGATTTAGAGTACCGACAGGAAAACGGAGAGGAATCATTCCTTTTTTGTTACATAGATGACGTCATCATAGCATCCGATTCTGAGATACTGAACAAAAAGCACTTAAACGATCTATTTCAACGTTTCAACGAGATATGTGTGACTATAAATTTGAGTAAATGCACATTCGGTTAATCTGAAATAGTTTTTTTGGTTTACAGATCATATCGGAAGGAATCCAGCTACTGGAAAACAAGGTCAGGCTATCAGCGAGTACCCCAAACCGGAAACCGTTGGGCAGTTAAGGCGTTTCATAGGTATGGTAATTTTTTATAGATCTCATGTAGAAAGTGCAGCAGACCATCAAGCGGAGCTGAATAAATATTTGCATAACTCGAAGAGGAAGGATAAGACCAAAATCGAATGCACTTCACAGGCCGAGACAGCTTTTCAAAAATAAGGTAAGGTAAGCCTTCAAAGCGCCGTTACGTTATCGTATCCTGTCCCAGAAGTCAGCTTATCACTCATGACAGATGCGTCCAATACATGTTTAGGTGCAGTCTTACAGCAAAAAGTGGGAACTGAATGGAAACCTTTAGGTTACTTCTCAAAGAAGTTAACAGACGCTCAAACGAAGTATAGTCCATACGACAGAGAATTATTGGCAATTTACATGGCTTTAGTAAATTTTCGTAACATGATAGAAGGTCGGCAGCTCACGGTATTTACAGACCACAAGCTTTTAACGTACGCATTCACAAAGGTAGGTACAGATAAAGAGACGCCTAGACGAACTAGACAATTATTGTATATTAGCGAGTTTACCAGCGACATACAATACATAAGTTCAGAAGGCAATAAATTTGCTGACGCGTAAAGTCGTGTTGAAAGTATAAACTGTGCAACCAATGTAGAATACGAGGCCCTCGCACAGGAAAGCGATTCTCAAGTTACGCTATTACAAAACGACTCGAATAGCAAACTGCAGTTTAAGCAAATGTTGATACCTAGCAGTAACAAGTTGGTTTATTGTGAAATGTCAACAAACAATGTCAGACCTCACCTACCGGTAAGTTTTAGAAAAGTAGCTTTCAATTCCGTACATAATATTAGCCACCCAGGGAAACGAACTACTCGTATAATTATAGCTCAGAGTTTTTTTGGCCAGGAATGAATAAGGACATCAACAACTGGGTACAAACATGCTTGCAATGCCAGAAAGTCAAAGTCACACGTCATACAGTTTCAGACTTAGAGATTTTCCCATCTTGTGAACGTTTTGAACACATACACATCGATATAGTCGGCCCTTTTTCCACTACTGAAAATGATTTCAGATATTGCTTGACCATTATTAATAGATATACCAAATGGATAGAGGCTATTCCCCTTGTAAGCGTTACTTCCGCAGCTGTAGCAAAAGCTTTCTACGAAAATTGGATTTGCAGGTATGGAAACCCACTTAGATTAACATGTGATATGGGTTTACAGTTCATGAGCGATTTGTTCAATAGTTTAGCGAAAATGTTAGGAATAAATAAAGTAAACACAACACCGTATCATCCGAGTTCAAATGGAATGAACGAGAGATGGCACAGATCAATAAAAGTCAGTCTGAGATGTCGACTTATAGGTAACACATCTTGGGTAGATGAACTTCCTACAGTACTTTTAGGACTCCGTGTAGCTGGCAGAAGCGACAGTGGTATTAGCGCAGCGGAAATGATGTTTGCACAAACGATGAGATTACCAGGTGATTTTTACAGTCAGGTAAGTCCAAAAGCTAGTGACCCATATACTTATGTCGACAAATTGAGAAATATAATAGATAGTTTAAAACCGCAGCCGCGAAAGGTTTGCAATTCACGTAAAATGTTTGTTCATGACGACTTAAAAACTTGTACACACGTTTTTCTTAGAAATGATATGATAAAACAATCACTTTGTCCTACTTACGAAGGTCCGTATCGTGTATTAAGTAAAAAAAACAAAGTATATAAAATACAGTTTCCTAGGAGAACAGGTTTCGTTTCAATAGACAGATTCAAACCGGCATATATGCTGAATGATGATACAATACAATACAATACAATACAATACAATAACTCTTTATTGAAGACATTATAATAAAAAACAACATAACAGTAATGATACATAATATCTAATGTTGTACAATAGGCGGCCTTATCGCTATTTGAAATTTCTTACAGGCTACCTTTGGATGGACAGGAATTATAAAATAAACATTGCGGTCAGTGATGGAGACTTACTTTGGAACAATAAAGTTGTTTTATTTAAATAGATAAATAAAAACAACTATATAACTTAATATTTGTATACATACTTACATATGTGTTATCATAAATTTTGTTAAACACATAAATATATATATATATATACTATAATTAAATAATATAACATATATATATTGGCAAATTTATGGGAATGGGAAAGATGAAGGAACTCAAATCGCTCTTTGAGATAGGGAGGGGTTGATGGATTAAATAGGACACTATACAGAAGAGAGAGGGTATGAGTATCCCGGCGACGTCGGATTGGTAACCATTTGAGCTTTGTGCGAAAATCAAATAATCAGATCAGATGATGTGCAAGATAATAATTCAGTAGTACAATGTCAGAATAGAACAGTAAGCGAAGGAAAGGAAATGGTAACCTTACTTCGTTTACAACTTAACCATAAGACGCGAAGTGGTCGCGTAATAAAAAAACCAGTACGTTTTTTGGTATGATTGTATAATAAGGTGATGTTCTAAGTATAAGATAAGCTATGCTAGGCGATGCGACATGTGACCTGATGTTAACTAAAAATTTTTTATACATTTCTCCTTGTAGGCGTTATCTTGAAGGTACTGCCGGCGTAAATACGTGGTTGTTTTTTTCATTTTATAGCAGAGTACGCTTCATTGTAGACCACCGTAGTTCAGATACACCAGGCGCAGCGGTTGATTCACATCGCAAAGCTTACTTATGTAGAAATAGTGTGCATGCGAATAAGTAGAGTCGTGGTTTCTGCAGTAAAGTTAAACCAGGCAGACAAAGCCGGTTAACATTCGCAAGTGCCACATGCAGTACAGTATGCCTAAACTAGTGTCTAAGTAGATCCGTTTGTAATCATATATATTTGTGTACTTAAGTCACTAAATAACATTTACGATATGTTTATTTCTGTATGTCCTTTGAATTTTGAAAACAGGACCCCGATGTACCTTAAAATAAGTAATTATTGAAATGTACTTGGAGTTAAACATAGAATAAATAGAAGTTTAAAATGTACCTACTTGTAATTAGAACATTGATAATTGCGAAACATGTAAAGTAACAAAACACTCGGAACATGACACCGAAGGAAGTTTGAACAATAACAAAATTGTCTACCTATTGCTAAATTATGAGTTGTTATAGTCAGCGAAATGTAACTTACGATATATTGCAACTTGGAATAAATTTATATATCAATATATAGGGTTGTCAACACCCAGAAATTAACTTACTTTTATATAGTTTTTTTTTTTGACAAAAAATTAATCCTTAGGTGAGGAATATTGTAGGCGATTGTCGTGAATGCTAAATAAGCAGATTTCGCGTGCGGTATCGCCGCCGCCCCTTGCACTGAAAGTCGCCTCACAGCCACCACGTATGGCACTCTTGTATAGAGTCGTCTCCCAACTTACGCGCATATCACTTGTCGGTTAATTATTGTATTTCGTGTGAACCTAATAAAAGGTATTATAGCATAACCCTATGCGTTTCCAATTAGCACCACCACTCACAACACATACCTAACATATCCTTACAAGTATTATAATAGCAAAAACATTCAAACCAACATTATTAATATTTTTGTTATTATAATAATAAAGCGTTCGGGTTAGGTATTGGTTGATTGAAAAAAGTTAGGTACCTACGTGTTATTTGCATTGATTCTTTCGATTGTAGAGTTTACTTCTAAGTTAGTTAAGTAGAAGCCGAGCAATCGAAAAAATAAACCTATTGACGTGTGAACGAACTTTGATGAAATTACCTAATATAATATAATAGTACTTCTGGTACTGGAATAACTCATAGGATCCTTACATTTCAGAAAAACTCACGCAAGTAACGCCGCGGGCACAGCTAATTGATATAATAAAGTTAATTATCGACATGGAGGCCAAAACAGTTATTTTTGTCTGGCTGTCTGTCTGTCTCTTTGAACACGCATCACACTGAAACTACCAGACGGATTTTAATGTAACTTGGCACAATCATAGCTGATGTTATGGATTTACATTTAGGATACTTTTTGTTCCGAAATACTAAAGTTTTCCCGCGGGATAGGGGTTGAAAGTTATGTAGAAATATTATTTCACCAATCGATAAAGTTGCTGAAACAGATAAAATCATTAAAAGAAATGTCATATATTATTTATTCTGTGGTCAAATGTCATAACAAAGATATAATTTATACAAAGATAATATTTTTTGAAAATTTTGATTGAGACAAACTTCAAAATCGATATGGAGTGCATAAAGGTTATTTTTTTATTTTTTGTCTGTCTATCTAGACAGACAGACAGACAAAAAATCAAAAAATCTGTCTGTCTGTCTGTCTCTTTGAACACGCATCACGCTGAAACTATCAGACTGATTTTGATGCAACTTGGCAGAATCATAGCTGATGTACTGGATTAATATTTAGGATACTTTTTATCCCGGAAAAATCAACGGTTCCCGCAGGATAGGGGTAGAAAGTTATTTAAAATAACACGTATCAAGCTAAAACTACTGGATGGAGTTTGATGTAACTTGGCACAGTCAAAGTTTATATAATGTGTTAAAATGTTGAATACTTTTTATCCCGAAAAATTAAAAGGTTCCTGCAGCCTATGGGTCCAAAGTTGTGTTAAATTTAAAGTTATCATACATCCGTTTACGACTAGACTGGTACCTCATTTCGTCATTCTGCTACGAGGCACACTGGCCCAGTTGGACAGATGCATAGATGCGTAATCCAGACGTACGTGGATCGAAATCACGCGCTGTAGAAATGTTTTGCTCCATAATTAAGAGATTTTTACATTATTTATGCGTTATTTTTTACATTTTCCTTGATATCTATCTATACTATAATAAAACTGTAACTGGGCTAAATCTGTACATTAAATATTTTATGAAAATTTTAATTGAGATGAACTTCAAAATCGATTGTTTCTTCCATTGAGATATTATAATGTACTACCTACGTACCTACATAATTATATAGTTATATCGGAGGTTTCTTCATAATGTCTTATTGGCAAAATGGTTAGTTGTCGGTATTGAAATGTGTACATACAGAGGTAGGTACATGTATTGCTCTTCACAGAGAAAGTATAGAAAACTTTTATTTTTTCAAATCAATCCTCATATCGTGTTGAAACAGCTCAAAAAGTAGGTAGTTAGGGTAAGAGCCAGTTAAAGTGCCAGTAAGTACGTCGTTCTGTGAAACATCATAAAAAATAATTTGTACGAAGAACACAATGTTTCGTTGCATTAAAATTTGTTCGTATGGACCTCATAATAATGACCTACCCTTGATGCCCCATCCAATTTACCTCACCACCTTAATTACTCTCTAATCTGTGCCACCTTACCTTCGGAGATAATTTTCTCTACTCAATAACAAGACGTTCATGATACTTCGTTTAAGCTAAATGGCGTTGTCTACCCTTAAAACACGCAAGCGGTTTGTTACGAAGTGGTTTTAACGTTGAATGAAGTCGAACAACACGTTTTCTTCTATTTTTACTTTATGTTCCATAAAGGCTCTTAAAACGTATTTAGATGTTTTTTGTGTTCTTTGATAGAATAAGTCGACTTCAGTTGTAAAACGCGCAGCGAAATTAAGCGAATTATTTATAGTAAAATAGTAATTTATTAATTAAAAAAATAAATTTAACTCATTCATGTCATGAATCTTTCATTATAAAAACCAGGGTTCAAAATACTTTCAAGTGCTTTGTAAACCGAAGCCTTGAAAGTAGAAAACACTTGCATAGGAAATTGATCTTCGTGTCCATATAAATAAGGAGCACAATTGTGTTTGCGAAAAAAGTACTTGGAAGCGTGGAATTGAAAGTAAAAAATACTTGCATAGGAAATTGACCCGTACGCCTATGTAAATAAAGAGCACAATTGCGTTTGCTTATAAAAACTTCGAAGCCTTGCAATTTTTTTGAGCGATGTATCAGCTACCTAGCTTCTTGTGACCTGGCTGGCCGAGTGCGGCCGAACTCAGCCGAGGCCATGCCGTACCCGCCACCGAGTATGTACATGTAGGTGCGGACGAGGCGAAAGAGCGTAAAATACTTTGAAAGTCTTGCAAGTATTGCGGGTCCGCACCAGGGCGGAGTACTTACAAGCCAAAACCTGGTTTAAAAACCTGGTTGCGTAAATACCCACCTTCCCTAATTCCACGCAAGTGGCGTAGAATTGGCGTGAGTGGTCATACAGAATCCAGGCCCTGCTCTCAAGCCCTTGCGACTGATTTAAAAACTGGGGTACTTGGTATCTTAGGCCTTGCACGCACTGCCTTGCAGTGGAACGCGGTGCGTTTATTCTAGCGTTTATTTCACATTGTATTATATGCGGTTATTTCATATTTTATTATATGCGTTCATTTCATTGCAATACGTGCACTTCTATGAAGTGTCATAGAAGTGCAAGTGTGTTATAACGCATATTCTGTGAAGTACGGAGTGCCGTACTTCACAGAAGGCAAGGCAGTGCCTTATTCCGATGATTAGATGCCGAGCAATCGATAAAAAACTATTTGACGGCTGAACGAATTTTGAAGAAATGTAGTATAATATTGTACTTTTGTAAGTTTGGTCCTGGTCCTCCTGGTCCTCTGGACCAAACCTACAACTGGTCTGGTGGTGGTTTGGCTTTTGGTCCTGGAATAAAACGTGTGGGCTACTTTTAAATGAAATGACCACGCGGGCAAAGCCGCGGGCACAGCTAGTACTATAATAAAACTGTAACTGGGCTAAATCTGTACATTAAATATTTTTTGAAAATTTTGATTGAAATAAACTTCAAAATCGATATGGAGTGCAAAAAGGTTATTTCTTTTATTTTATGTCTGGCTGTCTGTCTGTCTCTTTGAACACGCATCACGCTGAAACTCACAGACGGATTTTGATGCAACTTGACAGAATCATAGCTGATGTTTTGGATTAACATTTAGGATACTTTTTATTCCGGAAAAATCAACGGTTCCCGCAGGATAGGGATAGAAAGTTATTTAAAATATCACGTATCAAGCTAAAACTACTGGACGGATTTTGATGTAACTTGGCACAGTCAAAGTTTATATAATGTGTTAAAATGTTGAATACTTTTTATCCCGAAAAATTAAAAGGTTCCTGCAGCCTATGGGTCCAAAGTTGTGTTAAATTTAAAGTGATCATAAATCCGTTTATAGACTGGTACCAAATTTCGTCATTTTGCTACGAGGCTCACTGGCCCAGTTGGACAGATGCATAGGTGCGTAATCCAGACGTACTTTGATCGAAATCTCGCTCCGTAGAAATGTTTTGCTCCTTAGTTAAAAGATTTTTTACATTATTTATGCGTTATTTTTTTACATTCTCCTTCATATTTTTAATAAAGTTATGGTAAAACGCACGCACCACGCAGAAACTATCGGATGGATTTTGATGCAACTTAGCACAGTTGTAACTTATAACAAGGGTTAAAATTCAGAATACATACTGAAAAACTAGAGGGCTCCTGCGGGATAGGGGTCAAAAGTTATATTAAATTATGAAGTAATAAATATAACGTAATAAAATGAAATAAAACAGCTCAAAGCTATTATAATGCATTCGTTTTCGCGCGATGTGCCTACCTTCTGTAATACAAGTATTAGGGTGCTATTATTATTTATTCTGTACTTTCTGCGTGCCACCGCCCGCGCCTCCCGGCCGAGCGCCAAGGCAGGGGTCCCGGGGGAATAAACGTGCAAACGTGTGGTGTGGCGGGGATCGGAACATCGCTAAGTATTTGATTGACCCGAAGGCAGGCGTTGTTGACAGTCGTAGGACAGTATAGGAAAAAAAACAGGAATGTGTTCGAAAGTATTTGCGATTTGTAATTAGATTCGTTGGTTGATTTGGTAGATTGTTTTGAATTATGTTTTTTTAGTTTATTTGTAGTTATTACATATTATTATTATCTATATTCTATATTTTCTATATCTATATAAGGGGGAGTTTCCAGAAAAAGGAGGTGAGAATCGTACCTTTCAAACGAATCGACCAATTTAGCTTCTGTTTTTTTATGTTTCAAGGCTGCTATAATTTGGGGGGGGGGGGGGAAGCGGGAAAGTGAGGATTGTAGCTCTCAAACGAATGAACTGATGCAGTTTTTTATGTTTGAAAACTGATGTCTCGATCACATCAGTTTGTGCTTGATACGCTTCGGTCCCGCTTTCGTCTTCTAACCTATCACGATCCATGTCGGATCGCCACTGAAGGTTGTAAACACAGGTAGGTAGGTACCTACCTACCTGTGTTTACCAATATAGGTACCTACGTATATTGGTACTTTTGGTACTGGAATAACTCATAGGATCCTTATATCCCAGAAAAACTACCAGGCGAGCAACGCTGCGGGCACAGCAGAGCTATAAGGCAATAAGAACATAAATCTATACAAAGAAGATAATTAAAAAAAAATGGTCTATGAATAGCACATTTTTTAAATTCGTGTCTGTCTGTTTGTTTGTTTGTCTGTATGTTTTGTTCGCGCATCACGTAAAAACGTATTAGACCGATTGCGATGCAGTTTTCAGTGTTGGGTAGCTTAGGATTTGATCTAAAAACTGGGGTACCTACTTGGTATATTAATCCAATGGTTAGAAGCCGAGCAATCGATAAAAAACTTTGTAACGGCGGAAGGATTTATTTTAGATCTTGGAATAGCACATAGAGTACTTTTAACCTAGAGAAATGACCACGCGAGCGAAGCCGCAGGCACAGCTAGTACTATAATAAAACTGTTACTGGGCTAAATCTGTACATTAAATATTGTTTGAAAATTTTAATTGAGATGAACTTCAAAATCGATATGGAGTGCAAAAAGGTTTTTTTGTAAATTTTTGTCTGTCTGTCTGTCTGTCTGTCTCTTTGAACACGCATCACTCTGAAACTACCGAACGGATTTTGATGCAACTTGGCACAATCATAGCTTATGTTATGGATTAACATTTAGAATACTTTTTATCCCGAAAAAATCATGAGTTCCCGCAGGATAGGGGTTGAAAGTTATTTAAAAGAACACATATTACGCTGAAACTACTGGATGTAGACTTACTTTGATGTAACTTGGCACAGTCAAAGTACATATTATGTATTAAAATTATTGATTCTTTTTATCCCCAAAAAATATAGGGTTCCTGCGGGATAGGTATTCAAAGTTATGGTAATTTAAATAAAACATTAAAAGGGTATCATAATTTCGACCCACTTCGAACTATACACTCGCCACTATACTGTCTGGTTTAGCGGGATTATTTCTGCCTGCCAACCCAGACGTGCGTGGATCGAATTCACGCACTACTTGAAATGTTTTGTTCCATATTTTTTTGCATTTACATATTTTATGCTTTATTATTACAATTTCTTTGTTTTTTTTTAAATTGTTTTTTTCCTGATGTAAACCGTCAAATCGTTACAACAAAATAGGTCACAATAATTTAGAATAAACTCAAAAACAGAAAAGAATTCTGTACATTTACTTTTTTTTTACTTTGTAAATTTGTTAGTTTTACCTGAAGTGCATGTTTAAAAAAGAAATAAATTATCATTAATAATTTACATTCCCTCGTAAAAAAGCGCCCTCTAGCGGCTGTTTTTATTGGTAACCAAACTGCTTACTGTTTTACATTTTTAACCCCCGAACAAAGAGATGGGTGTTATAAGTTTAGGGTGTGCTTATCACTGTATGTGTGTAAGTGTGTGTGTGTGTGTGTGTTTTCGTTATTTTTTTTGGTTGAGAGCTAATGTGATTGAGATTGTCAACAACTCCAGCGCATAAACCAAACAAATCAAAGTTCTGCCTCCAATTTAACTAGATGGCGCTGATTGACCTTAAAACACGCAAGCATTTCATTAGGTCCAATGTCGACTAAACCAACCAAGCGTACCGCTAAATTCATATTTGACAACTTTTCGATTTCGGCTCACATAACTTTGTTTATTTTGTGTGAGAGTGTGTGTGTGTGTGTGTGTGTGTGTGTGTGTGTGTGTGTACGTGTGTGTGTGTGTGTGTGTTTGTTTGTGTGTGTGTGTGTTGTGGCATCATCATAAAAAAAGCTCCTAAACGAATGGACCGATTTTGATGCGGTTATTTATGTTTGAAACTGATGTGATCGGGATGGTTCTCAGCTATATGGGGCGAGAAAAGGGGGGAGTTTCGAGAAAAAGGGGGTGAGAATGAGAATCGTACCTTTCAAACGAATCGACCAATTTAGCTGCGGTTTTTTATGTTTCAAAGCTGAGGTAAACAAGATTTGTCTTAGCTAAAATGGGGGGGGAGGGGGGGAATATGGTGAAGTTCGTAGCTCCCAAATGAATGGACCAAATTTGATGCAGTTTTTTTTTGTTTTAAAACGGATGTGATCGAGATGGTCCATCATGTTTCTTTGCTATACAGGAGGGGGGGGGGGGGGGAGGAGTTGTAAAAACGGGCGGTGAGAATCGTATCTTACAAACCGAATGGATCAATTTAACTGCGGGTTTTTGTTTCAAAGCTGAGGTAAACAAGATATAATGGGGCTATAATGGGGCTTTATGCTCGCGTCTTCGTCTTCTAACCTTTCACGACCATGTCGGATCGCCACTGAAGGTTGTTAACACAGGTAGGTAAGTACCTTTATTGGTACTTTTGGTACTGAAATAACTCAAAGGATCATTATACCCAGAAAAACTACCACGCGAGCAACGCTGCGGGCACAGCTATAGGCAGTGGCGGATTAGCCCTAAGGCAAACTAGGCACGTGCCTAGGGGCGCCAGATAAAAAGGGGCGCACGCGGAAGTTTCCAAACAAAAAAAATGTTACATAAATACATTCAATACATTTAAATAGGTACATGCAAATTCATACTCTCTTTCTTTATATAAGGTCCGAAGCGCGCACCATCTGCAGCCGCGTGTTAGCTCTTTACATTGACCTACTCCATTCTATGATATATTTCCAACGTTCCGGATCGCAAAGTTCAAATATTTACACGCGTTTTACTCGCGCTTTTGACTAATGCGTCTACTTTACTAAGTTTAGGGGTAGAGGGGCGCTGATGAGGTGCTTGTTTAGGGGCGCTGATAAGGTGCTTGCCTAGGGGCGCTGCCAACATTAATCCTCCTCTGGCTATAGGCAATAATAACGTAAAAGTCTGTTCAAAGAAGATAATTTTAAAAAATTGGACTGAGCTACTGAACGAGAATAAAACATTTTTAAAATTCGTGTCTGTCTGTTTGTTTGTCTGTATGTTTGTCGCGCATCACGTAAAAACTATTAGACCGATTGCGATGCAGTTTTCAGTGTTGGATAGCTTAGGGTTTGACCAAGACCTGGGGTACCTGGTATCGTAATCCAATGATTAGATGCCGAGCAATCGATAAAAAACTATTTAACGGCTGAAGGAATTTTGATCAAATGTTTATTTTAGGTCTTGGAATAGCACATAGAGTACTTTTAAACTAGAGAAATGACCACGCGAGCGAAGCCGCGGGCACAGCTAGTTATTAGACTACAAAGGGATGAATCTGTTGACCCGTAATAGCCAGCCGATTAAAATTTTCATAGAATATTATGGTGAACATCCTTAGTGCAAACTCTAAAGTATAACAATAAATAAATTACAAAAATATATTGTGTACTAGCTGTGCCCGCAGCTTCGCTCGCGTGGTCATTTCTCTAGGTTAAAAGTACTCTATGTGCTATTCCAAGATCTAAAATAAATCCTTCCGCCGTTACAAAGTTTTTTATCGATTGTGCGGCTTCTAACCATTGGATTAATATACCATGTAGGTACCCCAGTTTTTAGATCAAATCCTAAGCTACCCAACACTGAAAACTGCATCGCAATCGGTCTAATACGTTTTTACGTGATGCGCGAACAAAACATACAGACAAACAAACAAACAGACAGACACGAATTTAAAAAATGTTCTATTCATAGACCTTTTTTTTTTAATTATCTTCTTTGTTTAGATTTACGTTCTTATTGCCTTATAGCTGTGCCCTCAGTGTTGCTCGCGTGGTAGTTTTTCTGGGATATAAGGATCCTATGAGTTATTCCAGTACCAAAAGTACCAATATAGGTAATACTTACCTACCTGTGTTAACAACCTTCAGTGGCGATCCGACATGGTCGTGATAGGTTAGAAGACGAAGGCGGGAGCGAAGCGTAGCGAGCACCCGCCCTCGGCCCCCCCATTATAGCTAAGAACTATCTTGCTTACCTCAGCTTTGAAACATAAAAACCCGCAGTTAAATTGGTCCATTCGTTTGAAATATACTATTTTCACCCTCCCCCACTTTTTTAACTCCTCCCCCCCCTCCCATATAGCTAAGAACCATGATGAAACATCTCGATCACATCAGTTTTCAAACATAAAAAACTGCATCAAAGTCAGTCCATTCGTTTGGGAGCTACAATCATCATTTCCCCGCTCCCCCCCCCCCTCCCTCCACCCATTATAGCAGAACCATCTTGTTTACCTCAGCTTTGAAACATAAAAAATAGCAGCTACATTGGTCGATTCGTTTGAAAGGTACGATTCTCACCTCCTTTTTCTGGAAAATCCCCCTTATATAGATATAGAAAATATAGAATATAGATAATAATAATATCTAATAATAACATAATTCAATACAATCTATCAAATCAACCAACTAATCTAATTAGAAACCACAAATACTTTCGAACACGTTCCTGTTTTTTTTTCTATACTGTGCTAAGTTTCATCAAAATCTATACGATAATTTCAGCGTGGTGCTTGCGTTTTATTATAAGTTTATTAAAAATATCAAGGAAAATGTAAAAAATAGCGCATAAATAATGTAAAAATCTTTTAATTATGGAGCAAAACATTTCTACAGCGAGTGATTTCGATCCATGTACGTCTAGCTAGATTACGCACCCATGCATCTGTCCAACTGGGCCAGTGAGACTCGTAGCGGAGTGGCGAAATTCGGTACCAGTCTATAAACGGATGTATGATCACTTTAAATTTAACACAACTTTGGACCCATAGGCTGCAGGAACCTTTTAATTTTTCGCAATAAAAAGTATTCAACATTTCAACACATTATATAAACTTTGACTGTGCCAAGTAGCATCAAAATCCGACCAGTAGTTTTAGCTTGATACGTGTTATTTTAAATAACTTTCTACCCCTATCCTGCGGGAACCGTTGATTTTTCCGTGATAAAAAGTATCCTAAATGTTAATCCAGTACATCAGCTATGATTCTGCCAGGTTGCATCAAAATCCGGCTGGTAGTTTCAGCGTGATGCGTGTTCAAAGAGACAGACAGACAGACAGACAGACAGACAGACAGACGGACAAAAAATTAAAACATAACCTTTTTTCACTCCATATCGATTTTGAAGTTTATCTCAATCAAAATTTTCAAAAAATATTTAATGTACAGATTTAGCCCAGTTATAGTTTTATTATAGTACTAGCTGTGCCTGCGGCTTTGCCCGCGTGGTCATTTCATTTAAAAGTAGCCCACACGTTTTATTCCAGGACCAAAAGCCAAACCACCACCAGACCAGTTGTAGGTCCAGAGGACCAGGAGGACCAGGACCAAACCTACAAAAGTTCAATATTATACTACATTTCTTCAAAATTCGTTCAGCCGTCAAATAGTTTTTTATCGATTGCTCGGCATCTAATCATCGGAATAAGGCACTGCCTTGCCTTTTTATAACGCATATTCTGTGAAGTACGGCACTCCGTACTTCACAGAATATGCGTTATAACACACTTGCACTTCTATGACACTTCATAGAAGTGCACGTATTGCAATGAAATGAACGCATATAATAAAATATGAAATAAACGCATATAATACAATGTGAAATAAACGCTAGAATAAACGCACCGCGTTCCACAAGGCATTCTCATATATATTTAAAATACTCATATATTTTTGTAATAAACTTATGTAGATATTTTATAACATATTATTTTGTAAAATTGCAGTTCTGCTAAAAATCAATATCGGAATGACAGGTTATTTGAATTTAGAATGAATAATGACAAACTATCAAAAGGAAATAAATGGATTATGAAAGAATTAAGAGATCAAATGAGTATTATTATGAAAGAGGTTTTGACCTCGTCATACCTTATATAGTAGGTATTGTGGCAATGCTATTATGTATACTAGATTATTCTTAATTTTTTTATCTTTTTTTTACGAAGTATAATAATTATACCTATTAAGCTGTTGGCCTGTAACTGACCTCTACCTACAGCGGCACCGGCCGGAGCAGTGGGGGGGCGGGGAGGGGAGGGGATAGCGCTCCGCCGCACCGCAATGACTAATTTATTCAGTAATATACCTACATATTATTATAGGTACCTATTATTATTTTTCCTATTATTATTAATACGAACTTTACTAGTTGTAATGTAACTATACCTAAGCATTAGGTTGGTTTTCTTATGCGCTTTTAACACAAGAAAAACCTGATTCGTGGTATGCCCGCGTTATGCTAACAGCAAATGTAGATTTAAAACAAATCTAAAACTACGTTTATTTATTTACTAGCTGTGCCCGCGGCGTTGTTTTATTGGGATATAAGGATCCTATGAGTTATTCCAGTACCAAAAGTACCAAATAGGTACCTAACTACCTGTGTTAAGTACGGATGCTCGCTGCGACTCCTAGCTGTGCCCGCGGCGTTGTTTTATTGGGATATAAGGATCCTATGAGTTATTCCAGTACCAAAAGTACCAAATAGGTACCTAACTACCTGTGTTAAGTACGGATGCTCGCTGCGACTCGCTACGCTTCGCTCCCGCCTTCGTCTTCTAACCTATCACGACCATGTCGGATTGTCACTAAAGGTTGTTGACAGAAATCTGTGTTACGGTAGCGTAGTGTAGAGGTATATGTCGAAATAAGCTACGGGAAATCCTAAATTCAAAAGTATACCCGATGTCAACTTGGCCATAAACATTGGGTTTTCGCTTTTTTTTTAAACATGTCCGACGCCGGCACGGTCTCTGTGTTATAATAGATTATCAATATCCCAAGATATAATAAACGCGCAGTCGTCTGTATATGTTTATCTGCTTGTATTAAAATAAAACTTAACAAAAAATTACAACAGCCTTAAAAATATCAATGATATCAAGGAAAACCCCCGGCCCCCCACCCCCCAGTATAGCTAGAAAGCATCTCGATCACATCAGTTTTCAAACATACAAACCGCATCAAAAGCGGTCCATTCGTTTGGGAGCTACGATTCTCACCCCCATTTTCTCACCTCCCTCCCCCATACCCTATATATCTAAGAACCATCTCAAGCACATCAGCTTTCAAACAGTCGAAAACACATCAAAATCGGTCCTATCGTTTGGGAGCTATGATTTTCACTGCCATTTCTCACCTTATATTTAATGTACAGATTTAGCCCAGTTACAGTTTTATTATAGTATAGATAAATAGATTTTAGAATGCTTTGTCCTCGAGTTGTGAGCTACCCTGAAAGTTTCAGTTGGATAGCTAATAGGGAAGTGCTCGAAATTTGAGGTGCAAGATGCCCCCGGACCGACAGACAGACAGACAAACAAGAAAGTGACTTAATAAAAACGTGATAATAAAATGAAATGTTCAAGAAATTGAGACGGCTAATTAGGTACTTACAAATACCTACCACCTCCCTAACCCAAAAGTATTGAACCAAGACATTAACAAACATCTTCATTAAATTGGTGTACCTAGATCTATACGAAAGTTACTTTAATAGTTAGTAGCATAGTTTATAATCGAAGAAAGTTTACCTACAAATACCTACCGAAAATTGTATGTAGATACTCAGGCAGGTAGTACTTGCCTCGTTTATAAAAGTCCAGCGCTGTTTCCTTCCCGATTCCAGTGTTGCATCCAGTGATGATAGCAGTCTTCCCGATCAACTTTACGGTGCTGTAGCACCGGCCGCTAAACCACGGCATTTTGTACTAGAACTTTTTAGAAATCACAAAATTTATGTGTGATGTGAGTCACTAGCTAGACCGCGACGTCTTCAAAGTTATAAACACAAGTGAAGTCAAAGCGAGTTGTAAACTGGAAACCAGTAGTGCTATTATCTATCTTAGTTTCCATCCGATTTTCAATATCACTAATGCGTTGCGATAGAGTCGAAATTGCTATATAAGTTCTGTATTCGGGGCCCAGAGAGCGATTCAATGACAATAAACTCGCCGGTTCGGCCAATCGTGAACTCGCTCTCGCTACTCGATAACTGGTTTAGCTATGAACGTTATATTTGTTTTTATCGGAACGGTACACAGATACATATATAGATATAACATATGAGACACCTTCAATTAACCCACAGACTTCTAATATATTAGAAGTTTGTGAATTTAAAGTTCCTTATCTACGTCGTTTGTGGTTTCCAAGGCAGCGAAACCATTTTACTATTTGAGTTGGAACTATTCTGATCCAACAGCGGCTTGGAGCAGGTTGGGTCGGAGCATAGACTTCACCAAACGGTATCTTTCAAGCTTATAGTCAATATTCAAGGAGCCTCGGAAAAGTCGGTGATCACTACCGGTAGTAGATTTACTGATCACTGAGACATCCCTGAATATGTGCTTATTGTCCGTTATGAAGAAGTACAACTCATTGTTAGTCACAGCGTCAAGGCTTTGTTAAGTCCACTTTCACTGGGGCTGCTTTTTGAAGAATGAATTCATCAAAAATAAGCTCTCGTTTTCAGCTCTCATTTGCCCCCTGTAATTCCTGATACCATAGCCGTGTGGACCTATTTTCAATTCATTAAAAGCAAGTCTGTACTCCCACTTTGGCATTAAAGTCTCCCATAATAACGTTGTAGTGGGCGTTTGTGGTGTTTTGCAAGGATGAAGATATATTATCAAAAGTATCTTCTACCTCATCATCCAAATATACTGAGCCTGTACGACCTTAAGGCTATACCTTTCGGTCAGCTTAAGAACTAAGTACGTTACCTTGGTCGACACACTGGATACTTCTACAACGTTATCAATGTTAACAACCTTATTGACGAGGAACCCCACGCCACCCTGAGACAGCTGATCGCCCTCTCGGAAGTAGATTAGAAGGCCCGATTCTAGGATTATAGAGTCCTGCCCCTCTCTTCGGACTTCACATAACCCCAGAATATGCCGCCTTATCTTTGTAAGCTCCGTCTCGAGTTGCGCCATGTGATTGTCAAGCCTAATCGTTCGTCGTTGTACGTAGCCAGGGTCAGTTGTTTTTGTTTTGGGTGGTCTACGGTAGCCCGAGGATTCTTCGCACCTCCTGCCATTGTCATTTCTGTGACCGCCACCTTGGTCGGGACTAGCAGGGCAACCGGGAACTGGGGGCCATTTTTTAGTTATGCCGTTCATAAAGAGATTTTGCCCATAATCGCCACGCTGGTCATGCGGGTTGGTGATCACAGGGCGTAGCTTGCGCCGGTGACGCTGCTGCCCGTCACTGGCCTGTGTCATTTGGCTACGCTTGTTTTAGGGATGGTAATACCGCCATCTGTGGGTTGCCAGAGCCTCGTTCGTTATCCCGCAGAATGAACGCGTGCAGGTTAAGTTGACTTTGAGCAGTATAAGATCGTGTGTTGCTCTCTTATCCCCCTGAAGTATTAAATTCTAAATCTACTGCAAATACACTTAATTTTCAACATAATAATTGGAAATCATGACACAAGGGACAGTATCGAGTTTTTCTGTGATTGTAATTGACCGAGCGAGAGCGAAGCGTCTCCGTTTCAGCTTGGGCAAAAATGCTTTCGTATGTCCAGTGGCCCAATTACAGAACTTGGCTTCAATCGAATTCTCAGTCTCACAACCACTAATGCCTTGCGATAGAGTCGATTTGCTATGAAAAAAGTGATAATCCGATTGTAGCCAAGTTATGGAATTGGGCCACCGGACTGACATCCGTGGCCCAATTACAGAACTTGGCTTGGCTGCTGATCTCTGTTCTCCTCTACAGGTTGCATTTCTCAACCGATCTAGACGAAACTTGGTATACAGGTTAAACGAATTTTTAGAATTTTTATTCGTCGGGGATTTTTGATTGGGGGGTATTTCCCCCAAAAAGGGGCAAAAAGGGGGCTACTGAATATCTCCACCTTATTAGATCCGATTTCGATGGTTCTTTTATTTGAAAGGTATGTAGTAACTTTAAATTGGTCGCATAAAAATTTGGTGAACATCTGATGAGGATCTTCGGCGTGATGAGCAGAATAGCTCCTCAAAATGCAGTAAATTTCTCACTTTAAGGTTTCTACCAGTGGAATCGGCCCTTTGCCCACTACTACTTTTTCTTTGGTAGGGATTGATGGAGCACCTTGGTTATTGATGTTAGCTTTACATTAATGTGACTACATGGCACTACTGTGCATCGCTAGATTGATTGCAAAAACGTTTGTACGCGCAAGGTCTACAGCTCACAGAGCCACTAGTATTGTAGGCGATTGTCGGGAATGCTAAATATTAATAAGTATATAAAAAATAAAACAATTTGACTTGGAAACATCTTTTTGTGTGAGATGTGAGACTGGTGACCTTTATTCGGGTGTATGACCGAGAAACCCTGTAATAAAGGTCACCAGTCAGTCAGGTCAAGTGTGAGTCCGATGTATCTACTATATTCTGTATATTCTGTTCCAGTGTCCACTCCGCAAATCGTACAAAGTTAGATTCGGCACCTATCTACACTAATATTATAAAGAGAAAAGATTTGTTTTTTTTTTGTAGGTCGTCTATTTGTTTGTTATGGATAAACTCAAAACATACTTAAATATACGATTTAAAAACTTATTTCAACCAAAGAAAGCTACATTATCAGAGAGAATAATGGGCTGTACTTTTTTTTTAAATGAGGTCCCTTCGAAAATTGCATTAATGTAACCCAGGCTATTATTTATTCTGTGACCCAGAGTATAAGAAATTTATTTTATAAAAGTCATTATTTGGCGTGCGCTGCGAAAACTATTGATGATACATAAAATAATGTGCTATAGCTAGCGGCACGTAAGTCTAGCGGTGAACGAAACGTGGCGTGGATCTTGGCACAGTCAGTTTTCGGGATAAAAAATATTCAACATTTTAACACTTTGTATAAACTTTGACTGTGCCAAGATCCCCGCCACGTTTCGTTCACCGCTAAACTTACGTGCCGCTAGGTATACGCGTTTTTAGTACTCATCATTACCAACAAAAAGTCCGCGAGGCTTAACTATTAAGTATAATTGAGTCACAATAACCGTTTTTTGTTCTAATTAGTCAATCAAAACACTGGTAAGTATAATCGAAATTTGTATTAAGATATATTTAGAGAAACCCTTAGCTACCCGTGCCACAGAATAAATAATAGTACAATACTCGTGCGGAGCTGGGGCGAGTCGCTAGTATGAAATATAGTTACCTATATTTCATGCTAGCGACTCGGTATGAAATATAGTTACCTATATTTCATCTATACTATAATAAAACTGTAACTGGGCTAAATCTGTACATTAAATATTTTTTGAAAATTATAATTGAGATAAACTTCAAAATCGATATAGAGTGCAAAAAGGATATTTTTTTAATTTTTGTCTGTCTGTCTGTTTGTCTGTCTGTCTGTCTGTCTGTCTGTCTGTCTCTTTGAACACGCATCACGCTGAAACTACGTGATGGATTTTGATGCAACTTGGCACAATCATAGCTTATGTTATGGATTAACATTTAGAATACTTTTTATCCCGAAAAAAACCCGCAGTTCCCGCAGGATAGGATTTAAAAGTTATTTAAAATAACACATATTACGCTGAAACTACTGGTCAGAGTTTGATGTAACTTAGCACAGTCAAAGTACATATTATGTATTAAAATTATGGATTCTTTTTATCCCCAAAAAATATAGGGTTCCTGCGGGATAGGTATTCAAAGTTATGGTAATTTAAATGTAATATAAATAAAACATTAAAACGGTATCATAATTTTGACGCTCTCGCCACTATACTGCTTGGTTTAGTGGGAGCATTTCTGCCTGCCAACCCAGACGTGCGTGGATCGAAATCACGTACTTATTGAAATGTTTTGTTCCATATTTTTATGCATTTACATATTTTATGCGTTATTTTTACAATTTCAATGCTTTTTTTTCAAATTGTTACAACAAAATAGGTCACAATAAATCAATTACAGATAATTCAGGAAAAACTCAAAAACAGAAAAGAATTCTGTCAATTTACTTTGTTTTTTTTTTTTACTTTGTAAATTTGTTAGTTTTACCTGAAGTGCATGTTTAAAAAAGAAATAAATTATCATACATAATTTACATTCCCTCATAAAAAAGCGACCTCTTGCGGCTGTTTTAATTGTTAACTAAACTGCTTACTGTTTTACATTTTTAACCCCCGAACAAAGAGACGGGTGTTATAAAGTTTAGGGTGTGTATCACTGTGTAAGAGGGTGTGTGTGTGTGTGTGTGTGTGTGTGTGTCTGTTTGTGGCATCCTCATAAAAAAGCTCCCAAACAAATGGACCGATTTTGTTGCGGTTTTTTTGTTTGAAAGCTAATGTGATCGAGATGGTTCTTAGCTTAGCTATATGGGGTGGGGGGGGGGGAGAAAAGGGGGTGAGAATCGTAGCGTCCAAACGAATGGACCAATTTAACTGCGGGTTTTTATGTTTCAAAGCTGAGGTAAACAAGATGAACAAGAATAAAACATTTTAAAAATTCGTGTCTGTCTGTTTGTTTGTCTGTATGTTTGTTCGCGCATCACGTAAAAACTATTAGACCGATTGCGATGCAGTTTTCAGTGTTAGATAGCTTATTGTTTGACCAAGACATGGGGTACTTGGTATCGTAATCCAATGATTAGATGCCGAGCAATCGATAAAAAACTTTTAAACGGCTGAAGGAATTTTGATCAAATGTTTATTGTAGGTCTTGGAATAGCACATAGAGTACTTTTAACCTAGAGAAATGACCACGCGAGCGAAGCCGCGGGCACAGCTAGTATATATATAAAACCTATTGTGTGTACATCTCAATAGATAATTCTTGATTATCCAACAGGACAAGACTATGAATATTTCCGATGCCAGATAGATAAGTGTTTAGAAACATTTAATGCAAGTCGGGTTTTTGTCAAATTTCTACCGCCCGGGTACGATTTATGTCGTCACGTCAACCTTGGCCAGAGGTTTCAATGCTGGCCTAATGGTTTCTCCGAGAGATTATGTGGAGTTGAGATACGGATTTTTGGTCGATGACTAAGTTAAACTCATGTAGGGTCAGTAGGAGTTCAAGGAGTGGTATGGCGGAGTACCAAAACATTATATTCAGTCATCGCAATATGTTTGCTACGATAATAAATTAGCTAATAGATGCACCCCGTGGCTCCAAATCGGTACCCATTTTCCCGCGGGAATCGTGTATTTTGTAAGTGTGAATATTAATGAATCCGTTTAGGTTTTTCTTCTTCATTTTAAACATGATTTTTGTGTGAACCTTACAAAGAAATAACTATGGTTTGGCTAATGCTAAAATATGTTTGGTGTGTAATACGTAGACACCAACCAGCCTCCAGTTGTAATGAAACGTGATATTTCAGAAACATCTTGGTTGGACCATTTTTGTTTCACCAACTTCTCTGGTTATTTAATTGCCTCATTATCCTCGATGGATTCTGAATTTAATGATTTTAAAAGATTTTACTTTCATATTGTTTTTTTTAACATTGAACTTTAAGTTCACCAAGCAAAGCTTAGTTTGGGACGTGTTTTAAAACTGCCAATTTCGCAAAAGTGACGCATCGGGTTTTTCGAAAGTCCTGTTCAATTTGACTCAGTTGATTTCTTTTTCTTGTCCTGTTTTGGATGTGTGTTGTCTGGTTATATATTCTTGCCTTTTCGTTCTTAAATATCTAACCTTAAAATCACTCATAGTATATTGGCAACAGAGCTTACTCTACCGTGTCATAACATATAGAGCCATAAGGTTAGGGATGTTGAAGCTCTAATATTATCAGCCCAGGAAAATCAAAAATTGATAAACTGACCTCTCTACATTGTCAATAACTGTAATTTCTTCTTCTATCTCACTTATCACAATCTATCTGTACTTATAATAAAGCAATAGGAACGAGAAAGTCTGTACAATGAAGATAATTAAAAAAGAAATGGTCTAGAATACATGAAACAAGCTTCTGAACAAGAATATAACATTTTAAAAATTCGTGTCTGTTTGTCTGTCTGTATGTTTGTTCGCGCATTACGTAAAAACTACTGGTCCGATTGCAATTCAGTTTTCACTGTTGGATAGCTTGTGTTTTGACTTAAAAAATGGAGTACTTTATGTCTCAATCCGATGAGTAGAAGCCGAGTAACCGATAAAAATATTTTTTGTCGGCTGAAGGAATTTTGTTCAAATGTTGATATGTTGGTATTTTAGATCCTGGAATAGCACAAAGAGTACTTTTAACCTACAGAAATGACCACGCGTGCGAAGCCGCGGGCATCAGCTAGTACTAATATAATATAGTTACCTATATTTCATACTAGCGATTCGCCCCGGCTCCGCTTGAACACTTAGTGAAAATAACTAGCATAAAAGCTAAATAAACACGCCTGGCCTGCAAAAAAGAGCTTTTGCCTGTAAATATACTGTTGGCATGTGCTTATCCAGGCCTTCAATTTGATACCCATACTATAATTGTTTTTTTTTTTCGAATTTGAAAATGTAATGATGAATTAGAAAAAAATGCCCTATTTTATTCGGGGGGGATGTAAGGATTCTAACGATACCCCATACTTCTAAATCTGTTCAGGCATTATAAGTTATGGTGGAATAAAGAAACTCACATACATACAAACATACATACATGAATGCTAAAAACATTACACCCCTTTTTTTGGGCAGTCGTGTAATTAGATTCTTTTTAGAGCGAATTTAGTTCTATTTGAATAGAAATAACTGCAATCACAAAATTCGCATAATTCTCGCGGCTCATACAAAACGCTGCAACAAACCGATACCATGTAACAACTCGCAGGCAACTCCTTTTTACTAAACGGCGCCGTTAAACTAGCGGCCTGAATGATTTATTTATTTACACACATGTAACATTACATAATCATTCAATGCGTCACATTGCTATACATATATGAAAAAAATATGTAAGTTCAAATACACTTTAATAACAAATAGGGCAGTCTTTGACGAAATAAACATTAAAGGCTTAAAACTAAACAAATAACAACGGTAAAACAAGCGCAAATTAAAAATGTACACACACACACACACACACACACACACACACACACATACCCTCACACGTGACACAGTTATAGACACCCTAAACTTATAACACCCGTCTCTTTGTTCGGGGGCTAATAAAACAAAACAAGGAATAACAGTAAGTAAACAATATCTTAAAGGCGAGGTAAGAGCACAAATCATGTATCTAATTGACCGAGCGAGCGCAAAGCGTCTCCGTTTCAGCTTGGGCAAAAATGCTTTTGTATGTCCGGATGTCCGCCTGTCCGGTTGTCCTTAGCTCTGTTCTCCTCTAGAGGTCGCATTTCTCAACCGATCCAGACGAAACACAGGTTCATTAGTCGTTGGGGATTTTTGATTGTGGGGGTACTTCTCCGAAAAAGGGGCAAAAAGGGGGATACTGAATATCTCCGCCTTATTAGATCGGATGTCGATGGTTCTTTTTTTATTTGAAAAGTAGTAACTTTAAATTTGTCTCATAAAAAATTGATGAAGATCTGATGAGGATCTTCGGCGTGATGAGCAGAATAACTCCTCCATATACAGTAAATTTCTCTCTTTTATGTTTCTACCATTAGAATCAGCGCTGTACCCACTAGGTTGGGATTGATGGAGCACCTTGGATATTAATGTTAGTTTTACAATAAGGTAACTAGATGGCGGTCTTTAGCTCACAGAGCCACTATAGTTTGTACAACATAGCTGGATTGCCAAGACTGATATTTCTAGGGTTGGAGTAGCCTAGGAAAAAAACATTATCGATGTTGAAAAAAAAACGATCATATTAATTATGTTGCTCACTTATGCTCTATATTCTAATTGTGCTTTTTTAGTACACACATTATCTATATCGATATACGAGTATATATATATATATATATATATATATATATATATATACATATAATAAAATTATAAACAAAGTGAAAACTGTACATGGAAAATAATATAGAAAAAAAACAGTTTTAATTTCAGTATATGAAAGTAGGTGTTAACGAGCGCAATAACAACCGAGCTATAGCTATAAGTAGATATAGGTATAACTATAAGTCATGAATAGAATCATAAAAATTTAAGTTTGTAAAAGAGTGCAACTGAAACCTACAAAAATATATGAATAGGTAGGCAAAAGATAGCAACACAGAATAAAGAGCTTAGTTATGAATATTTTGCGCCAGTCGGCATATGGGTAGGTTAACGCATAAGCGAGTTATTAATTATTTTGTATGAGCTTAGAAAACAGGCAAACGTAGTTTAGAATCTACGTGCCATCCCTTATGACGACTATAGCATACGGGATGGCCGCGTACCTCTTTAGGTAAATAAATGGGAACATGCAGCCACAGAGAGACTGAAGTTTTCTGTGGTTGCATGAATATTGGTACAGATTGGCTGAGGTAAAGCCCCGCTTTGTAAAGGTACAGGTTTACAACGTGGGGCGAACCTGAGCGGATCTAAAGGTAATTTTTAAAGGTAATTGGTAAATGAAATGAAAAATACAGATAGTAAGAGCGAGAGGAGACTGAATGGAAGAAGCTTTTCTAAAATCAGTCAAGTGTGTTGACTTGCAATGAGTCACACACAGGAATGTCGTGAAATGGTTGAAATTTTAGTTAGCTGCCTAAAGTTCGGGTACCGTCTTCGTACGAGTGTGTATGTATTTAGATTATAACATAATATTTAACAATGTAATTAATTAATATTCTCACTGAATAACCTTACCACTTACGATATCATAACACATATTGCTTGGCAAGCCAACAGTGACAACTGATTGAATCTATTTGTAAATAAGTCTGTTCTTAGATCTATCGTGAGTTCGTAATCTGTGGTAATAACAAATTATGTTTCTGAACGAAACTGATATTGTGGTTGAATCTATAAAACAACTTATTATGCAAAAGCTTCGAATTTATGATTGTGGAGTTATTTAATGATGTTTAAAATGCTTAATAGAGTTATTCATTATTCCAAGTAAAAATACCAAGTCATTTGTGAAAAGTTGTGTATTTACTAATTAATGATGGCAGATTGTTATAACTCTGAAATATCTGTAAGTAAAATTCCATATAAATTATAATGATTTAAAATTGTCTTACCATATTTAAAATACCATTAATAAGGATATTCAAATGTAAGTAGAAGTGAATTGTACATTTCCGTCACGCCTGACACCATTGGTGGTTCCTGATTGGTCGATCTGTTTGACGGATGCCTGGTGGAAAAATAGTGTGACACGCCATGATTTATTTCTGCTATTAAGAACGTGGCTTAGCTAGCAATGTCCACTTTTACTATGGCCGTCGCGCCAATAGGACCTTGGCAAGTTAAGTACTATTGATATTACTTTATTGTTCTGCTACTGTTTCCTTGTCTCATATTTACTGTGTGTAACTGACTATTTTGCAAATAGCTACTGTCGGTACAATGTGATGTTATTATAACCAATATGGCCAATGTGATTGTGCTCGAAATGATTAGGTTAGGATCACTTTGTTTAAATGCTATTATTGTACAAGGTGTAACTATGGTGATTGTAAAATGATAATAGCGTATCACTATGACCAAGTATCACATACAGGTTGTTAGTATAATAATAATAATGTGTTAATTATAATTGTAAAAATGATGATAAAAATATATATTCGCTACATAGTTTCTTGCCGGTTCTTCTGTGTAGTGTATTCCGAATCCGGTGGTAGAATCGATAAAAAACATAAGAATTACATTTCCTTGTTTCTATGAATACTCCTTAGGTTATGCTATTCCATTCAGTATATTTAAGATTGGTACTTAACTGCTGAGTAAATTTCAAGCTTTTATGATATAGCAACTTGCTTGTGTATATTGTTAGGTTCAGAATTAGTTTCACTTGCAAAGTTTCAAAGGTAAATAAATAACAACACCATAGCGTTAAAACTTTTTTTTTTTATTCGGTTCACAAACTGGACGTTACAGCATATTCTTACATACAAGAACGAGAACAAGAAAAATACACATGGTAGGCTGAACGGCCTTCTAGAAGTGAACACAGCGTGCAAACTAATAATTGACAAGCAATATCTATGTAAAGTTAATTACTTAATGATGTTATATTAATTAATATTAAAATTAACAGTTTTGAATGAAAAAGTAATGTTTAATAGTAATGACAGCATCGAAAATGTCAAGATCCTGACAAATACTGTTGTAACTTGAACACAAGCAGTACAAAGGCGAAAGATGCCTATAGTTGGTACGACTCAAGGGCAGATTTTAAAATTACAAAGGCGACTTCCAATGCGAGGTATTGTAAACTGAAATTTTTCCAGAAGGTCTGAGCTATCTATTTTGTCACTAATGATTTTGTAGAGGAACACAATATCGGCGGTCTTACGCCTAAGGTCGAGTGGAATCATTTTATAATGTTCCAGTCTCGAATCATATGTATTTAAACTATGGCAGCGATTAATATTCTAAGAAAGGCTTAGTCTAACTGTAGGCTTGTCAAACCTATCCTAACCTAAGGATAACATAACGAAACCTGATTTATATACAGTAATAATGATCTTAAGATAATTTTATATATATATATATCAACATATGTTCCTAAATCTGACAAGTGCGAGGAGTTCACAAGTTCGGAAGTTCTCCTCGCACCCGTAGCAAGGCCATAACAATTGGGCTTTCTTCGCGGTGCGGATTCGAAGTACGACCGTAGCAAACTTCTGGGTCTATTTTTTGTGCCTGTTTTCGAGCGTGGGAAAGTTAGGACAGAGAACAATGAAGCTAAGATATACCACGAATAAAATGAAACAAATCACCCAATCGGAGAGCTTCGCGTGTTTTGCGTTTACTATAAATACGCATAGTTCCTAAAATCTTGGTGCATTTCGTCAAAAGTTCCTGTTCGCAGTAGCCGTCGAAACAAGATGGCAAATATTACATAGTAGCACCACAGTATATTACGGCTCCGATAGCCAACATTTATAACCGGGATAACAAAACTATATTCTGTACCATACTTCCCAGCCAGCTAAAAGTAATCAGATATAGCTGTATATCAGTGATAAGAGCAGTCGTATATCCAGTATAAATACGTGTCTATCTGTTCAAGATAGTACCTTTATTCATAATACCTTTGTAAATGATACCTCTTTAAGTTTATTTATATCTCATTGACATGAACTCTATGACAAGAATGTTTATGATTTTTAAGCTTCTCTCAAATTAACTAGATGGCATCACCATTCAAATTAGATCGCGGTGACATTATATTCGCGATATTTAGGTAGCTATTCCAAATATGAAATTAAACTGTCTTGCTATCCGGAAGAGTTCGGTGTTTTCTTCGCCTCCTGGTACGTGTTGGACAAAGGTCCTCCGAACACGGATATTTTTGAAGAGACTGAACCAGAACGACGTCATTTGGTAGAGTGAAACCTGTTTGGAAATTTGGTTGGTAAAGTGCAAAACTGTGAGTACATTTTCCTTTGTAAAAGTCAGTGCTGTCAGTGAACTTAGAATTTGAGTGAATCAAGGACTTGTAATAAAAAGTGTGTAGTTTGGACTTAGAATAATCGCGCTAAAAACGACGGAACGGGGAATCCACGCCCGATTTATCTTAGAAGCGCAAACTTCCAAACACTTAGAAAAATTCTGAAACTTTTTCAACATTGAATTTTGCAAAACAAAGCTTAAAGATGGAAAAGGACATCAGAGTCATGGAAGACTTCAAAAGCCAAATAGGGAGAGGATGGAGTAACTTCAAAAAATCACCTAAAGAGCGGATTACAGAAACTTACATCAATGCAAGATTAGATTGATTAGAGGAGTTGAAATAATAATTCAAATATAATTTAATTTTATATTAATTTCTTGTAAAAAAATTATTACACGTAATAAACCATAACCACTCAATTTTAATATAATACCAGCTAAAATTATAGAACCTGAAACAGGAGCCTCTACATGCAAAAAATAAATAAAATATAAATAAATTTATTACTCTAAAAGTCAAATATAATAACAATAATAAAATAATAATATTAAATAAAAAAAAAATATAATAAAAATTAACTTTGGTCAAAAATTGAAAATAAATTTGTTATCATTTTCAAATTTTTTTTTTTATAAAAAAATAAAATTAACTTTTTTTAAGTTTTAACATAAATAAATGAATAATTGATCCATTAATATTGATTAAAAGATTAAATTACCTTAGGGATAACAGCGTAATTTATTTTTTTTGGATGAAATATATACTGTCTCTTAATTAATATATAGAATTTAATTTTTTATTTAAAAAGTTAAAATAATTTAAAAAGAAGAGAAGACCCTATAGAGTTTTATAAATTAAAATTATTAGTTAATTATTTATATTGATTATTTATTATTGGTGATTTATTATTGGTAATTTAATTTTTGTTTCTAAATATAATCATTTATTAATTATTTTATTAAGTTTAGAGTTCATAGTTTTAATTGTTTTTTTTTTTTGATATTTTTATTAATATTAAATTATGAAATTTATATATTAATAGTTTTTTTAGTTTTTTCTGTTTGTGAGGAGCAAGTTCACAACAAAACACGAATCCATCATATCGCAGTACGAGAGTGAAGCTCTAGACGACAGCAATTACATGAAAGACGACATCTTCACTTTGGGCTACGAAACGTATTTAGTGTATAAAGGCGAGATGAAGGCTGCTCTTAAGTTGATAACACCATCACCGTCCAAAAGCAATGACGATGTTTTGCTCGACACAAAAAAAGAGTCAATCGTTAGATTACCGAAAATTTCGATTCCTGTGTTCAGCTGTCATTATGGGGAATGGTCATCTTTTAAAGATTTGTTCAAGTCGTTAGTGCATAACAACTCCTCACTCGATGACATCCAACGCTTACATTATCTTAAAACACAAGTGAAGGGTGAAGCAGAACAATTACCTATTACGCAGGCTAATTATGAGAAATGTTGGAATATGTTACAGAGTAGATACGATAACAAACGGTACATGTCAAACTGTATTCTAAAGCGTCTATTCAGTCAACGTTCAATGAATTGTGAATCCTCTCAGGCTTTAAAAGATAAATTAAATACCACATCTGATTGCATGCATGAATTGTCAATCTTAGGTATAAATGTAGATTCATGGGATATTATTATTATTTATATTGCCAGCTCGAAGTTGGACGCTGAGACTAGGAAACAATGGGAGTTACAGGTTAATAACTCATGTGAAGACTTGCCCTCATTTGCTCACTTCAAAGAGTTTTTCGAGTCTCGGTTCCGCGCGCTAGAGTTTGTAGAGCCTACTAAATATAAGTCTAACCAAAATGCAACCAAGGTCATGCACGTCACTTCGAACTCGAACGTCCCTTCAAATACCAACGTCACCTGTCCTCACTGTAAGGAAAACCACAAGTTGTATTCCTGTGGTATGTTTGCCAAAGAAGATATCACTAGCCGACAGAATATAGTTAAGTCACTTGGACTTTGCTTCAATTGCCTTGGCAACAACCACTCAGTCAAAGTATGCCGCGTACTCACCAAATGTCGTATGTGTACAATTGTTACAGCTGAATAAGATCGCAGCTAAATCTCAGTATCTCAGGTTTAGGTGGAGGTCAGAGTGACTTAACCTCGAAGTATGTGGTTATGGTAAATATTCAGTCGCTCTGTGACCCTACCTTTAAATTGCAGGTAATGGCGCATGTACTAAAAGCCGTAACCTCACTTTTGCCAACAAAGAAATTCGTCCATCCATGTTGGACTGAATTAGATTGCATCAACCTGGCTGATCCACAATACAATTCACCAAATAAGATCGATATCTTATTAGGATCTGAGGTATATGGGAGTATCCTGAAAAAGGGCTTACTTAAAAGTCCAACTAGTTCCATGATTGCGCAGGATTGAAATTATCTTGTATACCTTATATACCTTGGGTGGAAATTATCGGGTCAAGTGAGAGGTTACGATGACAAGCAACAAACTTGTCATAACGTTGTTTTGAATTTGCATGTCAAGCTGGAAGATACCGAGTTGCTCAAGAAGTTTTGGGAGCTTGAATCTGAACCTAGTTCGATTAAGGCAAAAGTTTTGACTGCAGAAGAGCAAGCATGCGAAGAACACTTTAATGCAACAACGTGTAGAGATGAATCTGGTTGTTATGTAGTAAAATTACCTTTTCGTCCAGATGTAGAGCGCAACTATGGAAACACTCGAGCAGTTGCAGTGAATAGGCTGATAAGCCTTGAGAAAAGACTGGCAAAATCCACGGAGCAGAAGAAGAACTATTCTCAAGTGATCAATGAATACTTGACGCTCGGTCACATGGAGGAAGTCTCAAATAATATGGATTCGATGAACGGAAAACTGTGGTTACCACATCACGCTGTTATTCGCGTGGATAAAACCACCACAAAAACGAGAATTGTATTTAATGCATCGGACAGAAGTGCCAATAACGTCTCGTTGAATGATACGTTGATGGTGGGCCCAACAATACAACCGGAGTTGCGACATACAATCATGCGTTGGCGTTCTCATCCCATATGCCTCACAGCTGACATTGTTAAAATGTATAGGCAGATAAAAGTCACCGAAGAACATGCAAACTATCAAAGAATAGTATGGAGGGAAGATAACGCTGATATAATTCGTGATTACCGACTTCTAACAGTCACTTTTGGCACCTCAAGTGCACCATACTTAGCAATTAAAGCTCTCCAACAGGTTGCAATTGACGAAGGTCATAACTACCCGCTAGCAGTTAATAGGGTTAAAACAGACTTCTACGTAGATGACCTTTTGACCGGCTGTCAATCTGAAACAGAAGCAGTCATGATATATCACGAAATGAACGAATTGCTCCAGAAAGGAGGATTTACATTACAAAAGTGGTCAAGCAATAGAAGAGGATTAATAGAACCAGTTCCAGAGAACTCGGGAACAGACAGGAAGTTAGGAGAAGACGACATTACGAAAGTAGTAGGTCTTACTTGGAATCGCCGGACTGATGAATTCGACTATAGTGTTAAATTGTCGCCCGATTCTCCAGCACCTAAAACCAAACGTGGAATTATTTCAGAAATAAGTCGTCTTTATGACCCACTTGGGTGGATTCTCCATGCATCATTACAGCGAAGATATTTATACAAAAACTTTGGATAACTGGACTTGATTGGGATGATCAATTGCCCGAAGATCTTATCCAAGAATGGGAAGTTTATCGGAAGGAACTGGGCAAATTAGTGAATTTCGACATTCCACGGTGGATGGAAAGTGCCGATAGTGACAATCAAGTAGAATTACATGGATTTAGCGACGCATCCAATGCAGCTTTTTCAGCAACGGTGTATATTTGTTGCGTCTCTATGGATGGTAAGATTAAAACTCACCTGGTAACGTCCAAGACCAAAGTTGCTCCCATTAAGCAGGTCTCGATTCCACGCCTGGAATTATGCGGAGCTGTTCTGGTCGCTAAGTTGCTTCTGGAAGTTGCTGAAACTTTGAACATTCAAAAAGAAAATTTACATGCCTGGACAGACTCGACTATTGTCTTGGCTTGGTTGTGTGATCATCCAAGCCGATGGAAAACCTTTGTTGCTAACCGTACTTCAGAAATTCTGAGTATTTTAGATTCATCTCAATGGTCATATGTACAGTCCACACAAAATCCCGCCGACAGCGCGTCAAGAGGAGTACCAGTTTCTGAGCTTATCGAAAGTAAATTGTGGAAGTACGGTCCAAGTTGGCTACAAGATGAGAAAATTCTGTATGAGAAGCCACAATCAATCTGTACAAAAACAGATCTTGAAAGTAAAGCAGTAAAGGTTCATACTATATCAATTGAGACCGGTCAGGACATGGACATTTGTTCCAGATTTTCTTCTTTTAGAAAGTTGATACGAGTCGTAGCATATTGCAGGAGATTCTTGAGAATGAAAGATGCTGTTGCATCTTAAATCAAACCTTTGCCATACTTAACCGCTTCTGAAATAAAAGAGGCTGTTTAACACAACAAGTGACACCTGTTGTGTTAAATAACATCGGGCTAGTTCGTTCCACGAAGATATAGCAAGCATTCTGAAAGGTCAAAATGTCAGTTACAAGAGTAAATTGACAACTCTTAATCCCTTTATCGACAAAAATGGAATAATGATAGTCGCAGGTCGCATCGAAAATTCGGATTTTCCTGATTACAGCAAACATCCCATTATTGTTTGTGGAGAATCCGATTTGGCAAAACTTATAATAGCCGATGCACACGAAAATACAATGCATGGAGGTCAACAGCTAACATGCAATTATGTTCGATCTAAATATTGGGTGACTAAATTAAAAAATGTAGTACGATCCCACATTTATGAATGCATTCCTTGTATACGAAATGCAGCCAAAACAAGAACCCAGCTAATGGGTCAAGTACCTTCTTGTCGAGTTACTCCTCATAAGCCATTCCTGCATTCGGGCGTAGATTATGCGGGTCCCATAAATATAAGAGTATCAAAAGGAAAAGGTCATAAGTCGTATAAATGGTCGTATAATTTATATGTATGGCGACACGAGCAGTTCATATCGAAGCTGTGTCTGATCTCACTTCTGAAGGATTTTTGTCCGCGTTTAAACGGTTTGTGGCAAGGAGAGGTCGCTGCATTCACCTGTGGAGCGACAATGGAACAAATTTTGTCGCTGCCTCCAAAGAATTAAAGACATTGCTCTCAAGCGAGCGTTCATCATTTCCTAATGAAGTCGCGGCATCATTAGCCAATAATGGTACTGAATGGCATTTTATTCCTCCACATGCTCCAAATTTCGGTGGATTGTGGGAATCAGAGATAAAAAGCACAAAACACCATCTTCGTCGAGTAATTGGAGATTCTACTCTTACATATGAAGAGTTATCAACAGTCTTAGCCCAAATTGAGGCTTGTTTGAATTCACGGCCACTATCTCAGATCAGCCCCGATCCAGAAAACCCTGTGCCTTTAACGCCAAGTCATTTTTTAATAGGTGAACCTTTGGTTATGGTTCCTGATCTTAATTATGACCAGGTGCAAACTAACAATTTACGTCGTTGGCAACTTACACAACGGATGGTACAGCATTTCTGGAAACGATGGTCTCGAGAATATGTAATTTATTTTTTCCAACGATATAAGTGGAAGAACTCCAGAGTTAAAAATAGGCGACGTTGTTTTAGTAAAGGAGGATAATTTACCTCCAGCGAAGTGGCTGTATGGGCGAGTTGTAGATGTTCACCCTGGCAAGGACAACATAACACGAGTTGTTACGTTGCGTTATAAAAACTCGTTGATCCAACGACCAACTTCGAAGCTGTGTCCCTCACCCGTTAATTAGAACTGAAGAAATTGTAAAATAGCTTTGATTTCATACAAATATAATGTAAAGGACCATCGGTCCTTGGTGGACGGTATGTTCAAGATAGTACCTTTATTCATAATACCTTTGTAAATGATACCTCTTTAAGTTTATTTATATCTCATTGACATGAACTCTATGACAAGAATGTTTATGATTTTTAAGCTTCTCTCAAATTAACTAGATGGCATCACCATTCAAATTAGATCGCGGTGACATTATATTCGCGATATTTAGGTAGCTGTTCCAAATATGAAATTAAACTGTCTTGCTATCCGGATGAGTTCGGTGTTTTCTTCGCCTCCTGGTACGTGTTGGACACTATCACTGGAAAGTGGCCCCAGTTTTACAGCTATTTGATGATATATTGTGTATACATTAGCACCACCTATCACTTTATTAATACATATACGTGATATTTCAGTGTTCTTTGAATCTGTTTGGTGTTATATCAAATATATCCCTTAATGATGATATAATAGCTACCATGACGCTGTCATTAAGCTATTTGTTGTTATTTTGGTGATCAGGATTCTGTTTTATCACTTTCCAAATTGCTCAGTCATGCGTATTGTGATTATGAAGGTTTTACTATAGGTTTATTACTATTTCATATTTTTTTTAAGGAATAATAAAAAATCAGTAAATAATTAAAGTGTTCATATTTTTATCTCGCTGACGAATCAAACTGAGATGTGCGTAATTATCATTACACGTATATTTTTTCTTGCGCTTGAAATTATATTGTTGAAATAATACTGCATTATAAGTGTTTTTTTCATCATCATTCATTAAATTATCAAATTATTTTGAAGTCAGCACAATATAGCCAATACGTGTTTCAGTTACTGATATATCGCTGATTTACAGCTTCTTGCCGCCATGACAAAATTTTAGAGTTTCTCAAAAAATCAGAGATAAAACTCTGGTGGCGTATCATGCTACCTTATTTTTAATTAAGACTGTTTTTTTAAGAAAAATGATTTAGTGTGATTACTAGGTAATTCATAGTTCTCTTAGAGAGCATTACCTATCCATAGAAGCATTATTTGCAGCTATTATGCGCCTTTTTAGAGATATATGAGCAAACAATATTTATAATGTAACTGGTGATATATGGACCTTGCAAAAGTATCTTTGCAACTTCATAGTGTTACTGTAGATTTCTTATGATGTTTATGGCGCAAGCGTTAAGGAAACACTGATATACGATAAATTAGATGCATATCAGCTACGGTGTGTTCTTTTATATCACGGATTAGATCCATGCGCACCAGATATATCACCAGTGTTATTGCAGCGACTTGGAAGACACAATAGATCAATTTTTTCTGTATAAAAGTACCGTCAAAACATGTTGTACAACATTTTTTCTATAAATCGATGTTGTGAAAACCGCTTTACAGCTGTGTTATAAATGAGGTACAAGGCAGTCGAGTAAACGTTTATGTCATTATTTATTATCACCATTTGATTGTATAAGCTTATACAGCTAAATGATGTTACGAATCATCAATATACAGCAACTCTGTGACAAGCAGTCAACGCGTTACTTTTATATCAGTTTTCTAACACTCTTTAGTGTTAACACTGTTTTTTTATCACTACTTTGCTGGCTGGGTTGTTTATTGTGAATAATATACCAACTAAATTGTCAACAAGTGCGTTTCCGTTTCGTCCTCCTATCCTAAGCTCAACGAATTCTCATTTTCTCTGCAACTGGGACCCTGCACCTAAATGAGAGTCCGAAACAGTAGGAGAATCCAAAAATAACGTTTAGAATTTTTGTCTGTCTGTCTGTGACTTCATCACGCAGAAACCACTGGATGGATTTTCATGATTTTTGCTGAACTGTATTCCTTGGAGTCCTGCGGAGGTTTTTATCATTGTTTTATCAAAATCAGTTCATTCAAAAAAGGAGTTCAGTTTTTTTATCTATTATACTTGCACCATAGAATAAATAATATGGAGGTACTTCTTAAGGTTGTTCAATATTAAGATCTCTTAATTCCTCTAGTGGGTCTGTCTCAATATGCCGTGAAATATCTTCGCTTGATGAAATGTCCTCGACATCAGACTCGGCAAAATCTCTTGATTTGTAGACTATTTTTTACCCAAACTATATCATCCCTAGCCCTTGTCATCTTTGTAACCAATAAGCATTTTTTTTTGGCTCTCTTTTTCAATTTCATGCGTGACACCTTATTATTTATTCGTAGTGTGACACCAACCAATATTAGTGGCATTGTGAGCTGTAGACCTCACGAGCACAAACTTTTTTGCAACGTTTTTGGGTCGCCCTCTTCCCTAAATTATGGTTGAGTAGAGCGATGCTTGGCACACGCGTCAACTCGTGAACGGGTGCTGCTTGCGGGGGCTGGATTTCTCTTGTAGCTGCAGGGATCCCATTTATCATAACTTTGTAATTGCATGTAAAAGGTCATAATATAATATGTAGTAATTAGAAGTAGTATATAATATAAATACACTTTAAAAAAAAACCTTGTACATAAGAAAGAAAATGTAACATAATAAATAAAGCAATAAAAAAGTGCGGACTCTGGTATCCGCAGAGTGTAATTGTACAATAAAAAAAAAATTTTTTTTTTGCAAACTTTCTAACAACGGTAAACAGTAGCGCCATGTATGTAAAGGGCCTGATTTCACTGGTAGATACTTCAAAGTTAGCAATTTACTGCATTTTGAGGAGCTAACCCCCCAATCCCCCCCTCAAATCAAAAATCCCCGACGATCAAAAAATTCGAAAAATTCACTTAACCTGTATACCAAGTTTCGTCTAGATCGATTGAGAAATGCGACCTGTAGACGAGAACAGAAATCCGGACAGACATCCGGACATACGAAAGCACTTTTTCCCAAGCTGAAACGGAGATGCTTCGCTCGCGCTTCGTGCTCGCTTGATCAATTATTCGAGTTAAGTCGCGGGTGAAAAATAGTAGGTAGGTAACTACTTGATAATATTTTTTTCCTAGGGATGTTTTTTTTTTTTGAAAATGTACCGATTCCAACCAACCGAGTGAAGGATTTGGTACATTGTTAGCAGCTGATCATGCAACCTGCGAGCTTCAAGGGAGTGGAACCCTAATGTGCCCTGCAGAAATATCGTAGGATATAAGTAGGCACGGATAGTAAGTACGTGTACATTTTCTTGTATAAAAACCTTAGAAAACGTTTCTGGACCTTTTCTAACATGAGAGCTTACGTTTTTTCATGAGAATTCCACACCATTGAACTCGCTTCCATCTTTGACCTGATCAGGGCATTGTAGAGGAATTTAATTGCTGTGACGATCGTGAACTCGCCACAGGTTCTAGTCACAAAACCAAACCTTTTAAAACCGCCTGCCGCTTTGGTCATATGATCATGGAAGGTGAGTTTAGGGTCAAACGGATATATTTATAGATACCTATATATGATATTCAGCCGCAGCGTATAATACAACATATAATTAACTGAATGGCTGATTGCATATGCCATTCATCGAATAGGGTGACCATGTGACGAATAATTTAAACATTTTAAAGCTTTTAAGCAGTAGCCATGTCATGGTGAAACTTAGAACAGGCTATCACAATTAAATGCGTATAAAACATTTCGTGTCTGTGCTTTTGACCGTTGACGAGTCCCTTTATCTGGAGCTTACCATTGTACTTACAACTGAATCAAAATGTAAAAATTCAACTCCGTAGGATAAGAGGAAGTGGTTCTAATTCAGATTTCAAGATTTGACCTAAACATAATGTACATACCTACTTATGTTCATATACTAACATTGCAATTTAAATAAAAGCTTTTTATATGACGCAATTCTATCAAACATAGTAGTTTGTTAAAAAATGCGAAGTCTCGGCTATTGATCAAACCTTAATAGATCGGGCGACGGACTCGTGGTCACACTGGTGTGACCTCGATAGATGACTTTAATCAATGAGATTGGTATATAACATCATTAACTTTAATACGTACAAAAAATGTTAGTGCACTAGCAGCACTAGTATCCTCAAGTGCGGCTTTTTTGAGATATTGGAGCTCAAAGATAACATAATTATATGACCCACCTCAACATAGCTCTTTCTAAGTCATGTTGTAATTAGTACCTACTTCAATTTTTTTGGATTTTTATAGTAGGTAGTTTATGAAACGGTCGCATAATGAGGAATATTAAAACACTACAGTGAGTTTTTAATAGTATCACTCGAGTGTTTTAATACCTTGTTATGTGCCGTTTCATACACTACTTTATCTACACTCATGCAATAGGAACTTACATAACACAAAAAAAATATACAAAATACAAAATTATTTATTTCACAATGAAAAGTAGGTAGTTATATGTACCACAAACCCACCGTTGTTTACCGAAGTCCAATTGCGACATATTTAATCATACAAGTAGGTACTTCCTTAGATTGTGAAAGTACCAATTAAGCACTTTTTGTACTTATGTTGTTTTCTATGAATAATGCGCAGTAGAGGTACTCTACATGTTGATTTGATTTAATTGCGCATAGCTGAATAAGCATTTATGTACTTAGATGTTTTTCTCGTTAGAGTATGAGAAATGTAACTACTTAGTTGTTATTGCAAATGAAGAATGTACTAGAAATCGCCTACGCATTTATAAAAGTTATATAAGGAAGTTAATAAGTACAAATTGTCATTATTTTATCTTCGCTTGAATTGTACGGTCAAAAGTAAGACCAATAAAATTAACTTCAAATTTAATTTGTTGTTTATTTTATTAAAATCTCGGCTCCGTCCAATTTGTCTGGCGCAGCCGGTTGTATTTTTTTTTAAAGTCGTGGAAATTTAATTTGTCCGGCGCTTACTTCAAAAATTGTGAAATATAATTTGTCTGGCGCAACCTACATATTTGGTGCAGCTGTCCTGAATAACTTCGTGTGTTCCTGACAAATCCACGGAAAAAATACTCGAACCAAACAAATACGACTGTATTGGAAAAAGGAGTTGTGAAACAATTCAGCGAGTGGAATAATCACCGAGGCATGGGATCGAGCGGTTTTAAGTGAGTCGAAAATCATTCACTTTCCGTATTCTTGCCCTGCTATTCGACCCTTAGTGTTTTTGGACAAACATTGCCAATACACTTGTTATTTTTGATTTATTTTATGCGTTTTTATTTGAATTTTTATGTGAATTTTTGACGTTTTATGTGTTTTTATTGATTTTAATGTGAATTTATTGACGTTTTATGCGTTTTTATTGAATTGTATGTGAATTTATTGATTTTATATGTATTTATCGATTTTTATGGGAATGTATTGATATTTTATGCGTTTTTATTTGAATTTTATGTGAATTTATTGATTCTTATGCGTCATAATTGATTTTTATGTGAATTTATTGATTTTTATGCGTCATAATTGTTTTTTATGTGAATTTGTTGATTTTAATGTGTCTTTATTGATTTTTGTGTTTTTATTGAACTTTTATGTGCTTTTCTTTAATTATATTTTGAATTTTTGTGTGTTATACGTGTTATATTATACAAACGCATACTCAATTTTAATATTTTGAATTGATTTTAAATAATAATTTAAAATGGAACCTATGAGGATTATAACGAATGAAATTGTGAAATTGATTCCTAAATTTGATGGGAATGAAAAATTATTAAATTTATTAATTTCAAAATGTGAATATGTGCGTAGCTAAAGTGGATCCGAAGTAACAGCAGCACAATTATTATATTTATTTTATGTAAGTTCAAGTAGAGTTGTAGGCAGAGCAGCCTCACTATTAAATGAAAGTAGCGACATGGCTACAATTGAAAATCTTTTTATTCAAGTTAATAATATAATTGAAAATGGAAACAGATTGTGAATTAGATGATATATTATCTGAAAATCTAATGAAACTTAGATTAAATCGTATGCATCAAGAACAAAGAGATGCAATTTTTTTTAATTGATGCAGTCAAGATGAATTAATTATTGATATTAAAACTATGATGCTATTTCACTAATACTTCTAATTATAACTTTATAAAATTTGAGCAAAAATTAATTGAAATTGAGAAAGCATTGAATAGAAATAAAATAAATGATTTTGAAAATAAAGTATCTCATGCTTATAGTTTGTTAACTCATAATTTTCAAATAATTCTTTCTAAGTTAGATGAGATTGATACAGCAATCGCATTAAGTAAAAATAAGATATTACATAGATCAATAATTGATACTAATGAATTATTTGAATTGTTAAAAAATATTGAGAGAACAGATAAGTTAATTTTCCCTGTTAATTATGAAAATTTAGTAAACATAGAGCAAAATATAGAGATAAAAGCTTATATTAAGGGTAGGCAAATTACATATGTACTGGCAATTCCAATTGTACGCAAAAACACTTACAAATATTACCAGTTATTTCCCTTACCTATCCTTGATACTTTTAATAATATTACATCCTTGATACTTCCTAAATATCCTTTTATCCTCGTGAAGGATTTGAACTCTATTACATTGCTCTCCAAGCCATGCGACGAGATTGATGAGAAATTATTTCTTTGTAAAGAAAGTTGTGCAGTCGTATTGGAACAAGATAAATGTATAACTGATTTAATGAAATTTACGTTGAATATTACGTCGTGTTTTCCAATGTTAATCGAAACTTCAGAGATAAAAGTTCAACAAATTGAAATGAACATATGGATAATTTTTGCAAGTTACCAAACGTACTTGACAAAAACCTGTGAAAATGAGATTACTCGAGAGAAAATCCTTGGTACTTATATTTTAACCTTGGACGATAAATGTAAAATACAAGTTGAAGATATTACTCTACGGAAGAAATTGTTAAAAGGAATGAACTTACATATTCCTAAACTACCATTGATAAATTTACCAAGTGTTCCAGTTACAAATAATTTCAAAAGGAAACCTGTTAACTTGGATGGAGTAAATATGGAAAATCTACAAATGCTGAATTATATTTTGAAGAAAAGTGAAAACAGTGAATATAGTGAAATGAGTGAAATGGTCAATAAAGTGCAAATAAAAAGTGTTAGTTTATGGACATTAATACTTTATATTATAATGATTTTTACTATTGTATACTTGCTTATAAAATATAAAAATGAGATTTTAAAATTATGTAAAATTGAAAATAATCTGACTTCAAGAAATGAACTTTCAGATAATTTTCAATCTCAGGGTGGAGAAGTTATATGTACTACAAACCCACCGTTGTTTACCGAAGTCCAATTGCGACATATTTAATCATACAAGTAGGTACTTCCTTAGATTGTGAAAGTACCAATTAAGCACTTTTTGTACTTATGTTGTTTTTCTATGAATAATGCGCAGTAGAGGTACTCTACATGTTGATTTGATTTAATTGCGCATAGCTGAATAAGCATTTATTTACTTAGATGTTTTTCTCGTTAGAGTATGAGAAATGTAACTACTTAGTTGTTATTGCAAATGAAGAATGTACTAGAAATCGCCTACGCATTTATAAAAGTTATATAAGGAAGTTAATAAGTACAAATTGTCATTATTTTATCTTCGCTTGAATTGTACGGTCAAAAGTAAGACCAATAAAATTAACTTCAAATTTAATTTGTTGTTTATTTTATTAAAATCTCGGCTCCGTCCAATTTGTCTAGGTACTACATATAAATACATAAAAAATAAAACACATTGTGGTGGTAAAAATAACTTAATACAAACTCCCGATAACATCCCACACAGCTCGAGGGCCTGTTTCATGGGTGCCATATTATACCTACATTAATTTTACATGTGTCGAAATGGGTGACTAACACCTAGGAATAAAAGTAACTTAAATAAGTAAGTACATATATATTTAAACGACTTAAAACATTTTAATATATTAAAATATGATGTAGACAAACAGACAAGATCTATTTTTATGATTTATCCTGTTTATTTGTCTGTGCGCAAATAGATTTCAGTGGATTATCCAATTAGTGAACCACTTTTATGATGTTTTCCGTGTCTCTGTACGAAAGTGTCTTATGCCATATGTCAAGTTTAACTTTTACTTCCCTGATATTATTTTCTTTAATGTGACATAGTTTCTTGACTCTGTTATATATGAAGGGGTGTAGAAAATTACTCAGTCTATGGGCAAATGCCGTATTAACCTTAGGTACAGGAATTTTAAAATTACTTGCACTCATAAGATTCTGGTAGTCTGGAGAATTTATTACTTGTTTGTGGGTTATTAACACAATCCACGATATGAATAGTTTACGAATGCTCAATACCTGGCTTTCCATATAAAGTTGTTCAGTAGGGTAACGATAATGTTTTGAGTGCATCACCTATAAAAGAGACCTTTGAGATCTTTCCAATGCAATTATTTTATTTATAGCGGCACCGCCCCAAACTGACAAACAATATATCATTACCGGTTGGCAGATTGAGAGGTATACCGTCTAAAGTAAGGATTTGTTTGCAGCATTTCTCAAAAGTTTCATCGGGTAAATTAACTTCCGAATCCTTTGTGCAGTAACTATAATCTGACTCAGGAAGTTAAACTTGTCATCCAGCGTGACACCGAGGTACTTAAGATTTCTCACTCTGCTTATGGAAACGCAATTACATTGTTTGACTGAACCTGAAAAGTCCAAAATATGCGAGCAACTATGTATGGTAATATTATTAAAATTTATAGATTTTGGTTCAGAAGCGGCAGTTTTGTTGAAACATAAATATTTAGTTTTCGAAGCGTTAAGCGTGAGCAAGTTATAATTTAACCATTTTACAATGCAAACCACTTTCAACCGATCTAAAAACTTTACTCCAGTCTAGGTTGTGAAATATAATAGCGTTGTCATCCGCATAACAAATTATCTCAGCATTGGGAATTTTAAGATTGGTAATGTCATTCAGATATAAAATAAATAAAGTAGGACCTAAAATACTCCCTTGTGGAACGCCAAAGTTTATAAAGTTATAATTGCTAAGATGGTATTCCACTTTAACACATTGCCTTCTTTTTTCCAAATGACTATGGAACCAGCTCAACGCTAAACCCCGTACACCACTCTTTTCTAATTTAGATAGTAAAATTTTTGAAGAAACCGTGTCGAAGGCCTTAGCCAGGTCTAAGAAGACTCCAACACAGGCTCTACCATTGTCTAGATGATTAGATACTAATTCACACAGCAATGCTACAGCATGTTCAGTACATTTCCCTCTGCGAAAACCAAACTGCCTATAAGAGAGAAGATTATTGTTTTCCAAGAAACATACCAGTCTATTATTCACTAGTTTTTCTAATATTTTCGACAAGGAGCTAAGAAGTGAAATAGGTCTATAAGACTATAAGACTTTTTGCACCTGTTTTATGAATATGCACAACTGTTGCTAACTTCCATCGATCTGGGAATGTACCCTCCGCCATACTTAAGTTGCATATATGTACTAATGGTAATATTATAGCGTTTTTAACGGTTTTAATAAGACTATTTCTTATATCATCAGATCCCAGTGCACTGTCGCAATTCAGACCTTTTATTATTTCGTCTATCTCGTATGCATCAGTTGGAGCAAGAAAAAGGGAATTTAGCGGTGAGGCTGTTACAGTGGCCTTTAAAGCTCAGGATTCTTGAGTTTCGTTTAATTCAATCAATATTTTATTTGAAAGATTTTGACCAACCTTTGAGAAATAATCATTACAGTCGTCCAGAGATTCTATTGTATTTTTTCTTACTTTGGTAAGTTCTCCTGTCGAATTTTGATTTGGTTTAGTGTGGGTTATTTTCTTAATTGTATTCCAAAGTCTTTTAGGATTTTTACTTCTTTCTTCGTGTTCTTTTTTCAATCTACGAATAAGTTCACAGTAAAAAATTCTGTAACGTTTAAATATTTTCTGGGTTGTCTTCTGGTTCTTACGAGAAGAAAGTTATTTAAAACTTCTACGGATGACGGTGTCGTCAATGCTGAATGGCGATCTGCAAGGTGTTTAGTTTTAGCAGGACGGCCAAACACCACACTAACACAGAATATCAGAACTACTTAAACGACCACATCGGAAACCGTTGGGATGGTCGTGGTGGACTATTAGCACTCTCGCCGCCTATGGACTTCTTTCTATGGAGCAAATAAAGTGGTGCGTTTATGTGAGTGAATCGGACACTACAAACAAACAGCGCACAATTCAATACCTACCTACCTAATAAATAAAGGAAATTTGCCTAAGCCCGTAAAATAATATAGGAAAGTTTGAATTAACCAAATAATGTATTTTTATATTACATTTCCTATTTTATTTTGTTTGTAGGTACTTGCTTACCCACCTACCTACGTGCCTTTGCCACAGAATAAATAATACCACAAGTACCTTTGCGTGTCTTGTTTACAACTTTTCACTGATAACATGGTCGTGTGATAGACGAGCTAATAATTGAACGTGAAGAAAGAGTAGGAAAGATATGTTTTCACTACTCGAGCGCATGATGTGATTTCATTCATTATTCTTTGCATAGTATTTTTTGTTTGTGTCCATAATTTATGGAAGGATTTCCGAAAACTTTAACATTTATTAAATTCTACACTGTTAAGTATTCAAAAGTTCTGACTGCATATTTAGATTGCAATGCCATTACTAAACGGCGCATATTTTTTTTTGGTAGTTTAAAAATAGTGGTGTATAGGTAAGTACAGTTCACGCAATTCTCTTTGAGCCCTCGGAAGTTGGTGCGGGCGGCTGCGCAGTACGCACATTGTAGCGGCACCGCTCGCGCACAGAGGGCTCGCGTCACGCGAGCGCCATGAGCTTGTGTGAGTGCATGCACGAAATCATTCCTGGGCCTACGTTCAGAGAGCTCGTACAGAATTTCGCGACCTGTAGTTACTTATCTACATATCTATAAAAAAAACAAAAAATTGTAGGTACTCACACCACACAATCTCGCATTCACTAGGTAAGTCATAGAAGAGGTAAGTACAATATACTTTTATGGTCTATGGGTAATCGTATCACAATCTCGTAGGAGGGTTTAGGTTTACTGAACGAAAGAAAACCTATCGACCATCACATTCTAGTTAAGTGTCCGTCTGATGGAATAAAGTTTGAATTTTGAACCCACCGCAATCGGCGAAATATCAAAGATAGTGGCACGTGTTCGCGAGTTCAAAAGCATGCCGCTACTAGAGGGATTGCAAATTTGCAATCCGGCGTATCCGGAATGATTAAACATATACCGGATTTGCATGCGATTGCCGGATCCATGACATTAAAAAAACCCGGCCAAGTGCGTGTCAAAAACGCATACACTTAGGGTTCCGTAGCCATACCAAATATAGGTTGACCAAGCCCAAAGGTGAAATCCGACCGGATTGAAATTGGTGCCGGATAGCAAATCCCTAACCACAGCGCACGACCTTGTACTATTTATTTATGCGGCCCCTTTGTCGGTACGTCGGCAAAGCGCAAAACGCATGCCGCCAAAGAAAGCCGAGCTGTGGTGCTTGTACTATTATTTATTCTGTGGTGTGGTACCATGTAGGTAGCTACCGGAATGTTTCCCTTCAACGGAAAGATTCCAAGGATTTTTATGGAATTATTCCGAAAGTTTCGGAAGTTTTGCATCGCTAGCCAAGACCCAGTCCACAGCGAATTTGCGCGCATACGATCTAACACGCGCTGCCATGGATAATATGGCATGGATATGAGTGGCGAAAACCCTCGTGGCCAAACCGGTAATTTTACTATTTTTTTCTTTAATATTGTTTATTTCTAAAAACAGTTTTATAATGTATTTTTTTATCTTAAGACGTGCCGTTCGTAATTTGTCATTATGCCACCATATTTGAGTACATAATCCGGATTTTACGATATGAGTGTAGATAAAATCTATCTATCTATACATACAATAAAGCAATAGGAATGAAAAAGTCTGTACAAAGAAGATACATAAAATACAACAAAACTGAACAAAAATATAACATTTTAAAAATCGTGTCTGTATGTTTAATCGCGCATCACTTAAAAGCTACTGGACCGATTGTGATGCGGTTTCCACTGTTGGATAGCTAGGGCTTGATTTAAAAACTGGGGTACTTGGTATCTCAATCCGATGACTAGAATCCGAGCAATCGATAAAAATATTTTTGACGGCTGAAGGAATTTTGATCAAATGTTAGTTTACTGGTATTTTAGGTCTTGGAACAGCACATAAAGTACTTTTAACTTAGAAAAATGACCACGCGTGCGAAGCCGCGGGCCCTCCGTCCACATGGATCCACAGCTCGGCTCTACATGTGGATCCGTGGACACCTTTATCTCCTCTTAAATCTACCATTGAGTGGATTCAATTCTAAACATAATTTTATATGCCACTTCGATCTACAAACGAGAGGATCCAAAAATAATAATATTTTTCTATGCCACTTGAATCCGCAAACCAATAACTACGCAATTCAGGGGATTATTCCTGAAAACCACACCAGACCGTACCCACCAACTAACACTAGACGTAACACAAACTATAAGCAGTGGGCTATAAGTTCCTTAAAAAAAAAACGTTTTCCCAACCACGGCTACTAAATAACTATAACTGCGAGTAACTTTGGGGGCACTATAAAGACAAAGTTTTTTTTTTAACGAAATATAGTTTCTTTTCTGAAGTGATAGATCTCATCTATATCTTCGTTTTGGATGACAGTTGTCAAACTTAAAAGGGCTATAACTCTTAAACTATTGATCCTAGACTAGTAATTTCTTTACTGAAGTGATAGATCTCATCCATATCTTCTCTTTGGATGACAGATGTCAAACTTAAAAGGGCTATAACTCTGAAATTATTGATCCTAGACTAGTAGTTTCTTTACAGAAGTGATGGATCTCATTGATATCTTTTTTTTTGGATGACAGATGTCAAACTTAAAAGGGCTATAACTCTGAAACTATTGATCCTAGACTAGTAGTTTATTTACAGAAGTGATATATCTCATCGATATAAAACCAAAAGCAATTTTAGAATACACTAAATATATTTTTTACTCATTGACAAACCGACGGTGATGTGACAAACTATATGTCAAACAATGTCACTAAAAAGTACAAACAAAATATAATATACAGCCAGTTACTTTTTCGAGTGCTTTTAGCTCAAGTGCTTCTCAAGTTGCACTTATTAAAGAACAATAATTAAAATTTCAGCCATATTATGTAGGTAGATTGAAAAGGAATAAAAATATCTACGGATCCACCCGTGGATTTATGAGGAAAAAGTTGTATCCACGGATCCACCTGTGGGTTTAAGAGGAACAAAAAGTATCCACGGATCCACCTGTGGTTTAAGAGGAGATAAAGGTGTCCACTGATCCACATGTGGAGCCGAGCTGTGGATCCAAGTGGACGGACGGGCCGCGGGCACAGCTAGTTATTAATAAAACAGTCTAAGACATTTAAATCCTCGTGTTACCGCGAAATCTCTTCATTTGAGTGAAAATTAAACAATCAGAAGATAAAATCAAAATAACATAGAAAATAATAAATACCGAAACCGGCAAAACCGAAATTTTATCTTATACTTCGGCATTAAATTACTTTCCAAAGATCACGAAGTTGCCAATGCATTTGAAGATTTCTTCATAAAATACCAGTAGTATAGAAGTAGTAGTTCTGTGTAGTTAAAAGTCATTAAAATCATCCTCAGTTGAGGCTTCTTGTATGCTCTCAAGCAACGTTGAAAAGTGTGACGTTATATTTAAATTTAAACATATTAATGTTAATTCGATTGTTAAGACATTTAAGTTGCTTAACATAAAAAATACAGAGGATCTCTGGGGAATATCTACTACAATTTTAAGTTCTATTATTGGTATAATTGCTCCATACTTAATAATTATTTTAAATAATTGTGTTGATAAAGGAGTTTTTTCCGACATAATGAAAATAGTAAACTTATTCCCTTATTCAAGTCTGGCAGTAAAAATGATCCGACTAACTACAGACCCATTCCTATACTTCCCGCTCTAACATTAAGTAACATTTTTGAGAAAGTAATATTAAACCAGTTATTGACACACTTACAATCTCAACGGTCTGTTTCATAATGAACAATATGGCTTCACTAAAGGCCGTTCAACTACAGACGCAGGCACAGAGCTCTTAAAGCATATATTCGATGCTTGGGAGCAATTGGCGTTTTCTGTGATTTATCCAAAGCATTTGACTGCGATTGCCACGAAACATTAATTTTTAAATTGAATCATTACGAAGTTAATGGGAAAGCTCTCGATCTTTTATTCTCGTATCGCATCTTAGCAATAGAATCCAAAAAGTTGATGTAAATGATGCGAGGTTACCTGGATCTCTCATTACAATGGGAGTCCCACAGAGTTCAATAATAGGGCTCTTCTTGTTCTTGGTTTCCATTAATGATCTTCCCTTTTTCATAGAGAAGTTATGTGATATTGTTTTGTTTGCAGATGATACTTCTGTAATTTTTAAGATTGACAGATCCTTAAACAATTTTGACGATGTTAACAAGGCAATCACACTAGTTCTTAATTGGTTTACAACTAACAATTTAATGTTAAATCCTAAGAAAACTAAATGTATCAAATTCTCACTACCCAGTGTCAGCGGGGTTCCTACGAATTCTAGTATTTTAATAAATAGTGAGCCTGGAGACCTTGTGCAGTCAACCACATTTTTAGGTATTACTGTAGATTCAAAATTATAGTGGGGTCCTCACATATCGTTGATAGCTGGTAGATTGAGCTCTCCAGCCTATGCAGTACGTAAAATTAGACAATTTACCGATATAGCCAATGCAAGATTAGTATATTTTAGTTACTTTCACAGTATTATGTCATATGACATTTTGCTGTGGGGTAAGGCCGCGGAAATTCAATCAATATTTGTGCTGCTTCTGCAGCACAAATATTGATTGAATTTCTTGTTTTTTTTTTCTTCAAGCAGTTCTTTCCATTTACAATATGACATCCCGCGATTCTCTTAGGGAACGTTTTAAAGAGATCAATATTTTTACGGTGGCTTGTCAATATAATTATAATTTATAATGTATGTTCGGAAGAATCTCAATACCTTTGTTAAAAATAAAGCGTATAAAAATAGGGATGTTCATAATTTTAATACCTACAATAAATAAAAATAAACTGAAAGTGACTGGATTTCGGTTAAGAAAAGTTAGTGGTTCATATATGGGGAACTGTAAACGCTTTTTTAATAAGTTACCTGACAGTATTGATCAATTACCAATGCATAGGTTTAAAACTTTTGTTAAAATAAATCTTATAATGAAAGCGTATTACAATGTACTTAGATGATTAAATTAATGATAGAAATGCATGGCCTGATGTCTCCAAGCTTCATGATAATAATAAGTGATAATTTCGATGTTAACGTTAAGTGAATAAAATATTCAAAGTACTTTGTGAGATGTCTCACAACATACCATGAGATCATGATATGATGTCACGTTGTTTTATACAACATAATTATCTAGTTAGTTTTTTTTACTCTATTTTTCCCAGTTTGATTGTTTGATGATTGTGGGACATCTCATTGTCACTTTTATCTTTTATATTTGTAGTTTACATGTTTTGTTATAATTGTGATATTTGAAAAAATATAATGAATTAACAAATATGGAAAAAAATACATCTCCGTGCTCTCTTCTCAAACAGGCGTACTTCCGAAGCACTGTTAGAGTCAGAAGGGAATTTCCTTTTCCAGTGTGAGATTTAAAAAGGAAAAATGGGAACACATGAAAGGGAAATTTCATTTTCAAACTCAAAGAATACTTAGTTTACCTAAATTTTGATTGATTTGATCTTTTTATAATATTTTATGTATTTCTCCTTGTTCATGAGATGTTAATTTTGACTTGAAAAAGTGCTATTATGTTTGCATATTTACAATCAAATACTTTGACTTTGACAGTGTAAAGGAATAATTGACCGAGCGAGCGCGAAGCGTCTCCGTTTCAGCTTGGGCAAATATGCTTTCGTAAGTCCGGATGTCCGTCTGTCCGGTTGGATCTCTGTTCTCCTCTACAGGTCGCATTTCTCAATCGATTTAGACGAAACTTCGCATACAGGTCAAATGAATTTTTATTTTATTTTTTCGTTGGGGATTTTTTGACTTCCTAAAAAAGGAGGAAAAACGGGGCTATTGAATATCTCCGCCTTATTAGATCCGATTTCAATGGGCCTTTTTTTAAAGGTTTTTTACGTTGGTCTAACAAAAATTTGGTGAAGATCTGATGAGGATCTTCGGCGTGTAGAGCAGAATAACTTCTCAAAATGCAGTAAATTAAATTGCTCACTTTTAGGGTTCTACCAGTGGAATAAGCCCTTTACCTACCAGGTAGGGATTGATGGAGCGCCTTGGTTATTAATGTTAGTTTCACGTAAGGTAACTAGACGGCGCGGCGCTTAGTGCTCGCGAGGTCTACCGCTCACAGAGCCACCTAGTTACGCGATCGCCTAACCTTCACACTGCTCTGTCACACTGGTGTGATGGTTAGGAATAAAATTTACGAACCTTCATACTGTTCGTATAAGTTCGTATTCCTAATTCGCGTATATTAGGTACTCATTTCTCTAGGTTAAAAGTATTCAATGTACCTACTATTTCAAGACCAATATACAAATACCAACATACCAAGATTTGATCAAATTCCTTCAGCCTATCGATTCAGTTTTATCGATTGCTCGGCTTCTGCACATGGGATTGAGATACCAAGTTCCTACACCAGTTTTTAAGTCAAACCCTAAGCTATCCAACAGTGAAAACCGCATCGCAATCAGCCCAGTAGTTTTTACGTGATGCGCGAACAAATATACAGACAAACAGATAAAAAGAAAACAAACAGACAGACACGAATTTTAAAAATGTTATATTCTTGTTCAGTAGCTTATTTTAAGTAGGTACGCTAGAGCATTTTTTTAAAATTATCTTCTTTGTACAGTTTTTTTCATTCTTATTGCTTTATTATAGGTAAGTATAGATATAAGTAGATATGAGCCGTGTGCCCTAATAATAGGTTCACCCCTACCAGTGCCCTATTTCATAAAGCGACGAATCATAATAAAACTACAAATGTCAGTCGAATACGCCAAACCTGCGTTTCATGTAACAAACAATCACGACAGGACTGATGATTGTCAGTCATATTGCATTTCACAATACCAGTCATAGTAGTGTGATGGGTAAAGCTTCGGCTGTCACAATTGTCACGACAATTCTACAAATCGTGGTAATTTTTAGGCAACCGCCGTTTCATAAAACGTTTTTGTATTGACATTTGTTAAACAATTGTCGGTTGACTGCCGGTCACTACTGTTGTTTTATGAAACACATTTAGTAATATTTTGACAATTCATTGAATGAATTGTCGGGTTTTTATGAAACGCATTCCTTAAACGCATTTTTTAGTTTTATGACCCAGGGCTCCATTTCATAAAACTATAGTCGACTGACAAATGTCAATCGACAAATGTCAGTCAAACTACCGAAATGCGTTTCTTAAAAACCTGTCAATTCATTCAATGAATTGTCAAAATATCACTTAATGTGTTTCATAAAACAATAGTAGTGACCGGCAGTCAACTGACAATTGTCGTGAGAAAACCTTTTTATGAAACGGCGGTTGCTTACAAATTACCACGATTAGTAGAATTGTTGTGACAAATGTGACAGCCGAAGCTCTACCCATCACTGGTCGGTTAATCAAAATAGTGAAGGTTTTTTTACTATGACTGTGGCATGACTGGCATTGTGAAATGCAATATGACTGACGATAATCAGTCACGTGAGTCACGTCGTGTTTGTTTGGTATATGAAACGCAGGTTTGGCGTATCCGACTGATATTTGTAGTTTTATTATGATTTGTTGCTTTATGAAATAGGGCCCTTGTACAATTATTTATTCTGTGCCCCTACTCATCCCGAGATTGCTGTGTGAACCAGTATAGCATAATTATAAACATAACAACTTGCTCAAGCCCGATCATACTACGGGGAGCATAAAAAGGTAAATGGCATGTAAATGATAGAAGTGTATGGGGATCAGAATATAGGATTTAATTTAGGTGGGTAGAGTATCACGGCAACTGATCATTGGCTTTTGAGGGTCAGAATTTCTCGTCACACGATTAATTGTAGATTGTATGACAAGGGAGCAAAATAATAGCGCTTATTTTGCTCCCTGTTTAATTTTTTCCATCTGTCCGTACAGTCACATGATTCTCATACAAACATTGCAAGTTAAATAAAAGCTTTTAGTGTCGAATATAGAGTACTTAGTACCCTCCGAAAAATATTATTTATGACTTCAGAACTAACATAACTTCGGACCCCTATCCCGCAGGAATCCTTTATTTTTTCAGGATACAAAGTATCCTCAATTTAACCCATCATATAAACTATGACTGTGTCAAGTTGAATCAAAATCCGTCCCGTAGTTTCAGCGTGATACGTGTTCTTATAGGTAGGCAAATCACATTTGTACTGGCAATTCCAATTGTATGCAAAAAAAAACTCACAAATTACCAGTTACGTATCCTTGATACCTCTAATATTATTACATCTTTGATACTTCTTAAATATCATTTTATCCTTGTGAAGCATTTGAACATCACATTGCTCTCCTTGCCATGCGACGAGATTGATGATAAACTATTTCTTTGTAAAGATAGTTATGCAGTCGAATTGGAACATGATAAATGTATCAGTGATTTAATGAAATTTACGTCGTGTTCTCCAATTTAATAAAAACACATGAGATAAAGGTTTAACAAACTGAAATGAACATATGAATAATTTTTGCGAGTCACCAAACATAGGTACTTGAGAAAAACCTGTGAAAATTAGATTTCCCGAGAGAAAATCCTTGGTCCTTATATTTTACCCTCGGATGATAATTGTAAAATACAAGTAGTAGATATTACTCTACGAAAGAAATTGTTCAGAGGAATGAACTTACGTATTCCTTAAATACCATTGATAAATTTACCAGTTCCATTTAATTTTAAAAGGAAACCTATTAACTTAGATGGAGTAAACATGAAAAATCTTCAAATGCTGTCATATATTTTGAAGAACAGAGAAATTACAGTGAATATAGTGAAATTAGTTAATTCTACTTTTTAGTCAATAAAGTGGAATTAAAAAGTGTTATTAGGTGTATATATGGACATTAATAACTTTATATCATAATAATTTTAACCATTGTACCTATACATTATTATAAAAATAAAGTTTTTTTTTTTAAATTACTTATGTAAATTTGAAAATAAACTGAATTCAGAAAATAAACTTTCAGATAATTTTCAATCTCAGAGTGGAGAAGTTCTAAGTACCACAAACCCTCCATTGTTTACCGAAGTCCAATTGCGACATATTTAATCATACAAGTAGGTACTATACCTAGCGGCACGTAAGTCTAGCGGTGAACGAAACGTGGCGGGGATCTAGGCACAGTCATAAAGGTTATATAATGTGTTAAAATGTTGCCAAATGTTGACTGTACCAAGTGATCCCCGTCACGTTTCGTTCACCGCTAGACTTACGTGGCGCTAGCTATACCTTTGATTGTGAAGTGCCAAGTAAACACTGTTGTACTTATGTTGTTTTTATGAATATATAATGCGCAGTTCATGTACTTTACTTTTTGACTTGATTTAATTGCGCATAGCTGAATAAGCATTTATGTACTTACTTGTTTTTCTCGATATTGTATGAGAACGTAAACTACTTCTTTGTTTACTACTCATGTGGAAGGTACTAGAAATTGCCTACGCATTTAACGAACTTATTTGGAAGTTATTAAGTACAAATTGTCATTATTTTATCTTCGCTTGAATTGTTTTTTTTTTTTATTACCGACTAGGCAATCGTTTGACCACGATCTCACCTGATGGAAAGCGATGATGTGGTCAAAGGTGTAGCACGCTTGCCTAGTAGATACCTATTCACTCTTGACTTGAACACACCTGGGTTATAATTTACCGGAAACACTGACGAGAGCAGGGCATTCTACTCCTTTGCAGTTCTTATAATAAATGAAGAAGCGTAACGCTTCGTTCTTGTGCGAGGTATTTCAACCATAAAAGTACATTGTACGGTCTTACTTAAAGTAAGACCAATAAAATTAACTTCAAATTTAATTTGTTGTTTATTTTAATAAAATCTCGGCTCCGTTTAATTTGTCTAGCTACCATTTAAGCACAAAATAAATAAGAGTTTACGGTTTAGTTTACGAAGTAGAGTAAAAATGTGAAAAAATATACATTAATGTTGACACCAATTTTCAGATGTACCATTGATTTGCCATGCTAAATAAATATTTTATATAGAAACTTATTGTTATCTAAAAAAAGTATTATTTTTACTCTTAGCAGAATCTATTTTTTATGACTAGGGAGCCTCTACTTCCGTAGACATTAATTATTTAAGACAAACAAACCGCTAGTTGAACGTCGCCGTTTAGTGAAAAGGCTAGGTTGTTAATTGGACGGCGTATTAAGCTATATGCCTGCGATATTTACATATTTTCTTTACCGATCGACAAACAAGGATGACCAGCAGGGCATTTCTTGAATTCGTTTTCAGCCAGCCGGTTATCGGCTGGCATTCGAAAACGCAATTTGGCATTCTTCGACACGATTTAATAGCGCCACCCAGATGGGATTCAAACGGGAGTATTGTGAACTAAATGGAATCGAAATATGCCGTTATTTTGGCATTCTCGACACAATCGTATCACATGGAACTTGAGTTACGTTTTCTTATGCGGATGCGGAGAAAAGGCTTTTTCAAAAAGAATTTAATTTGCACAAGATAATATAATTGAACTTTAAGTTAACTTGAATTAGAATATAAAAAAATAGAATTATAATTAAAATGAACCGGCGCGAATGGAATTGGGAATCGGACTGAAGGTACGTATATGGGAAGGGTGGTGAGACAATACGAAAATAGAGATTATGGCAGATTTATGTATAGGTATGCAAAAAGACAAGATGAAGTAGGGTATAACAACCCCCCGAACAAGTGTAAACTTACCGTAAAAAGTAAGTTTACAGAAAAGATTCGAATGAGTTGGTAAGTGAGTCAGTAAGTCAGGTGAGTGAATCAGTGAGTGAGGTAAGGTAAAGTATAGTAAATTATGGTAAGGGAATAAGATGCGCCTTAAGATTTAAAATATTTAAAAATAAAACAAATTTTTGAGATTGTCTAAATTAACATTTGAAATTGTAACTGAGGACGTGTTAATGTACAATTTCTGAAAGATTTTAGAATTACAACATTTGTCATTTATAAGATTAAAATCAGAGTTTATGTGGGAGATATTGACTTCTAAATTTTACATTGCCAATAATTTTACATTTCGGCAGGTATTAACACGCAAATAGGCGAAGGCTTCCCTCACTACCGTAGCTCGCTGACTCAAAATGATTTGGAGTGGACCAACCTGGAAGCTTCCCGGGACGCCGTACCGTCGTCTCGCGTGCCGCCGCGGATCGCCTCCTTACTCCACTCGTTCAGCTCCTCCTGCTCTCCACGAACGGTGCCTTCCGCTGCTCTCGAACGGTTTCAGTATCTCCCACGATCGGTGCCTGGTGTCTCTCTCGATCGGTGTCTTCTACTTGACAGGTGGTGCGTTGGAGACCTTCTGGAGTCCCTCGTAGACCGGCTTCTTCCACGAACGGTGGTGAGCCCTGGGAGATCGGCTTCTTCCACGAACGGTGGTGAGTCCCGGGAGATCGCGCACAGCAGCTCGCAGTGGCGACGGCAACAGCCGTCCGTTGATGCTCGATTTTAACCTGGCTTTTGCACTCGTATACTTATTTCGCCTGTTACAGAGCAGCCTCGTTCTGGACTGCGTGTCTCGGTCGTTTTGTCCACATAAGAGACTGCGTGCTCTTCTGCTGCCTGCGCCGATCTCAATCACGTGCCAACTATGTGAAACAAAATAAATTCAACGTTACGGACGTTACGGACGTTGACAAAATGCTCCCACAGGCTTCTCTTTTGTATATATACGATCACTGGCTTTTACGTTGGGTAGCATTCTACTCCGAAATCGAACTTCCACTTATCCAGAAAACTCTAGAAACTACTCTGCCAACTTGCATCGTAAAGCAGACCTTGTCGGCCTAGCTATACAGGTCACTGTCCTCCAGCCAGCTCTGGTACATTCCAATCAGCTTCCGTTGTTTACTTCAAAAAACTTCATACAAAAAAAGTATCTCTCTGGAACTTTGATGTGTTATAGTCATTACGTCAAAACATTCCATGGTGTGACCATCGCAAGCGATTTGTAGATGTAAATTATTTTCGACATATGAATTGCTGCCCTCTGAATTTCCGATTTGTTAGCCAACTTAAAGATGCGACCTATTCCGGATTTTTAAACATCCCGCTCCTCGTCCAAAGCTATCCAGAGCCCGAAATATTCCCGGAACGCCAATTATAATAGCAACACTAAAAAGCTCCGCTACCTCCCGACAGAGGCCTCCGCATCGTTTACACCTTCCTTCTAGTTCACGCCTCTTGTCGCTAGCTGTCGCTGCGTGGATTAACCATTTTATCTATTTTGAGACATGAGATGAAAACTTTCCCTTCCACTCGCAGAGGCAAATTCAATCATTATTTATTGATTCTTAGATAGGCGAAATTATCAATCTGTCTTCAACAAAGAAATGCTTTCATTATTCCTTCATCGAAGAAAGTGGCGCGCTCGTGGTGGAGTTCGGCGTTTCTTCCAAACTTGGCGTCTAGCTTTCATTTACGGAGAAAACTCATCTTGATCTAATAGAGAAGACGCTGCTCCTCGCCAGTTGGCGTTGTACCCAATACATTCTATCTAATCGGGAATCATAACAAAAATCTCACTTGGAGTCATGATTTAACAAGTTACACTACATCAGGGTTACTTTCATCACGGTCAACGGAAGTTGGAATTACGATTGTTTTGTCAGTTTAAGGACGCTAGAGTTAGATTCCAGAATTTTTGCGTCAGAGCTGAATGTTTTACTGCTCATTGTGTTTAGAAATTTGGAATAGTTGTCATTTATTGTATCAATAGGATCAGTACTCGCAGGAGTAGGTTGATTTTGTTCAATTTCAGATTCATCGAGTTCGACAGGTGGGCTGACAGCTGTGTCTAGTTGAGATGTTGAAGGTAAGTCAACGTTTTGACTAGGATCGAGTCGTGGAGTTGAAGGTAGGTTAAGTTCAGGATTAGGATCAACATTAATTTCAGGAATCGTTGGATTTGAAAGTCGCTGTTCTATCAACGGGTCTTGAACTGGATTTGGTAAGTCTAGGGGGCTAAAATCAATGTTTGGATCGCCACTGAACCGGCTGATGTTTTCGTCAAGATTCAGAGGATCTATGGGTTGTATTGGGTTTACAGGATATCGAGAGAGAGCATCTCAGGAATGTCTCGCCCTAGACCAAGGTCTAGGACGAGACCTTCCTTTAGTTCAGGATTAGAAACAGAACACTCAATAATAGTTTCTGAGCTTGGTTGAATCACAAAGACCGGGTTACAGAAATAGAGATCCATTTCGATGTTTTTTATTTTCAGTAATTTTTTATTGTTATCTATTGTGTATTGGAGTGTACAATAGTGCACTCCAATTCAATTAAAAGGTCACTGCCAATTATTCCATCGTATTTGAGATTTACCCTGTCAACAACATGGAAGTCAAGAATAATTTTAGGATTAGAGTCTGGGAAAAGAGCGTGTGGCTTCACTTTCAGCATCAATCCCTATCAGAAGAATTTGGTTTGCTGTAAGTAAAGGTCTGTTCTGTTTTATGGAAGACAGTTTGATAAGGCTTACTGTTGAACCAGAGTCATCTAAGAAGTTAAGGGGAGAATCAGCCATTTCAGTTTGTAAGAACACATGAGGTAAATATCGCTAAGCGGTATTAGAAGTGACTTCGAAAACGGCTTTGTCAAATTCATCGTCAGAATCAATGTCTTGTCTCTTAGGTTTACAAATATGCCCATATCGGCTTCAGTGACTGCATTTCCCGTGCATTTTCCGTTTTCCTTATATCGGGAAATTCTACTCGTTTAAATGATCGGTATATGTTTGACTGTTGTCATTTTGATGATCTGCGGGAGAGAAAGTAGTATTGTACTCGGCACGGCGAGTGCAATCGCATTGAACCTCTGGAGGATCATTGTGAGATATGTTGTGCACGGCACGATTGTAGTTATTGTTAGTTCGAGAATTGAAATTGTTGTTTTGGTTCCGGCGATTATTATTGAATTGTCGATGGTGTGACCTACATTTTTGTAATATCGACACATGAGAGCATTATAAGGTCCAGACTGAGTCGAGGGCTGACCTTGGCCCCTGAAATAGGAAGGATTAGTATTTTGGCGATACGGCATCTGTTGATTATAAAAATTAGAAAGCCTAGATTGAGTCGAGGGCTGGCCTTGGCCTCTGAAATAGGAAGAATTAGCATACTGGCGATACGGCGTCTGTTGATTTGTGTTGGATGAAGATGAAAATGAATGTTTTTTTATATGAAATGTTTAGAATTTTCTCTTCGGCTGAGGCAAAACTAATGGCTTCGTTTAAGGTGCTTGGGTCTCTGCACCTAACAACTGTTGAAATTTTTGGGTTAAGCCCAATTATAAATGTATTCAATGCGAGATCCTGCATGGTTGCAACACGGCCTGCCACCTCGTCCCTCTTTTTAGTTGGTATTGACACGTTTATTTCTGTTAATAATTTTGCGAGACAAGATTCAATTCGAAGGGAGGACTGGCTGACATTTTCGTATGGACCCTATTTGCAATCCTGCAGATCCGAAAGTAGGTAGAAATAGTGTTTACGGTCACCAAATTAAGTCTTTAAAAACTCTTCTAACTGAGAAAATTCAGTGAACTCTTTAATTGCACAAACTGTTTCGGCTTTGCCCGTGAGCCTGGACAAAATATATTTAAATAGTGCGTCTGTCTGGGAAGAAGAAGCTAAATTAATAGAATTTCGGCAATTATTTAAAAAGGGAACCAGTGTTTCTCTGAACCCATCATAACTTCCAATAAATTGTATCAAAACGTGAAGGTTACTCGTAATTTCAGACATCGTTATTTGAGTTTCTTCGTCTCTTTTCTCTCTCCGAGTAGTAACAAACGTCATGTATTAGAATAGAATATACAGTAAAAATATTCGATGCAACAGGTGACTTAAATAACAGGTAATATTCAAGGTTAAAACATCCAAAGTTAAAACTGGCTTAGAACGGTAGAGACACTCAGGCGTTATCAGTTCGTAAAATTCGCGGAGAAACGTGTGGGCGAAGAGCGATAGCTCGACGCTCCATGCACTTACAATGAATGATGCAATCAAGTATGAATTAGTGTTGCACTTACTATCACTCAATTAAATTAAAATAATTATGGAATGTACTTTGATGTAAAACGATGTAGAATATGAGATGTTTTCTGGATCACCAATAGTCACACACAATATTAAAATTTAAGACTCACTGGGTTAGCAAGAACATTTCAAAGTTGGATACCAGATACATGTAGAACGGGAACAGCTCTGGTTACTTTGGCAGGATACAGCGGCAACTCTGTAAGCAGTTTAGTCAGATACAGCGGTTTGACATTAGACATTTACTTTAGATTACATTATTTAGATTACAGCGCAGGAAATTGTCTTCAGTAGATTCAGTGGATTCAGCGGATGCAGTCTCCAGGACCTTGGGTCTCGTGGAAGATTCAGTGGACTCAGTAACATCAGTGGATGCAGTATCTCCAGGAACTGGTGTCCCATGGAGGATTCAGAGGACGCAGTGAGTCTCCAGGAACTGATGTCCATGGAGGATTCAGAGGACGCAGTGAGTCTCCAGGAACTGATGTCCCGTGGAGGATTCAGTGGATGCTGCAAATCTCCAGGAACTAGTGCCCCGTGAAGGATACAGTGGATTCAGCGTGTCTCCGGAAACTGGTATTCACGGAGGAAACAGTGGATTCGGCGAGTCTTCGGGAACTGGTGTCCCTCGGAGGATACAGAGGATTCAGCGAGTCTCTGGGACCTGGTGTTCACGGAGGATACAGTGTTCACGGAGGATACAGTGGATTCGGCGAGTCTCCGGGAACTGGTGTCCCTCGGAGGATACAGAGGATTCAGCGAGTCTCCGGGAACTGGTGTTCCTCGGAGGATACAGTAGATTTAGTGTCCGAAATAGTCCGACTAGGTGTGTATGATTTTCACTTATTAGTTTTGTTTCACTTATTTTGCACTGATTTTCACTTATTTTGATTTGTTTTCACAATAATATCTAGGATTTCAAATCCCTTGACGCTGCCACCAATCTTATGCGGATGCGGAGAAAAAGATTTAAAAAAAAAGATTTTAATTTGCACAAGATAATATAATTGAACTTTAAGTAAACTAAAATTAGAATATAAAAAAATAGAATTATAATTAAAATGAACCGGCGCGAACGGAGTTGGGAATCGGACTGAAGGTATATGGGAAGGGAGGTGAGACAATACGAAAATAGAGACTATGGCAGATTTATGTATAGGTATGCAGAAAGACAAGAGGAAGTAGGGTATAACAGTTCGAAAAATTCTGTCGAAAATTCGATTCCTAAGCGGTGCACGGAGAGGAACGTTTTTGGGATCGAGAGGTTAATATTGTTGTGTTAAAAATAAAATAAGTATAAATTAATAATTAAAATTTTAAAAAAATAAGACAAAGGGCTTTTTTTTAATGAAAGCCAATTTTTTTTTGTAGCACTTGTTTTTTTTTTGTTTATTGCTTTTTCATCGGTTTGTGAGCTACTCTGAAAGTTTCAGCCGGATAGCTAATCGGGAAGTGTACGAAATTTGAATTGCAAGATTCCAGGACAAAATATATAGATACATCGATATATATATATATATATATATATATATATCGATGTATCTATATATTTTGTCCTGTGTTTTGTGTCTATATATTTTGTCTGTAATATCTTATTATAGACAATCGGCACAAGTATTTACTCAACACGTCACTATGTATTAGTTTTTAGAGTATTTTAAAAGCTTTTATTTAACATCGATACATACATATATATATATATATATATATAGCTTTTAAAATACTCTAAAAACTAATACATAGTGACGTGTTGAGTAAATACTTGTGCCGATTGTCTATAATAAGATATTACGTGTACATAAAACGGGTTTGTACCAACGGATCGCGCGATCCGTTTAGAGTGTCAACGGATCGCAGTGAGTCGTGTCAACTGATATCGCGATCCGTTGCCACTCAAAATTTGTTAAATATTTTTCCCATCGGATAGCGCTATCCGTTGAGGCTCAAATAAAATAAAAATATTTTCCCATCGGATCGCGATTTTGGTTAGGTTATGTAAAATGATAGTTTTTTTTAGTGTTGCTTTATGTTATATACCTAAGGTTGAGTAAATACTCATAAAACCTACACTATAAATGAAAAATTTAATTAAGTACATACTTTGATGATCCGCATGTGAACTCGAATGTACAATGGAGGATATGGTATCGGTATATGGTACAATTCCAAAAATTCTTGCATTTTGGAATAAAATGAAACCACAATATCTATTATTATATAATCTATTACACAAGCAAAAAACATTTTTTTAATCTAATAACATGTTTTTTATATAAAAAAATGAACAAAAAAAAAAGAAAGATTTTTATATATTTTTATTGCATAATCATCGAGTACCTACCCTGAAAGTTTCAGTTTTTATTGTAACCTACCCTGAAAGTTTCAGCCGGATAGCTGGATAGCCGGTAGCCAATCGGGAAGTGCTAGAAATTCGAGTTGCAATATTCCACATGGAACGATAGGCAGACAGACAAACAAGGAAGTGACTTACTATAATTGATAGATTCAGGCGTTACTTTGCGGAAATCCATATTTAAAATGAACAAAATAATAATATGTAGCTTACTTCCGCCAAAACTGTAAGTCAGACAAATGATAAATGGTAAAATTAACACAAGTAAAACCCCACACTAACCAAGTGATAATACGTACAATGTTTTACACGTTTGCGACAAGGGTTTCCGTTTGTGTGTATTGGAACAATTAATTTTTTTAAGACATAACAATAATAGGTATACATTGTTGAACGACCAAACCAACTGAGTTTCATCACCTTTGTTGCGTATTTTCACTGGAAATGCGTCATCAAGTAACAGGCGGCGATAACGTAATCGTAAATATGGTGCAATAGTGGCATGACCTTGCGAAATCATAGTGATTCATTCTGGCTCAAACTGGTTCGCGGCGATGCAGTAGTGAAGTCACACTAGCTCAGGCGCATAGCCTATATAAGGGAATTTGTCACCATTGCTTAGTCACTCTCAGTCCAGCACTCGACGAGTCAACATCACCCGAAGATGCCTCGTGCAGAGGCAAACACGTGTCGTATTGATGTCAGACGTTTGGTATTTGGATCGAGGTATATGTTTTTTATTGTGTTTTTATATTATATGTATATGAATATATAAGTGTTACGATACTTGTATTTGGGTAGGGTTTGTTTAGCTTGGGGGTTTTTTATTGTGTATATATATTTATATATATTATTTGTATATAAGTGTTTTTTCTGGCCTCCAGGCCTTAGCTTTCATTTCATTTATATTTTTCATTAGTTCAATTTTGGTTAGGGTTTTGTTTAGCGTGGGGTTTTACTTGTGTTAATTTTACCATTTATCATTTGTCTTACAGTTTTGGCGGAAGTAAGCTACATATTTTTATTTTGTTCATTTTAAGTGACTTACTAAAAACGTGGTAAATAAGTAATAATCAGTCATGTTTTAATTCGTACAATAATCAACAATAAAAAACAGGCAAAAAAGGAACTAACAAGAAAGGTAAAAATCAACACAGGCAAATATAAAATATGATCACACATTCAAAAAGTAATACTTGTTTTTATACTGACATGGTCACAAAGCACTTACACTAAAGTCAACATAAGAAACGGAATATTTACCATATATTTATTTTGTTTTAAGTTTCCTATGTTTCATCACTGTTTCAAGCGGTATGATCGCAGATAAAATGAAGTAAAAGCAGTACCAAAATATAGAAAACTCAAAATATATACATGTTTTTATCGCGTTTATAATGTTGACTGAAAAATATGTCTTCATTTTAACTATAATCAACAATTATAAACATAACACAAAGACAAACAAAAAACATCACAGATAAAATGACAATAATTAACTATATTACATTAAATTTGCGAGCAACGGTCAAAACAAAATAAATATATGGTAAACATTCCGTTCCTAATGTTGATTTTATTGTTAGTGCTAGTTTAGTTAGCTAGTTTTAGTTTTATAAAAATCAATATTGTGGTTTCATTTTATTCCATAAAGCAAGAATTTTTGGAAATGTACGTACTGATACCTTTCCCGATACCATATTCTCCATTGTACATTCGTGTTCACATGCGGATCGTCGAAGTATGTACATACTTCGACGATTAATTATTTTTTTCATTTAAAGTGTAGGTTTTATTAGTATGTACTCAACTTTTCACTCTAAACGGATCGCGCGATCCGTTGGTACAAACCCCATAAATCGATGACATTATGCCTCGGCTTGCGTAATCCAAAGTTCCATGGATCGAAATCACGGGTTTCCAGAAATGTTTTGTTCTATATTTATATGCATTTACATACTCGTATTTTATGTGTTTTTTTACATTTTCCTTGATATTTTTAAAGCTCCAAATTCAGGTTTTGTTTGAAAACCAGCATATAAACATATACAGACAATCGCGCGTTTGTTATATTATGGGATATTGATCATTTAAAACACGTGCTCGGCGATGCCAATTTTTTATAAAATTATCCAAATGCTTACAACAAACTAGGTCACAATAATTCCAATTCGGATTATTTAGAAGAAAAAAACTCGAAACAGAAAACAATTCTGACAATCAACTTCTTTTTTTTGCCTTTGTAAATTTGTTAGTTTTACGTAATGTGTATATTTTCAAAGAAATAAATTATCATTTACAATCCCTCATAAAAAGCGCCCTCTTGCGGCTGTTTGTATTGGTAACAAAAAAGTGTTTTATATTTTGTACTCTACGAATAAATAATAAGTTTGTACTAACAGAACTGGCACAGTAGGGGAACGGGTAGGGGGAGGGAATAGACCCACCGTCCCCTCCCAAGTTCACGCCCTGATTAAATATGAAATTTTTATATACCTATATATATTTTGCAATTTTTTTCGTAGCTTGACTAGTGATATGACATTTAAAATGCAAAAATAATTGACTTCCATGTCTAATTCCTCATTTTCAAAGTTGTTTTATCAATATTAGATAGCAAGTAATCAATATTTTACGAAAACCGCGACGCGAACGCAGCCCTATGCTATTTCATCATAACCGGAAACAGATAACGCCGTCGTTAACACTCGATCGCCAAGGATATCAATAATCAACTCGATTCCATGGTATCGTGTTCGAGAATGGCTTTTTGTTTCCGATCTCGAGTTTGAGTGAGTTCACATCACGAACGGGAGACTCGCTATCGAGTATCGTAACATTTTTGTATGAAATCCAGCGCAGCGCAACTAATGGAACTATTTGTCACTATAAATCTATAGCTCTATTAAGAGTTCGGCTAGCTCTACTTCAATGGAAATAGACAATACCTAAAGAACTGTAGATTTTACGTCGTCATGTTGGCTCCTTCTTAGCATTTGTCTTTTTCTAACTATATGAAAAAGACAGAGAAAAAACAGCGGCTAGCAAACGCATTGTCATTTTGGTTCACCCGAATCCAGCTAGATGGCGTTGTATGAGCCTTCATCGAGTAAGCGATTGTGTTTTCCATTTTAGAGTTAACAGTTTTTTTTTGTGTTTGAATGTTTGTCAAAAACAAAAAATCAAATCTGTTTAAATAAAGTAAAATACGATTATAGTGACAAAAATATTATAGTTTAATTAAAAAAATACTGAACCGATTTTAAACATTCTTTTACCTACATAAACCTACATTATGAACTAGTAACATGGACGTAATAGTTTATTTTACAAAAAAAAAAAACGATCCATACGAAAATTGTAATAATGTTACCCAGCTCCACTCACTCACGATGATAAATGGCGATGAGTGACATAACTACTGCAGCAGCGTTAACTGACGATAGGCATTGTAGAAATAGTGACCCATAATACCAAAAACATGCAAACTGAGAATCCGTCTCACGAAACAAGTAGTAGCGTTATGAGGAACTAACGTTGAACGCTTATACATTTTTCGCTTTTACAAGGAAACTAGCGCCGCGTCTGTGAGTTTTTTTTCGTAAGTCGGACTCTACCCACTGTATTGTCTTACCGGTCAGTCACGTAGATACTTTTGCGTGCTTTTGCTTGAGCTGTAACGTCAAGAGCGTTTACTACTGCAGCTCGTAATAGTGGTACAGTACGAAAATGGCGTTCGACGAAATGAATGGTATTAATCAGTTATTATACTGAGATATATGACCTGCAAAATGAACATTACAAGAAAAGGTACTCTTACAAAAAACAACATTTGAAATGATATTGCTTCCTCACAAAGCATACTATTATAATATCCAAGTATTTTTCGTCTATCTGTCTCAAAATAACGTTCATATCAGTTTCTTCCATCCTCCTCGGAAATTGCCGAACAACTGACAGACAAAATTTGCTGCAAACTGTCATGCCACTGCAGTTCAAGTGCGGTCTTCGATATATGCTCGAAGAGTGCGGTATACTAAATAATGTGTCGCTACGTGTCGCGTCGCTCCGCTGCCGTGAAATTCCGCTTAGTGCGGTCTAACCAGTGAACGCAAGGTCTAACCTTTAATCTATATTTAAGCACATCATAAAATTGCGATCTACTTAATTTATGTACAGTGTAAAGGATAATAATGGATCATCTAAGTGCGTGATATGACGTTTTCGTTGATTTTGGCCTTATAATCAAGGGCGTCGCCAACCATACTCTAGGGGGGGGGGGGGGGGCAACCTGATATTGTATGGAGGACGGAAAATTTTGAATTGTAGGTACATAGTCAAGAACACATGATACTTTACAGTAGCTTAACGCGAGTTTTTGCCGCCCAGAGCCGAATCGGAATTTGCCATCACCTATTTTCTTTAATTCCAAATGTATGTAGAAATGTTTAAAAGACGCGACCAGTAAGTTCGCAAAAATGTTGAGCTATTTCTTTTAGTGTGGAAAATAAAATATAATATTTTTCGTTACCTATTGGCAAACAAAAAGAAACGCGAGCGAAGCGAGCGCGAATTTTTTGAGCTATTTCTGGCCTCTGGTGTCAGAGTTTATCAAGCCGCCCGAGGGCCTCTGACATGACTTAACGACTGCTATTAATCAATAACAGCCGGGACCGACATATTTTTAACTGTAAAATAATTCAAAATTCCCATTTAGAGCTCTTGACAACAAAAACTTGTAAACAAAAAGGGGCCGTTTTGGCGGGAAGACCAGTGTAGAAGTGAGTAGGGTATATTTAAAGATAGTTTTATTACTAACTTGTGTTCGAATCGCGAAAGTTTAAAAGTTACAGTTTTATTACTGTTTAGTATTTTTTCGAGGTTTTTTATTGTTTTATCCATAATGGTATATATAATACATTATGTCATTTATTGTACTACCTATGCCATTCACCAAAAATAAGTTTTGATTTGCGATTTCCCGCCAATATCTTTGGGTGCTGATATTAGAATTATTACAAAGATTGCATTTTTTTAAAATGAGGAAATGTTATATAGAAACCGAGGATATAAAAAAACAAAAAAAATAACAATGTGTTTAAAGTATATGTCATTTATTTCCAAAAATAACAGTTAGTTATGCAAGGTTTTTTTCGAATCAAGACGTTGTACTTAATAAAATGATTATTTATGTGATATTATTTTCCATTAGAAGAAGAAGAAATAAGTTTATTTGCTACAATAACAAACATAAATAATTATAAGTAAAAATAAAATAATAAAGCTTAAAAGATAATTGCAGCAAAAAGGCTTCAATGGCTTTCTAGAACCGAAACTCAAAACATTATAATCGTAAGCATTCAGCAGGAAGAGACATAGATAGAGCATGGGAACCCAGTTCATCCTGGATAACTGCAGGTTACCGCTAACCCTCACATGTTTTAGGCGCGCGTTGGCTTGGTGTACTTGCAAGGGTTTAACGATTAGACTGTAGCAGTGCGGATAGCACTTGGAATGGAATTAAAGTCAAATGGAAAATAATCAGTCAAACGACTAGCTTAGGACATACATTGGCTTCTCTGCATTTGGCTACCTTTTTTGAATCTCTAGGGCCCCCCCCCCCCCCCCCCCTCGGCGACGCCCATGCTTATAATGTGAACATACTGCCCACACACACGCTATACCATTGTCAATATTCATTATTGTCAATAATATTGCACGTGTGCGGCCAGCCTTAAATAAACTTGTATTATTGTAAGCAGTACCTTAGCGATTTTATTGGTGATACCACCATCATTTAGCGATTATATGTTTTTAGCGATTTTTACATTACAGCTACACATTTTTTTATGTCATTCATTCATTCTATCTGGATCAGAAATCTAGACGAATTTTAATAATTTTTGATTTATTTGTTCCTACCTTTGTAAACTACATCCTACATCACATCACACTAAAAATCAGAGAAGTGTAGCCATTATAGTACATACCAAGGGCAATCAGAGAAGTTATAATTTCTCTGAGTTCTTTTATTTGAACAAATGAATACTCTCATAACCAAGGGCGGATCCAGCCTTCGAGTCAGGGGGAGGGGGGGGTCACGCACTAATATCCAGCCTGGATGGGTTCCAAATCATACAATACTAGATGTTCCTAGATGTTTCCTCGCGGAACCGCGCCCTAGGGCGGATCAATTAATTTAAAGAGATATTTATATCATCAAATTTCAGAACAAAATAAGCGCAAGAGTAGTGAACGGGAAAAGTTTGAGTTATTTCTGCCAGTGTGTTTATTCAGGGAGGGATTCTCCGGTGACTTGGTCACCGGTACCCTCCTGGGGTAATATCTCTTTTGGTTTTGCTTCCATGGTTTCTTCATTTTTAGTTCGGGGTTTGAATCCCCTATCCAGTTGTTTAGTTTAAGCGCCAAAGACTCGCTTTCGCCCTTCACACTTAGCTATTACAATCCGGAGGTTAAGGAATGCGAGGAGCTCCATCTGGTATGTAATATTGCCCAGGGGGGACGACCCACACAGATGCGGGTCCGTTACTAGTTTGCTGCGGCATCCTAGTAAGGCCCTGGATCCGCGCTTGCTCATAACGAGCGGACAACTTCGTTTGCGCGATGTAGAACTCCATAATTTAGAACTGTGAGTCCATACAAAACTTCTTAAAATGCATAAAAACCGAATAGCGCCTTCTATCTTTTATCTATACTTATAACACAGAATAAATAAATATAATAAAGCAATAGGAACCAAAAATTCTGTACAAAGAAGATAATTAAAAAAGAAATGGTCTAGGGAACATAAAATAAACTACTGAACAAAAATATAACATTTTAAAAATTCGTGTCTGTCTGTATGTTTGTTCGCGCATCACGTAAAAACTACTGAACCGATTGCGATACGGTTTTCATTGTTGGATAGCCTACGTCCAGCAGTGGATGTATACGGGCTGATGATTTTGATGATGAGGATTATAGATGATGTGTCACCACCAAGGGCGGATCCAGCCTTCGTGTCAGGGGGGGGTCACACTGAACGGGTTCCAAAATTATACAATACTAGCTATTCCCCGCAGTATCAATTGCGTAGCCTATGCCACTCGGGAATAGTTTAGCTTTGAATCAATTTTCAAAATCAGGCTAGTAGTAAAAATCTCATACAAATACAATTTTTACCTAAAATTTTGAGCCACTTAGATATATTTGTATTGTGTTATGTAGTTATGTGAAGAAAATGAAGTGTATGATCGATCTTCTATCATCGACCAATCAAACCAAGGAAGCGCGAGCGTAGCGAGCGCGAAAATTTTTAGCTACTCATACATTTATTAGAGTAAATATATAAAAAAACTGAACGTTTATGATCACATAGAATGTGTACAAAACATTTAATATTATTAAAATAGCGCGAGCGTAGCGAGCGCGAAAATTTTGAGCTATTTCCATAATATTATACGAATGTGGAAACAATAATATACCATTTAACAAACGCAAGTGTAGCGTACGCGAAAATGTTCGGTAAAAATTAGACATAAATTGAATTCCTCAGCTTGCGAAAATTAAGCAAACTGAGCCTTTGCATAATAACACAAAGGCGCAAGCAAAGCTAGCGCAAAAATGTTGAACTATTTGTGGTCGTGTGTAAAATGTTTGTTAAAACTGAAGGAAAACAAGATCAACAGGCAATAACAGAACAAAGGTGCGAGTATAGAGAGCGCAAACATTTAGAATTATTTCTAGTAAGTTTTGTGTTTCATCAAAACATGATTATTATTATAAAGGCGAGCGTAGCGAGGGCAGAAATTTTGAGATATTTCTATTAGTGGAACAAATAAACATGATTAGAAAACATACGAAAATAACAAATGGAACTAAAAAACCTTTGGTTGAAATAAGCCCCGGGGGGGGGGGTCATGACCCCCATGACCCCCTCCCCCCCTGGATCCGCGCTTAGTCACCACATCAAAGTAAACATAATACATACTTACCTACCATCGTGTATGAATCTATACTTATAATAAAGCAATAGGAACGAAAAAGTCTGTACAAAGGAGATAGTTAAAAAAATGGTTTAGGGTACTTCAAATAAGCTAATGAACAAGAATATAACATTTTTAAAACTCGTGTCCGTTTGTTTGTTCACGCATCACGTAAAAACTACTTGACCGATTGCAATTCGGTTTTCACCGTTGGATAGCTTGGGGTTTGACTTAAAAACAGGTGTGCTTGGTATCAAAATCCGATAACTAGAAGCCGAGCAACTGTAAAAACTTTATGACGGCTAAAGGAATATTGATCAAATGTTGGTATATCGGTATTTTAGGTCTTGGGATTATACTACATAGAGTACTTTTAGCCTAGAGAAATAACCACGCGTGCGAAGCCGCGGGTACAGCTAGTACCTAATACATTATGATATTCATCGATCCAAAAACTGAAGGGTCATAGATTTTGCCGAGTCTGTTGAGGACATTTCATCAAGCGAAGATATTTTATGGCATATTGAGACAGACCTACAAGAGAACATAAGAGATCTTAAAATCGAACAACCTCAAGCCCCAGAAGTACATCCATATTCTTTATTCTGTGGCGCAAGTATATATATATATAAAAAAAACTGGAACTCCTTTTTGAATGAACCAATTTTGATAAAATAAAGATAAACACTTCCGCAGGATATAAGTGAGCAACATAATTATATGACCGTATTTTTTTTCAACATCGTTCGATAATCGATTTTTTCCTGCACTACTCCAACCCTAGAAATATCACTCTGGCAGCTGTCTTGGTGATCAAGCTATGTTGTACAAAATAAAGTCCTGTCCTTAGTGGGTTAGCGGGTGATACCGCGGGGCGCAGCTAGTTGTAAATAAAACAAATGAGTATACTTAATTTGTATCAGCAATTTATTTCAGCGAGATTTTGGCGATATCTGGTGGTATTTTTTGTTTGTAAAATTCCGAAATCAGAAGGGCATTTCCTTATGCCAATGCGATTTGTTGCAATCAGTTTTCAAAGCAATATCGATTCTAACGCGCCGCACTAAGAGAGTACAATGAAGATGATAAAAAAACTGTTTGTTTGCATATCACGTAAAAACTACTGGACCAATTGCGATGCGGTTTTCACTGTTGGATGCTTAGGTTTTGACTTAAAAACTGATGTACTTGGTATCTCAATCTGATGAGTAGTAGCCAAACTATTGATAAAAACGATTTGTTGTTTGTGGTATGTTGGTACTTTTGGTCCTGGATTAACTCATAGGATCCTTATATGAGTGCAAATATACATAAATGATAACCTTTATCTATAAATAAATATATAAATATATATATATATATATATTACTTAGATTTATATTAATGGTCCTTTATATCACATTGAAAATTGCTCTGCAGCCAATCTAGCCATTCATTGGTAACATCTTTCTGTAATGTGATTTCCTTGAAAACCTCACTTCTCGATTTCTCCTCAAACCCTAGCTTCTTGAACATTCTGATACTTATTTCGTTTTCTAACTTTATTTTTGCTTCATATGTTTTTAGTTTTATATATTTTATTCCATAAGTCATCATCAGTATCACTGCTTCCCAGCCTAGTTTTCTGCCACGGGCAGATTCTTCTGCTATCATTATTTCTATTTCACCAATGGAAGACTCTTTATCTACTATAAATATATTTGTATCTCCAATCATAGATTCTGCAATAATATTAATAATTATTAGTATTATATTCGTAAGCAAAAACATATTTGAATGTACATAATAGCAACAAAAAGGGAAAAAAACATTGGGGGGTGATGTTCTATCCCCTAGTACCCCTCCCTGCAACCCCTCTCGCGGAGACGCTTAGTTTATGAGATATTTCAGTTTTAAGTTTTGTCGGCTGTTTGGTCACCGTAAGTAAAGCTGCTTTCGCCAGAAAGTAAATTGATGATGTTATGTATGGCCCCAAAGACGGGTAGGTTATGTTAGAACATGACTAAACATAGCGCGAGCCGAGCGAGCGAAGCGAGTGTATTGTGGCAGTGGCCGGCAAGCGCCAAAGTTAACTTACAGTTGATTTTTAATAACCTGTTACGGCTATTTGGTCGCCTAAAACTGAAAAATGTTATGTAAGTACTACTATTTTACTAAAAAAACATCACTCAGAAACTATACATCTCCTAGGCAGGGGGGTGGTCGAGGGGATCTTCCTCCCACCCCCCTCTCCTCCCCCTCCTCTACGCCGGTACCGGATATCTATAGTTTTACCGAATGGGTATGTTACTTACCTATATCATCACCACAATTTTCATATTTCTGCATATCCAGGATTATAAAAGTACACTCTGAAATCAATAATTTAAAATTATTATAGGTAAGTACATGTGTGAGTCCCTAATATACAATGTTTACATAGTTTTTGATAGTTACTGTCATCATCTTCTAGCCAAGACCTTTGCATTTCATACTCTTCTTCCAATGTCAAGGGCTCGGACGCTGTAAGCTTTTGTAACTCTTCAGACTTCATCCACTCATGATACCTGAAATGAAAAGACAAAAGCTCGAGGTGGGTGAGTACTACTTTCGCCGTTTTTGTTAGTTCACATATTTTTTAACAAGCCGTTCTGTACTGTTTGACCAATTTCAATACTGATCCTTCCCATACCAAACGAAAAACGACCCTATTTCCTACAAGATTAAAGTGGCATTTCCAATGTAATTTTTAACAATTATTTCATTTTGTTGTATGTTTGCATGGATGAGGGCAAAACGAAAACGAACTGAGGTACGACTTCAGAAGCTTGACCCACGATTTTAGGGTGGGGAGGGAGGGGACGGGTAGGGGGAGGGAGTACAACCCTCCCTGAGAGTGGGGGGATAGATCTCCCCCTCCCCCCCTCTGAGATATGTTTTATTACATTTGCTTACAACTTGTTTCATATATTTAAATATTTTTGCGACGCCTTATCCTTCCTTTGAACCCCACCCCCACCCCCCCCCCCTGAGATATGATTTATTAAAATATATTTTTGCTATTTTTTCTTATGTTTTGACATATTCGTCGCTCCATGCCCTGTGGGGGGGAATATATAGAATTAACGGGCAGGAGTTGCGGAGGGGGGCAGGGGGTGGAGGGCTATCCTCAGGGCCCTATTTCATAAAACTATAGTAGACTGACAAATTTCAGTCAAACTACCAAAATGCGTTTTATTAAAAACCTGACAGTTCATTCAATGAATTGTCTAAATATCACTTAATGTGTTTCATAAAACAATAGTAGTGACAGTCAACTGACAATTGTCATGAGAAAAACTTTTTATGAAACGGCGGTTGCCGTCAAATTACCACGATTTATACAATTGTCGTGACAAATGTGACAGCCGAAGCTGTACCCATCACTGGTTGGTTAATCAAAATAGTGAAGGTTTTTTTACTATGACTGTGGCATGACTGGCGTCATGAATTGCAATATGACTGACAATCATCAGTCCTGTGCCCTGTCTTGATTGTTTGATATATCAAACGCAGGTTTGGCGTATTCAACTGACATTTGTAGTTTTATTATGATTTATGGCTTTATGAAATAGGGCCTAGGTACCCCTCCACCTCCCCGCATAGATGCTTAGTTTATGAGTTATTTCGGTTTAATGTTTACTAAAACTCATCAAATAGTTTATTAAATTTTTAATAAACAGCCGTAAATTGTGTTTTTGACAGTACTGTGGTTGAGAGACACAGTTGTACAGTGGACTGTTTGAATTTAGCCTTAGAAGCCGTGTCCAATTGGGGTGATGCTAACCTGGTTAAGTTTAATACTACTAAAATGCAGGCATGTTTGTTCTCTGCTAAAAAGAGTCCTCTTAACCGATCTCTGTCTTTCCGTAGTGTAAAAATACCATTAGGTGACCATCTGGAGCTTTTGGGTGTCGAACTCACATCAAACCTGAATTTTGGGTTTTACATTGAATCCAAAGCCAAGGTAGCTGCAAAGAAACTTGGTATTTTGTGTAAGGTTAGGCGGTACTTCACACCGGGACAGCCATTGAATCTTTACCAAATCTTGTATGGAGTACTGCTGCCACCTCTGGGACAGTTCTGCCAAGTATCAGCTCAAGGCTTTGGATTCAATTGACAGTCGTGCTATGAGGCTCATTGGAGATGACACTCTGGTAAAGAGTAAGCTTTAAAGTCTGGCGCATCAACGTGAGGTTGCAAGCCTGTCGGTATTCTACAGATTGCACTATGGAGTGTGCACAAGAACTGCACAATCTGATTCCCCCATCACCTTTCCATTACCGTAAGACTCAACGAGCACCATCCTTTTATGGTTAAAATACCTCGCACAAGAACGAAGTGTTACGCTTCTTCATTTATTATAAGAACTTCTAAGGAGTGGAATGCCCTGCCCTCGTTAGTGTTTCCGGTAAAATATAACCCTGGTGTGTTCAAGTCAAGAGTGAATAGGTATCTACTAGGCAAAAGTGTTACACCTTCGACCACATCATCGCTTTCCATCAGGTGAGATCATAGTCAAACGATTGCCAAGACAGTTATAAAAAAAACAAGCAGTTTCAAATTAAATTGAATTACAGCCGTAAATTCAATGTGTAGTCATGTTCTAACTTAACTTAGCCTAGTCTTTGGGGCCATACATAACATCTTCAATTTATATTCTTGAGAAAGCAAAATAAAAAAAACAGCCCCAAATACAAGGGTAAAGCTATGAAAAAATTTCTAATATAATCATATCTCAGAGGGGGATTGATATCTAGCCGGCCCACTCTCAAGGGGGTTGTACTCTCCTCTCCCCCCCTATCTATTCCCCACTATCTCCCCCAAAATCATAGACCAAAAGTTATGAAATAAATAACAAATAAAATATATAAAAGAAATCATATCTCAGAGGGAAAAAAACAGCCCCAAAAACAAGGGTAAAGCTATGAAAAAAAATGCTAATATAATCATATCTCAGAGGGGGATTGAGATCTAGCCGACCCACTCTCAAGGGGGTTGTACTCTCCTCTCCCCCCTATCCATTCCCCACTATCTCCCCCAAAATCGTAGACCAAAAGCTATGAAATAAATAACAAATAAAATATATAAAACAAATCATATCTCAGAGGGAAGGTAAGATCTAGCCCCCCACTCTTAGGGGGGGTTGTACACACTCACCCCTAACCGTTTCCCTCTCCCCGTCCCTAAAATCGTGGGTTAAGCTTCCGAAGTTGTGCCCTTAATTCTTCCAAAACGGTATATTTAAAGAAATCCTAGTAATAAAATAAATAAGTCCAAAAACAAAAATTTCAAATTACCTACTTCGGCACATGGTGTTTTCTGTATGGTAATAATATGATGTTACCGCCCAAAATTTTTATATCACTGTTTAATTTCATCCCTAAATTTTAATTAATCTCACAGCGAAACTGAAACTTTCGGAGATAGATGACTGAGGGCAAAGTACTCTGTGACTGAGGGATGCTAAGTTTAATTTTGCTTACATTTAATTTTAGTTTAGCCCTGCGTTCGAGATGATGAGATGGCGTTGTGGGCAGTTTCGATATGTACATTTTTAACAAGCCGTTTTCTTTGAACATTTTCAACATTTTAATATTTTTTAATAATAAAAAACAATACAACAAAAACAACAACAATACAATATATATATTTTTTGACACAACCGATCCTTTCCAAGTTGAATGAAAAAATACCCTATTGTTAACGAAATAAAGTCGATATTCCTATGTCAACATGTCATAGAAACTTGCAAAACGAACGGTGATCGAAAACGTTCAGAACGCTAATTTGGCCCACAATGGGCCAAAGCGAACGCCACAGCTAACTGTTACAACACGAACGGCCCCCATTTAACTCAATCAAAGATAATGTAAATACTAACTACGACGTAATAAACCGTACTGTCTACTTTGTAAACCGTAGAAACGTAACGTAAGGCGTATGTACAGTATGTCTACGAGGTAAGGAATAGCATTAGTTTAGGACGTAGCAGAGTTATTATGGAAGATATTTTACCCATATTAATGGGTAAATCAAGCAATCATTACCAGCCTTAGTTTGATAACTAATGTGACCTGACATAGTAAAAACAAGTACAAACATTGCCATCCTTCACCTTAGTTAAGTAAATAATATAACTTTAATAGTCTTAGTTAGCGATGTGTGTTTAAAAATATATAATATTGCATCCGTCCGACACCATCGTCGGCTCCTCACTAGGGCATGCAAAATCGAATGGTTTTTGATTCCGAAACTTGAGATCCGAATCCGGATACTGGACACCTAATTTCGGAACAATCAACTTCTTAATGGTTTTTGATTACTAGGAAAAGAAAAATTTCTACGAATCAAACAAGTTGTGATCTATCAGGCTTTTAGTCAATATAAGAATGACAATGTGTGAATTTTCTTCTTTTCATGGAAACGTACCTTCCGGTTTAATAAAAAAATACAAGTCGAAACGAAACTAAAGTTTGTAGATAGATTAAACTGGGCCATAATAATATCTAGCTTAGGAATGCAGCGTTTTTTTTTATCGCAACAAGAAAAGGTAACAAAATGTTTTTTTTTTTAGTTCAAGTCTTTATATCCATAGTCAATTTAACGTGACGTTATATGTGACGTAACATTTAATTGCCTACCACAAAACCAGCGAATGATGAAGCCGCTTCCAACGATACCTCATTTGTCAAATTATGATAAGTAGTTAAGAAATTATGACGGAACAGATGAACATATATACATACGTACCCACATACATGCCAGTTTGATCATAACCCTCCTTTTTGATTCGCCGTAGTCTGGTAAAAATAAAATAAATACCGAAGAAGCTACAACCAGTTCAATTTGTTGGTGACGGATATATTTGTAAATAATGAAAATATAAATAACTAGCTTAAATGCTAAAAAACACGCCTGCCTAGCCAAAAAAGAGCTATTGCCAATAAATTGTATACTGTTGGAATGTGCTTATCAAGGCCTTCAATTTGATACCCATATTGTAAAATACGAAGAAAAAATATTTTTTTCTAATTTGAAAATTGAACCATACTTCCGCCATATTGAGTGTTTTAAAAACTATAGCCTATGTTACTCGGGGGAATGTAAGAATACTAACGATACCCCATAAGTCCAAATCTGTTCAGGCATTTAAAAGTTATGGTGGAATAAAGAAACTCACATACATACAAACATACTTTACTGAGGCATATTCTATCCAAAATGCTAAAAACCACCACATTTAACTGACCTAAGTGTCAGTTTCGATAATTTACTTTGGTACGTGTGTTTGCATCTTCCGAGCCAAAGTGGTAGTTTGGTTAGTTTGCATTGGTCCTTATTGCACCTCATAATTATCGTCAGTCCAATTGATGGCAATTGTTCAGGAGACGCGAATGAAGATTCAATTCGTTCCCGTTTCTTAATAGTTAAATATAGATATTTAAGAAACCTAGTGTAATGGTCTTTGATTAAATTATAGATAATGAAAAACGTTTGTAATGTTATTTTACAAGTTTATTAAATAATTATAAATTTTTTATCATTTATCAACGTAACGTAGCAAAAATCTAAGTTGAAAAGTAATGTACCTATTATTATTTTTAATAGAAAATTCTGACCAACAATTTTAAGTAAATAAGGCATTTTTTATTCAAAACAAAAAAAAAACTTTAAAATATTATAAGCTGTCAATAAATTTCTAACAGTTTTTTAGTTATAAAAGCTTTATTAAAAAATGAATTTATTAAACATGTTTACACTTATTTTTCGGGAATTGTTCCATAGTTATGCTTGCTTAATGTTTTATTACTTTATAAGTAGGTAACTGTTAAAAACAGACATTATTTTTAAATTAAGTTTTTACGTGAGAGATGTTGTTTACCAAAGTCTGGTGACTAGTTCCTAATAGTCCATAAGAAGAGTATTAGACTCGTAAGTGTAAACTTACACGAAAAAGCAATTTAAGGTAGGCTATAACTTGTTAGGTTTTTAAAGGTTTGTAAATAATACAATCCACCATATATATTTTTAATCTAACTGTATATTTTTGAATACATTTTGGATAAAAATGAATAATTTTGTAACTGCATTTTTTCTTAACATATAAGTAAGCATAAATATGGAAAAAAGCCCGAAAAATAATTGTAAACATGTTTAATAAATACATTTTTAACCTTAAGTTTTTATAACTATAATACTGACAGCTTATAATATTGTAAGGTTTTTATTGTTTTGAATAAAAATTGCCTTATTTACTTAAAATTGTTTGTCAGAATTTTCTATTAAAAATAATAATAGGCACATTACTTTTCAACTTAGATTTTTGCTACGTTAAGTTGATAAAATGATAACATTTTTATAATTATAAACTTGTAAAATAACATTACAAACGTTTTTCATTATCCATAATTTAATCTATACAGTCAAATATTATAACTATAGGATGTTTTGTACTGCATGTTGGCTAGTTTTCAATTAAATTATATACTGCTTTTGATTTTCACACCACAGAAAACTCGTTTAATTACCACATTGACTACTTTACCTACCTAAATATACATTTAAAATAATAAAATTGACAATCGTAAAAACGTCAATATCTCTATTTCATATCTCTATATCTTTATTTATAAAAATAATTCAGCTATTTTAATAGTATGGCTCTTTAGGTATTAACCAAATACCAATACACTAGCTTTCTTAAATCTCTATATACAATGTGTCTGGTCACCGGTGTCGGAGACTTAAGGGGGGTTAAATATGGGGATTTTTATCGACAAATCACTATCTCGATTTTCTCTTGGCCTCTCCATACTAAAATGACAGCCATTTTGTTTTTTTTTACTTCGCAGCTCAGACGCCTACACTGATTTAATCATTGCTATCGATGTAGACGTCTTAAGAAGACGAAAGAGGTATCATTTGAAAGCTAACAATGAAGACAATCAATTTATGATACATTTTATTCAATATCTTTTTCACAAAATAACATAACAATATTAACAAAATAAAAATCGTATTTATTTATTGCATTTTTTTTAGTTTTTTATTTTTTTTATGAAAACTAACCTGTCAAGCTATTTTTTTTAAATTGTATTATCATAGTACAAGATATTTCCATTAAAATAAATCTTACATCAAGGTCCTAAGTTAAATATTTTCGAAGCTATGATGGTTTAAATATGACCCTTAAAAACTCTATTAATAGCACACGTCAAAGCTATGATGATTGGGATGGGAAAAGGCAAGAAAAGAACAAAGTAAAACCATTAATTATCATTTATTAATTTAATACCATCTAAACTAGGTACTACAGCCACGATTCAAAATGTCCTCCATTTTGTTGTAGACAAGCAGTTGCCCTAATTGACACATGTTGTGTAGCTCTTTTTATCATGGCTTTGTCCGCCCTCATTACATCCCCGACTTGTAATATTTTTTCAATTAGTTCTTCTCTTGTGTTGGGCACGTTAACGTACACTTTCTGCTTTATTGTGCCCCATAAAAAATAATCTAGGGGTGTCAAATCCGGGGAACGCGGCGGCCAAGCAATCGTCCCACCTCGTCCAATCCATGTTGTATATGTGTTGTTTAAGTAATTTCTCACATTTACCGCAAAGTGTGCCGGAGTTCCATCTAATTGGAGTATCATTCTTGCCCTATACGTCAATGGCAATTCGCTTAATGCGTCTTTATAGTCATTCTGCAGGAATTCCAAAAATCTTGGGCCATTTAATGTAGCGGGCAAAATAAGAGGCCCAATAAGGATATCGTCTATCATTCCAGCCCAAACATTTACCGAAAACTTGTGCTGAAAGCTACTGGGTCTCACTGCATGCGGGTTTTCTTGGAGCCACAGGTGGTTGTTCCGATGATTTGTGTATCCAGATCTTGTAAAAGTTGATTCATCGGTCCACATAATCCTCTTTAAAAAATTGGGATTGGATCGCGCTTCTCGTAATATCCACGAAGAAAAAACTGTCCTTCGGGCGACGTCAGGTCCAATTAAATCCTGGACTCTTCTAAAATGGAATGGATGCAATCCTTGCCGTTTTAAAATCTGCCAAACTGTCCATTTCGATAGACCGAGTCTAATTGCAATGCGACGGACACTCAGTTGTGGGTCTTGCGTTATTAAATCCAACACCTCTTCTTCCTCTCGCGGAGACACCAAACGAGTACGTTCGTTAGCGGGTCTTCTTATTCCATATTCGGAGAGATTCGAGTGCAATCTGATGAACGTGCGAGCATTCGGCGTAGGTCTATCAGGGAATCTTCTCGCATACTCTCTTACAGCAGCATTCGCGTTCCCGTCGCAAAATCCATACACAAAATGGATGTTGGCCACGTCGCGGCTTGAAAAACGACGCTCTTCCATTTCAGTTAACGAAAGTTAACTAAAATAACAAAACGAGTCCAAAACACAAAGCAGAGGTTAGAAAATAGCAACGCACAGTACTTCGGCAGATAAGAATGTAATCACAACGCTAAGCGAGGGACTACTACCTGTAATTGTATCCTGACCTGAGTAGAGCCGCAATTTTGTCTCATTCACACCCTATACATGTCTCTTTCTAACATGTTGTCAAAGAACAGCTGCCTGTCTTACGACACGCCAATTGAATGTGGGGTCTTGAGTCTATTGTTTGACGTGTGCTATTAATAGAGTTTTTAAGGGTCATATTTAAACCATCATAGCTTCGAAAATATTTAACTTAGGACCTTGATGTAAGATTTATTTTAATGGAAATATCTTGTACTATGATAATACAATTTAAAAAAAATAGCTTGACAGGTTAGTTTTCATAAAAAAAATAAAAAACTAAAAAAAATGCAATAAATAAATACGATTTTTATTTTGTTAATATTGTTATGTTATTTTGTGAAAAAGATATTGAATAAAATGTATCATAAATTGATTGTCTTCATTGTTAGCTTTCAAATGATACCTCTTTCGTATTCCTAAGACGTCTACATCGATAGCAATGATTAAATCAGTGTAGGCGTCTGAGCTGCGAAGTAAAAAAAACAAAATGGCTGCCATTTTAGTATGGAGAGGCCAAGAGAAAATCGAGATAGTGATTTGTCGATAAAAATCCCCATATTTAACACCCCTTAAGTCTCCGACACCGGTGACCAGACACATTGTATAACCATTGCGAAACGGGAAGGAAATTGATCGAATTGAATCTTCATTCGCGTCTCCTGAACAATTGCTATTTTTCAGATTGATGACTTCGCCATTGCATCGACCATATGTACATACATACTCGTATTACATACAATACAATCATATCAATATGCACATCATTGTACTATTTATGTAATATGTATATATGGGTCAGATAGACGACGAACATATTTGAGGATATAATTGTTTTTATGTATGTAGCTCTAACGGTTAAGGCATTTAAGTAGTTGTAGGTGCGCTTGCTCTCTCGAATAAACTTCTATTCTATTCTTCTATTCGGTATACATATTAACAACATCGCACGATATTACATTATATTGAATTTACTATTGATACAAATGAGAACCAATGCAATTAAATCATTTTATTTAAAAAACAAGTGTAGTTTGGGCACAGAATACTAAAAGAGTGTAGGGAACATTCAACTCGAATGCAGGCAACATACCAAGGTGAATAATTTAGTCACAAACTATGGTTTGGTTATGGTTTGTGTTTAGCACAGTGCCCCGACCACACAACTTGGTTTCAATCAGAATGTCATTTTCTTCATAGCAATTTCATCTCTATCGCAAGGCATTATTAGTGATAGCGATATTGACAATCTGATTTAAACCAAGTCCCATGGTCGGGCTACAGAGGTGTGCTGACCTTGAAAAAAACGGCACGTGACCTGCAACAAAAGATCATATCGATCTGTCTCATTTCTTCACAAGACCTATGCATAAGTTCTTCTCTGTTTTGTATGAGTGCGATGGAAGATATCTAGTTGTCTATTGGTTTCTCTATCTACGGTAGGAGTACACACCATAGCTTAGAGATAGAGCAAGGAAAATATAGACATTACCTACTTACTGTCGTTGTCGCAAAGAATAGTTTATTTTACTTATTCTGGGGCCGTTCGTGTTGAAGCAAAATTATCAATAATAACAGTTTAAAACGCTAATCCTGCGTTCGAGATGATGAGATGGCGTTGTGGGCGGTTTCGAAATGAACATTTTTTATCAAGCCGTTCGCTTTGAACATTTTCAACACTTTTTAGCAACTTTTGACACTAACGATCCTTTCGAAACCGAATGCAAAACGACCCTATACAAGAACGGAATAAAGTCGCTTTTCTTATGTGAAATTTAATTGTCATATCATCTAAACATGCAAAACGAACGTTGATCGATAACGCTAATTTCGATAATAAGTGTTCAAAAAATGTGATCATATTAAGCGTAGTTAATTAACAGTTATTTTCGCTATTTACTACAAAACGAACAGCCCCAATTTATGTTTCGATCAGTGGCCCAATTCCATAACTTGGCTACAATCGGATTATCACTTTTTTCATAGCAAATTCGACTCTATCGCAAGGCATTAGTGGCTGCGATACTGAGAATTCGATTGAAGCCAAGTTATGGAATCGGGCTGCAGCGTTCGCTTTGGACATGACAGTTAAATTTGACATCGGAATAGCGACTTTATTTAGTAGGTTTTAAGTCGTTTTCATTCGGTTTGGCAAGGATCATTAGTGTCAAAAAATGGCAATTTAAACTATCGAAACTGCCCAAAACGTGCCAAAACGCCACTATCTGTGATTATTAAGGGGCCGTTCGATTTATAACAAATGGTGATAATAACTGTTAAAAACGTTTAGCGTTTTTAAAACAGTTATATTCGCCATTTGTATGATCACATTTGGCATGTGCTTTGGACATTTCTGGGCGAAATCAGCGTTTTCGTACACCGTTCGTTTTGAATGTTTAGATGACATGTTGCCATAGGAAAATCGACTTTATTCCGTGAACAGGGTCGTTTTTCATTCGGTTTGGAAAGGACAGGTAGTTTCAAAACTTGCAAAAATGGCAAATAAATGTGTTGAAAATGTTCAAAGCGAACGGCTTGTTAAAAATGTACATTTCAAAACTGCCCTCAACCAACGCCATCTCATCATCTCGAACGCAGCGTAAAAACTGTAAAAAAAGAAGCACAACACAACAAACCTAAAATGTGATTTATTTTTCAAAACTCCAACAAATTTGTTTAACATAATTTGATTTGATTAGAAATGGCACCTGTACGGCTTGTTTTGCAACGCCAGTTGGAACTAATTGTCGAGTTTGCTGAGAAAAACCGGGATTTCGCACTCGGCAACTTGGCAAAACATAGTTCCCTAGAGTCCAGGGAAGCCTGGGAAAAGTTGGCAAAAAAACTCAACAAAGTTAGCGGAGGGAACGTGAAAACCGCCGAGAAATGGAAGCGAGTAAGTACCTACTCTTTTATTTTTTCTGCCTAATGTAAACAAACTAAGAGGAAGAACTGGACAAAGGCCTCTCATTGTTCCTCTTGCAGATTCATTTTGGTCACTTCCTAACACTCCTTTCCTTCCCTATCATCATAATTCATTGACAAATACTAACCTTGATAAGGGGACCGATATTTGGAAAATTGGTTGCGTTGAAAAATCATCATCAGCCACTGATATGACTGAGCCAGTCATATCTGTCCACTGCTGGACGTAGGCCTCGGCACAACTTCGGAAGCTTGACCCACGATTTTAGGGGGGGGAGGGGGGAACAGGTAGGGGTGAGTGAGTATAACCCCCCCTGAGAGTGGGGGGGCTAGATCTCACCCCCCCTTTATGATATGTTTTTTTAATATATTTTATTTGTTATTTTTTTCATAGCTTTTGACCTACAATTTTGGGGTAGGGGGAGGAGGGAACGGGTAGGGGTGAGGGAGTACAACCCCCCCTGAGAGTGGGCTGGCTAGATCTTGCCCCCCCCTCTGAGATATGATTATTTTTTAAATATAAGTAATGTATTATTTAATAAAATATGTATTATTATATTGTATAAGTATGTATATAAGTATGTATGTTAATTAACTATATTATTGTGCCACCGGCTGAAAGGTATCTAATCTCTGATTCTCTCCATACTAAGGTTGTCTGGAAGAAATCGCTATTTAGCTATAAGACCGCCAATTGTACTCTTTAATTTATAAGTTGTATCGTTATTTGTATTATTTTTTGGTGTGCAATAAAGTGTATTTGTATTGTATTGTATATGATTTTTTATATATTTTATTTGCAATTTTTTTCGTAGCTTTCCCCTTTTATTTTAAGCTGTTATTTTTATTTTGCTTTCTGATAAATATAAAGTGAAGATGTTATGTATGGGCCCAAAGACTAGGGTAGATTAGGTTAGAACATGACTACACATCGTGTGAGCCGAGCGAGCGAAGCGAGCGTGCCTCGGCAGCGGCCGGCAAGCGCCAACTTAAATTTACGGCTGTTTGCCTGACAATTTTTAATTAAACTGTGATGATTTTTAGTAAAATTAAAACTGAAATATCGCATATACTAAGCGTCTAGGCGGGGGGGGGGGGTCCAGGGGTAGGCTTCCACCTCCCTCCACCCCCTCCCCTACTCGTGCCCGTCAATTCTATATATTCACCCCCCCAGTGCATGAAGCAGCGAATATGTCCAAACATTAGAAAAAAAATGCAAAAAATATTTCAATAATTCATATCTCAGAGGGAGGGGGAGTTCAGCCCCCACACTCTCAGGGGGGGGTTGTAAGGAACCCTCCGAAGGTTAAGGCGTCGCAAAAATGTCCAAATATATGATACAAATTATAAGCAAGTGTAAAAAGTAAAAAAAAGGGGGGGGAGAACCAACCCCCCCCCCCCCACTCTCAGGGATGGTTGTACTCCCTCGTCCCTACACGTTAACCCCCTCCCCCCCCCCTAAAATCGTGGGTCAAGCTTCCAAAGTCGTACCCAGATTGTCACTCGACCTGGCCACAAGGCGTTCTACACTACATTTGCCTGAATGTGGTCTCCACTTGAGAACTCGTCTACCCCAACGATTATCGGTTCTTCTGGAAATATGACCAGCCCACTGCCACTTTAGCTTGCTTATCCTAAGAGCTATGTTGGTCACCTTGGTTTTTTCGTTGGATATTTTCATTACAAATCTTGTCCTTCAGAGAAACTAAGCATAGCTGTCTCCATAGATTGCTGGCCTTAAATAAGTGGACTAGTTTAACTGTGAGTGTCCACGTTTCATTGGTCATGACTGCTAGGACGCATTGATTGAAAACTTTTGTGTTCAGGCACTGTGGTATGGACAACCATACAACAAGAAGACTTGACAAAGCTTGCTGAATGCTGCCCAACCCATCTGAATTCCTTTGTTGGCTTCCATCTCGAAGTTGTTTTTATCTAATTGCAATGTTTGTCCAAGGTAAACAAATTAGTGGACAACTTCAAGAGGTACATCCTTAACTGCATTCAGTTCCAAGTCAATAAGATTGTTATATATGATCTTGGTCTTATCTATGTTCATTCCGAGACTGGTGTGTGGAGAAGCATCATCTAGGTAGATCATCTTACTTTGCAAACCTTACAGCGACTCCGCCATTGGGACAATATCATCGGCAAATCATAAGTATGAGATATTCTCGCCATTGATATTAATGCCCATTCCTTTCCAATCCAGCGTCTTAAACATATATTCCAGAGCATTAGTGAACATTTTTGGAAAAAATCCCCTCCAAATCCCCCTGTCTTACTCCCCTGCACATAGTTATATATTTAAACCAGGGACTAAGGTACTGCTAATTATAGGTATCATTAAATTTCGGTATGACGTCATAGCATTATTTTACAATACCGTTACATTTGCAGTATCAGAAAATTTAGACTTGAACATTTATCAGATGAGTGGAAAGTAGCCGAAGTCATTATGATATTGAAACCTGGTAAATGACCTCTTGAAGTAGCATAATATAAACCAATTTCATTGCAGCCGATAATGTCGAAGTCATTTGAAAAACTTCTCCTGAGAAGATTGAAGAAGTCTATCATAGAAAAAAAAAAACACCCCTGGTTATCAATTTGAATTTAGAGAAAACCATTCTTCAATTAGACTAAATGCATCACTGACGTTATTGAAAAAGCTTACTGAGGAGAAAAGAGTTTATCCTACTGTGTTTCTGCATGTAGCACAAGCATTCGAGCAAGTTAGGCATAAAAGTCTGCTGTATAAATTAAGAAATATGCTCCCTCAACAGTTTATAGATAATAGTAATAATAAGTTTTTATTGAAATAAGCTCCAGTTACAAAAACATATCAATCATTGGTCCCCAAACTAGGTTAACCTGTATCTTGGGGACCTCCTTCCTATATGACACAATTCTATAAGGAATCTAAAATGACATTTAAATAATGCGATGTTTCCAATTGAAACACGCAAAAGTAGGTGAGTGTAATGTGTGTGGAAGGGTGTGTGTTTGTTAATGTGAATGAACATTACCTATGAGGTAGCAGAAAGAGCTCAAGATTCTACCTAAGTAAGGTAATGAATTCCTCAGTCTTGTCAAAGTTCATAGTTAATAACCATGTTATTTTAAATTTACTTTCCAATTACGTGAGTTCATAAAGATGATTACTTTTATTAAAAATGAAATTAGTCATTTATGTGGTCTGGTCTTGTAAATAAGCTGTGTGAGATTGAGCAATAGCACAAACTCTATCTTTTCTCCTTTTAGTAGATGGTAATTTCTGATAGGGTGTTATTTTATGTATCCTAAGTACGGTATTTAATATGTAAGTCCCTGTAGTATATGTATGTGTTCCTCCCCAAATAGATATGCAGTACTGATATTCTGACTGACAAATAGCTTTATAAATCATAATAGTTAAGTCATTTTTAGCAATATATCTCAACTTCCTGAAGACCCACGACAACTTACGAACCCTAGTAGCAATGAGATCAACATGCAGATTTCACTTACAAATATCATCAATAATAACTCCTAGGTATCTAAACTCTCCAATTCTTTCAATATCCATACTTTTGCAGGTTTGATCCGAGATAAGCCCACATTTGTGAACCTTTAGCTTGAAGTCCTTCTGTGGCTTCGAGGAGTTTGTGATAGCAAATGTCATAAATTTTGTATTGTTGCCACTTAGATACTATGTCAATGCCTTTTTCCGCGAAAGTGCACGCTTCAGTCCAATTCTTCCCATGAAAAATGAGAGTGGTGTCATCAGCAAAACTGATGACAGTACCATTATGTAATGACATATTACAAAGGTCATTAATATATATTAAAAACAGACTAGGACCGAACATGCTCCCTTGCGGGACTCCGAAGGTCACAGGAGAGTCAGCTCTAACGTAACTGTAAATTTTGACGCACTGTGACCTGTCTCAAAGATAACTTTTATGAAGTTCAAGGGGGATCCCTCTTACACCATATCTTTGATATTTTTCCATCTTTTCAAGCAAAATGGGGACAGAAACTGTGTCATAACCTTCTTTTTTTTTAATCTAAGAATACACCTATTACTTTCTTTTTACTATCAACTAAATTTGAAACATGTCTAATTGATTAACTGCATTTTCAGTATTCTTGCCCTTACGAAAACCAAATTGCGAAGTTGATAAAATGTTATTATTTTCCAAAAAGATAATTAACAGTTTATTTACAAAAAAATATAGTACAGGTAAGACAGATAGGTCAATAATTTTTTACGGTACGTCTGTCCCGGCCCTTGAAGATTGGGTGGACAAGTGTTTTTTTTAAAACGTATGGAAACACCTTTTCAATACATAGGTTGCAAATCTTGATAAGGGAGGGAACAATTACTTGCCTGGCTTTCTTTATGAGTCTATTTCAGCTTCAGAGCAGTCAAGTAAAACCAGGGAGTTTAAAATGAAGGGAGGAAGATTGTCATGATTTGGCCTGTTTGAGTCTGGGGAATTATAGTCTATAATATCTTGAGCTAAGCTTTTCCGTTGGAACCAAAAAACTCGTTGACACTAACCACAGAGTCGCCTGGGTCAGAAGTTCAACTGCGGATGTTTTTGGTTTCTGGGTATTTGTAATATCTTTAATTTTATTCCACAATAATTTGCAATCAGAAGAAATGGTTGTTTATTTATATTGGCTATATTGTAAATTTGAAGGGTATGCAGACCTACGACACAAGAAATTATTCATAGTGTAGGTTCTGCACGTCACTACAACGCACACAAGTCATTTAAGTAAGAATTACTTCTGAATTTATTGTAAATTGTACGTGTATTTTGAGTAATAAATTATTATTATTATAATTATTTCCGGCCTTATCTAACTCAGACTTTTCAAATGCAATCTTCAATATATAGATATTCTCAAGTTTTATCTAACAGCATAGAATGTTCAGAGTTAGACAAGAAGATGCGTATTAAGAACTTAAGCAATAAAGGCCAGAGTACCGCAAGGGAGTGTCTTAGGTCCGTTCGTGCCTGTACTTATTCTTATTCGAGATGGGGGCGGTAAGGCCTGCACTGACGTCCCGCTTGGGGTGTTTTGTGCATTTCCCCCTGCCAGCCTCTACCCGAGCCATCCCAACTCCTTTATATAGTGGACTGTGGTCTTGGGTCTCTGGCACAACTGCTCCAGTGATAAAGATGATGCAAATGAAGATGAGGATCCTGATAATGAAGATGGTATTGATAATTTGAGGCTAGGTCGTCGTGACAAGTCATGCATTCCTGTAGTAATTCTTATTTGTTCCGTGGCCGGACAGTGCAGCAGCACATGCTCCACAGTCTCGTTCTCTTCCATGCAGCCGCGACACAGTGGACTATCTGTGGCTCCAGTTTTGTACTGATGATAGTTAAAGTCGCAGTGACCTGTAATAAGTCCTATTAAAAGGCGTAGGTCCTGTCGATGTAACTTGAGTAAGTTATTTGTTATATTTCTGTTAATGGTTGGGAAAGTGGTCTTGGCATGCTTACAGTCCGTTTTCCTGTCCCACAGTTTTTGTTGCTCACTTTCAGCGTGACGGCGCAATAGGTCTCGCACCTCCATCGCCGATGGTTTGCATAGACCCACTGCTCCATCGCTCACCTGTTTCTTGGTTCCTTCCTTGGCGAGCATGTCCGCCATGTTATTACCTTTACAAGAGCTATGTCCTTTAGTCCTTTTAACTATTGTTCTGTATCTCCCCGCCAGTTTCATTAGAATTTCATGACGTTCTGCTACAACCCTTGATCTAGTTACAGGTCTTTTAAGTGCATAAATAATGGCCGCACAGTCCGTGGTAAACACGAGGACCTTTTCCTTTTGCTCCGCCTCAGAGATAGGAGCTGGAAGTGCATCTAGTGATGATATTGCTCTAGCAGCTAGCAACAGACCCATGGCCTCTGCCTGAAACACTGTCGTAGTCTTGCTAAGAGCTTTAGATTCGGAAAGTTTAGTTTCCGGCGAATAAAAACCGCAAACGACTCCCATTTCGTTCTTTGCACCGTCCGTGTATACATTGGAACAGTATGAGAGACCTTCTAGTTCACTCTTCATCGTAGTCAGCTCATACCTCTTGCTATCAAGGTGTGTGCTGGCTATTCTGTCAGTGCCTTTTCTTGCCTCTGGGATAATTCTTGTTGCTCTGTCCAAGATTCCGCAGTGGTTAGTAATGGGTCCGTTGCCCTTCCACTGGTTTGTGGAAATTATCCTCAGTGCTGATACCATCGCTTCCTGCTGTATGTGCAGATGCAAAGGAGTCATACCCAGGATCATGTCCAGAGCAGCTGAAGGTGTCGATTTCGTACACCTGATCGCTGTTTGAGTCTGGGGAATTATAGTCTATAATATCTTGATCTAAGCTTTTCCGTTGGAACCAAAAAACTCGTTGACACTAACCACAGAGTCGCCTGGGTCAGAAGTTCAACTGCGGATGTTTTTGGTTTCTGGGTATTTGTAATATCTTAAATTTTATTCCACAATAATTTGCAATTATTTCCGGCCTTATCTAACTCAGACTTTTCAAATGCAATCTTCAATATATAGATATTCTCAAGTTTTATCTAACAGCATAGAATGTTCAGAGTTAGACAAGAAGATGCGTATTAAGAACTTAAGCAATAAAGGCCAGAGTACCGCAAGGGAGTGTCTTAGGTCCGTTCATTCCTGTACTTATTGAATAGATCCTTTGCGATATCCCAGATTTAGAAAATATAACTTCATTGCCACCTTTGCTGATGATACAGCTATCATGGCTATTGGGGCTACTCAAGAAGCTGTCGAGAAAGTTTAAACGGCTGTTAATAACATTTTCGATTGTACAAAAAATGCCGTATGAATCAAAAATCAAAAAAAGATATTAATGAATAAAAAATCATCTCATATAGATTTTACCAACAAAAAACAAATTATCATCAGTTATTCAAGAAGACTTCATCACCACGTGAATGTCTAGGCTATCCAGCCAACACGGAGAAGACTTAAACGGACAAAAAACCCTTTGAACCATGACTTTTGATAATGGAGTTCTTTTAATAAAACACTGTTATTGAAATTCACTTGTTTACACACTTTCGAGGCGCTGCGCTACTCAAGTCAGATAATATTTTTATGCCACGCGATAGCGCGGCGGTTGGTGGCGCGCGGGTAGATCGATGCGGCGCCGGCGGTGGCTTTGTGTGAGTGCGATAGATAGACCATGAAAAACGTTACGGTGTTACGTTACACACAACACTAACGACATCTGCAGATTTCTTCTGACATAAACCACGCGAACACTTATCACGGGATTTCAGGACGCAGCCAACTTGAAACCATCCTCCCGGTTGAAATTGGGATACTTTTTAATTTCAACCGCTTCACGTACAATCCTGGAGTAGTCGAGACCTCTCCTCAAGAGTTGCGCAGTTGGATATCTTTAGACTGCTGGTTTGTACTTGGACACTCATAGTCGTGGCTCATACAGAAACCTCAGCAGTTCGATGTATCGCCAGTCCACTTTATAATGCTGCAAAGACTCCAGAACCCCCCAGGTTTCAACGGAGTCAAAGGCCTTCTCAAAGTCCACAAAAGCAAGACTCAGGGTCTGGTTATACTCTTCAGACTTCTGTGTAACTTGCCTCACTGTGTGTATGTGGTGCTAAATCCTCTGCGAGACCCGGCCTGTTCAGGAGGCTGGAATTCGTCAAGACTTGCTAGACGTTTTGAGATGATCCTCCAAAACAACTTAAAGACGTAGCTAAGAGTGAAATAGGTCGGTAGTTCTTTAAAAGAGTTTTATCCCCTTTTATAAAGAAGAGTACTCCCAAACTCCTGCTCCACGCCTCTGGAGTTCTCCCACTGTTAAGAACGGTGCTAAATAACCCGTGAAGCTCCCGAAGTACGGGTTTCCCCTTAGCATATCACGGAAAATGCAAGGAAAACTTAAATTACGTAGTACCTAGTTAGGTTAATTAATTATTCAATTTGCAGAAATTTACAGTGATGGTCATATACATAATTACATAGATTGTTAATCTAATTACTCTTCCCTTACTTCGCTATACTCGGGTAAAAAAAATATCTTAAAGAAGTTTATTTCAAAATTATGTTGTTTGGTTGTTATGAAGTCTTAATTATATGACTACCACTGTATTTGTAGAAGCCAAGTCATTGACTAAAGACTAAAGAAACAATAGGTAGGTTTACCCCAATAACTCTTGCACAAAGTAATTTTATTATAACAACATAATTTATATTATTTGATATTGTAATTACCTCCACTGACCACATAGTGTTGTAGATATCTATAGAATGTGCTAGCACTAGCAGTTAGTATTACATCCATGATAACACCTTACTAGTTTAACCTACTACTTCGGAAATGCTACAACATTAAATTCACATATTTTCCCCATAGATCTAGATAAATGGGGTAAGATATGGCACGCTGTAATTTAACATCTATAAAAAAGCAGTAACTACCAAAAATCTTAACAATGAAGATAATTTAAAAAATATGAATAGGCTACTGAACAAGAATATAACATTTTTAAGAATCGAGTCTGTATGTTTGTTCGCTCATCACGTAAAAACTACTGGACTGATTGCGATTCGGTTTTCACTGTTGGATAGCTTATGTGGTGCTTGGTATCTTAATCCGATGATTAGATGCCGAGCAATCGATAAAAAAATAAAGAATATTTTAAAGAAATTGATTTTGGTAACACAAATGGGCTACTTTAAAATGGAATGACCACTCGGGCAAAGCTGCGGGCACAGCTAGTAAACAATAAATGGACTTTTTTTTAATTATTTTTGTATATTTTCTATTATTACTATACTTTTGGCCGCATTATTCGCAGCTATGCCATTTCCATTGATAAGTTCACTAACTATACATCACTTGGGTTAAGTACTTTATGACACAAATTGTAGAATGTTTTAGCAATGCCAGATGTTGGCTCTGCTAAGACACTGCAATATACCTACTTCTTCATAATTTAGACCCATTTTTTTTAACTTACTTCTAATTGATTCACTATGGGCATATTCCATCAAAAAGTGTTTAAACCGATGTTTGAACCGATTTTGAAAATTATTTTACCAATAGAAAGCTACGTTATTTGTGGCTATATATTAAAAACACCACGCGTGCGTGCGTATATTTTAGTACTCTCGTGTCATAGTGGCTTTTAGCGTGAATTATCTGGTCTACCTCAGTTTCGATAAAATTGGTATTTATGTTAGATACCCATGTTGGTAAGGTAAACATCTTAAGTGGATTACTAGATTTAATACATTCCAACTGAACATCTGTATACACAGATACCAAAAGAGGTATCTTTTTATGTAGCCAATAATTCCGATTACAAAGGTTTGCTAGTTGTTTCAGTAAATTAACCGTCAAATTATTATACCACGATATAGCTTTCAGACAATATTTTGTTGCCAAATATCGTCGTCTTAACTAAAGAGGAGGGATGCACAATTCGCACTCCATCACATGCATGGGTGTGTCCTCTTATAATTCTTAAGGCTATATTCTGGGTTCTATCTAATTTATGTGTTTTGATGCATTGTTGTACAAAAAGCTTCTGAAGTCAATTCTACTTCGAATTAATGAGATGTATAAACTCCGGAGATGTTTGGGGTGTAAACCCCAAGTGGAGCCTGCTAAAACTTTAAGTAAATTTATCATCTTCATTGAAGTTTTTGCGATTCTCGTTAATATGCTTATTCCACAATAGGGACTTGTCCAACCAAATTCCTTAATATCTAATGCAATCGATAGGTGTAATATTGTCACCATTAACCCTCAATGTGATTTTGTCTCTCTTTCTCCCCCTACTGAAAATACAGAACTGAGGCTTTTCTGGTGATATTGTGACGAGGTCCAAACCTCTTTCATAATAATACTCATTTGATCTCTTAATTCTTTCATAATCCATTTCTTTTCATTTTTGATAGTTGGTCCATTTCTTTTCATTTTTGATAGTTGGTCATCATTGATTCATTCTAAATACAAATAACCTGTCATTCTAATATTGATTTTTGGAAAAACCGAAATAATATTATAAAATTCATAAATAAGTTTATAACAACTTGAATTACTCTTTTAAATATATATGTGATAATACCTACATAAGAGGTTATTTTCATCCGTATTGTATCACCACGATATTCTCCAAGTACTCCCTATTGTTCCTGTTCCTGTAATTCTGTGTCACTGAGGCTTGGGTCCTGGACTAGTGGGACAAGCCCAAACCCTGGGACCGCCTCGTGACACTGGCGCCCTCTACGTGTCCGTACCCAGCCCAGCTCTACCTACCTTTCGAGTTCCAGTTTTTTTAAAGTGTGAAATTAATTTGTTAATCCGTGTGCTATTTTTTCTAAGCAGTGATTCCCACAAAATTCTAAAAGGCACTAGGCCATCTTGATTTAAATTTGGATTGGATTATTTGGCAAACCCAGAACAGTTTTTTATACTAAAGTGTATTTCATAATTCCATTCCAGTTATTCATGTAAGTAAGACATTTTCATTAATACGTACTTCGTTCCGAATTTCACTACCCTGCCTGCCTTGTTCCGAGTTGCTCTATAATTCGACGCGTTATTATGCGTGATGCATTAACGCGTAGTTGCATTAACGCTATTTTTTTTATTATATTTTTTTCTATTTTTAAAGCTTTACTATCGCACTTAACGTAACGTTACTTACAAAGTAAACACTTAACCTTATTCGCTGGTCTCATATTAATAAAAATGTACCCTGCGCATCTAAATAAACCAGAATTGATCTATGAATTAAAATGTCGAAATGCTGAGATCCATACAACAGAAACTGTACAAAATTTACAATCAAGGTTATCGACCTTACTTGATAGCTCGAATACTCAAGATTTTCAAAGCCTGTATACATTTGAACAGGATACATACATACATTATGTACTATGAAAGTTACATTGCTTTCATATTCCCGTACCTTTCCATACATTTAAATGTCACGAGGCGGTCCCAGGGTTTGGGCTTGTCCCACTAACAAGCCCAAACCCTGGGACCGCCTCGTGACATATGCTTATGATTTTGTTCTTTACACTCAAAGTGAAAATCTGACAGTCAGTACTAATATCTTGCAGAATACTATAGACATAGTCGTAGAAGTCCTAAAAAACATGTTACGAGGCGGTCCCAGGGTTTGGGCTTGTCCCACTAACAAGCCCAAATAAAGCTGTCAGATTTTCACTTTGAGTGTAAAGAACAAAATCATAAGCATATTGCAAAATATCAATGTTGTTAAATGTAGTGGCGAAGAAAAAAAAACTCGCCATAAAAAAACTATGTTTTGGGAGCCTCTTGGTCTCGGGCAAATATTAGAAAAGGGGGAGTATGTATTTTAATAATAAAAAAAAACATATTTGCTTTTCCCAACTAAAAATAATCAAAGAATTCTCCACTCAGCACCTTTTTGAATGTTCTGGTATATTAATTCCTGACAAGAGTTTAATAATTTTATGTATTTACAAAATTCCAAAAGCTGACACAAAACTGTTTCTACATAAATTAGATTCACTATTATTAAAATTAACTAATAAGACAAACAAAAAAAATATTCTGACAGGATACTTTTATAATAACATTCTTAAATATAATACTTTTTCCATTAATTTAAATAATGTCAATCATATAATTTGAACATTCATATAACGCAACCTACTCGCAAAACATCTTGCATTGACCTAATAATTAGCAATATCGCTTCGGCAAATGGGACTGTTTGGAAATTAGGTCTATCTGATCATGACACAGCCCAAATATTAAAATTCAATATGACCCTGAGGAAAAGCCCGAAGCAGTAGTTTGAGAGTAAAAGACACTTAAATATAGAAAATTTAAGTAAATTCAATGATTGTATGAAAGCACTATCTTTTATCGATGTTTTAGAAACAGTAGAAACTGATAAGGCCTTTGAAATATTTCATGAATTGGTGATTTTGTTTTTTGGCTTGTGCTTCCCTATTAAACAATTTAAAATATGCAGCAAAACCAACAGAACAAAATGGATGACAAAAGGTATCAAAAGAAGTTGTGTTCTTAAAAGACGTTTATACTTTAAGTCCCAATACGTATCAAGTAAAAATAGTTTTTTTTAAATACTCCTAAATATTAAACAAATGCATTAGTGAATCGCAAAAGATAGGAAATCAAAAGTACCTTATCCATGCCAAAAACAGTGGTAAGGCAGTATGGAATACGTTCTATTTCTAGTGATACCTTGCAAGATTCTTCCATCAATGAAATTCACTATAAAAATAAGATATTAAAGGAACCTTGTGAAATCGCAAACTCCTTTAATGACTTCTTCATTGATACGACAAATCAATTACAAATCCATACAAACGCTGATAACTGTATATCTTATTGAAACCAACTGATTCAAAAAGATATACAGTTATATATTCCTATGAGATATATAAAGTTATAAAAACTTTACGAAAATCTAATGCAGTGGGCTATGATGAGCAGTTCACAAAAGTTATACAGCTCTGTGCGCCCTGTGTTGCAGTACCTCTGTCTCATACTGTTAATCTTTCGTTTTGCAGTACCTCTGTCTCATACTGTTAATCTTTCATTTTGTGAAGGAATAATTCCAAGCAAATTAAAAACTTCAATTGTGAAACCTTTGCATAAAAAAGATGACAAAACCATCATGAATAATTACCGGCCTATTACACTGATACCTGTACTATGCAAAATAATTGAAAAGGTCATGTATCAAAGATTGGAATCATTCTTCATAAAAAATAATATCATGAAAAATAAGTCGACAACTTTGGCAGTATTCAAATTGATGAAATCAGTCACTGAATGCTTAAACAGAGGAGAGTGAGCCGTAGCATTATTATTTGATATTGTGAAACCTTTGCATAAAAAAGATGACAAAACCATCATGAATAATTACCGGCCTATTACACTGATACCTGTACTATGCAAAATAATTGAAAAGGTCATGTATCAAAGATTGGAATCATTCTTCATAAAAAATAATATCATGAAAAATAAGTCGACAACTTTGGCAGTATTCAAATTGATGAAATCAGTCACTGAATGCTTAAACAGAGGAGAGTGAGCCGTAGCATTATTATTTGATATTGTGAAACCTTTGCATAAAAAAGATGACAAAACCATCATGAATAATTACCGGCCTATTACACTGATACCTGTACTATGCAAAATAATTGAAAAGGTCATGTATCAAAGATTGGAATCATTCTTCATAAAAAATAATATCATGAAAAATAAGTCGACAACTTTGGCAGTATTCAAATTGATGAAATCAGTCACTGAATGCTTAAACAGAGGAGAGTGAGCCGTAGCATTATTATTTGATATTGTGAAACCTTTGCATAAAAAAGATGACAAAACCATCATGAATAATTACCGGCCTATTACACTGATACCTGTACTATGCAAAATAATTGAAAAGGTCATGTATCAAAGATTGGAATCATTCTTCATAAAAAATAATATCATGAAAAATAAGTCGACAACTTTGGCAGTATTCAAATTGATGAAATCAGTCACTGAATGCTTAAACAGAGGAGAGTGAGCCGTAGCATTATTATTTGATATTGTGAAACCTTTGCATAAAAAAGATGACAAAACCATCATGAATAATTACCGGCCTATTACACTGATACCTGTACTATGCAAAATAATTGAAAAGGTCATGTATCAAAGATTGGAATCATTCTTCATAAAAAATAATATCATGAAAAATAAGTCGACAACTTTGGCAGTATTCAAATTGATGAAATCAGTCACTGAATGCTTAAACAGAGGAGAGTGAGCCGTAGCATTATTATTTGATATGACTAAAGCCTTCGATTTCGTTCATCACGGCAAACTGGTAGCCAAATTAGAGAAATATGGGATCAGAGAAGTTGCACTTGACTGGGTTAAAACCTACTTAGATGATAGACAGCAGTATACCGAAATTTGACAAATATTGGATAGTTTAAGGAAAGAAACTTAAAAATCAACTACTCGTTTTAACAGTTTTGGAGTCCCCCAAGGGAGTATTTTGGGACCGCTGTTGTTTATTATCTACATAAATGATTTACCAAACATTACAACTAATCAGACTATTCTATTCGCTGATGATACAACAGTTCTCATAACAGGGAAAAATAACGTGAAATATCATTGAAATAAAATTGACTATAAATAAAGTAACTTAAGGCTATATGACTATTAGTAAAGTTAACTGGCTAGATATTAACAATTTAAAAGCAAACATAACGAAAACTAAATTAATACAATTTCACACAAATAGAGCAATCCCATTGAACTTAAACATTAATTATAAAAATAAAACAATTGACGAAGTCTCATCGACAAATTTTCTAGGTATAGTATTAGATAGTCACTGTAGTTGGAAAGAGCGTCTAGTCTAGATGTGGTCTGCTCTAAACTGAGCAGACTCATATTTGCTCTGCGACGACTTCGTCATGTATCATCCTTGGAGACTTGTCTGACAGCGTATTATAGATGCGTAGTATCGAACCTACAATACGGTCTAATACTGTGGGGGAACTCGGTAGACGCAGAACGGCCATTCATCCTGCAAAAAAGGTGTATATGAGCTATCTGTAATGCAGAATTCACTGACTCTTGCAAACCCCTTTTCAAATAGCATAAATTGCTTACGTTACCTTCCCTTTACATAAAACAAATAGCTATATTTGTGAAACAAAATCCCGAATTCTCTAGTACACTAGCAATGACTAGCTCGAGAGAACATAGAACAGTTCACGCAAATAAAATCCGTTTACCAAATTGCATACTGGCAATATACCGAAAAAAACACAAGTAATTGCTGTAAAAATATTTAACAAATTTACCGACGGCAATTACGGATTTACCTTTGAATAAGTTTAAAACAATAATCCATAAATGGTTATTATCGTATAATTTCTATACCGATAATGAGTTTTTTAACATGAAGACATAAAAAATGAGATCAATTTTGAAAAATATATTGAAGTTATAACGACATTTAATATTATTTTACTTTGTGTGACATCTTTACTAATCATTTGACATTAACACAATATTTAATTAACCGATATGTATTTGAAATGAATAAAGAACAATGGCGAACTCCCATACATACTTTTATGTCAGCCAAATTCACGGCGACTTTAGACAAAAAATATCGCTAGTAATACAGCATCATTTCCTAAGATTGTTAGTCTAAGTTTTTTTTTGGGAGGCTAGGTATAATTGTTATTAGGCTTCAAAGTTTTCTAGGTTATGTTACTGTTAATGACCTTTGAAACAGTCTTAGAGATTTTAATTATTTTGTCCACTTAATTAGGTAGGCAAGTACGTACTTATGTGTGATAAATATAATATTTCAAGATATTGATGGTACCCACCTATTCAATTACCTATCTAGTGTAACAGACTAGGCTTTTGAATAAGAATTATTTTCAATCTATTACTACCTGCCGAGATTACAAAACAATATATTTAGATATGTTGCTGCTGTTTCACTGTGCAGGGAAACAGTTGTCCAATATTAGCACAAATATTTTTCAACAATTCCTTACACTAAATATTTTATTTACACAAACCTTTGTTTTTATTGTTCTTTCGTATTTATTGTTCAATACTTTAACCAACACGCCCTATTTACTACTATTATTTCTTTCACGACCTGGATGACTGGTAGATAATGCTGTTTAGAATTAAATCCTTCCTTGTACCTACACTATTTTTGTGCAAAACAATTTAATAAATTAACGTACCCTATTATAACAACAATTATTTACACTTCCTCCATAAACTATAATGCACAATATATTCCCTTTGCTACGAGTATAATGTTTTGTATAGAGGTTTTATATTGACGTACCATTTTGTCTATAGCACAGTCTATATTATTATTCTGTTTATCGCAAGGAGGTTGAATTACGCTTACTGTTAAAAGATTTAACGCCAGTATGCTTAATTCAAACTACTTTGGTTTAAAAAACCGGGTGGGAAGAAAGCGTAATTCAATCTTCTTTGGGATTCAAAATCTGGGTATATAAAATGGGGAAGTATACTGTGTTGACAATTTTGTCGTCCAAACCGGAAACGTCATTGTATTATATAAAAAAAAACACCCGTTGGGCAGGCACCAGGCACCAAGGCCGGTTAAACATTGTAGGAAGGAAATGAAGTTACAATTTCATGATTTTTTAAATTGATTTGTTAACATGGGTTTTTCTAGCTTCCAGGCTATGTTGAAAAAACGTAGAAAAATAATTACTTAAGTTCTGTAGAAATGATATGTCAAGACGCTGCAAGATTTATCGCATAAAATTCCGCCTATGTTCAAATTGCACACCAGCAATGGTAAAATATGTTGAAACTTTACTATACCTAACACCTTTTTATTTGAATATATATTGTATATATATGTGTATATCTATTATGTTTTTTTATTATTATTAATTTTATTAACTCCTACTCTATTTTTCGTGATTGGTCCCTCTGGGCCGTGACTGAAAATCAGCGTCAAGTGTCGAAGACGCTTGGTATTATGCTGAGGCATGACCCTTTCAACACTTACGATTCATAATATGTTTAATTTATATTTTAATTTCCTACTTTTTGATAAGTGTTGAATAAACGATTTTTCTTTCTTTCTTTCTTCTCTTGCTTAATATTGTACACATATTTACAGCAAATAAATTACATTTATTCATTCATTCCTCTTCACTTTCCTGCTGGCTTTCTTCAATCTCACACTATTCCTTTGAGTTTTCTCATGCATTATTGCGTCTGATACTAATGCATCCTTATATGATTTTCCCTGACGTCGTCTTTGGCCCTGTTCTGGCTTTCTGTGTGAACCTAGCATGCGAGGCTCTGCACCCAGTGTAGTATGCCCTCCAACCACTTTTTCTGTTTCTTCGTAAACAGTAATTCCTGTGCTTTTTCTATTTTCATAATATTTGGATAGTGCAGTTTTGTATGTGTAGTTTTTTTTTCTCATAATCAAACGTATCTGTTTTTCTTTCAAGAATACTGGGCACTTCTTGTCAAAAGCCATGTGTTTAGACAAGAAGTTGATGCATTTGTATAAGTCTGTTTCACAATTAGCGCGACGTTCACCACATTTGGGGCACATTTTTTTTTTAGTAGGGTAGTCTCCTGCTATTTCACCATACTTCCAACAGGAAAAGCACTGCGTTACAGTGAAAGTGTAAGGATCCACTTTAAATCTGCAGCCATATCCATATACATATGTAGGTACCACTGAACTCTTAAAACAGAAGCGTACTGTTTCACTGTCGATCCAATCACCTCCCTCTTATAATCGTTTCAATCGTTTAATTGATACTATTTTATAGTCGCAATCGATGGACTCAATCAATTCTTTCTCTTCTACTTCTAAATCTAGATATTTTACAACACCATACGACAGGCCAACTTCATTAGTCAGGTGACATCTATATCCCATTTCTGCAAATTTTTCACAACAACCTTTTTTCCTCAAATTTCATGAGAATCTTATAGGGGCTCTTGTTTCTAATGTGTGTTATGTTTTCTATATTTTCAGCTTTTAACAGCTTCCCAAAACCAATCTGTTTTGGTAACAATTGATTGATGTCACACATACCTCAAAAATATTTGTAATATACTTTTCTGGCGCTTTTTTTTTTCAATCTCTATTGACTTTATTAGAATTGCTCCTTGCAAAGCGTTTCGCGTTTTTCTGACTAGAGTAAACCCGTCTTCGCTTTCTTCATTACCTTGTCCGTCACTTTCGTCTCGTGATCTCTTCATAGGTCGTAAATCATCGCCGATGGTGCTCGGTTATGACTCGCCTCAGATAATCTCCAGCAACTCTTCCCGCTCTACACTTGTTGCTCACTCATAATAAATACTTCCCTCCATCTCTTCTACACTTAGATCACTTCTACCACTAGAACCACTAGAATTCGGCCCCAGAGTCTCCTCCATCTTACGGGGGTAGACGAAAATAAAAGTGGGCTCGCTGTGGGTTACCACGCGCGAATGTAGATAGTAGATACAATTATAGTAAACACACACACCCACTTGGCTGCATTTCCTTTGCTTTGGTCTTACCCCGGTCACTCACATTCGCACGAATACGCGAACTCACAAGTGTAGGACGACATTGCAAATGATTATGCAAAGTTTTCGATGCATTCGCGGTTTTCCAAGCTGTGTCGGTTTTTTGACGCACATCAAAGCGCGCGAACCTCGAACCTTCGCTTAGTCTCCCACACATTCGTGCGACCAGTTGTGCACTTGATTGCGAAGGTGACGCACGTTCACTGGTCTACAGCGGTCTGATCCTTGCAGTATAATATAAGATAGGTAAAACATTCCAACCTCAATAAAAAAAAACTTCGCTATCCATGATTCACAAAATCAAAGATAGACATTCGTAAAAAGTATGAGGAAGTCATATTGGTTCGCATATTGAGTTCACGAACCCATTTGCATATCCGCTATGTTTGCGAATGAAAGTCTGACGGCCCTCACATGCATGGAAACATTTGTACAATGTACAAATATTTGTACGCATATGAGTGACCGGCATTATACATCATCTACAAAGATAGAGAGACACTGTGTAGACTGTAGCGCAAACAGACTAAGCGCAAATTTGATAACAATAATTGACATTGCTAACACATGCTACACAAACGCAACTCTGATTATGACTAAAGGTGGGTCTACGCTAGACGAGCCGAGCACGAGCGGAGCACTGTGCTCCTCCACCCACTTGCGGAGCATTTGACGAACACAACGGGAAGGTAAAACGGCACGTGCTCGGCCTCGCTTAGCGTAGATGCAGCTTATGGCCAAATAAGTGAGTTATCCGTAATTTATGTGGACCACACCCGAGGAGCCAGTAACTAATCTTCCCAATTTTAATGAGCTTTATGCATTTTCTTTTTGTTTTTCTACTTTCGAGTTTTTTCTATCTCATCACATCTCCTTTGAATGTACTTAATTTTATTGAGATGTACCTACATTGTCATGTTTTTTTTTTACATATTAACCAGTATTGGCATTTGTGGAAATGCCGTAGCAGAACAAAGGCAGCTGATAACAGGAGGTATATAAAGGATGGATCTAATAAATTGTATCCAATCTCAGAACTTGAAGCAAGGATTGTGCGGCTGGTCAAGAATATGTCGCAGGGAGAACAAGTGGAAGTCAAAACTCCAGTGAGTATTAGGTTCTGCATGTCATAAAAACTTTTTAGATTTTTAGTTACCAGTTATCTAATACCTACATTATTATCTTATTATACATGTGGAGGTAAAGATGTGGGAGTGGATAGGTATTAGATATCCACTGTTGATGCTCCTCCATCATTACGGGAAGTACTTCCGACCGATCCAGGTGTTGATGGCCCGGGGACAGCTGCCATGCTGTTCCTCGTTGGAAATTCTATACATTCTAGTTCGCGGCGAGAATATCACTTGCGCGATGCAGGCTTTGTATGAACTTGATGTTTGCGCCATCTGTAAGCGGTCAATGTAGTTCGCCCAATACTGGACTAGGTGGCGCTGATTTCAATGTCGGTTGAGGTCACCACATACCTAGAAAACAATGCTGTGACATACTGAATTACGGACAGAAAATACACAGTTGATCTATAGATATTTGAAATTTGGAGGAAATATTCCTTGAGTATCGTTGAAGTGCACTAAGGAGTGCCTTACTGAAATTCAATCCGTAAGGGGGCGAAGTTGGCGCGCGGGCAACGCTGCGGGCACAGCTAGATATTGATAATTTTGCAAAAATTAATACCAACTATGGTTATTTATCGTGAATTATTTCTATGATTATGCCTACGGGCATAAATATTACTAGCCCAACACAAAATTTAATACGTCCCTACTTTTGACTTAAAGGGTTGCCTCAGTTGCATCAGTGACAAAAAATTGTAAACCCTTGTAATGTTTTCCAGCTGTCCGATGAGGCTGAGATGTCCAGTGAGGCAGAGGATCACCAGAATGGTGAGGGGGAAGACAACGAAGCTCCTGAAGCTTCATTTAGTAAGTTAAAAATTCTTCTTGTTATTGAGTCAGCTAACTATTGGTCTGATACATAACTCAAAGTCACGCAGCGTGCAATGGAGAGAGCTATGCTCGGAGTTTCAGTACGTGATAAGATCCGTAACGAGGAAATCCGTAGAAGAACCAAGGATATCGACATAGCTCTCATGGCGCTCTTTGGGGGAGGCCTATATTCAGCAGTGGACTACTAAAGGCTGAAACGATGAAAAAAAATATGATTGTGTCATTGGTTCGCTTATATCCTATTTTATTTTATAAGTAATTGATTAAAAAAAAAAACTGTTTTACCTTATTTCGCTAAGCACTGCCCAAAATCAAATTCTTATTTTTGTGGAATGGGTAGAATAGGTAAAGGTAAAAAAACTATGTACAAAAGAAAAAACCGCGATATCGTGGCCACTGATCAAATCTTAATAAATCGACAGATGTTTAAAAACTAGTTATAGCTATTAAGTGTCGCGTTTCTGAGATATTAAACCACAAAGATAGCAAATGAGCACGTCACAGAATAAATAATAGTACTAGTACAGAAGTTGCACTTCTTCGATCTTGACGAAAGCCGCCGATTTAATAGCCTACAAACATAGGTACGTATTACGTAAGTATTCATACATCGAGCGTGCATGCTAAATTGCACCCTATAGTCGCGCGTTAGAGTTGATATTACTATGCTCCGATTCTCGTCCATAACATACCCACGCCGATCGCTCGAGTGATAGGGTTGTCTGCATAGAAAAATGAAATACCGTAGGTACAATATATTTTAACATTTATTTAATTAACACTGTGACTTTAGGTATGGGCGATAGATTCGCCCTTGTGCCAGTTTGCTATAGTGCGATTGGTTTGTCCTATGTAAACAACTAGTCACAAAACAAACTCTCAAAGAAAGTAGTTATTTAGTATGGAAACTAATTAAGATCAAAATAAGTCTAAAATTAAATGCCACATGAAAAAAGGTACCTATCTAGGTACAAACTAACGGGCTCCGCTAGCAAACTCGCGGGCAAAACATAGCACACCGATAAATACATATATCCCATAGTTTTTTTAAATCCGTTTAGTAAATTGTTCTGTGATAATATAATGTTAGTGTGATAAACAAACAAAAACTTGACAAACTTATTAGTGTACCTATACCTCGTCACAGAATATCCCGTCACGAGTCGTAAAGGCTGAGACAGGAATGCTTGAACCTTAGGAGTATTGGTTTAGGGTTCTGGTTTCCCTGGCTCAGCTCTTTCGACTTGTGACGGGAACCGTATCATAAAATAAACAAGTACATCGTCAAAGTATGACAAAAAACACGACTGCCTGCCAAAAAACGAACTACAAAGTTTTTATGAAAATAATAATAAATTATATATTGTTGGAATGTGCTCATCAAAGCCTTCAATGCATACCCATATTGTAAAACTCGTAGTTTTTTTCGCTTTTGAATATGGAACCATACTGCCGCAATATAGAGTTAAAAATTAAAATAGCCTGTGTTACTCGGGACTATGTAAGTAATGTAACGATACCCCATACATCCAAATCTGTTCAGGCATTTATAAGTTATGGTGGAATAAAGGAACTCACATACATACGAGTACATACAAACATTCATGAACCCTGAAAACATTACACTCCTTTTTTGGGCAGTTGATTTTGACAAACAAGGTGTCAATCGATTTGTCTTCATTTATAGAGAGTGTATCAAGAATAGAGAAGCTTCACGCGTATAATGAAAAACTGGTATAATTTACCTATAATTTTAGGGTTACCCACTTTACAAAATAAATGCCCTGGTGAGCAAGAATATTTAGCTGCAAATTTATATAAAGTTAGTCGTGATTTTTGAGGTTTTAATTGCTAGGACTAACTAATTTGCCTGGTAAAAAAAGGACGTTAATGGTGCAAAGTACAATTTAGATCACACAAATATTATAAGGGAGTTGATATAGCAAGCGCCCCGGGCGCGCGGCCTTGCTAAAATGTATGGCACAGATGACTAAATAGTTACTGTGGGCAAGCGTCGAGCGCGCGCACTGGCCTCTCGCTATATCAAGGCCCTAAATGCGAAAAATTGTCGTTGCGCGTGTGTGTGTGTGTGAGAGATTTATAGTATTATGTTTGATACTCCTTCACACTGAAAGGATTTGGATGTAATTTGGTATGAAGGTAGCCTCATACCCTGGACAAAAAAAAACGGTTCCTGTAGGAAATCGGAAAAACCGCGGGGCGCTACTAGTGTTAATCATGAAGGGCTGACTACACAGTATAGAATTAATTTACGTGCACATCAATTGTAGGTACAGAACCGATTCGTAAGAACGTCTTCTTTTCGTTTTTCTGAAATATTTTGAGCATATTAAATGAGGTAATTGTTGGAAGCCAGTTAGTGCGACCTCACTGTCTCATAACTTTCTTATGGCAAGTTTTTTACGAAATCTGGGAAAACTAAGGGGATTGAATTAGAAAATTGACAGAAATAATTGAGTTTATACAATTTAATTCCATTGTAAAAATTTATATATTCGTGGATTTTTCACACACAGCACCATTTAGCCCCAAACTAAGCAATGCTTGTACTATGGGAACTAGATAACCACTATCAGAGATCTATATTTTTATTGTTGTAAATGCATACTTATGATACATCAAAATACCACCACACATGGTTATGTGTACCCACACACAGAACAACAAGTATTATTTTACATTAGATACTTAAAATTATCTAGCATTAAAAATATGGTATCCCTAAAATCAGGTTAACCCTACGAAATATAGTAGATCTGTCGTTTATGTCCTTACTCGTTCCAAGTCACATCAAGATAGAGAAAGATGTGAAAATAAAACAAATGTCAAAATAAAACAAGCAACGCAATTTGTGAGAATAATACTTCGAAACAAATAACCTTTAATCAGAAAAATACTAAAAATATCGTCTAAAGTCTATTAAATCTTACTATACCTAACACGAACGAGAATCTAATAGCAATAATTTATGCAAGACTATTCATTAATGTACTCGAAAAGCAAATCTTACGTGTGGAAGACTTTTTTTCTTTTTTTTTTTCTTTCCGTATGGCTTTTACAGCCTACAATGCAACAATTCACCATTATGTAAGTCAGATTTAAATTACTCACTATAAAACAGCAGTCAGAAACGTTCAAATGCAGTAAATATAGCAAAAATCACTAAAATATCGATGAAAAGATGTCTTGAACGGTTTGTTTGGCTGAAATGAGCTTTCAGGCAAACAACCTACACAGCATACGCAGTAAGGGACAAAAATATTATCATCTTCTGTTTTACTATCAGGTAACGGTGTGTTACTTTATCCCGCTTGCTTAAATATTATTATTCAAGGAGCTTCTCTATTCTTGATATTCTCTATGGCTATTATTATTTTCCGACTACGGCGAACAAAAGGAAGGTTATGTAACCAACCTAAAAACTTGGTCCAATTTTGAGAAGCAAGGTGTCAATCGAATCGTCTTCATCGCAATCATAGGCAATTTTTTACCCAACCGTAGTCGGGTCTTAGTTTTGAACTTATATATTGTTTGAGACTTCTGTACGGAGTACTATTATTTATTCTGTGACGAAAGTTCGAAATAAATACAATCAATGAGCAATTTTTCCATTAGGCATTGTCAGTTTTTTTCGCTTTTTCGAGTTGGCGCTTGCTTAACTTTTGGTATTTACTTTTTTAACTTATTCATGGCGGTGGAGTAACTAACTCTCAAACTCAATTTAGTAATCGAAAGCAAGTAAAAACAGCGTTAATGTTAAAATACACAAATCTCGAGCGAACCAAACGAACGACAAGTTGTTTGTGTTGTGAAATTTATTAATTATTATTTTTTATTAGGACATTGGCAGTGGTGACATATTCAGATTTTTCTTACCACTTTATTAAAGCAGATAAATTAAAAACTAAATAAAACGATCAACTTTCTTTGTATCATCTGTAAGACTGCTACCAAAACTGTTGCCAACGCCATCTAGCGAGAGATAAATAATCCTACAATAATATGAATTAAATCAGTTATTTATCTCTCGCTAGATGGCTTTACCATTACATACATTAACGAAATACCATCTAGCGAGAGATAATAGCATATATGTTTATTTATCTCTCGCTAGATGGCTTTACCATTACATACATTAAGAAATACTTTAGTAAATAATAATATACATTCCTACCTTATTATTAATTAAATCAGTTAATGAAAATAACAAAATTACTACCCTAGGTGGATGATTTAAGAGGATGATCTGGATAAAGATTTTTGTCAAAATATGTCTGAGTTGCTAGCTTAAAGTTTCCTTTGGAGATAATTGGTATTTGGTGTCATTTGTGGTTTCCAACGCAGCATTTTTTTAATAAAACTAGCTTTCGCCCGCAACTTCGTCCGCGCGGTCTACAGTTTATCTCAAAACAAGCATCCTGTGTTTTATAGGATATTAAAAAACAATGCAAAAGTATAGCACCAACGTATAGTGTTCTCTTTGGCACCAACGCTCTTGATGCTTTTTGACAGCCTTGTACAGCGAGTAATCGATATGTTCCGGTTTTTCCGTGGAAACTTACCATTTTCTGGGATAAAAAGTATCCTATGTTTTATTCCAGGGGTATAAGTTATCTCCATTCCAAAGTTCATCAAAATCCATCCATCCTTTATCGCGTTAAAACTCCCCAAACAAACAGACAATGTTTCACTTTTATATATTGGTGTGGATAAAATCGCATCCTACCCAAAATGTAAGGTTGACTTAGTGCCTGATTCCGTAGAGTTAAACAAACCTAAACCAACGATTCTAATTAAAAATTTAAATACTTGTGATAAATTACCCTCTCCCTGGCATGTGCTCTATGCCTTGCCTGTCTGTCGGCCGCTGGAAGTGCGGTTCGGTTAATGCCACTTGGACCATCCATTGCCACCGATTTCGATTTCACTAAGCTCAGTGAGCATGTGAAATGACGTCATCAAGGCGATGAGCATTTAACTTTAACTCAACCGCACGGAAACTGACATTTTAGTAGGAAATACAAAACCGGTAATTCTAAATCCGAATTCAAAAGGATTTCAGTGGCAATGAGTTTAAGTCAAAATTACACTTTGAAAACTGCTCATTGACGAGCGTTTACAGCCCAAGGTAGGACTTATCACCATAGGGGTGCATTTAGTGTGCAGTGACCAGTCGCCGTCACTCTATCAACTTACGCGAGTAAATAACCTACAGATTGCTGCGCCCCGGCGCCACAAATCAGACGAGGCCTCCGCCCGCTTACATTCAGACCCTTACACTTCACTTGTTTGAACTTTCGCTAGTAATGGCGAAACGTAACAATAATAATAATTGTTGTGTGAAGGGATGAATGCCTTAGTAGGAAAAAAGAGTCAAAAGTTTTTTGTGTCTATAGCACACTAACAATAAAAAGTCATCACAGAACTGTCTACTGAATGACTGAACGGATAAAACTACTACGGATAGAACTATAGTAAGTCAATATTTATAGGTGTGCTAAGTTTTGCCCGCGACTTTGCAAGCGGAGTCCGTTAGTTTGTACCTAGATAGGTATCTACATTTTTTTTTTGTGTGGTGTTTGACCACTCGATTTATTTTTAGCCGACTTCAATAAAAAGTAGGTTCTCAAGTTGATGTGTATGATTTATGTAATATTGTTGAAAATGCGTACCTTATGTTAATCTATATGAGAGTTTGAAAAAATATTTCAAATTACGCGAATTTATGAATCTATGTATGTAGGTATGTTTGTCCACGTGTTTCTCGGAAACTATAAGTCCGATTGCAATAATTATTTTTGTAATAGTTTCAGTATCTTTCAACTTAGGGAATAGTTTCATCAAAATTCGTTCAGTATTTTAAAATATATGGACTGTTAAATGTTTCCAGTATGGCTTTTTTCTTACAGCCCGTTCCCACTTGTCGGGTGTCGGGCCCGAAAGAAAGTCGGCTGCTCTAGTGGCAGAACATTTTATATGAAGCTGTTCACATTTATCCGACACCGTTTTTTTTTGTCGGTGCCGACAAGAAATGTCTGGTGTTTTGCCAGCCCTCTACGCCCGGAAAAAAAAACGTGTTGGGTCTCGCTCGCCTATGAGTAAGATGGTGCTGTTCACATTTATCGGATATCGGGGCCTTAATAACTTGAGTTATTTCTTTAAATAAATACGTATTAACTAATAAATGACTGTTTTATCTTTTCTTTAATAAACAAATTAATTGGTATAATTAATTATCTTACTTTAGAAATATCAATAACCTTGTTTCAGTACAAATGCAGTCTCTAAATCTTGTATTTTGGTAGTTTATGGTCACTGATATTCGAGCCAATAGATTGTTGAATGTAAAAATGAAAAACACATGTAATGACATCCTAAAATAATTGAAAAATTTAATTTCGTCACTTCTCAATTCTATTATTAAGGTTTGAAATGTTCCCAAACTAAATCTTTCCCTCAGGATTGGGCGCACCCAATATTTTCTTTCCTTAGCTGTTTTTATTCGTTTTCTTCTCAAATAATAATACATCACAACAAAAGCTTCGTCGGCGTCCATCGTGTAAAGTCGCCTAGCTTAGAGTGCCAAAATATAGCTCCAGCTTTGATCGGGTCCTACAACCGCCTAGTGTGAACATAGGCGCCGACATCCGATTAAAATACGGCGGTCGACACCCGACATTCGGGAACGAGCTCTAAGAGAACGGAATAAGCAGGTACTTTATTTTCTTAGTTAAAATAATATGACTATAAGGTCGTATAAAACTTAAAAGAAATAAAAATATTAGTTTTTGTGGGCTTATTTAGTTTCCGTACTAAATAGCTACTTTTTTGACAGCTTGTTTTTGTGGTAAGTTGTTTACATCGGGCAAACCATCGGGCACTTTCGCAAACTGGCGCTCCCGCGGCTCGCCTGCGACGTTTTGACACATGTAGCACATGGACATACGGACGGACGAACGCATAGGGGCGAATCTATCGCCCATACCTAAACTCACAGTTTTCTACCTATCCAGCTATACTTATAATAAAGCAATAGGAACGAAATAAATAGTCTGTACAAAGAAGATAATTTAAAAAAAATGGTCTAGTGTACTTAAAATAATCGAATGAACAAGAATTAACATTTTTTAAAATCGTATCTGTCTGTTTGTCTGTTAGTTTGTTTGTATGTTTGTTCGCGCATCACGTAAAAACTACTAAACCGATTGCGATGCAGTTTTCACTGTTGGATATCTTATGGTTTGACTTAAAAACTATATATCTCAATCCTTTGAGTAGAAGCCGAGCAATGGATAAAAATATTTTTGACGGCTGATGGAATTTTGATCAAATGTTGGTATATTGGTATTTTAGGTCTTGGAATATCACATAGAGTACTTTTAGCCTAGATAAATGACCACGCGTGCGAAGCCGCGGGTATCAGCTAGTACTTATAATAAAGCAATAGCAACGAATTAGTCTGTACAAAGAAGATAATTTAAAAAAAATGGTCTAGTGTACTTAAAAAAAGCTACTGAACAAGAATATAAAAATTTAAAAAAATCTAAATAAAAATGAAACGAAATAGTCTGTAAAAAGAAGATAATTTAAAATAAAATGTCTAGGTTCTTAAAATAAGCTACTGAACAAGAATATAACATTTTTTTAAATCGTGTCTGTCTGTTTGTTAGTTTGTCTGTATGTTAGTTCGCGCATCACGTAAAAACTACTGGACCGATTGCAATGTGGTTTTCACTGTTGGATAGCTTATGGTTTGACTTAAAAACTGGTGTACTTGATATTTCAATCCGATCAGAAAACGCCGAGCAATCGATAAAAACTTTTTGATGACTGAAGGAATTTTTACTTATTAAATTATTATTAGAATTTATATTGTTTAATTGTTGGTATATTGGTATTTTAGGTCTTGGAATTAGTACAAAGAGTACTTTTAACCTAGACAAATGACCATGCGTGTGAAGCCGCGGGCATCAGCTAGTAATTTAATAAAAGTTAAAATACATTGTACGGTATTTTATTTTTCTATGCAGACAACCCTATCACTCGAGCGCGCGGCGTAGGTATTTTATCGACGAGAGTCGGAACACGCGACTATTAAGTGCAATTTAGCATGTACGCTCGATGTATGAATACCCACATAATACGTACCTTCGTTTGTAGGCTATTAAGGCGCTCTTCTAGGGCAGTATGTAGGTATGAAAACATTTCCTCAGCCCCCGCAAATGTTTCGAGCGTAAAGACGCAACGAGCGAGTAACACGGTGCGAGTGGGGAGGCCCCCGCGCATTATTTATTCTGTGCACGCGCTTTTGGGCATGCCGCAGTATAGTAATAAGATATGTCAATCGGGTTAGGGTATAATCTGGTTTAGCTTTTCGCTATATTGGGTCGGTACGAAAGAGAAAATAAATTTGCTTTTCTACTGAGTACGTTTAATTGTTATGAAGGTACCTAGGTCTCAATTATTATTGTAATTGCAATCTAATCTTATAATAAATATTCAAAAGTTTGTGTGCATTTATGTATATTCAATTTGATTTATTTCAAATATAAACATTCATATTTGTTAGTATACCTATGTGTGTCTGTTACCATTAAGCTTTGATATGGCTGAATAGATTTTGATTAAATTGTGTATATGTTATCATCATCATCCATCATCATTTCTCCACGCAGGTAAAACCACTGGGCACAGCTAATAAACGTAAAGCTGTAATAATATCATACTAATAAAGTTTGTGTCCCTATTTATGATTGGAACTATGTTATGTTATTTTAAAACTATGTTCGTTTCTATAATTCACATGGAGTGAATAATTTGTGATTTATACACAATTTTATCAAAAAAAACTGCATTGTTTTTGATGTTTCATGAGAACTTGACAGAATTGAAACGACGAACAAGGTCTACATCTTGCTGCGATGTGGCGGCCGATCGGCTTAACATGGTGTAAGTGAGAGGCGGCTTGTGCGAACAAGTGGATCGGAATATTTTGGTTGCTTCTCTTTAGATTTCATCATCATCATCAGCCTAGATATCTGTCCACAGTTACACGTAGGCCTCTTCTTATGAAAAAAATACTATTAATTCAAACGACAGCGTATTTAAAGTAAAGGAATTTTTAATGCAAAATGCATATTATAGTGTTAAAGATTTTTTAGTGTGACAAGGCTTCGTGGCTGAATTTGGACTGTACCATAAGTACGAAACTCTAAGATAATTTTACAGCATTAATTTACTTCAATTCTTTAATTTATAGATATTTTTATTGTTTATAATAGATTTGTATTTTATGTTTTCTCTGTTGACGCTCATAAGTGTACCGTGTTGTACCTATATTGAAATAAAAGAATTGAAATTGACAATCATACTCAAATATAAAAACAGAAACAAAAGTAATCAAATTAGAATGACATAGAAACTAAAATCAAAGTTCACATCAACGGTCTGCTGATGTTATTTATTTCTTCTCATTTTGATGAGAAGAAATAAATAACATCAGCTTTTTTTTTGTGTTATCCTCACCATTTATACGGCAATTTTTCGACCTTCTGATGCTTCATTATCAATCAAAGACAAAAATAATAAATATTGACATAATTATATACTTTAAAAATATGTGTTTTTGTAGCAACCATCTTAGCAGCACATACACAAAATCACTTGCACAGGTGTATTATTGAAAAAAAAAAAAAAACAATACTATGGTATGAAACGAACGTGTGTAGATGCGGCAATGCCATCTAAACTCAAGGGTCTCGTGTACAGGGTGTCCCAGAAGGTGGTGATAAGCGGAAATTCCGAAGGTAAAGCATCCCCAGGGGGGCACCCAAATCCCCCCCTCCCTTGTGTTCCATGATTTTTGATATTTTCGGAGTTATTCCATATATTTTTTCACGAAACTCCAGGTTTCACTACAAAAATTAGTAATTTTATCCAAAGTAACACTATTATTGTATTGTTTTTTTCGTATTTTAGTAGTCCAGTAGTGACTTTTTTATATGTAACAAAAATAATTTAAATTATTGACAAATAATACAAAATAAAAAACTTTGGAAGGGAGATAGTTTATACCCTGGAATAACACAATGGATACTTTTTATCCCGGAAAATAATAAGTTTCCACGGGAAAACAGGAAATTATCGATTACTCGCTGTACAATGCTGTCAAAAAGCATCAAAAGCGTTGGTGCAAAAGAGAATACTATATGTTGGTGCTATACTTGTGCATTGATTTTTAATACCCTAAAAACATAGGATGCTTTTTTCGAGATAAATTGTAGTACGCGCAGACGAAATTGCGGGCAAACGCTAGTTTAAAAAAAATGCTGCCTTGTAAACCCCAAATGACTTGGATGAGGAACTCCAAAAAGTTGTGGGAATCCTTAGGGAAGAAGGCACTAAATTTTGTCAGCTGCAGCGTACGGACAAGATATCTAAAATCCCAGATGAGGCTCTTCGACTTATGGACAAACGGCTGGAGCAACAACAAGCCACACCGTCAGAAAAAAAGGGAGCTCAATCAGAAGATTAGTAAGCTGGTGTGATGTGACCTCCGATGCTCAAATAGACTCCTGATAGAAAAGGCAATTGAGCAAAATTGGTGGGCGAAAGCCTTCGCCCAGCAATTGAGTAGGTCCCATCTGACGAAGCTAAATACCAATAATGGTACAACCATCGTCTCTAAGCCAGAGATTCTGTCTGAGAACGAAGACTTCTATGGCAGATTGTATGACTCGCATGCTTCTAGACCTGAACCCAGCAAAGTGGATTCTCACGCAATGACCCGCCACTAAACTGACGAACTGCCCGACTTCAGCCTAGACGAGACTGAGATGGTGCTTAATTAATTTAAGAATAGAAAGGCCCCCGGTAAGGATGGTATAACTTCAGAGCTCTTGCAAGCAGGGGGAAACCCGTACTTTGGGGGTTATTAAGCACCGTTCTTAACAGTGGCAGAACTCCAGAGGCGTGGAGCAGGACTGGTAGTACGCTTCTTTAAAAAAGGGGATATAACCCTCTTAAAAATCACTGACCTATTGTATTCTTGAGCCACGTCTATAAGTTGTTTTTGAGGGTCTCAAATCGTCTCGCAAGAAGACTTGACGAATTCCAGCGTCCTGAACGGGCCGGATTTCGCGGAGGATTTAGCACCATAGACCGCATATACACGGTGAGGCAGGTAATATAGAAGTCTGAAGATTATAACCAGGCGCTTTGTCTTGCTTTTGTAGACTATGAGAAGGCAGCTGGGTTAGGCAGCATTCGACAAGCTTTGTTAGGTCTTCTCGTCGTCCATACCACATTGCCTGAAGGAAAATGTATTCAATCAGTGTGTCCTACCAGTCATGACCTACGGAGCCGAAATGTGGACACTCATGGTCAAACTAGTCCACAAATTTAAGGTCGCTCAGAGGTCACATTTCCCGAAGAACCGATAACCGTTATACTAGATAAGTTCTCGAGTGCAGACCATGTTTAGGCAAACGTAGTGTAGGAAGCTCTGTGGCCAGGTGGAGTAACGACTTGTGAAAAGTGTCTGGAAGTAAATGGATGAGGAGAGATGAAGACAGAACTCAGAGGCGTGCCTTAGGAGATGAATTTTTTGCCTAAACGGCTTGATAGATTTTGATAAATGAGGTATCATTGGATTCGTATTAATCATGAGAGTGCTATATAGAATATATAAAGTGTCAAGAAAACTAATATTACGGAATACAGCTGCCTAAGTTCTCGAGTGCAGACCATGTTTAGGCAAACGTAGTGTAGGAAGCTCTGTGGCCAGGTGGAGTAACGACTTGTGAAAAGTGTCTGGAAGTAAATGGATGAGGAGAGCTGAAGACAGAACTCAGAGGCGTGCCTTAGGAGATGAATTTTTTGCCTAAACGGCTTGATAGATTTTGATAAATGAGGTATCATTGGATTCGTATTAATCATGAGAGTGCTATATAGAATATATAAAGTGTCAAGAAAACTAATATTACGGAATACAGCTGCCATATTTTATTTCCCACGGAACATACAATGATCCAAACCTATCGAGTGAGGTAACAAAACTAAGGTCTTTAAAGGACCATTCCTGAAATATACAATTCTTTTTCCTAAATAGTAGCAAATGTCTTTTAAGCTTCTTACAAAATTTTCAATTTTAGATTATTCACGTTAGTACTATAGTCCAACAATTTTTACTTGTTAATTACATACGTCTATCAAAACATTGTTTCTACTTTATTCTTGATTTCAGTGATTGGTCGAAAACTAGTCAGCAGGTGGACTGGATGGTAACTGGATTTAGGGTCGACAACTGGCGAAATGTGCATATTCAGTTATATATCATTAAAAAAAAACACCTTTACTAGCAATTGGCCAAGAATTGGCGAACTTACCCCACTACTTTTTCATTTTCCATCGTTTCAATTATACTGAATTACTGACCTAAGTATTAGTTTGGGGTAATGGAGCAAATAATATTAACTAAGTAACAATCTGTTCAGATAATCTTACCTACTGTACTTTTTTATACTGTGGCATGCTTGCCTAAACAATGTAGGTCGTCAACGTAAATAATATACTGTAAATAAATGAGTTAGGTAATTTATTATGTATCGGTAAGTATTATTTGTTATTTTTTTGTAACAAACTTTTTATCTACATAATTAAAAATCAAAATACTTACCTACTAATTATTATTATAAATAAAATTACCTGCTTACAACTTTTTTAGTATATACCTATTTTCGATAGAGATAGGTGTAAGTACCTATCTATTATATTTAAATAATATATAATTTTTATTTTCAGTTCCAATCTGAATTATTTTATTATTCTTACCCATTTTGGAAAATATAAATCAACATTAATGAATAAAAATACGTTACTCACAATTTTTACCTATACGATAACTTTACTACGCCAAACATTTATTTACGGCTCCACGCTACAATGATCATACAAATGTACTTAAGGACGAGGGCACCGCGAGGGGTTTTTTTGCGGAGACAAACGACACAGGTCCTTCCTCGGAGAAGCCTCGGCGGACACTGACCGACGGCGACTAGTGCTCAAAATGCAAAATTTTGATTGTTTTTCCTTCTTGGAAAAAAAATAAGAACGAAATTAGAATATTTTTGTTTGCAGCTCCTAAAGAATAAAAAGCCACGTCTATTGGAATAACTTTCACATGGCTTTATGATAGTATCACTTAACAGGACACTTTTTAAATACCGATTTAAAGTCATCTTTGGAATTATTTTTTATCGAGCCAACAATTCTCAATCACGTTTCTATCAATTACAATGTCTAGAGTGCATATTCAAATTTAAAAATCATATTTTTTTTCATATTTTTTTTATATTTTAGTCGATTTACAGAGGTTCAAAAACCTTCAAATGTGCTAGAAGCCCGCCTTAAATTTAACTGTCATATAATCATTTTATATTTCAGATCGTGATGACGACGTGCCGCGCTGGGTATATTCATTGGAGGAGAGGCGCATAGCAGCTGAGGAGCGTATAGCAGCTGCCGTCAATGGCCTGGCTACGACCAACCAACAGATATTGGAGTGCATGCAGGGGATGGCAGCTACGCACGCCCAACTTGTGGAGCTGCTGGATAATCATTTTAATCAATGACAATAGTGTGGCTTTACTGATGAACCGATTACTGAATTAATGTTGCTGACATAGTTCAGATAATAAGCACCCTGAAGTGGCAATGGACTGGTCACAATGTTGATGAAACATATCTGATGCGGTAAGAGAGTTCTTGAGTGGTGGAATTTATCGAAGTAAAGTGTTTTAAAAATTAGTAATAAAAAACGTTTTAATCACACATTTTTTTATTAATACAAAAACTAGAACTCTTTGTCCACATTAGGAAATACTATACGTAAACATACATAGTTTTAATTATTTTATTTATAGAGATCCAAAAAAAAAACAATTTAAATTAGGTGTGCAGATTACTTTAAAAACATCTGTGTATTTTTGGCGTTAAATTGTATGTAGTATTTTTTACTCATTTTGTTAAACGTTATTGCGAGTGATTCTGTTGGTCGTGTAATATCGTCACGCGCTGATATATCGCATCCAATTATTGTAAGCATGTACATAGTCGCTGCCAATCTATATGTTTGTGAAGTTAGGCTCTGTGAACGATTGCGCAGGTACTGCTGTGAAGATAAAACAGCATAAAGTAAGACCGAGATAGAATATGCGAAAAACGTAAGCGAGTGAGCGAGGCAGTTATAAAATGCTGCCTTCACCTTCAACATTGGGATTGCGCCTGAAAAATAGTATTTTGCGCAGCGACTACCATGAGTATTGGCTGTGTATTATTGACCATACAGTATCAACATTTTGTACGGCAATAATGCGCAATAATCCGACTGAGCAGTCAAGGCACTTTGAAAGTAATTTATTAGTCCGAAAAAGGGATAAGAACTGAATTGTTTGTAATGCTGTCCCAAGAATGCTCAAATATCGAAGCATTTTCATTCTGCTGTGTTTTTCATTTATTACCCTCAAAATAGGGATGATAGATGGGCTTGTTTTTGACTATAATTTGATGAAAGGGTGTAAATAATAATACGATAGATTAGGAGATGATATTTTACAATAAATGTTCTTCATACTATCGAGTGTTTTATTTTCTTTAATTATCCTATCCTAATTAGGAAATGTAAATAAAGTGGCCTAGAATTGCTGACGGATGCCTTCACACACAAGGGTATTTCCCTATTTTGTGGGTAACAGTCGAAGTGGTAACATTGGTGCGTGAATGAAAGGGAGGTATAGCAGTTACACAACCTCGCCGTCTGTTAGTTTCTCTATCAAAGATTTTGAATTAAGCTTATTCTAATGAGAAAATGTAAATAATGTGGCCTAGAATTACTCACGAACGCCTTCACAAACAAAATCTTCCTATTTTGTGGGTAACAGTCGAAGTGGTAATTATAGTTTGTACAACATAGCTTGAACGCCAAGACAGCTGCCAGAGTGATATTTCTAGGGTTGGAGTAGTGTAGGAAAAAATCGATTATCGAACGACGTCAAAAAAAATACGATCATATAATTATGTTGCTCACTTATGTTCTATATTCTTATTGTGACTATTCTAGTACATACATTATCTATATATATCCATATATGTCTATACATATAATAAAACTATAAACAAAGTGAAATCTGTACTTGAAAGATAATTTAGAAAAAAACAGTTTTATTTCAGTATATGAAAGTAGGAGAATCCAAAAATATTGTTTAGAATTTTTGTCTGTCTTTCAGTGACTTCATCACGCAAAAACCACTGGATGGATTTTGATGATGTGTGCTGAACTTTTTTTTTCGTTTGTTTGTATTCCTTGGAGTCTTGCGGAGGTTTTTGTCTTATGAAAATCGGTTTATCCAAAAAGGAGTTACAGTTTTTTTTTTAATATACTTGCGCCACAGAATAAAGAATATGGAGGTACTTCTTGAGGTTGTTCAATTTTAAGATCTCTTAATTCCTCTTGTAGGTCTGTCTCAATATGCTTTAAAATATCTTGGCTTGATGAAATGTCCCCGACATCAGACTCGGCAAAATCACACGATTTGTTTTTTTTCCAGAGTATTTCTACCTATGCTCGATAGCCTTCATCATCATTGTAACCAATAAGCATATCTTTTTTGGCTTTCTTGTCCAATTTCATGCGTGATGCCAACCAATACTAGTGGCTCTGTGAGCTGTAGACCTCGCGAGCACAAACTTGTTTGAAAACAATGTAGCAGTGCACAGCAGCGCCATCTAGTTACCTTATTGTAAAAGTAAACAGTAATAACCAAGGTGCTCCATCAATTACCTAGTAGGTAAAGGGCTGAATCCACAGGTAGAAACCTAAAATTAAGCAATTCACTGCATTTTGAGGCTAACCTGTATACCAAGTTTCGTCTAGATCAGTTGAGAAATGCGACCAGGGGTGCGATTTTTGAGTATCACCGGTTTCCCAAAAGTCGTATTTTTGAATTTCACTGGGTGATAAAAAATATCATACGTATGATTTATTTACGAGTGCCTCCCCCCACTCGTTTTGAAATCACCCGGTGATATTTTTGCAATTTCGTTCATAGTTTTTTTATATTCAACTACTTTTCGTGTGTTGTTTTCCTAAAATACGAACAACGAATGAGATAATACTAGCAGCAAGCCTAGTAGCAATACTAAAGATGACTCGTCAGATTAAGATACTGGGACTAAAGTTATGCTACGCATGAAGAGGCATTCTCAATGTCCCCTAAGACATAGGTAGCAATTTATTTTTCACTCATTAAAAAGTATGGAATTCAGACAGGCACCTTTATTCATTAAAGTGCAATACCTATAGGATATAATCATAATCAACCAACGACACGTAGGTAGGTATCTCACTAAACTTAAGGTAGGTAGTAAAAACTAGGTAGTAGGTCTATTCTGATAAGAATGTAATTGTATGTAATAGATCTGTTTTAATTTATAATAATAAGTAATAACATAATACATTATTACTTATTTATTCTGTTACAATATCTAAGTCATAACATATCACAGAATAATTAGTAGTACAAGTACCTAGTCATATCTTAATATTATTTAATTTTTTCATTAACCCTACCGAGCGAAAAAGGGACAGAGCGATTCTGAAACGGTTAGAGCAATGGAAGTTCTCGCGCGTTGTGATACGGTGCATTCTAACCTGCACGCGGTGGGCGAGCGCCTTCTAGGTAAATATAATTGAAAGCTCGCAGCGCCGTGCGAGTTAAATTGCACTTCATAGCGTTGTAGCGAGAGTCGCTATTTATTTAAATGACTTTACTCAGTTAGCCTTCTGTGCTTGTACTATTATTTATTCTGTGACCCCGTCGGTGCTGTGAGTGCATAGGGAATTCAGGAAATGGGCAGCAGCATTTTTCTGTAAGTATCAACATGTACTGCGGTCAGGGCGGTCGCACTCCGCAACAAGTACAAATAAATTCGGTGACCCAATATTCGGGTCCGTTCAGTCGAGTGTCAAGCGTGCGCTCGATGAGTCGCGCGCCTTGTACTTAGCGATAGAGCACCTACTTACGTAAAGTTATTGACAAACTTTATTCGTGTTTTAATTATGAGTACCAAGAAGAAAGCTAGAAAGTACTGCATAGCATTCGGCTGTTTGAATAGTGATAGAAATGACGAATTGTCATTCTTTACGTTTCCAAAGGATATTGAAAGGTAATAAATTGTAATACCTATGGTATTGGTCCTAGTTATATAGTTAGATGTTGATATTTTTTTATTACGTAGGTTCCTATAGTTTTATGTTATTTCATTTGTGTTCCATACCGAAGCTACGCATATTTAAGGCAGGGTGTCCACTAAAAATTATAAAATAAATCCCTGACTTTCCCTGACTATTTTGCCAAATTTCCCTGACCAACCATGCTAATTTTAAAGCAAGTTTTTCGTCATTTTTCGAATAATTAATCATTTCTTATCCTACATATATTGTTATTTTTTTTTTATCGGGCTTATTTTAAAAAAAACCTTAACTAAAATTCTAATTCTTCTTGCTACTTATACTTTTATTAGAGTAGTTATGAGAAAAAACGATCTGTTATGGTCGATCTTTTATGAGTTTGAAACAAGCAATATTACTTATTTATACTTTTATTTGAGTAATTATGTGAAAACAAGCACAAATTGACCCTTGACCACCCCCCATTATAGCTAAGAAGCATTTCGATCACATCAGTTTTCAAACATAAAAAAGCCGCATCAAAATCGGTCCATTCGTTTGGAAGCTACGATGCCAGAGATAGGCACACGGATATACACACACACACACCCACACACAGTGACACACACACTACACACACACACTGATAGACACCCTTCATTTATAGCACCCGTCTCTTTGTTCGGGGGTTAAATATGAACGATTGCGATCGATCTTCTATGTTTGCAAAATACATAACATTACCAACAAAGCGCGAGCGAAGGGAGCGCGTACATTTTGAGCAATTTCCGATACATTATACGAATGAGGAAACATAATATATAATTTAAAAGACGCGACCGTAGTTTGCGCGAAAAAGTTTGGTAAAAATTAGACATGAATGGAATTCTTCAGCGTGCGAAAATAGGTAATATTACAAAGGCGCGACCAGAGCGAGCGCAAAAATTTCGAACTATTTGTGGTCGTGTGTATGACAAAAACACAAAAATTAATATGGATCTATTGAATAGCTAGATAGATATAATAAAGGATAAAGGAGCCAATAATAGCAAGGCGCCAGCGTAGCTAGTTATTTCTTGAAGTGTTTGTTAAAAACTAAAGGAAAACAAGATCCGCCTTATCCTTCATTCAATTCCTGTGGTAGCTGCCATTATAGATAATTTTAAAAACTCAACTAGAAAAACTCAACCTTTAATTAATATTATTACTATTGTACTAGCTAAAGCCCGACATGCGTCGCATTACCTCCTCAACTTTTTTGTTTATCTTATACTACTTTTCTTTATTTTTTATGTCAAAACCATTACAGTGCCGCTGTACAAAAATTCAACTCATTCTGATGCACAATAATAATAATAATACTAATAACAATGCATGATTATATTTTTTCTATGCGTGTCCGACACGCACTTGGCCTATTATTGGCAACAATAACTTAAAAAAGTTTTAAAACAATTGGATGAACGGTGCGCAAAATATTTTTATAGATATACAAAATGTTGAGTTAGCATCAGTGTAAAAAAATACCTTCTTCTTCCAGACTTTAAACTACTTAATACGAGTAAATGACTCAATAAACATATATTCATATTGTTTCCTTACTGTGTCCCGGTGAGCGCCTAGTCAAATATGGTAACCCTACCCATAAAGCATCACGTCAAAAGAATCGCAAGAGAATCGATCGATATTTCTACCTGAATACGAAAACTGTCACTTTTAACAAAATCGCAAGAAAGCTGCGCGTCACTCGAACCTTTGGATTTAGCAGAATATGGGCCCAGTCCGGCGCAACCACGAAGAAATCCTCAGTCTCTTGGACTTTGGCAGATCAGTGAAGTTCATTTGTTTTTCAGGGGCCCTATTACCGATCTTGGTTTCAATCAGATTGTCACTTTCTTCATAGCTATTTCGAGTCTATCGCAACGCATTAGCGATAGTGATAATGTCAATCTGATTGAAACCAAGATCGGTAATAGCACTACAGAAGTGCTTTAATTATTGCTGAGAATGCATAAAACATCCACAAAGATTGCGACAGTTAAAATGCAAGTTCCGTCAACTTTATAATATAGGCATGTTGGTCATGTTCCGATCTCTTGATATTTAGTTTCATGATTGCACTGTCAAGTTTCAGATTCCACTGTCTTGGCACTTTATGGTCTAAAGTGGTTCATATAACTGGCATACCTTCCCCTTATTGCATTCTTTGGTGAAACCTTCAGGTTGTTCCATGAATATTTCTTCATTATTATAGTCATTAAGGAAGGCTGTTTCTACATCCGTTTGATCCATGGTAATATTCCAGTGTACTGCGAAAGCTAATAGTATTCTGACAGTCGACAGGCGTGTAACAGGAGCAAAAGTTTCATCATTACTTATGCCGTAAGCTTGTGTGAATCCTTTTGCTACTAATCTTGCCTTGTAGCGTATGATTTCTACGTTTGCATCTTTCTTTATCTTGAATACCCACTTGCTACGAATTATTTTTCTATCATTGGGCTTATCCACAAGAGTCCAAGTATCATGATTAACAAGTGAATCGTATTCATTTTCTAGAGCTTCAAGTCATTTATCTTTATCATTAGCAGAAACAGCTTCCTTATAAGTTGCAGGAGTATCATCTTCTATGGCTTTGTACAGAAGTGTATCATCTGGCCATTTTCTAGGAGTTCTATTCCTTAATGGGTATCTCCTCTCAATTTGTTCTTGAGACTGTATTTGATTGTCAGAAGGATCCTCTATAATCTCTTCAATGTTGTCCTGAAACTCTTCTTAATTTTTCTGAATTTTAGTTTGAGGTAAAGTGATTTCATTTTCTTGTATAACAGGTTCTGGTACTTATACTTATTTCACTTTCCTGAATTATTGGTTCAAGTGGCATAATGATTTCACTATCCTGACTAATAAGTTCTGGTGGAGTCACGTTAACTTCCCCTTCTTATGATACATTTTTTAAATGTTCTTGAATTGAAATAGGGATAGGTTCAGACTTTTCAGTTCCAACCTCATTCTCCATAATACAACATTCAATTGACATTGGTTTGTATAATGCGATTTAAATAAAAATAGGACTGGATTCGTGACTAACTTCATACTGACAACTAAGTAAAAGTAGCGTTAGCACAAATACCAAACAGTAATGATATTATTTTGTGATGAGGTCAAAACCTCTTTCATAATAATACTCTTTTTATCTCTCAATTCTTTCATAAACCATTTCTTTTCATTTTGATAGTTGATCATTCATTCTAAATACAAATATCCTGTCATTTTTTACATTGATTTTTGGAGCAAAAGGGAAATATGATATAAAATACATAAATAAGTTTATAACCAGTTGAATTACACTTGTAAATATATAAACGATAATACCTACATAAGAGGTTATTTTAATCCGCATCGTCAAAGTACAAAAGTCTGATCATCTCCTGTTCCTGTGCTTCCAATAGTTCCTGTAATTCTGTGTCACTGAGGTTTGGGTCCTGGGCTAGTGGGAGCAACCCAAACCCTGGGACCGCCTCGTGCCAATGTTATACTGAAAAGAAAAGTTATTTATTGCAATACGTTGTTATTAACATTATTTTTTATGTTTGGCGCCATTAATAGATTTGGTAATCGATCGTTACGTTGACTAAGTAGCCCTACTACACAATGCCAACAGTTACAATAAGATTTTCATACTAATATAATGAAAATCTCATTGCACTGCGGCCCGATTACATAACTTGGTTACAATCGGATTATCACTTTTTTCATAGCAATTTCGACTCTATCGCAAGACATTAGTGATATCGATACTGACAATCCGATTGAAGCTAAGTTATGTGGTCGGCCACTGGTTGCATTTGGGTAATCGGGCCACTGAGTTCAAGCAATATCATCGTCATTAATGTTGTGACCTACCTCCGTTGTGTATTTCATATATTTGAACATAAAAAGAAGACATGTTTTTGTCATGTAGGTAAACAAATATGTTCTCGTATTTCCTATAATGAAAGTGGGTGGAACACCGGTACTTAAAATCCTTCCGAAGCTGTTTAACTCCGTCATCATCAGAAAGGGAAGCCAGAGGCGTGGCACAGGAGCGTAGTGGTGTTGTTTTTCAAGAAAGGTGATAGCACCCTCTTGAATAATTATAGGCCCATTTCACTGCTGAGCCACGTCTATAAGCTGTTTTCGAGAGTAGTTACAAACCATCTGGCTCGTAGGTTCGACGACTTTCAGCCTCCCGAACAAGCTGGATTCCGGAAGGGTTTTAGCACCGTATACGCTCCAGCAGATTGTACAGAAGACCGAAGAGTATAATCGGCCACTATGTCTAGCGTTTGTGGACTACGAGAAAGCCTTTGATTCAGTCGACACTTGGGCAATGCTACAGTCATTACAGCGGTGCCAGTTTGACTACCGGTACATCGAAGTGTTGAAGTGTTTGTACAGCAAGACCACCATGACTGTCCGTCTCCAAGATCGGAGCACGAATTCTATCGATTTGCAAAAAGGGGTGAAACAGGGAGACGTTATTTCTCCGAAGCTGTTCACCTCTGCACTGGAAGATATATATGCCTTTATAAATGTATACGCCACATCCCTAAAAACTCGACTAGCATTTTGCAACAATAATTTCCCATCCCTAATTCATTTCCTTAATATTCTCATCCCTCCCTTGACCACCAGTCGTCGTTGATCAGCAGCCCGATTCCATAACTTGTCTTCAATCGAATTCTCAGTATCGCAACCACTAATGCCTTGCGATAGAGTCGAATTTGCTATGAAAAAAGTGATAATCCGATTGTAGCCAAGTTATGGAATTGGGCCACTGTGCACCGAAGCGGACCTGACCTGTGCACGATCTTCTAGTTTTTTGGAATCCCTACCCTCGGCATTCGATTGAGTCTACCCCCCGAAACGTGTGCCTGTTTGTACGGTGAAAAGTCATTCCAAAAACGGAGACTACGTATGTGGAAGAAACTGTGAACTTTACCTGAACCATACAAAATAAAGTGTTTTTACTTATGCGTGCCGGCCCGCGAGTGACAAGTGAAAGAACTGAACTTGTCTTGTTGCAACGCCTGTAAAGGGCATTCCCCTGGATGCGCAGGAGTGCGCAGTGGAAGCGCGCCTCCCGGCCGGTATTCCCATCGTCAGGTCGCCAGAGCGCGACGCAATTGAAAGCACGGAACGTCGGACGACAATCCCGTAAGTCCTTTAATATTTCCTTCCACTCATTGTTGCCTTCCCCCTATCTACATGGTTTGAGACCAACCAACCAAAAGGTCTCTGGTAGCAGAACTCTGTAATTTGAACGCCAAAATGTAGGCGCAGCTACATTTTTGGTAGCAGAGCGCGGTTTTAATACGGCCTCTTTTGTCCCGTTGCTTCAAACGGCCGCCATTTTGTTTCCCAGCGTTGCCTTAAATTGGCCATTCATTCCTATAGTTTACAGTGATTTTGTAAAACAAAATAACTTGCCCGAATTACGTACAGACATACATACTTGAAATAATCATTGTAGTAAATATTCCCCTAGTGAATTAAAGTAAAGAAACCTACTATCGTGCGTAATATTGTCATCGCATACCAGTCAACAGTGCCTATTTGATTTGTAAATTTACATTATATTCGCTAGGTTACGTACCTGTGGCCGCTTGGGCGGAGTTGACGAGTTTTATCTTCTCCGTCGTCCGTGAGTCCGTACCTACCTACCGAACTGTTCCTTATCTCTCGGCCGCGGTGCAGCGACTTACTACCTACGCGCTGCATTCCTTCGTTAGGTTTTATTTGCCTATGTACTACAGTTAAATAACTTGTAGTGGTTTTTTACTTACTTACTTTGCGTAATTAATTACCCGTAACTTTGATTACACTGTTGTTAGTCCTTCCTTATCAAAATGCCACCAAAACATGACATCTCCGTTTACGCGGATTCTAAAGATTTTAAATTACACCAAGGAACCGTAACACTGACTTACGACTGGTTCCTGAATGCATTTAAGATGATAGATAGATCCATCCCTAAATTATTAGCGCGTTTTGTTGACCTTGAACCTAATTATAAAAAATTCAATGATGCATGCGCGGAATTATTGGGTAGTCTAGACACTACGATAGATGCGACGGAAATAGACGCGTTACAGACTAAAATCAATTTGGTGCGTGACCTTATTGACGACCTACGAGTCAGAAAGTCGGAAATAGAACCTCAGCCCACCCATAGCACACCGAATAAATCCTTCCCCACTGATGTTCCCCATGACGTCATGCGTTCAGCAAAGCAGGTATTGCCCGCGTTACCGATTCCTAGATTTGACGGCACCCCTGAATCCTGGACAAGCTTTCAAGACCAATTTGAAAGCGTAGTCGATTCCAGGTCAGATTTGACCCCTACCCAGAAACTACAATACCTGTTCAGTTCCCTGTCCGACCAGCACGCCTATTAATCCAGCATTTACGGATTGAAGACTCTAATTATGAGATAGCCCGTGACCTCCTTAAAACCCGTTATCATAATTTGCGTCTCCAAACAGATACCCTGATCACACAATTGCTTGGGTTACCCGAAATCTCCCTCCGCCTTACTGGTCTGCGTTCTTCATTCCTTAACCCTTTATCTGCCTATAGGGCGCTTGAAAGGTTGAACTTTCCCGTTCCACAATGGTCTTTTCTTTTAGTCCATTTATGTTTAAACAAGTTGCCCACTGAGATTAAAACTCGTTTTGAACGACGTCACGGCGGTGATGTCAATAAACTACCTACCTTTGATGAGTTAATTGCCTACCTTGAGGAAGAATGTCGTCATCACGAAACAATCGGCAATACAATTGTCGATTTGTTGCCTAACAAGCAAATTCCTACTCGAGCCCCGCTACCACGAGCCCAGTTGCCCCGTCGTACATACATAGTAGATACCCCGACTCCGACCGCGATAAATTCTAAATGTTATTTTTGTTCGAGTTCTTCCCATTACCTACGAGAGTGCCGCCAATTCTTTGCTAAATCTCCCCGTGAACGTTCCCACTTTGTAAAAATCTCTTCCCTATGTTATCGTTGTCTCGATAAACACCACATTGACCAGTGCCCAAGAGCGTATAAATGCGCGGCGTACGGTCACACCTCCCATCACACCCTACTGTGTTTTAATAATTCTCATAGTCCTGAGTACGCTCCTGCCCGTGTCAACAATGATAATGTTCGTTCTTCGAGTCCCCGCACGGGCGGAGTTGTTCGTTCCAATCCCAACAATAATAACAGAAAATATTATTACCACAAAAACACCCCCAGATATTCCGATCGATCACCCCCTAAAAACATCTCCAATTATTTGGTTGATCGATCGCCCCCTAGAAACACATCCCGATACGAGTATCGACAATCACCGCCCAGAGAGACCTCCCGAGTTGAATATAGTTCACCCCCTCGCGGATCGCCTCCTCGTAAATTTAGTGAAGTGTTACGTGACCCGCCACAGTCTGCTCGCCGCGACAGTGATCGTCCGCGACAGCGTGCTGCATAACTAGACAGCCTTTCCTTCCCTACATTTTTTACCTATAGCTTCCCCAATTTAGTGTTACTTCCTACCGCGGTTATTAATATTCGGACTTCTTCCGAATATCCTGTTGAGGCTTGTGCCCTTTGTGATACCGGTGCACAGGGTTGTCTTATTACCAGTGAATTATCCTCCTGAATTTACCTCTGTCTCCTTCCGTTGTCCCTGTGCGTGGTGTAGGTAATGTTGAATCTACTACAGCTTGCGGTACTGTTTCCCTTAACTTTAATTCTTTGTACAGTACCTACCCTCATTTTTCGGCCGAAGCTCTGGTTATTGATGTTATTGCCGGTATACATCCTGAAATTGAAATACCGAAAAACGTGATACCTCCTTCCTTACAACTAGCGGATCCTACCTTTTATAAACCTGGGCCTATAGATATTTTATTAGGCGCCGATGTTTGCGGTACCATATTTGGTACAGACTTTAGTTTCAGTCCTGTGGTCTTACAGCATTTTCCTCAGCCTTCGGTTATTTGATATTTGGTCCTGTTCCTGATGTTCCAGCAGTCCATCCCGGTCTTCAAGCAAATATATCCTTATCCCAAGTAGTTGAAAAATTCTGGAAAATAGTGGAACCCCCTGAATCCCCCAAACGCGAACCCCTAAATATTGAATGTGAGAGATTTTTTAAATCTACTACAACCCGTGACGACTCCGGTCGATTTATAACCCGCCTACCCTTTTTATCGGACCGACCTGCCCCCTAGGTGACTCCCGTGTTACTGCTGAGAGGACCTTGTATAGCGTTGAAAAACGCATGTTACGTAATCCTGAGTTTCGTGAAAAATATATAACCTTCGTGAGAGAGTACATAAAGATGAATCATATGTCCCCCTACCACGTGACACGCAAGCCCTTTCTAGTGAGCACTTTTTCATCCCCCACCATGGAGTCTTTAAGACTACCGGAGAAAATTCGGAAACTACTTCTGAAGAAATTTCAAAAATTCGTGTTGTATTTAATGGATCCTCCCCCACCACGAACCGCGTTTCCCTAAACCAGTGTCTTCACACTGGTCCTAAACTACAGAGTGATATTACCCTTATTCTTTTAAACTTCCGGCGGCACTCCGTAGTTTTTGTGACGGACATTCGTATGATGTTTCGAACGTCTTGGATACATCCTGCGGATCGTAGATACCAGTTGATCCTTTGGCGAGAGTCCCCCTCTGAGCCTCTCGTTACCTTTGAGCTAAATACATACCTACGGTTTAAGATCGAGTCCTTACTTAGCGATTATAGTTCTACATGAACTTGCAGAACAAGAGCGTCATAGGTTCCCTCTAGCGGCTAAAGTCCTGACCAATGACTTGTATGTAGATGACTGTCTTTCTGGTGCTTCAGGCCTGCAATCCGCACGTGAGCTGAAGTCCCAACTCGAGGGTATCATGGCAGCTGGCGGATATGAACTTAGAAAATGCAGTACAAACTGCCCTGAGCTCTTAGACGATTTACCTAGTGACCACCTACAAAATCCCCATCAATTTGCTGATGCGGAAAATCCCCAAGTTGTTCTCGTACTGGGTGTGCAGTACAATCCTGTGACTGATACATTTTCCTATAAATCCTCTATCAGGCCTGAAAAGTGCATACCTAAGCGTACTGTCCTGTCCCTTATTGCCCGAACCTATGATCCATGTGGCTGGATCTCACCTGTTGTGTTTATGGCCAAAGTATTTGTCCAAAAACTTTGGTTATCAGGCCTAAGTTGGGATGATCCCCTCCCACCTGATTTGTTACAAGAGTGGAACTCCTTTGTTAGCGTCCTACCTAATATTAAATTAGTGTCCATAGCTCGACATATTTTTCCTTCTGACTGTGTTTCGTATTCCTTGCACGGGTTTTCCGATGCATCCATTGCGGGATTTGCATCGACCGTGTATCTTAGAGCTGAAAACTCACATGGCAATGCCTCCGTCTACCTCCTAATGTCAAAGACAAAAGTTGCCCCTGTCCGAGCCCGTCTCACAATTCCTAAATTGGAATTGATGGGAGCTGTGCTCCTTACAAAATTGATTTCGCACATTGTCGTCTGCCTTCAGAAGTCAATTGCGCTAGAATCAGTACATTGTTGGACGGACAGTCAAATTGCCCTAGCTTGGATAAACACGCCTCCTCATACTCTTCAGACCTTTGAAGCTAACAGAGTTTCCCAAATAGTCAGCACAGATCTTCAATCCACCTTTCGTTTCGTCCCAGGAAATCTAAATCCTGCTGACTGTTCTTCCCGTGGCCTATCAGCTACTTCGTTAGTTGATCATCTCTTATGGTGATCTCCACCATGGTTAGCTCAGCCCCCTCACCTTTGGCCTGTTAGCAAAGAACCCTTACCTCGTGACTTACCCGGAATACGCTGCTTGCTGGTTGCTGCAGAACCTCCTCCCCCTGACCCTTCCTTCCTTCTAGAACGTTTCAGTTCTTATCAAAAGCTTATTGGTGTTGTAGGCTTCATGTTGAGATTTGTCCATAACTCTAAAAACCCTAAATCGCATCGTAAAGATCCCTCCCTATCTGCTGTTGAACGACAAGATGCCCTGTTATTCCTGATTAAAATTGTTCAGACAACAGCCTTTCCTGAGATTATTAAGTCCCTGTGGAATAACCAACCCATTTGAACGGCTGTTAGACGCCTGTCTCCCTTCCTTGATGAGCATGGTTTAATCAGAGTTGGAGGTCGTCTACGAAACTCTGATTTACCTTATGACTCATGTCATCCTTACCTCCTACCTAAAGGCGGTTCCTTTGTACACCTAATTGTACGTCATTTTCATGTAGAGAATGCACATGCTGGTCCTAATGCCCTACAAGCTATCCTATCCCGAGAATTTTGGATTCTATCTGCCCGACGCCTAATAAGACATATCATTTTCAAGTGTTTGCCTTGTTACCGACTGACTCCTAAGACTTACTCCCCTCCAATGGGTGACCTCCCACGAGACCGTGTAACCAAAGCTCGTGCTTTCCAAGGTGTTGCAACGGATTTTGCAGGCCCGTTCTACACTAGAGTCAAAGCCTTCAGAAATAACAAAGTAGTGAAATCCTACCTTTGTGTTTTTGTGTGCCTAACTACGAAGGCTGTCCACCTCGAAGTAGTTTCTGACCTTACCACTGACGCCTTCATAGCAGCCTTATCCCGTTTTGTGTCCCGTAGAGGCGTCCCGGATCATATACGGTCAGACAATGGCCGGAACTACGTAGGAAGTAATAATTATTTACGGGACGTTTATAAGTTCCTGTCTGAGAATCAGACCCCCCTAGGACATGAGATGTCTAAACGCGGTATAACATGGATATTTGACCCCCTTCTTGTCGCCATTGGAATGGGATCTCAGAAGCGGCTGTGAAGTCGGCCAAGGTCCTGTTGAAACGTATTTTAGGTGAAACCCCCCTTACATTTCAGGAACTAACAACGGTGTTTACAAAGATTGAAGCGGTATTAAATAGTCGCCCCCTTTGTTCCATGTCATTTGATGACCCTAGTAACATGGAGATCCTTACCCCCGGAAACTTCCTTATCGGTCAACCCCTTACTGCCTTACCTGAGTTTCCTTTTACTGATGTCAAGGTTTCCAGACTGAATAGATTTCAAGTAATTCAGGAAATAACTCAGCATTTCTGGAAACGCTGGCATACCCAATATCTATCCACCTTGCAGTCCCGACAGAAGTGGACTGACCCTTGTAAACCTCCTACCATAGATGAATTAAAGATGATAACCTACCTCCCCTTGAGTGGCGACGTGGTCGCATCCTAAAATTATACCCTGGAGATGACAATATTATTCGCGTAGTAGACGTGCAGACTCCAACAGGAGTCTTTAGGCGATCCCTTACTAAGTTAGTTCGCCTCCCCCTAGATTAACCCCCCTTTTTCGTAAACCTCTTAGGTTTATGGCGGAGTAAATGTATACGCCACATCCCTAAAAACTCGACTAGCATTTTGCAACAATAATTTCCCATCCCTAATTCATTTCCTTAATATTCTCAAGCAGTGGTCAAGGGAGGGCTTGACCACCAGTCGTCGTTGATCAGTGCACCGAAGCGGACCTGTGCACGATCTTCTAGTTTTTTGGAATCCCTACCCTCGGCATTCGATTGAGTCTACCCCCCGAAACGTGTGCCTGTTTGTACGGTGAAAAGTCATTCCAAAAAGGGAGACTACGTATGTGGAAGAAACTGTGAACTTTACCTGAACCATACAAAATAAAGTGTTTTTACCTAAGCGTGCCGGCCCGCGAGTGACAAGTGAAAGAACTGAACTTGTCTTGTTGCAACGCCTGTAAAGGGCATTCCCCTGGATGCGCAGGAGTGCGCAGTGGAAGCGCGCCTCCCAGCCGGTATTCCCATCGTCAGGTCGCCAGAGCGCGACGCAATTGAAAGCACGGAACGTCGGACGACAGTCCCGTAAGTCCTTTAATATTTCCTTCCCCTCATTGTTGCCTTCCCCCTATCTACATGGTTTGAGACCAACCAACCAAAAGGTCTCTGGTAGCAGAACTCTGTAATTTGAACGCCACTGCGCCTACAATAAATGTATACACGTGCCCATGAGTGGTTATATTGATACTGCAGGTTTTTAGACCTTAATCCTTGTGCAGTAATATTGTAAGCTGCCGGTTTGTAGACCTTAATCTTGGTGCAGCTGCAGGCCTGCGTAATGGTCAGGAATGGACTATCATTCTAAGCTGCCACTTTGAAGACCTTAATCCTAGTGCAGCTGCAGGGTTTATAGCTTGCTGTAATGTTAAAGGGTTGGCTGACGAGCCAAATCCTTATCTTTGGTCTGACTTACTGTATAAACTAAACTCCTTACAGCGCGAGGTGTCTTATACTCTTAGATGTGTGGGCCTTATGGTTTCACTTCAGGTGAAATCATAGGGCATAAATATCTTATACAGGTATCATTCATCTACGTCCGTACGGGAACAATCGCGAAGCATCATCTGACTTCAAATTTCTACAGCGGTAGCACTGCAACTTTCTTGGTGAGCATTGCACTATTATAAAGCTTTGTCTTGGGGCTGTTACGACGTAAATCGCTATCGGTTACATCCTCGGTTTTGGATATAATTATACATTCATCATATGATTCCTTAGAGTTGGTAGTTAATAGTTCTTTGATCTTGCGCATCCCTAATGTTAAAACAATATGAAAATACAAAATTAAAATCATGTAAATTATCATTTTAGGTCACGTTGATGGGCACTAGCTGCTAGAATTCACCGAGCTTCTACGGTTGCCAAATAGAATAACTAGCTTAAAAGCTAATAAAACACAACCTGCCCTGCCAAAAAGGAGGTTTTGCCAAAAAATTATATATTGTTGGAATGAGCTTATCAAGACCATTTGATACCCATATTGTTAATTTCGAAGATTTATTTTTTTCCATTTTGAAAATGGTGCCATACTGCCGCCATATTGACTGTTTTAAAAAATATATAACCTATGTTACTCGGGGGGATGTAAGAATTCTAAAGATACCCCATACATCTAAATCTGTTCGGGCATTTAAAAGTTATTGTGGAATAAAGAAACTCACATACAAACATACATGAATGCTAAAAACATAACACTCCTTTTTTTGGGCAGTCGTGTAAAAAATACCGATTGCATCAGACTTCTGTGGTTGGCAAGGGTCTAAATGATCATATATTTTCGTTTTTTTTTTTCAAGTTTTATCGTATGGAGGGTAATTTAATTTACGGTACTAATAATATCATGTGGCTACCAAATAAAATTCCAGTCTCATAAAAAAAACTAAAAAAAAAAGCACGACTTTGAAAAAAAATAGTGCCCGTTAAAATATTTCTGCAAATTCTGCAAATATGACGTCAGTTCATGGGATATTAAGTGTTATATATTAAAATTATCGTTGTTTTAACCTCTATCGATTAAATTATTCGTATGAATGAAGCTTCTTTAGTTGCAAAATAATTAAAGCCCGATTGCGGCATGCTTCTCTAGTTGCGAGCTGAACATGTTATCGATTTATTTAAAAGTTATCGAATTTAGGGCTCTTTATTTAACCTAGGTTACTAGTAGGTAATAACATGTAGCAACATTAACTTTATGTTTCACTTATAAGCTCTAGATTTTCCATAAATAATGTTTAAACATCATGCATGATTTTTGCGCGAACTTATTTCGATTTTAGTTAATTATTTAAAAAACCCTTAACTATTTCGTTTTCATTCTTTATCTGTTAGAAAGGTACATCTGTATCGGTCTTAATTACATTTGAAAAACAACAGGTCAACGCCGAAGATCTCGAAAAAAAAATTATGGAAATATCAATTCATATTCATATTCCTATGAGTACCCGCTCTGTTGGGGGTGCTTTATATTTCGTAACCTTTACCGATCATAATTCTAGAAAAACTTTTTCCTAGGTAGGTACCTAATAGAACAAAAATCAGACTTAGTCGAGAAGTTTTGCGAATTTAAGAACTTAGTCAAGAATCAAAATGCTAAAAAAATGACGGGGAATATATAAATACTAAATTAAAAGAGATTTTAAAACAAGCGGGGATATAACATCAGACAACTGAACCGTATAACCCTTAAAAAATGGTATAGCTGAAAGAGTTAATGAACTCTTGTTGAAAAAGCAAGATCTATGCTTTCTGAATCCGGTCTACCTCAGATTTACTGAGGTGAAGCTATAAGTACGGCAACATATTTAAAAAAATCGCTCACTGACTAAAGCCTGAGGCAAAACACCGGAGGAAGCGTGGACAAAAAGAAAAGTAATGCTATCACATCTGCGTGTTTTTAGATGCACACATACCAAAAATCCTTCGAAAGAAATTCGATTTTAAAGCTAAATTATGCATCTTCGTCGGTTCAGCATGATCTGTAGAGATGTATTGTATTGTCTGTCTTGTATGATGTATTTTTGTATCCTGAAAATCAGAAATACATCATACAAGAGACTTTTTTTTTAAATGATTTCCTGTACAAATGCGATTTAAATAAGAATAATATTGAAAATGCGCCATCTTGAATCTCGATTGTCAACAACTTTTTATCGCAAGTTTTAGTACAGAGTGCAAAAATATATATATGGATGTAGGAATCAAAAATTGTATTATTTTATGTGAATATAATTTTTCAATTCCACTCAAACTGATGTCTTCTGCTTATAGATTTACAAACTAATGGAGCTGAAGTGTTTTAATATAGCTACAATCAGCTAAACCTCCATTTACACCGTGACATTGAAATCGATGTTTCTTAAAAGTATGTACCTACTCAGTCCATGCAACAGAATGTAACAGTAGCACTAAATATGAAAAGTAAATAATTAACAAAACATAAACAAGGCATTATTACATTAGTAAACAATTCTTTGTTTACTTTCAATTTTTGTGACGTTTTAGGTTTGCTCTTTTCCATTCGAAAAGAATTTGAGGCATATTGCGGTGTTTTGAGCAAATATTTAACAAAAATAATAAATACGAACATGGTTAAGTGTTCTACAGGAGGCTACGCCTCAAAATATAGGAAGGAAAGCCACGAATTATCGTTTCACAGGCGTTTTTCATGTTTTTGTGAAATATATCTACATATCATGGAAAATACCTATAAATATAATTATGTGAAAATAAATATTAAGTTTTCAGCGCGATTAAGTCCCGTTTAAATATTTAACAATATATGTGAAATTTTCTATTTTTTATTATTTATGTAGGTATTTCTTAGTAATTCATGTAAATAGGTACAGTTAATAAATGTTGAATGTCTGATGGTAAACAATATTATAATTTGGATCAAATGATAGTAAGTAGATACGAATGGGCGTAGCCACATAAGTATTGTAGTTGCGTATATTACAAAGTTTTATAAAATCTCATACTATAGGAAAACCCTCCAATGATAATTACGAGCAACCGCTTGTGGCGTTTATGGAGGAGGCCAATCTTCAGCTAGACTTTAGACTTTTGTCGGCAAGTGATGTGATTTGATGATGATGATGATGATGCATGTGAAGTAGAGGGTCACAGTAAGAAGACGTAGTTTTATCATTAATAATGGGTCACTTACAGATAAACATATGATTTTAAAGATGCCGTAAACAAATAAATCGCAGCGGACACTAAAATCTCGACATCCAGTTTCATAAAAGCGCTTTAAAGTCATAAAGGTATCACAGGTAGTATATAAAGTTTTTATAAAATCGATACAAAGTAATAGTCTTTTGATCTGATAAATTGTTATTTGGGTCAAATCACTATGAGGTCAGCCATTTTTAATTCAATGGGCCTGTTCACATAAACGTTCGAGGACGCACGGATCACCCGCGCGTACACTCGAAGTCGTTCACGGCGTCGTCCGGGCGTTCGCCTGGGTCATCCGAAAAATAGTAGTGGAGGGGAGGAATAGTATGAAACTGACACTTGACAGTTGTCAGTTGTATGTGGACGTCCAAAGTCGTTCACGATCTCCGGCACTGCGATTACGTAATATTGATCATGACGGTTTCAAGCCGTGAAATTCAATAATGCTTTGCGATAGAGTCGATTTTGCTATGAAAAAAGTGACAATCTGATTGAAGCCAAGTTCTGTAATTGGGCCACAGATGATCGAGCGATAATCGCACGGATGATTCGAGCGTGTAAGTGAACACAGCCATTGTTTGTTTCGTTGATAGGCGTCATGGACGTTTAGACATGACATGTCCCTATTAGACATTTCCTTCGCCATTGGGTTTGAGGGTGCAGCAGCCTTATTGTCTAACTCTGGTGGTAATGGCAATCAAATCCATTACCATTACCATTGGCGGTTCCAATTCGCCGTCCAGGGGAATTGTCTGATATTTTCGGTGGTAATCGTCTTGAAAAAGTGAAGGCCATTTCGTTCTTTCTACAGACTACTTATCACCAAAAACATATGCTCTTGCGTTCCATTTCATGAAGAACAGCTTAGAGCACTTTTTAGTGCTTTTTTGAACTAATGGTTGTAAAATGTTAATTTAGCCATATAAACATGTGTAGTGTTTTATTTGTTTATTATAATCTAATTTTTATTAGTTATGCTGTTTAATAAATGGATATTCTTCAAAAAATAATATTCAAGTATATTATAGCCTCACGTTGCGTAGAACGAAACGTTGGTTAGCAGGTTATTATTTATTCTGGGCCTTAGCTACCTAAATTATAGTATGTGTTTGTTTGTTGTATAATTTAGCATTCAATAATGAAATGAAAATCAAATGGAAAAAAAAAATTACATAGGTAGGTTATAGTCACAAGATTTGTGTGAGTTTGTGCGAAACGTGGATAAACTAAAAGTGGAATTGCTTTGTGAGATGTAATGTATGTCGAGGTTATGTTCGTTTTCGGATATAAAATTGACAAGTATGCCTTGATTTAGCAACAAATACGTACAAATGTACCATATTGTATTTCAGAATGTCATCTGATAAAGTGGTCTTTGCATAGACCTACAATTGGTCATCGAGTTAGATCGAAACTTTGAACAAATATATCGCAAGTTCTAACAGTCTTTGACTTGGCTATACAGGAATTTTGGTGGACTAATGAATATTATCTAAGCACCTATTCGAGTCTAGTTTAATTTACCTACTAGGTACATAGACATATATACTAGGTATATGCATTTTCACAAATGCTCGTCAACATACATATTTTAATGGATTTTTACCTCATTTCAATGCATACATAATCGGTTATGTTTTGTGTCATTTTTCTTCACAGCACAAACTAAGAAGGAGATATACAGATAAGATACTGTTGCATAACCAATGTTGACTTCTGTAAAACATTCCCCAATAGAAGAAAACATTCATCAACAGAACTCAAGCTTTCTGTAGTCCTATATTTTGTATTATAATTTATTAACTAGGTAGGTATATACCTAATAATTATTATTGACTGGCTTGGGTAAAGGCTGGCAGGGAGAAATGCAAAATACACACCCCCCAAGCGGGACATTGTATATTTTTGGTGTACAATAAAGAGTTATCTATCTGTGTATATTTAGTCTCATAGGTAATTAATTGACCAGATAATACTCTAGCTACACAGTTAGACACCACCTTAAGAAACTGTAGAGACATACAACAAATTAACCTCTCTTTTGAATTGTTTACAAATTTGATCTAACTCTACAAAAGTAATACTGCATATTATAATATTGACTATGTAGACAAATTGGACGGAGCCGAGATTTTAATAAAATAAACAACAAATTAAATTTGAAGTTAATTTTATTGGTCTTACTTTTGACCGTACAATTCAAGCGAAGATAAAATAATAACAATTTGTACTTAGTAACTTCCTTATATAACTTTTATAAATGTGTAGGCGATTTCTAGTACATTCTTCATTGTAATAAACAACTAAGTAGTTACATTTCTCATACTTTAACGAGAAAAACATCTAAGTACATAAATGCTTATTCAGCTATGCGCAATTAAATCAAATCAACATGTAGAGTACCTCTACTGCGCATTATTCATAGAAAAACAACATAAGTACAAAAAGTGCTTACTTGGTACTTTCACAATCTAAGGAAGTACCTACTTGTATGATTAAATATGTCGCAATTGGACTTCGGTAAACAACGGTGGGTTTGTGGTACATATAACTTCTCCACCCTGAGATTGAAAATTATCTGAAAGTTCATTTTCTGAAGTCAGATTATTTTCAATTTTACATAATTTCAAAATCTTATTTTTATATTTTATACTAAAGTATACAATAGTAAAAATCATTATAATATAAAGTATTAATGTTCATAAACTAACACTTTTTATTTGCACTTTATTGACCATTTCGCTCATTTCACTATATTCACTGTTTTCACTTTTCTTCAAAATATAATTCAGCATTTGTAGATTTTCCATGTTTACTCCATCTAAGTTAACAGGTTTTCTTTTGAAATTATTTGTAACTGGAACACTTGGTAAATTTATCAATGGCAGTTTAGGAATATGTGAGTTCATTCCTTTTAACAATTTCTTCCGTAGAGTAATATCTTCAACTTGTATTTTACAATTTTCATCCAAGGTTAAAATATAAGTACCAAGGATTTTCTCTCGAGTAATCTCATTTTCACAGGTTTTTGTCAAGTACGTTTGGTAACTTGCAAAACTTATCCATATGTTCATTTCAATTTGTTGAACCTTTATCTCTGAAGTTTCGATTAAAATTGGAGAACACGACGTAGTATTCAGAGTCAATTTCATTAAATCAGTGATACATTTATCTTGTTCCAATACGACTGCACAACTTTCTTTACAAAGAAATATTTTTTCATCAATCTCGTCGCATGGCTTGGAGAGCAATGTGATAGAGTTCAAGTCCTTCACGAGGATAAAAGGATATTTAGGAAATATCAAGGATGTAATATTATTAAAAGTATCAAGGATAGGTAAGGAGAATAACTGGTAATATTTGTAAGTGTTTTTGCGTACAATTGGAATTGCCAGTACATATGTAATTTGCCTACCCTTAATATAAGCTTTTATCTCTATATTTTGCTCTATGTTTACTAAATTTTCATAATTAACAGGGAAAATTAACTAATCTGTTCTCTCAATATTTTTTAACAATTCAAATAACTCATTAGTATCAATTATTGATCTATGTAATATCTTATTTTTACTTAATGCGATTGCTGTATCAATCTCATCTAACTTAGAAAGAATTATTTGAAAATTATGAGTTAACAAACTATAAGCATGAGATACTTTATTTTTAAAATCATTTATTTTACTTCTATTCAATGCTTTCTCTATAACAATTAAATTATGCTCAAATTGTATAAAATTATAATAAGAAATATTAGTAAAATTTACAAAACCATCAACCATTTCTGCAACCAAAGTAACTTTCTTTGAAATAGCATCTTGCTTAGTTTTAATTTGATTAATTAATTCATCATATTTGATTGCGTCATCATTATCCATATTTCCAGTTATCAATTTAATTATTGATCCTAAAGGATTTATAAGTCCTCTTTTAACACGTAAAGTTGGGACTAATTGCTCATACCTTTCTAAAGTTAAGTTTTTAATAAATTCAGTTTGTATTTTATCATCATTAAAATTAATCGTAAAATTAACTTTATCTTTTAAATATATGTTTAAATCTTTCAACTTATTTATGTTTAAATATAAATCATCTTTAATTAAGCTTAAGTCTAATACCTTAATTAACTTCCATTTATCATATTCCAAAATTGCATTTCCTTTTTTAACAGGCATTATTCCAGGATTATTTTCAATCCTTTGTAGCTGAATAGCTAGTCCTTGGGTCATCAGTGTCAGGATGACGAATCTGTGGACGTTTAATATCTTTTATTGGAACCTTAGTTTTACGACCATTTATTTTTACAGGGACAGTATTACGTTTTATTTCTCCTGTCACTTGTGCTTTTTGATATCTAGGACTATCTTTACTTCGCCTAGTATTAACTCCTTTTATAAAAACTTTATCGCCTATAATCAATTACCATTCTATATTTCTTTTTACCAGATGCGTCATCTTTTTTTGGAACTATATGAACTGGAAAATTCCTTGGTGAATATGATTCTTGAATTATGTTATCTTTAAATAACTTTTCTACTTGGTTGTTTATTTCATCATTAATTGTTTGAGGTTGCCTATAAGGTCGAATATAAATTGGATCCTCATTAGTAGTTCTTATTTTATGTTTAACATCATTTGTAAATGAAAGGGGTAATTTTTCACAATAGAATATATCTTTATATTGATTGCATAAATTAAAAATTGCATTTCTTTCTTCTTCATGCATATGATTTAATCTCAGTTTTGTTAGATTTTCTGACAATATTTCGTCTAATTCACAATCTGTTTCCATTTTTTCAACTATATTATTTACTTGTATTTCATCAAAATTAAATTTTTCAACATTAAGAGGTTCATTAAAAATAATCGTATGTAGAGTATTTGTAGTATTTTGTGTTATAGTTTCAGCAAATGAATTTTTACAATTTACTATAGCTGATGGCATTCTAACGCCAGGATAAAAATCATGAAAGTTTAAAATTCCTGAGTCTGATATAAGATTTACTGGAACTTTAACTTTCATTTCACATCGAGGAATAAGTTTTATCTCATATGGTGGATTATAATTAATAGGAATTGCAGTTTCAGGTGTTAGAAGAAGTTGATTTTTCATATCAATACTAGCTCCTAACAAAGATAATAATTCTGTTCCTATTAAACCGTCGTATCTTCCATCGACTTTATAAATATAAAATTTGTACCAATTATCATTTTTAAATTCATCAGGTAATGGTATAAAAATTACTTCATGATGAGTACTTGTACCATGTGTACTTACGACTTGAAATGTTTCTTGATATTTGAAATCTTTAAAATATTTTTCTGCTAATTCTGGATTAATAAAAGAACGATTACTCCCTGTGTCAATTAAAAATTTGGAGTTCAGATTTTTAAAATTTATACTTGGTAATTTTAAATAAGAGTTACAATTTAAATTTATAGTTTCTATATCGGAGGATGCTCTTTTGAGGCCCTCATATAAAAAATTTCCTTATTTGGAATAGTCATTTTATTTTTATTTTTATTATCTTCGTTTATTACGTGAAGATGGTTTGGCTTTTGTGGTGCCGTTCTCATTGTCACATCTTTATCATTCAAATCAGTTGTTTTATTTTGAGGAATACCAAAATTAAATTTATGATAGGGTTGTCGTTTGAAAAACCCTGAAGCTTTGTAATTATTTACTTGTGGTTTATTCGTATTACCAAATTTAAAATTATTTTGTGGCACAAAATGATTATTTGGCCTATTTAGAAAAGGCTTATAACCTTGAGGTTGTATAAATTTATTTGGAGGATTATAATTAAATGTTGGCCTTTGTGGGATGCCAAATTTAAATTGATTTTGTTGAGGAATAAAAGCTGGTTTATTCTCAAATGGTTTTTGAGTAATTATTTTTTTATTTTTCTTTTGATATTGTGTTTGGAAATTCACCTCTTCCATCACAACACTTAGAGCTTGTTCTAAAGTAACGCAACTTTTCAAACGCACAAATCGAAGTAAATCTTCAGATAAATTGTACATAAATACATTTAATGCAGTGCTATTATAAATTATAGCCTTGGCTGCTCTAACTCCCGAGTCTTCAATTAAATTCACTTTTGCAATTAAAGAACTTCTCACATTTTGAATACGGTGGCAGAAATCGATGTAGGATTCGTCATTTTTAATTTTAAGACTTTCAAGTTCAATTGCAATACATTGTTCTGACCTTGGGTCACCAAAATGTTGAGTAAAAAGATTTTTCAATTGTATCCATGTTGTAATATCGCTACGTTCACTTAATAATGAGGCTGCTCTGCCTATAAGTCTACTTGAAATAACATGAAATAAATATAACTCTTGTGCTGCAGTAATTTCGGTTCCACTTAATCTACGCACATATTCACATTTTGAAATTAATAAATTTAATAATTTTTCATTCCCATCAAATTTAGGAATTAATTTCACAATTTCATTCGTTATAATCCTCATAGGTTCCATTTTAAATTATTATTTAAAATCAATTCAAAATATTAAAATTGAGTATGCGTTTGTATAATATAACACGTATAACACACAAAAATTCAAAATATAATTAAAGAAAAGCACATAAAAGTTCAATAAAAGCACAAAAAATCAATAAAGACACATTAAAATCAATAAATTCACATAAAAATCAATGACGCATAAAAATTAATTATGACGCATAAAAATCAATAAATTCACATAAAAATCAATTATGACGCATAAAAATCAAGAAATTCACATAAAATTCAAATAAAAACGCATAAAATATCAAAACATTCACATAAAAATCGATAAAGACATATAAAATCAATAAATTCACATACAATTCAATAAAAACGCATAAAACGTCAATAAATTCACATTAAAATCAATAAAAACACATAAAACGTCAAAAATTCACATAAAAATCATAAATTCGCATACAATAAATCAAAAATAACAAGTGTATTGGCAATTTTTGTCCAAAAACACTAAGGGTCGAATAGCAGGGCAAGAATACGGAAAGTGAATGATTTTCGACTCACTTAAAACCGCTCGATCCCATGCCTCGGTGATTATTCCACTCGCTGAATTGTTTCTCATCTCTTTTTTTCAATACAGTCGTATTTGTTTGGTTCAAGTATTTTTTTCCGTGGATTTGTCAGGAACACACTGAAGTTATTCAGGACAGCTGCACAAAATATGTAGGTTGCGCCAGACAAATTATATTTCACAATTTTTGAAGTAAGCGCCGGACAAATTAAATTTCCACGACTTTAAAAAAAAAATATAACCGGCTGCGCCAGACAAATTGGACGGAGCCGAGATTTTAATAAAATAAACAACAAATTAAATTTGAAGTTAATTTTATTGATCTTACTTTTGACCGTACAATTCAAGCGAAGATAAAATAATAACAATTTGTACTTAGTAACTTCCTTATATAACTTTTATAAATGCGTAGGCGATTTCTAGTACATTCTTCATTGTAATAAACAACTAAGTAGTTACATTTCTCATACTTTAACGAGAAAAACATCTAAGTACATAAATGCTTATTCAGCTATGCGCAATTAAATCAAATCAACATGTAGAGTACCTCTACTGCGCATTATTCATAGAAAAACAACATAAGTACAAAAAGTGCTTACTTGGTACTTTCACAATCTAAGGAAGTACCTACTTGTATGATTAAATATGTCGCAATTGGACTTCGGTAAACAACGGTGGGTTTGTGGTACATATAACTATGTAGTACTTGTTATGTACATAATGACAAATGATCATAGCTATATCTTTATTTTCAGATTCAGTTCAGTACCTGTCTATCACAGTAAACAGGATCATTTCAAGTCGGATTGCAGCGGGAAGAGATTCATAGCATGTCCATAAAATGCAAAAGGATGCTGCTTCTCAAATCTACTTGTTATATTTGTATTATAATATGTAGGTATATACCTAGTTACTGCACTTTTTTATACCATTTGAATAAAATAGTGTGTTGGAAATATTTACTTTGTTGTTGTGAATTACTATATAATTACATTGTAATTAGTGGGCTACCAGTGAGCCAGTAATGGCTTGTAAGTTTTTAGAATGTTTTATGTATAGTCCTTATTTAATAAAGACACTTGCCCGTTATATTTTTTTAGAAAGGTTTTTACAATAAAATAAACATGCTATTTAAAAAAATTAATTTAATTTTCTGTTTCGCTATCCATACTCAGTCTGTATTTATGCTAAAACTAGCTGCATGCCGAGGCTTTGTTCTTGTGCAAACATTGCCAGCCTTGTTCGAAATTTAAAGAAATATTTCCTCCAAATTGCAAATCTCTAGGTCCACCGGTTTAGGCTGTGTGTTGTCTGTGAATCAGTTGGTAGGTATGTCGCTTGTGACATACTATTTCATAGGTATCAATGTATGTTTCTACTTACATAATAATTTGTAGTTAAAAAATAACAACAAAACATAGATAGATAGATAACTCTTTATTGTATATACTTAGAAGTAAATCGTACATTGTACATAATATAATAACCTAGCAAGTTTTTAGTTTTACTATATTTTGATTACACAATATTTGGAAGTATCATATAATCGATAGATAGGTACATTTAAAAAAAACTATATATGTATGTAGAATTAATTTTGATTTTTATATGGCAGCACCACAAACATCATGTCTCTTGTTTGCTTGGATGTTTGTTTTGTTTTGTGGATTTGTGATTTTGTCATAATGTTTTTGGAATTTCACGTGCCATAAGAATTCATGTGATTCAACTGAATTGAACATTTAATTTTTCTATTTTGTTCGGAGATAATGGACTCTCTTAATGTTGTTTTGAGGCAGGACTCGTAGTGTATTATTTGAACTAATTTGAAGTGTTATTATTCTACCGAGATAGTGAAATATTGTCGAGACAGTGACTCTAAACTAGTGATTTTATTGTGATTCACACAACAACATGGGTAAAGGCCAATGGCACTTGTGAAGTTTGTGGTATAAAGGAGAGACATACTCCTGGCAACAAATCCTTGTTTTTTTCCAAGTTTCCACTGGATCCAAACCGGTGAGTACGACGATTTGATTGTAGTATTTTTTTTCCAATATTTAATTCAACTATCACGATATTGGCCTATGTCGGACTCATCACAGCTTAGTCCTTCTCATGCTGAGCTCCAATGTATCACCCACCAGCATATTACTATGGGATAGGAGAGAATTGAAATATTTCCGTAGATATTTAATTCTCTGCTCCCAAAGGAGGAGTGTGGTCCATCCTAGCTGTTGAATAATCACCTTTATTGGCAACTTTGTGAACTTGCGTTATTAAGAAAGATATTATGTTACCTTATCCACATTATGTTCCTTTAATTCCAGCTGTCGAGTGTGGCTTAAAGCAGTTGGTAATGAAGAACTGGCATACTTACCGATTGAAAAACTACACAAGCAGCGTGAAAGGAAATCGGCTCAAGAAGCATGCAATTCCAACTTTGAGCTTGATGGCATTACCTCTCACTGAGAGTCAGTTGGCAGAATTCCCACAACATGTGTGGACAGACAGAAACGGTAATAAATAATTACAAAGCTTTTATGTATGCAAAGTGCAATCTCACATTGAGCCTAATGATTTTATTTATTAAAAATGTACAACATTAATTATGTTATGCATATTATATTTAAATCAAATCAAAGTTGTTTAAAGTCAGATTCTACCACCGGATAGTCAACTACTTACTTTCTTTTTAACCCTCGAACAAAGAGACGGGTGCTATTTGATTAGGGTGTGTATCACTGTGTGTGTGTCTATCTCTCTGTGGCATCGTAGCTCCCATACGAATGGACCGATTTCGATGCGGTTTTTTTCTGTTTGAAAGCTGATGTAATTGTGATGGTTCTTAGATATATAGGGGATGGGGGGAGGGAGGTGAGAAAAGGGAGGTTGAGAATCGAAGCTTCCAAACAAATGGACCGATTTTAATTTGGTTTTTATGTTTAAAAACTGATGTGATCGAGATGTTTCTTAGCTATAATGGGGGGTTGGGGGTAATATATTTTTTTAATTTGTGCTTTTTATTAGTTCTAGCTTCTGAACCATCAACTATTGAAGAGAAAGAAAATATTCCGGTCATGCAATCTCAAACTGGTAAAAACAAAATTTCTTTAAACATCATCTCAATAAGGGTTAAACAATTAAAAAAAATAATTAAAAAATTCAGGTTGTCTGCCTGTGTCCGTGCCATCAACAAGCCAGCAGGAAACAAATATACTGGTGGAGCTGTCTCATAACAGTGAGTATTTTATACAGTTTTACACAACATTACTTTATTGCATCTTTTTCAGGCTTCCGTAGTCCAAGGACAAAGAACACTAATACTCGTAGTTTCGCCTTGTCCGTCTTCCATCTGTACATCAAAGACATTTTATTCAGATACTATTAATACTAGGTACAAGGTTGAAATTTAACACATGTATAGATATTTATAACTGCAACATAGTCATTTAATAAAACAATAAAAAAAAGATGCTTCCTGTTTAGCTTCTTTGATTTCGTAATAAATAATAAATTTTGTTAATTATAATATTAATGTACTTCGCTTCTCCTCTATACAACCTCCCAGGCATTGGGCAGAATCCGGGGAGTGTATGCTACCGGGGACTAGGAAACAAAAAGTGTCATTTGCCTGGTGAACAAATCACCGAGGCCTTTTTTTCCATCTGGGGGATGGGACTAATCCCTGCATACTTGGGGCAGAAGCTATTCTTATTATAACTTTTGACTGATTTCTATTTATTTTTCAGAACAAACTCCACCAGTCTCATAAGAGGTCTGCAGGTGAACCTATCGAAAATAAAGAAAAATAAGGAAAACAAGAAACGAGAAATTAAGTGAGTAAATGTATTGATACATTATTTTTTGAGCTGTAGCCCAATGTTGGTCAATTTGCATATTGATTCTATGATGACATCATGTCTACCCTGTAGATTATAATTTATTACTCTAAATAAATAAATAATGTTAAATTATTATAATATAAATTTCAGTTGCTATACTAGTTCCACTTCTTCGGTATAAGAGAGTGACGTAAAAACCATTCTGAGTTGTGTGTGGACTTCATCTTGAGTTTTTTTTTCAGATCTATCACCGAGTAAGAAGAAATTAATGGAGCAGTTGCAAAAAACCAAATGTAAAAAATCGAGTCATCGGTCTTGAAAGAAATTGTCACCAAAACACCAACCACACAAAAATATAAAAAGGAAGCCAAAGGGTTGACGTTTGAAAAGCGGCCTGAAGAAAGTGGATGAAGAGAGCTGAGAGCTCAGCTCAGTGGCGTGCATTAGGAGAGGTCTACATCCAGCAGTGGAAAGAAATAGGCTGATGATTATGATGAATTTGAATTATGTTAATTTATATATTTATATAGAACTGTTAATTTTACTAAAACTGCAGTTTTTTTGTGTTTTAATTTAACGAAATCTATTATGTTACAACTAAGTAAATGCGCAATAAAACATTATATTTTTAACTATAGTTTTATTTTTCGTAAATCTCGAAAATACGAATACCTTGTACTATTACTTATTCTGTGTACTACTACATTACAGTATCTATTTCATCGATATCGTTGACAGGCTGTGTGACAGTTCATATATGTAGATTGGTATCTTTGTTTTTTTTTGTGCGCGTTTGGTACTACAAGGTTAAAAACCTCGTAAAAAAACTTATGCATGTAGTTCCGTCTCTTCCCCCCGTATTTATATTCTCTTTGCACAAACTCAAAGCCAGTTGATACGAAAGGTTAGGACAGAGCAACTTTTTTGACTCACGGTGACTCGGTACGCGTGTTGCGGTCTGTGGGTCAAATAAAATAATAATAACTCTCATTTTAGCTCCTAGCAGACATTTTAGCATTTTTTTTGAAAACTAGCATTATTTAGCAGGATCCAATAAAACGTAGCAATAATCTAGCAGGATTTATTGAACGCTTTTCAAAATGCCCCAAAAGTGCACATAGTACGTTCAAGCCTTTATATTCGAGTTTATTGACTTTTGGAAGCAGTTCTGATGCCGAACTAACACTTAGAAAGATAGATAGATAGATAATACTTGATTGCACCTAAAAAGATATTATTACACATAAAAAAAAACTTTAACATAAGTACAATGGGCGGTCTTATCGCTAAGAGCGATCTCTTCCAGACAACCTTTGGATGGACAGTAATGGAAGAACAAGGAGTAGATTGCGGTGCATTAAAATAACATTCTATTACATAGATACTTATGTAAAATACAATAAATCAATAACTATTTATACGATAAACTAATACATGTTATTACAATAATCTAATACATATTTATATTACAAATTAGGTTTAAATACATACTTTTACGTAGCAGTGCTTAGATTGGGGAGATAGTGATTATTTACCATATTTTTTAATATAGGTAAAGTTTTAGCTCGTCTGATATCCAGCGGAAGTACATTCCACAGTTTCACAGCTTTTACTGTGTATGACTTTTCATACAACTGTGTAGTGTGAGGAGGTGTCTTGAGTTGAATAGTTTCTGAGGAACGCAAACATCGGGAGTGGGTCATGTGCAGGAACACGAAACGTTCTTTGAGATAGGAGGGAGTAAAAGGAATAAATAAAATATTGAATAGTGTGCCGAGGTCCAAACCTCTTTAATAATAATACTCTTTTGATCTCTTATTTCTTTCATAATCCATTTCTTTTCATTTTGATAGTTCATTATTCATTCGATATACAAATAACCTGTCATTCGGACATTGATTGCATTAGCAAAACCGTAATTTTCGAAAGAATATTATAAAATACATAAATAAGTTAATTACAAATGGATACATAATAAGTTAATACAATTACTTGTAAATATATATAATAATTCCGTCGTTAGTGTTCGTTTTGTTTGAAGCCACTGTTTATGGAAATCACCAAATGCTCCAATAGTTCCTGACCTGATGTTGTCCACTGAGGCTTAGTCCCGGGGCTAGTGGAACAAACCCACACCCTGGGACCGCCTCGTGACAATAGAATAGAAAGGATGTGAGCATTCCGGCGAAGACGAATAGGTAACCACTTCAGCTTTTTGCGATATTCAGAAATATGGTTATATTTGCGCAGACCATATATGAGCCTTATACAAAAATTCTGTAAGCGTTCAAGATTATTGAGCTGTTCTTCGGTTAAATCTAGGTATGAGGCGTCAGCATAATCTAATATTGGGAGTAAAAGGGATTGTGCAAGAGCAATTTTAGTGGTAGTAGGTAGGAAATTACGTATGCTCTTAAGAGAAAAAACGGAAGCGAAAAGTTTGCGGCTAGTTTTTGCCAATTGTGGTACCCAAGAAAGCTTTCTATCAATTAGTATTCCAAGGTTCTTAACCATATCACTGTTCACATATTTGAATGGGTGTTCCGTCGAAAATAACCTGTGGTAGGCGAAACCAATCTAGTTTTGAAATCATTCTTGAGCTGCCTATTACAATAATTTGTGTTTTCGCTGGGTTGGAGAAAGATGAAGTTAGTTTAATTTAAATGGTGACATTGTGAATTTTGTTTATGTTTTATTGTGAACGAATCATTTCACTGATTAACCTGTCGGCTATCGGTATCGTACGGGATATTTGAGGTTATCTTAGCAAATTTTACAATATATAAAAATGTAAAAATAAGTTTAAAAAAATATTGTGTTGTTTGTTTCATTTACTTTCCTTATATACAGATTTTGTGTATTGTAGTGTTGGGAAAATAAATAATGATAAATGAAAATGGGTAGGATGTTGTTGTAGACTTTCAACAGTTGCTGTCGTACAACAATGGTTGAATTTACGTTAGAGGAATGGGGGACGTTAGGCTATCGTGAAGCGACAATGAAAGTTGCTGGGATAGATCAGAAGGATCGAGTCTCGAACTATAGAAATACAAGGACCTCTTGCTACGATTACCCTAAATCTGAGGAAAGTTGAAATAACACAAGTGGAATTACACAATAACGGAAGCTATATTTCAATTCAGAAAACGCGCATTACATGGCGGTTCGATCCCGCAGTGGTACAAGGTTTCTCTTAAAATAAGACCGTACTTAGTCTATGACGTTTTTCACTGGGGAATTTAGGTTATGTCAAATCTGGATTCAAGTTAGGGGAAAATGTTGACGTACGTACGTAGAGAGCTCCCTAGAAACTCTCACGGATCCGTGCTATATAAGACGTGGTTCAGGCGAACAGCCGCGAACATAATATGCTCCGGGGTCGTTGGACGAGCCAGCCCGACGAAGTCACGGCGCGGCGTCTCTTCCCGGCCTCGCTGCGGTGACGTGCATCTTCAGCTTTCCCTTCGTTGACGTTGATACGACATATTTATCGGCGTTGCGCGCGCGACTCGCATCTCCGCGGTTCGGTGACACGGGGTCAACCAATTTCGCGGCATTGGCCCTACTCGACCGTATAAAAATATAACCGCCGGGGGGAACTACGCTCCTTCACATCCCGGCGCGCGCGATTTTCGGAGCCCAGGGCCCTGTTTCATAAAACTTACAATTGTAGTTTACTATTACAATTTAGTGTACATTGATGCATATGTTAGAGTGTTACGTGTAAATATGAATTTTGCTAGAAGATAAACTTCAGTGCACACTAAATTGTAATAGTAAACTACAATTGTAAGTTTTATAAAACAGGGCCCAGACGAGCGTGCGTTCGCTTCCAAATCTCGGTCTGAACTAACTTCACTCCGATGCAACTTGCAGTGCTGCACGCATGTTGCGTGTAAAAAACGATAATATATATTTTTTCGGTTCTTCAAATCAATCTTTATAAATAATCCTTGATGCTCAAAGATGTAGCTTAAGTTAACACAGGTACGCATTACGCATAATAATACCTATTTTCGCCTTGGACACTGACTTAAAATTGTTCATAATTAAACCGATAAATTAGCGCAATCAGGGGCACAACCTTATATCTCCCAGATTGTAACCTCACTTTTCTGTTAACAATTATTACTGATTTACGTGTAACTAACACAATAGATAGGAAGAACGCATTTGTCTGATTCACATGATACCCCTGCAGCCCGATTCCATAACTTGGCTTCAATCGAATTCTCACTATCGCAACCACTAATGCCTTGCGATAGAGTCGAATTTGCTATGAAAAAAGTGATAATCCGATTGTAGCCAAGTTATGAAATTGGCCCACTGGTTTGTAATTCGGTTCGGTATCAACAAAGTTACAAACCAAAACAATTCGGTCAAAAGACGGTATTTTGTATCGATATTATGAGTAAATTACTGCATATATCTTGGATGCAATGACTGAGTTTTGGTCACTACTAGCTGGAAATCCATGACATAATATAAGCTTTATGAATTTCGTCCTACGAATAAGTAATAAGTCAGGAAACGTAACAGCGTTAATAAAATGACCCAACAAAAGTCGTGCCCAAGTAGGTGGGGCTTAAAAGTCGTGTCCAGCGCGTCATCAGTCGTACATTTTTCATGCAAGCGAGCACACGTCATATCTTCGCGTACGTTTTAATTTTATCATTGTGAACTACAGCTGTGAATTATCATGCCTGCATGTGTTGTGAAGTGGTGCAGGAGCCATACAAGATTAAAATGTCCAGGGATCACTTTTCACTAGTAGTAGTTGCAAAATTATAATTATATTCAAAGACGTTCAAATACATTATCAAACCGCGATGGTCAATACTATGCAAAATGAAGTCAGTCAATTTTTGAACTAAAGTTTAATTTCTACTCGATGAAATTTTGAAATTAAGCTGTTATTCTTTTCACGCAGATGATTCATACCTAAGAAAAATCAACATATTTAGGAGAATACTAAACAAACTGAGCAAATAAACAATAATGAACGATTACAGTTGGTATGTAATATAGGTACGGCTTTTTCGACTCATGGGAATAACAATAGCATTAAAAAAACAGTTCATAGTTTGATCGAATTAAAGCACGTTTAATTTTTCAGGCTAATGAAAATTCACCTTCTGGAAATTTTGAAGTGTTTGATTTACCTGAGTTGCTCAAAAAAACAAATAATGCAAACCCTCAAGGAATAAGGCACAAAAACTTGTAAGATTTCACTATTTTTTTTGCACTTAATATTTAGGTTTGATAGGAATTTTTATTTTAGCTGTATATGTGTATCTATTTCAATTAGAGACAGTCTTTCATAGATTTGAAACTGATCTTCAATAAGGTTATTTTCAGGAGAATAATATTGTGTTGATATTATTCTCCATCAACACTGAATGTAATGACGGTGTTGTCTTCAACACCGTCATTACATTCAGTGTTGATATTATTCTCCTGAAAATAACCTTAACAACACCGTCATTACATTCAGTGTTGATATTATTCTCCTGAAAATAACCTTACCAACCAAGAAAAAGAACCAAGAAAAACAAAATTAAAAAATAGTCTTATTTCAACCGAAGTCTTTAGTTTTGAAGAAAGAGGATCATGCGTTACGCCGATAAATATACAATCGTCAGATATTGAATCTGCTCTGAATACTCCTAAAACACACATTTTAAAGCAAAAACTAAGAAAAAAAACTATTTTGGCAGTATAACGACTATCACAGATCAGAAATCTACAACGCCCAAATAAAAGATTAACTATGAAGAATATTTCACTTAAAATATTTTATCCCAATTGAAGAAAAATGGATTTGGCGATACTACAGAAAATACTGCATTGAATGATTTTTCGGACGATATAGTTTTAGCCCTTAAAAGGAAAAAGTCAAAAGTTACTTTGATCTTTGATGGCTGTGCATCTAACATCGCTACGGCTAAGATGTTGGGTTGCAATTTTGAAGACACAAACAATTCAAAATCGTTTTTTGACCACCCATCTACCGGAGACCCAGTAGTTGTAATGTTAGGTCCATTTCATATGGTGAAACTTGTGCGTAACACATTAGAGGAAAAATACACTCGTAGATAAAAACAAGAAAAAAAATTGAGTGGGCACATTTGCAGAAACTGAAAAATGTTCAAGATATCGTTGGATTGCATTTTGGGAATAAATTGTCAAATCGGCATCTATACTTCCGAAATAATATCATGAACGTGAAACTAGCGATTCAAACCTTAAGTCAAAGTGTAGCTGATGCGATTAAGTTTGGTTCGCAACAGTTAAACATGCCTGATTTTCAAGAAACAGATGCAACTGTTAGCTTTTTAGAAACGTTTAACAACCTTTTCGACATACTAAATTCAAGACCGACCGATACGGGTTTAAACACCCTTTTTCAGTGGTAGAAAAAGAAAAACTACATGACGTTTTGGATCAAAGCGAAAAATATATTAAAGGTCTCTAAATCAATGTGCAGTCAAAAAAAAACTCGAACAGTAAATGGACAAAGAGTAACAGTATATACTAACTCTTTGAAACCAGTGACCAAAACAGTCCAAAACTGGACTTCTAGGACTCCTCATATGTATTTCAAGTTTTAAATTACTTTTTGCACGGCTAGTAGAGTTACAAATATAGAAATTTATTTAACCATATTAAGCCAAGATCATATTGAGTTGTTTTTGGAGTGATCCGCAACCACGGCCGTTGCAACAATAACCCAAACGCCTGACAGTTTATGGAAATATATAAAAATAATTTACTGAACTTGAACCTCAGCTCTAAATTCACAGGCTGACAGGAGGACATTCCGTTTTAAATTTCTCAGAATCCGTCTTCACTACATTGCGAAGAAAGATTCTCTTTTAATGTCTTCTGGACAAAAACTTAATAAATTCATTATATTTCGGGAGACAAAGAATTTAATGAATTGTAAAAAATGAGCCAAAAAAAAACATTGTACAGTAATATTGTTTTATTACTGACTTGGTCCGGTCCACTTATTGCATAACATCGTCCACGCCGCTATGACTCAGCTTTCATAGCAGACATTGCATTACGCGCGTGAACCAATCCCTGCTTTCGTTCTGAAATTAAACCAATCACCAAGCATGTCTATTTGTAACCTCGGAAGTGATTCGTACTTTGAATCTTACGTCGTTTTGGTTTGAAGTAGGGGCACTTTTATTGTGACATTTTTTCTGAATTAGAGTTCCTGACTTATTATTTATTCGTAGATTTCGTCTTAGTTGGCGAAATCAAAATCGGTGTGACGTCATCACGACTAAAATTGCCATGTAGGTAGTGTTCTACACTACAGTATGGAAAATCTTTTAATCATTCTTTATTTAAAAAATAGACTCCAAAAACACACTCATCCACAGGTTAACAATATAAAAAGAAATCCATTCAAAAATAAACATACCGTTTCTGTAATTTTGCATGCCAAAAAGGCAATAAGGAAATAGATGAGCAAAATGAGTGTGTGAATTCTGAGCCGACAAAAATATGTTAAAATTATCTCTTAACTCATCATCATTAAACAAAGGATTTGCTAAGGACAGTGATAGTGACGAGTGAATTGTGTTGTAAATAGAAATAAACCGCTCAAGTGCCAGTGGAGCCACGCACTTCCGTACCACACCACATTTTTTTTTTTATGTTCTTAATATTATATTGTTTTACTTTAGAGTGTGTAATACTGCCAAGTTTGACTTAGACGCTTGTACGTATCACCGTTTAGAGACAGACAAATATGTTAAAAAAAATTTTTTTTGTATAGGGATCCCTTTTTTAATATTATTTTTATTTCTTAATTGATCTGCCGTAACATTACAGTCATATTCTGTGAACATTTCAACAGATCATAATTATCAGCTTATCCATGTTCTCGCTGCTGTGACACGGGCCTTCTCTCAGAGAGAGAGAGAGAGGATGGGCTATAATCCACCATGCTGGCCCAGTGCATGTTGGTGAATGTTATATTTCTGAACTTTTGAGGTTCTTGGACATACCAGTTTCCTCAAGATAGCACCAAAACTGCACATAATTTATTTATGTACTAAATAAGTCATTGATGCAGGGCCGAGGATCGAACTGGGAACCGTCAGATTGTAAAGCGCAACATGATACCGATCAGCTACCATCGCTCTCAAAAGATACAGTATCGGTTCAAAGATACAGTCGTTAAAAGGTAGGACGGACAAACAGACAGACAGCGTAGGCTTAATAATAGTTGACCGTTGACACCCTTCGGGTACGGAACCCTAATAAAAAAGTAAATTCTAATCGTACAAATTGGCATTTTTATTCATAATATATAAGCAATATCTGTGATAGAAGTAATTTAGCATAATTTGAAAATGATTTAGCAGTTTTGGTCGTTCAGGCTAGCAGCAATTGAAATTTGAATCTTGTCACACTGTAGTCATTATAACTAATGCTGTGGTTTAAATTGCACCAATGTGCGCTATGTGTACTAACAGCGCGCACAAAGTCGGATTAAAATGCGCATTTATTCTCCACGTCGCACAGTGGTTCCATTTTGAAAATTTGCAGACTTAGGGTCGAAAGTCGGAAATTCGATCTGTTTTTTTTATATGTGTTGGAGAATTACTTGTTTAACAATAGTTGTGGGGCGGACTTTTCTGACAAACGGATATTTTACAAGAAAAAAAATATTTATTATTTTTTTGTATGGAAGAAATCACATTATATTTTTTTCTTTTTTTGTTCAAATTTGTTTAGGTTGTGACTTTATAATATCAATGGTTCAAGTCATTGACAACCCAGAAAAAATATAACCTGTTGCAGTTACTTGCCGCCGCGCGAGTTTTAAGGCGCTAAACATAGCAAATTTTTTTCATATATTTTGCTAAGAATGCACCATCTTGCTTGCTTATTTATTATATTTGTATGATTCTACCTCAATAAAAAACCAAAAGATAACATGATTTCCCCAAAAAAAGTTCATTCAAATGTAATTCTTATTAATTGGTAGGCAAGCGACCTTGTATAACAGTAACGATATAACGATATCTCTTTGTTTAAGACAAATTATTTGTAAGAATGCATTAGGTTAACGCCTCAAAAAGTATCTATTTAAAAGTAAAAGTACCCTATCTACCTTTTCCAAGTACCTACTTACCGACCTATTTTATTTCCATGTTTCTAGGAAACGCTAATGATATTAGTGCGCAAACAAATGAGTCATCTATGATACTAAGCTCCGGTTGTTCACTGTGCTCTGATTGGTCGTCACAGCTGTGCCAACGTATATCATAGTTTAAAGATAAAGATACCGACACAAGCCATAACCTATTGCTGCTCGGATTAGACAAAATAAATGGGTGTGGTGCAATCAGACGGTCACTTATTCCTCAACCGATGATTGACTTCCAATATAGAAGTTAATTCATCGCGGAGATAAATCAGCATTGAAAGTATTTTATACGAAAAATATGACGGTTTTGGTTTTGATGTCGTCATATAGAAACATTGATAAAATTGTAGCCCTGAAAAGGACTGTTTTATTTAGTCCTGAAAAGGACTAGGATAAGTGTGGCTATGCACAAATCCAGATTATAGCAATGGGTCAGAAATATCTTCAGCCTCCATCACTACAATCTCTTCTTCTTCAAAATAATTGCCAATCGAGTCAACTTGAAGTAATTGAATTGCTTCAGGAAATAACTCACTGCATTCAGATTTCGACAATTTGGGTCTTATTCTGGAAATATGGGGGTCCGAGCTTATTAAGAGTCCGTGAAGAATGTCTTCATTTGTTTGTACTCTACCAACTTTCCTGGCGTTTTTCTCTCTCACATTCCTGAAATCTTTATTCCTTGCTTCTGATGCTTTTTCCGATAAGAATCCTGCAACAAAATTAGACGTTAAAATTGAAAATAAAATTAATTCATGAATCTAATATTAACGGAACAAACATAAATCATGTTTGTTCCGTTAATAGATGGCTTACCGATGGGGAGAACTGAAAAATGACTGCAGATTTCAGCTCCATGCATCAAAAGTTTGTGAACGCTGACTGGCATATGGTACCATGGGTACAAATGCACAAACATTTCTGCCGTTTCTTTGCAGTAACCTCGGAAGTTATTAATTATCAACTACTTCCCTGAGGATATAGCTTGCAAGATAACGGCAAATCGTTTTTCATATATTTTGCTAAGAATGCACCATCTTGCTTGCTTATTTATTATATTTGTATGATTCTACCTCAATAAAAAACCAAAAGATAACATGATTTCCCCAAAAAAAGTTCATTCAAATGTAATTCTTATTAATTGGTAGGCAAGCGACCTTGTATAACAGTAACGATATAACGATATCTCTTTGTTCAAGACAAATTATTTGTAAGAATTCATTAGGTTAACGCCTCAAAAAGTACCTATTTAAAAGTAAAAGTACCCTATCTACCTTTTCCAAGTACCTACTTACCGACCTATTTTATTTCCATGTTTCTAGGAAACGCTAATGATATTAGTGCACAAACAAATGAGTCATCTATGATACTAAGCTCCCGTTGTTCACTGTGCTCTGATTGGTCGTCACATCTGCCATCGCAAACATGCTACCGACGACCAATCATAGCGCAGTATCGCATATAGTACTTATTTTATGCGATATTGAGCTTTGATTGGTTGATGACAACTAATTAGGTTTTACCATTTTAAAATAATGTCGGATATTACTACATTCTGCTCCTGACGCTTGAGTCGTTTGACTGCAAAAGGACTAGATATTATTATATTATTTAAAGAGTGTAAAGTAAGTGTGTGAAGGAAGTGCTATGGCTGGATTTTATACATATCTCGACCTATACCAGAAACTTCGCAGTAGTGGTGGCGACCTGAACGATTTCCAATATTTATACAATGTTATAGTTTCTGAAATAACATTCGAGATATCCCAAAAAGACCAAGCTAAAATCATGGAATTTACCCGACTTTTCACGACACGTCTACTAAAAAAATGGAACAATGCAAACAGATGTATTTTCTAAACCGAGAAGTGAACCGTACGTGGTTGGAGACAAGCATCACGTGGCCGACTTGCGATTCAGTGGATTTGAAGATGATAATGGAAACTTCAATGGAACCAATGGAACTTCCAAATCCAACACAGGCAGAAAATATAATCCCATCCGTCTGCACTGCGGAAGCAGGAACATCTACTGAAGCACAAACAAGAGTGGATTTTAAAAAATTGGGTGAGAAACAGAAAAAAAGACGTTCTGACCCGACTGTGACAGCAACAGATGAAGAAGAGCTACAATATATGTACACGTCAAAGTTAAAAAAAAATGGCAAACTTGCCTTAGCTAAGATTGTGGACCATCTTAGTAAGAATGCTGATGCTATAGAAGCTGTGACGCAGCTTCTATTCGATAAGAATAAACCTGCAGTAGCCAAGATTTCAGAAGATAAAACTTTAGCGCTCTGCACAACACTTGCGCTTTCTAAATAGCGATACTCGACACTTAGGACATTTTTACTGGAAGAGACTTGCGCTGCTCTCCCGTCTTATCAGAAGCTTTTAAATGCCAAAAGAAGATGTTACCCATTAACCGGTAGCATACAAGTAACAGAAAAAGGAGCACGTGTCAGGTAAAATCTAATAAAACGAAAAAAAGTGTGATGCTCACTGCAATAAACTTAAAACTAATCTAAATCTAAAAACTAATCTAAATCTTTAAAATTGTTTCAGACTCCAAGATCTTTTGGACCACACAGTACAGAGGATTCTCCTGGACTTAGGACCCATCACAAGTTCTAGCAATGAAGGTCTGAAGTTAATGTGGAAATGGGGCCTTGATGGATCTTCATCACAGAGCAATTACAAACAGAGATTCTCAGATCCGGAGTTTGATGATTCTTCTGTGGTGATGACCAGTATCGTCCCTCTTCGTCTGGTTGACGGCAAAGAGTTGATTATTTGGGAAAACCCAAATCCTGGTTCAACTCTTTATTGTCGGCCGCCGAAGTTCACATTTACTTCAGAAACCTCAGACTTCATAAAGTCGGAAGAATCTGATATGCAGCGAGAAATTTCTGAATTGGTGTCTACGCAGTGTGCAGATTCTGAAATAAGTCATGAATTGCATATGACCATGATCGATGGTAAAGTAGCTAACATTGTCGCTGATGTACGTTCATCGGCAACGTGCCCCATTTGCCTTGCGAAACCAAGTGAAGTGAACAATTTAGAGCTGCTGGCTACAAAACCACTGCGAGAAGATATCTACAAGTATGGAATTTCATCGCTGCACATGAAGATTCGCTGTATGGAGTGTTTGCTCCATATTTCTTACAATATGGAGTTTGAACGATGGAGTGCCAGAGGTGAAAATAAGATTTTACAAAAGGCGAAGAAACATGCTACACAACAAGAATTTCGGGAACAAACTGGAGCACTCATAGATATTGTTAAGCAAGTATATATTCTACCTATTATATGACATCCCTAACTCTTTTTTAGTACCTACTTATCCTTTACATTTAATAACATTTATTTTGATTGCAGGGGTTTGGGACAACGAACGATGGAAATACCGCGAGGCGTTTCTTTCATGATTACAAAAGAACATCGAAGATCACTGGAATTAACGAAGACCTGATTTTACGATTTGCCGTTATCTTGCAAGCTATATCCTCAGGGAAGAAGTTGATAATTAATAACTTCCGAGGTTACTGCAAAAAAACGGCAGAAATGTTTGTGCATTTGTACCCATGGTACCATATGCCAGTCAGCGTTCACAAACTTTTGATGCATGGAGCTGAAATCTGCAGTCATTTTTCAGTTCTCCCCATCGGTAAGCCATCTATTAACGGAACAAACATGATTTATGTTTGTTCCGTTAATATTAGATTCATGAATTAATTTTATTTTCAATTTTAACGTCTAATTTTGTTGCAGGATTCTTATCAGAAAAAGCATCAGAAGCAAGGAATAAAGATTTCAGGAATGTGAGAGAGAAAAACGCCAGGAAAGTTGGTAGAGTACAAACAAATGAAGACATTCTTCACGGACTCTTAATAAGCTCGGACCCCCATATTTCCAGAATAAGACCCAAATTGTCGAAATCTGAATGCAGTGAGTTATTTCCTGAAGCAATTCAATTACTTCAAGTTGACTCGATTGGCAATTATTTTGAAGAAGAAGAGATTGTAGTGATGGAGGCTGAAGATATTTCTGACCCATTGCTATAATCTGGATTTGTGCATAGCCACACTTATCCTAGTCCTTTTCAGGACTAAATAAAACAGTCCTTTTCAGGGCTACAATTTTATCAATGTTTCTATATGACGACATCAAAACCAAAACCGTCATATTTTTCGTATAAAATACTTTCAATGCTGATTTATCTCCGCGATGAATTAACTTCTATATTGGAAGTCAATCATCGGTTGAGGAATAAGTGACCGTCTGATTGCACCACACCCATTTATTTTGTCTAATCCGAGCAGCAATAGGTTATGGCTTGTGTCGGTATCTTTATCTTTAAACTATGATATACGTTGGCACAGCTGTGACGACCAATCAGAGCACAGTGAACAACCGGAGCTTAGTATCATAGATGACTCATTTGTTTGCGCACTAATATCATTAGCGTTTCCTAGAAACATGGAAATAAAATAGGTCGGTAAGTAGGTACTTGGAAAAGGTAGATAGGGTACTTTTACTTTTAAATAGATACTTTTTGAGGCGTTAACCTAATGCATTCTTACAAATAATTTGTCTTAAAAAAAGAGATATCGTTATATCGTTACTGTTATACAAGGTCGCTTGCCTACCAATTAATAAGAATTACATTTGAATGAACTTTTTTTGGGGAAATCATGTTATCATTTGGTTTTTTATTGAGGTAGAATCATACAAATATAATAAATAAGCAAGCAAGATGATGCATTCTTAGCAAAATATATGAAAAAAAGTTGCTATGTTTAGCGCCTTAAAACTCGCGCGGCGGCAAGTGACTGCAACAGGTTATATTTTTTCTGGGTTGTCAATGACTTGAACTATTGATATTATAAAGTCACAACCTAAACAAATTTAAACAAAAAAGGAAAAAAAATATAATGTGATTTCTTCCATACAAAAAAATAATTAAATATTTTTTTTCTTGTAAAATATCCGTTTGTCAGAAAAGTCCTCCCCACAACTATTGTTAAGCAAGTAATTCTCCAACACATATAAAAAAATCAGATCGAATTTCCGACTTTCGACCCTAAGTCTGCAAATTTTCAAAATGGAACCACTGTGCGTCGGACACATGACGTCAGTAGTGACATTTTGGTGTGCACACAACGCTCACAAAAAATAGGTAGAGCAGCGTATGCGGTAACGTCAAATTCAATTGACATATGTCATTCTGTGTTGATATATTGTTGGAACTCCCGCCAGACTGCCAGTACATATAATAATGATTATATTCTTTTAGCAGAAGCAAACGAATTAAACACAACTAAGAGAGAAATGAGAAAACTAAAAACAAAACAAAACAACAGTAGGTAGAACAGCTGACTCAAATGACATAAGCATGCAATCGTCGGTTTAATTTGTTAGCGTGCATATGCTGACCAACAATATAAACCGATCGTTAGCAGTGTTTGCAGTCTCAGCACTGTGAGTGCAATTTAAACCACAATGTAAGGGTGCATTCCGAAACGCGCAAATATCGATAAAATCGATATTATTGCGCTAAAACGCGTACCGAGTCATCGTGAGCGCAACAATGGTATCCCTTGTGACGTCACGGATTACGTCATTACATCCGCCATTTTGCGATTACACCGACCATGCCCCAAACCGATATCACCGTGAGCGCTACTGTCAAAGTGACAGACTGACGGTTGTTTACAAAGAAAACTGTTGTTTGAATTCAGTTGTGTCTGAATTTCGTACAGTTTTCCAAATATTACTACAGACAATTGACCAATTTTTAGACAGACTACTTTACCCACGATTAATACTTTGTATTTTGAGCAAATTTTGAGGTTATGTTGTTGTGATCTTGTAATCACGCTCACGAGTGTTCCGAATCAACTGTAGCACTCAACTGCCGTGAGTGCGATTTCTGAATCGGAACGCAAATTAGCACTGTGATCGCTCACAGCGATATTATCGTGAATCGGAATGCACCTTAAGTCTAAAAGGGGAGACGATAATACACGACCAAAATAATGTACGACCAGTATTGTACAGCCAATATTATACGGCCAGATATTACGTGTACATGGATTCGTAATATTTGGACGGCTAATACTGGCCGTGTATTATTGCCCGTACAAAATCGGTCCGGGTTGATAATGCACGGCCAGTATTACGTGTACAACTGTATATGTAATATCAGCACGTGCCGATTTTGTATGACCAATATTACACGGCCAATAATACGAAGCCAACTATAGACAAAGCTAGAATCACTTCTTGATGCCTCGTTTGTGTAGGCGAGTGTCAAGATGAAAAAAACTGTCACAGAACCGAATCGGCCAACCCCGACTCCACGTGGTCTTGTCTGCCCTCTACACTAGAGTGTTTTTAAAAATCCGGAGGTGCGGATCCCTCCGCACCTCCGGATTTTTACAATCGCACTCGTAATCGCACTCCCGTGCAGCCCCCGTCCGCTGTAACAAAGTGCAGGTACCACGGTGAGCTGGAGCGGTGGAGGCTGGTCGCCCAAGGCGACCAAAAAGCCGAAGCTGCGGTGGCGAGCATTGGTACCTGTGCTTTGTTACGCAAGGGCAGAGGGGCAGCACTTCCCGCAGCGCCGGAGCAATTGCGATTCATAATCTGTGGTAATAGGAAACTGGAACGTGCAAACGAGGCTTTTACCATGTCATTTCTATATTTTAATCTGTGATGTACACGTAATATTGGCTGTACATTATCGCCCGTACAAAAAGTGTCCGGCCCGTATTACACAGCCAATAATGCACACCCTGTTATTACATGTACATATTTTGGCTTCGTAATCCTGGCTGCTTATTATCGCCTGTACAAAATCAGCACGGGGTGATATTACACGGCCAATAATACGCAACCAAATAATGTACACCCTGATATTACGACGCCAATCCACGTAATATAGGTCGCGTATTATTGGCTGTACATTATTTGGTCGCGTAATATTGGCCGTGTAATCTACGGACTCTAACTTATAGTTCAATTTCATAATTTGTTCACAAACTAATTAAATACCTACTTAGTGATTTTGTTTCATAGAAATGGCACCCGTACGGCTTGTTTCTCAACGCCAGCTAGAACTAATAGTCGAGTTTGCGGAGCGAAACCGGGATTTCGCACTCGGCAACCCGGCACAACCTAATACCCCAGAGGCCAAGGAAGCTTGGGAGAAGTTGGCGAATAAACTCAACAGAATTAACGGAGGGTACGTGAAAACTACCCAGAAATGGAAGAAAGTATGTATAGCTACTCTTTTATATTTTTCTGTTTATTGTAAACAAATTTACAGGCTAGGTAACAACTGACCAAAGGCCTCTAAATTTTCCTCTTCTTTCTGTTTAATTTTTGTCATTTTTCTAGCTCTGCCTTCTATAAATAAATTCAAATGAAAAATACCAGCCGTTGGGAAAAGGGGGCCAATATTTGAAAAAAAATGTTGATAAAGCATAGAAAGCTCTTAAATTTTCCAGTTGGCTTTTGTCACGTTTTAATAACGGTTATAACCTTAATTCATTCTGCAAAATGAAGAAATATACAGTGGTGGTCATTTATTAAGGATAATGTTAAGCGAGAGCATTTTTTATCTAAGTATGTCACCGTTATATTGTTAAAACCGATAGATTACAATTTAACAAATTCTAATTTGCAAGATTGTAAACTAACGAAAAACCGTGAACGGACATGCTATTCGCTGACTGATGACCAATCAGTGCACAGTTATACAAATATATGTGATCTTAAAGTTACTATCGCCTGTTATATTGTAAACTTTTTCATGATTGGTTGGTCTAAGTTTGTCACCGTAGACATAGATAAATAATAGAAGGACAAAATTGCCCAAAATTGTGACCAGAAAAGCACACCATTATTAATTTCTTCACGTTTCTTCACTGCGTTGCTCTAATGTATTCGGGATCAAATTCTTTCATTGAGTAGATTTTAATTAAGTATTATTATTTGAGGGTTGATCGACATACATACTATTTTCCATCAGAAGTCAGAACAATCAATTTGAAACGCTAGGAACAATGTTCATACATTCTAGCATTTGATTTTATTGATAGATAGATAGATAGATAGATAACTCTTTATTGTACACCACATAGAACAAAAAATACAATAATAACTAAAACATTTATACAAAATAAATGGGACAATGGGCGGTCTTATCGCTAAAAAGCGATCTCTTCCAGACAACCTTTGGATGGAAAGGAATTAATATACGGCAAAGACGGTGGTGCAATATAATCTAACAAATAAATAATAAAAACTGAATACAATGAATAAACATATATACACATATATTCCAATATACCTACACATAAATATGTAAATATATAGTACAGTAGTTATATATACATATATAAATATATATCCATATACATAGTATATACATTATAATAAATTACATTTACTACATATACATTTACAAAATATATACAAACATAATAAAAATAATATACAGTGAAACCACAACAGAATAACAACAAAATAGCAAGAAGTGATATTAATTAGAGAGATAAAACTTCTTTACTTGAAGTTTAAAAACAGGGAGTGACTGGGCTCGCCTTATAGTAACTGGCAGAGCGTTCCATAGGCGAACTGCTTGGATGGTAAATGAACTGCCATAAAAAGAGCTTCTATGTAGAGGGATCAACAAAGCTAAATTTTCTGATGACCTGAGTGACAACTTGTTAGAATCAGACAGGAAATTAAAACGTACGTTTTATTGATTGACGAGTTGAGCAAGTGGCTCGCCTGAGGTAACCGTCACACCTGCCTTTAACAGTTGCATTGCCTCCCAGAAGGTTGGTTTCAAAATGTTGTGCATCACTGTACTGCGCTCGTCACCCTGAGACTTTGGTTTTTAAGTCTCATTGTCCAGTAATTTTACTAGAAACATTGCACTTCAAAATGAAACACAAATGTTTACACACTACAGTTTGGCGGTTGAATATCTGACAAAGGAGTGGTAATTCCCAAGGTGGACTGTTGAATACAAAAACAAGCTGTCAAAGACAGGAATACGGTCCTGTCTTTGACAGCTTGGGTACCTTACATGTATTGTTGCATCCTTCCAAATAACCCTGCAGCTGCCCTTTGGTGTGTGTGTGTTTATTCTCAACCAAAACTTCCTTTTTTACACAACTGGCCAAAAATGACTGTAATGTTTTTAGGATTCATGTATGTATGCATGTGAGTTTCTTTATTCCACCATAACTTTTAAATGCCTTACCAGATTTAGACGTATGGGGTATTGTTAGAATCCTTACACCCCCAGGAGTAAAGTAGGCTAATTATTATTTTTTAATTCTATCTAGCTGCAGTATGGCTCCATTTAAAAGTTCGGAATATAAAGAAGATAATTTTACAATATGGGTATCAAATTGAAGCCCTTGATGACCACATTCCAACAATATATAATTTATTGACATGAAAACTTTTTAGTTCGTTTTTTGGCTGGGCAGTCATTTTTTCCAAGGAAGTTATATGTACTTACGTACAACCGGAACAATATCTTCAAAGAAAAAGCGGGGTATTGATTATATGACCTTGAAAAGGAATTAAAAATAAAAAAAGACAAGGAAGTTGACCTTGTTGTCTCTTATTTATAGTGCCAATCTCAGATGCCGGCAAATATTTCGTAAGACAAATGGGACAAGATGTGCTAACACCTACTTTGAATGTGCTTAATTTTATTGAGATATGCAGAATCATGTTGTTTTTTTTATTCACATAACAAGTATTGGAATTTGCTGAAATGCCGCAGCAAAGCAAGGGCAGCCGACAACAGGAGGTATCAGAGGGACGGATCCAATAAATTGTATCCGCTGTCGGACCTTGAAGTACGGGTTGTGATGCTGCTCCAAAATAGAGCGCAGGCAGAATATGTGGATGACAAATATCCAGTGAGTGTTAGTTTGATCTGCATGTCAACTTTATTAGATTGTTAGTTACTTTCAGTTCATATAGGTTACCAGGGACCGCGGAAGTATTCCATGACTGGGGGGCAAACTTCTTTGGTTACCTGAAGTTTGCCCTCCCCCCACCACCACCCAGGATAATGGGACAACCTTATCAAATTATTGTATTGACATCGGCCCTTTAGTGTGCACAGTTTCAGTTCAATCTGATGATTAGAAGTGGGTGAAAATCACGTTCAAAAATTACGTTACAAACAAACATACATACAGGTGGAACTAATAAAAGTGTGATAAAAAATATTCTTAAGCTCTGCTCTCTCCCTCAAATTTTTCTTACGTACAACCGCTTTTTCATTTTAGAAATAACAAAGCTCTGTGAAGGAAAGCACAGAGATACCTTTACCAGGTAGTAAAATTGAAGAGAGTGCTCCATTTGATTTTAGTGTGGTCATTTGGCCCCCTCTGCCCCTCACTTCCGCGATCCCTGCAGGTTACCTAATATTTACTGAATCTATACTTATAATAAAGCAATAGGAACGAAAAAAAACTGTACAAAGGAGATAATTGAAAAAATATATGTTTTGGGTACTTAAAATAAGGTACTGAACAAGAATAAACATTTTTTAAATTCATGTCTTGCTGTTTGTCTGTATGTTTGTTCGCGCATCACGTAAAGACTACTGGACTGATTGCGATGCGGTTTTCACTGTTGGATAGCTTAGGGTTTGACTTAAAAACTGGGGTACTTGGTATATCAATCTGATGAGTAGAAGCCGAGCAATCGATAAAAATAATTTTGACGGCTGAAGGAATTTTGAACCAAATGTTGGTATTTTAAGTCCTGGAATTGCACATAAAGTTATTTTATTTAACGTAGAGAAATGCCCACGCGTGCGAAGCAGCGGGCATCAGCTAGTCTACCTATAAAACAGTATCATGACATACTGACTGACTTACAGTCAATGCACAGCCTAAACTGGTTGATATAGAGATTTGAAATTTGGAAGAAATGCTCCTGCACAAGGAAGGGTATTTGAAATTCCATCCGTACGGGGGCGAATGGGAGTGACAAAGTTGGCTCGCGGGCAAAGCTGCGGAGCACAGCTAGTTATTGATAATTTTGCAACAGTTAATACTAAAGATGGCTATTATCATGCATTATTTCTATGATTATGTCTACGGGCATACATACTACTGTTTCTATAAAAAAGTAAATAAGTAGGTATCTCTCCACTTTTGACTTCAAAAGTTTCCATTTTAAAAATATACTTAATATATCATATATGATATTATTACTATTGTATTATGTTTTTTTTAAATACTTCAAAGACAAAAAAATTGAAACCATTCTAATGTGTTCCAGCTGTCCGATGTGGCTGAGATGTGTGTTGAGACGGAGATGTCCAGTGAGGCAGGGGATCACCAGAATGGAGCTGGAGAAGACAACGAAGCAGCTGAAGCTACATTTAGTAAGTTATAAATTCTTCTGATTGTGTCATTGGTTTGACTATATTTATTTGTTATAGGATTTTCTTACTAAGCAATATAAAAATTGTATAAAAAATAGTAGAAAAGACAGTCATTGTTATAAAAAAGCTGATAAGTTAAATATAGTAAAGGCCTAACCTTTCTAGCATAAATACCTACAACTGAAAAAATACAAAATCATCATCAGCCTTTGTGTGTGCTGATGACAGTACTGTAGTTGAAAGATAGACTTCCAATGCTCAAGCCAGCTGTGACGCTGTCCAGTTTCAGAGAGAGCATATGGTAGACCGTTTAAATTTAGCCTTAGAAGCCGTGTCCGATTGGGGCGATGCTAACCTGGTTAAGTTTACTAAAACGCAGGCGTGTTTGTTTTCTGCTAAAAAGAGTTCTCTTAACCAATCTCCGTCTTTCCAAAGTGTAACAATACCAATAGGCGACCATTTGGAGCTTTTGGGTGTCGAACTCACATCAAACCTGAATTTTGGATCTTATATTGAATCCAAAGCCAAGGTAGCTGGTTTTTTTTTTATCTAAGGTTAGGCGGTACTTCACACCGCGATAGCTTTTGAATCTTTATCAAGCACAGGTCCGATCTTGTATGGAGTACTGCTGCCACCTCTGAGACGGTTCTGCCGAGTGTCAGCTCGAGTCTTTGGATTCAATTGAGAGACGTGCTATCAGGCTCATTGGGGATGACACTCTGGTAAAGAGTAAGCTTCAAAATCTGGCGCATCGACGTGAGGTAGCAAGCCTGGCGGTATTCTACAGATTGCACTATGGAAAGTGTGCACAAGAACTGCACAACCTGATTCCACCATCACCTTTCCATCACCGTACGACTAGACGATCAGCAAAGCGCCACCCTTTCATGGTTGAAATACCTCGCACAAGAACGAAGCGATACGCTTCTTCATTTATTATAAGAACTGCAAAGGAGTGGAATGCCCTGCCCTCGTCAGTGTTTCCGGTAAATTATAACCCCGGTGTGTTCAAGTCAAGAGTGAATAGGTATCTAGACCACACATAGGCGAACACACACCTTCTACCTGCTTTCACCTGCTACACCTTCGACCACATCATCGTTTTCCATCAGGTGAGATTCTGGTCAAACGATTGCCTAGTAAGTAAAAAAAAAAAAAAAATGCCGGACGTACGCCACCCACTGCCACTTCAGCTTGCTTATCCTTAGAGCTATGTTGGTTACTTTGGTACTGTTGGATCACTTCATTTCGAATCTTATCCGTCATAGAAACTCCAAGCATAGCTATGGAGAGTCAATATCTCGCTGAGTAACCTTACATTTGTGGGCTAGTGTGACTGTAAGTGTCCATGCATTGGCTCCATAGGTCATGACTGCTAGGACACACTGATTGAATACTTGTCTTCGGCCCTGTGGTATCGAAGACAAGAATACTTGACGAAGCTTGCCGAATGCTGCCCAACCGAATGTTGAATTCTTATGTAGGCTTCTTTCTCATAGTTGTTTTTACCTAATTGCAATATTTCTTAAGGTAAACATATTATTGGACAACTTCAAGAAGTTCACGATTGACTGCAATCGGTTCCATGTCAATAAGATCGTTTAACATGATCTTGGTCTTATGTATTGTTACGAGCTGGGGTTCGGATAAAATGAATGTACGCTAATTACACCAAAAATTAACAACTTTATTCGAAAAACCACAAAACGAAATTAATCCAACAAATAAAGCTCAAACGCTCTTTAACTTGACTGTACACTCTTATCAATTATCACTGAATACTCGCTTCGAATCACTTTGATCATTTCGTTCCGAAAGCAGTGTGACCAGATTCAAATGTCAAATTCTGCTAGCCTGAATGACAAAAACTGCTAAAACATGCTAGACATTCTTCAAATAATGCTAAATTACTGCTTTCACAGATATTGCTTAAACATTAGAAAATATGGACAAAAATGCCAATTTGTACGATTAGAATGTCATTTTTATTAGGGTTCCGTACCCAAAGAGTGTCAACGGTCAACTATAATATTTTTAAGCCTACGCTGTCTGTCTGTTTGTCCGTCCTACCGTTTAACGATTGTATCTTTTGAACCGATACTGTATCTTTGGAGAGCAATAGTATCCGAATGGTATCATGTTGCGCTATACAATCTGACGGATTATGGCCCATTCACTCTCTCTCTGAGAGAAGGCCCGTGTCCCAGCAGCGGGAACTGATAACGATGATCTTTTGAATTGTAATAGATATTAAAATGTTTATAGAATATGACTGTAATGTTATGTGGCGGATTAATTAAGAAATAATAATAATAAAAAAGGGGGATCCCTATACAACAAAAGTACTTATTACGTATTTTGTCTTTGCTCTAAGCGGTGATAAGTACAAGCGTAAGAGGCAAACTTGGCATGATTACACACTCTAAAGTAAAATTATAATAAGAAAAATAAAAGTGGTGTGGTAAGGAACCCTTAGTGCGCGGCCCAACTCGCACTTGGCCAGTTCATTCCTATTTACAACACAATTCACTCGTCACTATCACTGTCCTTAGCAAATCCTTTGTATAATGATGATGAGTTAAGTGATAATTTTAACATATTTTTGTCGGCTCGAAATTCACACACCCATTTTCTCATATATTTCCTTTTTGCGTTTTTGGAATGCAAAATTCCAGAATCGTCATGTTTATTTTTGAATCGATTTCTAAGCCGGATTTTTATATTGTTAATCAGTGAAATGATTCGTTCACAATAAGTGTGTGGCATTAGTAAAATCATAATAGCCCACGCAAGATTCACAATGTTGGGTTTACCAATACCATTACCATTATTATTTATATTTACCACCATTACCATTACCTTTTAAATTAAATAAAATTCATTGTTTCAATTTGTCTTCAGAAATTTTCGGTATCTGTTAGTTTGGCATCAGAGCTGCTTCTAGAAGCCAATAAACTCAAATATAAAGGCTTGAGCGTACTGTGTGCACTTTTGGGGCATATTGAAACGCATTCAATAAATCCTGCCAGATTATTGCTATTATTGGATGCTATTATTGGATACATTATTGGATTCTGCTAAATAATGCTAGATTTCAATAAAATGCTAAAAATCCTGCTAGGAGCTAAAATGAGAGTCTAATCCTGCTAAAATCGCAGGAACCTGCTAAAATCGCAGGAACCTGCTAAATATGGTCACACTGTCCGAAAGCCAAGTCAATACTGTCCCAGGCAGTCGATGCGCGGCCTATTTATACCGCGACGGATGTTTCCAGAAGGTACTCGTAAGTACTTGTGTGTACTAACATTAGTCGGTAGGTATTTGAACTTTCAAGGTCGGCGGCGCCTTTGAGTAGCGGCGCCGCGCCGCACCCGTAGGTACCTAACGCCGGTGGCGCCTTTGATGTTGCCGCGCCCGTAGGTATATACCTATCGCGCGCTCTGGAAACTTCTGTAGGTACCTACGCTCCACTAGTGTGTTCCAGAATGTTCCTTTAAATGTAGGTATTGCGTCATTTTAGTACCTACTGATTTTCTAAGAATCGACCGGCGTAACAGTATGTTTATCGGCACATAGTAAGTGTGAGATGTTCTCGCCATTGATATTAATACTTATGTATGTTTATCGGCACATAGTCAGTGTGAGATGTTCTCGCCATTGATATTAATGCCCGTTCCTTTCCAATCCAGCGTATTATACATATCTTCCAAGGCCAAAGCAAGTGAACAGTTAACAGTTAGTTAGTTTAGTGAACAGTTTTGGGGATATAACATCCCCCGCCCGTCTCACTCTCCGGCGCAGTTGGATATGTTTAGACTGCAGGTTTTGTACTTGGACATTCATAGTCGCGGCGTCATACAGAAACCTCAGCACTTCGATGTATCGCCAGTCCACTTAACAACGCTACAACTCCAGACCAGAACCGCACAAGTTTCGATGGAGTCAAAGGCCTTCTCGTAGTCCACAAAAGCCAGACAGCAGCCGACCATACTCTTCTGATTTCACTGTGTGAATGTGGTGCCATATCCTCCGCAAAACCTGGCCTGCTCGGGAGGCTGGAATTCGTTAAATCTACGCGCGAGACGATGACCATTGAAAACAACTTATAGGAGTGAGGTGGCCCTATAATTCTTGAGCAAGGTTTTTTTTTATAGGTTTTTTTACAAAACCAAATGCGGGTAGTTGGAGACAACGCTCGCCCTTCTCGATGCTGACACCCGCTATTTCAGTCTTCTCGTGACCACGATCAATGCAACTTGATCGAAACGTCGCGTTTATTTACCTCGACGCGTCGAGGTAAATAAATATTAAGTTTTCAGCGCGATTAAGTCCCGTTTAAATATTTAACTATAGGTTTTATCCCCTTTCTTGAAGAATAGTACCACACTCCTGTTCCACGCCTTTGGAATTCTCCCACAGTTGATGTCGGAATTAAATAAAGCCTGTAGCTCTCTGAGGACAGGAGTACCTCCTGTCTGTAAGAGCTCAGAAGTAATACCGTCCTCACCAGGGGCTTATCCGTTTTTCATTTATCTCAAGGCCATCTCCACCTCGTCCAGGGTGATATCTGGCAGGTCATCTGTGTACTGGCGGGTCAGTGTGGCTCTTGAATCCTCACTAGGAATTTCCGGTCGAGGAGCATGTGGAGCATATAATCGGCCATAGAAATCCTCGATCTCAGCGAGAATATCCGGTTTTGACAAAGTGGTTTTGCCATCAGCTGATATTTCCTTTGTCAGCTGACTCCTCCCAAGTTGCTGCACGAAAACCTTGGACCCTCGGTTCTGCTCATTTGCCTTTTGTATGAGGCGGGTATTGATGCACCGAAGGTCACGTCGCGTCGGTTTCGTGATATTCTTGTTGAGAGTCATCTGCTCTGCCAAAGAGGCCTTAGTATTTTCCCGTCTTTGTGCAATTAACCGTAGAGTCTTGCCTGAGAGCTTTGATTTCTGGCAACACAATTACAGAATTTTACGGCCCTCCTTCGTGAGAATTCTCACCACCGTGTTAGGTCTCTCGCTATCGACATAATGTGGTTTCCACGGAACGAATCGTTTCTCCAGATTTCCTTGGAATTGTTCGGACCCAACTATGGTTTGCAGCATTATTTATTCTTAATCATATAAAAAAAAACTTGTGTTACAAGATTTGCGTAAAAATTTAACCAAATAATAAAGTGCATATGCGTACCTTGATGATATACCTACCCACTTACAAATCAACAAGAAAATCTTTCCTCTTTATAATATTAGTATATACTGACAGAATCCTTATAACATATGGTATGATTTTCAAATTGATATATTATTAGTATAATTTTAAAAACATTATTCATTTTGGACTAACCTCGAATTGGACTAAACGCGAATCAGACCTATCGAGAATTGGACTAAGCGTGGACTTAATCATACGGATTCGCTCAAGCTTAAAGTCAATACTCAAGAGTGTCTCGGACCATTCGGTGATCACTTGATCCGGTATTTAACCTGTTCATCACAGAGACATCTCTGAATATATTGTTACGAGCTGGGGTTCGGATAAAATAATTGTACGCTAATTACACCAAAAATTAACACCTTTATTCGAAAACCACAAAAAGAAATTAATACTCGCTTAGAATCACTTTGAATCGTTTAGTTTCGTCAGCCAAATCAGTACTGTTCCAGGCAGTCGATGCGCGCTCTATTTATACCGCGACGGACGTTTCGAGAAGGTACTCGTATGTACTAACAGTAGTCGGTAGGTATTTAAACTTTCAAGGCCGGCGGCGCCTTTGAGTTGCCGCGCCGCGCCGCGACTGTAGGTACTTAAGGCCGGCGGCACCTTTGATGTCGCTGCGCCCGTAGGTATATACCTACCGCGCGCTCTGGAAACTTTTGTGGGTACCTACGCTCTACTAGTGTGTTCCAGAATGTTCCTATAAATGTAGGTATTGCGTCATTTTAGTACCTACTGTTTTTTTTAAGAATCGACCGGCGTACCAATGTGCTTTTTGTCCGTAATGATAAAGTCGATCTCAGGTCTTAGTAACGCCATTCGGGCTTCGCCATGACCCCTTTTTCTGAAATAATTCATTAAGAAGAGCCCCTCCTTCTCCAAAAAGTTAACAAGAATTTGCCATCTGGCGTTTCTGCTGCCAAACCCATGTGGTCCCATCATCGATTCGTTGCAGTCTTGTACTCCCAGTTTAGCGTTGAAGTCCCCATAACAACGTTGTTTTTTTAAGAATCGACCGGCGTAACAATATGCTTTTTGTCCGAAATGATAAAGTCGGTCTCAGGTCTTAGTAACGCCATTCGGGCTTCGCCATGTCCACTTTTTCTGAAATAATTCATTAAGAAGAGCCCCTCCTTCTCCAGAAAGTTAACAAGCATTTGCCATTTGGCGTTTCTGCTGCCAAACCCATGTGGTCCTATCCTCGATTCGTTGCAGTCTTGTACTCCCAGTTTAGCGTTGAAGTCCCCATAACAACGTTGAAGTGAACCCTCCTGTTGGTGTGAAAGGCATTGGATATGTCATCGTACATATCTTCAACCTCAGCGTCTGAGTGCGACAAACTCGGTGCGTAGACCTGTATCACCTTGAGAGTATATCTCTTGGAGAGTTTAATAATGAGGTACGCTACCCTGGTCGACACACTACTGACTTCTTCAACGTTGTTAGCGAGGACTTTATGAACGAGGAACCCAACGCCGCCTGGGAATTGGTGGTCTCCCTCTCTGAAGTATCAGATGGCCCGATTTCAGAGTAATGGTGTCCCCCGCTCTCCGGATTTCACACAATCCTAAAATGTGCCACCTGATGTTCTCCAGTTCTACTTCCAGCTGTGCCATGTGTTGGTCCAGCCGTAGAGTGCGTCCGTTTGGTTTCTTCTCAAGCTATCGTAACCACATATTCTTGTTTTCTTTTAGCACAAAGAAGCGTCGCAATAATCACACGGCTGTTTGTTCTGAGCGACTGAACGAGCGACACTGGTATACGATCGCGGCGCATAATCTTAAATCTGAACGAAAAATGTCACTAAAATATCGACAGGATCAAAAAATCGCATTCTCAGTGATTAGAGATATTTTTGTCGTAGACTTTATTCCTAGACATCTGTAAATACGTTCTGTTTTCTCGACTGTGTTGACCTAAAATCGAGAAATATCAACATAAACGGAAAAAATAAAAGCAGATGATAATATTAATGAATACTATATGATACATTTTATACATAATTGCATCAATTTGTGCAAAGTATACAGTTTTCAGACCGAGAATTTATTTTTCAAATTCGGTCCTTAAACTCGGAAAAGACTCTAAAAGTACTCGCGTGAAACGAAATGTGTTTTCTACAATGTCGTATTGAAATATTTTTAATACATGGCATGGGATCTTGCTTGTTTGTTGTGAGATATTTATTGTTTAAGACATGGAAAAAATAAGAAAAGTTATCCTTCTTCGGCGCAGAAGCTAAGATTATTAACTTTAATAGAGGCGGACGAGGAGCTGCGTCAAGGAGAGTTCTCGAACTTTAGTAAAACAGTAGCCGAGGCAAGGTTCATAGTCCAAGAGCCCACAGTATACCCGGCTAAATTATAATACAGTGTTAATCTTCTTCTTGAAGCTATGATGTTTTTACCACGTTTTTATTAAGTCACTTTCTTGTTTGTCTGTCTGTCTGTCGTTCCAGGTGAAATCTTGCAACTCAAATTTCGAGCACTTCCCAATTAGCTATCCGGCTGGAACTTTCAGGGTAGCTCACAACTCGACGACAGTGAAATCTAAAAAAAAAACTTAGTTTATATTAGTGTTTTAATCTACATTTCAGTTTACGATTTCAGAGAAATTTAATTAAAAGAGTTTTACTGTATTAAAGTGCCTACTATGTTATAACTGTGATAATTACCTTGCGGATCTGTTTATTATCTTGTGAAGGTTAAGTTAAAATACTTTTATTAGGCAAATGCGCCTTATGTCTGCAGTGGAATTTCCTAAACCAATGCGATTTATTGCAATCAGGTTTTCAATGCAATATCAACTCTAACGCGCATAATGAAAATCTGATTGCAACAAGATAGGAAATTGATCCGCTGGTTAATGAGCGGTCACATACCATTGTTAGTACGTGTTTTTACTACTTTTACCGTAAAGCTAAGATGATTTCTAAGTCATAAATAATAATAATAATAAGTTTTATTATTTTATAGACGTAGAGGAAGAAAACAAATTAAAAATAATTTTGCCTCAACCACGTCATTTGTGAAATCCTCAGTAAGTTCACAAATAACGTGGTAAAATCGTCAAAAAATCGTCCTCAGTAAAATCATCTGTATTTTTTAAGATTTCAGATATTTTTTATTATTTTACAAGAAGAGTTTTTTATTATTTTTCAAGTTTAGTTCGTCTACAGATAAGAAACGGTTTCACCTCACATTCGACTTACAAAAGTCTACTGCTCCGGACCACGTTGCATGTCGAGCGCTTGACGTAGACATATCTCTATCGTGACTTTCCGAGAGTACGGAAATTAGTTTTGTATCGACATACGCCAATTTTTTTTCGACTTATGTCTATTTGCGCGAGAATTGGGCTCCAGCAGTGACACCGCGGCGGCGAAACACGCTGCCGCTGCGGTACCATGTGTCGGGGTCTTACCAACGGGGTCTTGAATTTCTTGGAACATTTTTTTCACGTTTATCACAAGTTCTATTAAATGGAGTTAGCAATTTAAGTTAATTAGCCGACGATATAAGATTTCTATATGTACCTACTTATATTTTAGATCGTGATGACGAAATGCCGCGCTGGGTATATTCACTGGAGGAGAGGCGCATCGCGACCGAGGAGCATATAGCAGATGCTGTCAATGGCTTGGCTACGACCAACCAACTAGTATTGGAGTGCATGCAGGGGATGGCAGCTTCGCACGCACAACTTGTAGTGCTGCTGGAAAAGCATTTCAATCAATGATAATAGTGTAGCTTTACTAATGAACCGACTACTGAATGAAATTTACCGACACAGCTCAATTAAATAGCAAACAGCTGATCTGATTTTGTCTGTCTGTCTGTCGCATTGTGCAAGCTTTACAAAAACTACTGATTAGAATTGCTACCATATGTTTTTAAAGCGTGCTAAATTTTGTTAAGGCGCTGTGAGTAGCAAAACCTCTATATTTGGAATTTATTTAATCAAGTCACATAACCAACATTTTTACATGTAGTTCTTTAGTATATTAACTAGATTTTCACCTGAGGAAAACGTATAGGTACACAATATTTGGTCGATCAATAAATAATATGAAACTTCGTTCTTTTTTGGGTTTAGTTTACAAATGACTGTTTCTCGAAATGTCTACAAATTACCAATTCTTGAAATGCACAATTCTATAAGTGACTGATTCTACAAATTACCTTTTAAATATGACCAATTGTCCCTTTTTGATCTTTAAGTGAAATATCTTAAAATCTATTATGCATATAGACTTAAAATTTGCTTTATAAGATAATTTTTAAGATTTTCTAATTTCTTGCCTAGCAATTTTTTGATACCATAGATACCATCCCGTGTTTCGTTCAAAATCATTCAATTTTTCTAAATTCTACTCCCGAGCTGTATCACCGCCCCTCTCAAACTGCATCTGGACGAGCAGGACAAAAATTTGAGAGCAATCTCCGATCAACCTCGAGAAACAATCACAACCCGTTCACAACCAAAACAATCTGTCAACCTAATTATAATGTATCTACCAGTCACCATGCAGGGTATACAGCATGGGTCTCTGTACTATCATTCGATTCATAAATCCATGCCTTCCAACTTTGCATTTTATGCCTCACGTGAATCTTTTGCGGAAGCTCTAATTTTATTACAATAAGTAGATAAATAAATAATTTAAGTTTTAAAAGACTTTTATTAACCCCGCAGCTACATTTTACACTAAACAACCTGACTGATTACATACAAAACAAACAATATAGTTAGTAACTACTAGATAATTATTTGATATTGCTAAAATTGATTTGGGAGGCGTTATCTTTACGACACGAAGTTTAATCGCAATATTAGCCGTGTTCGGTTGGTCTTCAGCAACTACCAATAGCCATCTATTGGTTATTATGGATCAATAGGCCTATTGTCACGAATATTTGCGAGAAAGTGTTCGTATCGTTAGCGTAACCATTTTGTATGAGATTTCATAAGCGCCTCTACCGGACGTTAAACAGAACCAAAACAGTACGCCTAGTCAGGGCGGACGCACTCCGCAACAAATACATATAAATTCGAGGACCCAATATTCGGGTCCGCCGTTCGGGGAGCCGAAATTCAGTTAGTGTACTGAGTCGTGTCCGCGTTTGGTCTGAGCATTGCTCCCAACCCGTCCACCACTTTGCCATGCTGACTAGATTCTCCGTGCGTCTGGTTCGACCCCCTCACCAGCCACGTGCCAACGCCGTCAGAACCACCGCACCGCTCGCCTCTGGCTAGGGGTTTTTTGTTAGAAACCCACAGCCCAGAGGCACTGTAAGTCCCGCAAGGCTAAACGTTCAGCCTTTCCCCGTACGTTCGTCGGAGTGAAGCTTGAGGTCGCCTGGCTGGGTCTCCCGAGGGATTGTACCCGGCTAGGCCGAACCTCGCTTCTCCGGCGCAGTACGGAGGCGAGCCGCACCTGTACCACACACGTCCATTTCGTCCCATCTTTCATCGCTTCTTTCATCTGCTTCTTCTTCTTCTTCACCACTCACCCATTCATCTTCAATCACCATGTCGGACAGGGGATCCCCCCCCTGCCTCACCCCCTGCAGAGCAGTCACCGGAGGGGATCGTTTGCCGGTTCCTTTTCAGTCCAGAGCGGTTGGTGATTGTGCCGCCCGCTGCCCTGGGGCTGCGAAAACCATCTTCGCGCCAGCGTAAGAAGAGTGCGACCTCCCAAGGTCTCCCCGTCGCAGAGGCTGCGCCCTCCGCTGATGGGGAAACCGAAAGGCAGCCTCTCGTACAGATGCTGAAGCACCAGTTAGCAACAGCGCAAACATCACCAGTATCACCATTGCAGAAGACGCCTTATTCTTCTGCACCTAGGAGGAGACCCGAAGCCCCTCCCACACTCCCCCCCGGTGCGAGCGGCCGAGGGACTCGAGGTAAGTGGCCATGATGGACCACGAGGACTCGAAACCGTACGGTCGCCCCGGGGGCGCCGCGCGAAGCGACGTGATTCCTCAGACGAGGTTCAGGGTGGGGACGAGAAGAGGACTCGGGTGAAGACCTCACTTACACCCACTGATAGTCAGTACAGGACTTCATCAACAGAGTCACATTACTCATCATCATCCGATTCATCGTCCGGATCGGCTGAATCCAAGGTAACCCGTCCAGGCACCACTTCACCAGAATCGATACCGTCGCAACCATTATTACCGCAATACCAACACCATCATCATCGATCAGCAACCTGCCTGGAGTCGGTTCCAATGGACGCGGCCCCCATGCCGTCACCTCCCTCTCCTTCACCGGAGGCCGTGGCGTCGTATGCCGCCCCCATTGCTTCACCACCACCAGCCTTCTCAAATCGAACCGACGCTCCTCGATCACCGCCAACGGTCCAGCAGCAGCAACCAGCTACAGTACCAGGGGCCCTCAAGGGCTATCCGCCAATCATGGTCGAATCACTCCCGGATTGGACATCTCACTTCGCACAACTCCGCAACAGACTGGACGACCGGTAGGTAAAGGATTCCGGTTTATACGTACCTCGGCACGTGAATTCAGAGTCCTCCAAAAGTATTTAACGGAACAGACCGACTTAAATCACAATATCGCATGGCACTGTTATGCCATTGAAGAGGACCTTCCCACCAAAATTGCTATAAAGGGGATGCCAATGGGAACTAACCCGACGGAAATACAGTCAGCACTAGATGCCATGGGATTTAAAACCCGATATGTCAAAGAAATAATATCAAGAACAAAGTCAGCCTCCCCCCTCTCCATGTATTTCGTACTGATGGACCGTGCAGACGAACTAGGGCTAAGGATACTGTACGCATGCGATGAACTGTCATGCCAGGTATTCGAATTGTGGCATGGCAGTACCGCAGTGTCATCGCTGCCAGCTCTTCGGCCATTCCTCCGGCGGATGCCATAGACCCATGCGCTGCGTCAAGTGCGCGGGAGAACACGCCGCGGCAGACTGCGTCCGCATGGAGGGAGAACCACTTAAATGTACCATTTGTAAGGGCCCTCATGCGGCCAACAATAAGCGCTGCCCACACTATCTTAAGGAGGCTAGAAAGAGAAAGGGGATCCAGGTCCCAGGACAGTACCACGAGCCTCACCATCGGCCGGCACCACGATGGCAAGAACCTCTGGGTAACCCCGCGCCTTCCGCGCCTCCCCCCAACACTTACTATCGCAGCATGATGCCCAACAGCAACAACAACAACGAAGGGTTCCCGAGGCCCCAGTCAGTGAAATTAGAACTCCGCCGTTCCCCGGAGACCCGAGAATCCCTACATTTAATCAGTTCCAACTGCTGTCGACGCTGATCCCGCCAGCCAACCCACCAACCGAGCGAGGAGCCCCACTCCCTCAGAGGCGCCCCAAACGGCGGGGACCCAGGCCGACGAGAACTCAGCACGTTGATGCACCTCCAGTAGCGACTTCAACACCTAGGGGAAAACCGATCATCGAGCGGGCCGCTCAGGGAACATCACGCCCACGGTCCCAAGGGTCACTAAGAGGTAAATCACCATACCAACAACAATACACAATACATCTCCAACAGCTGCAACATACTGAGACTCAAACCCGCCCACCTACGGATCGTAGGGCGCAGAACGATCAACAGCGAACTAATATCGACCAATCAAGGAGGGCAGTGGATCAGCCCCCACCTCCGCTGTCTCAACAGGCAGCCCTACCCATACCTACACAACACCAGGAAGTACCCCGGCCTCCTCAGAGGGAACAGGTAGTACACCCCCCCCCCCCCCCTCCCCGCATCAACCACAGTATCAGCATTACCAGTATGCCACCTATCCACACTCACAACCTCAAGCTCAACAACCCACACCAGCGAGGAGCGGTGGGAACCCCTTGTTTATTATAATGGGTATCCTAACGGAACTCCTCGCCTCCATCGTCGCCGGCCGGGACATCCGGGAGGTGGCGAGGAGAGGTTTAGATAGCCCTAGTACACGTCTAAGTACTATACTGGAATCAGGGGAAAAATCAAGGTGTTAAAACTAATAGCGCAGTCACAGGACGCCCACGTCGTCCTATTGGGCGAAACAAAGCTGAGTAACAATCACATCCTAAACATCTCAAACTACTACACCTACAGACAAGACTGCGTCTCGCCCAACGGCACACCCTACAGAGGCACGGCGGTGTTAGGGAAACGAGGTTCACGATGAACTTCCCGTCCCTGACTGCAGAGAGCTCTGTGCGAATGGCGTAAGTGTAATGACCCCTCAGGGGGAACTAAAAGTTTACGCGGGGTACAGACCCCCGACTAATGGGTTGCAAGCAAGGGATTTCGCCCACATATTGAATGGGGAAGGTACTACTCTCCTCGCGGGAGATTTCAACGCCAAACATGTTACGTGGGGGTCGCGATTGGACTCCCCCGCGGGGAGAACATTATACAACACTGCCGAGAGTCATAACTTTGAGGTGATGGGCCCCGATGAGCCCACACACATTCCAAGCTGCCCCTCACACTCTCCGGATGTACTCGACATAATTGCATACCAAAACCTGAGATGTCCCATCCATGTGGAGGTGCTGTACGACCTGGACGAGCAGCACCTCCCCATATTAATTACAATTGGGACACCGTTATCTTCGCTTCAACGTGGGCCGTCAAGAAGAATAGACTGGGAGGCCTATCAGCGTGGGATGTGGGACCTCGCTGTCGGGCCTATTACTACACCCAACGATGTCGAATCAGCTACTTCTCATATCACGGATTGTATGATGGCTGCGAAGGAGGCCGCCGCCTCCACCAGACCATTACCGCATAGGCGGTTTGAATTACCTATCAGCATCCAGCGCGATATCGACAAGAAACGAAGACTACTCTCAAGAATCAATTAAATATATTAAAGGAGAAGGTATCGGCGGCGGTCGAGAGTGGGAGAAAGCTATCGATAGGGCTGGAGAACACCTCACCAACCTTCATTCATTAAATCGGCAGTTATCAAAGGCCCCTCAACCGATTTATCCATTACTAAACAGCAACAACGAGAGGAAATACCACCCCAAGGATCGAGCCGAGTTGATGGCTGACCACCTCAGAGTGGAATTTTCACCTCACCCTATATCACCAGACGTCATTCCTAGCACACTGGCTCATTATGCATTGGTTTCTGCAAGGGTGAAAGTGATGCTGGAGGAAATAGCACCCCCATTAGCAGGGGATGATTACATATCGCCGGCGGAGGTTTGGAGTGTGACCCGTCGCCTCCCCAGGCGTAAAGCGGCGGGTTATGACGGGTTGCCGATAGCTGCGATCCACCAGCTCCCCAGAAAGGCTATCAGCGCCATTACACGTCTCTTCAATGGTATCCTAAGGACCGGACACTTTCCTCAAACCTGGAAAATGGCGAAGGTAATTATGATCCCCAAGCCAGGTAAGGACAAACGCCAACCGTCAGCCTACCGACCAATATCCCTTCTGCCTCATCTTGCCAAGCTTTTTGAGAAACTGTTACTACACAGAATAAAGCCGTTCATTACCCCGCGACTGGAACAGTTTGGTTTCCGGAATAATCACTCCACAACATTCCAGCTCACAAGAGTTATCCATCACTTGGCGGAGGAATTAAACAGGAAATATCACTCCGTGGCGGTTTTCCTTGATGTGGAGAAGGCCTTCGATAGAGTGTGGCACGAGGGCCTTCTCTACAAGCTGGCCAACAAGGAGCTGCCCCGGCAGTACTGGCGCATAATTGCATCATTTCTGAGTGGAAGACAATTCTTCGTGTCCGTAGAAAATCACAGTTCGACCAACCAACCCATTACGGCGGGAGTACCGCAGGGCAGCTGCCTCTCACCGGCACTATACGCGCTGTTCACCGACGACATCCCCACCCTGGAGGGCCGCCTTCGTGCGGGGGAGAGGGATGTCACGCTGGCCCTTTTTGCCGATGACAGCGCGTATATTTCGTCGTCTTGTAATTTGAGGCATGCTGCCGTGCGTATGCAGAGGGTGCTGAACATACTTCCCGACTGGCTGGACCGGTGGCGGATGGCGGTCAACGTGGGGAAGACTGCCGCGCTGCCGGTCACACGTAAGCGCATCTTACCCGATGAACTAAGTCTCAGAGGAAAGCCAATGAAGTGGCAGAATTCCGTTAAATACCTGGGCATTCACATAGACAAGAGGTTGACGATGAATGCCCAGGTAGCCTACGCCATGAAACATGCTAGAGCGGCAAGAGCTCTCCTGCGGCCCACACTTCAATCAAAGTTGCAGCTAAAAACCAGGCTGGGGATTTATAAGACGTACGTACGATCACGATTATCTTACGCAGCCCCGGCCTGGTACAGTCTTTGTTCGCGCTCAGCAAAGTTACGACTACAACAGCAACAAAATGTCTGCGCGCGTATCATCACGGGGGCCGGACGATACGTGCGCAACACAACATTAAGTAAGGATCTCCATCTCGCGACGTTAGAGGCCTTCATGATACGTCTAACTCGAAGAATGTCTGATCGGGCTGATAACGGCCCGAACCCGCACTTGCATAACATAGCTCCACTGCACGCACGGCCTCCCGACCTAAGGCGGCGGTATCGACCACTCTCCAGGGAGCTGCTTGCCGCCGATTCCACGACGGCGAGCAGCGCGGAGGAGTGAGTACATCATACATAACAACACCCCCCCCCCCCCCTCATCACTTTCCCCATAATCTTACTCATTTAGTATTCATTTATTCAAATAACGGCACTGACTAAAAGAGCAAAGTAAAGCACTACATTACTCCGCAGTGCTGCCATCTTCGCAGCCTCCGTCGAATAGTGACCGGTGGGTAGTAGCTCACCGAGGTTCTGCACTGGCAATGGAGAATCCCGAAGCCAGAACCAGCCCCCCCATAGAGGACTGAAGAAATACATTCGTCGTCGGGTCCGTTCAGTCGAGTGTCAAGCGTGCGCTCGATGAGTCGCGCGCCTTTTACTTAGCGATAGAGCACCTACTTACGGAAAGTTATTGACAAACTTTATTCGTGTTTTAATTATGAGTACCAAGAAGAAAGCTAGAAATTACTGCATAGCATTCGGCTGTTTGAATAGTGATAGAAATGACGAATTGTCATTATTTACGCTTCCAAAGGATATTGAAAAGTAATAAATTGTAATACCTATAATAGGTCCTAGTTATGTAGTTAGATATTGATAATTTTTTTATTACGTAGGTTCCTATAGTTTTATGTTATTTCATTTGTGTTCCATACCGAAGCTACGCATATTTAAGGTTTTTCCGCGCAGAAATAAACTCGTTTATTAAATCGATCAACGTAATTTTATAATTGATTATAGTAGGCATTGTTGATCGGAAAATTAATTACTGTGCTGACTTAAGTAAGTAGCCTACAACTAATTAGGAATTTATATAATATATGTCTCGTATAATACCTACCTACTTTTAATACCTTTTATTACGTCGGTAGCAATTAATTTTTCACAAAAGCATGGAATTCAGACAGGCACCTTTATTCATCAAAGTGCAATACCTATAGGATATAATCATAATCAACGAACGACACGTAGGTAGGTATCTCACTAAACTTATCGGCGTTCTGAAAACGGGATAGGTAGGTAGTAAAAATGAGGTAGTAGGTCTATTCTGATAAGAATGTCATTGTATGTAATAGAACTATTTTAATTTATAATAATAAGTAATAACATAATACATTATTACTTATTTATTCTGTTACAATATCTAAGTCATAACATATCACAGAATAATAAGTAGTACAAGTACCTAGTCATATCTTAATACAACCCTACCGAGCGAAAAAGGGAAAGAGCGATTCTGAAACGGTTAGAGCAATGGAAGTTCTCGCGCGTTGTGATACGTTGCATTCTAGCCTGCACGCGGTGGGCGAGCGCCTTCTAGGTAAATATAATTGAAAGCTCGCAGCGCCGTGCGAGTTAAATTGCACATTATAGCGTTGTGGCGAGAGTCGCTATTTATTTAAATGACTTTACTCAGTTAGCCTTCTGTACTTGTACTATTATTTATTCTGTGGCCTAGTACCAGTTTGCATACTAGGGAAACGGAAAAAAGTTTCGTGAGCTCGCTAAACTAACAGTTTTGGGTGTAATCGGTAGGATGAGTTCATGTTTTCAAATAAAGTTCACACGATAAAAAATCGAAGAGCTCGATTGAACGAACTTCACACTATATATTTCTATCTCTCTTCCCCACAAGCAAAAAAAAGAGACAAAATATAGTCTACCGTATTGGTTTTGACGTTTTGTTTTTATCTGTGGTTTTATTGGGATATAAATGATTATCAATTTACGTTTAATTGATGTGATAAATGGAAAGAACGTATTTTTCTGATTCTTCTGGTACCTTTGGTCTTTAATTTTGTTCAGTAATAACGAAGTTACGGACCAAAGTGATGCAACAAAACCTAGTTATTTTATATTGATTTTATGCCTTAACAACGACATCTAGGTTCGATGTAATACTTGATTTTTGATAATTACTAGTTGGGAATCCTGGATTAAGTGTTTGGTTTATCAATTGAGTCATATTTGGCGAAACAGAAATCGTTGTGACGTCATCACGACATTGAAATTGTAAAGTATGTAGATTGGTATTTTTTCGCAATACAATTCATGTCAATTTTTTGAAAATATTGTTGTAGGTACATAAGTGCTACAAAAATACAAAATACAAGTTCAAATAAGATAACGTATCTATAGGTATGAGTACTTAGGTAAGGTCATTCGGGGCAAGTGCCTCCACCACCAAAATCTCAGAAACTGAACGACATCTTTCCTTAAAGCCCGACACAAATTTAGTTTCAAAATTAAATCCTAGGTGGCGTGTCTCGTCTTGGGTTAACATAAAAAGCCATTGTTTCCAGTGTCATATGAACTAAGCTTCAGATATGAGTAACGTGACATAAAACTAAAAATCTTAACATTATTGGTATTTTCTGTGAATCAATTAAGATAATGTTATTTAATAAATGTTATTCTTCACATTTAATGTAATTATTTTTGTAATATTTAGTGAAATATCGAGTTTATGTAATTTGAAAATTATAGCTTTTAAATTATACAAAGAGGAAAGTGCGTCACACCTTGATGGGGCAAGCGCGTCTGTATCACGCACTTGACTCAAGAAATAGCAAACATTTTTTTGGTAAGTTCATAATAACCTTTTGCGGCGTTGGGTCGTTAGGCGACCCACGACACACAGGCAGGGACTTAGCTACCGCTAATTAAAGGTATCCTAAAATTTCGGTATGACGTCATACCATTATTTTACGATACTTTAATAATTGTGGTATCAGAATTTTAGGGTTAAGGTACCAGTGAAAAATTTCGGTACCGAAATAAGGCCTTGGCCTTGGCTCGTTCCTATGATAACCACCGCTAAGCGAGCCGTCCATTTCATTTCATTCTTCAGTCCGAGCCTAACTACCTACCAGGCTTATCAAAAACTTTTGAGGTGCTCGGCGCAATCCAAAAATATTTTACTAGCCTATGTGAAAAATGTCTTTTGCAGCCAAGAAAAGAAACTTAAAATTTTTGATTCCGAAGATTATGAAACCCAGTCTCAAATGCCCCCTAACAAAAAATTAAAAGAGAGTATGTGCAACGACGAGAAATCAAATGGTAAGTAACTTAACACCTATTGAATCTATCTAAGAATAAATTATGTAGGATGAGTTATTGAGACTTGATTCAGTATACCAAACTAATGAAACACAAGATTATTATGTTATCAACAATGTTGAAGCGGATGGTAGTCAACAATAAATTAGCGGATGTTCTTAAGGTGAGCTTTCCCTTCTTTTGGAGATCTTTGAACATTTGCAAATCTATAAGTAAAATTTAAAATCCACATCAATTGTAAAAGTGAAACGTTGTCTGTTTGTTCGTTTGTTTGGGGAGCTTTCACGCCCAAACGGCTGATCCGATGTTGGTGAAACTTGAATAGATGAAAACGTAAATAGATACTGTACAATATAGAAACGAACATAGAATACATTTTATCCCGGAAAATGATAAGTTTCCACAAAAAACTGAAAAATGGTGATTATTCGCTGTAAGAAAAGTTTGCCACGGAAACGAAACAATAACAAGTCTGACAAAAAGCATCAAGAGCGTTGTTGCTATACTTTTGCATTGGTTTTTAGTATCCTAGATGAACATACGATGCATTTTTTTGCGATAAACTGTAGTCCACCCGGATGAAGTTGCGGGCGGATCGCTGGTTTTGAATAAAATCAACATTTCACATGTGAGTGAAGGAGAGGCGTGGAGCGCAGGTAGAAAATAACACAATTTACCTGTGCAGAAATAATCATCCATAGATCCAATTTCATTAAATGATATATATTTAATCATTATTACGGCTGTATTGTTTCATAATTAATTACAAGTACACGTTTTAGGTCAGAGCCAAAACAGTCAACAGTATGATGACTACGAGTGCAGTCAAAAATGGGACTTTGGTGATGATGTACAAGCACATGAGTCACAACCACAGACGCTGGAAGATTCGACAACAATTCCAACGAAAGAAAATACTTCAGAAGGAGCAACGTTACAGAAAATGAGCAACCAAAACAATAATACTAAATTTAATACTGTCAGTACCCAGACTTTGTTCATGGCAGATGAAACTAATATAAAACAAGCCAACGAACACTGGTTTATTTGTTGCTCGCGAACTTTCTAACGTAAATCCGATAAAGAGGCGTCAAATTATGTGGGAAATCGTCAGAATAATTGAACACTGCTCTTCTTAAATCTTCTATTTATGTAAATCGATTAAGCTTTTAATAAATCAAAACCATTATTAGAATATTAAGAACAATAAATCTATAATCAATACATAGTAAAAAAATATAAAATCTTGTCATCGTGCTGTAAATTTCAAATTTCCACTTTGTTTGCTATGGTTTCAAAATAACTATGTACTAATAGGTAGGTACGTAATGTACGAGAACACTTCTAGAACGTTCTTCAATTCTAGTATCACCATTTATAAAATCCTGGTTCTAAAACGTACTATTTGATAGAAATAAAAGACTGATTCTGATAATTTTAAGTTTCTATTATTCACTATGAAATTCCTGACATGCAAAATCTTATTTTGTATTGAATAAAACGCGTACGATTCATACAATACTACTTTACAATATACTTATTCAAGTAACTGTTTAGGGATGTGATTTAATAAATTGATTTATTATAAATATAATAATAATATCAATTTACTGTATCAACCAACTGGTTTCAAAAATAAGTTTATTGTAATACTAACAAAAACAAGATGTTTGAGCGCTTGTCAATAATCTGTCTTTGGCGATCTTTGATACGCGCTGTATTAGCAAGCATTTTTTCCATCTCGTTGTCTGTGTTGGTGACACTGTTGTCAATAGGCACATTTTCTTTTTCTGTTTCTTCGTCTTGCACGTCATCAGAGGTCTCTGTTTGTTGAGTAGATTTTGATTTTAAGTGTACAATTCGTGACCAAACTGATTGTAAATATTCGACGGCAGCTAATGTTTCTTCTTCAGACAATACAATTTGAAATCTCGGATCTAGATACAGTGCGCTGATAAAAATTGAGTTTTTCATTAAAGATTTTTGTCTGCTTGACAAATGAACTGTGCTAAAGGTACTTCAATTTTCCTGGTTACTAGAATACATTTTGACCATTCGTAATAAAAATCACCTATGTTAAGTTGCTCTGACTGAAGAATCTTGGTTAGTATTTTAGCAGGCGTCAACGATTTTATTAAATCGTGAATAGCTACCCAACTTGCCTCCGACATGTACAAATAATCTGACGCATCTGCAGAGCAACAGTCTTTTAATTCCGTAACACGTTCTAGCATATCTACTGTTGAATGCCATCTTGTGGGACAATCTAAAATGGGTTTCTTTTTATTTGTAGCTACTAGCAATTGTCGTATATTTAGCGTCCTTAACCGTCGCACAATTTTTCTTGCTTCTTCGATCACATAATTCGCTTCATTTTCACGCAAAGCGTCGCCAACCGCCAGTTGAAGAGTATGCGCAGCACATCGTACTGATGTGATGTCGTTATTATGAGGACTTGTGTTTTCTTCATCAATAGCATCATTAATAATTATGGTATGACGTGTTGATAGCGGCTCTTGGGCTGCTTCTTCAGTTAGTTCTTCTGTGTCACATTCATTCAACAATCGTGTTATTTTTAACATATTCGATCCATTGTCAGTTGTTGTTGACATTATTTGTTTAATGGACACATAATACTTTCTAAGGACATAAAGCAGCCTTTCTTTTAAGTTTTCAGCTGTACTTCCGGTGTAAAGTTCAACTACTCCCAGGCATTTAATAACGATTTCGCCATCTTCGACAAATTCACTCAATTTGACTTTTGGGAGTTCTTCTAGTAAAAACGGGAGTATTTTAAATTCACTTTTTGACACACGTTCGTCGCGCTACGCTACACAAGGCACATAATATTTTTCTGTCACGCGACCGACAGCACGGCGGAAGGCGACGCGCGGGCAGTGCGATGCGGCGGCCGGCGGGCGGTGGCTTTGTGTGAGTGCGATAGATAGACCAATAGGTACCTACTCAGTTCTCCGCGCCGCAAGCCCACTCGCACGATGCACTGGTACTATTATTATTGTGACGCCGCGCTTTTCGGATTTCGGTACCGAAACGTGATAACGGTTAAATAAGTGTAGAAAGTATTCGGTTACTATAACCTGTACCGAAATTCGTAAACGGTGATAAACCCTTATAAGTGTACCGAAAAGAGTCCCTGCACACAGGTAGACAGTTAGGACCTACCTCAGGGGTGGAAAAAATTATATAAAAAACAAGTAGTTATAGACTTGTGTATAACTACTTGTGACTTGTGTTGTGTACTTATAATTTAGATGCGACCTTGCTCAAACCAAACCTATCCCGCACACTTGGGTTTAGATACACTTTAGTCACTGGCCTGAACTACGCTTCGTAGGGGAACGGTACGTGGCGTCGGTGTCGCCTCCAGTAGGCCAATCACGAATATTTGCGAGAAAGTGTTCGTATCGTTAGCGTAACCATTTTGTATGAGATTTGATAAGCGCCTCTACCGGGCGTTAATCAGCCTTAATTTCGGCAGCAGAAATACTATCGTGTCGCCTGCGTATCGCCTTCGTATCGCATGCCTAGCGTAACCTAGTACATTTTGTATCAAAACAGCGATCACGAATATTTTTTTGACATGAGCACGCAGGCTGGCTCACGTCAAGCTACGGTGAACGTACGCAAATTTATTCACGTAGATTTTGTCAGTGAAAATACTTGCGTAAGGTATTGAATTACACTAATATTGTTTAATTCTAGTATTTTATAGTTTTTTATGTAGGCACATAAGTTAAATAACATTTTTTGTGGCCCTATGTTTCTAATATGAACATATTAATGACCATGTTACTGAGCAAAAGCCGAGGTTATGCTATTAGAAAACTTGTGTGTTTTAAACGTATAAAAACTGTTTTATATGCTCAAAATGGAATGGGGGGCCTCTTATTATTTAATTTGCTACAAGATAAATTGAAAACAGGAAGAAGAAAGCGATAAAATGTGAAGATAAATATCATATTTTTAGTAAGTACCTAGGTACCAAGAATGTTATATACAAGACAATAATATTGTTTAATTCTAGTATTTTATAGTTTGTTATGTAGGCACATAAGTTAAATAACATTTTTTGTGGCCCTATGTTTCTAATATGAACATATTAATGACCATGTTACTGAGCAAAAGCCGAGGTTATGCTATTAGAAAACTTGTGTGTTTTAAACGTATAAAAACTGTTTTATATGCTCAAAATGGAATGGGGGGCCTCTTATTATTTAATTTGCTACAAGATAAATTGAAAACAGGAAGAAGAAAGCGATAAAATGTGAAGATAAATATCATATTTTTAGTAAGTACCTAGGTACCAAGAATGTTATATACAAGACAATAATATTGTTTAATTCTAGTATTTTATAGTTTGTTATGTAGGTACCTAAGTTAAATAACATTTTTTGTAGCCCTATGTTTCAACTAAGTAGATATTGATCATATGTTGAGGTTATGTTATTGCATATAAAACTTGTGTATATTATATGCCTAAAAACTGTTTTAGATACTGAAAACAGAATGGGGGGCTACTTATTATTTAAATTGCTACAAGATAAATTGAAAACAAGAAGAAGAAAGTGAAAGAATGCAAACAAAAAAATATTTTTTTCAGTCTTAATTCTAGGTACCAAGAATGTTTAAAACAAGACGGATTCAACACCGCTAAACAAACGAGTGAAGCATAGCAAATGGCTGCTGTGTATAATATATAATTCAAGATCTTTGTGTAGAGCATTGTGTTTTTATCAATACAAAAACGGTCACTCAAGATATGCCAGTACTCATAATCATTTCTCTAAGCTCAAGATAGTTGTCTACGATAAATATAGGAAACCTTATAACCTCATACAAAGATATTGAATTATGCTTACTGCTTTATACTACCTCTATGGGTTCATATCTGCTGACCGAGCAGGTCATTAAATTATATGTCAACTTTAAAATTAACCCGTCAAATGTTGCAGCATGCGGGGCGTTTAAATTTAAGAGTTTTATCATCAAAAAGTTATTAACACTCTTTTAGTTGAATCAATGCTACACTATTAAAAAGTACCTAAACATAGCAATTTAGGTGTTAATGCACACAGTGTGCTACATATGATTTTTTGACTGCGATAGTACCTAGCCTAACTACTTATGTATCTACTTTCAGAGATATTAGCTGTGATATTAGTCAAAAGGTCTGAACATGTTCAAGGATTTTAACATAACCGAATCAGAAAAACAAGCAAACTAATCAGTCTCCTCGCCTCCTAACATTTTAAAAGAAAACGGTAATGAGGTACAAGAAATAATCTAAATCAGTTTTGCAGTGCATTGTTACAAGTGAAAGGGCCTTCGCTTCGCCTACTTGTCACTGCTACCTAAATTATCACTTGTACATGACTATAGAACACTAGAGAAATAAAACCATTGATTTAATAAAGAATATATGTATTAAATCAGAACTATTATTGAAATCCCATCCCATCTTTTCTGTGCATGACGACATCAGACAAGCGGCAGGAGTGATGTGGAACAGAGTGGCTCAGGAAAGACATGAATGGAAAAGGTTGGCGGAGGCCTTTGCCGATTGGCAAACAGATCTACAGAAGAGAAGCAAATAGTAGATATACAACAACATACTTAATTCTCATCTATTATAATCTTTATACTATGTAAATAATAGATCTGAATAAAAGGCTATATTATTATTATTTAAATAAACAAATTTATTGAAAAGAAACTTCCAATCTCTTTCATTCTTTTTTCTAGGTACAATAAGGCAAATAAATCTAGTTACTGGTACATTTGTTGTAGGTACCTATTTAATAATAATTGGTGCTTGGAGAAAGGGATGGGCTTTCTCCCTTTGACTAATTTCTCCAAAAGTAGGGAAATAGCTAGTTAGGTACTTATTAGTGGTATGGTTTAACTTTAAAAGACTCACCGTACCACCAGGGGTACAGTTTTGTTGTCCGTTTATTTGAGTGGATTTTTAGTTGTCCAATGAATATGACAGTCTCATAGTATACACACTAGTTTCTAACCGCTTTGACCAAACTATATGTGGACTGATAGAGCATCCCTGCTGTGCCAGATGTTTGCGGAGCTAAGATGCTCTGGAACAGACCCACATCAAGTTGGTTTACATTTACAACCTTAAATAATTCCTCTCTCACTCACACTTACACTCCAGACTTATTTATTCCATCAGAAATACTACTTAGATCACAGTTGGGGCTGTTGTTTTTCTTCGTTAAGTGTTTAAAGGCATATGTCGAGTGCAATGTATGAGAAATCACAATTAGTTTCCTACTCAACTTCATATCGGCACACCATGGTATACGAGGAGGCTCACTTTGCATTGTTCTGTACCATATTCATTTTCTCGAGAGACAAAATACTCAAAATACTCATTCTAATGGGATGTAACTTTTGTATTGGATAAGTATTTCGGATTATCTGCCTCCTTATTACCATGTGTGCCTACATGTGAGAAATCCTGCAATCCCAGGGTCGACTCCCCCCCCCCCCCTCCCCCCCCGCGCTACCAGCACTAGAACACAGCACTGCACTGACTAGAGCTACAGATACTTCAATAAAACCACTGAATTAATAAACAGTACATGTATTTAATCAGAACTATTACATAAATAACAAGATTTATTAAAACTTCTTTCAACAAACAAGTGCATCATCATTCCTTTCTATTGTTTGAAAAGGCTTCCATTCATTGTTCATCAGGGATCTCCACCACCGGCTTGTCCCAAGGTGTGCCGATCTGAAACATTAAATAGGGAGGAATAAATAAGAGATACCTATTCAAAACTACTGGGCCAACAGCTTGTGACAATGTCTTCCTCATCAAAATTATAACCTCTTTCATATTTTATCACCGTCTCAGTAGAGAGTAACTATATTCTTTGATCACCCCACACATATACTTTTATGTCATTCAGACATTGTCTTTAATTGGCAAAACTATGTTTTTACCTATCCTTGTACAAACTTTAATAAAACAGAATTTAAACGAAATGAATACCCGCTTCTAATACATTTAATTTTAAAAATCAAAGTTTACTGCACGTGAAGTTGAAGGAAATGTGTCTAAAATAGTATGCAATAGACAGAAGCTGTGCCATGTAGCAATGCAGGTGTTCGTATGAAGACTTGCAGCTGAGAAGCCTCCACTGCCCATTGAAGGAAGAGCCGGCACAGAACTTGGTGCTGTTTGTGCACTAGGTGTTTATTGGTTTGTTTGGTAGACTCCTCCGTGTTCCTGTACCGTATTATTGTTTGCTGACAGTCGCCCCCTTGAGTTAGTAAGCCATACCCATCGGAGAACCGCCTTGCAACAAGCTCAGTAGGCCATACCCTCGGAGGATCACCTTGAGACAAGCTCAGTGCAGTGCTGTGCAAAACTTTACAGCTTGATATCCTAAGTGAAAATACAACCATCATTGGCAGGTGTGATGCTTAGCATCAGGTGAATGACTTGCTTGTCACATTACTTACTTTTTGTGGTGGAGCTTGTTCATCATATGCCATTTTTCGTCTGAACTGTCCCCGGTGCCGTCACAAGTTAGCATGGTTTTATTAGTGTATTCTATGCTATGGCTGTCAGCTCCTTTCACTTCTCTTGGAGGATGTGTCGGCCATGAGATTCCAAAGGGGATCCTCAAAAAAAGGGAATGAATTCGTATTTGTGAAATAAATTCCAAATTGAAACCAAACGATAGTCAACCAGTGTTGCCAGTGGCCTATAGTCAAAAGTAACACGAGACAGTTCAAAAAGTAACATTTTCACGAGAAAAGTAACACTATCTTATTTTATGAAGAAAACGTCTTTGTCACAGTAAAATAAAAAAATAACCATTGAAATCAGATCTAATAAGGTGGAGACATTCAGTAGCCCTCTTTTTGGAGGAAGTACCCCCCCAATCAAAAATCCAAAAAAAAAACATGTGTTAAACCTGTATAAAGTCAAGTCAAAGTCAAAGTATTTTATTGTAAATAGGCAAAAATAATAGCACTTTTACAAGTCAAAATTAACATCATGAACAAAGAGATTTACATAAAATATTATAAAAAGATCAAATCAATCCAAATTTAGATAAACTAAGTATTCTTTGAGTTTGAAAAGGAAATTTCCCTTTCATGTGCCAGCAGAGTTAAATCTCACACTGGAAAAGGAAATACCCTTCTGACTCTACCGGTGCTTCGGAAATACGCCCGTTAGAGAAGAGAATACCAAGTTTTGTCTAGATTGGTTGAGAAATTTTACCTGTAGTGGAAAACAGACGGACAGTCGGAAACACATACGAAAGCATTTTTGCCCAAGCTGACACGGAGGCGTACGCTAGCGCTTTGCACTTGCTCGGTCAAAAAGTCTTCACAGCTACAGTTCATAGCAACAATTCAACTTATACGCTATTCAGAAATCATTATTTTTGCCATTCATTTAGGTCCATTTCGCGTTTCGTCGAATTCGAGACGATGATGGCTTAAAGTCAAATGCGTCAAAACCATGAACAAAAACTTCCTTTGATGCGTTCCATTTCACGCTTTTTTTTATTACTGAATAAAAGGGGACGGCCCGGTTTGCTAGCGCTCTCTGCCTAAATATTAAAAGTCAATGTACATCAATAATTTAAAGTTATTCGTGTTCAAGATTACCCTATTACTAATTGCAAATAAGCAATATATCTCAAGAACTTCTAGCTTTAATGATAACAACGTGCTTTTTTACTAACTGAAACGCATTTTAAATAACTATACAGGCGCTTTTGGTCACAAAAACTTATCAGGCACTCCATCTGAATTTGTTTTGAGAAAATCTTTTGAACTATAGAGTGTATCATTGAAAAATAACTATTATTAGACACAATCTTTACATAGCCCAATTAAAATTCATTTCACATGCTTACCTCAATTGATAGCCATCGTGTAAGTATCATCAGAAAATGCGTTGATAGTGAGAACGCATTATTATGCCTTTGCAAACGTGTGGATGTGCTGCAGTTGATACACCTCATAATCAAATCAATTGTATAAATATTTATCCAAAACGTGAGCAAAACTGAGTCCGTAGTATAATAACAAGTGAAATATTATTATATTATTTTTTATTACGGACTATGCAATCGTTTGACCACGATCTCACCTGATGGAAAGCAATGATGTGGTCGAAGGTGTAGCACGCTTGCCTATTAGATACCTAATCACTCTCGAATAGTAAATAATAATATCTCGAATTCGTCGAAGAAATCAGCCCGGGAGAAGGCCAAGGTCGTCGGTTGTAGAATGCAATAACAAGATCAGAATTAAATGGTACAGTACACACGAATGCAAGTGCATCGGAACCAATGGATATCGCATTCACAAGTGACATGTCATTTTGTGATATCACAGATGTCTGACATTTCTCGTAGTCCGTTTTTGCTAAGTGAAAGTGCGAAATCGTATTGTATTATTTGTAAATTAAAATTATTATTAATTGTTATATTATTGTGAATGCACATAGCATTCACTTTAATTATTGATACATTTGTCATATAGAAGTTTATTTATCATCGTACATACATTTCGTTGAACGGAACGTAAGACATTCAAAAGGTCGTTGATTTTCAGAACAATTTAATTACTTTTATTAGCAGCCCTTTAAAGCCTGGAGTTCTAGAGATACATAACACAAGCCATAACTTTTATTTTATTTTTGTGAATTTTAACAATTACCTACAGTCAAAGTACATTCTAGGCAGGAACTGGCCATGTCCTTTGAATATATATATTTTAGTCGTAAAAGTTACGTAAAAGTAACATTTTAAGTCGTGTAACATGAAAGTAACATGAGGGGGTCAAAAGTAACGTAAAATGATACAATAGTAACATTCTGGCAACCCTGATGTCAACGAAAGAAATGTCGTCCATAGACAATTTGTAAAAAAGGAGTTTTCACAGAACATACATTATATTATTAGGTTTTCAAACAAACTATTCGTTCTTTGTTCATTCAATTTGGCCGTCTTTCGTTCAACCGAGCCCATCCTTATTTACATTAGAAATACGTCACTAACGTAAGGACGCTAGTCGTACGCAAGGTGTTGTGGTAGCGCCTATCGTCTTGCTCTGGTAAACACGGTACGCATGCGATACGAATGTTTGAAAAATTTGTGCTTGGCCTACTGGACTCTTCGGCGGCTGGCACTACGTTGGTATCCGCAGATCTCAAGCGGAACCAGACCGACGGAAGTGGGTCGAACCGGCAGGACTCAGGCCAGGTGGAGTGCCGCGTAGTGTAGGTAGACCTTCCTCAACGGAGATCCTCAATGGTGTTGATTAGTGGAGATCGTCAGCGGAATCATCAGCAGGAAAACATCAAGGGTGTTGATTAGTGAAGATCGTCAGCGGAATCATCAGAGGAAATCCTCAGCAGGAAAACATCAAGGGTGTTGATCCTGGAAGAGACGCAAGCATTAGGGATATCTCTTTCCCCATAGCTGTGCCACGCCACCACCATAACGTAGTCCCAAGCCCAGCGACTGTGGTACTAACAATTTAATTAGATAGGTAGGTAGGTACCGGCAGTTCGTTATGGTGACGCGGAACAGCGAATTAAACTATTATTTAGTATTAGCGCTAAATGGTTGCAGTAATTATATATAGGAACTCAGCCTAGAGGGAAATAACACTGAATTTACTAAATTATTTATATAAAAGGTGACGCGTGCTCGCGCTAGTACGTCTGTCTGCAGAATGGAAGTCAAGGCGTAGGTTTCGAGAACATTTAAACATTTATTTAATTTGTAGGGCGCGAACTAGCCTGCAGTGTGCCACAGGTTAGCGCAGAGTAGGCGTAGAAATCGCGTTCGCGCCGGAGTCCCGTATCAGCGCTGTGGTACATTGCGGAGCCATTTAGCAATGTGTTATATTTCAATGGTTCCATAATAATAATTATATTATTGTTTAGTTGTTAAGTATTTTGTTTGATAGATTTATTATTTTAGTATGATTATAGGGTTATAACAGTTTGGAACTAGTTTTGGTTAGCGTAGTACATATAAAAATTATAATTTTTATCGTTTGTATTTTAGATTTAAGTTTTACTTATTAAGGTTTTAGTACTAAGATCTTATTATTTGTTAGAAAGATAAACGCAACGTTACACTTTATTTTGCATATTATGGTTTGTATGCAATAACTAGACAAATTGGACGGAGCCGAGATTTTAATAAAATAAACAACAAATTAAATTTGAAGCTAATTTTATTGGTCTTACTTTTGACCGTACAATTCAAGCGAAGATAAAATAATGACAATTTGTACTTAGTAACTTCCATTATATAATTTTTATAAATGCGTAGGCGATTTCTAGTTCATTCTTCATTGTAATAAACAACTAAGTAGTTACATTTCTCATACTTTAGCGAGAAAAACATCTAAGTACATAAATGCTTATTCAGCTATGCGCAATTAAATCAAATCAACATGTAGAGTACCTCTACTGCGCATTATTCATAGAAAAACAACATAAGTACAAAAAGTCGAAGGAAGTACCTACTTGTATGATTAAATATGTCGCAATTGGACTTCGGTAAACAACGGGGGGTTTGTGGTACATATAACTTCTCCACCCTGAGATTGAAAATTATCTGAAAGTTCATTTTCTGAAGTCAGATTATTTTCAATTTTACATAATTTCAAAATCTTATTTTTATATTTTAATATAAAGTATACAATAATAAAATCATTATAATATAAAGTATTAATGTCCATAAACTAACACTTTTTATTTGCACTTTATTGACCATTTCACTCATTTCACTATATTCACTGTTTTCACTTTTCTTCAAAATATAATTCAGCATTTGTAGATTTTCCATGTTTACTCCATCTAAGTTAACAGGTTTCCTTTTGAAATTATTTGTAACTGGAACACTTGGTAAATTTATCAAAGGTAGTTTAGGAATATGTAAGTTAATTTCTCTGAACAATTTCTTCCGTAGAGTAATATCTTCAACTTGTATTTTACAATTATCATCCAAGGTTAAAATATAAGTACCAAGGATTTTCTCTCGAGTAATCTCATTTTCACAGGATTTTGTCAAGTACGTTTGGTAACTTGCAAAAATTATCCATATGTTCATTTCAATTTGTTGAATTTTTATCTCTGAAGTTTCGATTAAAATTGAAGAACACGACGTAATATTCAAAGAAATTTCATTAAATCTGTTATACATTTATCTTGTTCCAATACGACTGAATAACTTTCTTTACAAAGAAATAGTTTCTCATCAATCTTCGTCGCATGGCTTGGAGAGCAATGTAATAGAGTTCAAATCCTTCACGAGGATAAAAGGATATTTAGGAAGTATCAAGGATGTAATATTATTAAAAGTATCAAGGATAGGTAAGGGGAATAACTGGTAATATTTGTAAGTGTTTTTGCGTACAATTGGAATTGCCAGTACATATATAATTTGCCTACCCTTAATATAAGCTTTTATCTCTATATTTTGCTCTATGTTTACTAAATTTTCATAATTAACAGGGAAAATTAACTTATCTGTTCTCTCAATATTTTTTAACAATTCAAATAATTCACTAGTATCAATTATTGATTTATGTAATATTTTATTTTTACTTAATGCGATTGTTGTATCAATCTCATCTAACTTAGAAAGAATTATTTGAAAATTATGAGTTAACAAACTATAAGCATGAGATACTTTATTTTCAAAATCATTTATTTTACTTCTATTCAATGCTTTCTCTATATCAATTAAATTATTCTCAAATTGTATAAAATTATAATAAGAAGTATTAGTAAAATTTACAAAACCATCAACCATTTCTGCAACCAAAGTAACTTTCTTTGAAATAGCATCTTGCTTAGTTTTAATTTGATTAATTAATTCATCATATTTGATTGCGTCATCATTATCCATATTTCCAGTTATCAATTTAATTATTGATCCTAAAGGATTTATAAGTCCTCTTTTAACACGTAAAGTTGGGACTAATTGCTCATACCTTTCTAAAGTTAAGTTTTTAATAAATTCAGTTTGTATTTTATCATCATTAAAATTAATCGTAAAATTAACTTTATCTTTTAAATATATGTTTAAATCCTTCAACTTATTTATGTTTATATATAAATCATCTTTAATTAAACTTAACTCTAATACCTTAATTAACTTCCATTTATCATATTCCAAAATTGCATTTTCTTTTTTAACAGGCAATATTCCAGGATTATTTTCAATCCTTTGTAGCTGAATAGCTAGTCCTTGGGTCATCAGTGTCAGGATGACGAATCTGTGGACGTTTAATATCTTTTATTGGAACCTTAGTTTTATGACCATTTATTTTTACAGGGACAGTATTACGTTTTATTTCTCCTGTCACTTGTGCTTTTTGATATCTAGGACTATCTTTACTTCGCCTAGTATTAACTCCTTTTATAAAAACTTTATCGCCTACTTTTATATTAAATTTATTTGCTCCGCCTCGTTTTTCTTTAATTCTTTCTTTCTTTTCAACTAACTTTTCCGTTAGATATTTATAAAGATATATTGTTCTTTGTGCGTGCTCTTTAACTAATTGCTGAGTAAAATATTTATCAAAGTTTACAGCAAACATACTACTTGAATCCGTATGTCCAAATACTACTTCAAATGGTGTTAGATTTGTTGTCGAATGTATCGTTTGATTATATGACAATACTGCATATGTCATTATAGATGCGGCATCAGTAGATTTTTGCTCATATTTAGCAAGTCTATAAATTTATATAATTGTTGAATGAAACCTTTCAATTAATCCCATTGAATTTGGATTATGTGGCGTTCCTATATGTAAATCTATTTTATAAAAAGATAACATTTCTTTCATTAAAGTATTATTAAATTCAGAACCTGGGTCTGAACTAATTTTACTTGGTATTCCATAATATGAAAAATATTTTATTAATGCTCTTATTATTTCAGGGGTAGACTTTGTATTTATTTCAATTGCTTGACCTAACTTGCTGAATGCATCAATTATGGTCAAAAATGATTTATTTTCAATAGTAAAAGTATCTATAAATATTTCTTGAAAGGGTTTTATTTGAGTTTGCGTTAATTGCAATTCAGGTTAATTTGACTAAAGACTTTGCAAAGTTAACAAAGCCTCTTACTAAATGTTTAAAGAAAAATCAAAAAGTAATAATAAATGAAGAATATGTATCGTCATTTGAAAAATGTAAAGAATTATTAACAAATGCACCACTTTTACAATTTCCTGATTTTGAAAAACCTTTTATTTTAACTACGGATGCATCAAATTATGCAATCGGTGCAGTACTTTCTCAAGGAACTGTTGGTAGTGATAAACCTATTGCATATGCAAGTAGAACACTCAATAGTGCAGAAATACGTTATAGTACTATAGAAAAAGAACTCCTTGCCATTGTATGGGCAACAAAACATTTTAGACCTTATTTATATGGTAAAAAGTTTTATATTTATACAGATCATAGACCACTAGCATGGTTGAATTCAATAAATGAACCAAATAGTAAATTGACACGATAGAAATTACGATTAGCTGAATTTGATTTTGAAATAACATATAAAAGTGGGAAACAAAATAAAAATGCGGACGCTTTATCGATATTAAAAGTAAATGCACTAGGAGATGATGATAATCTCTCAATGAAAGTTAATATTGATAAAAAAGAAAACAAATTAACAAAAAAAAAAAAAAAAAAAGGAAAACAAATAAGATCAACTTCTCCAATTACAATATCTTCTGATTCAGAAAAAAACTTTAAGTATTTCTAGAAGGTCGCCGTATTCAATACCTTCATTTGATAGTAGTACAATTACAGCATCTGATATTCCTGAAAATTCTAGTACTGAAACAGCACATTCTCATGATGGATATGGAAAGCATACCTATTTTACATGAAGCAATTGATACAAAACCAAATCAAATATTAATTTACTCGTGGAATTTAAATAAAATGTCTGTAAAAGATATTTCAAGAAATAAACAAAAAGTTTTAGAAGTACATATGCCAGTAAATAATACAAATTTAGTAAAAGAATTTTTAAAAGGTTACATAAGACCTAAAATTAAATATTTTATATATTTTGAAGAAGAAGCACACAGAAAAGATTTTGCTTCAGTTGTCACTACATTATTTAAAAAGGATTCAGTAAAATTATTTGAATGCACATTAAGAGTAGTATATGTCGAAGATGAAAACGAACAACGTGAAATAATTTTAAAATATCATGAAGGAAAAACAAGTCATAGAGGTATAAAAGAAACACTGGCACATTTAAAAAGAACATATTATTGGAATAATATGGATCAAACAGTTGCAAGCGTAAAGATAGTCCTAGATATCAAAAAGCACAAGTGACAGGAGAAATAAAACGTAATACTGTCCCTGTAAAAATAAATGGTCGTAAAACTAAGGTTCCAATAAAAGATATTAAACGTCCACAGATTCGTCATCCTGACACTGATGACCCAAGGACTAGCTATTCAGCTACAAAGGATTGAAAATAATCCTGGAATATTGCCTGTTAAAAAAGAAAATGCAATTTTGGAATATGATAAATGGAAGTTAATTAAGGTATTAGACTTAAGTTTAATTAAAGATGATTTATATATAAACATAAATAAGTTGAAAGATTTAAACATATATTTAAAAGATAAAGTTAATTTTACGATTAATTTTAATGATGATAAAATACAAACTGAATTTATTAAAAACTTAACTTTAGAAAGGTATGAGCAATTAGTCCCAACTTTACGTGTTAAAAGAGGACTTATAAATCCTTTAGGATCAATAATTAAATTGATAACTGGAAATATGGATAATGATGACGCAATCAAATATGATGAATTAATTAATCAAATTAAAACTAAGCAAGATGCTATTTCAAAGAAAGTTACTTTGGTTGCAGAAATGGTTGATGGTTTTGTAAATTTTACTAATACTTCTTATTATAATTTTATACAATTTGAGAATAATTTAATTGATATAGAGAAAGCATTGAATAGAAGTAAAATAAATGATTTTGAAAATAAAGTATCTCATGCTTATAGTTTGTTAACTCATAATTTTCAAATAATTCTTTCTAAGTTAGATGAGATTGATACAGCAATCGCATTAAGTAAAAATAAGATATTACATAAATCAATAATTGATACTAGTGAATTATTTGAATTGTTAAAAAATATTGAGAGAACAGATAAGTTAATTTTCCCTGTTAATTATGAAAATTTAGTAAACATAGAGCAAAATATAGAGATAAAAGCTTATATTAAGGGTAGGCAAATTACATATGTACTGGCAATTCCAATTGTACGCAAAAACACTTACAAATATTACCAGTTATTCCCCTTACCTATCCTTGATACTTTTAATAATATTACTTCCTTGATACTTCCTAAATATCCTTTTATCCTCGTGAAGGATTTGAACTCTATTACATTGCTCTCCAAGCCATGCGACGAGATTGATGAGAAACTATTTCTTTGTAAAGAAAGTTATTCAGTCGTATTGGAACAAGATAAATGTATAACAGATTTAATGAAATTTCTTTGAATATTACGTCGTGTTCTCCAATTTTAATCGAAACTTCAGAGATAAAAATTCAACAAATTGAAATGAACATATGGATAAGTTTTGCAAGTTACCAAACGTACTTGACAAAAACCTGTGAAAATGAGATTAACGAACAATGGAACGAACGAGACAAGGATGTCAGAATTCATAGATAAAAAGTTATTCTTTAAAATTAAATGCAGTCCCAATCAAGTTTAATATATTAAACCTACTAATAATGGCCTCGAATTTTCAAACAGCGATTTCTCAAAATCTTGTTTATTTCATTTATCATTTTTTGCTTTTATAAGGACGTTACACCAAAGAATATTTTCAATTTTACTTAACTATTTATTTTGTTTGAAAAAATATATTGTGATATTGCCATATAAATACCTACATCAGGATGTGCATTTTGTAAAATACAATTTATATTGGTAGGAAAAGGGCTCTTATTGGGAGCCAAGATCTTAATCAATGTGGATTTAACATATTGAGGACGTCCTCGCTGCATGTACAGGAAGAAGAGTCAACAATTCGAAGCCTAGCATGATGCGCTAGGTTACAAACATGGACTAAACGCATTCTTATTAATGTGGAAGTTCCTTTCTTGAATAATTTTAAACTTGAATACCACGGCTTTGTTACCATATTTGACTGCATTTTGAAAAAGTGGCTGCCCTTAAGTTGGATACGGCGTGACCAGACTTTGCTCCAGGTGTTCTGAAGAAAAGCCTTTGGAAATGATGCAAGATCATGGCAATAGTTTAAGTAAGGAAATGTATCTCCACACGAAACGGCTTCAATAGCTAATCGGTCAGCTCTTGCATTGCCTCTAATACCACAGTTGCCAGGGATCCAAGTGAACGAAACTTAATAGGGTTTGGCGGGCAAACTCTAGGCATGTTTTACTATTTATTTGCAATGTGAGGACCTGTATACAAACAACATTTAGCACAATCTTCTTCAGCATTGCATGTATCAACAGAATGATCTTGAACGCATTTGAAACAACACGGCTTAGTTCTGCATTGACTCTTAGTATGACCAAATTGGCAGCAATTATAGCATTGTATCATGTGATAATTATATAATTCAACCTGTTTAGCATTATAACTCATAAAGATGCACTTTGGCAAGATTTGACCATCAAAAGTATGTACCACTGTTTGTGACGGTTTCCATAGGTATAGATACAATTTATAGTTAAGACACTTGACTCTAAGAATCTTACCACATCCAAAAGGCATATTGATGTTCTCAGCTAGTTTTTCTGGGGACCACTCATTTGGCACACCACGAACCAAACTCATACGAGTTAAGTTAAACGATAGGATAAATGCATTAAGGTTGTCAGAGGATAGGCTGCTGTTTGTGAGGGAAAAGTTTGCACTTACATGATTTGTGAAGGCTATGGTTAATTTAATGTTCTCAAAAGAATATTACTTTTAAAAAAACGTAGGCTATTGGGTGGACTATTGTTCCATCATTGGGGAAAGATTGTTATCTTTGGACGTGCACAACGTATGGTGCACTTCTAACATGCAGGTTTAGACGGAGGGATCTGTACTATCACCTATCGCATTATTAGCAACAGGAATTGCAAATTTTGCCATAGATTTCTTGACAGTGGGTTCACTTTCCATGCATTGACAATCGGTAGATTTGAGAGCATTGATAGAAGAATCCGTTTCATGTTTATTCATTGTATTCAGTTTTTATTAATTATTTATTATATTATAATGCACCACCGTCTTTGCCGTATATTAATTCCTTTCCATCCAAAGGTTGTCTGGAAGAGATCGCTTTTTAGCGATAAGACCGCCCATTGTCCCATATATTTTGTTTAAATGTTTAGTTATTATTGTATTTTTGTTCAATGTGTTGTACAATAAAGAGTTATCTATCTATCTATCTATCATAGTCCATAGCAGACTAATTCGATGCAATGGATCCAACAAGAGGCACTGACACTCCAGGGTCCGGTGGCTCATTCATCGTCGACGAAAAACTTAAAAACGACTTGTACACAATTAAACAAAATATATAAACTATAGAACTAAACTAACTACTAATTACCTACTACCCCACTGGTCAATTAAACAAGAAAAAAAATGTTAGTACACCCTACTACATACACTGTTTAGAAAATATTTAAATGAAATTCTAATGACCAATCAATTTGTGATAAAAACGTACATTCTCATAGTTAGTTTTTTTTACTAAACATTGAAATGCCAAATTTTTATCTATTTCCTATAATTTATTATATTTTTAATTGATTTACATTTTAAGCTTGTGTTTTTTATATGTGGTCTCTCAGTGACCACAGCGACATTTGTAATTCCTTATATCATATCCGCACTGTTTCGTTTTTTTTAATACTTTAATACATGTTTTACTAAATGTCGGTGTACAAAATGTGGCTGTAACTATATACTTACCCAGATTTGGAAACTGCAGCGTGAGAACTGAGAGACCACACTATAAGTAGAGTAACTTTTTAATAAATTATTTACAAATTCTAATATGCGCTTTACAAATGTTTTATAACTTTTAAAGTAAAGTCTTAAAGACTTAAGATCTTTGTGGTCACTCAGTCCACACACACATCAATATGTAATATACATATCAATATGGTAACATTTTTACTTGGGTTGCTAAAGACCATCTAGATCAAACAAGGAACTTGTATACTATGTAACCAACTACCTTGAGATCAAATAAGACGTGACATTTTGTTAGAATAAAAGTGGATGGTCACCATTTTACGCCAGTAATCGTAATTTCACCAGTAAGCGTAATTCAACCTCCTTGGAGTACCTACCATCTCTTGAGTTCCTGTGACAACCATCATCACCACAAACTAAATGAGCCCAAACTTGAAGGAGTTCCATAATTTGAATGTTGAGTTCCTGTGCTCTACCATCAGACCAGCTCTCAATAGTAACATTATATTGTATCGTCACCAGCAGGGCAATTATCCAGACCAATGCGATTTGTTGCAATCAGATTTTCAAAGCAATATAAACGCTAATATTCCGTATTAGGTGCACGTGATATTGAAAATCTGATTGCAACAAGGTACGTAATAGCCCTCCTGAACGACAGCCGTATAAAAATTTCAGTCTCACTGGACTTCAAAAAAACAAGCAAAATGAACAAAGTACATTCGCACAAGACGTGCGAGCCAAACTAGAAAAGAAAAAAAAAACAAAGTAAATGTTATTTCGCAAAATAAAACGACACATTTTCGCTTTCCCGCCAAAACTATCGTCAATAATGGTAAATTTCTAGCTTTATAAATGAACCCAAATCTTAAATCATTCATTCTTGACACTCTCCTACACAAACGAGGCATCGAGGACTGATTCTATCTTTGTCTATGGTTGGCTTCGTATTATTGGCCGTGTAATATTGGTCGTACAATATCAGTACGGGCTGATATTACGCATCCATTAATTGGAACCCTGTACACGTATTATTGGCTGCGTAATACTGGCCGTGCATTATCAACCCGGACCGATTTTGTACGGACAATAATACACAGCCAGTATTAGCCGTCCAAATATTACGAATCCATGTACACGTAATATCTGGCAGTGTAATATTGGCTGTACAATACTGGTCGTACATTATTTTGGTCGTGTATTATCGTCTCCCAAATTTTTGGAAGTTTTAAGTAGAGCGTATGTATCATATTTGTATTTTAAATCGAATTGGCCCAACCAAAGATTTGGCGTAAATTACCTACAAACTGCAATTTTCTTTCAATAGAGTCATTTTTAACATTATTGCTATTCATAAACACAAAATAATACTGCTGCTCACACTTCGAGAGACTTTTGTTTTGAACTCTAATCAAACAGGTGAGTCAATTGATCGTATTAACGGGTGAGTCTAGTTATTTGTGACCTTTTTCTCTTTTGATGAAAAGGTGAATCATAATTTGTTGTACATAAATCATCTTTCTTTCGTTCCTTAGATTGAGAGATGAATCAATACCAAACAGAGAAACGGCTATGTTGGTGCTATGGTCTGATATCTGTGCTGCTGGCGGTATCCGTAGTTTGCACCGCAGTGGTGTACAACCACTGGAAAGCGACGCTAAACGTGTGTCCCGGTGGTTACCTAGAGAATAACAACTGTGGCTGCATATTCTTTGGTATCAGCACATTCCAGTACTTCAATGGAGGTCATAATTCATATTGCCTGTATGCTGTATTTGCACCATTGCCCATACTAGGGTATGCCATCATAATGGCTTTGTTCCACATGTACAGAGTTTGTATCAACAATGTAGGCAAGTATGAGGATGAGAAGACTACTGCAATGGAAGAAATGTAAGTATAAGTAGTTCTATTGCAATATAAAATAAAATAGAGTCTGAATAATGAATATAATTTTAAGACGAAGACTTACAATGAACTACGGAATAAGAAAGCAACATTTTTATAATTTGTCAGTCTTGTTGGGATGTTTGTTTGCACATCACGAAAACTACTGGACCATTTGAAATGCTTTTTTCAATGTTGGATAGTTTAGGATTTGACTTAAAATCAGATGAACTTAGTATCTCAATGCAATGAGTAGAAGCTGAGCAATTGATAAAAAAAATTATACAGCTGAAGAGTTTTTATGTTCTTTATAGGTAGGTTAACGAAACCAAAACCTATTAATTAGGTAGCCGTAACCTAGCTAGGAAATATATTAGGTTGTATTAAACTATTAATTATGTAACAAATACCTACTCAGTACGTTACCAAAACCTATAAGATAGGTAACCGTAACCCAGCAAAGAAAAATATAAGGTTGTATTAAACTATTTATCAGGTTACTGATACCTATTAATTAGGTAGCCGTAACCTAGTAGGGAATACAATTAGGTTATATTTACTGCATAAGTGCTTTTGGTCCTAGAATAACACAAGATACATATTTATCTTACCTTACTTATCTCAGAAAAATGTCCATGCAGTCAAAGCCAAGGGGGTGCTGATAGTTTGTTCATAATATTATATGACCATGTAGGTAATGTCTATCTAATAGTGTCACGAGGCGGTCCTAGGGTTTGGGTTTGTTCCACTAGCCCAGGAACCAAGCCTCAGTGTACAATATAAAAGGTCAGGAATAATAGCACTTGGAGAATTTCATATACAGCGGCTTCACCAATCTGGATCAAAATAACCACTTAAGAAGGTAATGTCATATAGATTTAAAAATGTCCAGTTGTAGTAAACTTATTTAGGTATATTTAAAACATGTTGTTTCGTAAAATTCAGTTTTGCTCAAAATCAATATCGGAATGACAGGTTATTTGAACTTAGAATTAATAATGACAAACTATCAAATGGAATGAAATGGATTATGAAAGAATTAAGAGATCAAATGAGTATTATTACGAAAAAGGTTTGACCTCGTTACAATAGTAATTATTTGCAGCACAACCAATGTTCATTATACCCTCGCTTCATCCTATCATGTTCACAAAGCAATTAATCAAAAGCCCAATAAAGTACCAAAAATAAGTTTTTTTTTCCAAAATTTCAGTGAAGGTGAATCTATAGTGGTGACAACAAGAACTCGAATGTCCAAGCAGAATGATGGAGTGATATACTGCTGGATCCCCACATCCTGTGCTGCCGCAATATTCTGTATTTACAACTTGGTGCATGCTGCCATCATCACTAGTGGCTTCATCAAGACCTGCACTCAGTATAGAGGATATCTAGTCAGGGTAATATAATATTATTTGCTTAACCCCTATCATGTACCACATACATCACACATTGTACAAATCTACAATAAAAAACTAAAAAACTGTACTGATAAAATTATCAGTTGTTTTATTACTGGAGAATATGGCCTAATTGTAAAAATAACTAGAAAATATGTGGCATGAAAATATTTATTTTATTTACACAATTGCAACATTACAGAAACATCCATTGTATAGGTACCAAATTTTATATTATTATTATTATAGACAATGCTCAAGAAGTATATTTTTCTAATGGGCATATTTTTCCAATAGGCATTGACTGATCAATATCCTGTTTACTTATTCTAAATAATATTTTATGAGCGAAAGTAAATCTGTCTCTCTGTTACCTTTTCACATCTAAATGGCTGAACTGATCTTGATGACATTTGGTATGGAGATAGTTTGAACCCTTGGGAAGCACATACATCACAAGTGTGGCAAAGTGTAGAAGTTTATTTAAATATTAATATAAGTCCCAAGAGTTCTCATTGTGTCCACTCCAATGTTTAATGTATGTTCTCGTGCACAGGAGCTGCATGCCGCTGGAGACCACGCAACTGCCATACATTTCAGACTGGCATGTCAAGCCATTTTCGACTTTATGGACTACATACAGAAGGACGCGCCTAACAGCCGCCGCGGGGACTTCATAAATACCGGCTTGGCACTGCAACTGGCACTGATCACGTCTTGGTTTGCAGTTGCAATCTGGGTGGCTGTTGCTGTGTATACAGCATTGAGAGCTTACAGGGAGAGGAGCGTCTTGACTTGCTGTGGCAATTAACATTAAAAAAAAGTAGCTTGCAATGCAAGGGTTACAAGGTGTAACCAATTATGTCCACCTTTACTGTTACATATATGAAGGAGGAAAAATTGGCTAAGTGCATTTTTTCTCAAATTGTTTTTTGTAGTCTGGCCACAAGAATACTCATTTAATTATATGAAATCTAAAACAAAAGTGAAAAGGCGTTGTGTAACAAGTTTTTTTTAACATAAAAAACTTGTTACACAACGCCTTTTCACTTTTAAAATCAATAAAATAAGATGATGATGATTGTTCCCCAATCATGTAGCTGAGATACAACTATTTATTCTTTAATAGTGAATAACTAGCTAAGTCCGTGACTTGACCACGTCTTCCCTACAAACGGAACACACTCGACAAACTTACTCTTTGACTTTATTTGACCTTGAGGGACGTTTGTTTTTCGCGATCTGTGATTGAGTGGTTAAGTATTGTTAATAAATAATTGTTATAAAAAGGTTAGTCTGCAATTAAATTAAAAAAATGAGATATACTATACCTTAAATTCACAGAATTTGCTCAGACAATTGCACCCATTACATTGATAGTATGAAATTTCGGTTATTATTATGCATATTTTATACAGAAAACAATTCCAAAAACATATATAAAATGTCCTTTCAAAATCATTCATAGAATGAATGATTTTGAAAGGACATTTTATATATGTATGAGCATATTTCAAGTCCACCATAAAATGCTTTCAAAACTTAAAATGTCTCTCTTGTAAAATTTTGTAAATGTGACTTAGCTAATTCTTCCCTTAGCCTCATATGTATGCACAAACTTTAATTACACTCCATTAATTCTACTTACAGTGTGCCTTACAAATTACACACTAAAATAAGAAAGATTATATTACGATAAAAGTATTTTAAAATACATTTATAGGTATCTAACAAGGTAGGACATAGTTTAACATTTATTAGAAATGTACATTTGTGTTATTTTATGTTGATATTTATTTAAATAACTTACAACGAAATCCATAATATTATGAAGACTAGATAAAGACTGAGCTGACTGCCTTATTTCCGCTTTTAAAATAAACAATATAATAATTATATTGAAATCATAAATAAGCATCACAAGACAAGCGTGTAAATACTTATTCATTCCACCGAACATTACGACTTATGATTATGACCAATGTTTTTTTGTATTTTTATAGTTTTAGTTTAGTACTTAATATTGTTCAGTCGTGTACCGTCCAATTGATGTATTAGTGTTAAGCGTAGTTATACAATATTACATTGTACTTATACTGCCATTTAAAAAGTTACAAATTAATTATACTTTTTTAAATATTTTTTATAGACTTTTATTTTACATAGGGGATTAGAAGAAAACAAAGTATGTTACACATAAAGCGTATATTTTATCAATAACCACAGTACAAAACATCAACAATACAATTACATTAAAAACTATCTAACCAACTGTAAGTTTATCAGAAAGATTAAATACATCAACCAGACTCAACAAGATACATTAAATACATCAACCAGACTCAACAAGATACATTAAATACAATCAAGATGAATACCTACGAGATTCCAACAGTTCCAAATAATAATAATAGTAAGTTCTAAATGCAAATTATGTCTTGGACTTTCGAAGTAAAATACACCCTATCTGGACTTAGATCTAATTAAAAGTGGAAAGATTAGGTACCAGCTACTGGAGCGTGAACCGCATAAATTAGTTGCACCACACATCATTGGCCTTAGTCACAATCTGGCGTTTGTGTGGCACTAGCTGACTTATTCGCGCTATGGTCTGCATGTGTCTATTTTTGTTGATGATACAACGAATGTTGTTGACGCCGCGTGTGTGGTGTGGGTATGTTTGCCTGTAGATGTATATCTAGTCCAGTTTTAGTTTACGTGATATTAAAGCGTGCCGTATCTCACCCCCTCCCCCCCCCCCCATTTAACTATATCTATGTATCTGGAGGATTTAGGGACCCAGGACCGTAAATTGGAATGTATTCATAGTTGATTCAAATGTGTCAATACCAAATTTTAATAACATGTGGATCAGTACATCAACTCTTTTTTTTTTCATGTTCTGTTTCTGAAGCACCAATAAATTATTTTTTTGAAAATTATTAGATATGCTTTCGCTAAGCAGGCGTTAATGCTAAAATCATAAAAATAATATAATTAAAAATTATTGGCTTCTTTTGACACTTTTACTAAGACTACAAAGTCGTAAAGTATGCAGACGTGTGATGAATTTCTCGAAACAGCAATGACAATTTTTATTAATCGCGTCGTGGAACGCGTAGGTTAATTCTCTTCCAGAGCTGAGACACAAAGCAATTTGTTAATTATTGCAAACTGAGGAGAGAATGGTATGGGCCCGGCACAGCAACAGGTCCACCCTTCTCATCCTGCAGGTGCTATGACTATGAGCTATGAGAACCGGCAAAGGGAATTCAAGAGAAGGGCAGTAGCAGTTCCCTGTGTACATAGGTATAATACTGCTATCACCAAAACGCCTGCCAAGAAACTGCCTTTATTATAGTAGGCCTATGTTGAGCAGTGGACGACTTCCGGCTAATGATCTGAAAGCTGCTAAATACTGAAAACTTTCTTGTATGACATCAATCCCTATCATGTAACTCAAGCAACATACTGAAAACTCATAAATGACATTAACCCCTATCTTCTAACTCAAGCTACATACTGAACACCTTCTTTAATGACATTAACCCCTATCATGTAACTCAAGCTACATACTGAAAAGTTTCTTCAATTACACCCCAATCATGTAACTCAATTACCCGTATGCACTATTTCATATTGTTACATGGGGCTGGTTAACATAAAAAATTAACAATGATTAATATTATGCTTATGAATAATCTCAAGCCTATACACCAACATCGAATAAACTCTTAACATGACAAATTTATAACTATTCATATAAAAATATCACTTCATACATGTGTATAAATTATTTTGAACACAATAAATACAATATCTATGTATGAAAGTAAACTTTCTGTGATTGAACAATCAAGCCAAGCCCAAATCCAAACAACAAACATTGCAATAATTATTATAATAAAATGAACTTACACCTACTTTATAAGAAATCTACAAAAAGGGGTTACAAAATATTATTTCAAGTTAGGCCAATCATTGGCATTGCAATGCAAATATAACGTCAATTAAGACTATGCAATATGCATGTATATTAATTAAATTGTAATATTTGAGGTAGAATAACAAACAGTGAGGTGCCAATTAAAATAAATGCATGCATTCGGATGTATACCAGAGCCATAAAATCTAGAAACATTAGTAGTATGAAATGTTATAAAATATGTGACGAGTTGATTATGAGACTAGTACAGCTGCTAGTATTAGAACCTTGGATAAGAGTGAGATTTATGTCATAGATCACAAAGTTGATTTACATATTCAGGAACAGTGTGAGTAGCAAAATACTGCCCTGTGGTACACCAAAATTATATTATAGATTTGCGACTATAATTACCTACAGGAACATTTTGTCTTCTATCTGAGTGTTTTGGCAGGCATCCTCTAATTTTCACTCAAAACTACAAACAAGCGCAAGATTTGCTGTCTGTTTTTATTAGAAAAGATAATTATACCTTTATTCAACACCATATTTGACATTGTCTCTTCGCAGTTATGTCGAAATGTGCCCATCTTGGACAAGAATATTAATAGTCAAAGTACATTTGGCTGTAAGAAGGTATACATTGGCATTAAGTAGTATCACTTGACTGTTCCATCTATGCTCACGTATTGCGGCACTCAGCTTCCCAATCTTCAGGTATCATCTTATTGATGTACTGAATAAACTGGTTGTATGGACAGGGTTGATCACAGAATGGCAGTTTTAATTCACTTGGCACTTCCACTTTCGTGTTGTTTCGGTAGAACGCCTGAAAAAGAGAAGGAAATTAAAATCAATCCAGTCAAGTTTAAAACAATTTTTGACAGGATGGGCCTTTTGTTTTGTTTATAATTTGTAGAATTGTTTTTTAAGCTCAGTGTATGGACCAGCAAATTATGTCATATTTTGCTCTACAACCCATACCAGCCAGGTTAGAGGTTGGGATAGACTAGCAGTAGTGTTCTTTTTTATTCAGTACCTCTATTATGAGTTCAATTAAACGCTCCAAGCTAGCTTGTTTTAAGCTGACTAAAGTACCAGGCTCCCATAAATCGGAAGGAGGTGCAAAAAATAAGACGGACGGACGGATGCAGCACGGATGCTTTCGATGCTCCTCAGATTCATTCAAAGTACCAGGCCATCATAAACTACATGAAGGTGTATGAGTGATATTACTAAAACACATTTTTCTTTCCAACAGTACTTTTATCGGCCGCGAGCTAGGGCAATAAAGTAGAAAAAGAGTGAGTATAAACTGGGGGAATAAACCCGAGTAACACGAGTCCATATTTTATTTTACAAAAAATTATCAATCCCTACGAAAATTGTAATAATGTAACCCAGCTCCACTCACTCACGATGATAAATGGCAGTGACATAACTACTGCAGCAGCGTTAACTGACGTTAGCCATTGTAGGAATAGTGACCCATAATACCAAAAACATGCAAACTGAGAATCCGTCTCACATAAGAAGTAGCGGCGATAAGAGGAACTAACGTTGAACGCTTAATTTTTTTTTCGCTTTTACAAGGAAACTAGCGCCGCGTCTGTGAGACTTCTTTCAGAAGTCGGACTCTACCCACTGTATTGTCTTACCGGTCAGTCGCATAGATACTTTTACATGAGTTGTAACGTCAAGATCGTTTACTATTGCAACTCGTAATAGTGGTACAGTAGTCGCTAAATAGTCGTAGTGTATCAGTTATTTGCATCGACTATAAGAGACTCGGAAAAATCGCAAAAAAAAAACTCTTCTGTCATTTGGCTCTTAAGCCTGAGCCCACATTTTCTTGTAGTATGCCAGCTTCGGAGTGCACTGACCTTGATAAACAAGCTGCTTTGTTCCATATCTTCATGCAGTTCCAGCGTTATGCTGGCTCCGTAGTACGGCTCCAGAAGTTGGGAGAAGCCGAGCGCCCTCCAGAGCCCCACGAGGGTCACGTCGTGTCCTGAGTACAGCAGCAGGGAACGGTCCACGTTGGTGTGGCTAGCTGAGCCTTCCAGTGTCTTTTTAATTTCTCGGAGAAGTGGGCCTGTTCGTTGAAATCTAAGTTGATTATGATTTTGACACAACATCCCTGGCACCCATCCTCCCCGTGGAGGCGCTTATTTAATGTGATATTTCAGTTTTCAATTTATTAAAAATTGATATAAATTTAACGGTTGGCGAACGAACTTCTTTAATAGTAAACCGGAATGTGAAGACATGTTCTGAATCATACATTAAAAAAAAAAGTACCCATGATTATAGAATTACCAAAACGAAAGGAACTTTACGTTTTTAACTCACAGGCTGTCACTTTTTAGAGGTATAATGAATACAGTTATATTTCGTTCAAAAAATACATGGTACTATTTAATACTAGATACACCGAAAGATAATGTTATGTGGTCAAATAGTAGGTATCAAATATCTGGGGTGGAGGGTGTTTTCTATCTATGTAAATATGACACCATCTGTACTGATACTACTACTTTTAAATTAAAGTTGCTGTAAGGTGTTTTTTTAACAGGGAACTTTATTTCTTTATTTTGTTGTATTCGGAAAACTAACAGCAAGATACACTAATAAGTAGAAAGGATACGTCTGCATTTATTTTTGTGTTGTTAACTTAAATTACGTTTAAGTATTTAGCTAGCGTTTTTTTCGTAATAGGTTTGAAAACCTCCAAATAGGTTTCTAAGGACAAATCTACCTATCTTCAATTTAGCTGCCATAGAGATCTCTCTTAAATAACGCACCCAGTAGAAATTTTACTAGCCATTGAGGACCGAGAGCACAAACTTACCCACATTCAAACGCTGCATCGTTTCATTGTAAGACAGCAATGCTAAGCTCAGCATGAAAGGCGTTCTCATCTTGGTTGGGAAAACATTCTTGGTCCACTCCGGTAGCTTCAAACCAGCATCTTGTTGCGATAACAGCGTGCTGTACAGGAAGTCCACGGGCAACACGCTCCGCATGCTTTGGTTGGTGTGTTTAGACAAGTAGTCAAATAGTTCAGTGAAGTTCTGGTTAGCGTTTGCCTCTGCTAAATGCTCTTGGTACATTGCTTTGTGCAACTTACAAGGTTTGGTTGCTGACACTATCTGTGGACAAGACATAAGTTCAAAAACTAAACTAGTCAATCATTTGACCACGATCTCACCTGATGGAAAGCGATGATGTGGTCGAAGGTGTATCACGCTTGCCTAGTAGATCTATTCACTCTTGACTTGAACACACCAGGGTTACATTTTACCGGAAACACTGACACACACTTAAAGGGTTATATGTGCAAACTATAATGTATAATGTATATAGCTAGCAGTAGTAGTTCCTATTCATAAAGATGGCGCTAAAAATATCCCTAGTAACTATCGACCGATATCCCTATTGAGTGTTTTTTCTAAATTGCTGGAAAAAGTCGTAAATAAGAGATTGGTAGACTACCTTGAAAATAACCACTTTCTATCTGACAGACAATTTGGATTTAGGCGAGGAAGATCCGCCGAAGACGCAATAGTGCTTCTCACCAATACGGTCTCATCTGCCGTGGACCAAAACTTGCGTTGTATAAGGGTTTTTCTTGATCTCGCTAAAGCTTTTGATACCGTATCGATTCCAATTCTTTTGAAAAAACTAGACTCAATAGGTATTCGAGGCCAAGCTCATAAATGGTTCCTTAGCTACCTTTCATGTCGTAAACAGTGTCTAAGAGTGGGTTCGATTATTAGTGATATCTTTTGTGAGTTTCGGAGTACCTCAGGGTAGTATATTAGGCCCAACCCTCTTCGCAGTATATATGAATGATGTTCTAGACCTAACCATCCCTGGAGCGGATATTATTTGCTATGCAGACGACACAGCAGTAATTTTTCGTGACTCATCCTGGGAGAAAGTTGTTAGTCTATCAGAATCAGGCATTAATAAAGTAGCAACATGGCTGGATCGAAATTTGCTTACACTTAACACCAAAAAGACTAAATTTATAACTTTTTACAAAACTCGACAGTCTAAACCTAAGTACTTTCTAGTCATCAAGTTACACTTATGTGGTGGTTTTTGGTCGGGTTAAACTTTCTCGTGCAATAATAATTGCGAATCCATCGACCAAGTAGATCATATCAAATATTTAGGAATAGAGATTGACGACACTCTTACTTTTAAGCACCACATCAAAAAGTTGTCAGGACGAGTAAGGAAAATAATTTACATTATGAAGGCGCTACGATACGCCTGTGATAAAAAAACACTTATTATGGTTTATTTTTCGCTCTGCCAATCAATTTTAACATTCGGTATTCTAGCTTGGGGAGGTGCATTTAAAACTGTTTTGATTGAGCTCGAAAGGGCCCAACGAGCGGTATTAAAGGTAATGTTAGGAAAACCCTTTAGGTACTCGACTGACTCTCTGAACAAAGAGACTGAAGTTCTGCGGATGCGACAGTTATTTATCCTAAAAGCTGTAACCACGGTCCACAAAGAAATGTCGACTTCTAAAGAACTAGCAGAGTTGTTGAAAAGGCGTGTTTATAGGATACCAGTACCGACTGCTAACTCTGCCTACGCGAATCGGCATCCAAGCCATCTACTCCCACGCATTTATAATAAAATATCGAAAGTTTGTGCTTTAAAGAGTGAGCGAATCTCCCAAGTGAGAGTACTAGTCCAAAGATGGCTATTTATGCGATCTTACTCTGACATAGAGGACCTGATTTATCTGTGAAAAAATACACACACACACACTTTCGTTTTCAAAACATGAGTACACATACTCACCCCCTCATACCCTTATACACAATACATTTCCCCTTACGTTGACACTTAAGTTAAGATCACATATATATATATATATATTTTTTAAATTTTGTTATTTCATCATTATAAATTAGATCAGTAATGTTTATTGCCAGGAAGGGATGCCTCCATTAAATTAAATCGTGTTATGGAATTCAGACCAGGCTTCCACGACACGGGCCTAGAGCCTAGTGTGGGGCCGCTGCCTATCATTGTATATCCACCTTATTTGGTTAATAAAATTATTATTATTATATCATTATAGTTTGCACATATAACCCTTCCTTTGCTTTGCCGTAGATGGATAAAAAATACAGCCTATGACACTTACATGAAGACTAGCGAAGAATGGATTGATACTTCGCTAGTCAAATCGGACCAAGTTTTTAGTTTGAACACATAATCCATCCTTTGGTTCGCCGTAGTCGGGTAAAAAATAGCCCATGAGCCCATGCCACCCTAAACCTGAAGACGAATCGATTGACACCTCGCTGGTCAAAATCGGACCAAAAGGGGCGACGCTATGGTAGGTAGAACATCTACGTATATACATACATAGACTGTTAAACTCATTACCCTTACCTTGCTTCATTGCATATTGCATTGCATGCATTTTTAGCAGCATCATCGCTCTATTAACCTATTTATTTAATGTGGTAGGTAACTTTGTAAGAAGTGGTATGTCTGGGTTTGTAACTTTGTAAGTAGTTGTATGCCTGGGTTTGTAACTTTGTGAGTAGTGGTATGTCTGGGCTTGTAACTTTGTAAGTAGTGCTGGGTTTGTAACTTTCTAAGTAGTTGTATGCCTGGGTTTGTAACTTTGTGAGTAGTGGTATGTCTGGGTTTGTAACTTTGTAAGTAGTGAACATTTGTAAGTGTTCAACACATTGGGAATTTTCGATAGCTGGATTGAGATCGTTGCCTCGAAGTATTTCGTTTGCCCTGGTTGTTAGAGCGTGAGCGAGATCTACTGTTTCTGTCCGACAATGCCAGCATCTGGACCTGCTTTCGGAGTTCAGCTACTTCCTTTGTAAGGTCACTGAGGAGTGAGCTTGGAACTGCATTGCTTACAGCAGCGACGTTCGGTGGTGATGAAGCGAGATCATTCACTCTATCAGCTAAATCAGCTAAGTCTTCAAGAGAAGTTGTGGCTGGTTGACCTGCAAGCACCGTCTGGATACCATGGGGCAGGCGACTTGTCCAAATAGTTCTCAAAAAGTCGTCTGGTACTTCTGCACCTGCTAGGCTCTTGAGGTGGCGAAAAAATTGTGAAGGTTTGCGATCTCCTAATTCTTCATGCATCAATAATTGCTTAATTTTCTTCTCGTTGGACGCGCTCAACCTTTTAATTAACTCTGTCTTTAGCTTCTCATATTTGTTGGTCGCGGGTGGGTTAATTATAATGTCTTTAACTTCCCTGGAGTGCTGATTGTCGAGGTGGCCGATCACATAATTAAATTTTGTGAAATCGTGATTCACAAAATTTAATTATGATGATGGTGATTCCAGAAATGGCGAATTGGCCCTCGACTTGGGCGAACCAAATCTCTGGCTCCTCTGCCCAGAATGGTGGTACTCGTACACCAACTTTAAAAACATCGCTAGTATTTATCGACATGTTCCCATCACTAGTGCCGGCCGTATTGTTGGACGGTTCTTGTGCGTCTCTAAACATATCCCTCTCCGTGTTCATTATGAAGTCACCAGTTTAGGGAACCAGTTTAGCGAATGGTACCCTGGTATGGTGGTGAGTCCGTCTAAATATATTTAATTTAATATAGATAGATTTTCCACCATAAATTCTCCTACCTTGCCAATCCGTGGGTGTAGGTAGGTTTCCAAATAGGATTCGAAGGCACAACAGGAATGTTAAGCAGGCACATCAAACACTAGTGTCAGCAGCACGTTAAGTTTTATTGGCGGCACCAAAGCAATATTATTAACATAAAGTGAGTGGAGTACATACAATACGCGCGATAGGCCGTAGGCGGCGTCCGTAGGACGTGCGTGCGCTCCGCGTTGCATTTAAGAATTTATTAGTGAGGGTGACCGTTACGTCGCGGTGCGCTCGCGCATCGCTGGTCGTTTTTGTGATGCGGTAAAGGTCGATAACCGATGGCGATTATCGATATCGACCATCTAATAATTATTAAATGATATTACATTAAAGAAGGATAATATAGACAATAATACAAAGATAAATACAATATTGGTATATGTAAATAGTGCTGAATCATTTTATGTAGTGTAATTTATGAGCTAGTTTAAATAATTATACTGTGTAGGAAAGTAGCCTACACTGGGTTTGTTATTAGTGGTATGCCTGGGTTTGTAACTTTGTGAGTAGTGGTATGTCTGGGTTTGTAACTTTGTAAGTAGTGGTATGTAACTTTGTGAGTAGTGGTATGTCAGGGTTTGTAAGTAGTGGTGTGTCTGGGTATGTAAGTAGTGGTATGTCTGGGTTTGTAAGTAGTGGTATGTCTGGGTTTGTAACTTTGTAAGTAGTAGTATGTCTGGGTTTGACAAAGGTCTCCCCCCATATCCATCCATGCGTCTCTATCCCATTCTAAACCAAAGCATACCATATTTTTTAGATTTTAAAATTACTAAAATAAATAAACAAACAAAGCCACTTAATATGAATCCTAACTTGATTGTTTTACTTTAAAATGTTCTTCCTTATATTTCAACACTTCTCGAATGCTTCAGCAAATATACAACTATGTACATAACTTTTTTATTTTTTATTAACAAGCTATCTACTAAACTTCATGAAAATGGGATCAAGGTTTCGAAAGTAAACAAACATACAAACGCTGAGTAGTCCAAGTTGATTTGGGGACCTTGCTCATTCAACTAATATTCAAATTCAATTTTCACCCATTTTCAGATTTTGTACTCCATTGAAATTTAGAAAACTATGTAAGTTTGATGACCATGTATGTAATCATTATGGCGTTTTATTCGGAGGATCTCCAAAACCTGAATAACCTGATGCAGCATCCTGGAAAGTGTGTGTCGACAAAAGTTTTGGCAACCATCGGCATTTTTGAACATTGAAGAATTTTGAAGCATTTTCATGCTAGTTAATAAGGCATTAAAATGAATATGAAGCTAATTGAAGAAAATTTGCTGCAATTTTTTTAACTTTATTATAGAAGAAATAAGGTAGAATTTGCTTTAACCATACCACTGACCATATAGCCAAAACTTGGGACTTGGGCCGCAATTAGGCCGGATCTCAGCCAGTTTGCGTGCTGCCTGTTGTATGGTCACTTAATTAAGACATCAAGTTAAACTACACTCGAGAGCATAGAAATCGCACACTACCTACATTTTCACTTTGACCCTAAATATTTTTTAAATTAAATGTTGGTTGCAAATATAACATAATTTAATTAAAGTACACACTGTTAGCTTTCTAAAAACACATAATTCCTAGTCATGACCTTCAAAATCATTACAGTAGCAACAAAACAATAGAATGACCCAAAATCGCTCGTTTCAGGTAGCGCGGTTTGCATGACTATTAGCATAAACGGTTAGGGGATGATTGAAATTACATCATTTGCATACCAACTCGTAGTCAGAAAGGTTATTGAATAATTCAGAACAAGAAAATGGATACCACACCGGAAGCAGCGTCTCAAGTAGTTGCACTAATTGAAGCTGGGCAGAACCAAAGTCAAGTGGCATGACAGTTAAATTTAAGCCGATATGCTGTGCGGCGTGTATACCAGCGATATCAACAGACTGGTGGCTATACCCGGCGACGAGGAACAGGCCGAATACGTGCTACAACACAGCGCGATCACCGTTTTCTTGTCACAACATCGCTACGAAATCGCCGGTTGAATGCACTTCAACTTGGGCAGCAGCTCCATGAAGTTCGAGAAGTGGAAGTCAGTCGGTGGACGGTTAGAAGAAGACTAGCCGAAGGAGGCCTGACAGCGCACATACCAGCAACTGGTCCGAAATTGACTCCAGCCCACCGACAAGCACGACTTCAGTTTGCTCTCGATCACGTGAATTGGGCTATGGATCAATGGAAGGCAGTACTGTTCTCTGACGAGTGCAGAATGTGTCTTCATGGTAACGACGGACGGGGTAGAGTGTACCGAAGACCCGGTGAGCGTTTCGCTCAATTCTGCATCTCTGAACGTGTCTCATACGGCGGCGGTTCGTGCATGTTCTGGGGAGGCATGTCACTAGAGGCGAAAACCGAACTTGTATTCATCACAGGGTCCAATACCGAATCGATTCAGAGGACTGACTTCCCGACGTTACATCGAAGAGATCCTGGAAGAACACGTAGTGCCTTTTTCGGGATTTGTCGGCGAAAATTTCATTTTCATGCAAGACAATGCAAGACCACACACCGCTGGTATAGTGCGCCAGTATTTGGAGGAGGTTGATGTACCGGTTATGGCGTGGCCTGCTCGAAGCCCAGATCTCAATCCCATTGAGCACTTAAGGGACAAGCTGAAAAGACAAGTACGAGCCAGAACACGGCGCCCACGATTCCCAGAGTGCTTCAAACCGCAATTAAGGAAGAATGGGATAGCATATCGCAGGATCATGTAAAAAAAATGATTTCCTCGATTAAACATCAAATGGAAGCTGTAATTCAGGCTAGAGGAGGCAATACCTCGTATTAATAAATGTTTATTTTATCAATTTTATTGTTTTATTACCCTTTTATACCTGCTCAAAATCCCAGAAACAGCGCTACCTGAAACAAAGCTGAAGCTACCTGAATTTTGGGTCATTCTATTGTTTTGTTGCTACTGTAATGATTTTGAAGGTCATGACTAGGAATTATGTGTTTTTAGAAAGCTAACAGTGTGTACTTTAATTCAATTTAAGTTATATTTGCAACCAACATTTAATTAATTTTTTTTTTGGGTCAAAGTGAAAATGTAGGTAGTGTGCGATTTCTATGCTCTCGAGTGTAGTTTTTTTTTTCTTACATTATCCTCAGAATACGGAATGGAGAAAACAGGAATGGGCTGCCACGGTAGCTCCGGATGCCACAGCTGGCGCTGGGTGGGTGGATATAGTCCGGCCAGGAAGGTATATGCACTCATCAGGCACCGGGACTTGGCACTGCTCTGAATGTACACATCCTTCTCATAGTACTCTTCAGGGATGAAGTTTGCGTAATAGCTGCGATACTTCTTGCCCAATTCATATAGTTGAAGCTTGCCAACCTATCGAAATTGAGAAATGTGTATAGAATAAGAATTATTAAAATAAAACATAAAAACTATTTGAATAAATGACAAACATATTTTAAGAGCTATTGAAAAGTGTTTGTTAGATATCTGTCAAAAATAAAAGGGAAAAACAAAACTGTAGGAGTGTAATAACTTGAAAATTCATTATATATCTCAGATATAAAGACTTTTTTATTATAATAATATAATAAAACACACATAATTAGCTAATAACACTTTAAAATGTTTTTATACTGATTTTATGTGTTAAATACAAGCGGTAACTTTGGTTTCCGGTACACTATACAAAATTAGATTTATGCAGCTAATTGAAGAAAACAAAACAACAAACAAGCAAAAACAACAACAAACAACAAAACAGAACAAGAAACAAACAAGCAGAAACAAGCGCTCGCTTTGAGCCCAAGGAAACATAAAATCATGTATGTTACTTACATTGGTGAGACTACCATACCCATCAGGCCACTGATAGTTCTTGAATGGGTCGCTGTTGTAGCTCTTTAATGGAGTTCTGGCTCCGTGCCGGAACAACTGTAATATTTAATAAGTTAATCACCATCAACTGCCGGTTATCAGTATTTTCTTTCCTGTGTGGTACATTGAAGTTAATAATGGCATGTTGATAATAGCACAACACCCCTTAGGATAGAAAACCAGTAAGCAACTGCTCATTGATAACAAAAATTACATTTGTGACAACATGAACCAAAAGATTGACTTCCAAATAATAGGAATAGTTAAAGTGGGGAAAGATTTGGTATGCTTTAAATTTACATACTTATACAAAAACTGGTCTAGATACAACTACAGAAAAAAATTACCCAACAGCTACATTCCCTCTGTCATGCTTCATGACACAACAAACATATCAACGATGAAGTACCAATATCTCCTATGTAATTTTTTGTTGATTATAAGTATTATGGCTAGTGCCTTGTACTATTATTTATTCTGTGCTAGTGCCTTGTATTTTAAAACAAAATTAACTTGTCACAATTATACTGTGTAGAATTTAATTTTTTGTTACCAGGGGTAGCCCTCAACCTCACCCTTCCACCCCTCACCTAAAATCAATGCCATCGGAAGTAAATTTGAAAGTGAGGATGGAAAATAAAACAAAACTCGGAAAGGGAGGGGGGCTGCGTTACTTTTCCTTCAAAGGGTGGTTTCTAACTCTCCCCCCTACTCGCTCCACCCTTACCCAACTCCAAAATCGACGGTATAGGAATTACAACTTATCCCCCACTAAAATCGTGAGCCAAGCTTTTACAGTGGTCCCATAATCAGTGTACATACATAAAAAAATACATCAGCATCAAATTGAGAAACTTATTTTCACTCAACAACAAAGCTACTCACGACAACAACTAGCCGCAGCGTCTTAGACTCGTAAGGCAGAGTTTCACTAAGCACGCAATACCCAAGGAGGCAGCTGAGCACAGCAAGCCCCAGCACTATGACTGCCACAGTAGAGGACCTCTTGGGGATGTGGTGACAGCCTTTATTGCCTTTCGGCGTCGACGGTCTGCGCCAAGTGTTCTCGTCGTTGTCGTACTCCATCGGATTACCAGCCGCAGCAAGCATTGGAAAGAATTAAGTAAAAGCTGTTGAGTTGAAACACAGAATACCTTGGTTTATATCACAAACTAAATAGGAGAGGAGATACAGGTATAGATACAAAAGAGATTAATTATGATTAAAAAAAATATTTTTTTTAATGTCTACTGTCTTGGGTAGGGACTAGCGTTAGCATCCTGTGGCCCAATTACAGAACTTGGCTACAATCGGATTATCACTTTTTTCATAGCAATCTCGACTCTATCGCAAGGCATTAGTGGTTGCGATACTGAGAATTCGATTGAAACCAAGTTATGTAATCGGGCTGCTGTAGTCTGTGGTTGGGACCAATGGCGAAGGAAATGTCTACTCTAATAGACATTACTCTATGGTTGGGACCAACTAAAACGTAGGTAGTGATTATATTATCTTTGGGACCAACCAACCAACGACCGACAGTAATGCTGTGGTTTAAATTGCACCAATGTGCGCTATGTGTACTATCAGCGCGCACAAAGTCGGATTAAAATGCGCATTTATTCTCCACGTCGGACACATGATGTCAGGAGTGACGTCATTTTGGTGTGCACACAACGCTCACAAAAAAGAGGTAGAGCAGCGTATGCGGTAACGTCAAATTCAATTGACATATGTCATTCTGTGTTGATATTTTGTTGGAACTCCCGCCAGCCCCATTACAGAACTTGGTTACAATCGGATTATCACTTTTTTCAAAGCAAATTCGACTCTATAGCAAGGCATTAGTGATATCGATACTGACAATCCGACTAAAGCTAAGTTCTGTGGTCGGGCCGCAGTACATATAATAATGATTATATTCTTTTAGCAGAAGCAAACGAATTAAACAGAACTAAGAGAGAAATGAGAAAACTAAAAACAAAACAAAACAACAGTAGGTAGAACAGCTGCCTCAAATGACATAAGCATGCAATCGTCGGTTTAATTTGTTAGCGTGCATATGCTGACCAACAATATAAACCGATCGTTAGCAGTTTTGCAGTCTCAGCACTGTGAGTGCAATTTAAACCACAATGTAAGAAAGAAATGTCTATAATACACACACGACACACGAACAAAATAATGTACGACCAGTATTGCACAGACAATATTACACAGCCTGATATTACGTGTACATGGATTCGTAATATTTGGAAGGCTAATTGTTGAGTATCGAACCTCTTTGTACCTGCATTGAAGTTCCAAGTTTGATTTGTATAAAAAATAAGTGTGTGACGTCTGTCGAGAAAAATCATCATAGCAAAATATACGAGTTTAATTTTCTTCGGTTTTCTCTATTTATATCTAGCTCACTGTAACGCACTCTGCAGATACGTATAATACAGTAGATTATAAACCATTAGAATATGGTCGTCAGCAAATAAAAAGGACGGAGAATATCATGTCAAAATTGCAAATAGGGTTGCTTGAAGGTAAAACTAACTGGTCAACCTGGAAATAGAAAGTATGTATTTTCTTGAGAAGATATTGAAGTAGTTTGTAATTTCATAGTTAGGTAGGTACAGCCTTCTTAACATAGCTGGGCATTAACTCGTTAATCCGTTAATCGTTAATTAACGAAGTTAACATTTTGATTAACGGATTAACTTTTAAGTTAACTTTAAAAATGTTAACGGACACGTTAACTTCCGTTAATATGCAGAATTTAGTTAATCGTTAATCCAAAGCCTAACAGTAACCAGCGTGCCGGGCGGCACGTGGCAGCGAGTGAAACAAAAACAAAACTAGATATATTTTGCCGGCGCGTGCGAGTGAGAAAGAAAACTGCGAAGAGATTTGTTTCGTTTGATCATTTCATTACATAGCGCCGGTGCTTAGAGTGACGAGTGTTTTGTTTGTTGTTATTATAAATAACTGTCAGTGATCATTTGCGTGTTGATAATTGATAAAGAAGAGTGCAGTGTGATTTAGGTTGAACGTCTTTTTTCCATGGGTAATGACATTTTAACACCAAAACGAGCCTCGCTTTCAGACGAGAACTTCAACATGTTAATATTCATGAAGGGGAATATGCACCTTATGCCCGACGATTAAATTACACATTTGCTTTATACAAGTTTTTTTTTTTTGTTACGGTCTAGGCAATAAAGGATTGACCACAATCTCACGAAAAAAAAAAGAAAGAAAAATTGAAAGCGATGATGTGGTCGAAGGTGTAGCACGCTTGCCTAGTAGATACTTATTCACTCTTGACTTGAACACACCGGACATGACAACAAGATACAAGATTGGACCTGTGCTTGATAAAGATTCAAAAGCTGTCCCGGTGTGAAGTACCGCCTAACCTTAGACAAAATTCCAAGTTTTTTTGCAGCTACCTTGGCTTTGGATGCAATATAAGACCCAAAATTCAGGTTTGATGTGAGTTCGACACCCAAAAGCTCCAAATGGTCGCCTATTGGTATTGTTACACTTTGGAAAGACGGAGATCGGTTTAGAGGACTCTTTTTAGCAGAAAACAAACACGCCTGCGTTTTAGTAGCATTAAACTTAACCAGGTTAGCATCGCCCCAATCAGACACGGCTTCTAGTTCGACGATCCTAGAAGACTAACCACCTTGCGATTTCCACTCGCACAAATAACTTCAATAGGTTTTGGCCCCAACATGAAAAACGCTACAGGTAACATTAAGATTGGGCTTCTAGAAGGGATAAATAACTGGGATACCTGTAAATATACAGTAACCTGCCTACTACGAACTGTTCCGTCAGCGCTCGAAATAGTAGAGGGCACTTTCCGAAGACCAGAAGCTCCGGCTTCCGCGGCTGGAGATACCGTGGTAAGCACATACAATGCTAATATCGAGCGTTTTGTTAAAGCCGACTCAACCGCCCTTCTTTTACTTACAACCGATATGCAAGAAGAGACACTCGGGAAAGTGATGCAGTAAACCAAAGCACGCGATGTATGGCTTGAGTTACATCGCCTATTTGATGGTACCGACGAAGAGAGCAGAACGTACAAGGACAAGAAGCTGAAATGCAACTACTACCAAGCTATCGGTCATCGAGTAGGAAACTGTAGATAGAATACCAAGTTTCGTTACAGCTACTTTGGCTTTGGATTCAATGTAAGGCCCAAAATTCAGGTTTGATGTGAGTTCGACACCCAAAAGCTCTAGATCGTTGCCTATTGGTATTGTTACACTACGGAAAAACGGAGATCAGTTTAGAGAACTCTTTTTAGCAGGAAACAAATACACCTACGTTTTAGTAGCATTTAACTTAACCAGGTTAGTATCGCCCCAAGAGGATACAGCTTCTAAGGCTAAATTCAAATGGTCCACCATAGCCACTCTCTGAAGCTGGACAGCTCCGCAGCTGGCTTAAGCACTGAAAATGTATCTCTCAACTACAGTACTATCATCTTCATAACCAAAGGTACTGGGCTTCAGAAGGTCATTAAAAAATAGTTGAGCCTGTGAATCCCCTTTCCCTTATTGTAGTAGTCCATAATCCTCCAGTTTTTAGTTTTATTTTTTCCGTGGCTGCACAAAGCAAAAGCGCGTGCTTCACAGTCTCCTCTTCCTGCATTATACATCCACGGTACTACGGTCTGTGGTTCCAGTTTTAAGCAGGTGGTAGTTTAGGTTGCAATGACGCATGATAAGACGAAGGTCCTACCTAGTCATCCATAGCAGATTGTTAGTGATTTTCCTGTTTAGGGAAGGAAACATAACTTGGCATTTCTGCAATCTGTTTTCTTGTCCCACCAATTTTTATGCTGACATACTTTGCAAGTCAGCGTTTAGCCAGTAGGTAGAAGTTTCTGGAAAAAAAAACAGTATCGCACATAAAATACTTGAAATCTTTGAACTATTTAAGCACCTATAAGTCACACAGGCCATACAATTAAGAATAAAAGAAAAATCTGTTTAAAACTGTATGTAATACCATTAAAATATCACATAAATCCCAATTACTCTATAATAATCTCATTCAAATTATTGACAAACTAGCGGAAAATATCTCATGTAGTCCAATGTTACTCAGAATGACTGTAGTTCAGATGAATAAGTTAGGTAATTTCGGTCTCTAATACCACAATTTATTTGGATACGTTGAAGATCTACGGCATATTATTTACCTGTTTTTATGTACATTTAAAAGTATCTGAATATAGTAAGAACCCGATTTACTAAGACCTAAAGCTATAATTCTAATAACCATGAACATAATGGTTTAAAATTAAAAACAGATATTTTAGTGTTAAATCTATAATTCTAATAAACATGTACAAACATAATGGCATAGAACTAAAAACAGTTCTTTTATTGTTTTTGTTTTGACTTTGCTACCTTACTATGGGCAGGGGGCGGTCACACTCCGCAACAAGTACAAATATTATACCTAAACTTTGGGGCCGTAATATTGGGGTTCATTCAGTAGAGTGTCAAGCTTGCGCACGATGAGTCGCGCACCGTGTGCTTAACGATAAAGTACCTACTTACGTAAACTTACGTAAGGTTTTTGTCAGATTTTATTTATTTCTTAGAATGTACTGTACATTCTAGCCTGCGCGCAATGGGTGAGCGCCTTCTAGGTAAATATAATTGAAAGATCGCAGCGCTGTGCGAGTTAAATTGCACTTTATTGCGTTGTAGCGAGAGTTGCTATGTATTTAAATGACTTTACTCAGTCATCCTTCTGTATTTGTACTATGATTTATTCTGTGCAATGGAAGACTCGATACAATCTGTAATACTGAACAATGAACGGGGAAATTGATAAGACATCTGTGGTCTTAGGGTGTAACATGTTAAATCATGACTCCAAGTGAGTTTTTGTTATGGATCCCGATTAAATAGAATGTATTGGGTACAACGCCATCTGGCGAGGAGCGTCTTCTCTATTAGATCAAGGTGTGTTTTCTCCGTAAGTGGAAGCCAGACGCCAAGTTTGGAAAAAACGCCGAACGACCGTTCGCGGCGCCACTTTCTTCGATGAAGGAACAATGAAAGCATTTCTTAGTTGAAGACAGATTGATGATTTCGCCTATCTAAGAATCAATATATAATGGTTGAATTTGCCTCTGCGAGTGGAAGGGTAAAGTTTTCATCTCATGTCTCAAAATGGTTAAAATGGTAAATCCACGCAGCGACAGCTGGTGCCAAGAGGCGTGAACTAGAAGGAAGGTGTAAACGATGCGGAAACCTCTGTCGGGAAGTAGCAAAGCTTTTGAGTGTTACTATTATAATGAACGTTCCAGGAATGTTTCGGGCTCTGGACAGCTTTGGACGGGGGACAGAATGTTTAAAAATCCGGAATAAGTCGCATCTTTGAGTTGGCTAACCAATCGGAAATTCAGAGGGCAGCAAATATGTCGAAAATAATTAACATCTACAAATCGCTTGCGATGGTCACACCATGGAATGTTTTGACGTATCGACTATAACACACTAAAGTTCCAGAGAGATGGTTTTTTTGGATGAAGTTTTTGAAGTAAACAAGCGGAAGCTGATTGGAATGTACCAGAGCTGGCTGGAGGACAGTGACCTGTATAGCTAGGCCGACAAGGTCTGATTTACGATGCAAGCGGCAGAGTAGTTTCTAGAGATTTCTGGATAAGCGGAAGTTCGATTTCGGAGTAGACTGCTACCCAATGTAAAGCCAGTGTTCATATATATACAAAAGAGAAGCCTGCGGATTTCATTTTGAATACGGACGTTGAATTTAGTTTGTTTCACATAGTTGGCACGTGATTGAGATCGGCTCAGGCAGCAGAAGAACACGCAGTCTCTTGTGTGGACAAAACGACTGAGACACGCAGTCCAGAACGAGGCTGTGAAATAAGTATACGAGTGCAAAAGCCAGGTTAAAATCGAGCATCAACGGACGGCTGTTGCCGTCACCACTGCGAGCTGCTGTGCGCGATCCCCGGGGCTCACCACCGTTCGTGGAAGAAGCCGATCTCCCAGGGCTCACCACCGTTCGTGGAAGAAGCCGGTCTCCGAGGGCCTCCAGAAAGTCTCCAACGCACCACCTGTCCCGTAGAAGACACCGATCGAAAGAGACACCAGGCACCGATCGTGGGAGACACTGAAGCCGTTCGAGGGCAGCGGAAGGCATCGTTCGTGGAGAGCAGGAGGAGCTGAACGAGTGGAGTAAGGAGGCGATCCGCGGTGGCACGCGAGACGACGGTACGGCGTCCCGGGAAGCTTCCAGGTTGGTACCTGGAACCACTCCAAATCATTTTGAGTCAGCGAGCTACGGTAGTGAGGGAAGCCTTCGCCAATTTGCGTGTTAATATACTGTTGAAAGATACTTTCTGTTCTAGAGTTTAATATCCCTCTGGGAAACACAATCTTACACACACACACTCCTGTTTGCACAAGTTCTCTTTTAATTTAGAACATTCTAAGGCATAGACAAGACAATTCCGTTGCGTTGTGACCAATACATGATAAACTGCTGAGCACCGTCTCTCTAAGTTTTTACTAGCCTAGGATACCGCAGTTCTATTGTAAATTCATATCATACAGGCCGAAGTTATGTACTACAATATATATGTTTGAGAAAATTGTAATCATATTTGAGAATTTTGACTTTTGAGTATTGAGTTAGTAGTATTTTCTATTTTAAGAACTTGCTGTTTAGAAATATTTTGATGCAGAACAAACTTAATTAAGTGAAAAATAGTTCTTTTTGAATTCCTCAGTAAAGGGGAGAGTACCAAACTTTGATAACTCATGTGTGTTTTTTTCTATTTTTGTAATAAAGCCCTTTGTTATTGAATTTACCATCTTGTTTTAATTCCTCGCCTTTACCTGAGAAGGAGGTCCGTTTCCTTAGCCGGGCAACGGTCCTTTCAAGGGTACTCGAACGTGCAGACGAGGTTTTGACTATGACATTTTATTTTAGTCTGTGATGTACACGTAATATTGGCTGTACATTATCGCCCGTGCAAAAAGTGTCTTGCCCGTATTACACAGTCAATAATGCACACCCTGTTATTATATTACACGCACAATAATACACGACCAAATAATAATAATGTAAACCCTGATATTACGACGCCAATCTATGTAATACTGGTCAAATACTAGTGGCCCAATTACAGAACTTGGTTACAATCGGATTATCACTTTTTTCATAGCAATTTCGACTCTATCGCAAGGCATTAGTGATATCGATACTGACAATCCGATTGAAGCTAAGTTATGTGGTCTGCAGCCCGATTACAGAACTTGGTTACAATCGGATTATCACTTTTTTCATAGCAATTTCGACTCTATCGCAAGGCATTAGTGATATCGATAATCCGATTGTAACCAAGTTCTGTAATTGGGCCACTGGTCAATACTGGTTGGTGTACATTATTTGGTCGCGTAATATTGGCCGTGTAATATAGGGACTCATATTGTATGGCTTAGACACCGTATAGGCCCGCTAGGTACTCTATGGCAGCGAGAGCCACAGACACAGACCATAGATTAGAGAGGTTGGATTTGGTTTGGCAGTGACAGTGACAGTAGGTTGACAGGAGGTACTGACTACTGCCCAGTTTATTCCTAACAGAATTCCGATCACCTTCCGATCAAATTACGAAATATTTTCTTAATTTGTTTGTAATAAAATCAAAAATGTTGCGATTTGCGTACATATTCCTCATTTTTGTAATAAGTACAGCCTATAGTCATTATGATACCGAAGTTAAATCTGAGGAAGATGTGGGAGTAAAATATGCAAATAGATGCGAAGTCTGCAAAGTTCTAGCTACAGAGCTGCAGGGCAGGCTGGCAGAGACCGGTAAAATTCACGACGTCATTGAAATTGGATACTCTCTCGACGATGTGCAACCCAAGAAGAGGACAAAGTACGAGAAATCTGAGTTGAGGTTGATCGAATCGTTGGAAGGCGTCTGTGACAAAATTTTGGAATACAACATACACAAAGAGCGACAGGACAGCACAAGGTTCGCTAAAGGTATAAGTCAGACTTTCAAAACCCTCCACGGACTAGTAGACAAAGGTGTGAAGGTAGATCTTGGTATTCCTTTAGAATTGTGGGACAAACCATCTGCTGAAATTACTCACATGAAAACCCAGTGTGAGAACCTTCTAGAAGAAAACGAAGGAGCAGTGGAGGATTGGTATTGGAACCACCAAGGAGATATTGATCTCAAGATACACTTGTGCACTAAAAATGCTCTCAGAGGAGCTGACGACTCCTGTCTAAATGAAAAACTGTATGAAAACACAAAAGGTGAAGTCAGCAAAAGTGACAAAACAGAACTTTGAGACTTAACCTACTACAGTTGAATAAGTACAATTGAACAAACTTTAGTGTAAGTTACCTGTGATATGTGAGGCATTTTATAGTTCTATGTGTAAAATAGCTCTTCTATCTCTCTATTAACCCTTCGAGAATTGCTCACTTGATATCACACATTATGTGCGCTAGCATGCACTGTGCTTGAAGGATTACCTACACATAATTTTTAACATTTTTTTAAATGTTTTATTAAAGTCTAATGAAGCCACAAGATATCAAGTTCTATTTTTTTTATTTCATCTTTTCAACAGATCGGTTCTCTTGTGTGTATTAAACCTTGCCTAATAAGTCAACAGCCCTTTTACATAAATGTTAGTGTTATAGATAAGTGGCTGTTTAGTCTGTTCCTTTGAATACTTACCTGTGAATATATTTAGGATTTTTATGATCATGTTATGTAAACTTGAACTATTGATAAATTAAAAAATCAATGAATCTTTTTTTTAAATGTCCATATTATTTCTATTAGAAGAGGTGCAGCAAATAATCTGGTCATTATCATGCATTTAGCCACCAATGAACACTCAGTAGTATGGCACTTATTTAACCATACGTAATATTTGCAGCAACTCTACTAAATATTTTCAATGAATCTTTGTTATAATTCTAGAATTAAAATAATTCTTTTACTATGAATGTTAATTGTTGTAATTTATTGATAAAATTTCCATTCTTAGCTGCTTACTGGAATTTCTGCTAAATTATCAGTTCAGTAATTTTATTAGTTTTTCTTTTTAGTTACATCTAGGTAAAGGAAACAATTTCGTTTTTCCTCTCTGTTTCTACCTAACTCATTGTAATGATATGAAATACCCATTATCAGCTTCTGGAATTGCCAGATAGGGGTCAACGAGGGTTATCTGTATTCAGATATGCACACAAATTGGAATAAGTCATAAATTAAATGTAGTAATTTTCATTTTATTCCATTGATGTGTGAGTTAGGTTTAATAACTGTCTGCAGACAGGTCATTGTGACATGACCCAGGTTTTTTGTTAGATTTTGGAGTAACTACTACTAATGGTTACTTTGTTAATCACTATGTAGTTTACCTTACAGTATTGTATGACTGTGTATGGTACACTTCTCCAGTTGCCTCAATGTCAGATGCTTCTATATAAATTTGGTGAGATCTATTCAATTTTTCCAATCTTAAGTGAGCCGAAGCACCATCGCCTTCACTTTTTACTTAGGGGTTCACTTTTTATTTCAGCTTGAAGCTGAAATATCTCATAAACTAAGCTTTTCAGCTGTTTGGTCACAGCCTAACAGCCGATTTAAGCTGTTTGTTTGAAAGACTTGTAAGAGTATCCCGCATAAAATACAATTAAAGGTAAGTTGGCTATAGAATTGCCCTTCGATTCTATAGCCATCCTGATATATTTACTTTAATATGATAAACTTATAACGCAAAAACCAGGAGAAAAATACGCAATTTTACAATTATTTTGAGTACAATTACTGAGAGTGAATACTTCTTTGAGTTTCTCCGCCAATCCCCCAGACCTGCAATATCAAATTCGTCCAGGTTGGTATTCTACCCCAGATTCGTTTATAAATGAGTCAGTTCAATATTTGCGCGGCTGGTTTTACCTAGAGCCTAGATATATAAATGGATGCCAATGATCCATCTATACCTAGTTATAATATAAAGCAATAGTATCAAGATGATTAAAAATAAATTCTAGGGTACTTAAATAAGCTAGGTACTGAACAAATTTAGATCTCGGACAGGATTAGTACCCGCATACATCTCTGCGCGGCAAATGCCTCTAACCAATTCAGCTTCAGTGACCACTGATTCATCATTAAAAAAAAAACTCTTATTTTCTGAACCTGTCTTATGGGGATGTTAACGCCAGATAGATATTTAGTTATATTCTCGCTAAGCAGGCAATACTGCAAGTGAAATTATTATAAAAATACAAAGAACCCGACTGCGAACAAAATTATTGAATACGAGCTGACCACAAATAGTCACACTAATATTTAAAAAAAGTCGAAAATTTGTATTGTAAGGGTGTGTGTGTGTATGTTTGTTACTTCTTCACGCTTAAACCTTTTTTAGTAGTGGTAGGCCTCTTACGCAAGAGCACGCCTGGGGAAGTACCACACCTTTGTCAGATATTCAACTGCCAAGCAGTAGTGTGTAAACATTTCTGTGTTTCGGTTTGAAGGGCAATGTTTCCAGCAAAATTACTGGGCAATGAGACTTAACAATGAATGTTTCAGGGTGACGAGCGCAGTGCAGTGGCGCGCAAGACTGCAACCAAAGTTCTGGATGGCACTGCATCTGTTATGGTCAGGCGTGATGCTTACCATCAGGCGAGCGACCTGCCCGTCTCGTCATACATCGTAATTAAAAAAAATAAAAGTCTGGACGGATTTTAATGAAATTTGATGTGGAGGTAGCTTGTACCCTGGATTAACACATAGGCAACTTTTTTCCTGTAAAATGCACGGTTTCTGAGGGATGCGGCGCAGGTAAAACCGCGGGGCGCAGCTAATATTGATATAAATTTTATGTTTCTTTTTTACTCACATTTTACTTTAATAGTTGCAATTGCAAAATTAGACTATGGTATTTACATTAACTTGAATAATCTAAAATAAAAAAAATTGTAAAAAGTTAAAAGGCAATTGCTACTGTTTAGTTAAAAGAATTATATGTTTTTGATACCTCACTAGATTGGTTTTGGTACATTTTTCCATCAAACCAATTAGGTTGGAGGATGCGCCTAAGAAACGTACAAACAAACAAACATCCAAACATAACCTTCTGTGTAGTCGGGTAATAAAAAACAAGAATAAGTATATCATTTTTGTAATGGTTTCTGTCTTTTCTCAGAATACAAAAACACTATGGGACCGACTTTAATGCCATTTTCACAGTTCAAAAGCTTTGACTTGGCAATGTGAGCAATCGATAAAACAATTTGTCAACTGAACTAATTTTGATGTAATTTGGCATTTTGTACTTTATTTTGGTCCTAGATAGAATAATACAAGATGATACTTATTTACCAGAGTACGGCGAAGCAAGGGAAGGGTAATGAGGTTAACAGTCTATGTATGTGGGTATGGGGACGTTCCACTATAGCGTCGCTCCTATTGGTCCGATTTTGACAAGCTAGGTATCAATCGATTCGTCTTCAGGTATAGAGTGTCATAGGCATTTTTTTTACCCGGTTAAAAACTTGGCCCTGTTCAAACTAAAAACTTGGCCCGATTTTGACAAGCAAAGTATCAATCGATTCGTCTTCATCGAAAGAGTGATAGGCTATATTTTTCCCGACCGTAGTCGAGTTTTAGTTATTGAATTTGTCTTTTTCCCAAAAAAGAACCACATGATCAAATCCACTAATAAAGAAGGAATTACAACTTAAAATTGTAGGTCTTGCTTATCTTGTTTGTATTGGGTACAGTATCACCTCTTTAGGTCTTGCTTATCTTGTTTGTATTGGGTACAGTATCACCTCTTTAGGTCTTGCTTATCTTGTTTGTATTGGGTACAGTATCACCACTTTAGGTCTTGCTTATCTTGTTTGTATTGGGTACAGTATCACCTCTTTAGGTCTTGCTTATCTTGTTTGTATTGGGTACAGTATCACCTCTTTAGGTCTTGCTTATCTTGTTTGTATTGGGTACAGTATCACCTCTTTAGGTCTTGCTTATCTTGTTTGTATTGGGTACAGTATCACCTCTTTAGGTCTTGCTTATCTTGTTTGTATTGGGTACAGTATCACCTCTTTAGGTCTTGCTTATCTTGTTTGTATTGGGTACAGTATCACCTCTTTAGGTCTTGCTTATCTTGTTTGTATTGGGTACAGTATCACCTCTTTAGGTCTTGCTTATCTTGTTTGAATTGGGTACAGTATCACCTCTTTAGGTCTTGCTTATCTTGTTTGTATTGGGTACAGTATCACCTCTTTAGGTCTTGCTTATATTGTTTGTATTGGCTACAGTATCACCTCTTAATGTCTTGCTTATCTTGTTTGAATTGGGTACAGTATCACCTCTTTCGGTCTTGCTTATCTTCTTTGAATTGGGTATAGTATCACCTCTTTAGGTCTTGCTTATCTTGTTTGAATTGGGTACAGTATCACCTCTTTAGGTCTTGCTTATCTTGTTTGTATTGGGTACAGTATCACCTCTTAATGTCTTGCTTATCTTGTTTGAATTGGGTACAGTATCACCTCTTTCGGTCTTGCTTATCTTCTTTGAATTGGGTATAGTATCACCTCTTTAGGTCTTGCTTATCTTGTTTGAATTGGGTACAGTATCACCTCTTTAGGTCTTGCTTATCTTGTTTGTATTGGGTACAGTATCACCTCTTTAGGTCTTGCTTATCTTGTTTGTATAGGGTACAGTATCACCTCTTAATGTCTTGCTTATCTTGTTTGAATTGGGTACAGTATCACCTCTTTCGGTCTTGCTTATCTTCTTTGAATTGGGTATAGTATCACCTCTTTAGGTCTTGCTTATCTTGTTTGTATTGGGTACAGTATCACCTCTTTAGGTCTTGCTTATCTTGTTTGTATTGGGTACAGTATCACCTCTTTAGGTCTTGCTTATCTTGTTTGTATTGGGTACAGTATTACCTCTTTAGGTCTTGCTTATCTTGTTTGTATTGGGTACAGTATCACCTCTTTAGGTCTTGCTTATCTTGTTTGTATTGGGTACAGTATCACCTCTTTAGGTCTTGCTTATCTTGTTTGAATTGGGTACAGTATCACCTCTTTAGGTCTTGCTTATCTTGTTTGTATTGGGTACAGTATCACCTCTTTAGGTCTTGCTTATATTGTTTGTATTGGCTACAGTATCACCTCTTAATGTCTTGCTTATCTTGTTTGAATTGGGTACAGTATCACCTCTTTCGGTCTTGCTTATCTTCTTTGAATTGGGTATAGTATCACCTCTTTAGGTCTTGCTTATCTTGTTTGAATTGGGTACAGTATCACCTCTTTAGGTCTTGCTTATCTTGTTTGTATTGGGTACAGTATCACCTCTTAATGTCTTGCTTATCTTGTTTGAATTGGGTACAGTATCACCTCTTTCGGTCTTGCTTATCTTCTTTGAATTGGGTATAGTATCACCTCTTCAGGTCTTGCTTATCTTGTTTGAATTGGGTACAGTATCACCTCTTTAGGTCTTGCTTATCTTGTTTGTATTGGGTACAGTATCACCTCTTTAGGTCTTGCTTATCTTGTTTGTATAGGGTACAGTATCACCTCTTAATGTCTTGCTTATCTTGTTTGAATTGGGTACAGTATCACCTCTTTCGGTCTTGCTTATCTTCTTTGAATTGGGTATAGTATCACCTCTTTAGGTCTTGCTTATCTTGTTTGTATTGGGTACAGTATCACCTCTTTAGGTCTTGTTTATCTTGTTTGAATTGGGTACAGTATCACCTCTTTAGGTCTTGCTTATCTTGTTTGAATTGGGTACAGTATCACCTCTTTAGGTCTTGCTTATCTTGTTTGTATTGGGTACAGTATCACCTCTTTAGGTCTTGCTTATCTTGTTTGAATTGGGTACAGTAACACCTCTTTAGGTCTTGCTTATCTTGTTTGGATTGGGTACAGTATCACCTCTTTAGGTCTTGCTTATCTTGTTTGTATTGGGTACAGTATCACCTCTTTAGGACTTGCTTATCTTGTATGTATTGGGTACAGTATCACCTCTTAATGTCTTGCTTATCTTGTTTGTATTGGGTACAGTATCACCTCTTTAGGACTTGCTTATCTTGTTTGTATTGGGTACAGTATCACCTCTTTAGGTCTTGCTTATCTTGTTTGTATTGGGTACAGTATCACCTCTTCAGGTCTTGCTTATCTTGTTTGAATTGGGTACAGTATCACCTCTTTAGGTCTTGCTTATCTTGTTTGTATTGGGTACAGTATCACCTCTTTAGGTCTTGCTTATCTTGTTTGTATAGGGTACAGTATCACCTCTTAATGTCTTGCTTATCTTGTTTGAATTGGGTACAGTATCACCTCTTTCGGTCTTGCTTATCTTCTTTGAATTGGGTATAGTATCACCTCTTTAGGTCTTGCTTATCTTGTTTGTATTGGGTACAGTATCACCTCTTTAGGTCTTGCTTATCTTGTTTGAATTGGGTACAGTATCACCTCTTTAGGTCTTGCTTATCTTGTTTGAATTGGGTACAGTATCACATCTTTAGGACTTGCTTATCTTGTTTTTATTGGGTACAGTATCACCTCTTTAGGTTTTGCTTATCTTGTTTGTATTGGGTACAGTATCACCTCTTTAGGTCTTGCTTATCTTGTTTGTATTGGGTACAGTATCACCTCTTTAGATCTTGCTTATCTTGTTTGTATTGGGTACAGTATCACCTCTTAATGTCTTGCTTATCTTGTTTGAATTGGGTACAGTAACACCTCTTTAGGTCTTGCTTATCTTGTTTGGATTGGGTACAGTATCACCTCTTTAGGTCTTGCTTATCTTGTTTGTATTGGGTACAGTATCACCTCTTTAGGACTTGCTTATCTTGTTTGTATTGGGTACAGTATCACCTCTTAATGTCTTGCTTATCTTGTTTGAATTGGGTACAGTAACACCTCTTTAGGTCTTGCTTATCTTGTTTGAATTGGGTACAGTATCACCTCTTTAAATATACAAAGACAGATTGAACATTAAATTGCAAATAGTTACGTGACATTTGTTCACTGTTATTATTTAAACAGTGAACAAATGTCACGTGTGTTTGGGGGGAATTACGAATTATAATTGCCAGTCCCCTCTGAAATGAGTCCTCTCAAATGTAGTCATCAAGAAAATGGGCAATTTAGATACATTTTTTTTATGCTATTCGATCCTGTTTCTATGGAACAAAAGTATACGAAAGATGTTTCAATTTTATTTTATTCATCAATGTACCTACTAAATGTATGGGAAAAGATTTACAGATTTCCGACTTTTATAGTACCTACTCTAACCTCAGTTGGTCCGGTAGAGACTTTTCAACTTAGGATCGATTGGCATCAAACAAGTTTTTGTTTAAATTGCCTACTTTCTTGCTGACTGTATATTTTTCCTAAATCTCCGAATGCAAGTCAAAATATCGCCAAAAGTTGAGGACAGTTTCCTAACAACTTTTTCATGCACCAACACCGGTTAAAGTACCTGCCCTTACTGCCTAAAAATCGACCCTGTATATGGTATTGAGTTAATACCAGTTGAAATACAGTGATCCAGTCTCATTCTCCTGCAGGCAGCTTCAGCACACAGAACTTCACTCCATTCTTATAAATGGTAATTTTAAGTCACATCAACGTGTCCATAATCTACAGTATGAGAGGCAGGATCTTCCCACTAATCATGGACAGTAGAATAAAATAAAATAAATAATTATTATAATAAGCACCTTTTTAATCGACTGTCAAAAATATTATATATAAATAATATCTATGCAACAGTTTCATGCACCTATTTATCTTACACAGCGGTATAGGTGCTAACAAGTCGCAGGCATCCTGCAAATTTCACATGAGAATCAAATAAAATTTACTTTAAAATGTAAATAAATACAATTAAAACTAATAGGACTAAATACATTCACACATTATTGTACTCGACCAGTACGCATACAGAGAATTTAACATTCTACAAATAATTTATCACATCACTGTAGATGTCCGGGAGCGCTTGGCCTCCTTCGATGTTTGTTGGGGGACGTACGAGACGAATGTTTCCGTGAAACGATGGTTGAGTGGAGAGGGTCTAGAGGAACTGGTTGGTATCCTGGTAGTCCTCCTCGTCGCTATCTTCGGAGCCGTCGTCCGTGAGCTGGCGCTGTGCGGTCTCTTCCGGCTTCCGAGCACGTGCAGAGCCCGATGCATCTGTGGCCAACGCAAACTAATCGTACATATAGAGCTGACAGTTTTATCTCAAGGAAAAGAAAAAAGCAAGTGGAAGTGCAACGTGTGCGAGTGACCTGTGCCCGAGGAAGTTGTATGTACTACTCTAGTACAACTGGAACAATCTCTTCAAAGAAAAAGCGGGTATTGACTATTTGAACTTGAAAACGAATTAAAAACAAAAAAGACCAAGAATTTGAGCAGAAGCTGCTGTTGCCTCATTCTTATTCATAGTGCCAATCTCAGATGACAGGAAATATTTAAGACAAAAAATATTTAAACGTTATACGAGAGAGAAAGAGACTTCCTGCTTTCTTGAACGTTGTCGGTAAGACTACTATGGTATTAGAGATATATCATTCCAGTTGTATGGAAGGACATAGAACTTCTTTGCCTGTGCCACAGTTATGTACAGGAACACCTGTCACATAATATCACACTATATCAATCTACACTACATTACACTAATATTATAAAGAGGAAAGATTTGATTGTTTGTTTGTAATGGATAAACTCAAAAAGATAGCTAGCTTATACCTTGGATACTTTTCATCATCATACTTCACACTCAAACGGCTAAACTGATTTTGATGAAATTTGGATTGGAGATAGCTTATACACTGGAATAACACAAAGGATACTTTTCACCATCATCATCATACTTCACACTCAAACGGCTGAACGGATTTTAATGAAATTTGGATTGAAGATAGCTTATAGCTTGGAATAACACATAGGATACTTTCATCATCATCATCATCCCCCACGCGGGTGAAACCGCGGGGAGCAGCTAGTATTATAATAATTAAATACGGAAGTAGTTGGAATAAAAATAACTATATTTAATGTTTTCTTAGTCCCACGGAATTAGTGGGGAAACAAACCCTCATTAGTTCTGTCACGGAACTACTGGGAACATAACTTGCATACAAATGTATGAAGGTAAAAATAAAATGAACTCTATGAAGAAGTTATTTTCAATTTGATTCATAAGCTTAAGAGGATAGGGCACACACGCGGCTTCTACAGGTTTTGCCATACATTTGCGTTTTGGGAGAAAACGTTTCTATCATACTAAACCATAACCAAATCCAATAATTCTGGTCTATTTTTATTAATCACAGAATAAACTACTACACAACTACAAATTTCACGGATATGTAAGGCAAAACCTGTAGAAGCTGCGTGGGTTCGGTCTTAAATCGTCTCAATAATACACACCCAATTACAAGAAGGGTTTGTTAGTAGTGCAGAATATGACATTTATTTTATTTGTTTGATTTTGGAGACAGCGGTTCCAATGTACGTGGTGTAGTGTACCACTACCACTTGTGTTTTCTGTTCCGTGATGTATGTTGTGTTCTGTAGATACAGTTATGGAATAGTGATAGTATATTGGTGTTTCATGGAATTTGTTCAGGTTTTAGAATCTTTAGAAAGTTACGGTTATTTTTCTTTTAGTTTCTTTTGCTATTGTAATGATGAATTGGGAAACTGCTATGAAATTCGTGAAATAAGATCCAGTTGATAGATTCAGGCGTTACTTTGCGGAAATCCATATTTAAAATGAACAAAATAAAAATATGTAGCTTACTTCCGCCAAAACTGTAAGTCAGACAAATGATAAATGGTAAAATTAAAATATATCATAAAAGTACAGCCCCATGCTAAACAAACCCTACCCAAATTCAACTATTGTAAAATATAAATGAAATGAAAGCTAAGGCCTGGAGGCCAGAAAAAAACACTTATTAATATATATATATATATATATATATAATTGGATTGGAATATAAATATTTTTATTTTGTTCATTTTAAATAAGATCCACTAAAACCATAGCGCCAAAATAAGAGGGTTTTCTGAAATCTTATAGAACGGTGCAATAGGGACGAAGAATTAACCCGTGGAGTTTGGCAACAATTGGGAAACTGTTAAGAAAGTAGGTAAGTCAAAAACCAAAATCCACAAGATTATTTGCTGTTTTTTTATTGAAATCTCCTGGTAGAACAGTATATTTATTGAAATCTCCTGGTAGTTCTACCAGTAGTCAGTTTTATTTTTATTTACTCACTTCTAGAATAGTTAGACCCCCAGCATATTACATTGATCCTCCTTATTTATTATTTGTTAATACAAATATTTTAACAGTTCTAAAAACGTAATATTTCACCATTCTGCAAAAATTAAACAATAATCATGCCTCTACATTAGCGTTATCTTAAAACATTAAACAATAATCATGCCTCTACATTAGCGTTATCTTAAAAATTAAACAATAATCATGCCTCTACATTAGCGTTATCTTAAAAAAACCGCTCTTTTATCTATAAACTCAGAACGAACCCGTTAACAAAATTTACTAAACTTGTTACTATGCGCCTTATCTATTATAACTACTTTATTAGCACAAAGCTAAACTAGTGAGTGAGTAATGCATTATGTAGGTATTCTAGCGGAAGTACTGTGCCTGTTTCTAAGTATTACTCTGAACTTGTATTGCAGTGGAAACCAATGTGATTTTGAGTATCCATACCAATATATAAAAGTGAAACGTTGTCTGTTTGTCTCGGGAACTTTCACGCGATAACGGCTGGACGGATTTTAATGAAATTTGGAATGGAGATAGCTTATACCCTGGAATAAAACACAGAATACTTTTTATCCCGGAAAATTTAAAAACGGTTGCTATGCAAACGAAATTACAAGTCTGTCAAAAAACTTCAAGAGCTGGTGCTATACTTTTGCATTATTTTTTAATATCCTAGAAGAACATAGGGTTCCTTTTTTCGCGATAAACAGTAGACCGCGCGGATGAAGTCGCGGGCGGGAAAGCTAGTAATTTATAAAATGTCAACTTAAGTATTTAGTACCTACATAAGTTGCAAAACTAAAATCAGACTACGGTCGGGTAAGGATAGCCTATGATACTCTTGCGATGAATACGACTCGATTGATATCTCGCTTGTCAAAATCGGACCAAGTTTTTATTTTGAACACATAAGACTCGCCGTAGTCGGGTAAAAAAAATCCTTTGACACTCTATATCTGAAGATGAGTCGATGATCGGACCAATAAGGGCAACGCTATGGTGCAACATCCACATACATACATAAATAAACTGTTAAACTCATTACCCTTCCCTTGCTTCGCTGTAGTCTGGTAAAAACAATCGAATATGCGACATAAGCCTCAGTGTTTATTATACGAATCCGTATTGTAATATTGTCTCGTATAGAAATATTCAGGTAACTATGTAAAGTGATCCACGTGTTATTACAATTTATACAAAATACTATTTGTTTGTTTGTTTGTCGTATGAGGTAGTGCCGGCCTCTGGTGTTAGAGTTGTCAGGACAAAATACAATTTAAAAAACTAATTTTCATTATACATCATATCACATTCTTAGAAGCAAAAGTTTCAAAACTTTAATTGTCTATTTTTTTAACTAATTATCCAAAAAGGTGACAGCTAGTACCACCTCGAGAGGCATGTTGTTAGCGTGTCCACTGCAATACGTGAGGTGTGGGGCATGTAGCTAGCAATACGTGAGGTGTGGGGCATGTGGCTAGCAATACGTGAGGTGTGGGGCATGTACCTAGCAATACGTGAGGTGTGGGGCATGTGGCTAGCAATACGTGAGGTGTGGGGCATGTGGCTAGCTATACATGAGGTGTGGGGCATGTGACTAGCAATGCGTGAGGTGTGCGTGGGGCATGTGGCTAGCAATATGTGAGGTGTGGATCATGTGGCTTGCAATACGTGAGGTGTGGGGCATGTGGCTAGCAATACAAGCGATGAATAATTACCCAGTTACCTGCGTGCGGCTCCCACTGCGGCTCGAAGCGCCGCGACTTAGGAGGGGGCGGCGAAGAGGACCCTTCTCTGCAACAATGAACAAGCCTCATAACTATATATTTTTTGGAGAAGATAGATAGACAACTCTTTATTTTACACCTAAAATATCATCATTATCAACAACCTGCTTTCGGTCACTGCTGGACACAGGGCCTTTCCGAAGGCGCGCCACTGAGCCCGATGTTCGGCTCTTCTCATCCAATGACTGCAAGCTACCTTGCACAGATCGTCGCTCCATCTAGCCGGAGGGCATCCTACACTACGTTAGCCGATTCGCGGTTACCACTCTAGAACTCTTCTACCCTATCGGTTCTACGACAAATGTAACCAGCCCATTACCACTTCACCTTGCTTATTCTTTGAGCTATATCGGTTACCTTAGTTTCGGATTTGATCCCATAGTTAATCTGTGCTATAAAGCACAGATTAAACAATAGCAGAAGATGCACTTCGCGCAACAATTAATAGAAATAGCGACTCTTGCTACTAAGCAACACAGTGCAATTCAGCTTGCATGAGCGCTCAGTGCCTAACGCGATATTCGCCTAAACCTGGCCGCTCTCTTCTAACGCGTAACTCTGTCGCTGTCTGGCGCGGAGTGACGCGCTAGCTGTCGCGCTATGGTTATCGACTTGCCGTGCTACTATAATATTCATCGTCTATCTACCTACTTGACCACGTAATCTATCTTATGTTTGATGCGTATGATGACACGATCAATCAGGTAGGTAGATAGAAAATGAATGTTAAAGTCCATCTTTTGTAATTAACAAATGAAAATAAACCTTCAATCTTTAGGACCTACCAATCCTTCAATCCCTTCAATCTTTACCTAGATACCTCTTTGTTTAACATTGCTCATTAACTTACGATAATAATATTTTCACATTTTGCACTAATTAAAAAGTTCGTAGAGCAAAAACATAAAAAAATCTGGTTGTTTACATTTTCACTATACCAAAGACATATAATCTTTGACTATACTAATTCTTAATTATCTCTGTAGGTACGTAGGTAGTTCTAAAATACAACGCAAAAATGTGTGTGAGATGACTCATTGAAATAAAAATAAGTTTTGAAGTACCTAAGTACTCTTTTTTAATTTAATTTACTAGTTTTGATTAATGTCTGCGATTAGAAGCACTCGCTATTGCGGCGAATTTTAAGTCTTTCGGGTAGTACAGTTAGCAAAAAAATATGCATGTAAGTAGGTAATTTTTTGTTAGCGCGCACATAGACTGTTGAAAATATAAATCGTTTATATGGAACAAGTTCCACCACTTCATATTTACAATCTAGTCAAACGCCAAACAAAAAAATACAATGTAGGTACCTATCTAGGTAGGTACAAACTAACGGACTCCGCTTGTAAAGTCGCGGGCAAAACATAACACACCTGTAAATATGTATTTACTATAGTTTTTTTATCCGTTGAGTAATTCAGTTGACAGATCTGTGATAATTTTATTGTGATAAAGACACAAAAACATTATTTGCCTACTAAGGCATCCCATCACACAACAATTGTTATTATTGTTACGCTTCGTCATTACTAGCGAAATTTCAAACAAGCGACACGGTAAGCGTCTGAATGCAAGCGCGCGGTGGCCGGCCTCGCCTGATTTGTAGCGCCGAGGCTCAGCAATCTGTAGGTTATTAGCTCGCGTAACTAGGTAGAGTGACAGATGCCTAGTTATAGAAACTCCGAGCATAGCTTATTCTAAAATATATAGAAACAAATTGACTATGACTAACTTATGAAATGAATTGTACAATAGGCAGTCAAAGAAGTCAGTGTCAAGAAAATTGTGTAAGTAATGAAATGGAATTTTCTGTTGCCTGAATCATGCGTTATATATCGTAGCAATAACAATCGTCACTTTACATTTAGAGATCGTGTAGAGCTGCGTCAGAGATCATGTAGAGCTGCATAAGAGATCGTGTAGAGCTGCATAAGAGATCGTGTAGAGCTGTATAAGCTTTGCTAAGTGACATAGTGTTTTTTTTTTGGGCAGGCACTTAATCATCACCTATACGACCTGTATTTTGTATTGTCCACAAAAGGTTGATCTCGGAGCTAAACGTTTTTGCGTAAATTGTTAGATCCTATCCCATTACCATCAAGAAGATAAGGATTCCAGGTTTTCCAGGAAACGAACGACGCGACTATTAGGTAATCAGTTTATGGCAGAATATTAGTTACTTTCCCTCTAGCCAAACTGATAGCGGCATACGGACGTGGCGCCGCGCAGTACAGGCCGGCGAACTGATAGCGGCATACGGACGTGGCGCGGCGCAGTACAGGCCGGCGAACTGATAGCGGCATACGGACGTGGCGCGGCGCAGTACAGGCCGGCGAACTGATAGCGGCATACGGACGTGGCGCGGCGCAGTACAGGCCGGCGAACTGATAGCGGCATAAGGACGTGGCGCGGCGCAGTACAGGCCGGCGAACTGATAGCGGCATACGGACGTGGCGCGGCGCAGTACAGGCCGGCGAACTGATAGCGGCATACGGACGTGGCGCGGCGCAGTACAGGCCGGCGAACTGATAGCGGCATACGGACGTGGCGCGGCGCAGTACAGGCCGGCGAACTGATAGCGGCATACGGACGTGGCGCGGCGCAGTACAGGCCGGCGAACTGATAGCGGCATACGGACGTGGCGCGGCGCAGTACAGGCCGGCGAACGCAAAAGTAAGGAATTTAGTAGGTCAGGTGTATGAACAGCGGCAAACTGAGCGCCTGCTGTGGCGCCCGTTGGACTCGTTCCAGATATTTTATGTTTTTTTATAGCAGTTAACGCCTGCTTAGCCTAAACATATATAATAATCGTTCCAGATGGTACACTAATGTCGACAGTAAGGTGTTGCTAGTACCTGTGCTCGGGCGTGTGGTCTCCGTTCTCGCTGGGCGACGGCGAGGATCGCGGCGAGGGTGGCTGACTGAGCGCCTGCATGAGGCGCCCCTTGGACTCGTTCCAGATGCTCGACAGGCGTCCGTCCGGCCCGAACAGTAGTAGGAATGTGTCGATCAGCTCGCGAGATTTCTCCTCCCATTTCGTGAGTATGTCCACCCTCTTCTCACCTATGTTTGTCATCACCTGTGAAGGAACATTGTATGTTTGTATAAATTATTTGATTTTTGAGTCTTGCCTAACGAGAACAGTGCCTACAAGTGAAAACCCCGAAACACACAAGGTCACTGATCTTACCTTGATAAGTCGATAGAGGACTTGAATACCAACAAAAAATGGTAGAACACTAATATTCTAAAATTTCGCGTCTCTGTGATATCGGAGCGCAAAAATAGTTCAGTTTTTTCACTTGTAGCTATGCCACAAAGAATAGAACATCGCTAAAATTGCTCTGAATACTTATTCAAATTCATTTATTTCGACATAAGAAAAATAAATAAATAAATATATTCGGGACAATTCCACACCACTTACCTAGCCCCAAACTAAGATACCTTGTAATATGGGTACTAGATAACGGATAAACATACATAAATACGAATACCAACATCCATAAACGGAAACAAACATTTCTGCTCATCACACAAATGATTGCACCTTGCAGGATTCGAACCCGCGACCGTTTGATTTCGTTCCTAGAGTTACTAGCCACTAGACCATCCAAACACCAAAAAAATAATAAAAAAATAAAATAAAACAAAATTAAAATTAACATTAGAATCATAACAATATTTAAAATTAGCAGCAGCAAAACTAATATAGTTTACAGTTTTTGAGATACAAACAGAAAAAAAGAAGAACGCTGATATCATACAGTCATTGAAAGAAGAACTCGAGGTCACACAACAAATGCAAAGAATTAACCACATTGAAATAAGAAACATTCCTGTTGTTCCCGAGGAAAACATACAGCAAAACGTGATGAATATTGGAACTAAAATTGAAGAAGATATTGGCATCTGAGACATAAGAAGTGCCCATCGCGTGCAGAACAAGAACAAGGAGAACAAAAACATCATTGTTGAATTTAATAACAACTCAAAATAAGAAAATTTCTTGTAATCATTCAAAAAGTACAACTTGGCTCATCCAGACAATAAGCTAACTTCAGATGCCCTAGGAATGCTAGGCAAGACTTGGTCTGTAATATACATGTCTGAGCTCCTGACACCTAATGCTAGGCGAATCTACTACCAAGCACGCGTCTTCGCTAAATCCGAAAATTATAAGTTCTATTGGATAGAGCGCGGTAAAGTCTTTATTAAGAAAAACGTGGAGTCAACCGCAGTACTTATTAAAAGCATTGAACACATTGACTCTCTGAAAATGATTTCAAGCATTGACTTAATGTGACTAGTCACTGTTTTACCTTTTTTGAATAGTCCTTCGCGGAAAAAATATATAAGACATTTAGTAGTTTTTTCCAAATCATATTCATACCTTTTTCATAACACGGTATATTTCGTGTTACAATATTTGCTCTAACTATAAATTATCCTATAATATTTTTATTATGTATATAACTTATGCACGATTCAACTACCCTAAATGTGAGGTTTTGAAAAGTATTGTACAGTCTGAGTGTTACGTCCTGAAGGTCCTCTACGACAAGTTGTTTTACTATATATATATATATATATATACAGTCCTCGGCTTCTATATATATTCTTTTTATATATACATATATATATCTAGGGCCTACGTCGTTGAGGAAGCCGAGGACTGCGCTCAATACATACTAAGTAAAAGTGACTCACTGACTTTACTGACGCAGAATATTAGAAGTGTTAATAAAAATATCAATGATTTTACTATTTTGTTGGAAAGATTCCCTTAAATATTATTGTCCTAACAGAATGCTGGCTAAGTGACAAAATGGCAGCTCCGAAACTTGCTGGGTATAATTCGTATAATACAACACATTTACTTAATCAAAATGACGGCATTATTGCGTACGTAAAAACAGATCTGACAGTTTATGTATATGAACCCAAATTCCTAGACGCCAACTGTTTGGTTATCAAACATGGCAATACCTGCATTATATGTATCTACATGTCACCTTCCTTTAGTGATATATCGAATTTCATTGCCTCATTAGACGATTTACTAGCTCAACACAAAATGTTTAGTAATATTATTATTACTGGAGACCTAAACATTGACATAAGCCCCTCCAATTTGTCATCACCAGCAAACGATCTCTTATCACTAGTTGCCGCTCATGGTATACTGCCTGGCCACACTTTCCCTACTAGGTTAAACAGCTGCCTCGACCATGTATTGCTAAAGACTCGTTGTGAAAACACCGTAGCTGTTATAAAAACTGATGTAACGGACCATGATACAGTATTACTAAACATATCTAAAATGAATACTCGCGGTAAGATTGAATATAAAACATTAAAAAAGATTAATTATGACGCTGTTTTTAAAAATCTTCAAATTACTGATTGGAGTTTTGTTCTCCAGTCGACAGATGCGAATGAAACTACTAGCATTTTCTTAAATCACCTAATGCAAGTACTAAAGCAATACACCGCTGTCAGGAAAGTGCCAAGTTCAAAAAGAAAAATTAAACCCTCGATAACCCCAGGGCTTGTTAGATCAATTAGGAAGAGAGACAATCTACACAAAAAACACCGAAAAAACCCAAACAATGTAAATCTGTTGAAAACCTATAAACAGTATCGTAGATAGATAACTCTTTATTGAAACACACAAATAAAAATCTTACAACTAAAAAAACAAAATTAATAATAAAGTGTCACAATGGGCGGTCTTTTCGCTCAGAGCGATCTTATCCAGACAACCGTGCATAGAAAGGAATAACGGAGGTAATAGTATCGTAATTTGTGTAGTAAAATTCTGAAGGGTGCCAAACGTAAATACGAAAGAAAACTAATAACTAATTATTTAAATAAAACTAAAGTCATATGGCAAAACATAAAACAAATATGTAACATAGAAAAGAATCAAAATGATGGCTGCAATGAGCTACTGGGCTCGTCACAAACTACAAATGAGGCTGTAAATAGCGTGAATAGTTACTTTGCCAAAGTTGGATCTTCACTTGCAGAAAACCTATTAATTGGCCTTTCAGAAGAACAGTCTACTAGGAATATTGATGAAAAGCCAATTGACTCTCCAGCTTCGTCCTTTGCCCTTTATCCAAATACGGAACCGGAAATAGTAAGCATAGTAAATTCACTTAAATCCCCTAGCGCTCCTGGATGGGATGGCATAACCAGTGAACTCTATAAAAGTAATATATTGGCTCTCTGAAGCCCTATTGCACACATCTGTAATACTTGTATCTCGACAGGAGTTTTCCTTCGAGCATTAAAAAAAACAATAATATGTCCAATCTATAAAGGAGGGGACAAAGACCGTGGCTCAAATTTTAGACCTATCTCATTACTACCTGTTTTAGCCAAGATTATAGAAAAAGTTATTAACAAGAGGTTGTTAAACTACTTGGAGAACAAACATTCCCTATCTAAAAATCAGTACGGCTTCCGACCAAACAAATCGACTGCAGACGCTGTAACATTAATAACAAATGAAATTGTTGGTAACCTAGATTCAGGTAGAAAATGCTTAGGTGTGTTCTTGTCCTAAGCAAAAGCATTTGATACGGTCTCTGTTCCTAACCTGCTGCATAAGTTGGAACAGTTTGGTGTAAGAGGACTCCAACTTAAACTCTTTGAGAGCTATTTATCCAAACAAAAACAATCAGTGAAAATAAGTGCCTATTTAAGTGATGAGACCTCGGTAACTTTCGGTGTGCCTCAAGGAAGTGTGCTAGGGCCTACGTTATTTATCATTTAGATCAATGAACTCTGTTGTATGCAGCTCCCTAATACTATCATTTCGACATATGCAGATGATACTGCGCTGATTTTTCTGGTAAAACATGGAATGATGTTAGAGCAGCTACTGAAAAGGGACTACACAAAGTTGCTAAATGGCTTAAACCAATGTTTTAACGCTAAATGTAACTAAAACTAAATTCGTACCCTTCTTACTGACTACTAGAACAAACCCAGACCCCAACTTTCAAATGAAAATACACTCATGTAAACACGTTTCAAATGTATCTGCTTGCAACTGTCCTAAGCTTATACCAGCAGATAATATAAAATACTTAGGAGTATATTTGGACAGACATATGAGTTCACACTAACAACCAAACGAATAGAATAAGAAACTTATATACATTTTTTTAAATCTTCGACATGTTGCTGACCTCCTGGTCAATAAAAAATAATAATAAAAAAAGTGTATGTGTCCTTAGTCCAGTCACTACTAATTTATTGTCTTCCAATATGGGGTGGTGCCCCAAAAACACACATGATTAGTGTAGAGAGAGCTCAAAGGTGTACTCTGAAAGTCATGCTATTTAAACCATATAGATATCCTACCAAGCAACTATACGTAGATTGTAAACTACTAACAGTTAGACAACTGTACATACTCAATTTGATCTTACAACAACATACTAAAATTGATTATGCTGAAACATCTAAAACAACAAAAATAAATTTGCCACAAAAGACTCAAACATAACGTTTGTCAAATACCGTTGTATAAACACAAATTCATGAAGCACCAAATTCCATTTTTAACCGGTTATTTGTATAACAAAATAAACAAACAGCTAAATATATTTGAAATGACGAAAAATAAACTAAAAGTCGAAGTTCGAAGCTGGCTTCTTATTAAAGACTATGACGAAACAGAAAAATGGTTGCAAATTCTAAGTTGATGCCTAACAATATTAATACGAGTATAACAACATACGGACAGACACTCTTTATACGTACATTCATACAGATTTTGCTTCTCTCCTCTCACACTCTATCCACAAGATATCATTTAAAAAAAACACTTCTAGTAGTCGCACATTGAAAGATCTGTGTCAGACTTGTGCAGCTTGTTATAAAAATACATCGAAGGTAGTTTTAAAAATTACGTGCACAATTTATTTTAATGTATTCAATTTTATGTATTTTAAGTCGTATACGTGTATTATCTTGTATTATTATTTATTCAGTGGTATTATGTGTATGTTTATTGTAACCAACTGCCAATCGGACTAATTATAATTGTTAGAAGACGTGGCGGTACAATTACAACGACCTTCAACAAGGGATTGTTTTGCCGACGAGACTTCCTTCCTACCGCTCATCGTCCATTGTCATGTAAACAATGTTTAGGCAGGCAAGCTTAAATTCTTAATTATACAACTTAACTAGTTAGCCCGCGATTTCTTCCGCACGGAAGCTTATCGCGATTAAAGAATCCTATATCCTTACTCAGGGTTTAAACTATCTCGATACCAAATTTCATCACGAGTTCAGCCGTATGTATAGTCGTGAAAAGGAAATCCGACAGATAGCAATACAGAGTTGGTTTTGCTTCAATATTTGTCTGGATTTAAAAAGTTCATTTAATTAGGCATTTGACCGCTATTTAACCTGGTATTTGACTTTACCCTTGATGTCAGTGACACTGCATTGTATGTATTCAATTAATATAATGAAAATTTAATGCATACAGTAATTTAAAATATATGAAAAACATCATCTTGAAACATAAACACAGACTATAGTATCGCACTACAATAGGGCGTGAGCGTTAATAATTAAATAAACTATTGATATAAAATAATTGGGGACTTAAAATAAACTACTGAACAAGAATATAACATTTCTGATCTCTGCCTATCTGTTCTCGCATCACGTATAAGCTACTGGACCGATTTCGATGCGGTTTTGACTGTTGGATAGCTTAGGTTTTGACTTAAAATCTAGTGTACTTTGTATCTTAATCTGATGAGTAGGAGCTGAGTTACCGTTAAAAAGCTTTTTGACGGTTGAAGGAATTGAATCTTTGTGGTATATTGGTATTTTAGGTCTTGGAATATCCTAGAGCAGGTCTAACCTAGAGAAATTACCAAGCGTGCAAAGCCAAAGCTAATAATGAAATTATAATTAACTAGGTGCCCCGGATTATTATTTATCGCGAAAATAAGCATCTTATGTTCTTCTAGGATATTAGAAACCAATGCAAAAGTAGGCATAGCATCTTATGTTCTTCTAGGATATTAGAAACCAATGCAAAAGTAGGCATAGCATCTTATGTTCTTCTAGGATATTAGAAACCAATGCAAAAGTAGGCATAGCACCACTCTTGATGTTTTTTGACATACTTGTTATTTCGTTTCCATGGCAATCAACATTTTTTCAGTTTTCCCGTGGAAACTTACATCTTTCCGGGATAAAAAATATCCTATATTTTATTTCAGGGTATAAGCTATCTCCATTCCAAGTTTCATCAAAATCCGTCCGGCCATTATCGCGTGAAAGCTCCCCAAACAAACAAACAGACAACGTTTCACATGAATATATTGGTATATTCGTGAAAATCTGTTGAGTATTTTTTTAAGATAGGTACGATACTTAAAACAATACGATATTTTGTACAAATTGGAAAGCAAACTATGGGAAAACCTTTAAAGAAAAAACATTTATTTATATGTAAAATCAATAATAATGGTTATATAATTGGAATAATCATAAGAGAAAAATATTTACAGGCATTCCCGCCGCAAAACTTGCCGTAACGAGGAGAGCAGTATTTTCAAGCATTAATTGTAACTGTAAGTATTTTCTGTAAGGAGTGACCTTATGATTCCAACTTTAAAATAATCGATTTAATTTTTAAATTAAATAATAATAACATCTTTGACTTCGCGCGCAGGTGCTGTGTCGACTTCATTGCTCACGAGTGTACATAAAACAAAGTCGGGTTAGTTACACCATTTATAACTGACTAGCGACCCGCCCCGGCTTCGCACGGGTAGCTATATAGAAAGATAGTAGGTACTTTATTTGGACAAATAGAACAACAACAATTTCTTACACAAAATGTTTAAGTTTACAGGGCCCCAATTCTACTAAAACAATTGTAATGACAATTGTCAACAATTTTCGCAAAATTTTCGCTTTTACCTCTTAAAAGTTGTAGAAAAGAAAATTTTTGGAAAATTTTGAAAATAAAATATTTCCAAAAAAGAAAAACTCAAAATTGAAAAATTAAAAAAAAAAACGCTTTTACTACTTTTAAGAGGTAAAAGCGAAAATTGTTGATAATTGTCATTACAATTGTTTTAGTAGAATTGGGGCCCTGGTTTTATACTCGCGTACCATTTCGTCTATAGTATTATTCTGTTTAACGCAAGGAGGTTGAATTACGGTTACTATTTCGTGTATTATTAGCATAGAGCATTTCCTACATCAATGATTATTAGATGTTCTGTGATTTCGTTTCCATGGCAACGTTCCATATACAAAGACTTATATTAGTTTGTGATCTTACGTAGTATTTATATACTCTTTGGTTTGTGATACAAAGTAATCGAGATTTTTTGCAAAATTTAATACCTCGGGTTTCATTATTGCAATTTTAGAAGGGAACTCTAATTTTATGAAAAATAAAATCCTGCTAGTGTTACTCGCTGATCATTTAGCTTTCTTTATGTGAAAGAATTTTAAATCAGGTCTGTATATTTTAAGTTTATCCATTACAAACAAACAATCAAATCTTTCCTCTTTATAATATTAGTGTAGAAGAACTTTTGGACCGATTTTTATGATCTTTCATTTGTCTTTTGGATTTTCAGCAGGGCGACCGCGGACACGCAATAAACTTTTCTAGTAAGGGCAAAATGACAAATTGAGCGCGATTATCTTTACTATTTGTATTCGCGGTCAGGCAGCAGACCGAAGTTGTGACATGACAGTACTTTTTGTGTCCAAAAATAGCTCATATGGCGTAGATTTGGGGAAAATTAAATATTTATAAATCAGAGAAGTGTAGACACTGTCGTAAACACTGACAAATGGTAACAAGCGCATATGAAGACAAAAAGGCGTGAAAGTTTTTTTTTTTAGATTGTTAGAAGGGCGTGAATACTGGAGATGAATAGTGACAAGGGTAGCGAGATGAAGATGTGACGAACCTTCTTCCCCTTGTCCTTTAGCTCGTCCATCTTGTTCTGCAGCCGGAACTTCTTCTCGTTGAGGAAGGACACGTTGAGCTCCTTGGCGGAGTACCCGCGCGCAAGGTTCCGCCGCACGTAAATGTCGTAGTCGCGCACTATTCGCGCCACGATGTCGGATGTGGACACTCCTGCAAAATCATACATTCAGATTAATACCTTTTATTTAACTTGCAATGCTTGAGTTTGTTAAGGTCAAATCTTGCAAGCTGAATTAGAAGCAATTCCTCTTATACTATCTTAGTATAATTTTTACATGTTGGTTCAGTTCCGATGACAGGGCATTTTTGTGGTAAGCATTACCTGAATCAACATCCAGGATTAGCTCCAGATACAGGAAGTCTTCAAAGGTCAACAGTACAGACACCAAATGTTGTATACGCATTTAATTGTGATGAAACTTCATGGTGAACACCATGACATGGCTACTGCATAAAAGATTTTTTATTGTCTTTCTAATTCGGTTAAACATAAGAATGTGGACACTGACCTTCCGTCCTTTCTGTGGCCACGAACATATCCTTGGCTTTGATCATGGCGTATGTGTCCTCGCAGTCCTCAGTGGTGTAGGGAATGTCGTCGTGCGCCACGAAGTCTATTTTGTGCTTTTCGAGGAACGCTTCGTCGTATTCCCAGGGCGCGTCTCTCACTACCTGAAAGTTCAGCAAAGGAACGCTGTTACTGGTAACTCTGGGATATAAAACCATCACAATCGAAGGGAAACTTTATAAAAAATAAAACAAGTGCATCTATCCAAACTCCCATCCTGCACAGTTAGTAACTAAGCTAGTAATTAAGCCTGGGCGAAGAGGCTCACCTCGAGGCCCAACCCAGCCTCAGGGCTGATGAATCCAATGATGATCTGGGGACTGGAATAAGCTAGTAGAAGTAGCCACCTCACCAACAACCTCATCAGCATTAATTAGCATTATTAGTCCACTGCTGCACACAGGCCTCTCCTAATGCGCGCCACTGACCCCGATCTTCAGCTCTTCTCATGTAACTGCTGCCAGCTACTTTACGCAGGTCTTCGCTCCATCTGGCCGGAGGGTGTCCTACACAAGGTTTGCCTACACTCAAGAACTCGTCTCCAACGGTTATCGGTTTTTCGACTTACGTGACCGGCCCATTGCCACTTCAGTTTGCAAATTCTTTGAGATATATCGGTGGCTTTAGTTCTCTGCCGGATCACCCTATTTCGGATGCGATCCGGAGCATAGCTCGTTTCATTGCTCTCTGAGCGACTAAGTAACCACCTTCTGTTCTATCACTGTTTAGTAAGTAGGTAAAAACATTTATGATTGATTCAATACCGCGATCATAGAAAATATACTAAATTGCTGTGAAATAAAAACACGGCATGAAACCTAAACATTTTCTATAGGATCTTTGTCTTTTTCGAACGAGTTGAACAAGTTACGCAACGGGCTTTTGCGAAAGATTTTTTATTTTAATGTTATTTGAATATTATTTATGTTAATAATCTAGCTGTGCCTGCGGCTTTGACTGCGGGTTAATTTCTCTGGAATATCCTGTGTTATTCGATCAAATTTACATTAATAATCTAGCTGTGCCTGCGGCTTTGACTGCGGGTTAATTTCTCTGGAATATCCTGTGTTATTCGATCAAATTTACATTAATAATCTAGCTGTGCCTGCAGCTTTAACTGCGGGTTAATTTCTCTGGAATATCCTGTGTTATTCGATCAAATTTACATTAATAATCTAGCTGTGCCTGCGGCTTTGACTGCGGGTTAATTTCTCTGGAATATCCTGTGTTATTCGATCAAATTTACAATAATACCAAATTTCATTCAGCCGTTTATAGTTTTTTATCGATTGCTTGGCTTCTACTATTTCTTGTATTTTCTTTCTTTCTTACTCATCGGATCGAGATAAAAAGTATGCCACATTTTAAGTCAAAACATAAGCTATCCAAAAAGAAAATCCAGTATTTTTTACGAGATGCGCTAACATACAGACAGATGTCTTTTAAAAAAATTGTATATTCTTGTAAAGTAGCTTATTTTCAGTCCCCTAGACCTAGACATTTGTTTTATTATCTTCTTTGTACAGACTTTCTATTGATTACTGCTTTATTATAATTATAGTTTGCGTTAACATTTATAACATTATCCAAACATAACCGAAGTTGTGAGAAGTGGCCTTTAGAAGAAATTTATCTATTGCATGTGCACATTCTGCGTCTAACCCTGCATAGATACGTACAGCTATAAGCTATCGATTACAAAAAGTCGACTCATCTTTCCAAGTTCGTTCTATATAATTTACATTACAAAATAATTCTGGAATTAACTTAATTACAAATGACGTTTAGGTCAAACATGTCGTCTGTAGAACCCACAGAGTAAATATTAATAAGTAATAATCAGTAATAAGTAGTAATCTGAAGTATAACAGTTTTAGAGCAGCTTCATGAATCATAATTTAAAAAAAAAGCTTTTACTACCTTTTTTTTACCTTTTTTATCCATATTTTTTTGTTTTATATTCACTTATTACATTTTTAGGTTCTTTTATTTCCTTTTTTTATTATTTTTATTGCTTTGTCATCGGTTTGTGAGCTACCCTGAAAGTTTAAGCCGGATAGCTAATCCAAGATTCCAGGAGGAAAATACATACAAGTTAAATAAAAGCTTTTAAAAAGGTGCTGTAATTTATTATTAGATCTGCTGAATAAAGTATTACTGGTTTTCCGCTGACTGATGAATAATTCTGGTTTCCAACGCGTAGGTGGCTTCCATTGCCAAGGTCGGGAATATATGCACACGTTATTTTTATTACAGGAAATAGTAGATCAAATATTAAATACTTTTTTTTGCGAGGACTACATGTGTTGATCTCTTTGCTGTATAGCTTTTGCTAGTGACTTCGTCCGCGCGGACTTCAGTTTCTGGCGATAAAAATTATCTATGTCCTTCTCTAAGATTGAAACTCCACACCAAATTGCATCAAGATCAGTTCATCCGTTTAGTCGTGAAAAGGCAACAGACAGACAGAGTTACTTTCGCTTTTAGAATATTAGTATGAATGATATATATATATATATATAGATAGGTGAAGATAATTAGATAATAATTTGAACAAAAATAAAAGTTCAAATGAATTAACAAAAAAAACACTGAACTCATGAAATGTATGTGACGGAGGTCTTATTCAATCAAGGAAGAATTATTCAAATTGGTTCATGACATATGAATGAGGTAACCTCTGAACCTCATATGTCTGAACGCATATAACCGTTCACAAGAGGTAACATTAAAATAAAGAATTGAGAACCTCCACCTTTAAGAAGTCGTTTAAATAAATAATAGTTTAAAAAACGAAAAAGACACGCTTTATATACAAAACCAAACTAAAAAATAGAAAATAATTTTTAATAGTGTAAATAAGAAAAAATGTTTTATTTCAAAAAACAGACGTTTTTTTTTTCGAATTATTTTAATTGTTTTTTATTTTGCATTGTCATCGGTCTTTGACAGGTGTGCAAAATTTGAATGAAATCTGACCGTTTAAAGTGGGTCAAAATAGCGTCCAAAGGAGTCGGTTACAAACATACAAGTGAAGCTAATATAAAGCGTATAAAAAGTATTGTTTTTTTTAAGTCTTTTTGTTCGTCTTTTTACCCGACTACAGCAAAGCGAGGGTAATGAGTTTAATAGTTTATGTATGTATATCTATGTATGTGGATGTTCCACCATAGCGTCGTCCCTGTTGGTTCGATTTTGATAAGCGAGGTATCAATCGATTTGTCTTCATCGCAAGGGTCTCAGACTTTTTTTTACCCGACCTTAGTCGGGTTTTAGTTTTTGAACTTATGTCTTGTTACTGCACAAAAGTGTACAGTTAGGACTTAATGCTACGTCATATTGCTTAATATGAATTTGATCGTGCATAAATAAGGTAGGGTGTGCGGCTAACTTGAGAATGAGCTATCTATCGGTATACCTATCACAACAATTTCAGTATTTTTTTCAGATCAATAATTTATCTAAAAAAAAACTGTTCCCAGATACAACGTTACCTATATAACGCTGGCTCACTTCAACCGATGATAACAGTATCTACGAGTATTTATTTACAGTAAGCATTCCGACATAATTACTGTTATTTAGAATTTCAAGAATCACATCACTCGAGTATGATTGGAATGGTCACTAACCAATAACCCTTGTGACCTCAGAAAAACCATTGTGGTACCAAGTTACAATTTTATCTTGCGTTTTTTCTAGATTTTGTCAACAAACTACATTACAGCGACGCCGCGCGCCGGCGTCGTGCTACATTATGGAGAATCGGTGGCCAGGCTCGGTTGTCTATGTCGAGGCGATATCGTAAAATTGATCATTTCATGAAATAGTTGGCCACATCATGTATTTTTTTATTTCATGAATTTATCAGTGACGTCATGAAATTGTTCGGCCAGATGAATGAATGATTAGCGTTTGACGATATGAACAGCTAAACGCACAGCTAATTCATGATATGGTCAAACATTATTGATCGTATCGTAAAAAAGTTACATTATCCACTGTTAAACGCCCACTACACTACTCGCAAAGTTGATCGAAGTTAAGCGAACACGAGAGTGTAGACGGGCACTTCGGTTCGCTTCGTGCAACCTTGGCTCGCCTCGGGCGACTTCCGATTGTTGTCGGTTTTTGCGCCCGAGTCAAAGGACTCGAAGCGTCCCGAAGTTCTATAACGAAGCGTCTCACTACACTACTCGGCCTACTTCGAAAAATTCAAGTGATAAAAAATTATTAAACGTAATGTTAAAATGTATTATGCCTTGTTTATTCTAATAACATAGCTCTGTTCCAGTGCATTGCAATCATCCACCATTATTAAATATTTTTTTCTTGTGTTATATACGTAGATATAATACCTACGCGAAAAAAACATTGCAAAAGCAGCAGCCATTCGAACATTATCCATGATGCATAGCGTGCGGGCGCCGCCGGGCGATTGAGCTCCTTGCGAAGCACGAGTGCACGAGTGTGTAGTCACGTACTTCGAACTTCGGTCAACTTCGAACCGTACTTTGTCGAAGCAACTTCGCGAGCAGTGTAGTGCAGGTTTTAGAGGCGCTAGGCGGAAGCTCGATTTGGCCGTGATAAGTTAGAAGGCAAAAGCGGGAGCTCGCTAAACTTCGCTCCCGCCTTCGTGTTTTTGTTAGTGTTGTTCTTCGTTTTTTTTTTAACCTTTAAAACCTTTGTTTGAACACCTTTGGTATATCACGAAAACTCTACATTAATTAAATATGGCCAAACGTGGCTAGAAATATCATTAAACGTTCATGTTTCAACGATATGGTCAGTTTTAGTTTCATGAAATAGAACCATCTCATGAAATTATCGTCAATTTCATGAAATTATCGACCATTTCATGAAATTATCGATTCTACGATATCGCCACGACACCTACATTGTAAAAAGTGTAAAGGAGGTTGGTATAAGGTTACCTCGTCGACGTATCTGCAGTGTCGGACAGCTTCGTACCTCTCGTCTTCTGTCATGACTGTGCGGCCTTTGCGACTGTGTGTCAGCGAATCGCTGCATACTGAAATAAAAGAAAAATAAGGTAAGACACAGGGTTCTATATAATGTAAGGATGGCAAGGAGGGAATGATAGGGAGGAAGGCTCGATGCAGTTTGGTTGGCACTTGCTACCATGATAATAATGGTTCCTGAATTCGTCGTAATAACGTGTAACAATTTTATACCTTCTAGAAATAAAGAGAACAGGTGTCTACGTTTCTTACCTAGAAACGAACACACCAAAACTATGCTGTTAATAATTTCAGTGTATAAAGCAGCTACAAAAAACAAAGCAGCAGAAGAATCAGATAATAAATAAGTATAATTTAAAAAATAAATTTAATATAAGGCTTTTACGGGTTCCTTTTTTTGTTGTTTTTTTTCCTTTATTCGTTTAACAATTCTTAGTTTTTATTAAGGTTATTTTTCCTTTTTCTTTATTTCTCTTTGGCTTTTCACTTTTAACATTTTTTTGTTTTTTTTTTATTGCATTGTCATCGGTTTGTGAGCTACCCTGAAAGTTTCAGCCAGATAGCTAATCGGGAAAGGCTCGAAATTTGAATTGCAAGATTATAGGACAGACAAAATACATACTCGTAGATAGATATAAGTGAAGTTAAATAAAAGCTTTTAAAAAGCCTAGAAACGGGACGATGAATTCATTCAACTATTATTTCATACTGCGTAGTACTATTAATTATTATGTGATACTGCACGCTCAGAGTCATTTGAATAGTTGGACAATACGCTCAAATAATTACTCGGAATCAAATGTATGCGATGCGACTTATGCAGATTGAAAGATAATGTATTACAATCTTGATCCATCGTGCGTCTTAAGGGCTTCCTTAAGACGAAATTGAGCTATCAACGACTTTACAAATTGGTTGCGATGAAGTCTGTATTTCATAATATTCACTCGCTGAAACTTAATTTAGTTTTATATTTGAAGCTTCGATATTACTAACCAACCAGCTGTACCCGCTGCTTTGCCCACCTGGATATTTCAATTACAAGTAGCCTATACGTGTCATTCCAGGACCAAAAGTAGATATAACTACTTATTAGGTACAATATATGTACTACATACTCGTATATTCATAATTCGTTTAGCCTTCAAATAGTTTTTTATCGATTGATTGAATCATCGGATTAAGGTACCAAGTGCCCCAGTTTTTAAGTCAAGCCTTAAGCTATCCAACAGTGAAAACCGCATCGTAATCGGTCCAGTAATGTTTACGTGATGCTCGAACAAACATACAGACAAACAAACAGTCAGGCATGATATAAAAAAAAGTTATATTCTTGTTCAGTAGCTTATTTTAAGTACCCTAGACATTGAATTCCAACCAAAATTTAGTGTATGTCAATGCCCCTAGACCATTTTTTTCAATTATCTTCCTTGTACAGACTTTTTCGTACTCCTTGCTTTATTATAGATGATGTCTATGTTCATTTTAGCCAACTAATTTCCATTTTATCAGCTAGATGTTATAAATACCTAGCCTAGACGTCTAGAGTTCACTGCAACTGAGTGCAGTGTCGTGCGGTGATCGATAAACCCTTGATCCTTCTGCTGTTTACGCTTAGTCTAGACGGAAACTGACACATTTGTGAGATATCAATCAAAACAAATCGGAAATAATCAGCCTAGTAATATTCCAAGCGTTCTGATAATACGTTTAGATCAATTATGATATAAGCTCCCTGGTTTAGATAAACCTGCTGTGACTGGGTTGTATGATGTTATGTATTGGATTCGCGAATTGGTAGAAAAAATCGATTTAATAAATTATCGGATTTATCTTCTCAGTCAATCAAGGCCATATTTAAATGTTAGCGTGTTTTGCTGATATGATAATGGGCACAAATAGACGATATCAATAATTGATTTCCAACATATCAATAAATGCGAAGCACGTGGTTGAATTCCTGCATCGCATCGATCGTACGAGGGCCTCGTCCAATCGCACAAGGGCTGCTATCAAGAGCGTCGTAGGAAAAAATTACAATACGTGCGTTCGCTTCTGGCCATAAATAATGACTAATTTTATTTTGATGAGTCGATCAGCTGGTGATACGAGTCATACTATTGATAGCAAAGCGATTTATCTCTGTTTATCAATATCTTCATTAAGCCGGCTTAGGGGCAGCGTCAGCGTGTTCCTAATTCCTATAGGGCTTCCAATAATAATAACAAACCGATGTTATTCTTTGTGGACCGATACGACGCCAGTAAGGCTTTATAGGGGATAACCTAACTGTTCAATTGTGCAACTTAGAATCCAACGATACTTCGGTTCGAGTTCGGTCCTAGGCTCTGCACCAATGACTTTTCTAAGTTATGTGGGGTTTTCCATTGCTCCGTGCTTCGGAGGGCATGTTAAGATGTCGGTCCCGGCTGTTATTGATTAATAGCAGTCGTTAAGCAATGTCAGAAGCAGACACCAGCAGCCAGCACTACCTCATACGACAAACAAACAAACAATTATCTGAATTGTGACTCCGCATCGATAACTAATTTATTGAATACCATCAAATAATGTTTTTTATTTGTTTGCAATAAATTTCCTTGCCTGCACCGCAACTAGTGCTGAGCTAAAACTGACTGAGCCTCTCCTGAAACATATTTGTTGATGAAAATCGATATAACTTTCGCGATTCGAACATACAGTGAATTATTAAACTTGACTTAATTCTCCCGAGGCTGACACCCGCTACTTTAGTCTTCGAGTGACCACGATCAATGCAACTTGATCGAAACGTCGACGTAAATAAAATAACGTTTTCAACGCGATTAAGTCTCTTTTAAATAATTTACTACGAATATCAATGTAGTTTTTAAATTTTAGCCCTCACCAGGCGCGGACACTTTACATTCATAAATACGAACTAAATTTGTTTACGACTAGCGAGGTATTAGTAGTTAGATTTTACAGTTACAGTCAGCCTGTGTCCCAATGCTGGGCAAAGGCGTTCCGCCACGACTTCCAGGCTTCGCGATCTTGGGCTATGGATGACCAGTAACTACTGAAGGTGTCTAGTTTATCCTGCCATCTCTTGCGTGTCCCCCGCGACTTCGCCTCGCTGTACTGGGACGCCACATGGTATCTTGGCCCACAGCTATTCCGGCATGCGGCAGACGTGACCAGCCCAGGTCCATTTCAGTTTGGCGGCATTTTCAGCTACGTCGCCAATTCGAGTCTTGGAGCGCAGCTCGGTGTTTCGAACATAGTCAGTTAATTGAATCCCTAAAATGCTGCGCTCCATTGCCCGTTTGCATACCTTGAGCTTGGACTTCTGGATGTTCGTCAATGACCATGTACGTGTGCCGCAGGTCAGAACAGGGAGAATGCACATTCTATGAGTTTCCGCTTTAGTCTCATCGGGAGGTTGCCCTTCAGTAGCTCTTTCATGGACCAATTGCTTGCAACCTCTTTATCTTGTCTGCCATGGAAAAAGACTATTTGGCCCAAGTAGATGTATTCATGAACACATTGCAATTTTCCACCGTCCAAGTGGAGGCCACTTTGTGTTTGGTGCAATTGGTCATGACCTTGGTCTTAGTCCTGATCATCCGAAGTCCAATCCCAAGGCTTGCATCGCTCAGATCTTGGAGCATTGACTGTAGAATGACAAAAGGAGACGACCTCATTATGGCTCTGCTGATTTTCCTCAATTCACTTTAATTATATTTCACTTTCATAATATTCTTTCGCTAAAATAATTATTTACATTTGATGAACAAAACAAACACACTATTAACAAACTATACAATAATGACTTTAAGTATTCTGTGCTAAAGAAGAAGCATTTTGACAGTTGAATTGAAATGAGTGACGCGATAGCGATAAAAAGAGTAATGGAAAAACTGTCATGCAGGATACATTTTTAAATGTCGAATTCTCGTCATAATTTATTAAGAACCATATCTTCGTGAAGCTGGTTTTGCATGTACTCTAGGGTTATTAATGTCCTGTACATTAATAACCGCACGCCATAATAATAGTCATCATTTTATTTAATGAATGTAGGAACCTACATTGTTAATTACCTAATCTATACTTAAAATAAAGTAATAACTAAAAGTATGTACAATGTAGATAATTAATAAACATTGGTCCTAGGGTACTTAAAATAACCTACTGAACAAGAATATTTCGTTGCAAGTCATTTTTATTATAATATTTTTTTTCGCTGGATTGTTATTTGGTTTTCACCGTTGGTTAGCTTAGGTAATTGACTTAAAAACTGGTGTAACTACTATATATTTTAATCCGATGAGCAGAAGTTGAGCAATGTATAAAAACTATTTCACCGCTAAACTAAATTTGGTAATTGGTATCACCGTACTATATCGGTTCTTTTGGTCCTGGAATATAGCATTGCATACTTTTCCCCAGAAAAAATTACACGCGGGCAAAGCTGCAGGCACAGCTAGTATACAATATAATAATGATTGTAATTTTCTTAATCAATTACCAAGTCAGACGCACCGTACGTACGACACGTCGCAATGTCAATAGAAAAATCTACATTTACATAACTACAATTTACATAATCACTGCGCAATCATACTATTTTATTTTGAGAGGATTACAAAGAGAACAAGCCAACCACGCCAATTCGTAAATAAGATAGGCAAGACCAGATTTTATACGGAAATTATTCAAGTTTTGCAAAAAAGGAACAGAAACAATACAACAAAATGAAAATGTCAAGTACCCGACTGATATATCAAGTACCCGACTGATATATCAAAGTGCCAGTAAGCCGAGTATGGAGCGTGCAGCAATTTCTTAATTGAATTTATTTGAAACTAGCTGATGCCCGCGGCTTCGCACGCGTGGTCATTTCTGTAGGTTAAAAGTACTCTTTGTGCTATTCCAGGACCTAAAATACCAATATACCATCATTTGATCAAAATTCCTTCACCGTCAAAAATATTTTTATCGCTTGCTCGGCTTCTACTCATCGGATTGAGATATATAGTACCCCAGTTTTTAAGTCAAAACATAAGCTATCCAAAAGTGAAAACCGCATCGCAATCGGTCCAATAGTTTTACGTGATGCGCGAACAAACATACAGACACGAATTTTGAAAATGTTCTATTCTTGTTCAGTAGCTTATTTTATGGACCCTAGACCATTTCTTTTTTAATTATCTTCTTTGTACAGACTTTTTCTTTCCTATTGCTTTATTATAAGTATAGATAGAATAGATGAGTGGACCCTTCGCCAAGCGTCTCAAACAGATCTTCCTCGTTCTTGTCTGAGCACGACTTCAGTAACCTACATCTACGTACTAGATGTGCTTGCGGCTTCATCCGCGTATTAATTTATCTGAGATAAAAGGATCCTGTGTTATTACTGAACAAAAAGTAGGTACTAATATCATCATACTTCGTTCATACATTAAATGGTTTTTTATCGATTGCTCGGCTTCTACTCATTAGATTGAGATACCAACTACACCAGTTTTTAAGTCGAACTCTAAGCTATCCAACACAATCGGTCCAGTAGTTTTTATGTGATGCTCAAACAAACATACAGATAAACGAGATTTAAAAACAAAAAATGTTCTTGTTCAGTAGCTTATTCTAAGTACTCTAAACTTTTTTTTAATTATCTTCTTTGTACAGTTTTATTGGCACTTCTTGCTTTATTATAAGTATAGATTCAGGTACACTAAGCGTCATGCGGACAGCTCAGGAGGCAAGGGCGCACCATTGTCGACAGCATCATCACTTAACGTCAGATGAGATAGCAGTCAAACGTGAGCCATGTTTTTACACGACTACGGCGAAGCAAGGGAAGGTTAAAGAGTTTATCAGTCTATGTATACCATGTTTTTTAACCCGACTACGGCGAAGCAAGGGAAGATTAAAGAGTTTAACAGTATATGTACATATGTGGATGTTTCACTATAACTCTGCCCCTATTGGTTCGATTTTGACAAGCGAGGTATCAATCGATTCAACGCGAGTGTCATAGGCTATTTTTTTTAACGTTTCTATTTTCAGCAATAGAAAAGCTACGCAAGGCTTATCTTATTCTACAGCGCCTAATGGTTTACTGTGACACTCACCTCCTACAATAAGATATACGTTGGGGAAGACTGTCTTCGCTTGCTGCAGTTGCCTGGCGTGGCCTTGGTGGAACATGTCGTAGATGCCGTCGGAGTAGACGCGCACGCGCCGGCCCGCCGAGCCGGCCTGCGCGTGGCTCCGCGGGATGCGCCCGTAATGGCAGCGCTCGAGCTCCGCCATCGCCATGGGGTCTGTGCTGAAGGGGGCCGCGATGCGTAACGACTGGAACAATAGGACAATGCTGTTTAACAATATTATGTGCTCACTTTTTATTAACCCCCGAACTCCATAGAGAGAGGTGTTATAAGTTTAGGGAGTGTCACTGTAACCGTGTGTCAGTGGCAATAGCTCCCAAACGAATGAACAGATTTTGATGCGGTATTTTTATGTTTAAAAGCTGATGTGAACGAGATGTTTCTTAGCTATAATGGGAGGAAAATGGGGGAAAGGGGGTGAGGATCGTAACTACCAAACGAATAGAGCGATTTTGATGAGGTTTTTTGTTTGAAAGCTGATGTGATCGAGATGCTACTTAGTTGTAATGGGGAGTGGAGAGAACTATATTTTTTTAATTTGAGCTTGTTTCTTCAAAGGTCTGTGTGGGCTTGCCTCTTAGGACTTATTCTTTAACATCCTGTGAAACTTTTAACGTTGCGTATCTGTCTAGCTAGAGTCTAGATCAAATAACCCCCCATTCCTTTCAAAATGAAAAGAGTCTACGGACAGTAAGCGAAACGGTCCGTTTTATGATATAGGAACCGGCTATTAGACTATGCTTCGTACTTTTTGAGGTTTTTTGAATGGCGTTTATGTCAAAAGCCTGCGGACAGTACGCGTTTTAAGTTATGGGAACCGGCCACTAGACTATGCTTTGTAAGAGCATTGGTTTCCATGTCAAGCTCCGTTTTCATAGGAATCCTCATTGATAATTATTATTGTTAGTATACATTCTCTACAGCAATAAATAATTCATTGAATCCTATTGCGATTGAATGTATCGCCTGACAATAACCATTACCATACATAAATCAACTCCATTGAGTTTGGGTGACGCCCACGCACAGCCGCAGATATAAAATAGCTATAGGAATTCAAACAGGCTTAGCCCACATGTGACAAGCCTACACAACACCAACGGTATTATGTGCAACACAGAGCCTTGCCGACAGGAGAATGTAATGAGTTCAACGATCAAGGCTTCCATGTTACGAGGTATTTTTATCATTCGTCGAACTTGTGACCAGCCGGCAGCTGATTTACCCAAATCATATTTATCGAGAGACCAATGACCAAGACGCGTGGAAATTAGCCATGTATAGTTGTATAACGAACCGGATCATTATGTAGAGCGATGTCAAGGTTCACGCGCTCCGTCGCCGGCTGTCGGTGATAATGAAGTGGCGTGATGCTACGTCACACGTCGGTTCATCTCGGATCTCCCTATTATTATTTAGGCTGTGGCTGCGCATAGATTAATTAAATTATCACTACCCAATCAAGAAGGCACAGGGATTCCATGTCAAGTATTATAATAAACTAGCTGTACCCGCGACTTTGCCGGCATGGTTATTTCATTTAAAAGTAGCCCATACTTGTTATCCCAGGATCAAAAGTACCTATAAAGTACAATATACAAGATTTCTTCAAAATTCGTTCAGCCGTCAAATAGTTTTTTTATCGATTGCTCGGCATCTATTCATCTAATTGAGATATCAAGTACCCCAGTTTTAAGTCAAGCCCTGAGCTATGCAACAGTGAAAACCGCAACGCAATCGGTCCTGTATTTATTACGTGGTGCGCGAACAAACATACAGACAAACAGACAGACACGAATTTTAAATTTATCTATGGTATTAGGTACTTTAGATTTCAAAGTACAGCTATTTTTCAATGAAACTTTCATAGAAGTGGACTTTACTGGTGACAATTGCCAATAGAGTTCTAAATTACAAAAAAAAAACTTTAAAACAGATGCACAAAAACTTTTTTTTAAATCTGCTGAAGTTCTTTTTAAAAGCTGTTAATTAACTTCACTTGTATGTATGGATGTATCTATGTATCGATATATATATGTACGAGTATTTTGTCTGTCTGGAATCTTGCAATTCAAATTTCGAGCACTTCCCGAGAAGTTTGTGAGCTACCCTGAAAGTTTCAGCCGGATAGGCTGAAACTTTCAGGGTAGCTCACAAACCGATGACTAAACATTTTTTTTTTTTTAAATTTATTATACTTATTTGTTTGAGATTAAAATTGACGGCAAAGTTTGGTTGGACGGTAAACTTCCTAAATTATCGTTCCGTGCATAGTTTGCTTTATCTTTTAGGTATATCCTTAGTAGAATTATTTACTCTGTGGTGTAGCCATCATATTTTGGGGGAGGCCTATGTTCAGCAGTGGAATTCTAAAGGCTGACATGATGTAGCCATAAATACGACCGAAAACACAAGAGTAGGTAACAGTAGCTCGTTATCAGCTGGATGAGCATCCGCCTTGCGACCGCTAAACGGTACCTACGATTGAGCAATCCAAATTATGGCGATATGTGCTGTACTCGTATGTTGTATCCGTCCGACTAGGTATGTCCAAATTTTGCCAGGATGTGTCATCCATCAGTAAGTATTTGTAAAGAACACGGTAATGTCACAGTAGGTACATATTTATTGTGACGACAGTTGAGAAATTATAAGATAGTACTTGAGTACTAGAGATATTAATCTATACCTATAATAAAGCAGTAAGTATCAAAAAACGATATATTCAAAACGAATACCACTTTCTACCTATGGTATTTCTTTGTAATCACGTTTATTTTGTACTAGCTGTACCCGCGTGGTCATTTCATTTAAAAGTAAGTCATACGTGTTATTCCAAGACCAAAAGTACCTACAAAGTACAATATGCTGCATTTGTTCAAAATTTGTTCAGCCGTCACATAGTTTTTTATCGATTGCTCGGCATCTAATCATCAAATTAAGATACCAAGTATTCCAGTTTTTAATTCAAACCCTAAGCTATCCAATAGTGAAAATTGTATCACAACCGATTTAGTAGTTTTTACTCGATGCGCGAACAAACTTACATACAGACCTTCAGTAGTGACCCGACATGGCCGTGATAGGTTAGAAGACGAAGGCGGTAGCGAAGCGTAGCGCTGCGCTTCTAATCTATCTGTGTTGCAATAGCGTTATGTGGAGGTATGTTTTCAAAATACGCCGCGCAAATCGGGTACATTCGAAACTACCTATACCCGATCTCAGCTCGACCAGTGACGTCATATGTTCGAATGTATTTACGGTATACTTTCGAAGAATACATTTTAGCTTTATGGATTTTAAAACATACCTACTCGATGCCAACACGGTCTCCGACGTCAAGAAAAACGTATTTTCGAAATACTGAACGACGTCGGCCCTCAGTTTAGTTCTGTTAGTACAACATTCAAACAGTAAGCATTTTGGTTACCAATACAAACAGCCGCAAAAGGACGCTTTTTATGAGGGATTGTAAATAAAACATGCACTAAAACTAACAAATTTACAAAGTCAAAAAATATTACAAAGTAAATTGACAGAATTGTTTTGTTTTTGAGCTTTTTTCTAAATAATCCGAAGTGGAATTATTGTGACTGTGATGATTTAAAACATTGGCATCGTCGACCATTTGGTATTTCTCGATTTTCGCGCAAAATGGCATAATGAGAATTTGGCATTTATCGTACCATTCTACGTCTTTGGGATTTTACGTTTTTGGTATATTGCATCGAAAGGGTTATAAATTATCAATATCTCATTATATATTGTTTTCAAACAAAACTTGACGGTTTACTTCAGGAAATTACAGAAGCCTTAAAAAATCAAAGAAAATGTAAATAACGCATAAAATATATAAATGCTTATAAATATTGAGGCAAAACATTTATAGCAGCGCGTGGATTCGATGCATGTGCTTCTGGGTTGCAGGCCAGACACCGCTTCCGCTGTGCCAGTTTGACTTGTGGCATGAGCGCCGAATGTACGGTATCGTTTTATAAACGGATGTGCTATTAAACGATACCGTTAAAAAACGGAAAAGTTGAAAGTTGACACCGACACCCCTTCTTCAGGAATGAAATTTTAAATAAATCTTTCCTTATTGCATCCATAGGGTTGACACCTGTCAGTTTTATACCTGGCACTTTGAGGAACCACTGTACTTGCTTGGCCCACGATTTAAGAGGGAGCGGACTGGAGGGAGGGTGAAGAACCCCCCTGAGAGTAGGGGGAGAGATCTTCCCACCCTCTGAGATATGATTTTTTTGCTTCCTTTGCTTCGCTCCCACCTTCGCCTTCTAACCTAAGAAAACAGCACTTAACAAAAGCATACAACATTGAAAAAAATAAATATTTTAAAAAACATATTTCAGAGAGGGGAGAGATTTAGCCAACTGACTATTTTTTTTATTTTCTGTCTGTTTATTCCTTTCAAATTAACATAACTTTAGACTCATATCCCGCAGAAATCCCGTATTTTTTCGTGATTAAAAGTATCATTGATTTTAACACATAATACAAACTTTGACTGTGCCAAGTTACATCAAAATTCGCCCGGTAGTTTCAACGTGATATGTGTTTTTTTTTAAACTTTCAACCCCTATCCTGTGGGAACCATTGTTTTTTTCGGGATAAAAAGTATTCTAAATGTTAATCCATAACATCAGCTATGATTGTGCCAAGTTGCATCAAAATCCGTCTGGTAGTTTTAGGGTGATGCGTGTTCAAAGAGACAGACAGACAGACAAAAAATAAAAACATATCCTTTTTCCACTCCATATCGATTTTGAAGTTTATCACAATTATAATTTTCAAAAAATATTTAATGTATTGATTTAGCCCAGTTTTATTATAGTATAGATAGATAGATAGATAGATTCCAAACGGATACCACTTTTGAAAACTGATCCCAAAACAATTTTATAGGCACCTATCAGGTTTAAGTACAGTCAGTAAATTTTTTTTTAATTATCTTCAAAGTGATTTATTTACACGAAATCAGTTTGATGAAACAAATTATTATCAAAATAAAAAAATCCATACCTATGTTGCATAAAACATCAAATGACAAACAGCTATTAATATAATTATGTAGCTAGTATTAAATATCACAGGCAATCAATTCATTTATTGGAATTAAGTGAATAAGAAAAAATTTAGTTTTAGTAATAAGTCGTAATAAGATTAAATTACATACAAATTATAAGAAAAAAAATGTTATTTCTAGCTGAATGTACCAAATGCCATATTTTTGTATTCGTTTGCATAGATATTATATTAAATTTAAATGTTTTACAAAATGCTATCCGTTTGGAATACAAAATGAATACGATTAAAAAGAAATACCATTGGTATTAGAAATGTGGTATTTGTTTGGAATAGATAAAAAAAAACTACAAACTGGATTAAAAAAAGACAATGGTAATTAAAATTGGCTACAGAACTAGAATATAACATTTGATTAAATCGTTCTGTCTGGTTGTCACACCTAGTTATCTTATATATGATCTCGGCCGATATATATCACGTTTGTTTATTTAGAACGTGAAAGATGTATTCAATTATTTCAAATCATTGATTACACCGATTTCATTGATTTCATTGTTTTTATGATGGATAAAAAACTATTTTAAAGAAATGTAGTATATTGTACTTTAGAGGTAAACACGTCCTGGAATAACTGAACTCGTGTGGGCTACTTTTAAATGTAATGACCACGCGGGCAAAGCCGCGGGCACATCTAGTTATCTTATATATGATCTCGGCCGATATATATCACGTTTGTTTATTTAGAACGTGAAAGATGTATTCAATGATTTCAAATCATTGATTACACCGATTTCATTGATCATTATCATTGTTTTGATGTATAACGAGTTAACGGCAAAGCTACGAAAGTAACAAAAATAAATACCATTTTTCATTAATTTTTTTACCTCTATTGTCCCACTGCTGGGCAAAGGTCTCCCCCATTTCCTTCCGACATCCCAGTCCCCTGAAATCTGTGACGATCCCTCCTGGGGAAGGCATCTTTTCACTATTTCAGCTAAAGCGAGAGAAGATAAACTAAATAAGTACAATGCGAAAAAATAAGTATTATCGGGGTTTTTTTATGAACGTCAGTTTTTATGTTGCTATGTAATTTTTACGTTTTTAAGGTTTTTTTGCCTGTACACATGTAACGCTTTTTTTTTGCTTTGTTTTTTTTTATTTAGGCTGAAACTTGCAGGGTAGCTCACAAGCTACCCTGAAAGTTTCAGCCGAATAGCTAATCGGGAAGTGCTCGATATTTGAATTGCAAGATTCCAGGACAGACAAAACACATAGACACATACAAGTAAAGTTAAATAAAAGCTAATAATTTAATAATAAAAAATATGAAACAAAACAGCTAATTACATTAAGCTAATTATTGCGCGAGTTTAAAAGCTAAGAAAAAACTAATTACTAAAACTTCTTAATTGTATTTAATTAGATTAAATTACTTCATCAATGGAGGTGTTTAATACAGATCAAGAAATACCTCGTCTACACATTATACCTGGTATACTTGGTAAACAGAACCGGTTATAACAAAATTCATTTCATTTAAGTGAAAATTAGATGAGTATTGTGATTTAACAGACAAATGTTACGTTAGTCTTACGAGGGCTGTGTGATAAGTCCTTTTAAAAACTATTTATAAAACCTTTTTTCTGGTAAATGGCATTAACACTGGCAGGCACAATCTTTCAAATGAAGACTGTCTAAAATTCAGCAAAAAAAACAAGTTTTTGTCCGTTTAACCATTGTTTAACTGTGATCACTCATACATTTTCAACAACTATGGAAAAATCTGAATTTCGTGCCGATATAAAACATTTTCTTATGAAGGGTTGCAGTGCTGCCACAATAAAAACTGAACTTGATTCTGTTCATGGCACTAACGCACCAACGTTGCAGACTGTTTATAACTGGATAAATGATTTTAAACGTGGTCGGTCAAGCACATCTGATGCTCCACGCTCTGGTCGCCCAATCGAAGTCACTACTGAGGATGTTGTTGAAGAAGTCCATAATATTGTACTCGACGACCGCCGAGTGAAGGTGCGTGAAATAGCTAAGAACACAGGCATCTCCACTGAGCGAGTACATAAAATCCTGCATGAAGATTTGGGTATGACAAAGCTGTCTGCACGATGGGTGCCACGTTTGTTGACAATCGAACAAAAACGCGAACGAAAGCGAATTTCAAAACTGTGTTTGGATATGATGAAGCGTAATCCTCGGAATTTTTTGAGTCGATTTGTCACTGTGGACGTTTTGTGTCAGGTGTGTTATACACCTGAATCAAAACAGCAATCAAAACAATGGATGGCGACTGGTGAACGTGCCCCAAAGAAGGCCAAGACTGTTTTGTTGGCTGGGAAGGTGATGGCGACAGTCTTCTGGGATGGCGAAGGAATCATTATGAATGATTACTTGGAAAAGGGAAAGACTATCACTGGCCGTTATTACGCAGTTATTGGACCGTTTTAATGCCGACTTGTTGGAAAAACGACCAAAATTGTCCCCCAAGAAAGTCCTCTTTCATCAAGACAATGCCCAGTGCACACGTCAGCTATTGCAATGGCCAAATTCCAAAAGTTGGCATTCGAGCTGTTTCCGCATGCTCCGTATTCGCCGGACCTAGCTCCGTGCGATTATTACCTATTCCCAAATCTGAATCAGATGGCTTGGAGGGCAAAAGTTTTTGACAAATGAGGACTGCATCGCAGGTGTAAACGGCTATTTGGAAGACCTCGACAAAACGTATTTTTTGGAGGGGATAAAAATATTGGAAACTCGCTGGAACAAGTGTTTGGCCCTCAAAAGAGACTATGTTGAGAAATAAATGTAAATTGTTTAGATATATATATTTTTTTTTACTTTTTAAAACGACTTATCTAACAGCCCTCGTACTATACATTTTCGAAATCAAACGACGAATCTAAAGATAGTTAAAGAATTTCAAAGGTTTATCAATGATTCCTTAAAATTATTACAAAACTTATAATAATAATATAATTTATATTTGAACTGAATAAAATTAAAAGTCCCCAACTAAACAAATAGGTATGGATCATGTGACAGGTATGGTTTTAACAGATCCTGGTTACGGTCGGTCCATAGAATTATATTTCTACTATGGCACCGTGGAAGCATGCGACACTAAAAGTCAATGAAAACAAGAAATAAACTGCCCTTCAAAACTAGGCGGAATCAATCCCGAAAACAGCAAAAGGACGAATAGAAAAACGTCGAGAACGACGTAATGAAACAACTTTATGTGAACCAACAAATACTGTGGATAGAAAAGTATACTGCCTAAACAAATACCCGAACGGAATTTTCAGAAATGGCTCAGTATCCTTGGAAAAAAAACACGAACTACCACAAGAAAATAACTTGTTACATCGCTGTTCTCGTAATTTTCAGCGATAGCATAATTTTTTTAAAATAATTATTTATCTACCCTATTAAACTAGACAAATAACCGAACCACTATTTTTTATTGAGTTATATATATTGAGACATTGATAAAATCTAAAATCGACTCTCGAGCTGCGTCACCTCTCACGCTCACACTGCACCTGGACGAGCAGGACAAACAATTGAGAGACTACCCCGCCTTAATGTCTGTTCACGCATCACATTAAAACTACTGGATCGATCGCGATGCGAGTTTCACTGTTGGATATCTTAGGTTTTGACTTAAAAGCTGGTGTACTTGGTATCTCAATCCGACGAGTAGGAGCCAAGCAATTAAATAAAAACTTTATATTTAAAAATGTGGAACTAAGTTTTGAAAGCTAGTGTAGGTATATCAATTGACAATGACAATGTTTCTACTATGGTAAGAGGGCAGACATTAAAATGGATTATTTTAAATTGTATCATGCTGGGAAAGTTAGAGATTGAAACAAAAGGTTGACCTGATAGTTGTTTCAGGAAGCAATAATGTCGTAAACGAATGGCAAGAAATAATTTCAAACGTGCTGTATCAGTTCACATTTCACATACAGTCAGGTATCAACTTACAATGGAACGGAATAAATTAGAAAATTTTATGGCGGAACTTGTTGCATAATCGTAATAAACTTTATCAAACTATTACAAATAAAACTCAGAATAACGAGAACACTGTCGAACTCGCATATTCTTCGTATTTACTGAGCTTGGCACCATTTTGTATTTATTTCTTGGAGCAAAAAGTTGGCAGTAGTATTTGCAGTATTTTGTTTCCTAAAGTAAAACAATCTTCGCGGAACTCGAACTAGATAGTCGGGTTTCGTAAACAACGACAGTATCGATAAGTATTTACGAGCAATCAGACAGGAAACGGGTTCTATTAATACTTCATTAGTTGATTATCTACAAACATCTCTGGAATACTGATAGGCATTTCAACGTTTGGACCATCACATCATCATCATCATTATCAGCCTGTAAACGTTCACTCTTGTACCTTCCCCATAGAAAACCAACCCTTAATTCAGGAGGTTTATTTTGCTAGTTACCACGCTTGGCAGGCGTCTTGGTGATCGCAGGAGTTGGTAATAATCTGATGCTTGCTTGTCGTGAGAGGATGCTGGACTCTGGTTGAGTTTGTCAGACCGCCCGAGGGCCTCTATTAATCAATAACAACCAGGACAGATAGCTTAAGGGTCCGGCGGAGTACGAACTATCTATAGAAACAGCGTTTGAAGGGATAGGAATAAAAGGGACTCTTTGATATATTTAATAAAATCTAACTAACTGTGCCATTAGATTCGTTTCAAGCGTACCTTACAATTTTTGATTACTTTAAAACAGTATAAATAGGGTTCATTACAAGTACGTCCATTTATTAAAACATCCATATATGAGTAAAAGGAGCTCATTGCAGCTCGAACAGAATAGAAGGTGCACATTGCGTGCAAACCCGGTAGAGATTTCGGTTAGGGGATAGTTTTTTTCATGTATGCAAGAAATTGGTGGTGTATAATAAGCAGTTAATAAACATTAAAAGTGATATTGAACATAATAATTAGAAATCTATATTATTTTAAAGTCATTATCTCTAGTTTTTGTTGATGATCCCTTTCTTATCCTGGCCCTTCATTTGTAATTTAAGCGTATTTTCACGATATTATGATATTGTTTGAATTCGGATGGTATTTATCTAGGTTTCCAACAATATTTTTTTCAAAATGCTTACATGAATCGAAATGTAAACGAAATATTGCATTTTGCATATTTTCACTTCAAACACAATTCGCTTACATTTCTTTCAGGTAAGTATTTTGATTAAAAAATACAGATGAGAACCTAGATAAATACAGTGCGACCAACTTATCTGTGAAGTGGCAAAAACAGGAACTACAGCCGCCACGAATGAGGTTTACATTTTCTGTATTTTCCTGTTTTTTGATTGGTCTACTTATCGATTGACTGGAACTCACGCCACCATTCTATTCACAGATAAGTTGGTGGCACTGTACTATCCGAATTCGAATAATGTGCTAAAATTACAAATGCTTTCGGTATTACGTTTGTATGGACATTTCATCCTCCACCGGACCTCCAAAGCACGGAGCGATGGAAACCGCAAATAACTTAGAAAAGTCATTGGTGCGACGCGTAGGACCGAACCCGAATAATCTGTTATGGGATAATACACAACATGATTTGCTTGGGAGTGCGAGATGAAAATCCGTTTTTTTGTTGTTGAGAAATCTGGTAAGTTAACGAACCCTGCCAGTCTCGACCTCGACACGTTGGTACTAAAGTTTTAACTTTCAAAGGCAAAGACCTCTTATTATTTAACTGCTAGCGGCAACAGTCTTGTAATGCAAAACAGTTTTCGCCATTTGTCAATACTGTACACAAAAACAATAGCAAGAGGACATTCGTACCGTCCTTAGGTATTGTTTTTATGATAACAACATGTTAACGAAGGATTCATGCACGTAGTCATGATATAAAAATAAGGACGACGCGTATGGTTATTTAACTGGACTGGAGGATGACTAAATATGATCCTCATTGACACCAGAGAAGTGAGATCAACGTGACAACGTGCCAGCGTGACTGATAATGTGACACGTACCTCGAGGAATTAATCAGATGTGAGATAACCTATATAAAAATAAGGATTAAAGAACAAGAAGAATTGATTTGATTCAATGACTTAGGTATATTACGCCGCTCACGATTACGATCGGACGTGCACAGTCTCTAAATTCTTTTAAACATAAAGTTAAAAAACTATATCTTGAATTCTGATTTCACTTCCCCCTGTTTTCTTTTCATGTCATTGTTTTTCTTGAATTAACTTTATGAATATATGATATTGATATAAATGTATTTATTTTTGATCCATATGTATTTTATAAATTTTATGTTATGTATGGTATTTATTATATATTATTACATATTTATTTTATTGTATTGTATTCTTATTAGTTATATTATTTATTTTAGTTTAATTAGCATATTTTTATGATACCTGTGAGTACACCACCGTCCTTTGTCGTATTTATTTCCTCTCCATCCAAAGGCTGTCTGGAAGTGATCGCTTTTTAGCGATAATACCGCCCCTTGTACAATAATATTTTTGAGTTGTAGTTTTAGTTCATTTGTATTTATAAATTTTTGGTATACAATTATCTTATTTTTATACCTTGTCTACAACTGTACAAGGTGCAGTAAGGCCGATAAGTCGTGGCCTTTCTGTACTTCGTGCAAATGGCTGCGCAATGATCATTTTTAGGAACAGAATGGCGGAGTGAGGCGACGTGCACTGTGGTCTAGGCTAGAGATGCACCTCATTCCGCCATTCGGTTCCTAAAAATGTTCATTGCGCAGCCATTTGCACGAAGGACGTACACAGTGGCCACGACTTATCGGCCGTACTCTGGGGCCGTACTTGTCGTACCGCCGTAGTACTATTATTTATTCTGTGGTACCGCTAGCGCTGCTTGTGATAGCTTTTTTCACTTTTAAGATTATCGATAGTAATATTAAATCTTAAGTTAACTTTAAACGTGTTTCTGTTTTAATAACGTTTAAAATCAAACGGCTGACCTTCTAAACTCCTCGTAACAGCATTTTCGCATTCGTGACTCATTGATTTGGATTGACATTCAAGCAGTATAGTCTGCGTCTGACTATGTAGAGTAGGTGCGCTATTTGGGCTGTGTAAACCTGATCAGTGCAGGCCTGAAGGCGCCAAATAATTATCTGTGGTTCTAGTTTACATCATTTAAAACCACCTTTGTATGTAAAGTATGTAAGACTGCAAATTGAGCTGAACCAAAATATGAAAACGTAGGACTTAGTATACTAAAATGGATAACGAGCAGCAGATGTAGATTAAAAAACTAATCCAAAAACCACGTTTTTTTTAAATGAGAATGCATTGTCATCGAGTTGTGAGCTACCCCGAAAGTTTCAGCCGAATAGCTAATCGGGAAGTGCTTGAAATTTGAGTTGCAAGATTCCACCCGGAACGACAGACAGACAGACAAACAAGAAAGTGACTTTACACATTTTTAATGTGGTAAATCAAATATTTTAGCTGATGAGAAATCAACATGATTTTATTACAGCAAATTATACAGAGGCCTACGTTCGCAGTGAAAACTAATAAATAATGAATGAACGAAACCGGCTTTCGGGCTGAATTGGGAAATAGAGCTAGAGTTTGGATGTGGTGGAATCGCCTTGTACCATTCATATTTAGTAGAAGTTAACTTAAAATGAATGAATGAATGAGTTAACAAAAACACTACCCTATTGCATCACTTTTTTTAGAACTGCAGGACTGGAATTTGGTATCGATTATTTTCGAATTTAGAGCCAATGCAGGGAATAATGGTAGATTACACAACAAGTGAAACAAAAGAGATTTAATTCGGGGGATACAAATACAATGTTTTTTTTTTACCATCTGTTATGTACTCTACTTTTTACAATTGCTTGCGAGAAAATAATAGTAGTACACTATTAATCACATTCAATATTCACACACAATATGTTCACATTCAATATTATCACATTTTATTATATAATCGTTAATAAGAGAACAAAGAATTAAATATAATATGATAAGTCAAGTACTTTTTAATTTCCTCACATCGCAATCGAAGTGAAAAGCAGTTTAAAATGTTCTGAGTGTAAAACTTTTAATAAAACAATGCATTTTAACCTCGATTTCAATATCTGCGATATAATGGCTTGTTTCATGCATTTTTTGTACAATGTACTATTTTTGTACATAATTCGTGCTTGTTTCAAATTCAAAATGTTTTTATTCACTCAGTGCGTAAAAGAGAGTTTTATTCACTATTATCGATAAATAAAATGGCCTTTTTCGAGTGGCAATGGTAAAAATACGAAAAATATGTTGAAATATAAACTTTTCTCTTCCATCATTTTAAACAAATTTAACAGATGCTAACAAATTCCAAACAAGTCTCTGGGAAAGTTATAAAACACTTCGCGTAACACAAGTATCTGTATGGTAAACAAAATAAGAACTGTTTTTCATAAGGATAAAATAAAAAATAATTGTTAGAACATGTGTTTCAAAACTAATGAACAATACGTAACGGAAAACAAACAATACATGTTTAATTTAAACATTAGGGAAACCACAACTAAATTAGAAATTTATAGCATATATGTTTAATGTATGAATATGACTTGCACAGCAATCTGAATAATTTATTGACAGTAGTGAAGCTTTATTTCATCATGCACTTGACCCTGCCCTGCTATATTTATCCCGCGGAAACAGACATTACGTAAAACGTCACATCATAAACCTGAGAATACTGAGTTATACGGAATAGAAAAAAAATGTGGAAGTGCAAAGGGGGACTGTGCCAGTTATGCACAGGAAATCCTAACTTACGTATAAATATTTAACAGATAAAAATAAAATGAACTCTATGAAGCAGTCTTTAACGTATTATTTTCAAATTTGATTCATAAGCTTAGATCGTCTCAATAATACACTCACAACTACAAGGGTTTGTTAGTAGTGCAGAAAAGGACTAAGTTTTATTTTCGCGAGTTTGGCGACAGCGGTTCCAATGTACGTGGCGTAGTGTACCACTTCCAGTTATTTTTTCTATTCCGTGATACCTATAGCAACTAGATAATGCTAGCAACGGCCTAATATTTAAATGTGGTTTTGGCATATGGTATACAGTCACCAGCACATTTGCGTTATACGTTCAAGAACATACCGCGAAGAGAATGCTCTCGTAACTGAATTGCTCAACAATGTTTTTTTGCACGGGTTTTATTAGCGCTCACGGAGTCCGTTGACGTAATACTAAGAACCAATTCATTGCCATTTAGATAAGTAATGTTTTAAAGCAAATAATGTAGAAAGTTGCCATTTCTCACAATTAAGTTAACCAGGTGTTGCTTTAACAGGTGCAACAAATCACTTATGTAAAGCTATATCCCGCGGCACAAAAACCTATGCAGCCTCTCGGGTCGCACTGCCTATTCATATAACGGTGTAGCCTAGACACTAGTCAATAACCTTAAGACAAAATTACTTTACTCGGAATTGTAATACCGACGTAGTAATTAAAATAATGTATTTTTTTGTGTCATTAGACTAATGAGGAAACGATACATCTCAACCCATTTGGCGATGTTACAAGATTACGTCGTCGAACTTATATTTACGTGGAAAACATTCATTAAGCACCATATTTCCTTGTTCAGAAGAATCTTAATTGTTAAATTTGTTTACGTCTAGGACTTTACAAAAAGTAGTAACATATCATTAATATTATGAATTATTTATGACTAGCTGATGCCTGCGGCTCCGCACGCGTGGGCATTTATCTTTAAAAGTACTCTTTGTGCTATTCCAATTAATATACCAACATTGGATCAAAATTATTTTTATAATTTTCTCGGTTTGTACTCAATACCAAGTACCCCAGATTTTAAGTCAAACCCTAAGCTATCCAAAAGTGAAAACCGCATCGCAATTGGTCCAGTAGTTTTTACGTGATGCGCGAACAAACATACAGATAAACTAACAAACAAACAGACAGAAAACATTATATTCTTGTTCGGTAGCTTATTTTAAGTACCCTTTTTTTACAGACTATTTCGTTCTTGTTGCTTTATTATAAGTATAGATTGATTCCTTTTCCTGTCTTCTGATTTCTATGTAGTCTCTTTGATTGTATTCATTCATTTTGGCGTATTTTGTATTGTTATAAGCATTTATCTATTTTTCAAAAACTTGAATTATGACTTATTCTAAATCTGTTTCCTTCATTCCTTTTAGATAAACTTGTTCAAGCTGCACTTAAACTTGGACTTATTTTACTTCCGAGATACTACACAAAACATAGGGTCTGGGACTGGGATTGTTCCATGATGTGTTTAGGGAATGCCATTGTATCTGTTAGCCAATCAAAATGTTAGGTGACTTACAGAGTTATGGCAAGCTCATACAACTTTCCTTATTTACATGGCTCAACGAAGATTCCTAACTGTGGGTAGCACTTTCACTTGTGTTAGAGGCAGAATGTTGTTTGCTAATATCGTTAACGTTATTTGCATATACTTTTTAATTCAAAGTATGACCTATTCGCAATTGAATCATAAAATATATAGTTGTACAGCCAAACAAATATTCAGAAAATTACTTACTGGCGAATCACTCACTGCTGCTTTTGCATATCCGTTTTTTCTGTAGCCATTCAATCCATTTTCTATCTTCCCATTGGCGTGCCCGTTTGTGAGCGTCGTGGTGACTGTAATCGCTGACATCACTGTGTTGTGTGCGACAACTTTATTTAACGAAACTTTGTGCCCTTTCAAAATATCAGCAACATGAAATTCAAGTCCTCTGCATAGTTACTGTAGCCGGTTGGAAGCGAAAGGTGCAGCACTTCACAGTTTGACCTATGTCAATGTTTGAGGGCGTTTGTTTGGGACCGGTGCGCTCGTTTCTGATGCAGAGGATATCGAGCACTGATTGTTTTGCTTTAGCAACGATACGCGCTTCCACGGCGCGTGGTACTCTGTGACTAACCCACTGGAGCCGATATGAGGCGCGAGGAATGTATCGGGCGGAGGCCGGGGTGCGGGGAGCGGTCGATGCCGGTGGCGCGACGCCGACGTGGAGGCTCGGCAGACACGCGTCGCTCCACGAGTTCCTCCGAAGGCGCCTCCGGCGGCCGAATGTTGCCGCCGCCGGCTAAACAGCCACAAACTCGTTCTTTTGCCACTAGCATCCTTGTTGACGTCGCGTACGAGTGTAGATAGATCAGCAGGACAATTACATAAGCCAATGCGATTAGTTAAGTAAGTAGTAGATTTTCAAAGCAATATCAACTCTAAAGCGCCGTGATAATGAAAATCTGATTGCAACAAGATAGGATATCATTCCATCCAATAACGTACAATTTCGGCGACATGTCAGCTCAGAACCGGATATTCACTATTTACAACTTCTCGTGTTTTAGTCCAAATTTTTCAATCTAAAGGATTTCTTTCCTTTTTTTTCAACCTATCATGTTGAAATTTTATTACTATTGACCTGAATGATGATACCGTCAGGAGCAATGACGATATTGGTCTGGCTGAAGTGACAGTACAGAATGAGAATTCCGTGTTTGGGCTTATTTTGATCAGCTAAGCGGCTACTTTTGAGGTGAATTAAAAAACCTTGCTTTTAATGAAACTCATCCTAGAGTTAGATACCAGAGCTCAGATAGAGTCGTCTCGAAACAGCTGGAAACTTTGTGTAGCCCACTGAGTTTCTGATCTGTGCTGCTGCTGTTTACTGTTTACCACAGACTTCCCTACATTAGTACCTACAAAGGAATAATATGTGGTTGTTTACAGTTCAGTTTTTAACGATGTCTAAGTACTTACTAGGTATATTCACTGTCCCCAAGAGTGTACTCAAGCAAAAAGTAATTATATTTATTAACTTGCCAGCTGCCGCGGACTTGCCCGCGTGGTCATCTCCCTTGATTAAAATTAACCTATGTTTTATTCCAGGACCAAAAGTACCTATAAAGTACAATATACTAACATTTTTTCGAAATTCGTTCAGCCGTCAAATAGTTTTTTATCGATTGCTCAACTGCTACGATAATATTTTATCTTAAAATAAAATATCGCTCGCTATATAATTTATATGAACCATCACAAACGGCGAAGATAATATATATTTGCATCTTACAGTATCTTAAGATATCGAGCGATATGGAATTTATTAAAAGATGTCATCTTAAGGTACGAAATATATCGTAAAAGATACAAAATATATATTAATATACTATCTTAAGATACAAAATATATCGTAATATTCTCTACAGGTTGCTCTGTTTTGTATTCGTGACGGTTTTTTTAACCCCTGACACAGATAAATAATAGTACAACCCCTGATCAAAGAGACGGGTGTTATAAGTTTAGGGTGTGTATCACAGTGTGTGTGTGTGTGTGTGGTGTGTGTGTGTGTTGTGTGTGTGTGTGGTGTGTGTGTGTGTGTGTGGTGTGTGTGTGTGTCTGTGGCATAGTAGCTCCCAAACGAATGGACTGATTTTAATGCGGTTTTTTCTGTTCAAAAGCTGATATGATCGAGATGGTTTTTAGATATATGGGGAGAGGGAGGGGGAGGTGAGAAAGAAAAGGGGGTAAATGAAAATCGTAGCTTCCAAACAAATGGACCTATTTAGCTGAAGGGTTTTTATGTTTGAAAGCTGGGGTAAACAAGATGATTCATAGCTATAATTTGTAGATGGAGGGGGAGGGGGGGGAGGGGGAGTGGTGCGAATCGTAGCTTTCGAACGAATGGACCGATTTAGCTGCGGTTTTTTATGTTTGAAAGCTGAGGTAAACGAGGTAAACGTTCTTAGCATACTGCAAGACGTTGTTCTGTACAAATGCTCTCGCGAATGTTCGTATTTTGTTTCCCTAAATCTTCGTTAATCAAATATGAATTTCGAGAAAAGTTTCCTTTAAGTTTTTTGTAGAAACATCTGCGTAAAGATTAAATTCACCGCAGCTTTTTCTTTCTAAATTTAATGTGATTTTCTATCCAATTTGATCACCTTTTACAGTGCGCTAATGCAATTTCCATATCAAATTCAAAATCAGAATCGTAGTCTGATGAGCTATCTAATAAATCTAATAGTGAAACCGTACTACTCATATTTTATCATTCTGTATATAGAAAGCGGTGAAGAAATACGTGTGGCACCTAGGACGGCCTGCGAGCGAATGAATAATTTCAATATATTATCGTATCTTAACCGTGTGTGATACCTTAGGATGCTATAATATTTTATATGCAGATATCGTAACATCAAATATTATAGTATCTTAATCGTCTGTGATGCCCTTAACTCATAATAATAATTTATCCGTAGTTGGCGACACATCGGACCACTTCGATATTATGATAATACCTACAACAAATACAGTATACAAATACAACGATGACAACTTGTATGCAATTAATGCGAAGATGACTAATGAATTATTTAAATCCTTTTTATTAGTATTACCTACGTATTAGCAGCAGTAATCCCAATGTTGCTTCAAATAATATCTAGAAGCGATTATCTTTCTAGGAAGCACCTGAAGGAATTTAAATAAGTATAATAAAAAAAAACAAAATTAAAAAAATACTTATATGCAGTGTAGCCATGTTATGTCACGAGAAACGAACGTGTGTGCCAAATTTCAGCCCGACAGCTTCAGTGGAAGAGGGTGAAATATTGATTGCAAAATACCAGGATATACAAGTGAAGTTTTTTTTTTAAATTAAATATAATCATACTGTACCTACAGTTTAAGCTTAAAAAAAATTATCGAGCTTTCAAGCGAATAATATTTTGGTATTCATATGTAGATGGACGGCGCAAAGTTATCTATACTATACTAATATGATAAAGAGGTAAAGTTTGTGAGTTTCTGAGATAGTAGGGGGTAATCTCTGGATCTACTAAACCGATTTTGAAAACTCTTTTACCAATAAAAAGCCACGTTATTCGTGAGTATCATAGGCTATATATTAAAATGACCACGCTTGCGAAGCCGCGGACATCAGCTAGTGCAAAGATAATCGTTTCGATTATCTTTGGCTTGTGTTATATAAGATCAGCAAATTGAATAAGAAAATAAATTATATTGAAAAATAAAACATGTTTCGAATGATGCAAAAATATAAAATATCCAGGAAGTCCTTGGCAGCGGCATATTTATCCGCCGTCATAATTAATACGAGGCACGAAAGCAAGCCGGTTTTGGTTTCTCTTTCATTACAATTCAACAGAGCAGTAATAAGACACCTATTAGACTGAAGTCATGATAACGAGAGGTTGGAGAAAATATTTGTCCTTGCTTGCACTGAATCCATGTTGAGCTCAAGTTTGTTTGCCCCCAGCATTCTTTGCTTAGTACGTGACGTAGAGGTGACGTAATATTTGGACGAGCGTAGTTCAAACTGTTCAAACTATTGTACCATGCATGTGTAACTGTTTTATTATTGACTTATTGATGAATGCTTTCTTAATACGTTACTGTTACATAAATAACTGATAAAATACGCTGATTTTATACATTCACGATCGTCATCATCATCAGCCTGTTAGTCCACTGCTGGACATAGGCATCTTCCAATGAACGCCACAGAGCTCGCTTCGGCTCTTTTCATCCAGTTCCTGCCAGCCGCCACATTCACAATGTTTCGTTTATTCTTTCAACATACCGTTGCTATCTATTTGTGTTCTATTGATTTATTTTTATTATTATTTGTATTATTGCTATGGGCAGTTTAAGAACTTGACTCATTACCTTAGTTATGGTAAGTTGTTGGTTCTTTACAATAACAAGTCATGCCTCAAGAAAAACATCAAATTGTATTCACCAAATATTTAACTCGGACGGTGTCGTAATTTTTTTCGTCGTCGGCACCTTTTCGTTTATCATTCCCCTGAACGATAATCTTTATAAAAAGAAAGCGAAGTCAGTTGAATGGTGTTATCTTCTAGAAGATGGAAGTCTGACAATAATAAATAAGTACGAGCATCCTGGCAGAAATAGAGTAGTTACATATTTATAAACTCGTCCCGGCTTCGCACGGGTAGCGCTCAAACCGCGGCATTTTTCTTACTTTTAGCATTTTTATATCCGTCGTAACTTCTAAAAAAACCAGTAGGCGTAATTCAAAATCTTTGGCATCAACGGTCGTGAAGATTTTTGACCATAGACAACTGCATTATTACTCAAATACTTGACACACTTGTTATTATTTCGTTTCCATGGCAACATTTCATTTCATTCTATATTTTTGATACGTTGGGTCACATTATTGCATTTTTCGCAGGGACGTCTAGTTTTTTGATAAATAAAATACTGCCCATGTCACTCGCTGATAATGTAGCTTCCTATAGGTGAAATAATTTTTAAAATTGGTTCTGTGTTTTTAAGTTTATCCATTACAAACAAACAATCAAATCTTTCCTCTTTATAATATTAGTGTAGTCAACAGTCCGATGTTTTAGCTACACTGTTTTTTTTGTAATCTTGCGATTTTATAGAAAAATTGCAAACTACAAACAAAATAAAATGCCAAAACTAGGGCGTGAGACGCTTGCACGACTCAGGTTCTGTCCTAGTTAAATAAACTCTGTCTTTCTCAATGCAATCCTTAGTGAATCTGATGTGGTGGCATCCCAATCTTGCGTGTTCGTCGATTCAATAGTTTTACGTCTAACCTATACGAGATTTTGGTGACCTCGGATATAAATGATTTATTTAAATGAGGAATCATCCGTCTGACACCGCCGACTTATCTTTAGAAGGTTACGTGTTTTTGTATTTACACTTCAAACCGCGTCAGGCATGGTTCAGTGATCTCTTCTAGTAATACATTTGGTGATTAAGTGCAATCGTTAACCTTAATGCACTTGCATATTTATGGTAAGTTGAAATGCATTTTCTGCCTTGACCCTAATGATTAGTATTTAGTCTGTGCTAATCATAGACAACTGCATATTACTCCGTACTCGTGCTAAACTAGTCAACAAATTTATTCTTTACGTATCCATGAAACTGCAAAACGACTATGCGTGATCCCACATCGGGTCGCAACAATAAACAGATTGTGATTCCTGAGACCGCTGATAGACACAGCAATTGAAGTCAAATCACGAGACTAAATATAACATCACAACTCATTGCTTTATCGTTTGTCATCCGATTCAATTGAATTCAATGCCTAGATTTCACGAGAAATTTAAACGACTGTGATTGGTACAGATTTTTAACCAAAAAGTAAGGTATTGACTTACCAAAAAGCATGCAGACCATATATAAATAGGCTATGTAGTCGGGGTAGTTAATTCAAGGGAGGGTTTTGGTTTTAAAAGTTATGATTTAGCATTTGAGATTATTGAAAAATAACTCGATATTTGCGATTGATTTGAAGAAGGCTCTTGGAAAAAAAACATACCAATATATAAAAGTGAAACCTGGTAGGTTTGTTTGTTTGGGGAACTTTTATGGCTGTACGGATTTTGATGATATTTGGAATGGAGATAGCTTATACCCTGAAATAAAACGCTTAGCAGATTATCTCTAAAACAGAAGGCAATGACCGACCCACTAACCGGAATACAGCGCCAAAACTAAGAAAACTAAATGACTACTGCCAACACTGACACACTGTCACCGTTGTACCTGCTGGCTATAGATAGGTCGATGCCAAAAATACGCGCTCACATTTTGCATAATACACGTTGCGGCATCAAATCGGAGATAAGATAATGATAATGCGTTGCAATCAGGTATGAAGGCTGACTAACAAGGTACGTACTGGTAGTTTTGAAGTTAACTTTCAGTTACGTAAGAACTAAGATGCCCGTGAACTCCGTTCTTTTTTTCTGTTGAGCCCGTGACAGACTAACGGACAGACAGCATTACAGCAATAGGGTTCCGTTTGGGCTATGCAATTTAATAATAATAAATACACTGGTCTTCAAAACTTCGACTTTTAATGTTCGCGCATCACGTTAAAACACTGGACCGATTGCGATGCGATTATCACTGTTGGATAGGTTTTGACTTAAAAACTGGTGTACTTGGTAACTCAATCCGATGAGTAGGAGCCAAGCAATTTAATATAAACTATATTAATTGTAAGTGTGGTATTTGAAAACCAGTGTAGTATAGTGTTGGTAGGTAGGTTTACGCAAAGCACTATAATTTACGTACAGTATCGGGATTCCCATGCGTAGTACTTTATTTACGTTCCTGGCATTTAGTTACTCATATTTGTGAACAACACATTGCTATCTCATTGTAACATGGAAACACACACACTCTCACATTTATATGTTTTAATAGATCTGCATAACTGCATGCATGTGCTATAACAGTCAATTTGTTTATTTATCGTGTAGGTATGTCGCTCAAGGTGATTTCAATTAGTGCCCGCAAAATATGGAAACAGTTTCATGGCACGATGGCTGGCTGGACGGACCGTGTACGATTTGCCTACGAAGAAGTTTATAGGTACAAAAGCCATCTTACATTTTTGTATCGATTATGGCAACCTAAACATCGGCCATTTAATAATAATTATAATTCTTGGCCCAATGACACTACTATGTAATCGGTAGGAAAATTTTAAAAGAAACAAAAGTGTTCTTAATATAATCGTATAGGTGATATACTGTCCGAGATATTTGGCTTCGAAAATTATGATTTTACGCCTATCTTCAAGATATAGGTATATATTAATTTGTAGTACAACTATGAGATAGCGACTTACCTACTTTAGTTATATATTTTCTGAGGATGGCGCAGTTTAGGATGAGAATAGTTGTCTACGACATTAATTTCATCAGATGGTTAGATTTAATGTGGTTCCCTGCGCAATACAGAAAACAAGTGTATATATAAGTATGTATATAAGTAAGTATGCGTAGTTTATCCTAAATCGACACAAAAATACGACGAAAAATAACTAGCTTAAAAGCTAAAAAGAGCCTGCCCTGCCTAAAAAGAGATTTCTGCGATAAATTATATATTGTTGGAATGTGCTTTTCAAGGCCTTCAATTTGATACCATATTGTAAAATTGGAATTTTTCTTTTCGATTTTGATAACGGAGGCATACTGCCACAAAAATAAATGTTTAAAAAAAAAGAAGCAATTGTTACTCGGGGGATGTAAGGATTCTAACCATACCCCATACGTCTAAATCTGTTCAGACATTTAAAAGTTATGGTAGAATAAATATACTCCGATACCGATATCCGATATGTTTGTATAACATACATGAATGCTAAAAACATTACACTTCTTTTTTTGGGCAGTCGTGTAATAATAGTATTTAACCTGAAAGTATATCATCACTCAGGCATATATTTTTTAGAAAACTTTTTGTTTCTAATCTTTTATGCTATCGATTGAGACTAGTTTCATTAATGGCCAAGAAATCGAGATTTTTCAAAATGGCGTAAGTTTATTTTTGCCAATAAGGTTAAATGCGCTTTATAGCATTGCGCAATATCACCATTTTAGAAAGAGTGCTATTGAACTTCACAGCATTTTATGATGACCTTCGCGTTTGTTGGAGGTAAACAAAGGGTCTGTTTAGAGTTCAGACATTTATATTACCTGTACATATATCGGTATGAGTTCAGAAAGTTTTGAATCATGCCACAACCGCAAAGTGGGCGGGTGAATTAGCTAGTTGTGCGTCAAATGTTTGTATGCTAGGTATATCGTTGAACACCAAAAGATAAAGCGAGATCGCAAGTTACATATTATTAATACTTATTACAGCTACGTATGAGCTTTTAATTAGTTCTAGAACTCACGGTCAAAAATAACATTGTTTAGCTCTATCTGCCCTCGTACCTACATTACAAAAACTGCATCATTTATGTAGTAGTTTACTGCATTGCAATCGGTTCGGTAGTTTTAGCGTGATGCGCTAACATACTGACAGACAACCATTAAAAAAACATTATATTCTTGGTCAGTACGAGCATACTTGTAGACAAAGAGACAATTAAAAAAAACATATAGACAGAGATCTATCTCTGTCTATATGTTTTTTTTTTAATTGTCTCTTCTATCTATAGAATATAGACATTTTGTTACTGCTGTAATAAAAGTATAGATAATGTGTATGATTCTTTTAGCATACTGGTGCGGTCTAGTTTTCAGTGGGCAGTAGTGTGCACGTTTGAATGTGTGGCATGCATGGTCAGTGATCACGCCACGCCGAATCGTTGGCGCCGAGCCCGCACTATCGATCATTGGCTTTCATTTTGATACGGCAAAAACACAGGAACTCCATACCGACTATGATGAAAATAATGTTTATTGCACTTAAGCAGCTATTCCATTAAAACAGATAACTTTTTGTTAAGACTAAAGGCTAGAGACTAACAAAATATTATATACTTAGTTTTATTATCATGAAGTTGTTAGGAAATATTTTTAGTTTTGTTTGTTAAGATAATAATAACATAATATAACAAAATTGAGACTTATTTGATACCTTCCAAAAGGATTTATGTCGTTATTGATCTCAACTAGAATAAATTCTTAACCTATCTGATCATAAAGTGGATATATTTATTCTTAAACATAAAAAGAAAATCTGTTGCTTCTTGTTCTAAAAATATTCGCAAAACATTCGCACCAATGTTTGCGAATGCGAAACTCTAATATCATGCGAATATTCGTTTCATCTCCTTCCTAATAATGAACTACCTGTAGTTATTTCATTATTGTTATTTCCCCCATACAATTGTACATTTCGACATTGGTCTAGTCCTGATTCTCCCTCTTAAATACATTTTACTAATGAAATATTTATAAATTATTGAGCTAGTTTTGATCAGGGCCTGGATTCTGTATGACCACTCACGCTAATTCCACGCGAATTCCGCGCCGATTCCACGCTGCCTGCGTGGAATCACGAACAAATTCCACGCAGGCGGCGTGGAATTGGCGTCTTAAAATTAGTGAATTAGGCCCCTGAAGGTTAATTTTTGTTTAATTTTGTTTGTATTCAAATTATACAAACAACATTATTTAAATTATCATAAAGCAAGGTAAGCAAACAAGACTATTGGCTCACCTCATTTCCAGTGAGTTATCTACTACCTTGCTCGCGCGCGAAAAAAATACCAAGCGCACGACCACGCGCGTACAGTGCACGCGCACTCGTAACAAGGTAGTAGAGTTATTTTATGTTATGGGAGGTGAGTTATGTAATTTACTGGTACAATGAACTGACAGTTAATTCAGTGGCATATTATACTAGTTATCGGCAACCCAAAGAAATGGCTAGAGATAGCCCAGTAGCATGACATGTCATGGCGTCATGGTTTTCATTTTCAAATATTTGTATTATGACAAACTGTTCATATACAGCTGCCTTCAAATCTGAGTACCACACTATTAATGGCTGTATGTCGCGCACTTCAATGAAAGAAACAAATAAGGATTCACTAAGTTCGCCCGATTCGTGTTCCACCAAAACTCCGCGCATGGCCCGCTTATAGTGGAGACGGCTTCTTTAATTGGCATATAGGTAACTAAACTTAATCATCATAACAAGTAAAAAGCCGCTATCCATAGTTTTGAGCCGGGGCAGCACACATAACTAATGGACTACGCGCGCTGACACACGCTTGTGTGCGTAACACGTAAATGTTTGCGTGGAGCGAACAGGCAAGCGATGCGGGTTAATGCGTGTTAAAAAAGGATGGCACAATGTCGCTTGCGATCTTTTGATGACGAACTGTGACGAACGGTTTCGTACCACGCGACACGCACACCCCAAATAGTCGCGTGATCGCATTTTGAATAACAGTAAGTATTAAGTGCTTAATCTATATTTGTTTCTTTCATCGAAGTTCGCGCATCATGTTAAAACTACTGGGTGGATTGCGATGAGATTTGCACTGTTGGACAGCTTAGATTTTGACTTAAAAACTGGTATACTTGATTGGATTGAGAAACCCAATCCAATGATTAGGAGCCAAGCAATTTAATAAAAAATCTAATTCTATTAATTTTAAAAGTGTGGTAGGTACTAAGTTTTGAATAATACTCCTGAAACAATTGCATTGCAATTTTAACTGTTGGATAGGCAAGGATTGACTCAAAAACTGGTGTACTTGGTATCTCAATCTGATGAGTAAGAGCCAAGCAATTTAATAAAAACTCTTTTAATTTTAAATATGTGGTACTAAGTTTGTAGGCCAGTGTACTTATAGGACGTCCCAATAGTCAACGTCCAAATGTTAAAGGACTAGTTCAGTTATTCGGACCGGTGAGCACAACTTATCTACACTAATAAGTATTATAAAGAGGAAAGACTTGAATGTATGCATGTTTGTAATGGATAAACTCATAAAATATTGAACCAATTTTAAAAAGTCTTGCACCTATTGATAGCTACATGATCAGCGAGTAACATGGGCAGTAAATTATTTTTCAAAAAATTGCAATCATATAACGCAAGGTATCAAAAATACAGTACAGAATGTTACGTTGCCATGGAAACGAAATAATAACAAGTCTGTCAAGTATGTGAGTAATGATACAGTTGTCTATGGTCAAAAAACACCACGATCATTGCAGCCAAAGTATTTTTTTTTGAGATGTTACAACGGGTACACAAATGATAAAAGTAAGAAATTTGCTGCAGTGTGAGTGAGCCCTACCCGTCCTAAGCGGGGGCGAGTCACTAGTTATTAAATATAACACACCAAAAAAAACAAACAAACAACAACCAACCAACACGCGTTGCACCAGGTGCAGTTTTTAATGTGCTATGAATATTTTTAGCTATGAAATGTATTATCTTATTTATTACTAGCTGTGCCAGCGGTTTTGCCCGTGAGGTCATTTCATTTTAAAATAGTCCATACCAGGGCGATCGCACTCCGCAACAAGTACAAATAAATTCAAGGACCCAATATTCGGGTCCGTTCAGTCGAGTGTCAAGCGTGCGCTCGATGAGTCGCGCGCCTTGTACTTAACAATAGAGCACCTACTTACGTAAAGTTATTGACAAACTTTATTCGTGTTTTAATTATGAGTACCAAGAAGAAAGCTAGAAAGTACTGCATAGCATTCGGCTGTTTGAATAGTGATAGAAATGACGAATTGTCATTCTTTACGCTTCCAAAGGATATTGCAAGGTAATAAATTGTAATACCTATAATAGGTCCTAGTTATGTAGTTAGATATTGATATTTTTTTATTACGTAGGTTCCTATAGTTTTATGTTATTTCATTTGTGTTCCATACCGAAGCTACGCATATTTAAGGTTTTTCCGTGCAGAAATAAAGTAGTTTATTAAATCGATCAACGTAATTTTATAATTGATTATAGTAGGTATTGTTGATCGGAAAATGAATTACTGTGCTGACTTAGTAAGTAGCCTACATACTTTTAATACCTTTTATTACGTAGGTAGCAATTTATGTTTCCCTCATTAAAAAGCATGGAATTCAGACAGGCACCTTTATTCATCAAAGTGCAATACCTATAGGATATAATCATAATCAACCAACGACACGTAGGTAGGTATCTCACTAAACTTATCGGCGTTCTGAAAACGGGATAGGTAGGTAGCAAAAATGAGGTAGTCGGTCTATTCTGCTAGGAATGTCATTGTATGTAATAGAACTATTTTAATTTATAATAATAAGTAATAACATAATACATTATTACTTATTTATTCTGTTACAATATCTAAGTCATAACATATCACAGAATAATTAGTAGTACAAGTACAAAAATATATGGTTGTATAAAAATAATAATTTAATATTTTTAGTCCTTTAACATACACAGTCTTATTATTATTATTATTATTGCCTATTTGTGTCACCTATAATCACACTAATATTATAAAGGTGAAAGTTTGTATGAATGCGTGTGTGTATGTGTATGTTTGTTACTCCTTCACGCTCAAACTGCTGATCGGATTTTGTTAAAATTTAAAATGGAGATAGCTTATACGCTGGGACAACACATAGGATACTTTTCATCCATAATCATCATCACTCACGCGGGCGAAACCGCAGGGCGCAGCTAGTACCTATATATGCCTATTTTCAAAATTATGAACAAGTGCAGCATGCCCCTACTACATTTTGCCACTATGTGGCCCTTGCCTGCCAAAAGTTTGCCGACCGTTGCTCTAGACCATTAGTTTACCTGCATAAAAACTGTAAAATAAAATATCTTCACCTGTACCTAAGTTACTATATTTTTAAAATATGTGTTGATCAAGGGACATTGTACTGAATAATTGGTTGTTGATAAGATTTTTATCTAACAGGAAGCATAATTAACAATGTTTCGCTTTAACCAGGCACATGAGGAGACATTCATTATTAAGATTGCCAGGTAAGGTCCAGCCAGGAAGACATGAAAAACATTACACCTATCACATGTTCATCTCTGTCACTATTTTAAAAATAAATGCTAATAACACATGGTGATAAAGCTTACCTATGTTTTATTGTAAGTGTGTTGGTACAAAAACTAAACAGTTTTTTATTTGTTTCATTTTTGTACATACATAACACTGTACTTTAAAAACGAGAGTGCGTTGTTACCGACTTAATTGTTAATTTTTGGTTCAATAAATATAAAAAACATGCACTTTATTGAGTGCCTAGTATTGACAAGCAGTAGCAAAGAATCAGATAATTATCTGATGATCTCATACATTGACGTTGGCTGCAATAAATGAAGCTAATTTATAACAGCTTCAATTAGCAGATTAATAACTACCATTTAATGACTACCATTGTACAATAGCTAGTTTCCAAAGTTCAAGGATTTAAAAATACTAATAAACCATTATTGCCTATACAAAAAAACAAATTTTAACTTCTTATACTGGATTCATTTATTTCGTGATTTTCAGCTATTTTGTAGAATTATGAGTCAACCTTTTTTTTAATGTGTAATATCTTACGGCTCGCTTTTCTGAATGTTATGGAGTGATTTTGTGAAAAGTGTAACAGTGTTAACAGATGATAGGTACATATTATGTGACCACTGTAAGGCTTACTCGGTTTTTTTTAAATATTCCGCCCATCTAAATATGTGTTACTAATCAGACAAATAATAAGGCAAAAGTTGTACTAGCTTAACTAGCAAAGACGCACTTTATTATTGTGGGTAGCTATAGAACTAATCATTTTCACTTACCCCATCTGGCTCAGCCTCTTGGCTGGTGCTAGTGGTGAAACTTGTTTCACTCCCATTCTGACCCTCGCCGGCTTCCAAAACTTTACCGCTCATTTCTTCTTTGCGCGTTCGCTTTCGGGACATTCTCCTATAACCTACACTAGCTGCCGCTCTAATTCACACCACGCGGAGTTCGAGTTCTCAAATTATTTTATTTTTTTACAGAGGATCCTTTTCAATATTTTCCTAATTTGAATATATATATAATATGATATTCCGGCACTAACAGTAATTGTAACCGTATCCTTAATAATTACCAAAATGGTATGACATAAAAACAATTAAGTATGTACGATACCTACGAAGATAAAAACAAAGTTCGGATAGTTAATAAAAATAAAAATCTAAATTACGATTGAGGATTGACCAAGAAAATTGAGAGAGCGATTTGTCTGACGTAATTTGACATTAGTTAGTTTGACTTTGACACATATTTGACAGCAATAACAATTGACAGTGGTAGTTTTTTATTTTTTCTGCCGCGCCGCCTTCCCTAAAATTAATTTTTAGAGTAGAGAGTCCGAGTCACAGAGAAAGATTTTTATACATGACTACCTAACGTAGTATAAAAAAATCGTTGTCGGAGCACTCGTGCACAAACCATATAGGCTTACACACACGCATCACGAGCGAGTTCCTCAGGTTTAAGCATATTTACTTACCAATCCCAAACCTTCTAAAGGGCGATTGGCGATTATAGACGATTACACGCGAGAACGATAATGTGGAAGGCTTACAAGCTTGTAGTCACCGATAATCGTATATAATCACCATAGTGATCGCGGCGATCAGTGACCTGTTGGTTTTTCGGGCAGGCATCAAAGGGAATTCGCGTGTAGTTTCTTGTGCGTGGCCACACGATCGCCGATCATTCATTCACCGGATGATTTTTTTGATTTAAATCCTATATTTATTGCGAGTGCAATACAATGGCAACTGGGTGGTCATATAAAAAACATTTTCAATACCACCCAGAAATATGGAATCCCAAAATTATCTATATAATAGTATATTATAAAGAGTTTTTTTTTGTCCTTTTGTTTACTTGAACGATTTTAAAAATTATTTCACCTATAGAAACATTATCAGTGAGTAATATAGGCTATATTTTTTAGATTATATTACATGTCCCTATGAAAATTGCAATAAGATAACCCAAGGTATCAATTTTCCTGTAAAAGCTCATAATAAATAATAGTAGGTACTACAGAAAAGTCATTATTTGGCGGTCGCTGCGAAAACTACTGATGTTACATAAAATAATATGCTACATATTTATAGTACTCATCATTACCCACACACAAAAATATTTCTTAACTGTAAAAGTTAGAAATAAGCCTTTATTTCTAACTGTTACAGTTAAGTAATACTTAGAAACCGTTCGAAATAACAATTTTTTGTTCCAATTAGTCAACCAAAACACGGGTAGAATAGTGTACAAATGAAGAGGAACAGTTAACTGCTACCAGTGTGAAGCCAGGGCAAGTCACTAGTGATATAGGTCTGAAAAAGATTACCTAGTAAATTGTATAGGTACATATTTACTTTGTTATATTACAATGAGGAGGCAGGGAGGTTTTTGCCCAGCAGTGGGATGAAGATGATTGAATATATATATTATAATTAATGCTCAAAATCACCACCTTCTCTTCTTCCATATTTTACAATTGGCAAGAGATTTTTAAAATAATTTTAGTTATGAGAGGTATTTTCGAAATAACTTTTTTATGTATGGGGCACATGAAAAGCCTCGTCTACAGTGAAACTCATGTGCCAAATATTGAGGGTCTTCGAGCTTGTTTAATAAATGCAGTTAATGAAATAAGAAAGTCGTTGTCTAGTAGCGTAGTAAAAAGCCAGTTTAGAAAGAGACTGCGCCTCTGTATCCGAAATATGGGCTCGAATTCTGAAAACCTACAATTACTGAACCAATATTATCTTCAAACGTATAATTAAGTTTCTTCAAATATTTTGGAAATCTTAATTTATTTAACATATTTTATTAGCAGGTCGCGTCATGTAAAAAGAACGCTGGCGGTTAGGCTGCACATTAGGTGATTTATCGGTCTATTTGGTGGTTCATTTGGTAGCAAAAGGCTAATTAATAATTAATTAAAACAATAGGCCTAGTACTTTTGAGCGCGAGTGTATCCATGCGCATCCACACCCCCTCCTCTTTCTTCCAGCGTTCTTTTTACATGACGCGACCTATAGCACCCATTTTCTTTTTATTTCCTAATCAAATGGAAAACTGAAAATAAAAATTTATTGTATAGCCGCATTCCCGCCGTAATTATAAAACTTTAGCTTGCAATTCCAACAGGTGCATTGTTTGCCAATTTAATGCCAAACAACTTTTTAGGTTGTACGGGGATAAGAACAACAATACGGTAGCCACATATCTTTCTTACAAATGCTATTATGTATGCGTCCTTTGTTGAGTGAATGAAATAAAACATAATCACGACTCTCACGCTTCTCTGTCTACGGAGCCTTTCCGTAGACAAAGAATCTAACTTACCGTAGACAATACAGCAGTGCGATTACGTAATGTTGATCATATCGGTTTCAAGCCGTCAAATTGATTAGTGCGTTGCGATAGAGTCGAAATTTCTATGAAAAATGTGACAATCTGATTGAAGCCAAGTTCTGTGGTCGGGGTCCCTGTGGCCCAATTACAGAACTTGGCTTCAATCGGATTGTCACTTTTTTCATAGCGAAATAGCACTGCATTAGTCGCTTAATAATTTGATGTGTAACATTTGATCACGAACCTCTACTATAACTGGACTGTGCAATGTTTCATATAAACGAGCCGAATGAGAGGCATCAAAATAATATCATATCTCTTTCTAATAGGGTGTACATGCAATCAATAATATAAAGCTAAAATTCGGATAATAATTTCGGATAATAATTTTTTTAAAACAGTAATAAATAGCTCACCTGTGGAAAATTATGCCACAACCATGATACCATTCCTTTTTGCAAGTATTTACGCAGCATAAATACACCATTTTGTATAATTTTACTGATAGATTAAGATGGAAATACGAAATATACAAGCAGCCATAATAATTTTATTGTTTACTCAACAGTGTATCCACTTAAAGACAACGACATATTACCTATAAGTTTTTAATTTAGTATGTATTTTATTTACAATTTTCTAGTCATAAATTAAATCCATGTAAACTGAAAATTGATTAATGATATTACTGTATTTTCAAAGTAAAATATACAAACTACTTCAGCATAATTAAATGTTTTCAAATGTAAGATTTCTCCCAAACACTACCAAAAAGAATTTCACTAAGCTACGGCAGCATGCTAGACAAGGACGTACTAGAGTGCGTTTCATCAAATAGTTCCTATGCCGTCATGGTGGCAGTAGTGCAAATAAGTGTTGTCATTATTACCCATTCTGTGCTACCATAAAATCAGGGAAATCATGTATCTGAGTAGTACCCGCGACTTCGTACGCGCCTTATGTAATGACTTTTACGATCTCCTCTTTTTAAAACATTTATTTTTAAATTATATTAATCTAAATTATAAACCTGTCCGCTTTCAAAATTTCGTCCACATTACAACTTATTACCTGTATTATACGAATAGGATACCATTCATAGCCATAACCGTCGTAAAAGTTGACTAGATGAAAGTCCTATTACAAGACTCGTATGAAGTCGCGGGAACAGCTAGTTTATATCATTAGTATATTAGAAAGATAGTAGGGAATTTAAAAATGCAGGATCAATGAGTAAAAAAATCGTCATTTTTATTATTTTCGACAGTAGCTGTGTTCATCTAAAATGTTTAAATCTGACATTTCCTCATCTTTGCTGTCATCAGAAGTATCACTATCATCTCCTACTTCGATTATGAACCTATCCATTTCACTATCTATAGATAGGACATCGGCGTAGTATTTTTCTTAAATTTTTATTACGTGCTCACATTCTTTCCTCTATTCCTCTTCAGTGATTGTTGCAAATGCTTCTTCAGTAATTTGTACTATCTTACTGGCTTCCTGACCCACGTTTTTTTCTGCAATTCGTCTTATTAATACACTCCATATGAGTTCAATGGGATTCAAATCACAACGATAAGGTGGAAGCCTTACCACTTTATGGCCATTCTCTTCCAGCATCACATCTGCTTCATATACAGGTGGCTGTTTGTGTTCTTTAATAATTTCATACAGTTGTGCCTTTATCATCGTAGGCAAATAAAAAAGTCCTTTATTTGTGATCCAAGATTGCATTTCTGACTTAGTACTGGACATTGTGGGTGGCTTATCGATCTGCACAGTATGGTAGGAGGCATTATCCATGACATTAATAGACTGTGGAGGTAGATTTGGTATTAATTTTTCCTTAATCCACTTATTAAAATTAACTTTATTCATATCATCATGATAATCACCTGATTTTGATTGTGATCTAAAAACCAGCTGAGCATTGGGTATAAAGCCCATGGCGCCACCTGCGTGATCGATAATCCACCGTGGTCCTTTGTAATCTGAGGATAAAACGCTTTCTTCAGTTTCACTTTGCCAACATTTTCATGCACAATATGTAGCGTGTATGTATGTCTCGTCTTAATACACAACTGGTCGCTGAGTTCCAAGACGATTTATTCTCAATTCTTCCAAGTATCGATGACGCATGGCGACGATGTCATATCTCTCCATCAAAACCTTTCTTTTGGATTTACATTTTTTGAAATAAAATCCCATATTATTTATAACTCTCCACAAAGTAGTGCGACTCCCTTTATAATCTATGTCATTTCGCATTTCATTCAATAATTTCGTCAGTGTAGGCAATTCCTTTCTTACGGCATAAAATTCATGTATTTTATGCCTTATAGCACACCATTCGAAGTCATCCAGTTCGTGAGTTTTTCGTCGAGGACCACTTTTGCGCGGTGTTGTAATTTTTTTCGAAGTTGAAGCTGCCACCTTACCTTTTTTGGTGATTTTCGATACTGTTTTTTCAGATATTCCTAAAACAAAATTCGATGTTTATTAATTACTTATTTTTTTCGTTGGTTTGACATTAGTCAATGCTTAAATTCGTTTCAGTAGTGTCTGACATTATAAGCAAACCCTTGATTTTTATATAATTAGTATATAGGAAAACGCACCAGAAAACCACTATAAAAATATATTAACTAAATTTAAACTGAAGTAGATACAGTGTTTCTATTTTATAGCTCTAGAGAACGCTGTACATGTATAATCTATATGGGTATTTCTGACTCTGACTATTGTCAGTATTTTTACTTACCTTATTTAAAAGGTCTGGAGGAGATAATATAACAGTAAATACAAAAAAAAAGAGTTTAGTATAAATGATAATAAGTATATGATTAAGGGCCTAATCAAACTGTTGCTGGTAACCCTATTTTACTAACCTGTAATGGCAGCGACACGAGCTTGTACACATCTTATTGGAATAAGTAGGGCCTCGTTACGTTTTTCTCTTTCACAAAAGTCCTTCACCTTCAACACCATCACTCTTTCACCACTTTTTAATGTTTTAGGCATGGTTTTCTCAATAAATTCCAATAAAACCTTGAAAAACCTGCAGATACGTCTTAGCGTGTTGACACTGTTGACAGACAGGGGTGCCAATATGACGGCATAGGAACTATTCGATGAAAAGCACTATACTACTTTTGCGCTATCTCACCCCGCTTGATTTTCTACTTTGACATGAGAAAAAGAAAAATGTATTTTATGTTGTATGCTTAGAGTATAAGTTTGTGTGAATAATATATTGGAAGTACGCGATCCAGTTCACTAAGTATTACTGATTCATGCATCTGATAGCTCACATTGGTAATAACCGTAGAAAGAGGATAACAATAGAAATGCTATGAGCGTATAGGTGAGGGATAGCATTAGTTTATGACGTAGCGTAAAGAGTTGCTAGGCGAGATATTTTACCCATATCGATGGTTAAAAAAGCAACCATCACCAGCCTTACAGTTTGATAACCAATGTGACCTGTCATAATTAAATGTACGTTTTAAAAACTCACATGGCTATCTATATATTTATGAGTAAATCCATCTTTTTAAGGTCGCCTTAGTTAAGTAAATAAAATAACTTTAATAAGTGTAGTTAGCGATGTGCGTTAAAAAATATACTATTGCATCCGTCCGACACCATAATCAGCGGCCCCTCACTAGGGCATGCAAAATCGAATGGTTTTCGATTCCGAAACTTGAGTTCCGACTCCCGCTACTGGACACCTAATTTCGGAACTATCAACTTCTTAATGGTTTTTGATTTCTAGGAAAAGAAAGATTTCTAATAATCAAACAAGCTGTGATCTATCATTCTTTTAATTTATACACCACTATTTTTAAATTACCAACAAAAAAAACAGCTGTATCTACTGCTGGTACTCAGTACATCCATGCTGAAAAAATAATAAAAGATGGTATCTAAAAATTATCCTACAAAAAACACAATAATTGGTCAAACGTCTACATTAATTCGCACAAAAAATGAATTCTCGCATGTTCATTCATAAAACTAGGCAAGGTACAAGCGCCCGATATGTGATCATTCATAAACACTCAAAGGCTCAAGGCAAGGCCACGAACCACCGCCCCGCACCCGCCGCCGCCCGCGTCGTCTGTCTATTCCTTTCTTCCAAAAGTAAACAATTATAATGTATTAAGCTAATTAGTCGCATCGCACGCGCCTTTCGCATCGGGTCATGGTCACGGGTATTGATGTTTATGTTAATCACGAGTGTTTCATTTCTTACGATACGTACCGACGCCGCAAGAAAGTTATTTAATCTTTCTCCGGACGATGGTGTCGTCCACACTCTCACAGAATATCAGGAATACCTAAACAACCAATTCGGAAACCGTTGGATTGGTCGTGGTCGTGGTTGACCATTACCACGCTCTGGACTTCTCTCTATGAAACGAACAAAAACTAAAGCGGTGTGTTTATGCGAGTAACCGGACACTGCGAGTGTTAAAAGTTAAAACAGTGCATCATAGACGCTTTTGACGAGGTGAAAAGCCTTGTCATTTTTATGACATTACGCAATAATGAAAATAATTCTGACTTTTTAAATACCTACGCCAAAATAATAACATTCTTACCTTGTAAGAATGTGATACCTAATATTGTAATTTAAATCCGAAACAATTCAATACCAATACATACCTAGTAAATAAAGTGATTTTGCCGGTCCTAAGCCCGTAAAAGAATGACGTAAAAGTTAGAATTAATCAAATAAAGTATTTTTATACTACATTTCCTATTTTATTTCGTATGTAGTTACTTCCTAACTTACCCGTACCTACTGACAGTCCTTCACCACATAATAAATAATAGTACAAGTACCTCTTGATAGTCTCTCTACGACCTTTGCGTATCTTGTTTACAACTTATAAAATGGTCACGTGATAGAAGAGGTAATAATTGAACGTGCAGAAATGAGAGAAAGAGCAGGAAAGATATGTTTTCACTACTCACGCGCATTATGTGATTTCATTCATTATTATTTGCATAGTATTTTTTGTTTGTGTCCATAATTTATGGAAGGATTTCCGAAAACTTCAGCTTTTAATAAATTCTATTATGTATTCAAAAGTTCTGACTGCATATTTAGATTGCATTGCCACTGCTGCATTGCCCAATTTTTTTTTGGTAATTTGAAATTAGTAGTGTAAAGAATGGCATGGACAATGTGTGGATATTCTTCTTTTCAAGAAAACGGACCTTTAGTTTATTCGAAAAATTACTAGTCGAATCGAAACTAAAGTTTGTAGATAGATTGAACTGGGCCATATCTAGCCTACGTTTGCATTGTTTATTTATGCTCAACAAGAAAATGTAACAAAATGGGAGCTTTTTTTTTAGTTCACGTCTTTAAGGCCAAATTCAATTTAATGTGCCGTAACATAGCCTAAAACTAGCGGACGATGAAGACGCTTCCAACGATACCTCATTTGTCAAATTATGATAAGTTGCTTAGAATAATGAAGGAACAGATGAACATACATACATTCATACCCACATACATATAGGTTTAAATATGGTTTACCTGTTGGCTTATGCAATTGGATAGTTGATTTCTTGAGGGACCGATCTATTCGAGTAGTCCTAGAAGGCTGCTTGTCTGATCAAATGGCTATCAATGCCGGTGTACCTCAGGGATCGGTTCTCTCGGCTACACTGTTTTTACTGCATATTAATGACCTTCTGAAGCCCAGTACCCTTGGGTATGCTGATGACAGTTCTGTAGTTGAGAGATACACTTCCAATGCTCAAGCCAGCTGTGACGCTGTCCAGTTTTAGAGAGAGGCTATGGTAGACCGTTTAAATTTAGCCTTAGAAGCCGTGTCCGATTGGGGCGATGCTAACCTGGTTAAGTTTAATGCTACTAAAACGCAGGCGTGTTTGTTGTTTGCTAAAAAGAGTCCTCTAAACCGATCTCCGTCTTTTCAAAGTGTAACAATACCAATAGGCCACCATCTGGAGCTTTTGGGTGTCGAACTCACATCAAACCTGAATTTTGGGTCTTATGTTGAATCCAAAGCCAAGGTAGCTGCAAAAAACTTGATATTTTGTCTAAGGTTAGGCGGTACTTCACACCGGGACAGCTTTTGAATCCTTATCAAGCACAGGTCCGATCTTGTATGGAGTACTGCTGCCACATCTGGGACGGTTCTGCCAAGTATCAGCTCGAGTCTTTCGATTCAATTGAGAGACGTGCTATCAGGCTCATTGGGGATGACACTCTAGTAAAGAGTAAGCTTCAATGTCTGGCGCATTGACGTGAGGTAGCAAGCCTGTCGGTATTCTACAGATTGCACTATGGAGAGTGTGCACAAGAACTGCACAACCTGATTCCCCCATCACCTTTCCATCACCGTACGACTAGACGATCAGCAAAGCGCCACCCTTTTATGGTTGAAATACCTCGCACAAGAACGAAGCGTTACGCTTCTTCATTCAAAGTCAAAGTATTTTATTGTAAACTAGCTGTGCCCGCGGCTTCGCTCGCGTGGTCATTTCTCTAGGTTAAAAGTACTCTGTGTGCTATTCCAAGACCTACAATAAACATTTGATCAAAATTTCTTCAGCCGTTTAAAAGTTTTTTATCGATTGCTCGGCATCTAATCATTGGATTACGATACCAAGTATCCCAGGTCTTGGTCAAACCCTAAGCTATCCAACACTGAAAACTGCATCGCAATCGGTCTAATAGTTTTTACGTGATGCGCGAACAAACATACAGACAAACAAACAGACAGACACGAATTTTAAAAATGTTTTATTCTTGTTCAGTAGCTCAGACCAATTTTTTAAAATTATCTTCTTTGTACAGACTTTTACGTTATTATTGCCTATAACTGTGCCCGCAGCGTTGCTCGCGTGGTAGTTTTTCTGGGTTATAATGATCCTATGAATTATTCCAGTACCAAAAGTACCAATATAGGTACCTACCTACCTGTGTTAACAACCTTCAGTGGCGATCCGACATGGTCGTGATAGGTTAGAAGACGAAGGCGGGGCGAAGCGTAGCGAGCATAAAGCCCCATTATAGCTAAGAACCATCTTGTTTACCTCAGCTTTGAAACATAAGAACCCGCAGTTTAATTGATCCATTCGTTTGAAAGATACGATTCTCACCCCTCCCTTTTCAACTCCTCCCACCCCTCCCTTTTCAACTCTTCCCACCCCTCCCTTTTCAACTCTTCCCACCCCTCCCTTTTCAACTCCTCCCCCCCCTCCCCAACTCCTCCCCCCCCCTCCCCATATAGCAAAGGAACATGATGAACCATCTCGATCACATCCTTTCTAAAACATAAAAAACTGCATCAAATTTGGTCCATTCATTTGGGAGCTATGAACTTCACCATGTCCCCCCCCTCCCTTATTATAGCTCAGACAAATCTTGTTTACCTCAGCTTTGAAACATACAAAATCGCAGCTAAATTGGTCGATTCGTTTGAAAGGTATGATTTTCACCCCCTTTTTCTCGAAACTCCCTCTTTTTCTCTCCCCCCACCCCATATAGTTAAGAACCATCTCGATCACATCAGTTTCAAACATCAAAAACCGCATCAAAATCGGTCCATTTGTTGGAGATCAACGATCTTAACCCCCATCACCATCCCCCCCCCCTCCTCCCTCCCATTATAGCTAAGAACCATCTCGTTTACCTCAGCTTTCAGATATAAAAAACTCGCAGCTAAATCGGATCATTCGTGTGGACGCTACGATTCTCACCCCCTTCCCCCCCCCCCCGCATATAGCTAAGCTAAGAACTTAGCTTTCAAACAACACACACACACACACACACACACACACACACAAACACACACACACACACACACACACACACACCCTCTCACACAGTGATACACACCCTAAACTTATAACACCCGTCTCTTTGTTCGGGGGTTAAAAATGTAAAACAGTAAGCAGTTTAGTTAACAATAAAAACAGCCGCAAGAGGTCGCTTTTTTATGAGGGAATGTAAATTATGTATGATAATTTATTTCTTTTTTAAACATGCACTTCAGGTAAAACTAACAAATTTACAAAGTAAAACGAAAAACAAAGTAAATTGACAGAATTCTTTTCTGTTTTTCAGTTTTTTTCTAAATTATCTGAATTTGAATTATTGTGACCTATTTTGTTGTAACAATTTGACGGTTTAATTCAGGAAAAAAAGCATTGAAATTGTAAAAATAACGCATAAAATATGTAAATGCATAAAAATATGGAACAAAACATTTCAATAAGTACGTGATTTCGATCCACGCACGTCTGGGTTGGCAGGCAGAAATGCTCCCGCTAAACCAGACAGTATAGTGGCGAGAGCGTCGAAATTATGATACCGTTTTAATGTTTTATTTAAATTACCATAACTTTGAATACCTATCCCGCTGGAACCCTATATTTTTTGGGGATAAAAAGAATCCATAATTTTAATACATAATATGTACTTTGACTGTGCCAAGTTACATCAAACTCTGACCAGTAGTTTCAGCGTAATATGTGTTCTTTTAAATAACTTTTAAACCCTATCCTGCGGGAACTGCGGGATTTTTTCGGGATAAAAAGTATTATATCCATAACATAAGCTATGATTGTGCCAAGTTGCATCAAAATCCATCACGTAGTTTCAGCGTGATGCGTGTTCAAAGAGACAGACAGACAGACAGACAAAAATTAAAAAAACATCCTTTTTGCACTCTATATCGATTTTGAAGTTTATCTCAATTATAATTTTCATAAAATATTTAATGTACAGATTTAGCCCAGTTACAGTTTTATTATAGTATATAGAAGAAGATAGAAGATAGATATTACAGTTTTATTATAGTATAGATAGGCAAAAATAATAGCACTTTTACAAGTCAAAATTAACATCTCATGAACAAGGAGAAATAAGTACATAAAATATTATAAAAAGGTCAAATCAATCAAAATTTAGATTAACTAATTATTCTTTGAGTTTGAAAAGGAAATTTCCCTTTCATGTGGAAAAGGAAATACCCTTCTAACTCTACGTGTGCTTCGGAAATACGCCCGTTAGAGAAGAGATTCCTGATAAGAACTGCAAAGGAGTGGAATGCCCTGCCCTCGTCAGTGTTTCCGGTAAATTATAACCCAGGTGTGTTCAACTCAAGAGTGAATCGGTATTTACTTGGCAAGCGTGCTACACCTTCGACCACATCATCGCATTCCATCAGGTGAGATCGTGGTCAAAGGATTGCCTAGTCCGTAATAAAAAAAAAACTCCTTTTTGATGCGCCATAGTCGTAAAAATAGTAAAAATAAAATAATATACCTAAGAAGCTACAACCACTTCAATTTGGTGGTGACGGATATATTTGTAAACTATCTGTACGCGCTGCTTCGCAAGCGTGATCATTTCTTTAGGTTAAAAGTACCATAATGTATTATTCCAGGGCCTAAAATACCAAGGTACCAACATTTGATCAAACTGTATGAAAAATATTTTTATCAATTGCTTGGCTTCTATTCGCCAGATTGATATAATAATTACACCAATTTTTAAGTCAAACCTCAAGCTATCCATCAATGTACCGCATAGCTATCGGTCTGGTAGTTTTCACGTGATGCGTGAACAAAAATATAGACAAACAGAAAGACAGGAATTAAAAAAAAAGTACCCTAGTTCATTTTTTATATTTGACTTCTTTGTACAGCTTTTTTCGTACCTATTGGTTTATTATAAGTATAGATAGATGACTGTGCCAAGTTGCATCAAAATCCGTCCAGTAGTTTCAGCGTGATACGTGTTCTTTCAAATAACTTTCAACCCCTATCCTGCGGGAACACTTAAATTTTGCGAGATGAATAGTATCCAATGTCCTACCACGTAGTATGAACTCAAATCATACCAAGCTTCATTTGAATTTATTTAGTAGTTTCGACGTGATGTGCGGTCAAGATTAGGGCATGCAGTTTCTTAGATTTTCAGTTTTGAAATTGGCCTATGAAATTAGTGTATACCCCTCAACCAAAAATTTCGAAACTCATGGTTTCGAAATTTCGAAATTTATGCAACTCTTTAGTACCTATACTTTAATCTTGAATTAAAGTGTAAAAATGCACACAGTAAATACATAGTAAGAACGAAAAAAGATTTATTTTAAAAACTTTAATTTTTCACTAGAGAAAAAATTGAATGAAAATTCTAACTATAGTCTCGTAGAAAATGTGTCCTTAAAAAGGATAGATTATCAAGCATTTTTCTGCTTAGAGAGCTCCTCAGCCGACTACATTTGTAGCCTGCTGCGGAAAAAGCTCTCTCAGATTTGACACTTGTGGGTAGAAAAGATAATAAATAATTGTAGGCCTTGTTCACTCATCATTCTTAAATACGTCTTTGGATTCCAATAAATAACATACTGAACTTGAATCTGGTTTGCTAAAAGTATATTTTTCGTAATTGTCTTCAAAATATGTTTCTGAATCATGTAAATACATCAGAAAAGAGGAAACTGTCTCTGTTCTTCTAAAGCTTGGAACATAATTTATAATGCCGTATCAGCCGTTATTAATGTGGCATCACGCTGACAGATGGCTTCCACAGTAACTTCGATCACCTCATGAATTTATTGACTCTTATGTACTTTTTCAAGTGTCTGAATTTCATCGTCATATACACAGAACTTTTATTTCAAGTGGATGTAAGCTTTATTAATGCAGTCTTTAAGTTGAATAAAACGTCCTAATATATCACATAGTGAGCTCCAGCGAGGTTTGCAATCAAGTATTAGATGTAGACGATGTCCTTTTTCTTGGTTTACGTTGTTCTGCAGTATATCGTTTTTACTTGGGGATTTGAGAAACATCCGGGTAATTTTTCAAACTTTTTCAATTACATCTTTATAGTTTATTGATCAAGCGAGCGCGAAGCGCGAGCGAAGCGTCTCCGTTTCAGTTTGGGCACATATGCTTTCGTATGTCCGGCTGTTCGGATCTCTGTTCTCCTCTACAAGTAGCATTTCTCAACCGACCTAGACGAAACTTGGTATTTAGGTTACACAAAATTTTTAATCATCGGAGTTTTTTAATTACATCCCCAAAAAAAAAACTGATTTCGATGGTTCTTTTTTCATTTGAAAGGTAGTAAGTTTAAGATGGTTTTTGAAAATTTGGTGAAAATCTGGTGAGGATCTTCGGCGTGATGAGCAGAATAGCTCCTCAAAATGCATTAAATTGCTCACTTTTAGGTTTCTACCAGTGAAATCAGCCCTTTAACTACTAGGTAGGGATTGATGGAGGACCTTGGTTATTAGTTTTAGTTTTACATCAAGGTACCTAACTAGACTGACTACTGTGCAAGTATGCACCTCTAGATTGTTTGCAAAAAAGTTTGTACTTGCGAGACCATCTGAATGTATTTTTGTTTTATTACAGACTAGGCAATCGTATGACCACGATCTCATCTGATGGAAAGCGATGATGTGGTCGAAGGTGTATCACGCTTGCCTAATAGATACCTATTCACACCAGACTTGAACACACGTGGGCTATAATTTACCGGAAACAAGGCATTCCACTCCTTTGCAGTTCTTATAATAAATGAATAAGCGTAACGCTTCGTTCTTGTACGTGATATTTCAACCATAAAAGGGGGAATCAGATCCACACTCTCCATAGTGCAATCTGTAGAATATCGACAGTGTTGCGACCTCACGTCGATGTGCCAGACTTTGAAGCTTACTCTTTACAAGAGTGTCATCCCCAATGAGCCTGATAACAAGTCTGAATTGAGTCCAAAGACTCTAGCTGATACTTGGCAGAACCGTCCCAGAGGTAGGTAGTTGTACTCCATACAAGATCGGACCTGTGTTTTATAAAGATACAAAAGCGGTGTGAAGTACGGCCTAACCTTAGACAAAATACCGAGTTTCTTTGCAGCTACCTTGGCTTTGGAAAGTTACTACCTTTCAAATAAAAAAGGAACCATCAAAATTGGATAATGCGTATATAATCAGTAGACCCCTTTTTGCCCCTTTTTGGAGGAAGTAACCCCTCAACCAAAAATCCCTGACGAATAAAAAAATACGTTAAACTTGTATACTTACCAAGTTTTGTCTAGATTGGTTGAAAAAATGCGACCTGTAGATGAGAACAGCCGGACAGACATCCGGAAACACATACGAAAGAATTTTTGCCCAAGCTGAAACGGAGACGCTTCGCTCGCGCTTCGCGCTCGCTCGGTCTATAATGTTTAATACCCAACATTAAACATTATTGACCGAGCGAGTTGTCAGAAATAAATGTATTTTCTTTTCTTTAGATATTAGAGCCGACGTAACTGTTTTACTAGACCGTATTGAAATAAACCTAAGTTTCGAATTTTCGAAACTTAGGGTTTCAATTTCGAAATTACAGAACATGCAAATATGGTCCGAAATTTCGAAATGCATGCCCTAGTCAAGATACAGAAAGACAGAAAAATGAAAATGAAATAAATACAGTTTTGGCTTCAGTATCGAATATAGAGTACTCTCCAAAAATATATCATTTATTACTTCAAAATTAACATAACGTTGGACTCCTATCCCGCAGGAACACTTTATTTTTGCGGGATAAAAGGTATCCTCAATTTTAACCCATCATATAAACTATGAATGTGCATCAAAATACGTCCAGTAGTTTCAGCGTGGTATATAATTGTTATTTTAAAAAGCTTTCAATCTCTATCCTGCGGGAACCCATTAATTTTTCGGGAGGGAAAGTATCCTATATCCTACCTCGTAGTTTGAACTCAAATAATACCAAGTTGCATTTAAATTCATCCAATACAGTTTCGGCGGTATTGTAGGCTACTTTCCTACACATTATAATTATTTACATTAGCTCGCAATTTACACTACAAATATTACTATATATATATATAGTATATAAAATGATTCGGCACTATTTACATATACAAATATTGTATTAATTACATATTTTATCTATCTTTATTATCCTACATTAATATAATATCATTCAATTTATTATAAGATGGTCGATATCGATAATCGCCATCGGTTATTGACCTTTACCGCATCAAGAAACGAACAGCGATGCGCGAGCGCACCGCGACGCAACGGTCACCCTGACCATACGAGTATGACCACTGGGGTGCAGCCACTTCCATTTCCTGGACGGGCGCTTCTTGACTTTTTCATGAAGTCAGCCAATCGCCCCTTTGGTTCTGCTGTCAAAATCCAAACTGTCTTACTCTCAATTCATCGCCTTCATCATGCCCAGCCGTGCATTGAAGTCCCCCATCACCACTGTTAAGTATGTTTTCGGAGCATGTATGGCATTAGAAATGTCGTCGTACATAGCCTCCACTTTATCGTCCAGGCGTTTCAAGTGTGGGGTTCAACGAATACCGTTCGGTAATTCTGAGTATAAGGTATGCCACCTTGCTCGAAACGCTTTTGATCTTCACCATGTTGTTGACGAGGGACTTGTGGACTGGAAACCCGATGCCGTTTTAGCTTCTGTCTCAACGGACTGCAGGTCACCCTCCTGGTAACAGAGTAAGTTGCCGGAATTGAGGGTAATAGTATCCTCTCCCTCTTTTTGGACTTCTGATAACCCCATAATACCCCAGCGCAACTTACTTGTTACTTCTTCCAGCTCTATCAACTTCTCATCGGTTCTCAAGGTGCGCGCGTTATAGGTTGCCAGGTCCAGAGATCGTGGAGGTGGGTAAATGGATCTCTGCCAGGGATTCTTAGCACCCCCTGCTCCACCGTTACCGTCGCTGCTACCGGTGCCAGGAATAATGCAGCCACCACTGAAAAGACGGCCCCTAGTCCCCAGGGGCCGTCTTTTCAGTGTGTTTATCATATTGTGGAGTTTGCCGTAGTCACCACGCTTGGCAGGCGGATTGGTGACTGCAGTATTACAAATATGTACTCGTAGGACGCTGTTGCCCATCTTCCAGTGTTTTCCTTTAGTCGCCCCTTACGACATCCACGGGAGGATTGGGAGGGGTCTTATTCTAAGCCGAGACCGCCACGGCCCAAAGTATTTTAGAAGTTTTTTTTTTAAATTTTGTACAGAATTATTCGTACTTATTGCTTTATTATAAGTACAGATATTGATTACTTCAAAATTGACATATCTTTGGAGCTAGGGGTTAAAAAAAGGAACCCATTATATTTTCGGGATAAAATTTATCTTCAATTTCAACCCAAATATTGAATTTAAATAGTAGTTTCGGCGTGATGCGCGGTCTAAATACAGACAGACGGACAAAAAACAGTTTTAGCTTATGTATGAAATATAGAGTACCATTCAAAAAATATTAATTATTAACATAGCTTTCAGAATTAACATAGCTTTGGCCCTCGATCCCACAGGAACCCTTTATTTTTTCGGGATAAAATGTACCCTCAATTTTAACGAATCATATAATCTATGACTGTGCCAAGTTGCATCAAAATCCGTTTAGTATACTTAACGTGATACGTGTTCTTTTAAATAACTTCCAAGCCCTATCCTGTGGGAACTCTTTAATCTTTCGGGATGAAAATATCCATCGTATTATGTGTGTAAATTATCACTCGTATTATGAACTCAAATCATACCAAGTTTCATTTGAATTCATTCAATAGTGTTGGCGTGATGCGCGGTCAAGATACAGACAGACAGTAAGACAGATAGACAGACATAAAATAGTTTTGGACCCCTATCCTGCAGGTATCCCTTAGTTTTTCGGGATAAAGAGTATCCTCAATTTTAATCCATCATATAAACTATGACTGTGCCAAGTTACATCAAAATCCGTCCGGTAGTTTCAGCGTAGTGCGTGTAGTGCGTGTTCTTTTAAATAATTTTCAACACCTATCCTACGGGAACCCTTTAATATTTCGGGATGAAAAGTATCCTATGTCCTACCTCGTAGTATGAACTCAAATCATACCAAGTTTCATTTGAATTCATTCATTAGTATCCGCGTGATACGCGGCCAAGATACAGACAGACAAATCTTGACAAAACATCTAGATACACATTCAATTCACACCCAATCTATAACAATAACACCAAACACTAACTAACCTATTTGATTATAAAAACTAACGGGAGTTGAATTCATATAACAAATCTCATTAAAACGGCTAATAAAAAAGGTAACGGTTTGTAAGCGTTATAATGATATTTGCACTAATTAACCTTTCGAAAGTTGGAGTGGGACACGGCAAAGTGTCATAGTCGTCTTCTTCAATACTTGTACATGACACGATATTGTCAAGCAATATAAGGCCAGATCTACAAAAATTATAGACTTAGTGTATTTGTATTTGAGCACTTAAATTAAAACACACAAACACACACATACACAAAAACACACTCATGCTTACGTGTTTTTTTTAGCACGTATCTATGTACCTTATGAAGTTAGTAAGTTTATGCAGTTAGTAAGTATCTAATGCGAATATTGCAAACACATTTTTTAAAAATTATTTATTCTACCTACAGACAAATATATTTACGTTTCAGCGATTTGAACATTTTTATCACCAACTCCTTGATTACGGTTAGTACTTGGTATTGCATTTTAAAAGATATTGAAATTATTAGATCTGAAAGAAACGATACTATAATAGTATTTTATTCTCGAGTAGCTGAGTATGTGTGGCTATGTTACCAATTTTAGCCTAAGTAAAGCGTGTGATTTGGGTGGCGTGTTTGCCTACTGTTTCTACTCTGTACTGTGACTCTAAAAAATACCACAGTTCTGTGAACTGATTCCTTGTTTTTGTTCGACAAAAGTAATATAATTTTCACCTCACAAGCTCGGAAAGATTTTGTTTGTCATTCGAAATCTGAGTGCAAAAGTGCATTTTACCCGCTAGCGTGGAAAAAGTTTTTAAAATTCGAACCTTTCTATTCAATAATTTTCTATAGCGCCAATCCACTGAAAATACTTTATTACTAATTTATACTATATTATTATCCGCTTCGATTCTACTCTACTTTCCTCTATTCGCCTCTTTTTGAATCTACTCGACTCTATTCGACTCTACTACACTCTATCCGTCTCTTTTCATTTTCAATTCTTTTCTACTCTATTCTTCTATACTCTACTGTGTTCTACGATGTTCTACTCTGTTCAACTATTTTCTACTCTTTTCTACTCTACTCGACTCTACTTGACTCTATTTAACTTTTCTCGACTCAAATCGCCTCTTTTCGTTTCAATTTGACTCTATTTGCCTCTTTTCAACCCTATTCGACTCTTTTCGATTCTATTCTATTCTATTCGATTCTGTTCGACTCTATTATATTATGTTTACACATCTGCCAGGCATCCCGCGACGGCCCATTTTTTATTATTATTATAAATACTAATTTAATATATTATTTTAGCTATCTTTTTTTATTTTTCCTCGCTGTAGAGAGGTGAAAAGTTTTTTGTTGCGCACGGCAGCAAAGTTATTTGGCTTCTCGTACTTTTGAAACCCTCGCTACGCTCAGGATTCTATATCCTAGAATCCTTCGCTTGCTCTGGTTTCAATACAAGTACTTTCGCCAAAAAATCACTTTGCAGCCTTGCATAACAAATAACTATTAAATTGTACATTTTCAGAAGTTCACACATGAATTTTTACCTTATGAAATTGGGATAAGGCTCACAATAGGTATATTCATCTAAAAAATACATAATCGTCAATAACAGCAACTATTGTGTTACGTACGTATTTTAGCGATCATACGCTTGTGGCGATCTTTGTAAAGCTTCTTTCTCTGGATCTGGGGTGTTTTTCTTTTGGTATATCCATTTTTTCATTCGCTTACAAGCTCCAAGTCAAAACGGGCAATAGTAGCGCAGGTTCACCTAGCAACGCGGCTCGCCGCGGAATCGAATATACCAAATGCCAAATGATCTTTGGTATTATATACTGTAGTTTTTGCGCGGAATGGCAGAATTGGCAGAGACCGCGAAGCAAAATATGGAGATTGCCGTGAAAGAGTAGTGCGGCACGAAATTGATATCGCTCCGAATTAAAGAGCGTAAGCGACATTCTAGAAAAATCCCAATTACACATAAATAGTTCAATAGTTATTTCCAAAAAATGACACTATAATAATGACACGATTTCTTAATGTACAAGTAATATTTAGGTATAATATCATATAGAAATACCATTAAATGTAGGATATATTTACGGAAATGTTTATTTTCAGATGTGTGTTTGGCATTTTTTTTCATCGAGCCAAATAAGTGCATTCATGTTTTGGGGACAATGATATTGTTACTTATATCCTCGAGTATCATATATTTTAATTTCAATAGGATATAGTGAGTAGTTTTTGAACAGGATCGGGATTACTTTGTGTCATTTGCCCATTTCTGCCCCTTAATCGCGCTTAATTATTATTTAACTCGACGCTTCGATCAAATTGCATTGATGGTGATCAAGAGCAAAGAGAATACAACCGCTACGCTAGAGTCAAGAGAAGACTGAAGTAGCGTGTGTCAGCGTCGAGAAGGGCGAGAGTTGTCTCCAACTACCCGCATTTGGTTTTAGAAAAATTCAAAATTGACAACATTTCTAATTTTTAACATTACTAATTTTTTTTCTCTGAAGGTTTTTTTTTTTTTTTTTTTTTTATTTATTTATGGGCTTTGTCGCTTAGCGACCACATCGCCCTGTAAAGACATACACAAAATCAGCACATCAATTAACTTAAACCTAATTCTGCTAACCTATACAATGTAAATGCCTGGTCAGACAACGGACACGCTAGGATACAATTACAGAACCCTACATCTAAAATTTCGCTTCGACTGAACCATAATCTTCGGTAGCTTTCATTCCGCACACATTCCATCAAAACATGTTGTACATCCTCAATAACCCCGCACTCAGCACAATTGGGAGATGGAACTTTTTTCATCAAAAATGCAAACTTCTTTGAAGGAATATGTGCGGAGCGCAGTCTAAGGGCTGTCACTAGCATTTGACGAGTCAGGATGTTATTATCAATCCATGGATACCTAGTAATCTGCGGTTGGATAGTTCGGTACCAAATACCCTTCTCTTTTGATCTTTCGTCAAAATACTCCTGCCATATATTTCTACATTGTTCTTTTATCATTTTTAAATACTCAGAAAATAAAGGTACTACCCCCAATGGAACTCCATCTACCATAGCTTGTTTCGCCAGAAGATCCACCTCATCATTTTCTTGTATTTGGCTATGTGATGGAATCCACTGCAGACATATATTTTTGTTATGTGACTGTAAACTCAAGATTGATTCTAAAATGCGATAGGCAATCGGTGCGCCTCGCACGTGTGAGGTACATCGAGCCAAATGTTGCAGAGAACTCTTGGAGTCAGTCAGAATGACAATTTTATCTACATTAACTGTATGGCTGTAAGATAGAGCTTCTGCGATGGCAACTAATTCAATGTGCATAATTGAAATGTCAGAATCAATCTTAAGTTTAATGTGACATCCCTGTACCGAATCCAAAAAAGCTGCACCTCCTTCTTTCCCCTCTTTGGAACCATCAGTAAAATTTTTATAAAAATCTCGATAATTTTGATTAATATACCTAATACATATATTTTTTAGAGCCTGACTAGTATACAGTCTTTTAGCACGATCAATTCCCGGAATCGAATGGAATATTACTTGTGATAAATTAATATTGCTTACCCAAGTTGGCAACGAAAACATCTCAAGTCGATTACTGTGGTGAATAGGTACTGAATTTAAATCTTTGTGTATCGAAACTAGTAAGGGAAGTTTTTTACTAAACCAATAGCGAGACTGAATGTTATTAGAAAGTTCTTTTATAATATTAACCGATTTGTTATCAGAAAAAGATTTAGATCTAAGAAAATATTTTACTGCTAAATATCGTCTGCGATTACTAAGAGGCGGGAGATATAAATCGCTTTCCATGACATGAATTGGTGTGCTTTTAATATAGCCGACAATTACACGTAGCGCTTGATTTTGTATTCTGTCTAATTTAAGTAAATTCGTTTTACAACTGTTATCGTACAGAAAACTGGCATAATCCAATCTACTGCGAATTATAGCTATGTATAAGCGTCTCAGATGCTTTTGATGTAGACCCCATCCAGGACCACATAATACTTTTAATATGTTTATGTATTTAGATATTGTTTGTGTAGTCTCATTAATGTGTTTGCCCCACCGAAGCGAACTATCCAACCACAAACCCAAGTATTTATAACTGTAGGCAACTCGATATTATTTTGCCTTGTTGTTAGGCGCATCATGTACCTACTTGTTTGTATAACGCGAGCCGCGCGAAGGACGGACGCGGGGCAAGGAAAAGAGTGCGGGGATGCGCGGGCGCTCGGCCGCCCGGGCTCCGGCCGGCAGCCGACCGCCGCGCCACGCGTCGTCGATCAGTGTGAAAATAACAACGGGAGAGCACGCACGTCGCCCGTCGCACCGCGTCACGCGCCACCCGCGACTCGCGATCTTATTTTTGTATATAAACCTAATATCTCTTGTTTCTGTGCTAATTTAATAAAAGTGGTTAAAGTGGAACTCTGTTTTTGATGGAACCCTGCACCTAAATAGTTTACATATTATGGTCCTTCATTGCGGATCGTCAAAGATGGAGACACGAAGTCAGGCTAGCGCTAGACTACAGCAGGAGGCACGAACAGGTGATGCAGGAACGACGCCACGGCCCGCTGAGGTGTGTTTGGACGAGAAAAACCAGCACACTGGTCGCCGTGATTGTGGAAGTGTGGCGTCCGGATCACGATCGAGTCGAGCTAGTAAAGAAACGCTGAGACGTAGAGCCGAGTACGAGGCTGAGGTCCAGCTAGCCCAGATTAAAGCAGACTTAGTACAAAAGAAATTAGCACTCGACATGGCGGAGATAGAAGAAGAGTGTGACGAATTGTGTGAATTCCCGCCTAACCGACCGGACGTCGAGGAATGGCTACGGAGCGCACCGATTCCCCGCGTCGAGTCTACAACGGCTGAGCAGCAAAACGCGGGCGTCGCGGGCGCCGTGGCTGCGACTCCGCTGGCGCTCTCAGCGATCGCGCGGGTCAACGCCCCCACCGCGCCCGCCTCCGTGTTGAGTTTGAGTGGAGCGCGACCGATCGTTGAAGCACCCGTGCTCTCTGCCGCTACTGCTGTCGCGGGAAACATACCGCTGCCAAATATCCGCATGCCGATAGACGTGCCGATGATGAAGAATTATTACGAACTCCCCTCTTTCGGTGGAAACGCAGCCGAATGGCTATTATTTAAAAAAATGTTTGAGATGACTACTTCGACCTACCAATTTTCTGAATTAGAAAATATCGCTCGTATTCAGGCAGCATTGTACGGTGAAGCGAAATGTTCAGTAGAAGACCTGCTACGTTCAGGATCGGACTCGGAAAGTATTATAAATACGCTAGAACAGGAATTCGGCCACCCGAATTTATTACTGGAATGCGCGATAAATAAAATCAAAAATCTCCCGCGAGTATCGGAAAGTGGTCGTGAATTAGCGAAGTTTACATCGGTGGTTAGAAACAGCGTATCGCTTCTAAAGAATGTCAAAGCGGATGGCTATATCAGTAACCCGCAGCTAGTTAACGAATTGCTGAGTAAGTTAACACCGATCCAGAGGTCGCAATATGGAGAGTACGTTATGAAGCAAGAAGGTAAATTCAGTGCCGATTTAAGAGTTTCACCTAATCTTGTCGTGCTAGTAGATTTTCTCAGCCACTTATCAAAAGCATCATCGTATTATATCCCGATTAATGCCGTACAGCCGAATACAACTACAACATCGCACAACTTTAACACGTCGAACGCCAATACTCGCCGAGTTAACCCTACCGCTGCCAACATTGGTACCGGTTTCGCGAGGTGGAATCAACAGCGACCACCTTTTAAGCAGCGTGATCGTGTACACACGAGTGTTGAAGTACAGTCGCCGACGGAAATGAAGTGCATTTTGTGCACGGAAAATCATGAACTACCAGAGTGCGTTACGTTTCGTAATAAAAGTAGTGATGAAAAATGGGACTTTATTAAAGACAATAAGTTATGTTTTAAATGTTTGGTGAAAGTACATTTGAGATACCAGTGCCGCCGCAGCCACGCAGCCGCAGGTGAACGCGCGGGAGCGCGCGCCTTCATCACGGGTAATGTCCAATGAGTCAGTGACAAACATTGGTGAGCGATTTACTAAAACATTACTTAAAGTGATTCCGATTGTATTCTATGATAATGATAATAATGAAAAGGTTGCATACGCTTTGTTAGACGACGGTGCGACTGTTTCCTTGATTGATGAATCTATAGCTGGTAATTTAAGTGGCCCAACTTTCGCGCTAAGAATTGTTAGCGCGCGTGGTCAACATGTAACGGATGAAAACTCACGTAGGGTGACCACACTTATTAGCGGACCTAATGGGGAATGTCACAACATCAGTCTCCGAACTATTAGGAACTTGGACCTTCCTCCTCAGAGCATGCCCGCCAGTATCATACATAATAATGCTCATTTGCGTGACTTAGATTTGCCTGTGTATGAGAATGCTAAACCTATGGTACTAATAGGACAGGATAATTGGGAAATAATTGTGAACCAAAATATTAGGCGGGGTAAATCCGGACAACCCGTAGCTTCTTATACAAAGTTGGGGTGGGCTGTACACGGTCCGATGGGATCTGTTGACGGTTTGGGTAACGAGTCTGTGAATTTTATTTCGGAACGAGATGATTTACACGAATATGTCAAACAGCAGTTTGAGTTGAAATCGATAGGTATTTCTGAAGTGTCTAGGAAAAACGTGGAAACCGAGCGGGCTCTCGAGATCCTGAATAATACCAGCCGCCGTGTGGAAGGTGGTTTGGAGGTGGGACTCCTCTGGGCACGAGACACTGTAAATTTGCCGGACAATTATAACTGTGCGTTCAAGCGGTTACAAGGGATAGAGACAAAGATGAAACGGGGCGCGGATTTCGCCGATGCGTATACTAAACAGATTGATAGGCTGATAGGAGAAAAGTACGCTAAGTTAGTTGAGAGGATACCCGATAAACCCCTGTGGTTTCTGCCCCACTTTTGTGTTACCAATCCTAATAAGCCTGGTAAATTAAGGCTTGTGTTCGATGCGGCCGCAACGCATCGTGGGACGTCGCTGAACGATAATCTGTTAACCGGCCCAGATTTGTTGAACTCGTTATTAGGCGTGTTATTCAGATTTAGACTAGGACCCATTGCATACACAACTGACATCGTAGATATGTTTTTACGGGTTAAAATTCGAGCAGAGGACCAAGGGGCTCAATTATTCTTGTGGCGAGGACAGGATTGCGGAAAAGACCCCGATGTTTATGCTATGGACTCCATGATATTTGGGGCTAAATCGTCGCCGACCTCTGCCATTTTCATATTGAATAAAAACGCGAGTGAATTTGAGCAGTTGAAGCCTGATGCGGTACGGGCTATTCGTGAAAATCATTACGTTGATGATTATGTAGACAGTGTTTGGTCAGTTGAGCAAGCGCGTCAGCTGATCGAGGATGTCTCTGCGATCCACGCAGCCGGTGGTTTTGTGATAAGGGAGTGGATTACGAATTCCCCTGAGTTGCGTGCTGAGCTACCAGCTGTCGTACCAGGCAAGGTAAGTTTAGACCGATCACCATGTATAAATAGTAGGCCGCTTACTTATGTCGCAACAGATCCCACTTCGCCGGTAGTACTTACACCGAATCATTTAATACTAGGCACGGCATCAGGCACATCCACGCTGGGTAGTTTCGATGCGTTAGATCTGGATGCTAGGAAGTCCTGGCGCAAAGCTCAAGCACTGGCGGAGATGTTTTGGGGTCGTTGGTTGCGAGAATATGTACCCACGCTTCAGAAGCGTCAAAAATGGTTGAATGTTTCACGTCCAGTAAAAGTAGGAGACGTCGTACTTATTTTCGATAAGAACCAACCTCGTAATACTTGGCCCAAGGGCGTAATAAGTGAGGTCTACCCTGCGCGAGACGGACACATTAGAGTTATAGACGTGAAAACTTGTAAGGGGATTGTTAAAAGACCTGTTGTTAAAGTAGTCGTGTTGCCTACTGACGGTAGTGTTATCGGCTAAACGTAGCCTCAAACAAGGGGGTGGAATGTAGGCAACTCGATATTATTTTGCCTTGTTGTTAGGCGCATCATGTACCTACTTGTTTGTATAACGCGAGCCGCGCGAAGGACGGACGCGGGGCAAGGAAAAGAGTGCGGGGATGCGCGGGCGTTCGGCCGCCCGGGCTCCGGCCGGCAGCCGACCGCCGCGCCACGCGTCGTCGATCAGTGTGAAAATAACAACGGGAGAGCACGCACGTCGCCCGTCGCACCGCGTCACGCGCCACCCGCGACTCGCGATCTTATTTTTGTATATAAACCTAATATCTCATGTTTCTGTGCTAATTTAATAAAAGTGGTTAAAGTGGAACTCTGTTTTTGATGGAACCCTGCACCTAAATAGTTTACAATAACAATTAACCAAAGGTAAAGAAATTTCATTAATTTTGAGGTCTACAATACCTCTAAAACCACCTTTCTTGAATACACAAAGTTTACTTTTTGTCGGTGAAATTACTAATCCCAAATAGCTTAACTGTGAATTTAACTCTCGACATGCCCGCTTCAACTCTCTAATAACATAAGCCATATTATTGTTTGATATGTACAAAACAAAATCATCGGCATATTGAGAAATACAAACATTTTGTATACTTTTACATATGTCTAAAGTAGCTATATTAAAAAGTAACGGAGATAAGGGGTCTCCTTGACTCAATCCACGACCGGTAGTTCTAACAAATTCACATCCATCGACAGTAATTTTAAGCTGTCTGTGAGTTAGGTAAGACCACAAATACATACATATCTTTGAACCTACACCCAAATGATCTAATTTCCTCATCAAACAGGAAACATCCACATTATTGTACGCATTATCTATATCGATAAAACAAGCAACGGTAAACCTTAGAAAAACCTATCTGTATCTGTGAAACTAAGCGTGTGAGGTTATCAAAACAAGATCGTGCCTTACGAAATCCGACCATATTATCAGAGAACAAGGCTTGACTTTCAAAGTACCATTCTAATCGTTTGTTTATTATCGCGTGTAGAATTTTACAAAGACAAGAAATGAGGGATATAGGTCTAAACGAAGAGTGAGAATTCGAGTTTCTGCCTGGTTTGGGAATAGGTACAATCTTAACCTCACGCCATTGCAATGGAACAAAACCTGTCTGGAAAAATATATTATACAGTGATAATAAAATAGTTTTACCAATCATTGGAAGATTATTAATCATAGAAAAAGCTATTTCATCACAGCCCGGGGAAGTATCGGTTTTCTTAATGGAGTTAATTAGTTCTTGTAAAGTTATTTCGGATTCTAAATGTGCATTATTTGACTGAAACTGTGGTTGAGGGGGGCAAGCGTACGCAGGGGATAAGTCATTTAAAAGCCTTTCGGCCTTTTCCCTGTCCACGCTGCAACTCCGAGACTTAGTTCGATGGCCTTTGATCCATTTCATTTTACGCCATAGATCTGATGAAGAAGCATTTTCATCTATGGATGAACAGAAACCTTGAAAAGATCGACATTTTCCCAGACGGATAATTCTTTGAGCCTCACTTATTTTAGATTTAAGGACCTCTAGATTAGCGGGAGATGGACAATATCTAAATTTTGCCAATGCTAGACGACGTTCTGCTACCGCTTTTGATATATCTGAGTTCCAGTATGGCTTGGGAGTAAATTTATTGGCAAAATGTTGAGGTATTTTAATATATGGAACAAATTTGTAAAGTACGCTCAAACATGTTATAAAACTCTTGAGGTTCAACAGGGATAGTACAATTTAAAAACGAGTTTTCTAAAAAATTGGTATATAATTTCCAATTGCATTTTTTGTAGTTTCTTTTTTTAATGTGGTCCCGAATAAAACTCATACCTCCAGATATTTTAATAATCACATGATCACTACCAAGTGTTTCATTGGTTGTTTTCCAAGAAAAAAGTGTACCTGCAGAATGTACCTAGGTCGGAGGAAACAAATGACACATCAGGGGATGACTTCTGCAGAATGCCATTTACGAGCTTAATTCTAGTCGGTTCGCCGGTATTTAAGGAGATAAAATTGTGATCTAACATACAATCTAAGATTTGAAAGCCCCTTTGATCAGTTTTGCACGACCAGTTTAAATGATGTGCGTTAAAATCGCCTAATATCACAGTCTTCCTATTACAAAGAGAAAATATAAAATCCCAGTCATTTTGTATTGCACGGACTGTTGAAGGACAATAAATGGAAATTACATTCTCAATATACCGACAATTAGTTATCTTAACATGTAAGAGTTCGATACCTGAATTCAAACTGCGTGACAAGCATAGGTGTGTTTTGACAGATTTATGAGTAACGATAGCTACTCCACCGTACCCATCTGCCCTATCCAATCTATACGTGTCATAGCCACTTATATTGAATAGGAATAAGATATACGTATTTTTGTTTTTTCCAATCCAAGCTATATTTTCCCATAAATTAATTATTAAAAAGTTGAATTTATTTTTTAAAAGAGCGAGCTTGAATGAAGTTTTAGAATTTTTAAGTCGTCGGGAAATTTTTGATTGGGGGGGTACTTCCCATAAAAAGAGGCAAAAAGGGAGCTACTGAATATCTCCGCCTTATTAGATTTAGATGGTTATTTTTTTTAATTTGAAAGGTAAAAAAAAAACTTAGGTACTTTAAATTGGTCTCATAAAAATTTGGTGAAGATCTGATGAGGATCTTCGGCGTGATAAGCAGAATATTTCTCACTTTTAGGTTTCTACCAGTAGAATCAGCACCTAGACTAGGTAGGGATTGATGGATCACCTTGGTTATTAATGTTAGTTTACAATAAGGTAACTAGATGGCACTACTGTGCACCGCTAGATTGTAAAAAAAAATGTAGGCGCGAGGTTTACAGCTCACAGAGAGCCACTTAGTATAGTAGAGATAAGTGAACTTACAGTTTCCACCTACTATTATTTATTCTGTACTATAACTTGTTTTTGTGTTTTTTTTATTAAGGACTAGGCAATCGTTTGGCCACGATCTCACCTGATGGAAAGCGATGATGTGGTCGAAGGTGTAGCACGCTTGCCTAGTAGATACCTATTTACTCTTGACTTGAACACACCGGGGTTATAATTTACCGGAAACACTGACGAGGGCAGGGTATTCCACTCCTTTGCAGTTCTTATAATAAATGAAGAAGCGTAACGCTTCGATCTTGTGCGAGATATTTCAACCATAAAAGGGTAGCGCATTGCTGATCGTCTAGTCGTACGGTGATGGAAAGGTGATGGGGGAATCAGGTTGTGCAGTTCTTGTGAGTGAGAGTGTGCCTCTCCATAGTGCAATCTATAGAATACCGCCAGGCTTGCTACCTCACGTCGATGCGCCAGACTTTGAAGCTTACTCTTTACCAGAGTGTCATCCCAATGAGCCTGATAGCACGTCTCTCAATTGAATCCAAAGACTCGAGCTGATACTTGGCAGAACCGTCCCAGAGGTGGCAGCAGTACTCCTTACAAGATCGGACCTGTGCTTGATAAAGATTCAAAAGCTGTCCCGGTGTGAAGTACCGCCTAACCTTAGACAAAATATCAAGTTTTTTTGCAGCTACCTTGGCTTTGGATTCAATATAAGACCCAAAATTCAGGTTTGATGTGAGTTCGACACCCAAAAGCTCCAAATGGTCGCCTATTGGTATTGTTACACTTTGGAACAATACCAATAGGCGGAATAATTGGAGATCGGTTTAGAGGACTCTTTTTAGCAGAAAACAAACACGCCTGCGTTTTAGTAGCATTAAGTTTAACCAGGTTAGCATCGCCCCAATCGGACACGGCTTCTAAGGCTAAATTTAAACGGTCTACCATAGCCTCTCTCTGAAACTGGACAGCGACACAGCTGGCTTGAGCATTGGAAATATATCTCTCAACTACAGTACTGTCATCAGCATACCCGGTACCCGGCACCCGGCTTCAGAAGGTCATTAATGTGCGGTAAAAACAGTGTAGCCGAGAGAACCGAACCCTGAGGTACACCGGCATTGATAGCCATTTGATCAGACGAGCAGCCCTCTAAGACTACTCGAATAGATCGTTCCCTCAAGAAATCAACTATCCAATTGCATAAGTCAACAGGTAAACCATATGAGGGAAGCTTGTTTAAAAGGCCATCGTGCCAGCCCCGATCAAATGCCTTCGATATGTCAAGGGAGACGGCAAGCACCTCACCATGCATCTCTATGGCTTCGCTCAGTACGTGAGTGGCATACGCGAGAAGATCCCCAGTAGACCGGTTTCGGCGAAATCCGTATTGCCGGTCACTGAGAAGATCATTGTCTTCAAGGTATGCCAAGAGCCTAATGTTTAAGACACGCTCCATACACTTACAGAGTAAGGAGGTTATCGAGATGGGACGATAATTGGCCGGATCAGCACGACTACCCTTTTTTGGTACTGGTTGTACATTGGCAAGCTTCCAGCTCTTCGGAACTTTACCTGAGTGAAGAGAGAGGCGGTACAAACGCGTTAAGATGGAAGACAATTCGGGCGCACAGTTTTTCAACACAATCGCTGGAATACCATCAGGACCACTGGCCTTGTTCACATCTAGAGCTCGAAGCGTTCTGAGAACCTCCTTCTGGCAAATGCGAATTTCGGGCATAAAAACCCCGCAATGAGGAAGGCAGGAAGGTGTCTTGCCAGAAGCATCTAGATGCGAGGCTTCTGCGAAAAGAGAAGCAAATAAATTCGCTTTGTCTCCATCAGTCTGAGCTAGTGATCCATCAGGTTTCAGCAATGGTGGCAGTTTTCTTCGACCGACTTGGCCAGGGACCAAAAAGCTTTGCTACCCACCCGCGGGGTATGAAGCCAGTTTTCGACTTACGTGATCAAAATGGGCCTTTCTAAGTATCTTCTTGCAGGTCTTAGCGGCAACGTAAAATTTTTAATTTAACCTTGGTAGAGATAGGTGTACCAGGCGGCGACTTCGATGATGATTTGTTACTTCTTGCTTCCGGCTGCGGCACGTTCCACTCTTGTTACGAGTTGCAGTACTACCATAGACCTATATATATTTACTACGACCTTTTTGACGACCTCTGGACGCCTTGCTTGGTCTAGCAGCGGCTGGTTGCTCGATACGGTCCAGCACTTTCATTGCAGAACAAAAATGCTTTCGTCGCGCGTTCAGACTTTTGATAACCCAAAGCGAAGTGGCAATAGGCTGGTTACATATTATTTTATTAGTTTCCAACTCTAGTGCAGTGGGTGGAGGGGTAAATGCGAATTACCCGTGCACCCACTAGTGGGTGAAGCCAGTGGGTGGACGGGTCATTGCCCATTATGTCGAAGGGCGGACAACCGCTGGGGAAGACCGCCCAACGGCCACAGGTGGAGCGACGACCTGCAGAAGGCGGCCAGCAAAAACCGAATGAGAAGAGCTGAAGATCTGTATCTGAGGCCTGTCCAGCAGTAGACGAACACGGGCTGATGATGATTTGGCGAGCCGAATCCAGCACATAAACGCGAAAAATTACAACTATTATAGAGTCCGCGCCACAAAAGAAGTCCCCAACAGAGAGAGGATAGGTTGGCGTGGCGATAGATTCAATGCGAAAGCGAAAAAGTTTTAACTCAATGTACTAAACAGCTGAAGGATAACTTGTTGAGCTCGTCTTGTTTGGTGCCTACGCACCAGCTATGAGATGTAAAATGCAGGCGTAACGCCGATTCCTCGTGGCCTAGTCAGTTAGGCTACCTAGTTAGACCACGAGGAAACGCCCCGAAAAACAGGTGATTTTCTAATAAATTAAAATACCCTGTTAAATGTCAAATAACTTTTATTTTAGTTTAAACAAAGAAATGTATATTATGTATTATTATAATGAATAAAAATATTTCTTATAAACAGACGAAATCTTGTCCATTGAGAGAACAGTCACCAAGATCCCATGCAGCCGCAATATGGCAAACAAAAACATGAATGCAGACAGCCCAATTTAAATATTATAATAACAAGCTAAATATCTTACGAAAATGTTGATAAGTGCGTGCGTAGCTGCTTCGTGTTGTAGTGATACATGCAGGATAATAAATAGTAGGAAACACTTCTGCTCTCAAAATTGTAGCCAATGCAGACTCTTGTGATAATTTCAATTGTGAACCGGTGTTTTACCCCCTAATTTCATAATTACTGTAAGTAAATTCACGCGCACAAATTTCAATTACATCATTGGACCACCCGCATTGCATTACTTTATAAAAGTCAAATCCAAAGAAAAAAAAACAGTTCTAAAGACATCAAATTACCAGAGGCGCTACTCTAACGGCTCAAGCTTGAATTAACTTTAAAATTATTACAAAATATATCACAGCAATTTCAATTAGCCCAACAGATATTCAAGTATGAGATCGAAGAAGAGTCCTTGTAAGGAAAGAAACAGCAACGGCTTTAATACATAAATATATTACTATAATTTATGTGGTATCCTTATAATTTAAAACTAAACAATAGAGTTTTAAACTATATTGACTGATACAGTTAAATCTAAAGATAATGCCATTACATCGAGTTTAAATACACAAGAATTTGTTTGGTGAGGCGGTGAATGTAGGAGTTAGTGATGGGAAGAGGGTGGTGGCAACGGAGGAGCCACTTCGGATGGCGGTGAGGCGGCGGGAGAGCGAGTTGGCCACTATGTGGAAAGTGCCAGTTGCAACGCCTCCTTGTGATCATTGCTCAGCTGCATCAGGCACGAATTGAATAGCTCGGTGTTGCTCTGGAAATAATAAAAAATATGTCATTGCAGACTCACATTCTCAATAGAAATACAGGTTTGGAGTACAATATTGTGACTATTGGGTGTATTCTTTACTGGCTTTAAAACTAGTACAGAACATAGTTACACAGATCTCTAGGTCATGATAAACTGTTTAAAAGCTTTTAATCATCGAAACATCGTTTTGGAACTTACTACTGTTACTACTCTAGGGTAGTCAGTGTGATACTGTCTAAAGCACGGCCGCGATAGACAGATACATAGCGCCGTCGCTCTCGCACATAATGTGCAAGAGCGACGGCAGTACACATTAATGCGCGAGCGATAGAGATAAGTAGTGAGGAGAGAGGTTAATGTACGGATTTATCTCTATATCGCGGTCGTGTTTTGTACAGTATCACACGGACTTTTTGCTTAGCTTGTGTATTCTTCCAATGTGCATAGTGTTACAATGAATCGCTGGAAGTTGCGACGAGTGGACAGTAGTAAAATTATTGCGCATGTTATGAGACTTCAAAAACGTTTTTCATAGAGACAATGTAATTTTCTTATAGTGGACAACTTTTTTAAAAAGACTCATGCCATGTATTCACTAGGGGACAAAGTCGAGATATGTCACAAGCAGTCGCGGGACATTTACGTGCGACTATCAGGCGACAATTTCGACCGACATTTCACTTGTCCAAATACCCAATTTGTGGTTCAGATGTAGCCCGATACAGTTACGTTGGTCCTCACCATAGTTGCGGATAGTTGCGGAACACAGAGCGACACGCGTCCTCACTACCCAAATGCCGTCAGGCGAGTGTCTAGGGACACGAAGTTGCGCAAGGTCAACGCTATCCGAGCGTCGATACGCGACATGTCCCACGCAATGTCGCCCGACACGTAGAATTCGTGTCGGGCGACAAGGTCGCAGGACAAATGTCGCCTAATAAAAACGAGGCTTCATGACCTGTGTTGGTATAATAAAATGTGTTTGTTGGCACCTGTATCTGGCGCACGAGAGCGACCATCTGCGCGAACACGGGGCTGTCGGTGGGCACGGCGTCGCGCAGGAAGGCCTCGGCGAGCGTGGCGATGACGCGCTGCGGCGCGCCCGCTACCGCCAGCGCCGGGTGCCCGCCGGCCGCCAGCTCGCACAGCAGCGCGTACACGTGCGGCGCCTCCTCCGTGTCCTCGGTCACCGGCAACCATGTCAGCCTGCGGGTCATCACACATAATATTTAGAACCAGTGGACACGGGTTCGGCTCATCTGCAGTTCTGCACAGGACACCATGAAGGGTATTTGAAAGACATTTCCTTAGTTGTAATTATAAAATGTTTGTGAACTGAGATCCCTTACTTATTATAGTAGAAAGAAAGGGAGCAAATGCCACAGTTTAATTTCCCAATGCTATGGAAGTGATGTACCCAACAAATAAAGTATACCACTAACGAACATTGGGTAATGGACGTAATCCTTTGTAAAAACCAATATATAAATATTATAATACTAGTGACGCGCCCCGGCTTCGCATGGGTAGCGCTCACACCGCGGTATTTTTCTTACTTTTAGAACTTTTGTAATTCAAAATCTTGGTGCTTTTTGACCATAAGCAACTGCATTCACATACTTGACAGACTTGATATTATTTCGTTTCCATGGCTGTAATTAATTTCCTTTTTGGAAATTAATTACGACCCATGTTACTCATTGATAATGTTGCTTTCCGTAGGTAAAAGAATTTTTAAAATAGGTTCAGAATTTTTTGAATTTATCCATTATATGCAAATATACAAACAATCAAATTTTTCCTGTTTATAATGTTAGTATAGATGTAAACTAATTCACGTCTAGCCCTTAACTAGGTGATCTTGAATGATAGGTATTAGATTATTATCTATACTATACATTTTTTTTCAGCTAGGATGAGATCCCGTTAAGCATCACCATTCGACATAATATCCTTTACTTAAGAGTAGATAATAATCTAATACCTATAATAATAATAATATAATATATAATATATTCGGGACATTTCCACACCAATTATCTAGCCTCAAACTAGGATACCCTGTGCTATGGGCACTAGATAACGGATAAACATACATAGATAAGAATATTACAACCATGACTCGGAAACAAACATTTCTGCTCATCACACAAATGATTGCACCTTGCAGGATTCGAACCAATCATCCAAGATCACCTAGTTAAGGGCTAGACGTGAATTAGTTTACATCTATACTAACATTATAAACATAACATTGCATATTTGGGTACTGAATGTTGTTACTATAATGTTTTCCATAACTTGCAAGGTGGATCACAAACAAAATTGAGAACAAAAAAATATTGAGTTACATAACTTCAAAAAAAACCCTATGATTATAATGAAGTATGCAAATATGTAGCGACTCACCAATGCCTTATAATTTCGTCCCTATTAATTTGCGAGTGGTTGTATTTGATGATCTTGGTGACGGCCGAGATGGCGTTCTCCGTGGCGCTGATGTTCTCGGGTGCGCGGCTGTGCGGGTCCGCCACGAGTGCGGCCAGTAGCGGTAGCGCGCGCGCGCACGCCGCCGCGAACTGCTCGCCGCCGAACTGCGCCAGCACGCCGCAGCCGTACGCCGCGGCCTGCCGCACCTCGGCCTCCGAGAACGTGAGCCCGCCCAGCATGGGCTCCAGGAATATGTCTTGATATTTGACGCACGCGGGACCTGCACGTAACAACTAACGATTACTACTCTACATATATCTAAACGAGATTTGATGGGTGTCAGTAGGTTTCTAATAAAAATTAAAGCTGCTTAACTAATTTGGTTTGCAATGTTGAATGGAGTTGTTTAATAGGTACGCCAAAACCTACATCAACCCAATGTTGGACAGGCCTCCTTTTGTGCACTCTTTCCAGTCCTGGCACTATGCAAATCCATCATATCATGCAAAACCTCATATCCCATGCTTTTCTGCTGTATACTGTTGTGACCAACCCTATTTGGGCTAATGTCAAAGACGCCTTCTTCGACGAAAAGACGACTTCTGAACTGGGGTCTACCCTATAATAGGGAGAAGGGAGACATTCATAGAATTAAATCCGAGATACTCCCGAAAACCTTCAAGGGAACAGTCTCCTACAGGTGGTAGGAATTTTCACTGGTCATTGCCCTACCTATATAGATTAGGTGCCACAGACAGCGTCGTGTGCAGAGAATGCATGGCGGCAGAACTATGTTATCTCTCTGTTAATGTGATCGAGGAGCTGGACGGCTGTTCTTATGTATGCGACTGACCTCCGAACTCAATGATATCGTCGAAGATGCAGATGGCCCACTGGCGGTCGGCGTAGGGGCGGCCGGCGGCCAGCAGCTGCACCAGGTGCGGCAGCAGCGTGTCCAGGTGCGGGAAGAACGTCTCGCGGTAGGCGGACATGAGCGCGTGTAGCACGTCCGCCACGCGTGACAGACCGAACACGTCGTCGTTGTCTTCGTCCACTAGCTGCTCCTCCACCACCTGGACAACGTTCACAACATTATAGCAGTAAGCAACAAAAAGTCTGTACAAAGAAGATAATAAACATAAATGGTCTAGGGTATTTAAAAATAAGCTACTGAACACGACATACGTTCAAACACGACTACGGTCGGGTAAAAATTAGCCTATGACACTCTATACGTGAAAAAGAATCGATTGATACCTCGCTTGTAAAAATAGGACCATGTTTTTAGTTTAAACACATAAACCTTCCTTTGCTTTGCAGTAGTCGGTTAAAAATAATATAACATATTTAATAATGCCTGTCTGTTTGTTCACGCATCACGTAAAAAATACTGGACCGATTGCGATGCGGTTTTCAGTGTTGGATAGCTTTGGTTTTGACTTAAAAACTGGTGGATTGGACAGGAGGATTTACACTTAGATCTAGCAGCAGAATTTATTTTGTATAGAGGAGGATTTGCACTTGGGCCCCACATTGTGCGAAAGTGGCGTCATAAGGTCGCCATGACAGCTACATTCGTTTTGGAACACGATATCAATTTGTCTCGTCATTATCTAGGTTTAAGGCGCTCTTCTAGGGCAGTATGTAGGTATGAAAACATTTCCTCAGCCCCCGCAAATGTTTCGAGCGTAAACACGCAGCGAGCGAGAAACACGGCGCGAGTCGGGATGCCGCCGCGCTTTTCGGCATGCCACAGTATAGTAAATGCAGAAGATATGTAGATCGGGTTAGGGTATAATCTGGTTTAGCTTTTCGCTATATTGGGTGGGTACGAAAGAGAAAATAAATTTGCGTTTCTACTGAGTACGTTTAATTATTATGTAGGTACCTAGGTCTGAATTATTATTGTAATTGCAATCTAATCTTATAATAAATATCCAAAAGTTTGTGTGCATTTATGTATATTCAATTTGATTTATTTCAGATATAAACATTCTTATTTGTTAGTATACCTATGTGTGTCTGTTACCATTAAGCGCTGATATGGCTGAATGGATTTTGATGAAATTGTGTATATCTTATCATCATCATCCATCATCATTTCTCCACGCAGGTAAAACCACTGGGCGCAGCTAATAAACGTATAGCTGTAATAATATCATACTAATAAAGTTTGTGTGCCTATTTATGATTAAAACTATGTTATCTATATCAGCTGAACGGATTTGGAAGAACGGCTAAAATTAGAAAAAGTGTGATATGGCATATTATTTTTAATGTATGTATAAACTAAAATGTTTCACAATATTTTCACTCTGTAATGTCGTACGGGTCTGTGACAATGCTGCTGATACCAATAGAATTTTTGTATTACAGAAAAGTGCTGTAAGGTTTATCTATAGGCTTAGCCCTAGAGAATCGCTAAGAAACGTCTTTTCAAGTGATTTTTTTAACATTGCCTTGTTTGTATGTCCTCTTGGATATTCTGTACGCTCGGAAACATTTAAACAGGATTACAACATGCGGACAACGTCACAACTATGAGACAAGGCACAAGTATAAACTTGTGCTGCCAAAAACAGGGCTATGAAAAATTTACCGATCCTTTTTTAAAAACTATGTTCGTTTTTATGATTCACATGGAGTGAATAATTTGTGTGAGCGGATAATTTGGGATTGATACACAATTTTATCACAAAAAACTGCATTGTTTTTGATGTTTCATGAGAACTTGACAGAATTGAAACGACGAACAAGGTCTAGAACTTGTTGCGATGTGGCGGCCGATCGGCTTAAGATGGTGTAAGTGAGAAACGGCTTGTGCAAACAAGTGGATCGAAATATTTTAGTTGCTTCTCTGTAGATTTCATCATCATCATCAGCCTAGATATCTGTCCACAGCTGCACGTAAGCCTCTTCTTATGAAAACAATACTATTAATTCAAACTGACAGCGTATTTAAAACTAAAGTAAAGGATTTTTTAATGCAAAAGGCATATTATAGCGTTAAAGATTTTTTAAGTGACAAGGCTTTATGGCTGAATTTGGACTGTACCATAAGTACTAAACTCTAAGATAATTTTCACAGCATTAATTTACTTTAATTCTTTAATATATAGATATTTTTATTGTTTATAATAGATTTGTATTTTATGTTTTCTCTGTTGACACTCATAAGTGTACCGTGTTGTACCTATATTAAAATAAATGAATTGAAATTGACAATCATACTCAAATATAAAAACAGAAACAAAGGTAATCAAATTAGAATGACATGGAAACTAAAATCAGAGATCACATCGGCGGTCTGCTGATGGTATTTATTTCTTCTCATCAAAGCACAGCATTTTTTTGCGTTATCCTCGCCATTTATACGGCAATTTTTCGACCTTCTGATGCTTCATTATCAATCAAAGACAAAAAGAATAAATATTGACAAATATACTTTAAAAATATGTGTTTTTGTAGCAACCATCTTAGCAGCACAAACACATATACACATAATCACTTGCGCAGGCGTATTATTGAAAAAAATACAAAACAAACCATGGTATGAAACGTAGATGTGGTATAACACAATGGATACTTTTTATCCCGGAATATAATAAGTCTCCTCGGAAAAACTGGAAATTATCGATTACTCGCTGTACAATGCTGTCAAAAAGCATCAAGAGAGTTGGTGCAAAAGAGAATACTATACGTTGGTCCTAAACTTTTGGATTGATTTTTAATACCCTAAAAAACATAGGATGCCTTTTTTCGAAATAAATTGCAGTCCGCGCAGACGAAGTTGCGGGCAAAAGCTATATTAAAAAAACTGCCTTGTAAACCCCAAATGAATTGGATGAGCAACTCCAAAAAGTTGTGGGAATCCTTAGGGAAGAAGGCACAAAATTTTGTCAGCTGCAGCGTACGGACAAGATATCTAAAATCCCAGATGAGGCTCTTCGACTTATGGACAACCGGCGGGAGCAACAACAAGCCACACCGTCAGAAAAAGGTAGCTCCATCAGAAGATTAGTAAGCTGGTGTGATGTGACCTCCGATGCTCAAATACACACCTGATAGAAAAGGCGATTAAGCAAAATTGGTAGTCGAAAGCCTTCGCCCAGCAATTAATTGAGTAGGTCCCATCTGACGAAGCTCAATACCAATAATGGTACAACCATCGTCTCTAAGCCGGAGATTCTGTCTGAGAATGAAGACTTCTATGGTGGATTGTATGACTCGCATGCTTCTAAACGTGAACCCAGCAAAGAGGATTCCCACGCAATGACCCGCCACTAAACTGACAAACTGCCTGACGTCAGTCATGACCTACGGAGCCGAAATGTGGACACTCATGGTCAAACTAGTCCACAAATTTAAGGTTGCTCAGAGGTCACATTTACCGAAGAACCAATAACCGTTGGGGTAGATGAGTTCTCGAGTGCAGACCACTTTTAGGCAAACGTAGTGTAGGAAGCTCTGTGGCCAGTTGGAGTAACGACCCGTGAAAAGCGGCTGGTAAAAAATGGATGAGGAGAGCTGAAGACCGTACTCAGTGGCGTGACTTAGGAGATTAAATTTTTGCCTAAACGCCTTGATAAATTTTGATAAATGAGGTATCATCGGATTCGTATTAATCATGAGAGTGCTAAAGAATATATAAAAGGTCAAGAAAACTAATATGACGGCATACAGCTGAAATATTGTATTTTCCACTGAACATACAATGATCCAAACCTATCGAGTGAGGTATAAAAATTAAGGTCTTTAAAGGACCATTCCAAAAAAATACAATTCTTTTTCCTAAATAGTAGCAAATGTCTTTTAAGCTTCTTACAAAATTTTCAATTTTAGACTTTTCACGTTAGTACTATAGTCCAATATTGCAATTGCAACTATTATTTTAAAATATGTAAGTAATTAGGAAATGTTAAAATTATATTATTATCATTTTTGCAGGTCCGTCCGCTAGCGTGGCTGAAAAGCAAAAACACGAGCATGAGCATACATTTGCGTCGTGTGTTCCGCGCCCCACGCCTGCACGCCAGTCGGGTTTTTTGTATTTTTATAACAATTTTTACTTGTTAATTACCTACGTCTATCAAAACATTGTTTCTACTTTATCCTTGATTTCAGTGATTGATTGAAAACTAGTCAGCTGGTGGACAAAACTGGATTTATGGTGGAAAACTGGCGAAAAGTGCATATTCAGTCATACATAAAATAAAATAAAACACCTTTACTAGCAATTGGCAAAGAACTGGCGAACTTACTACACTACTTTTTCATTTCCCATCGTTTTATACTGAATTACTGACCCAAGTATTATTTTGGGGTAATTGAGCAAAGAATTTTAACTAAGTAACTCAATCTGTTTAGAAAATCTTACCTACTGTACTTTTTTATACTGTGGCATGCTTGCGTAAAAAATGATTAGGTCGTCAACGTAAATCATATACTGTAAATAAATGAGTTAGGTAACTGATTAAGTATCGGTAAGTATTTTTTGTAATTTTTTTGTAACAAACTTTTATCTACATAATTAAAAATCAAAATACTTATCTAATAATAATTATTATAAAAAATAAATAACTTGCTTACAACTTTTCTAGTATTTACATACCTATTTTCGATAGATATAGGTATAAGTATCCATTATATTTATTTAATATATAATTTTTATTTTCAGTTCCAATCTGAATTATTTTATTATTATTACCCATTTTGGAAAATATAAATCAACATCAATGAATAAAAATACGTTACTCACAATTTTTACCTATACGATAACTTTACTACGCCAAACATTTATTTACAGTTCTACGCTACAATGATCATACATGTACTAAAGCGCGCTGCGGAGGGGTATTTTTGCGGAGACAAACGACACAGGTCCTTCCTCGGAGAAGCCTCGGCGGACACTGACGGACGACGACTAGTGCTCGAAATGCAAAATTTAGAATGTTTTTCCTTCTTGGAAAAAAATAAGAACGAAATTAGAATATTTTTGTCATGCAGCTCTTAAAGAATTATAAGCCACGTCTATTGGAATAACTTTCACATGGCTTTATGATAGTATCACTTAACAGGACACTTTTTAAATACCGATTTAGAGTCATCTTTAGAATTATTTTTTATCGAGCCAACAATTCTCAATCACGTTTCTATAATTTACAATTTCTAGAGTGTATATTCAAATTTAATAAAACATATTTTTTTTATTTTTTTTCTTATATTTTAGTCGATTTACAGAGGTTTTAAAACCTTCAAATGTGCTAGAAGCCCGCCTTAATTAAAGTTAGACTGGAATATCTGTATGTTAGCTTGCATGCTACTATTGATGTTGCAATTCCAACAACATCAGTTTCGATGGTTTGCCAATGATTTTTAATATGTTTTGTTCAGATTTACCATCATTCTGTGCTTCAGAGACACTGATCTGTATGGATTTTCTCTGTCGTACTTTCATTTGGGCTGATTGAAAGAGCCCCCACCGAGGCTCCATGGAACTAAACTTGACATTGTCTCATCTCCTAACATTAGTCACAGAATAAATAATAGTACAAGTACTTTAGTTCCGTTGACGTTCACTACTGCCAAACTACTGCTATCAGCGCCAAAATGGCGAAAATCGATTGCTCTCAATGCGACGTTCGTCATTAGTCTGTTTAGAGTTCGGAATAATATGCAGTTGTCTATATTCAGAGAGCACATTTAACCCTCGGTTTCATTTGCTATCAACAATTTCTATCAGTCAATAGCCTATGTAATGGGCTTTATACCATTTTTTTTAACCAATCTTCATGAAATTCGGTATGGAGTTAGTTTGAACCATAAATATGGAAGGATAAATTGTAATTGATTTGTATTGTAATTGTATTCGCGATAAATTGTAGTCTGCGCAGATGACGGCATGGGCAAAAGCTACTTAGTTCTACAAGTGTTAAAAGAATGTTTGTTTGTAAGTAAGAGGTGTATGTGCGTACCTCATCGTAGTCCTCGTCGGCGCGTTTCTGCCGGCGCTCGGTGGCGCGCGCGAAGTGCTCCGTGAGCAGCTTGTTGAGCATGCGCAGCACCTCGGCCATCGTCTCGTCGGAGAGGCAGCCGGCGCCCAGGAGCTCGATACACTATCAACAATGAAAAACTATTAAAATGAGCTAACAAGCATAAATTACCCAACCTAAGTTAACCATCCGATCACATCAGCTTTCAAACTGAAAAAACGCATCAAAATCGGTCCATTCGTTCGGGAGAAGGGAAAACATCGAAAACCGTAAATTTGTGGTAACATCATATTTTTTTATTTTGCATTTTGTAAACTGACGCTACCTATGTCGATTTATGGAGATAGCAGTTTTCCAACAGCAAAGCTAAGTTTGTAAGGGTTTCTTGTGGTTTAAACTGACCTTAGCCAAACTGTTAAGTAGTTCCACCAGTACTTCCTGCTCGGGCTCCTGGTCGATGGCCTTCAGCAGCTCGGGCAGGATGTAGGCCCACATGCCCTGGATGTACTGCGGGCCCCGCACGCGGGCGCACTCCAGCAGGTACGGCAGCGACTCCGCCGCGGCCGTGCGCACGTTGTCGTGGAAGTAGAACTTGAGCATCGGCACCATGAGCTTCACAACCTCTTCTGCGTACTCTGCGAAGGCGTCCTTCAGCTCACGAGCATAGCAGACGAGCATGTCGCAAGCTGAGGCTTTGTCTTCCAGACCTACAGCAGAAACGACATAGGTTTATATATACATAGGACATTCTAGCATTAACGCCTGATTAGCGAGAACATCTAATAATTTTGTAAAGGAAAAATTTGGATCACAAACCAGCAACGTCCATACCTCTGCGCGGCACATGCCTTTAAACAATTCGGTTACTGTGGTCACTACACCACAGTCCATCATTTTTTAATACTCTATACTGGCTAGGCCCAAAAATATTTAAAACTAGCTGTGCCCGCGGCTTTAATCGCGTGATTTTTTAATTTAAAAGTCTCAAACGTGTTATTCCAAGACTAAAATATTTTAACAACCCTAGACCTTTTTTTTATAGGCTCAGTGCCACGCGGCTGCTGCGGCAGCCAAAACTCAACTCTTAGTACAAAAACCGGTTTACACACGCGCGTGGGGCAACAATACAATTCAATTCATTCAATACATAATATTTCGTTCTTATTGCTTTACTATTTAAATGTTGCACCTCAAACATCTCATGATTTTTGCTAATTGTAAAGTGTTCCCGAATGCGTACGCCCAAGTCCAAGATGGATGATGAGGGCGCTAAAACTCGGTATTTCTATAGTAAGGTTCTGTTAGACAGAATCTAGAGAGATAGTGTCAGAAAAAACCTTACAACAAATTATAAATGTATACAACCTGGGGGGGTTCCATTATACCCCCCGCCCCCTAAAGGCTCGATACGTGCGGTATCTTTGGTTACCAAAACACAGTATAAAAACCACTTTATACGCACGCGCATTTACCGAGACATAAAAAAATTGAATCTCAAGTTAAAGGTAAGTTAAAATTAAATCTTTTTGCAACAAACATGGAAGAAGAGCATAGTGGTTAAAATGAAAAGATATAAGTAAACACTGACCGGCAGTCTTGATGCCGAAGTTCTGCTGTTCGCCGAGAGTGACGAAGTGCCAGTCGAGGTCGCCCTCGATGGTCTCCAGGTCGTCGTTGTCGAGCAGCGCCACCTCCGGCTTCATGGAGGCCGTGCGCATCACCGGCCCCATCACCATGGGAAGGTACTGAGCGAACTTCTTCCCTGCATCATACAAATAATATTTATACAAACTAGCTGCGCCTCGTGGTTTCACCCGCGGTGATGATGATGATAAAAGTATCCTATGTGTTATTCCAGGGTATAAGCTATCTCCATTCCTAATTTCATCCAAATTGGTTCAGCCGTTTGAGTGTGAAGGAGTAAACAAACATACAAACTTTTGCCTTTATAACATTAGTGTGATTATACTGAGAATTGGCTTTCAAACTGTTGTCTTTTTAGTCGACAGCAAATGTTGAATAGTCGCCGCCAAAATTAAATAGTTTGCGGCAATGTCTTTCTTTATCTGTGATGGTTCACATAAAGTTTCTATGAACCAAAAATAATCTAGATCAAATGGATTGATTTATTGAAAAAACTGCTGCATACATTTTCGTGTAATGTTTATGGGACGGGACTACCATGGAGGTACCAGAAAATTGTTTCTGAAATAAAAAGATTATCATCCAAATTGGTTTAGAATTCCCGAAGATATCACAAAGTCAAATAGAGAAGCTGCATTTTTGGATAGATTAAAAAACTTCTAAATAGATTCAGACATCCCGAAGACATGAGCTATAAACACACAAAAATGTTCTGAATGCTGTGAATACCCATAATTCTGCAAATGCGGGTCCACGCGGAAATAAGGAAGGAGGTCTGCGGGTCTTCGGCGGGCAGCTGGTCGCCCTCGGTGTGAGTCTTCAGGAGCAGGTCCATCACCTCGGAAGCGTCAGCCATGAATTTCTCTTCACCTACGGCTAAACCTGAAAATATGTTGAATGTGAGAAACCCAAACTAAAAAAAATTTATTCATGACCAGTAATATCGTCTTTAATTATCAGCCTATATTCTCGTCTACTGCCGTAGGCCTCGTTGGCAACCCAACTAATGTCTAGTAATTTTTTATCTGTCTATGTGGCAATAACTTTTCTCACTCTTGTTTGCTCGATTGCATGCGCTATGCATCACTCTCTATTTAAATATTATTAAAACACGCCATAAATTAAAAAAAACACACCTGCCCTGCACAAAACTTATGCCAATAAATTATATATAATTAATTATATCATATTA